>OX637480.1:15127200-16478200 GCA_951800055.1 Cenopis cana
CAACTGACACTAGAATTTCACCTGACCTGAGGAAAAGATTTCTATACCTGTATAGATACAGTAGGGCTAGCATAACATGCATCTCGTCTCTACTCGCGCGCGAGATAGGCTACCTGTCACTGTCTGATTAATGCTGTCAAAAAGTGACAGGTAGCTTATCTCGCGCGCGAGTAGATACGGAATGCATGTTGTGCTAGACGGGCTGGTATAGAAATCTCCTGGCTACACTGAACTATTAGAGATCTATAATAGTTCAGTGCAACCAGCAGATTATTTCGTAGATATAAAAGACTCCAAAAACCTTTAGACAGATAAATAAATAAATATTTGTGGACCATCACAAATTGATCTAGTCCTAAAATAAGCAGCTATGGGTACTAGGCGACGATACAAAACGAATGCCTATTCGACCAGTCCACTACTACATGCAAGAGAAGCTGTTCTTAAATTATCCACCTATACTTACGTATGCATTCAGACTATGTCAAATGTTGTTGTAAACAACGACCAGAACGCAACGGTAGTGTGCCTTCCAAAGCATGGAAGGCCTAAAATGCCACGCACCACCGAGTATAGGAGTTGCAAACATCTAAGGACGACATTCGCTTACCATTAGGCGCCGTAAAGCTAATGTATCCCCATCACGGTGTTAACCTATTCACCGCCACAGTTGGCTTAACTTGCTTCGAAATAAATTATACAGATGTATTGCAAAATGATTTTCTTTCGGGAAAACTCGGATCTCAATCGGAATACGATGGCACCCGAACTGTCAATCAATGATTGTATTATTGAGTGACGTTTTCATATCCCTTATTAAGGAACTTTATTATTTAGTGTCAAATGTCAAAGTGAAAAATGTCAAAGTTACCCCTACGGCTTTAAGATGGGTACTGAAGCTAATTGAGAGAGCACGATAAATACGAACTTTTCCGATAAAGTACGAAGGAAAATCATTTTGCACTACATTTGTACTAGAGGTACTGGCCAAAGCAGTACCGATCTATCCCCGATTGCGTAAGGTTCAATTTCGCGTTGAACGATGCAACGGTGTGGCGTTAAAGATGCGTCATTTGTGCCCGATGCTTGGCGCTCAACTGTGTTGAGAGCGAGGGACCTAAATTTGTCCCTTCTGCTGTTGACACAGTGAATCCCCAAATTTTATAAAGGGTCGGCAACGTGCATGTGACTCCTTTGCAGTTGCGAGCGTCCATAGGCTGCGGTGTCCGCTTACCAGCAGGTGGACCGTACGCTTGTTTGCCACCGTCGTTGTATAAAATAATAATAACAATTATCCGATGTCTCACCCAATAGCCCAGCCATTAGTCCATCATCTTCACCTAATAACCCGGTTCATTTAGATTCCATCAATCAAAATAGTCCCTATACACCCTGGCGGGTGCTGTCTCTGTGTGCGTCCCATGACACGGGCAGGGACAGTATCCCCTCGGTGTATCCCTTGCATTTCATTAAATTGTCAAATGGGCCTCTACGTGTTGGCTATGTGGTACTCGATGGCACTTCGGTACCTCGGTACTTCGGCTCCGCGCACGCCTCCCAAAGGTCCGGGACACTATTGTCCCGTGATCGGGAAAGACATACAATAGTACATTACTTAACAATGGCGGTAAAACAAAGAATGTCACAGATCGCAGGTATTTGACGCCCGAGCCGAAGGCAAGGGCGATAAATATGCGATCTGAGGCTTTCTTTATTACCGCCCGTGTTAAATACAAAATTTTATGTCACCCCCTGGCCAGAAAGTGGGATTTCCCGCGCGCGGAGCGTGCGGTAATTGCCGCTTTATGGCCAGGTGTGACATAATAATAGTTACCTCAAAGTTTTTAGCGAACTCTTTCTCCATGGAGAGCTGCTCCTCCTGTTCTATTTCCGCTTCCCGCTTCCGCTTCCGCTCCTCCTGGTCTCGTGTTTCTAGGTGCTGCCGCTTGCGCTCCATATCCGCGAACAGCTGGAAAGTGACCACAAGTCTCTAAGAAAACCGGCCACATGCGAGTCGGACTTCGCACATTTAAGGTTCCGCACCAACCGCAAAACTAAGTTGGTTTTTATAGGAGAAACAGGAAATTTAAAAGAAAAATCTAATTCATCAATATATTAGTATTTGTTGGTAAAATATACGTAATAATAAACATCGTCACCAAATCTTAGGTTCTAATCTTCGGAACAAAATTTAGTAAAAAAAAGGCTGACTTTGGTGACTTCTCATTTCTCCGTTTTCCAATATTTTTTAAAACAAAATATACAGTATTTATCTACTCAACAAGCTCTAAACAACGATATCCCACTCGATGGGGTAGGTTAAAAAAAAATTCGTGCCCCTATTACGAAAATTACTTTTCCGATGGGGCCAAATGGCCGCCATACATACCTATATATTTTTTCTTTTTTTGCTAAACGATTTGTACCAGTATGGCATTTGGATCTTTGGAAAGTACATGCTACAATATGACCGTTATTATATTTGCCATACATTTAGTAGGGGGCAGAAGTGGTGCCATACTTGAAATTGGCGACAACGTTTTACGGCGGCAGTTCCTAAAACTCGCACGAAGCGTTTTGCTTCCACTTTTATCGTGAGAACAGCCAAGCTGTGGAACCTTTTGAAGTTAAGCCTTTCCTTGTTCCCTGTAAACTACAACCTTTCGGTCTTCAAGGCGAGAGTGAATCGGTATTTGGTAGGTAAGCGCGTTCCATCCTAGACCGCAATATCGCTTACCATGAGGAGATTTGTGGTCAAGCGCAAACCTATTTTGAATTTTAAAAAAATTGAAAAACTAGATTTTATTGCCACCGCGGCAGGCCTTGGCGCAGGTGGAAAGATGACATAGAATAGGAATAGAAGAACCGCTGACATACTCGTAGAGGCCGGCAGAACATGGACGAGGAAGGCGGCCAACTGGGCACTATGGCGACAGCTGGGAGGCCTACACCACTAAATGGTTATCTCATTAAATGTAAAATAAACACAGTAGAATCCGCTTATAACGACTCCGCATATAACATTTGCCCGCTTTTAACGACTGCTAAATCACCAACGTTCATTAGGGTGGGCCGTTGTTGTATGGGAAAAAATAAAAGTTCCAAATTCGAAGTGTAATAGGAATAAAAAGTTGCAGTTTAATAAGTAGATTATGGTGATAATATCAAATTTAAAAATGTATACTACTTTTAGCCCTCTACCAGGTGCCAAAAATTTGAAGTTAGGGTAATATTTGATAATTATTTAAAGGTATAATATTACTAGTATTTAGCCCGTTTATTTTTGTAAATTAAAGACGAATGTTAATATAATATAAATCATCACTATTATTTATTTCTGTTTTAATATAATCAATATTAAAAATATCCCAAATTTTTTGTAATTAAAAAAAATACCATTAAACGACCGATGTACTGTATTGTAAAAAAATCGTACTACGTATTTTTCAAATATAATCTCAAACAAAAGTACTAATGTTAATATTAAAATAAAGCAGGGTTTGATTGAAAATATATAACTTTTTAATGGTTTAAATAGACGGTCAAAGGTCCTATTTCGCACTTTTCCGGGCATGTTGCCACGTAATTTGGGCCATATTTTTGCTTTAATCATTATCATTTTTATGCTTTATGTAACGTGTTTAATCCACGACAGCTCTGACGAATGCTTTAAGCACCAATTTGGATATATTTAATAGATCAAAAAGCCTTTTTTGTAAAACCCCATTTACGCCGTCTAAGTGGGTCACAAAAAAAAATCTTCTGATAATAAATAATAACCAAAAACAAGTATAATTGATACCAAAAGATGTTATTTAATTAATAATAAAGTTTAAATAAATTTAAAATATAAGATATATATTTTTTAAATTTTTGAATTTTCTGACATTTCGTCGTCGGTAGAGGGCTAAAAGTATATGCCAAATTTTTTTTTATTATTTTTCCCCTAATCTACAAAAAATCATACAGCGTATGTATACTATTACATTACGAAATTCCAAAATTTTGAAAATCGGCCCACCCTAACGTTCATACCAAACATTTTCAAAGGAAATCAGTCCGGTTTGTGCGACGATCTGTTAGTGCGACGTACTATCGCCGGTCCCTTGACCGTCGCTGTATCCGGATTCTACTGTACCTATATAAGATTTTATGTAAAATTTAATGCTTAGAGATACAAAGTTTAATACTCATTACAGAGAATTAATCATTAAGTTTTATTTTATAACTTTATTTTTCTAAACGGTTAAAACTCACGTATTGATTTTATAACGGTATTTTAAACGTATATATTTTTTAAAGTTAAACCTGCATGAATCGAGGTGGTTCAAACTCTAGTGGCGCCATCTATTCAAAGCTTTGCGCCGCCTTCCCCATTCATTGCGCGGGTACGGCACCCGATCGACACCAGGCGAGTCTCTCAGGGACGAGGTAACTGACCTATTATACTATTCTGTAATTTGGCCTTAGTAGAGTCTTGTACGAACTATACATACCTTCATAGTCATGACATAAACAGCATGTTTGAACTTGACCGGGTCATCCTCAGGAATGCCTTCTGCTTGACGAGACTCCTTTTTCTGTTTTTTCTTCTTCTGCTCTATCTGAAGACCGACATTAACATTGTATCAATTCAAGTTTTCCTTCATTATCAATAAATGATAATCAAGTGCTTGTAAAGAGAACTGTGTGAATATTGTAGTTTAATAAATCACAATGCCAAAATATTTAAAATATCGACTTAATGCCTTAATGCAGATGTCGTCAACCCTGTTCGGGCCGCCTGTTGCCAACAGCTGCTTTAAAACATTTTCACTTAGGTTAGGTATGTTACTTGTACTTGTGAAAGAATGTCAGAATGATTGTATTGAAATTTGAACTTTAATGTCACAAAAAATAATGAAACATATTATTTGTCTCCACAAAATCCCAGCCCACCCCTTCGTTTCAGACACTCACCATATGTTCAGTACGTTCTTTAGCCTCCTGATAAATATCCAGACACTTCTTCCTCGTGTCATCATTCTCGAGTGTCTTCCAAGCCCTGTTAACTATCTCGAATGCCTGCTGAGCCCGTTCCGAGTCATCCTGCAATGACATACAACATTCCAATTAATGAACGAACCATGTACAGTCACGGACCAGGACGGTTGGGCCACTTGCCGTTGTTCGTAATTTAGTCGTGTAATGAATGACGGATGTTACCCGATGTTGAGTCAGTAGTACTGTCTCAGTACCAATTAGCATTACACGTCCAAGTAGCGAAAATTGGCAAGTGGCTCAACAATCCCTATTCGCGATGGTACATACATAAACGAAAAGGAAAAAATGGTTGGCCTAGCCTAGCAAGTTAATCCTGCTTATTTAGCTGGCGGTCCTCGGTTCAACACTAAACCGTAAGCTGTAGTGCAGTGAGCACAAATACTGTATTCACTTTTAGTATAGTACATTTATCTCACGAGCGCGGGTTGGCCATTGTTGTAGTTGTGACACATACGAACACATAGACAACGTGAACTCATAGCTCTTACGCTGACGCACACATAGACCATGTGCATGTATAGCTCAACACACAACCATGGCTCACCCGCGCTCCTGAGATAAAAGTACTGTATCCATGACACAAGCTTAAAAGAGATTTTACAAGATTGTTGTTGTATAATGCTACAGCATTTCTGTTAATAACCAGATCGGTTTCGATATTCCCGTGTGAACATGATTGCTTTTTGAAACATTCTAACATCACAAAAAACTATTCGATGAATAGCACCTGTTTGGTTATTGACATTTTATATCAATCACTAAATGAAACTATCTATTAAGCATCTGGTTGAGAAATATTTAATTATTACAATTGATAAAATGCAATGCCAGAATATTTAAGTGTGTACCCCAATTTGTTGTGTTCATTTGTTTATCATTATCAATTAGTGTTTATTTATTCTGCATTTATATAAAACAGTTTGCTTTGGTTATGCTATCGTCGTGAATATGTCCGTTAATGGAATAGCAATCATACTAAATATGGACTTCCTTTATATAAAGTAATAAAAGTCGAAAAACTTCTTACAAAATGTAATTATTTATTATCTTCATAACTTAACTCCTAAGCTTTCCCCTAATATTTCATTCTCTCAGGCATCAGTCCCATTTACCCATTCCTTACCTATGTACCGGGGCTTCAGGTCGTCCACCAAATGTTATCCAATCCATCTGTGGATAAAAACGAAATGTTGACGGCTGTAACCGCCTAAACTGAGCAAATCTAATCCCGCGCATCGTGTTTATACTAAAGGACACAGTACATTTCAAATTCAACCATTCATAACATAAATCGAAATCAGGTTCTACAGAAAAACTTATGGAAAAAGTTATGGAAAAATATTGTTCAATCCTACCAATCAGGTAATGTAGCTATAGATTGTATTCCAAATGGTCTAAATCATGATTTCTTTGCTAAATTATGGTACAACTATTTAAGTCTGGTGAAACCTAATAAATCATTCTGAAAACATGAACTCAGTGATCCATGGATTAAAACTTGACAAACTATGTATACACCGTTACTATGCAACTCACTTGGTTACCAATCAAATAAAACACAAGACGGCTTTGTCTTAAGGAATTTGAATCGAACAACCGTTAGCTAGTTTCTGTTAGACACACCCATCTAGTGGTCCACAAATACGAAGTCAACTTAAACTGTAAACTAACCATGTTTTTATCGGGATGGACCAAGATGGAGAGTCTGCGGTACTTCTTCTTGATTTCATCGAGGGATGTGTCGGGCTCCAGCTGCAAAACTTCAAAGGGATTCAAGTTGAAATAAGTGGAGCCAGGGCGGAGGAGCCGGTCTATCTGCTGTTTTGGTGTTAAGACGGAGTCTCGCTTCTCAATCTCCTTCACCTGAAAATAGAGGCAAGTTTTATAAGAGATACAGTGGCCAGCAAACATCTTGAACCTGATTGACCTGCGCAGTAGCATGATTTGTACGTAAATTTGCTACTGCGCAGACAAGGTTAGGTTCAAGATGTTTGCCGGCAACTATAATTTGACCAATTTACTGAATGGAAATCAGTCATGGCCACTGGCACAGGAGATGGTAGAGCTAGAGGCCTTTATCTCTTAGAAGGGTTCAAGTGTACACATTAGCATAAGAAAATCCTTTTGTATATTATTAGAATCAGAAATAAATGGCTTTTTTAAAAATTGTTTATTTACATTAAACAGCAGCACCAGCACCTTAACTAATATTATAAATGGAAAAGTGTGCCTGTCTATCCATTACCTCTTCACCTTTAAACTGCAGAACCGATTTAGATGAAATTCGGAGCTATTTTGTATGCATGGAGATATTTTGTATTCCGAGAATGGACATAGGAGGATTCATATCCCCAAAATGGTCCCTTAAAAATTTAAACAACTTCCATGCCGACGAAGTCACAAGCAAGATAATTTCTAGATTAACCATGTGCCCACAGTATTAGAAAAATATAGACTAAGTCCATCCCGAATGTCCATTCTATTATACTGGCGAATTGATGTAGATTTTTCCTGTAGCTTCTACTTTTTCTATGAACCTGAACTATTTGGCCGCTACCCAAGAACTATGGATTGTAATCAGTCTTGTCTGTATAATTTTAATAGGAATTTAAAAACAAGTCTACAGAATGCCAATGTGTACTTTAACGCAGTATCAATAAGGCAAAATTCCTGGAATATAATTGAACATATTGCAACAGAACTCCCCCCTCTGCATTCATTCTGTGTCCTCCACCCTAGACCAGACTAAACATAGTCTAAATAACACTTCGCACGCATTGAATAACATCGTTTATAAAGCGCAATAAAAACAAGAGAACCAAACTAACCTCGGAATAAAATTCATCAAAAGATTCCACAGGGAGAGCTGACATCTTGACTTATTAGAATTAACTTATCACTATGAAACGAGTATGAAAAACTTAACAACTGTCTATTTTATTTACTTTATTCCCACATTGTGTAATGCAATCGAGAGAATATTAATGTTAGATCACTGAAGGACTGACTTCAACAATATTTCAGGTTTCTATATAAACGCGCGTCCGTTTTTCACGCATAGTTACATTATCTATAACTATTATAATGCTGGGGATGCATTTGAAAACGGTGTATTACAAAGATCTTTTATTTCTTTCGATTGTAACAAATAAGAAAGAGAACAAACATTAGCGATTCCAAGCTCGCGCCTGTGGCGACACAGCTTAATTTATTCCATAGACAATCTTAGACAATTCGTGACAGAGACAAACGTCAGTGGTTTTTTAATATCCCGTAGTGCCTGTTCACGGTCATGCAGCCAAGCAAATAACGTAAATAGCTATAACGTAGGACGTTATTTGAAGATCCCTATGACACTGACAGTGACATACCATATAGTGATGTGCATGTGTCGATGCTTCAATTGTTTTTTTATCTGTGGCGGTTCTTATCTTATCAGCGTCCTCTCACGTACATTAATTTAAACCTCAAATGCGGTTATCGTGTAAAAGACGTTTCTGGCTACTAAACCGCCATTTTTAGGGTTCCGTTTCAGAATGGTCCAAACGGAACCCTATTGTTGTCACTCATGCGTCCTTCCGTCGGTCGTCTGCCACAAAAATATTTTTCGAAGATGTTTTCAACTTCCCTTTGACCTATTGACATAAAATTTGGACATAACGTATTCTTACGCCGCACCAGAAGAAAGACCAGTACCTACAGGTCAAACCAATAAGTGTTAAATAATAAATAAATATGTAATTTAACGTTGTTTTATTTTTACACAGTCACGTAACAATTAAAATGAAATATAAGACACGTTTTATTATTATCACTTCAATTATCGACATCTGTTATCGACAGCACCGCTTCCTTAGTCGATACAGACCAACGATATAACTTTTGCAGTACGTCACCGTGTATATTCCGTTAAGCATATTTCTGGGAAATAAGGGACAATTCAAGTTTCTTTCATATTTTTATTATGTAAATGTTACAATCCTACATAAATTAATTAGCTACATTCCCAAAAGATGCTTATTAACATTTCGATGTGACATCGACGCTGTTCCAAGGTTATATAAATGAACTGTCACTGCAAGTGTCATAGGGATCTTCAAATAACGTCCTACGTATAAACTGCCTACACAAAGCTCTGCCTGCAGGGCCCTGCTTGCAGTGCCACTGCCAAATCGTATTGTGTGTAGGCATGCAGGGCCGATTTTTTTATCTGTTAAATCGGCCATGCATGCCTACACACAATACGATTTGGCGGTGGCACTGCAAGCAGGGCCCTGCAGGCAGGACTTTGTGTAGCCAGCTTAACTTCGTTAGCCTGGCCGCAGACGCACGGTTTTCCGAACAGAAACGGAGGGGAGGGGAGTTGAAGCATCTCGCTCTTAAGGACTTATCACACTACCCTATCGGTAGGGCCCTAACTGGGGGAGGGGATTAAAAGCATCTCACTCATTAGAGCGAGATAGTTTAACTCCCCTCCCCGAGATAGGGCCCTACCGATAGGGTAGTTTGATAAGGCTTTTAGAGCGCGCTGGAGTGCTCCAGGCTTAAATCGCTAATGGACGCTTTTATACTTTACCGTGGACCTGGACCAAGAAGTTTAGATACATCCTTGACCCCGGCACCACACTTCGCTATGCGTGTCGCGTTGCGTATTTTCCTCCCTTTCTTTTGCGATATTAAAGAAAGAGATGCAGCACAAATGTTTGCACGCATACGGCGAAGTGTGGTGGCAGCATGATGTTGCGTGCCGAACATATTCCGTGAATAAAACCAAAGAGAATATAACCACACACGTGTTCAATATGGCGATATCGGAAGTTACCACAAGTGAGAGTTACCACTAGTTGCGCGAAAATGGATCGTGAACAGCAGCTTTAACATGCTAAAACTTTTTTAAATAGAAAAATAGAATAGTTTTGTGGCATTTTCGATTGGTTGGAAGGCTGTCAACAAAGTTGTCAAACAAAAACTTCAACTTAAACTTTGCTTTGCTACTCAATCGCAACTTATCTTTTCATTTTCAATTTTCTTTTTAAAGTAAACTTGAAATCTAAACTGCGCGTTACTTTTTTATGTATAAATAGACTGGTATCTACCCTAATAATCGCTTTTAACTCCTATATTTTGATTCCATTCCTAAAGCAGGTGAGTAGCCAAATAAGTTCATAATTTAGAGGTTAGATAAACTTGGAAAATGTTCCAAGTATTGCAAGTTGCAAGTGTTCAATCTTGGAGAACATCTTGGCTCATTAGTGATATTTACATAAACTCTTAACCCTTACCCATTTGTTAGAAACAAGCTTTTAGAGTTTTCTTGAAATTTCTCAACCTGTGTGTTGTCAACCTTTTAGTGATTCAGGACCTGGACCTCTTAAGGTATGAGTGAATGAACATTTTCTGGGTAAGCTTGCTTCACCGGTTCACTGTCGGCCTTATCTTTGCCCCTTGGCTAGTCTGGCCGATAGCAAACCCATTTAAAAAATAAATAATAAGGATTGTTGCATTGGCAGTCAGAAAGATGCATGTCCTTCACTCTCAACAGAGCACATCCTCAGAGCTCTGGCAACCTTATTCACCACCAGGAACACAACACAACATACCTAAAGATAGTAGCGTTGCCTATCATGCCTATAAAGTAGTATGTCTGCAGTCTTCTATAGGGTGGAGGTACTTCCCCAGTTGAGCTGCTGACTGCTCGAAATATGAGGAAGATAATAAATAAATAAATAAATGTGGACAATCTTACACAAAACAACCTAGTCCCAAACTAAGCAAACCTTGTACTATGGGTACTAAGCGACGATATACATACTTATATAGATACTTAAATACATAGAAAACAATCAAGACACGAGAACAAATATTCATGCTTATCACACAAATAAATGCCCCGGCCGGTATTCGAACCCAGGACCTCCAGCTTCATAGGCACGGCCACTGTTCACTGCCAACTAAGCTAAAGCGGTCATCAATGTTGCGAATGATGGTCTGCTGTGTGCTCTACTTCTCTTATTATTATTCTATCCTCTCTTATTATTATTTATTAATTACTTTATTATTATTAATAATGTCAGTACAAAGAAATATCACAATACATCACTCCTCAAAATTGAAGTCTTGTAGATAAAGTAACCTAACCTAGATTAACTCTGACTTGCCTTTGCTTAAGTTGACCCCACAGCACTAACAAGTATGTATGTAGCATAAAGAAATATATATTTTTTGATACTTAAAGAATAATGTCTCCATCCATAAAAAAAAATATCAAAAAATTCAAACATTTATTCTGCAAATAGGCCACAAGGGCACTTTCACATGTCACAATGTTAATGTTCAATTTAAAAAAGTCTTACAATATGATAGATTTTTCATGAGAAAATATTAATTTAGGTACAATTTAAGAAATATATCAATAAGAATTTAATTCATTTTTCATGTCGAAATATTAATTATCTATTACATATAATTACATTCTAGTCATATTATAAAATCTACCCTCTCACCAAATACAGCGGGCAACCCTCGGACTTTAAAGACCTCACGAGCGACGCAGTAGTTTACTTAAAAAATTGTTAATTTAAGTTGTAACTTGTAACCAGTGTTTTATTCGCCATACGATAAATAAATAAATAAAAGACTGAAAAATATTTGAAAAATTCTGGTACTGTCATTCAACAATCTCTAATCTTCCGCCTGTCATAAATTCTGCTTAATAAAAACAAAATAACTGAAGAGAATAAGAAGAACGAAGGAGAAAAACTTTCTAAAGCACTGAAACATCAATATGTACATAGGTATAACTTCTTCAAAACGTGACATGTCTATTCTAAGTTGCCGCCACTTAACGCTTACATGATTAACATAAATTAGCATACATTTGAAGTAACTCTTCAGATCGAAACAAATCGGTACCTAAAATATGGATACTTTTGTTACTCAGGAACAATGTTCACCGACAAGGTTGTCCTGATTACTGGCGCTAGTTCCGGTATTGGCGCTGAGACCGCTTTGGAATTTGCCAAATTAAATGCATCCCTAGTACTGACGGGACGAAACTACGATAACCTGGTGAAAACTGGCAAACAATGCGAAGAAAATTCGCCTTCAAAAGTCCAACCACTTATAGTGGTCGCTGACATGACTAATGAAAACGATGTAAAGAATATTATCAACGAGACTATTAAAAAATTCAAGAAGCTTGATGTCCTTGTTAATAATGCTGGTGTGTTAGAATCCGGGACGATAGAAACTACGTCACTGGCCCAGTATGATAGGGTCATGAATATGAACGTACGAGCTCCTTATCATATCACGACATTAGCAACGCCATATCTCTTGCAAGCTAAAGGGAATATCGTGAATGTATCCAGCGTGACTGGCTTACGATCTTTTCCTAACGTGCTTGCTTATTGCATGTCGAAGTCTGCTCTTGACCAGTTCACCAGATGTGTAGCACTAGAGCTAGCACCGAAAGGCGTTAGAGTGAACGCAGTTAATCCGGGGGTGATTACGACTGGTTTACACAAGAAAGGAGAAGGGAGCATGAATGATGAGCAATATGAGGCGTTCTTGAAGAAGTGCGCTGAAACCCACGCTTTGGGCAGACCGGGAGACGCGAAGGAAGTAGCGTCGGTTATTGTTTTCTTGGCTAGTGACGGTGCCAGTAACATTACTGGAGCAACCCTACCCGTTGACGGAGGACGCCACGCTATGTGCCCGCGATAATTATAACATTCCAACTTGTCATGTAAATGTAATACGAGTTTAACTTACGAGAGTAAAGATTATTATCTACTTATACCTTGGATAAAAGATATTCTATTGTAAATGATACATTTTTATTTCCTTAATCGTTATTAAATGTGTAAGGTGTTGGTCATCGATTAAATGATTTTCGAGAGTGTTAATGCCTTTATCATGCCATGAAATATCCTACCCGAAACAATATAATGTTTTAGGTAATTCAGTTAATCCCCGACTAGTTACATACAAACATATTTGCCACGTAGAAGGGAAAAGATCTTTTACTAGTATCTTTATTAATATTATAGTTTAAAAAAAGGTTTTAATTAATTTTGTCGCATGTATTTTACTTTTCCTTGAACAAGTTCAAGGATTACATGTAGGAACGCGTGTTGTGTCAGGTTTCTCTTCACTCATTGCGCACTTAACGATTTTTAGTACTGCCTTTGTTATGGCCTCTGTAGCTCCGATGATGCCGTCGGCTGCACATTGCAAAATTGTCTCTAAG
This sequence comes from Cenopis cana, assembly GCA_951800055.1. NCBI lineage: Eukaryota > Metazoa > Arthropoda > Insecta > Lepidoptera > Tortricidae > Cenopis > Cenopis cana. Next base: position 15,140,495 of record OX637480.1, read on the forward strand.
GCATCTTCTACTAAGTCTCTGCTCACTGACCTCTGAAAATATATTTTTTATGTTAGATACTGTAAGGGATCGTCCTAAATACAACGCGATCACGCGATGATCGCGTAGTCGCGTTGTATTAGGACGATCCCTTATACTGTTTCCTCGTAAATTAATTTAATAGGATATTAAGATTGTAGGTACTATTTATATGCGAAATGAAGTTTCTTTTTGTAACTCGTCGGACTTTTTTTGATTTTACCAATATGTCTTATCAATCTTATCATAACTGAGAAGAATCTAACGACACCTCACATCACATTCAGTAAGACACCATTAACACGTTTAAAAGCGACATACATACATACTCGTACATTATAAAAACAACTTCGTTCTGCCGTGGATCTTAATTAGGTACTTACAGTTTCCATGATGCCATTCTCAGTGTGTTCCATATCGTCATAGATTTCTCCTCTAACCTTATTGAGGCATTCATCAGCATTATCAACATCTTGTATGTGTATACATTTATTAATTTTATCTTCTGCGCCATTAACGAATTCAATGTCATCAAGTACCAGTCGTGATTGGTAGCTAATTAGCTATCTAAGACTGATGCATTTTTTACACTTTCGGCAATACACGTTGACACAAGGATTCCTATTTGCTTAAGTAGTTCTTGAATAGCGTCTTTGTCTTCCTGTAATGAAATGATAAAAAAATCGGTTCCTTTCATAGTTACAATTACTTACCTAGGTATACAATGATTACTTGTTTTACATCTCCTGCGGTGTCTTTTATTGATTGTATAAATTTATTTAGTTTTTCTTTTAAGACTTCCAACTTAGCCTGAATATCTTTGGCGACTTCTTCGGCACGTTTCTTTATGTCCTGTACCCACGCATTTATTTTGTCTTTAGTTTTATTGGCTATATCTTTTATGGCGTTCCAAGCGTTAGCGACACTATCTTTTATCTTGTTCCACAAGTCATTAATACTCAGCACTTTGTTTATATCCAAATTAGCGAGTTCTCTTGATTGTGTCGCATAAATTGCATTCAATTGATTTTGAGATAAATGTCCCAGGTATTTTTTTAAAGGCGTGATCTCCTTTGTCTCTGCATACTGTAATAATAGAAGATTTAGAGATGCTTGTTTGCCAATAAGTTGGTACCTATGTACTTAATATTTTATCTTTATATATATTTTTCATTGTATTTTTTATATTACAATATTATCTTTATTAATTCCATCTTAATACTGACCTGGGTCCTTAAAATAAAGTGTGTAAATAAAATAAATACGATTTTCATGTTTGCTGTCCCGTGCTGGTGCTACAGTAAGCTAGTGTTAACCGTTGCAGTTATTTATAGGACATTGTCTTTAAAGTGGATATCGGCAACATTATCTTCTATTTGATTATCCTTAAGATTATCAACGGCTACAATTTGTATTGTATTAAATTTATTTTCGAGTAGTGTAGGTTTGTAGTTATAAGGGGGGCGGTTTTATTTGTTTTACTTAGCAGTCATTCAAAGAAAAGGGTCGATTTTGGTAGTAGTTTACCTATAGTAGGTACTTCTGATTCGCCATTTATATTTCTGACTGAGGTGAACTGAAGACTTCCAAGTTCCTTCTTATTACTACCCTTCCTATATGTTGTGTTATGTGTTCCTTCTTATATGTTATATATAGCATAAGGTGTGCTACTGTAGGTATAGCCATGTGCACCTCCACCTATATGTATAATTTTTTTTACCTTATATTTAAATAAGGTCCAAAAATTTTATAAATATTTATGCCCTTGAATGTACATGTCCATAATTTTCTTAAAATATGTCCAGGTTAAAATATTCAGTAAAAGTTTCTAAACGAAGCGTTTATTTAAGCACTATAATAATAAAAACATTACATTATTCAGTAATCGTCTCAGGGACTACGATGGGACCATTGTTTACAACAGATATATCAACATCAACAGGTACAGGTACATTAGGAGCAGTAGACGGGTTGGATCCAGTGAGGGCCGAGACAGTAGACGGGTTGGATCCAGTGAGCCCTGTTAGCGCGGAGAAGGTGTTGGAAGCTTTGCAGCGGTTTAGGTCCACGATAATCTTAGCTGTGCCCATGCCGGCTTCCAAGAGACGTTGGCCTGCGCACATTTCTAGGCCGATAGGTAACTTTGCCAGGGCTATGTCGATACGAGCGATCTGTAAATATTTTATTACTTATTATATCACTTTTAACATAATATATATGATAACTAATATCACTAATTACATAATATATAACATAATATTAATGAAGTTAGTTATGATTTTCAGTAACACCGTCTAAATACAGGTTGGAAAAAAATTATGGGCTCTGGAGGGAAACTGCCTTAAATCATTAAGTTAGCTTGTTTTACTTAAAGGAAACATTCTTTTATTTTTAAAAAGAAACGAAACCTATGTATATGATGCGCATTTTCAATATTTCTTTCCACCCTGTATAGGTATACTGGGTGGAAAAAAAACCTATGTATATCATACGCATTTTCAATTACTTACGCTGTAATATCGAGTTGTGCGTAAGATGGTGAATTATTTAGCTCAAGTAGCTAACTAGTAACTACTCTATCCAGTATAAGTAGTTGGCTGAATAATAATATGTACCTAGTTGTGGGTTAACTTATTTGAACACTCAACACTCCACACGGAACCAGATTCCGGAACCGGAATCAATTAGGTACCTAAGTACTTTAAAGGTAAGGTTTTTGGCGTTATCTCTTAAATAAAAAAATGAAAATTGAATGACAATCAACTCTCTTGAAGATTTAACCAGAATTACCGAAGTTAATAAACTGTTAGCAAGCAACATTCGTAGTTACGCTAAGTGTTTAGGAAGTCATTGGTCACTTATCGCTCCTTGTTTGTAATTTTAACGTTTATTAATCATAAACAGCTGCGCGTTTTAAAAGTTTGTACTTGCGCTAAAAATTAAATTATTATTTTTATGCCCTTACGGAAATTCCGCTTTGAGTCATGAAGAAGGCTCCCTTGATTTCAGTTTTCAAGGCGACAGCGCCAAGGCAGGCTCCTTTAGTAAAGATATTGCTATTTTGTGTGCAATTTTTCATTTCATCAACAGCTCTGTTCGCGAACTCGATACCCCCTTGAGAAATTTCGACCTGTCTTGAAATCAGTTCGCTAACTTCCTGAACTTTTCTATCGGCACAGGTCATGGTTCTGTATACTGCGTCGTTGAGGAGTTCGTCGGCTTTCTTCTTGTGGGACTGCAAAGGGACAATAGTAAGATTTGTTAATACAATCATCTCATGTAGACTCGTATGTTAAAAAACTAGATGTGCACGCAGCTACTTTAGCGTAGAACCTTCTTTTCTTTACGATTCTAGGTATCTCTAAAAAAAAACAAAGTGTCCGAAAATAGAATGAGATGGTACGGGCACGACGTAATGCGAAGGCCGGCCGTGTAATATAGCGATTGGCTATAATGGCTATTTATTAGTATTTAACAGTAACAATAGTTTACTGTAACAATAACGCGTATTGCTTATATTAAGCACAACCTAAAATGTATATAAAGATAGGAAGATATTTAATAAAGAGTTCTTTACTACACAACCACTCGTGACTATCACCACCACGTTCCCCTAGTCCTTAAACAAAGAAAAGAGGTTCCTAAATTAAATATTACCTGCAAAGGCGCAGCTATTAAAGAAACTGAAACCACCAAATTCTTTGGACTACACATTGACAGCAATATGTCATGGGAAACGCATGCCACGGAAGTTTGTAAAAAACTGTACAAATTCTCATTTATGCTCTACAAACTAGCAAATACAAATCAACGACAAACAGTTCTAGCTGCATACCACGGTTTTGTTAGCTCTACTCTACGCTATGGCCTTATCTTTTGGGGCAATTCGTCATATAGAGAGATTTTATTTAGAGCACAAAAACGATGTGTAAGAGCGATTTGTAAACTGAAACCAACAGAAAGCTGTCAACCATATTTTAAGTCTTTAAAACTGTTAACACTACCTAGCTTATATATTTGTGAGTGCTGTTTGTTTGTGAAGAGTAATCCTGACCTTTTTCCTGTCAAAAACACAAAACAGACATTTAATTTCCGACAGAGAAAGCATTCATTGCATTTGAGAATAGGGAATACTGCGCTCATGAGGAAAAGCTTTATGACTGTCGCTCCTAAACTATTTAACAAGCTTCCCGAGTTGATAATGACAGAGCCTTTTAATAGTTTTAAAAAGTTGTTGACCAAATTATTAATGGATAAATGTTATTACAATGTAAATGACTATTTAAATGATATTGACCTTTAATTATTAAAATATGTTTCTTTTTTTTTTTCTCTTTCTTCTCCTTTTTAAATTATTAATGTAATTGGATTATTTTTGTTTTTAATTTAGTGTCTTCTTTATTTTACATTTTATTAATTTTTTAATCGTGACTATTCAAATTTAAATTATAATATTAATGTAGCATTATATAAATGTTTTTAAATTTCGTACGCCATTAAGGCCGAGCATAGCTGTACTGTATTTTGACATTTGTAACACCTTTATTTTATACCTATGTTGACGAAATAAAAGAATTTGTATTTGTATTTGTAATTTGTATTATATATAGTTCATGGCGACCCTGCCATGATATATAGTTCAGCTGGAGGATCACATTGTCAAGCAATGCCTTTCCATGAATAGTCTGGCCTGGCTTGTTCATTATTGTGTAACATATACTAACAATAGTTGTATGATTTCGTAATTCGTATCTATCTTACTAACATTTTATGGGCAAGCCTGAAATAAATGAATTGAGTAAGTACCGAAAGAAGAGGACGGGGAAGACCGTTAACCACAGATGACAACTGTCCGGAAAGATGAAAATTCAGAATTTTACACAAGAAGATGCTCAAAATAGAACTGCCTGGAGACTCAGCATATGGAAAGCCGACCCCGTATATCGGGAAAAGGCGAGGAGGGGGAAGAAGAAGAAGAAAGTCGGAGGACATTATTATAAGCTTATACTTAATTGGCCACTTTTAAAGATTTTTAAATACCTATATAGGTAAAGGTGAAATTTTTTTGTTTGACTGTCATTTTCATATAGGTACTTCCCTACGAACGTTATAATATGTAGATATATATATCTCTATATAAGTATCCGTTAAGTAACAGAGCGTTGTTGATGTTTTATTTAATAGTTGCTGATTTGACTATCATTCATCATCCCGATTCATCGTAACCGGTTGCTTTAAGCGTCGAGTGTTGGAATGTTTGTAACTTCTGAACAAAGTGGTAGTACTCACCTCGATACACTCTTTGACAGCTCCCCCCGCGTTAGACAATCTATCGCCAACACTCGCGATGGCTTGCGATACTCTGTCTTTCAGTTTCTGTATTTCGGCCTCCAGCTTTTCCCTCATAATTCTGACCTGGTCCTTCAATCCAGAAGCAAAACCGGTCATAGCAGCTACGGCTTGTTTTGCTGCCTGGCATAGGTTCGCTGCCAGGTCTTCTATTAATTTCTTCGTGTTGGCAAGGATATCGGTGCCGGTAGTGGTAGCGGTTTCTGTTTGCCGTTTCTGTCGTGCCAATGTCTGATCATTTACGCTCGCCGCTTGACCAAGGGTACACACCTTAATAACACATACAAAATCTTCATCCTCATGAGATAATATTTTTTTTTATAAATTACCATTAGGTAGCGGACCCCAAGCATTCTTCATTATGTAACGGTACCGAGACAATGCTAAGATCATGGTGATGACCATTACCGTAGGTACATAACTCGTTTTCAAAAAGATTTACCAAAAGAAATTTCCAAATTTTTCCTTTGGAGTTGCTTCTATAGCTTGCGGTGTCCGCTTACCATCAGGTGAGTCGTACGCCACCGTCGTCGTGTAAAAAAACAGTTATTTTAAGCAAGATATTACTATATATTATTATAAAAAAGTTTTTTTTATAATTTAATGCAGATATTTTAATTAAGTAGCCTTACCGCTGCCAGGAACAGAGCACAAACTGCAAGGGCCCTCATTTTTGCCAACTGCTACGATTTCCAGCCAAAATCTGATGTTTTCACCAAAGAACCCATGGCTTATATACTGTTCTATGCAAATGCAATTACTAAAGCCCCTCGAAGATACACAGATTTATCTTATCTTATGGTGTTTCATAGTAAATATTTAATTAATTTCCAGTGATAAAATCAGTTTAAAATGCGTTTGATAATAGGCGAAATAGGTTGAAGTACCTACCTACATAAAAAACGATTGCAGAATACTTAGGTTTCTTTATTAATTCACTTGATTTTCTTACTGTTGATGATATTTTTTCCATCCAAAAACTCTAGTAGATACCCTTACAATAGTTTGCAATGTTTGCATTACCGTACTCGCTAGTGACTGCGTAAATGATTTAGTATGGCGATTCTTAGTTCTATTGCGTAACCGCCAGAGGCGCTGTACATTTGTCCATAGCCATACTAAATCTTTTACGCAGTCGCTAGCGAGTACGGTAATGCAAACATTGCAAACTCACGGTCAGGGTATAGGTATGATGTTCAGAATCCCCTCTGCTGTTTTATATGTAGCTAAGTTAGCTACTACCATACTAAATCGTTTACGCTGTCACTAGCGAGTATGGTATTGAAAACATTGCAAACGCATGGTAAGGGTACAGATTAAGACCTAAAGACCTACGATAGGTTGGTCATAAACAGATTTAGGTTCGGGTTTATGTGGACATGGCAAAAGTTAAGGGCTACAAGGCTTAATTTCGGTTTGGTCTAGTACCTAAGTAACCCGCATAAACGGAGTCTCCGTTTCTATAAATCCATAGATTTAATAAAGCATAACCTACATGTTCATATTGCTCATAAGCCGTTAGCTATTGACCACAGGAGGGACGACTTTTGTTTTTTCAAGTTTTCATGACCAGTGAATCTTAGCAAGATGCCGTGAGAGATCGCCGGTTTCTTGATAACTTTTTTGGGTCATCGTTATTTTAATTATCAAATGCCATCTCGAAAAATCTTATCAGGCACAATGTGGCAATGGTCTTCAGGCTTTAATGTTCTATTTTTTGTCGTGTTACAACATTTAAACAAATACCCAATAAACAAGTAACAAACAAGTAGTCTCAAGGCCCTACAATACAAGTGGAGCAATTGCCTAGAGCAAATACTATTATCGTCCATAAATTCCATAATATAAGTTCGCTATACTTATTTGTATCATGTTATTACTTAGATAAGTTCGTTGTACTACTTTAGAAGCATTGGTTTGTACTACCGGTTGAAATATAAACTTGGTTCAGGTAACCGCAATTAATAAAAAGTTTCTGTCAATAATTTTATTTATAGTCACGTTTTAGTACCTACTTCAAACTTTCAGTGCCGTTTTTTTGAGAACCAACATATACAATTATACATAGATACATATAATTACATTGCAAGTTAAATAAAAGCTTGTAAAAACCGGCCAAGTGCGAGTCGGACTTCGCACATTTAGGGTTCCGAACCAACCTCAAAAATAAGAATTATCAATATATTAGTATTTGTTGTTAAAATATACGTAATAATGAACATTGTCACCAAATTTCAAGTTCATAGGTCAATGGGAAGTCAAAAAATTCTTCGGACCAAATTTTGTGACAGACGACGGACGGACGTCCGGGCGACACCAATAGGGTTCCGTTCCGTTTGGACCCTTCTGGTACGGAACCCTAAAAAAAATCGGGTATCGATATCCAATACCACTACCATACTACCATATCGTTTATACTTTACTGAAAACAGTCCCTGCTTCACAGTGAATGAATGAAGTACGAATACAATATCTATATTTTCTAGTAAACCATTTTGCGCATGACTAAGCCGTGTTTATAAAAAAAATACAACGGCCACAAAAATTAATAAAATACTATTGGATTCTAAGTTTTTAAGATAACTTACGTTACTACATAAGACACCCAGGGTCATATTGAGGTGATACACCGTTAGCTAGTTTTGGATAAGAACAGCGCCATCTAACGGCGTATTGGGTCCCTATTTAACACAGGCTTGTATAGTAGAAGTGTTGTACGAAAAAAATATAGGCGAGAGTCATAATATTTTTTTTGTTTTTCGCTAAATTACTTTCAATTCAATTCAATTCAATCATTTTATTTCAGATATTATAATCCATACAATTTACTTACTTTGTTATTACTTACTATATTTCGGGAATCAAATTATTTTACTATGTTCACTGTATCAAATAATTACTTAGTTATTATTATTTTAATTTATTTTTGTCAAACACAATGTATTTATTGTTTATATGAATAAATGAATTGAATTGAATTCCCACAGAAGCGAAGTTTGATTTTTTTAGTTCTTTATTTGTATCTTTTTGACATAACTAAAAATTTAAAACAATGGTAAGTGTGCAAAATGCGTTTTTTTACCTCAATAATGAAACATTCAAAATATGGAAAAATCGTGTTTCATACCAAATTTAAGGGAAATCCTGAGTAATATTATGATGTTGCTGTTAAAAAAATGAAGGTAAGTAACAAAATGGTGGCCGAAAAACTGAAAGCATTTGCAAAGCGGAAATAATAGATTTGGTCATCAAAATACGTTTTATAAAATATACGCTTCTGGAGCGTGTTTATTTCATGAATATGTTCAATAATAGGTATTCTTATACTATAAAATATACACGCGTACTGTGCTCAAAAATTTGTACTTATTGTAGCTGTATGATACAGCCCATTTTAATTTTCAATTTTTTTTTATGTCACTTTTATTGCAACAAAACAAACCAAGTATGAAAATGAAATTAAAAAAAAACTAAACATAACATGACACTTGTATAACATATATTATAAGTAAGTATGACTAAATATTCAAAATACTAAACTAAAACACACTTAAAAAATAGATAGGACCTGGGCAATACTGGGCATGGCCAAATACCTATATGCTAATGCCCAGATATTATCACGATACTGCAATACACGTCAACATTCACGTCATACTGACTGATCATGATAATATGAGTGTAGCGCGTGATCCCATAAAAAAAACAAAAACAAAAAAACGGTTTTTGTAAAAATCGATTTAATCAATTGTACCTATTTTAATTTAGAGCAAAATAAGTAAAACAACCGATTATTTCATAATCGATTTTTCAAGACGGAAGTCCCATCCCTAACCAAGGCTAATATATTTTAAAGGCTACCCGTAGGTAACTAATTTTGACACTGCACAATAACTTATTTCTATTCGCAGTATCGCTATCAGAATGTTGTCTGGAAGAGATCGCTTTTTAGCGATAAGACCGCCTGTTGTCACCTACTTTAAGTCCTGATCATATTGTATTATTTTCCTGTGGTGCAATGAAGCATTTTATTAATTATTATTATTGTAACTATATCTTTTCCATATCTCGGGACCATGGGGTCCCGGACCTTTGGAAGGCATGCGTGGGGCCGAACCGAAGCCAGCAGCGCAGTAGGTTAGGTACACAAGGCGCATACCGTCTCCGAACGCACAACATGATACATCCGGAGACGGTCCCCGCCAGGTACAAATACTTATTATTGGTCTTATTTGGCCACATCTTTTCCCAGTTAAGTACCTGATGAAGCCCTGGCAGAACAGAAATAATGCAGTGTGCTGGAAGAGGATGTAAGGTCAAATTCTGATTTGTCTACAGATTTTTCATTACGCATGACTTGAATAACCGGGTTATTAAAAAGCTTAAACCATCGGAAGTTGGCAATAAATATGCAACGGCACTTATTTCTCATTGACCATTGTTTGAGAAACAATGAAACGCCTTCCAACAGTCGGAGCGCAGTGATTGCTTTGTAATTTTGCTTACGAAAGTTTCTCAGGCGCATGTTTAGCTCGTACCTAAGTACCTGTTTAATGGAAAAATGGAATTATTCTTATGGTAGGTAATAGGTACGCCCATGTTTGCCTTCGTTCTTGTGAAAATAATACACTCTACAAGTTGATAGGTATCATACAACTTCAGGGTCACAATGTCACAATATGGTCCTGTCGTCAATAAATTGAATAAGTACTGTATTATTCCAAAAGAACATTCGAGACGGAATGATATGTTATAATATAGCGTAGTTAAACGCGCATATTTGATGTACGCTGCAAATATATAATATGTGTAGGACATGCCAGCTACCTATGATTAAGACAATACAAGGCTATACTTGTAGAGCCGCTAGCCGTGCATTTCATTGACCATAGAATCATAAATATTAACTATATTTTTTTGCAATACATAGGTAGTTGCTCCGATCCAGCGTTCTTAGGTACTTATACTCATAACCACCGAAATAGGCATATATATTAAATCTGCGTACTTAATTTTAAAACCAGTGTTGCCAGAGCACTTCCGTCAAAAAGCACGGTCGGGTGTCCAAAAAAGCACGTTTTTGGAATAAAAAGCACGTTTTTAGGGTTACGTACCCGAAGGGTCGAAAATGACTCCTATTTCTGTCACTCACGCGTCCGTCCGTCTGTCCGTCAGTCGTCTGTCACAAAATTTTGTTCATAAGATTATTTTTTTCTTCCCATTGACCCATAAACTTGAAATTTCGTGATACTGTTCATTATTACGGGTATTTTACCAAAAAATACTTATATTTTGATAAAACATGTTTTTGTTTTTATTGGAAATTTCGGTATTTTTCACGTTATACCAACATACTTTTGCGGTTGGTTCGGAACCCAAAATGTGCGAAGTCCGATACGCACTTGGCCGGTTTTCGTCACATACATAGTATTGAGCCTTTACTACATCGTGTACACATTGCACGATACGAACGATAGAGCTTGCAGTTGCAGGACAAGTTATTTCCTGCAACCACAAGTAAAACATAACTTTCAACTTTAGGATATCAAAGTGTAGGGTAGGAGAGAAAGATTGATTAACACAACGATTGTTAGAAAAAAAAAAAGTTTTAGAGAGTACCAAACCAACATTACTTCCCCGCCATTTTTAGTAGTAAAATCATAAAGCACCATAGCACTTAAAAAAGCACGGTTTTAGCACGTTTTTGGGGAGCGCACGTAAAAAGCACGTTCGTATCCAAAAAAGCACGTAAAACCGTGCTAAAAAGCACGTTCTGGCAACACTGTTTAAAACAGTTGTCTTGGATAAGTTAGGTAATTTAATTTAATACTTAGGCTGTTTGGACAGATGTATTTACGACCATTTTACGTGAACCTCAATGCCACGAGACGCTCAGTAGATGATATATTTCTCATCACAGATGCCTTACTTTCATATGTACACGTGTAATTAATTAGGAAGGATAATAATATCTGCCCCTGCCGTCCAATGTATCCAATGTCCAATGTCCAAAGTGTGTGTGTGTTTGTACAATTGCTTTCAGTTCTTCGCCTTGTCTCACAATCAATACCATGAACAATAGTATTTATTAATGTACGAGTAGGAATATTAATTTGTAATTAGTTTCGCTCGTGAAAACGGGAGATGACATTGACCGACTTGACATCTTTGTACGCGAATTTATACAGGTGAGCGGAACACATTCCTTTCGTAGCTAACAGAAAATTATACATAGTACAGTACGGCTCCTTAGCTCGAAAATATGACGAATACGGTCCCATCTGGCAGAAAGCATGAAACTTGGCATGCATGTAGCTTTCATATTTGTGCTTCAAAAATTTTAGGGAAACATGTTGACAGACTTTTTTCCCCCCTCCCCCCACTTTTGTGTACCAAATTACAGTTTTTTTTTATTTTGTTGAAAACGGCTGAAGCTAGGAGAAAACCATCAAAGGGAAAATCAAAGGGAAGTCTACAAGCCATTCTTTGGATGTATCTTGATAGGACCTATAGTTTTCAAAATATACGAGCATTCATTAGGGTAAGTACCTAGAGCCGAAAAGATGCTAGAGGGCAGATTACTAACATTTTTGTGCGCATCGGGCTACAAGCATGAAATTTGTACCATCGATAAAGTATTCCGCGGTGATTCTTTTCAGGTGTGAAGATTAGTTAGATTCGTCCCCTGTGCGAGGGGAGAGTGGGGTGAACTGGACCAAGCACACCTATTAAGTATTTTTAGTCTTTTTCTCACTGATCAGTTAAGGCTACTATGGCTTGCGGGGTATCGTTTTCGTGTAAAACAGACATCAGGTATTCATTTTTAGGACTCCGTACCCGAAAGCTCCAAGTGGAACCCTATTTTCGTCAGTCAATAGTCCGTCCATCGTCTGTTTTACAAGTTTTACAGCCAAACGGTTTGAGCTTCAGGGAGCCGATTTTTGAGTGTCGAACGCTCGAATTTTCACTCGACATCTGTCAAAACATCATAGTTTTTTGACAGATCTCGAGTGAAAAGTCGAGCGTTCGACACTCAAAAATCGGCCCCCAGGCTTCAAATTTTCTCAGTATAAGCATCTTGTTGATCCAAAGCCACACCAATTGTCAATTTTTTTTTAATTTTTTTTAAGGAGATCTCCCGTAGAGCTGAAGGGGGCGCAGAATTTTTTTTTTTACCGTATTTTGACCTAATTAGGATTCCGTTTGTTCCTACGCCCCCCCATCCGTCCGTCATCTGTCACAAAATTTTGTTCCGAAGAATTTTTCAACTTCCCATTAACCTGACGACCGCTTTAGCTTAGTTGGTAGCGACCCTGCCTACGAAGCTGGAGGTCCCGGGTTCGAATCCCGGCCGGGGCATTTATTTGTGTGATGAGCACGAATATTTGTTCTTGGGTCTTGGATGTTTTCTATGTATTTAAGTATCTATTTATCTATATAAGTATGTATATCGTCGCTTAGTACCCATAGTACAAGCTTTGCTTAGTTTGGGACTAGGTTGATTTGTGTAAGATTGTCCACAAATATGATATATATATTTTAAATATATAAATATATATATTTTTAACCCTGAAAATTTGGTGATAATGTACCTATTTTACGTAGGTATATATTTCACCAACAAATACACATATTATGTATATTGATAAATCAGATTTGTTCTTTGAAATGCTAATAAAATCAACTTAATTTTGCGGTTGGTTCGGAACCCGAAATGTGCGATATCCGGTACGCACTTAGCTTTTTTCATAGATTTGTCACAAAATGGACACCTTTTTTATTTCTATTTAATACACATATTCCGAAAATATTGAGTACACCCCGCGAGCCGTGGGAGGTAGGTGCAGATTAGTAAAATCTGTATAATAAGATTGTTATATTTGCCGTTTGATTGTTACCCTTTTATATAAATACAAAGGTTCTCCAAATCTTCCGCATTTAACTTCACGAGACTGTCATCACAACATCTATATTACTGATAATTCTATCAACTGACGATTGCGTAAACACTGTTCGTGTTTTGTTATAATTGTAGCCTAATGATGCCCCATTGCGTGATCGAGCTAGCCGTAATCATAATCAACTAATCACGACCGCTAAAGTGACATTAATTATCTAAGCTGAATCCTGACCTACAGGCCAAAGCACAATTACAATGTGACAACAGCCTCGATGACTGTCAATCGAGTTTATAACAAGTACCTATTACCTGGGAGCCAGTCATAAGTTCAAAGATTTGCACACAATACAACTTTGAAGACTTTGCAAACAAATATTGACGCAACAGGCCAGACATGCTTTGCACACATTTGAACGCTTTGTTGTGTCCAAAAACCGACACAGCATGGTAAAGTGCTCATCTTTGTTCGAACTTTGAACTTATAGTGAAAGTCCCTTGCCACACAGCAATTTAAAACGTGTGTTCAAACATTTGAAGCTATGTCTAGCCGTGTGTTCTAACATTTGAAGCTATGTCTAGCGCCGGCTTTAAGAGCAAGGATGTCTAATCGAGCAATTCGCGCATCCTTTAACAAGGCAATTGAGGGGTGGCGAGTTCAATGCAGATCACGAGTAGGTAATACATTATCTGTCACATGACTCGGGGACTGTTTGACAAAGCTATGTGTGTTCGTAGTTATGACCCGGTTGCGTAATTCTAAAGACGGCTGTGTTAAGTTATCTTTGTGACCCGAATGCCCTTGGATCCTGGACTCGATATTATGAAATAAAGGATTCTATTGGGAAAAAAATGTCCGTTGAGTTCATTTGGTTGTTGCGACTTGCGATTTAGGATTAAATTCAAACGGATTTAGCTACTGGACTAGCAGTCTGGTAATCGGAACTGTAACTACATAATTCTCCTCTTAGGTACATGACCCGATTTCTTTTTTCTTTGTTTTAATTTTTAATCAAAATGTCGTCCACTGAGTTACGAAAACGTTACTTTTTGTGACTATCTGAAAAAACCGGTCAAGTGCGTATCTGACTCGCGCACAAGGGGTTCCAAGTTTACAAAAGATTAAACAAAATCTGGACCGAAATAAGGTTCTATTTTTCTTGTAATATTTGTGTGAATATTAACAAAATAGGTAGGTATAATCATTTAAAAACTTAGTAATTCAGAGTTATATAATAAAAAATATCATCACTCATTTTTCATTTTAGATCAGATGTTATCTGCAACAGGCTTCGCCTCTCTTAACTAACTTTAATACATTAGCACAGAATAAGTAATAGTACAAGTATAGTTAACTTTTTCGATGCCAACGACGGATAATATTCGACACGACGGTGTGCAGTGCGATACCAATATCACCAAACAACCTCCATGAGTTTTGTTTGTACAGGGTTTATCTTCGCGTTTGGCATTCAAACTTCCAATGTCTAGACGCTAGCGTGTGAGTGACAGCTTTTTAATTTGTCAAAGCATTGAAAAGGTTAAAAGATACCTAATCCAGTGATCTACAATAGAAAGTACGAGTAGGTATCTTCTCGCGTCCAACGAAAGTCGTAACACGTTTGAAATGTCCAGAAAATATGTATACAATTAATTAAACGCGATAAAGACCCAATTAACAAACATAGTGCTTGAAACAAATTAAATATGTATTGTATAGTACATATGTCAAAGTAACGAAGGTCTCTCGGAGAAATATTATGATTTCTATAGGTACTTACAAAAAGTACCCCTATCAGAGCATATTAAGTTGATTAAGTAATCATTTATTCCTCGCCTCTCATTAATGAACCGTATTCCAAAGCATTAAAGTCCAAATTTAGAGCACATTAGGTATCTTAACGTAGTCGTATCGTTAGGTAATGTGATTTGAAGTCCTAGCACGTAAAGTTCATTGTTTATGTCTGACAAACACGGTCATTGCTGAAATGATGTCGCGACTGCCAGTTAGAATTGTACTTACGGCCTTAGAACTAATGTTTCAATGATGATAATATTAATTTTAGTACATGAATTTGCAAAGTAAGAAACTACAAATATAGATAATCGGCGGCAAATATAAATATAGATAATAAACTATCGGCGGTCGTGTCTATTCAACATACCTACCTAAATAACATATATATAGTTGAGGAATAAAAAACCGGCCAAGTGCGTGTCGGGCCACGCGCAAGGTAGGGTTCCGTAGTCGTCTACCCGTTACATTATATGGACTAAAAAGTTCGCAAACTTATATTTACTATGTTTTTGACAGAATTAACAACATTATCTAAGGTATCAATGGAAATTGTACGAAAGTTTGCTTTTGCAAAGTACATTTCTGAAGTTCGACTATTACTCGTTAACTAGTAATGTCTACTTAGCTGTGATAGTTTTCCTTTTAAATTCATCGTATATACTACTACCATGATTTTTTTCACATGCCTAGTAGCCACCGTTTAGCTGGCAGGGGGGGGGGGGGGACACTTGACCATAGCTAAAATTATCACTTCAAAGCTTAATAGCACGCTAACCAATTCTTTAATTAAAAAATGCTTCTAGAATAATATTTTTAAAAGAGCTATCCAACGATACCCCACACGATGGGGTTTGGCAGAAAAAAAAATTGCACTACCACTTTATATGTAGGGGAGGTACCCTAAAAAAATTTTTTTTTAAAGATTGTATTCTACCGTTTTGTCGGCGTCATTGATATCTATACTCATGCCAAATTACAGCTTTCTAGTACTAACGGTTACTGAGAAAAACGGGGGTCGGACGGACGGACGGACGGACGGACGGACGGACGGACGGACATGGCGAAACTATAAGGGTTCCTTGTTTACTACGGAACCCTAACACACGATGGGGTTTGGCAGAAAAAAAAATTGCACTACCACTTTATATGTAGGGGAGGTACCCTAAAAAAATTTTTTTTTAAAGATTGTATTCTACCGTTTTGTCGGCGTCATTGATATCTATACTCATGCCAAATTACAGCTTTCTAGTACTAACGGTTACTGAGAAAAACGGGGGTCGGACGGACGGTCGGACGGACGGACGGACGGACGGACGGACATGGCGAAACTTTAAGGGTTCCTTGTTTACTACGGAACCCTAAAAAGGTTCACCGATTTTTAAATTGCTCGAAGGTCCAAAAAGTGACGAACATGTCATTCCGCGACTGTACAGCCGTGATCTAATTTATGAATGCTGATACAAATTAAAGCAGATAATCACCAGCCTATGCTATACGCTATATAGGCTGTCTGACGTCATACCCAGTACCACATTTTCGTGAGTCCCATAATGGGACTCCCATTACAATAGCCAACTAATGATAAATTACCTAATTGGAGCGCCACAACAATTTTTTCAACAATTTATAATGAGTAACAATATAAAAATATTATAAAGCATCTGAGCGACTCAAACGCAGGTCGCAGGACTTGCTCATTCCTGGGCCAAAGGATAGACATAGCCACCCAGCGGGGAAACGTAGACAGACATGGGCATGGGCAATGCAATCTGCCTCAGGAAAAAGATTTGGGGGACATTATTAGATATTTTTTTAGTATATAGATATATAAGTTTAGATATATCTATTGTTTATTCCTATCGTAGATTCCTTTATATAAAATTTATACCCCTAATATTAATAGTCCACAATAAAAAATTTGCTATGTAAATTTACTTACGTACTCGGTTTATGACATCACTAATTATCCAATGTAACCATAATGACACCTTAGTTCCTCCTATGTAACACTTTCATAACGATTGCAGCATATCAACGAATAAATACCAGAACCTCGTTACCCAGTCTATTATGTAGATTTTGCATCCGCAATGTGATAGCTAAAGGTATGTGTCAACACTGTCACATTAAATATTTTTAAGAAAAAGAGTTTATTTCCTGGTTATGATTCTCGCGGGTTGAATAGGTAGGTTACTAATACGGTAATAAAGAACAGTATAAAGAATGTTACTGTTATCTTACCAATAAACATATATGACTTATACTTACGAAATTACATGGAGAACGCCAGAACATCCGCCAGACATACAAAGACAATATTTTCCACGCTGAAATGGAGAAGCTTCCTTTGCTCAGTCAAAAATTATAGTCTTTATCCTTTTTTTCTGAGCCTAGGTTTATATTTTACAATTATTAAAAAGTTAAAATGTAGGTAAATCTGTATCTAGAAACCATTAAATCGTTATTAAAATATATAGGGAATTAGGCAGCCGACCTAAAATTCTAATTTTTTGATCAGAAATAAAGCGTAGCGTACCTATCTAAGTTCGAGGAGACTAAGTCGTGTCTAGCCTAGATAAATGGCAAATAAAAAAAACAGTAACACTAACAATACTTATCCAACCGTGTGAGACTATATGTAACACAATCTAAAGCCAAAGAAATAAAATGAAATTATTTTATATAACTAGTCACCTCGATTACTTACTTAAGTCGTATTTATATTATTATTAGATTTAAAAGTTTATTTAAAAAATTTCATATAATATTAGTCGAAATAAAAAAAAAACATTACAAGTAGCTATTTGTGTAATCAGCTAGTCATCAAAAAATTCTTCTAAAACTTAATTGGTTTTTGGAATAATTTAGTTTCTAATATTGCCTGAGATCTAAGTAACGAGTTCCAGTGAGAGCTGTATTTTTGGAGACGACGGTAATGTAATTTAGTTTTAATAATCAAGTATGAACCACCTAGTGAGCAAAAAATAGGTACTGTAATCTAATGCATCATGATTACATTCTAGCGCTGATTTTAACATTGCTAATATCCGTGAGCACGCGTGAGAAACAATCTGCCATTGGCTTACGACAATCAAACATAACTTATTCATTATACGTAACTTTACGTACATTACTACGTAACTTTTCATCATTACTTTCTTAAGGTTCATTGCACTAGTATACCAAAGGCAGCCTGTTCTTAAAAATAGACACAGAATATAAATAATAAGATTTTAATATTAAGCGACTTGCACTTTCGTTCGCATAGAAAGTAGGTAGTATTTGGCTCGCTTTACTCGTTCAGTTCAACAATTCGCATGCTTGGTACAACAATGTCGTAAGTAACAATGGCGGCTAAATACTTATGCCATTGTAGTCTCAGAGTGGGGATAATTCGTGCACAAATTAACATTTGCGTTCTTAAAACCGGTGTACTTAAAGACATTTTCGAATACAATGTTACTATAGCCGTTAATTTTACTCGTGGAATTAATGTTTGAATAAGTGCACTACTGCTTTGTATTTTACGGTTTTATGTTCAAGATGAAAGTTTTTAGAGACAGTGAAAGTTGCAGTAATTAAATGCTGAAATGCGGCACTTATAATATAATATGTGTAAGCTATAGCTTCACTGAATCACTGATAAGTAGTAGCGTAAATTTGGCGCATAAACTTCAATAGCTGTATCAGAATGTAACTTACGTAGTTGACATATTTTCCTTAGCATCTGTTCGACAATGCCAAATTTTATTTAAATATCACTACAAAGTGCCAACAAATAAAGCTAAAGCTTTATCTGGCCTCAAGTTTTAATGAAACCAAGCTTGTTAACAATTTTGTCTTCCAAGAAAAATCTTGGAAATTGCACAAGCATAATTTCGTAATCAATGATGCACTGTTGCGGCACTTAAAAAGAAGAACAGGGCACGAGACAAGTAAATTGTAGTGTGGGTTTTCCGTGAGCGACTTATTGTGACACTGGCGGATAAAAACAGTGCGAGTCAGACTTCGCAAAATTAGGGTTCCGAGTTTTTCGAACCAACCGCAAAACTAAGTTGGTTTGTTTTCGCGCTCCCTTTAGCTGTATGGGAGCCCCCCTTAAAATATTTAAAAATAAGTTTAGACTATTTGTATGGCATTGGGACGGGTCATTAAACACTTGAAAAAACAAAAGTCGTCCCTCCTGTGGTCAATAGTTAACGGCTCATGTGCATGTAAGTTATGATTTTATTACATGGATTTATAGAACCGGAGACGCCGTTTATGCAGGTAATCCAAAATTAAGCTTTGTAGCCCTTAACTTTTGATATGTCCACAGGAAAGACGCGAACCTAAATCTGTTTATGACCCGCACACCAAGAATACCAAGATGCTTATTTATCTGAAAATTTTAAGACTGTAGCTGCAACAATTTGGCTGTGAGTGACAGTTTTGACCCTTCGGGTACGGATCGGAACCGTAAAAACAACTTTTGTTTTCCACGTGCGATGAAACGAGATGCAAGTGAAACATTATTCGGGCATGGCTTTTTGGGACAAATTTTAAAACTTTTAGAACTTTGCGAAGTTTTATTCAAATTTTCCTATGAGACAAAACACAATGAATGAGGCAAGGTAAAATATAATTATTTGAACTTGATAAATTAGGTATGTATACTTTTTTACAAACGGTGTGGGACATCTACCGATCACAAAATCAGCCCTACGTAGTATCTATTCACTCATTATAATCCTGCATTAAGTAATTATTAATTGATTTATTAGGTACAGTCACCTAATTTGATTTCTAGGCCACTTCGTACCTTGTCACAGTGAAAATCAATATGAAAGCCGCTAGAGATCTTATATCAATGTCACTGTGACAAGGTACGAAGTGGCCCAGAAATTAAATTGGTTGACTGTACGATGTGACAGTCCACAGTGACAGTCAATTCTACAGAAAACATCGTTCCAACTTTGCTCGTTCGATTTAAACTCGCTCTTGGTATTTTTTCCTAGAACAAAGAAGGTAAAGCCCAGTCTTGTATGTATGTACACATATCGTCGTCATGCCTAGGCCATCGGGTTTTACAATAATCCACTCGTCCATTAAATATGTTCATAAGTTAGATATATGCTCCAGTTATTTCAAGATGCAATGTTGAATGATATCATGTCCGTAATGTATCAAGGGTTTAGCTAGGGATGTTATAATATACGAGTATAGTAATATTATAGTACATTACTTAACAAGGGCGGTAAAACAAAGAATGTCTAAGATCGCAGGTATTTGACGCCCGAGCCGAAGGCAAGGGCGATAAATATGCGATCTGAGACTTTCTTTATTACCGCCCGTGTTAAGTACAAAATTTTATGTCACCCCCTGGCCAGGAAGTGGGATTTCCCGCGCGCGGAGCGTGCGGTAATTGCCGCTTTATGGCCAGGTGTGACATAAAATACATTATGTCACACCTGGCCATAAAGTGGCGATTATCGCACGCTCCGCGCGCGAAAAAACCCACTTCCTGGCCAGGGGGTGACATAAAATTTTGTACTTACCACGGGCGATAATAAAGAAAGCCTCAGATCGCATATTTATCGCCCTTGCCTTCGGCTCGGGCGTAAAATACCTGCGATCTGAGACATTCTTTGTTTTATCGCCCTTGGTAGGTAATGTACTATTATAGCACACTAGTTATTGGCCGCGACTTCGTTCGCGTCGAACTCGTTCTTCGCGATAGAATTTACGTAATTGCTATTTACATCGGTATCAGGCGCTTATCTAGTCATCGCTCTTTCATACAGACTTAATTTCCATTAAGGGATGATTTCCGGGATTAAAAGTATCCTATGTCCTTCCCCGGGACTCAAACTATCTCCATGCTAACCCAGGTGATCGTTTGCCCTCCCTATGACATAAAATAAAACTTAGCACTGAAAATAGATTCTGTTAAGTTAGAGGAACATCGTCCTTAATTTCCTTAAATTTTCAAGGTGTCCATTTTGTCACATTCCGTACAAAATTTACATTAGATGGAAACGTCACATAATGGAATAAAGAAGTGCAAGTAAAGTATAGTAGGTAAAATAAACAAAGTAAATTTAAATTTTAGAAACTTTAGCTTATAATTAGGTAATGAAATAAATCGACGAATACTTTATAAAGTTCATAATTGTGGTATTTTTTTGTGTGTGCCTCATTCTATGTAAGTAAAATGAACGCACATCACTATTAAATTGATACGAAGCTTATTATAAACCTATACTAACATGATTTTCTTTAAATTAGTCTGCTCAACGACTCTAAGCCAGGTGTGCTATTCAGAGCAAGGTTAATAAAACAACGCTCTAGCTAATGGCATAGCTCTTAATTGGTTTGCCTTAGCGACTATTTTTGATTAACATTAAATAGTGTTTATATCATATATGTTTGCTTAAACTTAGGTATCCCTAATTGCATTAAACATAAGGGTTACTTTTGAATGGCAGCTAGCTCCCATATGCGCTCGTTAAACCGAGTCACGAGTTCAAATGCCATTAAAATGCAAAAATCACAGTAATAACTCTAATAACGATTTATTTTTATTGCTCGTTGATGTTTCCAAGTTGCAAAAACGATCAAGGACAGCGTTATGTGCCGAAGTTAAGCCAATTTAGAATTATTGGTAAATGGCCCAATTTTTTTGGCGTTGTAGTTTTTTTTTATTTCACTAATTTTGAATTTTAACTTTCTGTATTCTCTGTTGAAAATAAAAATATCTGTGAAAGAAGTTCTATTGCGTAACCGCCACAGAGGCTCTCCTCTCTGTTACTTTTGTCCATTACGCACATACGCAGTCGCTAGCGAGTAGGTACGGTAGGTAATGCAAACGCATGGTAATGATTAGCGTAAGCAGATATCAACATCTTAATACTAAATTAATGTTTATTAACTAATGATGTAAGGAAATCCGCATGCTCAAAAGCAAGTTTATTGACAATCTTATGTGAAGGTGTTAAGATTGTTGAATTAATCTTCTACATCCGTCGAAACAAGTTGTTTACAAATTGAGCTAAGTAGATACACCGTCATATTCATAAACATATTCGTTGTGTTTGTAAATATTACCAATTAGCTCGTTGCAAAGTTGGTAAGATTTTTCCTAGTCGGCATGAGTGTGTCACTGATATATATTTAGTGGATAGAATTGGAAATATATAATAGGATAGTAATGATATTAGTTAATTGTTTCATGATATTAGTTAATTGTTTCATTGCTCTTTCTGGAAAGTCTCGTAGGTACATATTATGAGTTAACTCATTTAACTCAAAACCAGGATTAAGTATAACACCAAAATCTTCCAAAAATCATCTGAAAGACTTTCTATTTACTTTATAAATCCTTCGTCTTGCCTTTTTACTTGCTTTTAGAGAATTCTACGATTACAATGTAATTCGATGGAATTATGATATCTACGAGCTTCACTATTAGGGTCACAATCAATTACGGTTAATACGTATGCGTATTTTCCCAACCAAATATATTGATGTATTGAGGTAGAGATAAAACACAGGTTTCTCTTTAGGAGAAAATGTTTATTTTGCGTCAATATTATGCATGTTCCGTGATGAGTTATGACTATGACGCTGTAGGCCTATATGTACTATTTTTTTCTTTTAACCTGCTTGATTTGCCGATTTCAAAAATTTTATAAAAGTACTTATCAAAGAGAGTATCAGATTTCTTTAGGTATTGCTGAGGAATACATTTGTAAAACTTGAAATAATAAATGCGTTAGTATAAGGTTCTTATTCAATTTTAAAGTATTTATCAATATATATGATCGAAAACTTTGCTTCAAACAATTTACATAGATTAGGAAAGAAAACAAAGGCTTGCAAATGGTGATTTGACCCAATTTCTCTGACACCTGTGTGTGACGTGAAGTGCATTAGCTTTGCAAAACACATTTCGAATTCAAGTCTTACTTTTGCACGCAATTTTAGTACAGTGCCTACTTCATATGTATTTACTAATTAACGAATTAATTAAGTAAAAAGATGTAGACATAGTTCATTTGACAAAAAATGCAATAATCAAGCCTCGATGGGACTGAACAGTCCAAAGGATTCTGAACCAGAAAAAAAAAATACAAAAAGGCGGTCAAAGATAGTAGCCAGGGACCGTTTTTCAAGAAGTAGCATGCAAGAAGCAAGTCATGTAACAGTTGGGGTGACAACGTTATCAGAGGGTTTAGACCCTGCAGAATACGTTTCTGCCTGTCTCCATTCCCAAATTTGAGCCGGAAGTATGTTATACCGGATAATGTGCAGCCCATACAAATTTTTTCGTTGTAGTTTTGTTAAATCGTGGTTCCGGTACTCTAACTATGGTCCGATTGTTATAGGTTTTTGATATGCCGTAAAGGACAATATTTGTCATTGTATCCCGAAATTTTCGACCCTGCAGCTCCATAATATATTTCTCCGCCATCTTGGCAAATATGTCACTTTTTCATTTTTTTCCTTGTACTGTCGCCAAAGTTAATTTTAGTGCTAAACATAGTTCGGCAATATTGTAGAACACAAAATTTGCTAAAACTTTTAGCTACAAAGATTTTAACCTGTATGAAAAGTATATATTCTTAATTGTCTTAGCATCCAACGAACAAGTTATACTCGACATTGTGCGGTGCGGTGTAGAAAAGATTTCAAAAATTAAACGACGTATTTTGTGAAGGGTACTAAATATTAGAGGCTTAAAATGCCAGTTTTCGCAAGTCGTTATTATTTAATGTATGTTAACTTCGTGACATTTCCGAGAGGACTTTAGCTTAATGGCGGACCTGCTTTTGCTATCGATCGATGGTGTCGATTCACTTTACTTCGTTATGTTCGTCGCTGTTCAAAGTTAAGGAAATTGATTGTGTAAACTCATTAATCAATTTCAAGCGATTTCCTATTTGGATCTTCCGGAATTTAATCGATAATATATGAAATCAGTCAAAATTCAAAATTCAAACATTTATTCTGCAAATAGGCCACAAGGGCACTTTCACATGTCATAATGTTAATATACAATTTAAAAAAGTCTGACAATATAAGCATACCTATGATAGATTTTTCATGAGAAAATATTAATTTACAATTTAAGAAATATATCAATAAGAATTTAATAAATTTTTCATGTCAAAATATTAATTATCTATTACAAATATTACATTCTCTTGTACTGTTACTTGCTTTTTATAGTTTCTCTTTTAGACTACGAACAATACAATCCAATAAAAAGCGCGTGAACCAAGATGACAATTAAGAAAAACAAATGCGTCTCGCAGTAGGTATTTTGAAACTGCGACCTAACGAAGCACTCGCATCGAGATATTCGAGATATGTTAAATGTATCCTTCAAAAAAAAAACCTTTATTGTATTCATTAGTTATTGGCAATATAAATTATGGCTTATACTTATATCGCAGTCATTAACATTGGCTAATGTTTTTTTTTGGCACATGTTATTTTCTTATGTATTACCTTCGAATAATATTCCTCTCATTTCCGTAATATTAAATTCCATGCCTTATTGGTGTCGAATTACATGTCTTTGTTTAATAATGTAGCACTTGCGGACAGGTTATAAGACCATATAAGTTTATTTGTATCACAGCGTATTAATTTACATAGTAGGAAATCGCCAATCGGTTTTTTCCAATTAGCTTTTAATTGAATTGTTTAAATAGTAATGGTAATGGTAAACCTACAGATTTACAGCCCGGTATTTCCTATTTAATTATTCCTATTTCTTATTAAACATGTGATTTTATAAAGTGTAAGATTATTTTACTTGATTTCGGATTTAAAAAAAAATAGTAAAATCCTAATCCGGTCTATATAATTTGTAACAGAGAAAAAAATCCCAGTATTTATTCCATTTTGTAACGTTTTTCCGACGCCTATCAATGAAAACCTAATAAATGTGCATTGAAAACGTAATAAATGTTTACAAAATTAGGGGTATATCCGTTTTTAGGGTTCCGTACCCGAAGGGTCAAAACCGTCCGTCCGTCCGTCCGTCGTCTGTCACACAGGTTTTACAGCCAAACGGTTGGAGAGCAGCTACAGGCTTCAAATTTACACAGTAGGTATAAGCATCTTGTTGGCCCGAAGCCATACTCGTACAAATAGTCAAAAGTTATTTTTAAATGTTTTTAAAGGGGGCTCCCATACAGCTAAAGGGGGGCACAATTTTTTTTTATTCTACCCTATCGAGTGGGGTATCGTTGTTTAGATCTCATTGAGTAGATACTTTGACGACCGCTTTAGCTTAGTTGGTAGTGACCCTAGACCCTTTTTTTTTTTTTTTTTTTTTTTGACGCAGAGGAAATGCATTTACGCATCCCCCCGGGCCCGGGAAGACCCATGGTGGGGGGTATGTGGGACTCGCCCTTCCACAGAGGAAGGGAATACCCACTAAAACCTCTGCGGCGTTAATCGTCGCTACCGTTTAATGGGGGGAATCGCGGGGTCACTGTGATTCTACCGCGATGCCCCCCCGGCTGCCCCGGCTAGTGCGCCAGAGCCACCCTCGCGCTGATGGAGGGAGGTGTTGGGACGCCCCCTGTAGAGTAAATTATAGTTGGTGGGTTCTACTGGGGTATCAGGCGGTTCGCGAATTGCCGCCGCCTTAATCCCCTCCGTCTGCACCGGAGCGGGTGCGCATCGCCTCTATTTTCGCGTTCCCGCTCCGCTTCCTCTTTCGCTGTCATGACTTCTTCACAGAACGATGACACTGCGTTCCAGCCTCTCTCGCTGCGCAGCATTTCCGTCACTATGTTGCGCAGCGAAAGGTCCCCAGTGCCCAGAAGCGCGCTGAGCTCACGGCGCTCCCCGACCCAGCTTGGACACTCCTGCAAGGTGTGCAGGGCCGTGTCATCCTGACACCCGCAGTGATGGCAGGCGGGCGTCGGCTCCCTTCCTATTTTGTGCAGGTAATGACCGAAGCAGCCATGTCCAGTCAGTACCTGCACCAGCCTGTATGACAGGCTCCCTCTCTTCCGGTCAAGCCAGCTGTCGAAGGACGGGAGGAGTGCCTCTATGGTATATGTGCCATAGGGGGAGTCCTCCAGCTGGCTCTTCCACCTGTCCCGCTCTCGCCTAGTGGCCATGCGCTGCCTCGCCTCTACCTCTTGAGGGGCCAGGCGCTCCTCGGATGTTCTGGCCTCTACCCGCTGCCTATAACGCTCTGCCAGCAGCTGGGCGTCCAGCTCCCAGGGCAGAGTGCCAGCGAGAGCGCATGCCGCCGCGTGGGCTATTGTTTTGTAGCCCCTCACTACCCGCTGAGCAATGACCCGTTGTGGTCTTCGGAGGAGAGCCTTTGTTTTGGCTGTTAGCCTCTCTGCCCATATAGGTGCCCCGTACATCGCCATGCTGCGGATGACGTTAGCAAAGAGGCGCCGACATGGAGCTCCAGGGCCTCCCACGTTGGGCAGTAGGCGGCCCAATGCCGCCGCAGCGCCAACGAGGCGGGGAGCTAACCTCGTGAAGTGCTCCCGGAAATCCCACCTGCGGTCCAGAATAAGGCCCAGATACTTTATGTGGGCCCTGACCTGCACCGCTTCCCCTCCCACCAGGATAACTTCGTTGGCCCTAGGCCGCCAGTTCAGTCTTCCAAAAGCCACTGCTTCCGTCTTTGTGAGCGCTACTTTGAGGCCCAGTAGGTTTATGCGGCCGACTGTTAATTCTGTCGCCACCGCTGCCTGCCTCAGAGTATCTCTGTATTCTTTCCCTCTCACAGCCACCATGGTGTCATCCGCATAACATACGGTGATCATGCGGGGGAGTTGCGCCCCTCTGATTGCCCAGTCGAATCCGATGTTCCAAAGCTGGGGCCCCAGCACGGACCCCTGTGGAACACCGCACTCCATTCTCCGTTCGCGACGTTCTCCTCCTACTTCGTAGAGCACCACCCTCTCTGATAGATAGTGCTCTACGATGTTCTTTAAATAGATAGGTACTCCGTGGTAGCGGAGCGCCTCCTTTATTACCTCATAGGGGAGGGAGCCGAAAGCATTAGCGATGTCCAACGACACTGCTATGACTCCCTCACCTTTACCCGCAGCTAGGTCCGTAAACTCTTTCAGCGTGCCCACCGCGTCGATCGTTGACCGCCCCTCTCGGAACCCGAACTGATGCTCGCTGATGTTCGGGCCCGTGTGCTCCAAATGCTTTAATATCCGCCTGGCGAGGATGCGCTCAAGCATTTTCCCAACCTCGTCTAGGAGTACTATGGGGCGGTACCCCGAAGGCGAGTCTGCTGGCCGACCCTCCTTCCGCAGTAGGCACAGCCTGCCTTCTTTCCAACATTTCGGAAAGATTCCCTCTCTGAGACAGTCGTCGAAAATGTCCCGCAGTCGGACTCCGAGGTGCTTCATCGCCAGAGGGATGATCTTTCCTGGAACCCCGTCCGGCCCCGGAGCCTTCCTGCAAGACTTCAGGGGTAGGACTGCCCCCAGAATCTCCACATCCGATACTGGGGGGACGTCGGGAGGACCCTCTGGTTCTCGTACAGGGACGCACATTATCGGCGGCGCGAAAGGTGGTGCCGACGGAAAGAGGCCCTCGATTATTCCTGTGAGGAGATCCGGCTCTAAGGATTCCATCGGAGGGGCATACTTCATCTTATTCCTTACTATTTTGTAAGGCCGCCCCCATGGATCTCGGTCGAGGGTGAGAAGGAACTCCTCGCGGGCTTCGTCCTTTCTCTTGGCTATTGCCGCCGTCAACGCATCCTTGGCCGTCCATAGGGCCTGTCGAAGCGTTTCCTCCTCCTCTGCAGTGTGGCGCCGGCGTCTGCAGCGCGTAAATTCGCGACGTGCTGCGTTGGCGGTGGTTCGGAGGGCCGCTATCTCTTCTGTCCACCAGTAGACTTGTTTCTTGCCGGCAAGGCGTCTCGCCCTCCTCATCCCGGCGTCACACACAGTTGTCAGTGATGTACGGAATTTTCGCGCCCGCTCTTCCACCCCTGCAGAGGTCGGTAGGGGCGCGCACCAGGCCTCAATCATGGCGGCCTCCTCCAAGATTTCCCTGTCGAGGCTGGCCAGGGACCACCTGGGAAATCTGCCATTTGTGCGCCGCCCCGTTGCTACTGGCTGAGGAGCCACCGGTGATGGTGAGACCCTCATCCGTATGTAAACGTGGTCGGAGAGGGTCTCTGTATCCTCGAGGACGCGCCAGTCACCAACACGGTCGGCGACAGCAGAGGTTGCGAACGTTATGTCCACAATAGACCCCCCTTGCCGCCGCACACACGTGTTGGCGCTGCCCCTGTTCAGGACGACCAGCCCCATCGCCACTGCCCAGTCTCTGAGGGCCGCCCCTCTTGCGTTCGTGACAGAGGAACCCCAAGCCGCGCTTTTGGCATTGAAGTCCCCCATTAAAAGCACCGGTTTTGGTGCAGCCCTCCTTATTACCCCCCCTAGATCATCCAGCCACTGCTCGAATTCCACCAGCGGCTTATTAGGGGAGAAGTATGTCCCGATAAGGACCATCTTCTCCCATGTAGCCGCTGAATAGCCAATCCCTTTTTCAGTCCCCACTAGGGGCGGAAAATCTCCGCTCGCCGGTGTCACCAGGGCCACTAAATTGTCCGCAGATCCCACCCAGTTGGGTTGAGGAGGGATGTAATATGGCTCCGCCACCACCACCACGCTTATGCTCCACTCCGCCATTACCTGCATTAGGAGGTCTTGAGCGCGGGCGCAGTGGTTTGCGTTAGTCTGCAATATTTCATATGGCCGAGTTGGCATTAGGATTCCATATGGTTACCCTCCTCAGCCTGGTCGGCGTTACTCTTGCTGGGCCCCCTGTTCCGGATGGGTTCCTGCCGTCCTTTTGTTGTTGGGGGGTTACACGCCGACCCACCCATCATGTGCCCAGCAGGGCGCTTTGAATGGTGGCACACCGCGCAGAATGGTGCCTCCGTGCAGTCCGAGGCTTTGTGCCCCGGCTTACTGCAGCGGAAACACAGATTTCCCCTCTCCACCTGCGACGGGCATGTTGCTCTAGTGTGCCCCGTGCCCATACATTTGAAGCACCTGAATGGTGCCGGGTTGAGTGCTTTCACGGATGCACTCGACCATCCGACTGCTAGCTTTCCGCCCTCTAGAATTTTATTAGCCGCAGCTATCGGGCATTTGATCAGGGTCGACCCCGTCCCATTGTAGGAGGCCCGAATAGCGCCGACCTTCACTTCCGCTACCTTACAGCCTCCCTTAGCTGCCAGCGCGGCCGCCACCGCCTCTAGAGTAGTCGATTCCATAAGACCGGTCACCCGCAATTCGGCATTTTTTACGGGCCTGTAGACTCTAGCGTCTTCACCGATGAGGTCTTCCAATTTCTCCCGTAGGCAGTCGGCCGCCCTTCCATTGTCTGCTCCGGAAACTTCAATTATTCGAGCCCCATCGGCTGTCTTCCGCATTCGGACATGGTCTAACCCCACCTCGGCCAGACCGATCGATGTTGTAGCCTTCGTCATAATGGAGGCGTAGGTGGCCTCCGACTCCGGCTTGAGGGCCACAATAATAGCAGCAGTCGCTGGGACTGACAGTTTCCTCGGTTTTGTTGCAGCGGGTTTGGCGATTTGTGCCGCTGCCTTGATGGCCTTCCTCTTTGCCTTCCTGCCAACAACATCCCTCCACTCCGACTCGGCTTGTGGCTGTGCCAGTGATGGTGGGGACGGCGGCAGTGGTGGCGGTGCCTGTTCCGGACGGGAAATAGAAGTAGGCTTCGCAGATTGTGGTTGTTTTTTGCCTGCTGAGGCTTTTTTCTTGCTGTTCGCTGACGTTGGCTCGACAACAGCACCAGGGGCAGTGTAAGCAGCAGGAGCAGAAGCAGTATCCCTCTGTTGCGTGTTCTCTCTGCGGTCCGCCGCCAGTGGGGGACGGGGGATTGGCTCAGGCGGGAGGCGCTGCTTAATGTCCTCAAGACGAACATTTACGATGTCACCAATTGTGACGATCAGATCCCTCCTCAGCTCCTCTCTGAGCTCAGCGATCGACTCCGTGAGGATCTCTGGAAGCTGTTCTACAATCGTCGCAGCCTGAGTTTGCTCCTTCCTTTCTGAAAAAGCTTTCCTCAGCGCCTTTGTCTCTCTTTCCAAGAGGGCGAGCTGTTCGCGCATCCTTTTATTGTCCGCGCGCAGAGCGCGCATCTCGTCATCCTCATTCCGGACCTCTAATTCATCGATATTTTGTCCTATCTCTCTCAGGGCCGTGTCTATTTTCCCTACGACCCGACCACTAAGGTTGCCACATTTTTTGATTTCGGCGCGGATTGTGTGCGTGGCCTCACGAACTCCCCTCATTATCTCGTCCTGCACACGCTTCGTGGCTTCTGAGATCGGGATGCGATCCCTACAGGGTTGAGACTGCGACTGCGACTCCAATTTTTTCTGCAGGCGAGCGCTGCTACGGCGGCCGCTGTTTATCGCCCCGTCCAGATCCGGGTTTTCCACTAAGGGGCCAGAAGGGGCCTTGTCCTTTAATATTGCCTCTTCTTTCGGGGCCTCTTCAGTCTCGGCATCTCCGATTTGCGGTTCCCGGGTAACTTTTCCCGAATTCCTTTGAGCCTTTGTGACCTCCATTGCTTCAGAGGAGTACTCAACCTCAACCTCCACTTCAGACTCAGACTCTAAGTCTAAGATATTTGATATTTCGTCCTCGGCTAAAGTCTTTCTATCTAGCCGCTCCAGCAACATTTTGACCTGCTGCAGCTGCGACTGTGCTGGTAGCACCCTATCTACTCCCTCCACTTCGGTTTGGCCCTGGAAAGGGCCGTTTGAGCTTTGGCCCTGAGAAGGGCCGTTTGAGGGTTGGCCCTGAAAAGGGCCGTTTTTGGGGGTTTTTTTCGAGCAATTATCCATGAAATTCCCATGAGTTGGGGAGACATAATGACCACCGGGACAGAGATCCCCGTTATCCCGGTGGTTTTGCCGCAGCGTGTGGCTCTAGGTGGCTGGTAGGCACTCCAGCCGCTCTGAAAAGAGCATCCCTACGCGGCGTCACCTCGCGTAGGGAATTGTGGATTTTTTATTGGGGTTTACTCCCCTTGGCCCGGCCAATTAAGGCAAGGCCCCCGGTCCGCGCGCCGACTGGCTGGCATCTCTCGTATCCCCATAACGCCAGCGATGAGGGTCGCTGAGAGAATGCTGTGGATAACGGTATGCGGGAGACCTGGCGTAGGCCCCCCTGGTAGTTCGGTTAGGAACCAGCCCCCCCCCCCCATTTCCCCCACCCTCCCTCCCCCCTTCCCCCCCGGTGTCGGGTTATTGGTAGCTCCGGTAAGCGATCCCCAGGATCACTTACCGTAGCCTCCAGGGCGCACCAGCCAGGACGCTTCCCTTCCCTGCGGATCCGCGAGGATCCATAGGGATTGGAAGAGCCCAGACGTTCGTGGAGGTTACCCGACCTAGCGCCCCAGTGACCCTAGACCCTGTAGCTGGAGGTCCTGGGTTTGAATCCCAGCCGGGGCATTTAGCTCTCCGCATCCAACCGCTTCCCGCTACTCTTTTTAGGTCGTCGGTCCACCTGGCGGGTGGCATCTGTAACCGATATCTCTTGCCCCCTGACTTGCAACAACTTATAAATCTCTGTGTCTGGCCACGTATTTATGTTCGTAGTTATCGCGCGATAAACGACAAGATAAAGCATCCGTCACTTTCTATCAAGTCGTGACAGAAAGTGAAAGACGCAGAAGAAAAACTTGTCGCTTTTCACGCGATAAACGAGATCATCACAGATCCGTTATACCTACTCAGGAGTCGAATTACTTACAATCTTAAAAATATATAGATATTAATGATAGAGCAGATCAGCCCGAACGTGCTACGAGCGCTCTTTAGAACGCCTCTACTCCAGATGTGCTATGCATTGGTCCTCATATCATAGCACTGGTGGAAACGGGTTTAACTAAAGTATGTTTTTTATATGGAAGGATGTGTGCTCTGGATTCGTGGTATGGATGGTCGCGAGTGCTCGAGCTGCGCATCTTCCTCGCACAGCTACGTAACGCATCTTCCTCTAACGGCTACACAGCTTAGTATTAGTGGAAACGATCACATATTTTCGTAGCGTAACTTTCACTTCCTCGCAGCATAGCTGCATAGCACATCCTGATGGAAAGGCATCCTAAAATTTCTTTAATAATGCGGCACTATAACGGGACATTCTTGGAAGTAATCAAGGGCTCGGCAAAACCCATCAAACTAACTATAAACGTGCCCTCCGGCTGAAGAATTGGGCACCTATCGACTTAACGATTATGATGCGGCACGCATGGCGATAACAGAAAACGAAAATTTAATTTGACTGGAAAGGGCACATAAGGACAATCACGCTCCTAAGGATGTCACGCTGATGCGGTTCCCGGACGGTTCCCGCAGTGCGAGCGAAATATCGCTGCTAATCTATAGCGGTGTCCCGCAGTTTTACCCAAGGTCGTTAAAACAATCTGCGGGTAGAACATAGCTGCAAAAGGACCTACGATATCTGCCGAACAACAATTAAGGCGAGGGGTAGGGCAAGCTCTCTCCATACAAATTATGTGCAAGTTTTTCTTCCTTTGTGTTTGCACTACAGTTATGATTTATGGTCAGTATGCGTATTTTTCTGCTAGCCATAACCTGTACTTAGGTTTATTTTTTAATTTTTTGTATTTTTTAATTTTTCAGTATATTTTTATTTTTCAATATTCCAGTACCTGACATCAGTACATTACTTCAAGCCAGTGAGCGTTTACGCGCAAAATTTGAAATTTCGGTTTTTGATTTGAATTAAATAAATTATTTGTGCATATTTGAATTTTTTCGTGTATGATAGCTCTACCTAATCATTAAATCTATACCTAAGATAGACTAGATCAATGTGGTAAAGCAAGTTCCTTTATTAAACATATCCAGATATTTTAGATTTCTGCACAGAGTGGAACGACCGACGCACATCGGTCAAAGGCGATTTAGTTGAAACGCCATAAAAGGACGCACCTGCCAGCCTGAACCACAATCACCACCAATTAACTTGTTTTCCATCCCCATCCCACCTCACTCATTAGAAAAAGACATCGATATGTAATCTGAGCTGATGTTTTTGCCGCATATCTCTCATTGGATGCGCGGGCACATTTCTACCACATAATTTGAGTGCTAGGCATTCACATGGCGATTGAGTCTATAATTCCACTTCGGTTCTTCCGTGTAAATAGGTAATCATCGTTTTCCAATACGACCTAGATAAGTTTACGCTGGTACCAGTTTTTGCGATGTTAGTTTTTTTTGAGAAGATAATTAATGTATTTAACTGAGTTTCCCCAATAATAATGGATAAATCCTAATCCTAATAATATTATAAACGTGAAAGTTTGTGCGGATGTTTGAATGTAGGAATGTATGTATGTACGTTCCACTTAATCTCAAAAACTACTGGTCTGATTTCTACAAAACTTTGCAGTATTGTAGCTCACATTCCAGAATAGGACATAGGCTATGATTTATTTCAAAATTCATCACCTTAGGGGGTTAAAAGGGGGTGGTCATTTTGTATAAAGAAAAAATATATATTTGGGATATAAAATTGAAACTTCTCTAATCAACTAAGCATCAAAATGGAAGAAAACAGTTTTCAGCGTTTTCGAAATTAGCCCTCTAAAGGGGTGAAACGGGGGTTGAAAGTTTGTATGGGGGACATTTTTTTATTAAACGAGGAGCTTAAAACTTCATTTGTAGACCTAGAACTAAATACAAAGAAAACTGATTTCAGCGTTTTTTGAAATTCACCCTCTGAAGGGGTGAAAAGGGGATTAAAACATTGTTTGGGCAACCTGAATTTTAAAGTAAGTGACTTCATGGGCACTTGTGGAGACTCTCAGTTAAAATATAAGAAAAGTGATTTGAGCGTTTTTGAAAATTCATCCCTTAAGGTGTAAAAAAAGGGGGTTGATTGTTTGTATGGAAAACGAGCAATATTCGAAGAGAAATGTCGTCTGTAGTAATATAGCAGGTAAGTAGATCAAAACATTAGGCAGCAAAACTAGACTATCCGTGGAAGCCGGGGCGGGCCGCTTTCTAAATTTAATTTACTTTATGTTACACCTGGCCATAAAGTAGCCATTATCGTACGCTCCGCGCCCGAAAAAAGCCACTTCCTGGCCAGGGGGTGACATAAAATTTTGTACTTACCACGGGCGATAATAAAGAAAGCCTCAGATTGCATATTTATCGCCCTTGCCTTCGGCTCGGGCGTAAAATACCTGCGATCTGAGACATTCTTTGTTTTATCGCCCTTGGTAAGTAATGTACTATTAAAAACGTGGTTGTCGTCGATACATGCACAGTTTATGATTTTAGAACATTACGTGAAAAAAATCCCGAAATAACGCAGTTTTCCACGTCTTCCTTACTTGCTTTGGCCTTGGTCGTTCTGAACTGCTGCCCGCGGCGTGCAGCGGCCCGTCAACTGCGGCGTCTGAATGGTGTGTTCGAATATTCGGGAGCGGTCGTTCTCGCCCGCCGCGTGCGACGTCCAAAACGCGTTTTGTGGTTAAAGAATTTTTATTTAAAAAGAAATATACAATACATTTCACATTTTCACATTTTTACAAAAGAAATATACAATACATTTCACTTAACTAGAGATAAATATACTAACTTAATTATAAGATAAAAACTTGAGCACGGAGTCTTTAAAGTAGGTACTAAATACAAAATAAATATATAGGTACTCGTGCTGTATAATGCTACAAACACATTAAGAAATACAACTAGGTATACAAAACTAAAATTATCGTTAACATTTTTACGGGTAACTACCCATGTACAAATATATCCAAGAGTTACTAAGCTACTTTGAAATTGTTTTATCTAGGTAGTCATAGCGTGATACTATGTAACTAATTTTTATCATAATAGATTCCAATCCGGTTCTTGATCAGTATTTAAGTGGGTCTATTTGGTACATACATTTCGCTTTTCAATTTTATTTCAACGTTTTATGCGCTTGTACTGAAGTATGAGCGCGCAACAGCTCATTGAAATGAAATCAAACTCAAATTGAAATACGTAACGTGTATCTCAAAGAGACCTCCATCTTGTCTGCATGCACGTTTTTGCTGATCGTCGGTTTTTTGCATTCCCAAATCGTGTTTAGGCAGTTATCAAATCTTTACATATAGTTAAGTACCTACTTATGCAGCCTACAAGAGGAGCTATTTCATAATTTATTGAACCGTTCGTTCCTAAATATGTTTAGTACACATTGCAGCGAAGTAATTTTATTTAGCCGAAGGCCGAAGGATAATAAGGGACGTACGTCAGTCAAATCAAGGAAATAATGATAACTTTAATTTGTATTAGGTAAGTGTTAGTATACGAGATGTATAATATATGTTTTTTTGCATAACTTGTCTTCCTCCTTCTTGATTTGATATATCTTTTTAGAGTTCCGTACCCAAAGGGTAAAACGGGACCCTGTTACTAAGACTCCGCTGTCCGTCCGTCCGTCCGTACGTCCGTCCTGTCACCCGGCTGTATCTCATGAATCTTGATAGACAGTTGAAATTTTCACAGATGATGTATTTCTGTTGCCGCTATAACAACAAATACTAAAAAACATCAAACTGACCATGTTTGGACACCGTAGGTTAGGACAGGCAGAATACACATATCGACGAGACACACATATCTCTGGTCTAAAAGCCATATTACCACTCGAACTATTTTCCCGAACGAAGTGAGGGAAAATAACCATTTTGAAATAATAATATGTCTTATTTCAGACCCATATCATACAATCTACTATTTATTACCTATCTCATGAGCGCGGGTTAGCCATTGTTGTAGATGTGACACATACGAATATAATGACAACGTGAACCATAGCTCCTACGCTGACGGACACATAGATAATGTGCACGTATAGTTCAACACACAACCATGGCTCACCCGCACTCGTGAGATAAAAGTACTCTACCACGTTGCATGGCATGGCGATGGACAACCTTTGAACCAGGTAAAAACCAGAGCGAGCATAGGACTCTCACTCCTGGATTCGTCGTCCCACTTCCATGATGAAGGCTAACGCCTCAAATTGTCTGTTCAAGATTGTTCTTTGTTTTGATTTTCTGGTATTTAGCTTTCTCTATTTTTCATGGACACATTATGGGCTATCCAACTACGAAATCTATTTCATACCATCACCATCTTATCATCTACATAACTAAATATAACACACACGGGTTCCGTAGTCGTCCACCCGTTACACTATGTGGACTAAAAAGTTAGCAAACTTATATTTACTACTAGCTTTTGCCCGCGACTTCGTCTGCGTAGAACTCGCGTCATCGCGTTAGAATGTTATTTCATGCTTCTATTATGAAATGAGCGCTTACCTAGTTATCTCTCTTCCATTCTAACTTAAACCCCGTTCAGGGATGATTTCCGGGATAAAAGTATCCTATGTCCTTCCCTAGGACTCAAACTATATCCATACCAAATTTCATCTAAATCCGTTGAGCATTTTAAGGGGAAACAAACAGACAGAGTTACTTTCGCATTTATAACCCGCCCCGGTTTCGCACGGGTAGTCCAGTTTTAAATTTATTTATCTAAGCTTTTGCCCGCGACTTCATCCGCGTGAATATCCATTATCCATATCAACTTCTACACCGTATTTCGCCGGGTTGTCTCGCCAAACATTGCGCACGCCGGCTCAATGCGCCCACATGGAACATGACAGAGGACTAAATATATTTTATTACTAGCTTTTGCCCGCGACTTCGTCTGCGTAGAACTCGCGTCATCGCGTTAGAATGTTATTTCATTCTTCTATTTCTTGCACTTACCTAGTTATCTCTCTTCCATTCTAACTTTAACCCCGTTAAGGGATGATTTCCGGGATAAAAGTATCCTATGTCCTTCCCTAGGACTCAAACTATATCCATACCAAAATTCATCGAAATCGGTTGAGCATTTTAAGGGGAAACAGGCAGACAGAGTTACTTTCGCATGTAAACCCCGCCCCGGTTTCGCACGGGTAGTCCAGTTTTAAACAACAACAAACAACAACAAATACCTACTCTTTATTGCACACCTCAATCCTCAATTAAAGGACACAGATCAGGATCACAGGGAGAGGATTTTTTATGATTTAAATTTATTTATCTAAGCTTTTGCCCGCGACTTCATTCGCGTGAATATCCATATCAACTTCTACACTGTATTTCGCCGGGCTGTCTCGCCAAACATTGCGCACGCCGGCTCAATGCGCCCACATGAAACACATGACAGAGGACAAAATATATATTAAGAAGGAAGTAGATGAACTCTGCCTCCTAGTAGATCATCCGTGGTCTGCTAGGTGCCGGTCACAAGCCCGGGTAAAAGAGGAGTGCACTGGCCGTGTTGCTATCTGGGGCCCCGGTCCCTCATGGCAGCACGTCCCAAAACCCCCAGGGTCAAGGTGGGAGGACGTGCCGAGGACCCTCACAGCCGGCTGTGGGCAGCGGGGGGTTGGTGCGGATTGGGCTCGCAAGCGGACGAGGGGGGGGGGGGGAGGACAGGGCCTGTGGTGTGCTCGGTGGAAGGGGATGGGTGGACTGAAGGGAGCCCCGGGGTGTCACACAGGGACGCCCTTGGGGTGAACGGAAGACCAAGCCGAACCGGAAATCGAGGTGTAGGGGAAGTGATGTGCGTCGTTAGCCTCGGAGGGTCACGAGCGACCTTCTAGGGGTGGACGGTTAACGCACTGATTCCCTACACAAATAAGCAACACAGGAGCTGTCATCTCAGGCCTGCGAGCCTACTCCGCACAATCGCTGTCGTTAACGACTATGCGCAGGGGGGTGGCGCCACTGTGTAGGGGTAAATGTTGCTGGGTGGTGGTAAGGGAGCACTGCCACCACTCTTAAAATTTTCTTCCCACAGATTGAGTTTTTATAATGGAGTTCATAAACATAATAAATACAACCACCGCGCAAGCGGAGAAGACACTGGCAGGGGAAGTGGCGAGGGAGGGGGCTATGCCTCCGACCGAGCCGCTGAAGATGCTGGAGGGGGGACCATGCTCCACGGGGCAAGGGGAACCAACAGGAAGGGAGAGGAAGGGGACCCCAGATGTCCATAATCAACTGGGCAACCTGTCACTAGAGGAGGAAGTGGACGTTGAGAAACTGCTTCGGACGCCGTCACCAAGGAAGCCCGAGGACCAGGGCTTCACTAGATATGAGAGCAAGGCGCAAAAGAGGAAGGCGAAGGTTGCAAGGAGGAAGGCCGCGCTTGCTGGGGGCGGGGCTGGTCTCCCTATCAAGATATCTGGTGGGGAGGACAGATCCGGTCCCAGCACGCGCGGTCAGAAGATAAAGAGGCAGGGCACAGATGAGGGGCAGGTGTCGGAGCGTCCTCCAGCGAAGCGCCAGAATAAAGGCGGGGCAGCGGCAGAGGGACCACGGAGCGTCGCCAAGGCGAACCGTGGTCTCGCTGTGACTGTGAGCCGGGAGGATGGCGTTCCGGTGGATGAGGCTCTGGCCAGGCTTATTAGGAGGAGGCTGACGCAGATGATAGAGGTGGTCGTCCTGCGGATGGTGAAGGGGGAGCCGGGCCTAGTAGCCCCTAGGTTTGCTACGTCGGGTTTGGTGTCAGAGGGGTTCTTCCTAGTGACACCGAAAACGACGGAGACGAGGGAGTGGCTGCTAGGTCAGGACTTCGGAGAGCTGGGCGGCCACCGTATCATCGTGCGGAAGCTCGAACAGTCGAGGGTGCAGGTCTGGATTCCGGGCGAGACGGATACCGAGTACGTAAAGGAATTCCTTTACGTCCAGAATCCGGATCGTCCGGAATTGGAGATCAACCGGTGGAAGGCCGCAGGGAGGGAGTCGCTAGAACTAGGGACTCGACTCACCTACGTGGTGCCAGAGGGGGTAGAGGAGAGCTGGGGGGAGGAACGCACGAAGGTGCTGGACTTCGCGGCGACCAGCGTCAGAGTTAGGATTCTAAGGGTGAACAACACTAATAAAAATAAACCCGAGGATCCGATAGTAGCACCCGTAGGATCCGCATCTAGGCAGGAGGGCTCGGCACCGGGTGTCATCCATAAGGACGGGAAGGAGAGTATGGATGACGACGGTGATGAGCTCTCCGAGTAGAGGGGCGGGGACAGAAACACTACACACATAAAATAACACTATGGACACACACGAGACACTACACAAACAGACACACACAAAAACACACACAAACATATGCCAAGTAAACCTCCAACATTGCAAAAATGCCATGTCCGAGATGGGACAGTATGTTGCGAGGAATAAAGTAGAAATTGCGCTGCTGCAAGAACCATATGCATGGAGGAATCAGGTGACAGGCCTGGGACATCTGGGGGGAGCTCTCTACTACGAAAGAAATGGTGAGCTACCTTCTAGAACATGCATATATGTGAGCAATACTATAAGAAATATGGGATGTGTCATGACCATATGTTACAGAGACCTGATTGTGGTGGAGACCTACCTCATCGACACGGAAGGGAGGAGACACAAGGTGGCGCTGGCATCCTGCTACCTGCCGGGAGACGGGGATGTGCCTACAAAGGAGCTGGAAGAGATGGTACTGAGATATAGAGGTAAGAGAATCCCACTTATTATTGGATGCGATGCTAACTCGCATCATGAGGTGTGGGGAAGCTCAGACACCAATAGTAGGGGGGAATCGCTATTAGAGTTTATTGCTAGCAACGAACTGGATATTATAAACGAAGGTAACACGCCCACGTTTGTGACCAGGAACAGAAAGGAGGTGCTTGATATAACCTTAGCATCAAAAGAACTGAGTGACAAGGTAACGGGATGGAGGGTGGATGAGGAGGACAGCATGTCTGACCACCGCAGACTACTCTTCAGAATGGACTACCGAACAGAGAAAATTAGGGTAAGAAATCCAAGGAAAACAGATTGGACAAGGTACGAGAAGGAATTAGAAAATCTGGTCAACCCAGAAGAGGAGTATGGAGATGTGCAGAGCCTAGAAATAGGTGCGGGCAAACTGAAAGAAAACATCATGGAAGCCTATAGCAAAGCGTGCCCAGAGAGACAAATACAGACAGGCAAGGGGCAGCCATGGTGGAACAAGGAGCTTGGTAAACTAAGGAAAAGAGCGCGTAGGGCGATGAGGGTAGCCCTGAAAAAGGGTGACACCTCTAGCTGGGATGCGTACAGAGGAATCAGAAATGAGTATACCCGACATAGGGAGAAAGCCAGTCGGGATGGGTGGAGGAAATTTACAGAAAATATAAGCAGCTACTCCGAGGGGGCACGTGTGGTAAAACTGCTTGCAGGGGAACGAACGTGTCAGCTGGGTAGCTTAAGGGTGGAGGGAGAGCTAATCACGGAGCCGGGCGAGATCCTGGATACAATGTTGAGATCACATTTCCCGGGCTGTGTAACGGATGTAGCAACAGGAGATGAAACAACGGAAGGGAGACCAGACTGGGTGGCGGCGGGGGAGGTGGTGGAGGAGGAGAGAATGGAATGGGCGATCAAATCCTTTGCACCCTTCAAGGCAGCCGGACCGGATGGAATACTTCCAGCACTGATGCAGAGAGGGTTTAAATATATTAGAAACAATCTATTAAAACTATACAGAGCGAGCCTAGCACTAGGCTATATTCCAGGAGCATGGAGAGAGGTGAGGGTGGTGTTCTTACCTAAACCAGGCAAGAAGACATACCAGGAGGTGAAATCATTTAGGAGCATAAGCCTATCGTCATTCATATTGAAGACATTAGAGAAAATGATTGACAAATCAATCAGAGAAAAAGTGGAATGCGGTGGGAATCCCCTTCATGGGAATCAACACGCATACATGGCAGGGAAGTCGACTGAAACCGCCCTACACAATCTAACAGTGAGGGTGGGGAGAGCGTTAGATACCAAACAATACGCGCTAGGCTGCTTCTTCGACGTAGAGGGGGCATTTGATAAGGCGACCTTTGCGGCGGTGGAGGACAGTCTAAATAGAGAAGGCATTAGCCGGGCGGTAGCGAAATGGATAGGAAGAATGCTCAAGGATAGGGCCATTACGGCTGAACTTGGGGGGACCTCAAGAAGCATTAGTCCAAGAAGAGGGTTTCCTCAGGGGGGGTGTCTATCACCTCTGATGTGGTGCCTTCTACTGGACTCATTGGTGAAGAAGGTCAACAGGGGCGGTGTGTATATGCAGGCTTACTCTGACGACGGAGTTCTATTAGTGAGAGGGACAGTACTAAGGACCTCAGGATTGAGGTGGAAAAGAGGGCCACGGAACAGTGGTACAGGATGAAGGTATGTAAGGAATGGAGAGGAAGCTGCGTGGACAAGGGACATGCACTGATTCAGAAGGAGGGGCTATTAAAACTGGACATGCTAATGGCCAACAATGATCTTATAAAAAGGCAGGAGATTTTTGACAAGAAGTATAGAATACACATAGGGGAGAGAGACAACTGGAAGATTAAAGTCGAGTATCCTATGGTCGTCTGTCTCCTCGAGCTCAAACTCTGGGGAAATGGGCTGAATGATCCCGAACAAAGATCGACAGCCCGCCTGTTTCCGGCCAGGCGTCCCTACACTACATCTACATCTCTAGGAAGTAGATGAAATGTTTTACGGGTGTGGAAAATACTTCATACGCATCAAGTAATGAAGATGAAAACGCGAGCGCAGCGAGCGCGAATTCTTTCAAACACTACGATGCAGGTGCGGAAAATGCTTCATACGCATCAAATAGTGTAGATGAAAACGCGAGCGCAGCGAGCGCGAAATGTTTCGATCATTATGATGCAGGTGTACAAAAGACTTCATACGCACCAAGTAATGTAGATGAAAACGCGAGCGTAGCGAGCGCAAAATTAAAAAAAAAGAACATTGTGATGCATACTTCATGCGCATCAAGTAATGAAGATAAAAACGCGAGCGTAGTGAGTGCGAAATGTTTCGAACATTATGATGCAGGCACGGAAAAGATTTCACACGCATCAACTAATGTATCTGAAAACAATGTGAAAACGTGAGGGTAGGGCGCGCGAAAATTTTCGAACATTCTGATGTAGGTGCGGAAAATAATTTATACTCATCAAGTAATGTAGTTGAAAACGCGAGCGCAGCTAGCGCGAAATTTTTGAACATTAATATGCAGGTGCGGAAAATACTTCATACGCATTAGATATGAGCGCCGCGCCGCCGCGCCGCCGCCGCCGGCCAAAAACCCCACGCCGCCGCCGCCGACACATGGCGATCGGCGCGCCGGTCTCTGTCTCGCGCGCGTTTCCGATACTGTGTAGCTTATCTTTTACCCACTTATATCATTGATCGGCAAACTAGTTTAGAATTTGATATTTTACGGTTATATAGCGTTATTTATTTTAGTATTCAATACCAAAAATGCACAAAAGGGATCCTTAATGAGCGATTCTAAACAAAATCCGACAGACTGGCAACTTTGTGCCGATGTTCTAGTGTACTTACTTACTTTACTTATATATTTGCCAAAGTTGAGAGTCAAAAACAATGTTACGCCGAAAAGCCGGTAATCGGCACGATTACATTTCGGAGAGTAGGGGGTCTCCTTTGCCTCTTTTTGGCGGAAATTAGACACGTCTGAGTTTTTGTGGCATTGAACCTAACCAGACTGGACTGGCATCGCTCTAATCGAAGAGAGAAAGGTTCACAGGCATAACTATAACTTCCCATTAGGCCGAATTCTGGTCATACTGGTTCGTGCAGTGGATACTCTATCCCATGGGTCAGTGCTCTCTACAACAGTACTGAAGTCTGCATACCCAAAGATACCGGGCGACCGGCAGAAAGAGTCGTAGAGAGCACTGACCCATGGGGGACAACGGCATTAATAGCCATCGGATCAGACGAGCAGCCATCAATAATCACTCCAATAGATTCTATACCTCAGGAAATCCGATATCCAATCCAAGCACAACAACCAGCGGGCAGACTATACGAAGAAAGTTTGATCAGAAACCGTTGTGCCAGCCAGACCCTGTCAAAGCAATAACACACTTGGAGTGAGGCCATTGTGAAATCGAGAGAAACCGATAGGGCTTCTTCGTATTTTATCTCTATGGCGTTATTCCAGGTGTGTGTGGTGTACGCTAGAAGATCCCCCGTGGACCGATTGTGACGATAAGTATTGTCGGTCACTTAGGACATCATTTGATTCTAGGTACGCCAAAAAGCCTGATTATAACATGTCTCACGAATGTTTATATTCAAAAACTTGCTTGTTTCTGACACGGTTCGATGTATTCGAGGTTCACCAAAAGGTGGGCATAATGCCGCTCCTAGTATTTGTGATAAATCCTAGAAGTATATAATATGCGAGTGTGTTTGCGTTAGAAACACCACGTTTCGGAGGCATCCAAGAGTTTGAGCAGAAATGTCATGTTTACATACAAAGATCATAGTTTAGAGCTTTGTCATGTGACTGGGCCACCGTGACGCGAAGTTTCCCGCAGGCAGCAATAGACTTGCTGTTTTCATTGCAACTTAGATGTTACATATACAGCAGAGCATACCTAGTCTTAAAACATAATGTGTAAACCACTATGTGTAATCGACTAGGACGGGATTAAACCTAGAACATCGATATCAATAGGCGTGTTTGTCATCCTGATTCCTGACAGTAAAAACGGCGTTGACAGGCGTGTACGGCATCAAATAAGGAAAAAAACGTATTTTTGTTTTGAACCTGAGGTTTTTACAAGGTCACGCCGCCGACGCCGCCGCCGCCGATCAATTTTGATCGGCGCGCCGCCGCCGGCCAATTGCCCATCGGCGCTCATATCTAATACGCATCAAGAAATGAAGAAAATCGCGAGCGTAGTGAGCGCGAAATGTTTTGATGCAGGTGAGGAAAATACTTCATACGCATCAACTATAATGTAGATGAAAACGCGAGCGTAGGGCGCGCGAAAATTATCGAACATTCTGATGCAGGTGCGGAAAATACTTCATA
Source organism: Cenopis cana (assembly GCA_951800055.1). NCBI lineage: Eukaryota > Metazoa > Arthropoda > Insecta > Lepidoptera > Tortricidae > Cenopis > Cenopis cana. The sequence goes on from OX637480.1 coordinate 15,184,559, forward strand.
CTCATCAAGTAATGTGTATGAAAACGCGAGCGTAGCGAGCGCGAAATATTTCGAACATTATGATGCCGGTGTGGAAAATAATTCATACGCATCAAGTCATGCAGATAAAAACGCGAGCGTAGCGAGCGCGAAATTTTTACAAACATTATGATGCAGGTGCGGAAAAGACTTCAAACGCATCAAGTAATGTAGATGAAAAAGCGAGCGTAGCGCGCGCTAACGTTTTTGAATATTATGATGCAGGTGCGGAAAATAATTCCTACGCGTCAAGTAATGTAGATAAAAAAGCGAGTGCGAAATGATTCGAACATTATGATGCAGGTACGGAAAATACTTAATACGCATCAAGCAATGTAGATGATTGAACAAAAAGAAATTGTTGACCTATCAAACGGCTTTGTAAAGAGGTGGTTGGATAGATATTTTTTTGTTCATAAATTAGTGGAATACCTTTCAAAGTTCAAAGTGCCTTCTTGTAAAACATAGGTATAACTGAATACCTACTTTGGTCTGTTTTTTCACTTTCGAAGATGGAGTAGAGGCCTAGGTTGATAGCGCACCCACCCTGGTTGCTTCTAAGAGGTATGTGATTTTCTGAGAATTGTTTTTTTTTTGCTTCCTATCCACCTATAACTTTCGAATTTGGTCATACTTGATGTTTATTGTTACGTAGGTATATTTTACTAACGAATACCAATATACCCTAAATTTATGTCTGTTACGCGCTGAACGTATTTTATACATTTTGCTGACGGAAAACGCAACTAATCGGCACCTCGAAGAACCTCAATAACACCCATATCGATTATTAAGAAAAGTTAATAAGTAAATGTCCGCCATCTTCGATTTGAAAATGGGTATCATTGGATTATAATGAGCACCTCAAAAAACAATATTTTATACAAAAATGCACATACCTAATATATAGGTACATGTCGCAAGTGCTACCATGCAACCGCGAAGTGCTCAAAGTGCTTTATTGTAAAACATAGGTATAACTGAATACCTACTTTGGTCTGTTCTTTCACTTTCGAAGATTGAGTAGAGGCCTAGGTTGATAGCGCACCCACCCTGGTTGCTTCCGAGAGGTATGTGATTTTCTGAGAGTTGTTTTTAGGGTTCCGAACCCGAAGGGTCTAAACGGAACCCTATTGGTGACGCCCAGATGTCCGTCCGTCGTCTGTCACACAGGTTTTACAGCCAAACTGTTGGAGCTACAGGTTTCAAATTTACACAGTATAAGCATCTTGTTGGCCCAAAGCAAAATTTTTAATGTTTTTAAGGGGATGTTTTTTATCCTACCCTATCGAGTGGGGTATCGTTGTTTAGAGCTCATTGAGTAGATACTTACTACATTTTTTATTGAAAAATTGGAAAACAAAGGAATGAGAAGCCAACAAAGTCAGCTTTTTTTACGAAATTTTGTTCTGATGAATTTTTTAACTTCTCAAACACCTAAAAACTTAAAATTTGGTAATAATGATTGTTATTACGTATATTTTACCAACAAATACTAATATATTGATAAATTAGATTTTTTTCTTTGAAATTTCCTTATTTTTCCTATAAAAACCAACTTAACTTTGCGGTCGGTTCGGAACCCTAAATGTGCGAAGTCCGACTCGCATTTGGCCGGTTTTTTTGCTTCCAATCCGCCTGTGACTTTCAAATTTGGTTATACTTGATGTTTATTGTTACGTAGGTATGTATGTTTTAATAACGAATACCAATATACCCTAAATTTATGTCTGTTATGTGCTGAACGTATTTTATACATTTTGCTGACGGAAAACGCAACTAATCGGCACCTCGAAGAACCTCAAAGATGACACCCATATATCGATTATTAAGAAAAGTAAATAAGTAAATGTCCGCCATCTTCGATTTGAAAATGGATAAGTATCAGTCTTGTAATGAGCACCTCAAAAAACAATATTTTATACAAAATTCGCATACTTAATATATAGGTAGTACATGTCGCAAGTGCTACCATGCAACCGAGAGCCCGCCGCTCTGCGTAGGTAAGGTACCCTCCATCGAAAACAAAAAAAAACCGAGGTTGCGTAGTAAGGTTTGTGAATATTGATAGCGACTGACTGACCAACATAATTAGATCTCTCATTTCAAACAGTTAATATGGTTTGAGGGACTTTTGTATTTTCGTCTATAGCCTTGAGAGGCAGAGGTATTGTTATTTCACCCCCCATTTTTTCAAATACTATCTGTTTATTATACAATGTTTGAATGAGGTTCTATTTACTTTGCGTCCATGTATATACTTACCAACTTTCAAGGCTGTAAATCATGAACTGAAAGACTTCTCATACAAAGTTTAACCCCTCTTTTCACCCCCTTTCATCCCTAACCTGTATGATTTTTATAGCCTATAACCTGGCCGAAGATCCAATAAACATATTAGTGAAGGCTGTATTAAAATCCATTCGCTAGTTTTCGCGTGATAGTTAGACAAATAAACAGACAGACAAACAGACAAACAGACACGAATTCTAAAAACAGTTGAAACGTGTTCTGTTATCGATTCTTAGACCCCTCCATCGATTTTTTTACTAATATCTTCAATGTACAGATTTTCGACCCTCTTCTGCTTTATTATATGTATAGATGTTTTTGACAGAATTAACAACATTATCTAAGGTATCAATGGAAATTGTACGAAAGTTTGCTTTTGCAAAGTACATTTCTGAAGTTCGACTATTACTCGTTAACTAGTAATGTCTACTTAGCTGTGATAGTTTTCCTTTTAAATTCATGGTATATACTACTACCATGATTTTTTTTTTACATGCCTAGTAGCCACCGTTTAACTGGCAGGGGGGGGGACACTTCAAAGCTTAATATCACGCTAACCAATTCTTTAATCAAAAAATGCTTTTAGAAACCTTATAATATTTTTTATGTCACACCTGGCCATAAAGTGGCCATTATCGCACGCTCCGCGCGCGAAAAAACCCACTTGCTGGCCAGGGGGTGACATAAAATTTTGTACTTACCACGGGCGATAATAAAGAAAGCCTCAGATCGCATATTTATCGCCCTTGCCTTCGGCTCGGGCGTAAAATACCTGCGATCTGAGACATTCTTTGTTTTATCGCCCTTGGTAAGTAATGTACTATAAAAGAGCTATCCAACGATATTACCCCACACGATGGGGTTCGGCAGAAAAAAAAAAAGCATCACCACTTAACATGTAGGGGAGATACCCTAAAATATATTTTTTAAAAGATTTTATTCTACCGTTTTGTCGGCGTCATTGATATGTGTATTCATGCCAAATTACAGCTTTCTAGTACTAACGGTTACTGAGAAAAACGGGGGTCGGACGGACGGACGGACATGGCGAAACTATAAGGGTTCCTTGTTTACTACGGAACCCTAAAAAGGAAGTGTGTTTGAATAAAGGTTTAATTTTATACTGTTGTCAACTAACTGATTAAATTTACTTATCCTTTAGAGGCTGGGAACCTCACAAAGGTAATTATATAATAATTTTATTCATTCATGTCATGATAATCGTGATCAGAGAACAGAGGGACCGGAAACGTGTGACGCCGATATACATTGCAAAAAAATATTACGTAATTATTATCATAATAAGATGACAGACGACTTATTCAATGTTCTTGAATACACCGTTATGGCATTATCAATATGTTAAGGTATTTTCTGTTATGTGAAGTTTTATACAATACCTTATGTTAGGGTCGTCACAAATTGGAAACCTAGAAAATGAATTGAGAATTAGGGACTAATTTTTTAATGAGGACCTTTGTTTACCCCCTCCTTCCGCGCCTCCGGGTTTGCAAAAACACTAGGGTACCTAGGACAGATAAGAACACGTGGATATTGGGGTGTTCTTGATCGGACATTGCGCGTTGCTTTGTTAATTACCTAGTTGGTAGGTTTACTTTCTGATTTCTCTCTCTCATCTGAGCGATTGTCCCGGTTGCCCCTCAGCTACTGCTTCGTGGCCCATGGTCCGCTTTCGTACTTTTTCTCCTCCGTTTCGCACGGTCTTCGGCATCCTCCTGTCCTGTGTGAGACCATTGGCACGCATGTCATCCCTCACAATGTCCAGCCAGCACTTCCAGGGCTTTCCCCTTTTCCCGGGCCGAGGCGGAGGCGGCATAGCCAGACATTCGTTACCCACGTAACTTGCCGGTTTTCGCAAGACGTGGACATACCAGCGAAGTCGATGATCTTGAAATTTATCTGCAATGTCACGGACATGAAGGCTGCCGCGAATGCGAGAGTTCCTCATGCGGTCGCTCCGCGTCACTTCACTCCGCACATCCACCGCAGCATGTTCATTTCTGTGACCCGCAGCTCCTGCTTGTGTCGCTCGAGCACTGGCCACGCCTTACAGCCGTATAAGAGGGCAGTTCTGATTATAGTTTTATAGACCTGTCCTTTAAGCTTAATGGGCATTTTGGGGTCGCAAATGACACCAGTCACCTCACGCCATTTAGCCCAGGCTGCAGAAATTCGAGCCTTAATGTCGTAGTCTATAACGCCGGACGTGTGAAGCACGGATCCCAGATATTTAAACAGGTCCGTACGCTCGACCACGTCATTACTTATGCGTACGGACAGGGGACCCGTCCCTTTACAGGCCAGGTACTCAGTCTTCGTCATGTTGAGTTTTACAAACATTTTAATACTTGTAAAGCCCGTTAAATATAAATATATCGTATAATATGATCTTCGGGAAAAAGGTATTTAACTGACGCGTTCAGATAAGTAGCTCTCATCCCAAGCATAGGTTTTCAGTTTACAAAAAATACAAACTTTTTTAGTCTATTCATTCTGTAAATGAACCTGACAAAAACTATTGCAAGAACAACAATACAATCCCAATTTAGTGAAGTAGGTATTCTGTTTTGATGAGTTCCGTACGTGACTTGACCTTTGAGGCACATATTATTTCAAGTTTAACGACATTTCGTGAAGCCATTTTGCCAGGACATGAAATTTAGTAAAAAAAGCTCGATGAATTAACCGCCGGGTCATTCCAATATTGATGGAAACGAGGTAGGAGACGAACTTGCCAGAAAGGCTGCAGATAATTAAGTACTGTGCAAGAAATAAATCGGTAACTATAGAGTTGTGGAAGTTCACGAAAGGACTAAAACAAACAGTTGTCTAAAGAATTGTTACAACTAAAGCGACACAAAACCTGCACAGTGACAAGAATATTCACCGATCACTGCAAACTAAACAAACATCTTACACAAGTGGGTCTGAAACGAAGTGCAGCATACAGGTTCTGTTAGGAGTCGGAGGAAACTGCCATGCGACATTCTTTGCTCCTCTAGACCACTTATGAAGAAGTATAGGATTATAGATACCTGGGGAGGCTCATCATGCATCCAGAAAAGATACAACAAATTGCGACCCAAAAAATCTGGAAACTCCTGGAAGGAACAGCTAAAAACAAAGAACTTTAAGGCCTGCTACAATAGACTAAATTTGGTAGAGGCGGCATAGAAACTAATAATAAAACTACAACAGTCAGCAGATTGAAGTCGCGAAAGTGATCGAATACTGTTACTCCCGGTACGTAGCATAGGCACAGCCATATTAAACGTGGCGTGCCATCGCGAGATAATTACTTCCAGGCATTTGAATATAATATTCATTATTGTTAAATAACTTGCAAGTCCTGATGCATCAGCAAACAATAAAGATTGCCGCGCTTATAATCGATTTACGTTATTCAAGGATTCCAATCACACGATAACAATAGATTAATGCAGGAGGCCTGTAATTGCATTCATTAACATTAAACCGCTGTTTTCGTGGTCACGACGTCAAAAACATGAATATCGATTTCCTAAAATGGAAGGATCTGACATCGCCCTATCTAGGTAGGTATCGCAATAATTACAATTAGTAATTTCCTGGTTTTTTTATTTGTAATAAAGCCGCAGTCTCTATTATGTTACTAGTAGTGCTAGCGGCACACAAGGGCTACATATGGAAAATGCTGCAAATGGTGTTAAAGGCATGAAAATCGGCACGATTGATCTTTTGGCCATATGAATCAATTTGACCCGTTGGACGAAAAAAAAACGAAGAGGAGAGGAGTTATGACTTCTTTTTTTTTGTATGGAATTTTTAAAAAAATGTTCTGAAACCTATCGTGTGTGGTATCAAACGAAAGGGCTTTCTGAGCCAGTTCTAAAAATATATCACATCATTACATTTAAGTAACTTGTCTTAAATTAAAAAAAATATATAATTTTCAAAACATACCAAGCTTGGGCTCTTCACACACGATAGGTTTAAGAATATTTTTTTTAATTCCATACAAAAAAAAGAAGTCGTCATAACTCCTCCCTCAAATTGATTCATATGGCCTAAAGATCAATCGTGCCGATTTTCATGCTTTTAACACCATTTGCAGCATCTTTTGGCGTACCAGTAGGACTATAGGTACTATTCTATTAGTAATCTTTCACTTCGACTTGTTCCTCATACAAACCTTTAACTTCCTTAGTGGATATATTTTTAACGAAATTAAAAATCTTTGAATTATTTTTGTATCGTTTCTAAAATTGGGAGCTTGGTTGGTTCATAAGTAAATAAAGAGCTTCATGGGTGAATCATCCTGGGTGCCAATTCCATCCTAGATCAGATTCATACTCATTTATTTATCATGCACAAATACATTACACGTCAAAGGTTTCATATATTCGTATTAATTAATTTTGCAAGAATTTACATAATACAAGATAACACAATATAAATTTTTAATTTATTTTATAAAAAAAAAATTTCATGTTTTCAATTTTATTATATTTTTTTGATATAATATTAATATTAAATGTCACATAGGTAATTCTGAAATGTCATAAAAAGTGTTGACGGGCAATTTCACTATAAAAAGTACAGTCATTACTTATCTACATAATGCGATTCGGAATGGCATCCTAGCAGATTCTAGCAGAGGTAACGTACTATTCTTCGTTTCAGATTAGATGACGAAAATTTCTTACAGAATAGTATGAGAACTTTTTGTCATCTAATCTGAAACGAAGTATACTTAGAAAGAAACCGAAACACGTCGTCATGGTATGGCCCATTGTGTGGATACGGTATGAGATGATTGTGTGTACTAGATACCTCTGCAACATAGGTATATAGTAAGGTTAGGTTAGAACTGCGTTGTACGAGTGAGTGCCCACGTAAACACAAATAGCGATATAACAAACTACACAGATGTTGTACCGAACGTCATCCAAGCGTTTATTAAAACTGCACGCAACCACGACAACGCGTTCACCACGCTCGTTAATAATCCTTACAGTAGACATGCGCAAAATGTGTCACTAAAAAGAAAAGAGTGATATACTTCAATCCTTCACTGTGAAGTATATCACTCATTTAGTTCACTAGTTCAGTTTAGTTCACTAGTTCAGTAGCTCAACCGATTCAACTAATCATATTGATCAGTCATTCGTCGCGTCGCGTTTCTCTCATTCTAAGGCTAATTCGGGGATAATGATATCAAATTTTATATATATTTTGAATAATTGAAGTAAAAAATTTTTTTTCGAAAAATTAGTCATTATACTCGATTTTGACTAATTCGGGGATAAGGATTTCAAATTTTACATTTATTTTGAATTTTAAGATTTTTTTTTTTTGTAAAAACCGTCATGAGATAGATGATTGAAACGATGACACATGTGATAACATACCGTCGTGGATTTTGAATAAAAGCTGGACACTTCAATCGAACTAATTTATTACAAATACAAATACACTTTAAAGGTTTAAGTACAAGTACATGTAAGCACAATAACCAATGTCTTACTTCTAGAAGACCAAATCGTAGAATGAATTAGATCACAGTGGTTCTGCGTATTTTATACAGACGAACATTATAGTGTTGTGGGTAAATTGGAAAAGGTAAAAATGTAACTACCTTCAACTATAAACTACAAGACCTTCCTGAAAATCAACCAGTTACTGGGGTAGTATGCCAATTGTTAAAACCAATGTACCCACAACTATTAAATATAAACTACATAGACCATTCCACAATCATGGGATGGGTTCCATCATTACTCTTACAATTAATGTGGGTATATTATTATTATCCACTGAATAATATACCCACAAATAATATTACTTACAATACGGAAGTTAACAGTCGGCCTTCCTGCCAAGCCACGTCCTCGTGGTATATTTTGACATCAAATATTGAACACTAAATTTATTAACACACATGTATCTTCCTTGATTCATGAGATAAAATTATACATATTTACATTTCCATCACTCAATACCTGTTTACATAACTGCAAACATTAGATTTTTAGTTATCATTATGTGCGGAACTCCTGCTCGTTTCCAACACAACTAAGTCACATACGAGTAGGTGAGTGGAACCCCTGCACGTTTCCATCACACCGTGTTTAACATTCAATATACATGTTCAGTAATGGGAAATCCTTCTAGTTTCCTTATACTGTTATTTACTACACTTTAATGTTTTACCAATTCAATCATTCATAATCATGTACACACACAATTTAATCATGAATTATATATACTTTTATAGCCATTTATTCATAAATGTGACCCTGTTCACATAATCATATAATGCGCATTAAATTTTAATAAATGTTATTTTCATTATATATTTTATTCCTAAAATATTATCTACACTTGATTGTACTTATAGACTATAGCTAATTTTCACGAATGAACAATGTGTTACACTTTAAATATAATATGTATCATTCAGATGGAGTCACATCACTATCACTGCCCTCTGCGTCCCTATTGAACACTAACCAAGGCAGTATTTTATCAACAGATACTATACTTTTGAAAGAGCGGTTATTTTTCCTAGATAAAGGAGTATCAGAAATTTCATACCGATCGTGGTCTAAAACCTGTGTTATTCGATACGGCCCCTGGAACTTGGGGACCAACTTCCGACTTTGCCCTGTTGCTGGTATTTCTCTTTCGACTCTTACTAAGTCTCCTAAGTTGAATTTAACTATCTTTCTGTGTTTGTCAAATCTTTCCTTTTGTTTCTCCTGGTTCCTTTGTATATGTTCCGAGACCTCTTCCCGTACAGACTCAAGGTTTAACTTATTTACGTTATCGTCGCCTAAACCAGACCTTAATAGAGCATCTCCAGTACCAGTTAATTGAAGACCGAATAACACTTCTGACGGGGTTTTCCCTGTTCCCTGGTTGACTGTGTTATTCAGCCCCCACTGCACCTTTGAGACTGCCTCATCCCAAATATTTTCAGGTTTTCCGTAGTTTGCTGCGGTTAGCGCACTCAAAATAGTTCTATTGTAGCGTTCTACCTGGCCGTTAGCCCGCGGCGTAGCTACGGCGTTTAATACGTGCTTTATACCCAGAGAGGTTACAAAGTCCTTGAAACGCTGCGAGGTGAAGCCACTACCCCTATCAGAGATTATCCTTGTTGGAGGTTGGAACAGGTCAAAATAATGTTCCAGAGCTTTAATCGATGTAGCCGCTTTGGTATTTTTAACTGGCACTAAAACAATGAATTTAGTGAAAGCATCTATAATGACAAACAAGTAAACATTGCCCCGTTTACTTCTAATGAATGGTCCTAGATGATCGAAATGTAATGTGTGAAATGGGGTTTCCACTTTAGGGATAGAGTGTAGTTCCCCTGCTTTCTTACCCCCTTGACCTTTCGAATACGCACATTCCAAACAACTTTGTACGTATTTTTTTATGAAACGATTCATCTTAGGCCACCAGTAATCACTTTTGATCTTATGTAAAGTTTTATCTAGCCCGAAATGACCTATGTCGTCATGGTTAGATTTTAAAATCTGCCACCTAACCCCTTTTGGGACGACCCACCGGTCACCGTCCTCGGTTTTCCGATATAATAAGCCGCGTTTGATAACATAGTTTGTTTTGATATCAGGAACATTATCCAACGTAGGATCATTTAAAATATCTATAGTTCGCCGAATTTCGGAGTCGTTTTGCTGCACGGTTGCAATCCAATCAACAGAAGTCTCCCTAATCTCGCAAACGGTAACGTTAGGTTCCACTATTGTTGTGGGAGGATCGACAGGGTTACGGCTAAGGGCATCTACGTGTTGCATACTAGTGCCAGGTCTGTATTCCATATCGAAATCGTATTCTTGCAAGATGTTCCACCAGCGAGCTACCCTGGTTATCATGTCTCTTTTTTCCAGAGTTGCTCTAAGAGAGTTGCAATCCGTAATTATTGTGAAGTGTAACCCAAGCAAGTACACACGGAAGCGCTGCAAAGAACACACAACAGCCAACGTCTCTAAATCATAAGATGTAAAATGTTGCTCCTCTGGAGAGGTTTGGCGGCTGTAGTATGCTACCGCTTTAAATGGAGAGTCAGAATTTTCTTTTTGCAGTAATATACCACCTAGACCAAGTTTGCTAGCGTCAGTGTGCACTTGCGTTTCAGAGATTGGATTGTAAAACGCAAGGACAGGCCGCTCAACCAGTACTTTACGTAAAGTGTTGAAAGCAGTTTCTTCACTCTCACCCCATTTCCATTTCGAATCCTTTTTTAATAGTTGTGTCAGTGGCCTGGCAATAGAAGAGAAACTTGGTACAAATCTTCTAAAAAAACTTGCTAGACCTATAAATTGCCTGACATTGTGTTGGTCCTGCGGACGTGGAAAGTTTTTAACTGCGTCAATTTTTCTACTACCGGGTTTCACCCCTGCCGCGGAGATGTCAAAGCCCAAATACTCGATATTTTTCCGAAAGAAATGACATTTAGATAATTTGAGGGTTAAGCCAGCCTCTTTAAACAAAGCCAGTATATTCCTCAGATCATCTAAACCCGTCTGCACATCTATGGATGGGATTACAATATCGTCCATGTAAGCAAACGCATTTTTAAATCTGGAGTGTCCAAGTATTTTATTAATGGTGCGTTGAAAAGTTGACGGCGCGTTTGCAAGCCCGAACGGCATACGATTGAATTCGTAGTGACCGTCCGGGGTCACAAACGCGGTCAGTGGTCTGGATTTTTCTGACATTGGGATCTGGTAATAGCCAGATGCCAAGTCAAGAGTCGTAAAATATTGAAATCCAGCTAAATTATCTATCTGGTCCTCAATTCGTGGCATTGGATAATGTTCCTTGATTGTGTTTTTGTTAAGTTTTCTATAATCTACACACATTCGTGTTTCTCCCGTCTTTTTCTTAACTAAAACTATAGGCGATGCAAACTCTGAACAGGATTCCCTAACTATACCACACTTCTCCAAATCATCAACAAGTTTCCTAACAGTTTCTCTTTCCATGTGAGACAGTCGGTAGGGCCGATAGACCACTGGAGTGGAATTCTTCAACCGAATCTCCATTTCAGTAACGTTGGTGCATCCAATCTCACTTGTATTAAACGCAAAACATTCTCTAAAATTATTCAGTAATGATACTAATTTCGTTAGATTATTGTTATCAAAGTCATCATCAACAAGCAGATCTTTGGGGTGGATATCCACCTTATCAGAATTAACGTCACAGATCTCCGCTATGTTTACATTTATTATATTAGCGGGGGAAGAGCGCACCAACAATGTGTTCCTCGGTATTACAAACTGTCTACATGGAAAGCCCCTTATTGTAATTTGCCCTTGACCTTCTTCAATTCGACAAAAATCGCGAAATATTTCGTATTCTTTACGCGGTTCTTGTCTCAACTGTTGCTCAATTATCAAGTCACCGGAATACTTTGGTACAGTGTAAACCTTAACAGTACATACTCCTTCAATTTTTGTATCTCCTTGTGAATAAACCAAAATTCTATCTGTTTTTACGCTATTATCAGTAATACGCAGTGTGTCTTTTGTTTTAATGACAGTAATGTGACTCTGTTCTGTGAAAGTTTGCCCTACTAGTAAAGACACTGACAAAAATTCATCCGGTACGATTATAATCGGAACTTTGGCAAAAACACCGTGTATGGATATATCTGCTAAACATTTACCTAGAGGTGTCACAACCGCGTTACCAAAACCTCTGAGGAGGGGAAGGTCATCAAAGCTCAAGGACAAAAAATTATCTGCATCAGAAGCCCGCATCATGGTACACTGGCTGCCGAAATCAATAAAGCAAGGGAAATCTCTTTTATTAACTAAAGCCGTTTTATAATATTTAGTATCGTTTTTATCAATACCAACCATTTTGACAGATTTCTCTTCGCTATTAGCTATTGGTTTATTGTTCGAATTTTTAGTGAAACAGTGTTCGGATGTGTGTCCTAATTTAAAGCATAGTTCACATTTCTTTTGAGGTTGCTTGCATCTGAAACTTGGGTGACCTTCCTCTCCGCAATTATAACATTTAAGCGTCTTACCGTCTCTACTAGTTTTAGTATATGGTTTTGATTTAGAAGTTTGATCAGGAGCAGATGATGGCTTTTGAAAAGGCCTGTCAGATCTTTTAATTGATTTGACACTTCTCAAATAAACCAACAATTTATCTGGATCAGTGAATTGTGCCGCTTCTGCTCCTGTTCGAACTGACCGATCATCAATGCCTAGCAAGATGCAATCAACTGCATCTTTTCCAGATAACCTACACCTATGTAATAGAATCATTTTTTCATAAAAATAATTTTCAAGTGAATCACCAAATTTAACCCTCAGGTTCAACATTTCTGTCAATAAAATCCCATAATTCTCAGTACTAGGGAACGCTGTTCTTAACTTAACCTGCCATTCTTCCCATGAATATTTCATAGTAGGCAATGACTGATACCATCGCTGTGCCACACCACTCAGCTTGGGCAATGCATAATGAAGGATTTCAGGTTCTGACCAGTTATAAATGGTAGCACATTCGTTAACTTTGGTAAGCCACATATCAATAGTTTGACTACTCTTGCTTGGGTCGAACTCTGGGACAGCACTGGTAGCAATAGGGTATCTAATAGGTGGTTTTGAACCATCACGTTCAGATTTAAATACTTTAATTAATTCTTTGAACACATCTGTTATGCTTTGAGGCCCCCCGTGCTGTCCAGAGTTATTAACATTCATGTTATCAACATTACAATCATCATTTTCTGGTTCATGTGTTGACAATAGATCAATGCCAGTGCCTACGTTGTTAGAATTAACATTGTCATTAGAATGACCGCTAAGAGGTCTTGCTTTTGGCACACTAGCACGTGATCTGTTGCCATCATAACTTTGCTTATGGTCACATGTGTGAGGACTCCGCGATCGGGTCTTACGTTGAGACTCTACTACTATTCTCCTGTTAATACTGCGTGATTTCCGACCTCCACTCCGACTACCCCGGAGCCTCGCATAATATCTATGGCCACTAGTAGACCTACGGCTATAATAGCTATGAGAATGCCGCGTACCTCTAGAACGACTCCGTGATGGCCGCTCCCTTGTGTACCGAGACCGCGGCCTCCGCTGGCTGCTCCGGCGGCTGCAGGAACGTCGCGAGTCGCACCGTACAGGGCTGCGTGACCTCCTTGAGCTGCGGCTGCGCCGCTGCCGGTGACTTTGTTGCCGGCTGCGTCGCCGACTTTGCCGCTGCTGCTCATCTCTGCCATCATCAGGTGTTGCCAGTCTTCGTTCATTTGGTATGCCATCCATAGCTGAAACCGTTAATTTTATCGGACATGTAATGTTCCTTTTAGCGAAACCCACCATACAGCTTATTATTAAATCCCCAGGAATACTATTAAAGTATAAAATAAGCTGGTAAGCCAGGTACTAATCAGAACCGATAATTAAAATAAATAAACTTAATAGGTAAATTACTTTAGAACTCAAGACTGCATTTACTAAAAAAAAGAATATTGCTACATGTTCTCCATTTACACGTACAGCCACAACACACACACTGTTGCTACAAACTAATGTCGGGTTAAAAAAAAGAACTAGCAGACCTAAAAGGTTACCAGTTACAACCTATAAATCGTCAGCAGCATTTAACTTTCAAATATAAGCAAACATTCAATATATAGTTTTATTTATTACCCAAATAGTATTATGTGCAGAAAAAAAAGAAAAGAACGCTTTTATTTAAACTGTAAAACAATATATAACAAACTTTAAGACAGAAAATTGCGTCCGTACTTAATGCAAACACAACTAGGAACAGCAAAAGATATTTGCTAGCATTTACGTTAACGGTTTCCTTTGTTCAACGAATTCAAATTAATAGGACACTTAATAACTGCATACTAATAGAACACGTGTACGAAAATCAACTGAATTAGTTACACAACAAAGTTTAGTCCGTTAACTCTTTGAATAATGGAAAAAAAATAATTACCTTCTTTAGTGGACGAGTGTGGCAATCCTTATCCCACTTACTGAAGCTGATAACATACCGTCGTGGATTTTGAATAAAAGCTGGACACTTCAATCGAACTAATTTATTACAAATACAAATACACTTTAAAGGTTTAAGTACAAGTACATGTAAGCACAATAACCAATGTCTTACTTCTAGAAGACCAAATCGTAGAATGAATTAGATCACAGTGGTTCTGCGTATTTTATACAGACGAACATTATAGTGTTGTGGGTAAATTGGAAAAGGTAAAAATGTAACTACCTTCAACTATAAACTACAAGACCTTCCTGAAAATCAACCAGTTACTGGGGTAGTATGCCAATTGTTAAAACCAATGTACCCACAACTATTAAATATAAACTACATAGACCATTCCACAATCATGGGATGGGTTCCATCATTACTCTTACAATTAATGTGGGTATATTATTATTATCCACTGAATAATATACCCACAAATAATATTACTTACAATACGGAAGTTAACACATGAACTGAAGTACTGAACTAAGTGAACTATTGAAGTATATAGATCCGAACTGAACTAGTGAATGAATGAAGGACACCAAGTGAAGCACTTCAATTGAATCATTCATTCGTGAACTACACATGTCTACCTTACAGTGGTTAGTTCCACTCATTCTTGCACAATGCGCTGTGTGCGGAACCCATTCGTACACAGATTCAATCTGAATTAAACTTCTATGCCACTTATCCTACACACTTTGACCCGCGCGAACAAATGCACCATCTGCATTGTGTTTGCTACGTTCAACTGCAGTTGAAAGTGTCTGTTACTAAAGCATTTTCAGGGCAAGCAAGTCCTCCGGCCTTGTGTAGCGTTTATTTTTTATCTGTTTGTTTTTTCCATCTTTTCCGCGAAGCTCGACATGCGAACTTCAATAGGCTTAAATAACACCATAACACTGACAAAGTCGCAAGCAGACGTCACGTCTTTAACATTTACTTGTACGAGTCATTCCTTGGAACTGCATTTACTACATACTAGTTACATTATTGAGTTGAATAAAAGCCGCCATCAAGATAAAGCACGAATGTGCACTACGGTGGTCGATGTTTACTTACTGTACATTTTATTTGTTTGCTAGGACGCGGGGACAAATGTTGAAGACGCATTGCAAGATAGCGGATAACGGATGATGAACGCTGCATTATTCTCCCTGAGGGCAAGAGGTGGCGCGATAGTTGGGCTTGGACATGGGCAAGACAAGTGTCGAGGCCGGGAGCCCGGGAGTGGTGGCAGCCGTTCGCACGCTGCACTCAGTACATAGGCGCACGTCACGAGCTCCGCGCGCGCCGGTTGCCGTTCACTTCGACTCGCGCAGTTATCGAATCGGTCTTATCGAAACACCTTCCGTTGCAACGGAATTCCGGACCGTCATGAGATGTTTGGAGTGTTCTTGCCAAATTGGAAAGTAAACAAGCCGTGATGCAGCGATAGTGCGGGCGCCGTGGTCGCAGACGTTGCGGCGCCAACGGACCCATGTGTGCCAGCTTATCTGTGTCCAAGGAGATAACGTGATGTGACAGCGATACGTGTCGTGCTAGTGGAATAGTTTGTGAAAGTGCAGCGCGAGTGAGCCGCCCGGCCGCGGTGCCCTGTGACAATGTTGAACTGCACCGACCTGGAATGCATCCTACACCACAGAATAAGTAATAGTACAAGTACAGAAGTTTCTCTGCTAACAAATTCCCCGTTTAGGTATGCCAAACGTGCCTAAACGTGGCCATCTCTTTCTATCGCACGCAACGCGCTCTTTCGAGGCCCCGCCCTCAGCGCTAGGGTTACCACCAGCGAGAACCTATTTTAATATATGTACTTTATTATTAGTAGTGTTGTTTACAATACAATTACGAATAGTACTTTTAAGGTTCCGTAGCCAAAATGGTGAAAACGGAACCCGTCCGTCCGTCTTTTCGTCTGTATGTGACAGCCGATGTACTCGGAGACTATAAGCACTACAAATACAATTAAAACATTTAGCAGGAAGCTGTGTTCTACTCGTATGAACCGCTACGTAAAAGTGATGTGAAATGACGAAAAAATATTAAAGTAGGGGGAGGGGGCACTCCATACATGTAACCAGGGGATACAAACTTTTATATAATTTTTAAAGGCATCACTTTAAAAAATAAAAGAGGTTTCTTAGAACCAACGTTTTCATTTTCGTTTTCTTTTATGTCAACCGTTAGTGAATACCAAACTCAATGACCGTTCTTACGTCTACGTTCTTATTATTATTGCTGCAACCTGCTGCAATACAATAATGCTGTGGTTTTGACATTATTATTTAACACGAAACTACACGAAAAGAATTATTTTTTATGATCGTACAAGCGCGTGCGCGTGCGATCCGTAACGCTGCTCCGCAGCCATTGAATAGTCACACAATGTGTGAGCCGGCGGCCGCATGTACTTTGCGCGGCGCGATGACGTCACGGTAGTAAGCCCCTCCTGCCTACACCACCATCATTACTATGCGCACCTGCACCACATCCATCATTTGCAAAATGCGCAAGACCCAGGTAAGTCTAGATTCTAGAAATGTCTTTCGACTCGTAGCAGGAATCGATTTGCAAACCTAAGAACAATGCTCGAAAGGTATTCACAATGAAATTGTTTAAACGAACGAAGAGTGTTAACGATAACAAACGAGACCGGCTTCTCGAGGGGTTAAAGAATCCTTGCTGTAAATGTACCTATATGGGAGAATAAACGCGCGAACTAACTTGATGATGAAATGAAACGTTGTGAGTTAGTGGCAAAGAATCTAACGATCTTGACCTTTGTAAACAATGTAAATAAGAATTCAGCGCGGCATTTTATGAGTTAATTCTCGGCTGAAACTAGAGGCTTGCTGCAATCGGCAGGTGTTAGAACAGACATCACGCAACGTACCGGTCGGTTTTCTCTCTGCTAATTCATTTACGCATTACGACGAGCGACTTTAAACATGCGCGCCGCGCGAAATCTACCAAATATGTTGTTCAAACAATGTCGTCGTTTTCACTTCGCTAACAATATTTCCGAAACTTTCTTCTGAAATAAGCCTGTTATTTGGAAAATCCCCGCTTATGGGTAAAACAGTAAAAAAACATTTACATGAACGAGTATTGAACTGTGTCATTAAAGTGTTAATATACAAGAATTGCTCGTTTAAAGATATAAGATTGACATTCGTTATATCATCTCATGTTGTTGAGAACAGTAAGTTACTCGGGTACAGTTTGTTTATTTTAATTTGATATTAGTATTACGGTTTTACGCTTTTACATTCTCAATTATTATTGGCTCTTCGTTAACTTTACAGAACTCCATATTTTTAAACATTATCATCAATTTCGTCTTACATAATTAACATAATTAGGGAATGCAAATTATCAGTATACACGTTACAAATCACGAAAGGAAACTAAATACATTAATGAATTGGGACGTAATGAATTACAATTTAGGTAGTTAGATAATGAGTTGTGTCATTTGGTAATAACTTAGTGGACGTATTTTCGCTGTCACAACGGTAAATTAATAAAGCTATGATGTGATCTGCATGTGATCATAATGACTGCTCATATGAAACAATTTACATATTAAACAAAACGCGAACACTGAACAATATATATCCATCGGCGTCATCTAAAAACATCATTGTAATAATGATTAACATAATTATAATTTCAATAGTTTATACCTAGTACCTAAATATTGGCGTAATAAAATCATCCAAATCCTCTAAGTAACGATGCTATTTGTCAGATTCGCAACATTTAATTTAATATCTATTATACTTTTACTAAAACTACATATGTAGAAACCGAATAATATTAATGTGATGTACTTAACACAATTTTAGCTTTCTCAACCTCATTACATGATAATTTTGGAAGATGCGTGCTCGACATAGGTATTGTGCGAATACGAAGATCATCTTTACAAATAATGTTTAAGTAACTAAAAGTGTGTGTTTATCAGTTTTATCGTAGGAACACAGCGATTGGTATTTTAGGTCCATGATTCTTCTATATAATGTTGGATTGGATCAATATCTGGATTTTGCTGTACCTACCTCAATAGAATTCCGCAAGAAAGTTTTTACCCCCGTGTTGTGAAATGAAAGAAATATTACCCTCGTAAGTGGCGCGTACTTGTTCAAGTACAAATTCAAATCGAGTTTCATACTAACAAAATAAACTAGTGGATCTGTGAGCTGTAGACCTCGTTTATGAATTATGAATTATGAGTGTTTTATTTTTAATTTCCAAAACTATGTTAGATATCGAACCTGTTAAACCTTCATGCTTAGCTATTGTAATACTGCCACCCTGTAACGTTTTAGTTATTCGTATTTTATATTCTTTTATACTGTCACTCTACTTTTGTCTGTTGTTGTGTTACAAACTAATAGTTTTAATAAATGTATTTTTTCTTCAACCCTCGGAATTTTACTCAAAGATTAAGTGATTATGGGCCCAGCTACGCGTTGAAGATTAAATACTGTGATAAAGCACAATTATTAGTTACGTCAACATGGAATCACTTTCGACGTCGACTCAACTTCGATCGGAGGTACAGCAAAGTTCCAGTCAATCTCTCTCCAAGCTCACGGGAAAGAACTTTAATAATTGGCTCTTCAGCATCGAATGCCTGCTAACAAACCTTGACTTATGGGAGGTCTGTGCCGAAGAAGCTGATATGGGAGATCCTGTCGAGAAGAGGAAGGATGCTCGTGCGAGAGCAAAAATTTGCCTCACTTGTGACGAATCGGTCTACCCTGTCATAAGGTCACCTGGCCAACCAGTATAGCGGCAATATGCAGGAGTACTTCAACAAGGTACTAGCAAAACAACAGGAACTGCAAGGAATCGGTGCGGCAGTGGACGACGAGTTCCTGGCGATCATAATGCTCGCCGGACTGCCCGAACACTTCAAGCCCCTAGTTATGACATTAGAACATGCAAACATCAAGATCACTTCGGAAAATGTGGTAACAGCTCTCCTTAAAGAAGATTCTCATGCCACGTCCAGTACCCAACACCGTGCACCAGCCTCACTCCCTGGACCTGTCGTCAACGCCCCAAAAACCAAGCCTTTTTGTAAATACTGTAAAAAGTTAGGGCATAAAGTGTCAGAGTGTAGGAAAATTAAAACTAAGAAGAGTGATTCGGCGATCATAAAATCATTCAATACATCCGAATTCACACTTTCATCTTGTTTTCCTAACATTCCTCCTACAGGCACAGGTCATCACCAGGAATGGCTGATTGATTCTGCAGCTACTTCTCATATGAGCAATAGGCGAGATTGGTTCTCAAGCATGACGCTACATATGATGCCTATTACTGTTACGAACTAATACTTAGTTTTAATAAATGTATTTTTTCTTCAATCCTCGGAATTTTACTCAAAGATTAAATGTACAATGTACCCTTACCACCCCTTACCATGAGTTTGTATCGAAAACTCTTACCGTACTCGCTAGCGACTGCGAAAATGATTTAGTGTGCCGATTCTTAGTTCTATTGATTAATCGCCAGAGGCGCTGTACTTTTGTCCAACTAAATCGTTTACGCAGTCGCTAGCGAGTACGGTAATGCAAACATTGCAAACTCATGGTAAGGGCACAGCTCACAAAATTTCACCAGAATGAGTTGAGAAACGCTGTAGAGGAGGACAAACCATTGAATTTTTTTATTATTGCTCACAATACTTCTCGATAATCGGTTGAAGAAACCTTTAGAGGTGAATAAATCGAAATACGGCTGCAGAAACACTAAATCATTGCTAAAAAAATAGATGTTTCAAATTTCCAAAAAGTGACTCTTTAAAAAATTCTATAGAGTTACCGAACCTGCTCACAAAATTTCACGAGAATCGGTTTAGAAATGCGACCTGTAGAGGAGAACAAACCATTTACAAAAAAAATATTTTGAAAATTTACAAAAATTTACTCGACAAAAATTTCTATGTAGTCATAGAACCTGCTCACAAAATTTCACGAGAATAGGTTAAGAAATGCGACCTGTAGAGGAGAACAGCCGGAAATCCGGACATACGAAAGCATTTTTGTCGAAGCTAAAACAGAGACCTTCGTTTCACTAGGTCAATGAAGGTTCCAAATTCAAAATCTCGAAAATCTGACAGGGTCTTACGAGGATACCAACTTTACTGTGCCGTGTCCTTTAATTTTGGTGCGCAATAAAGTATTTCTTTGACCTAGGTGAAATTGAGGTTCAGAGAGAACAATACAACAGAATGGCTCCTTCATGATCTAGAATCCAGAGCAGTGATCGTGTTATTACTCTGAATAAAGGAACAATGGTCAATTAGTCTGAGTTGTCATACCTAGTGCTATTCAAAACAAAAACATTACGAATTGGTCAGCCCAGACGCTGGTACTATATTTTTGTACCCGTCGTCCTTGCCATTAAGCACAGTACCTATACCTATACCTACTTAGCGTAGTTAAACTTTTTGGGTTCGTTGCTTCCAATCATTCACCTACATGTACTATTTATAATGAGCATGATTTATTATCGGTTACCTAGTCCAACATGAAAATTGATTAATCACTAGTTAAATGAATGTTTGATACAATGGATACAATGTATAAAGCTAGCGGGAAGTTAACGTTGGTGGTTTGTTTATATTATACTTACATTAATGATAATTCAGATACATTATAGCAAACTTCAGTAGCAAGCATTTGGCAAAAGAATCGAAGTTTGATAGTCGTGAAATTGCATACAAAATTGATTATATTGAACAGTCTCAGTAGGTATGAATACCTAGGCTGTTGACAGTAATGGCAACATATTTTGATAATGCTTTATGATTTTTATGATATACTCGTATAGTTGAAAACCTCTTTTTATAGCACTTTCGTTGGGTAGGTCGTTGTATCTTTTTGTATTTCGCGGAAGCGATAGTTATTATTGTCACTATAAGTAATAATAAACTTGCTTGTCTATCTGTCTCTCCTCTCGCCGCATAGGTACAGTCAGCCCATGAAAATGTTGAGCATACTTAGAACCTTGTCACATCGAAATCTAAGAAATATTTAGACTGAAACGTCATAAAATTTGAAACCTCTTTAATTTTACAAAGTACTAAAGTGCTCAACATTTTCGTTGGCCCACTGTACATGCATTGCTAATGCCATATTTTGTAAATAAATTTATCCGCAATCAGTGTTTTCTGTAGTTTATTGGAACCCTCATTTAATGCCTGTTCACACTTAGCTTGTATCTCGTCAAGACTTGGTGATTAATTACCGCTTAAAGGTCATCCTCTCCTCACTATTGATTATAATTTAAACGGGTATAGAATTTAATTTAAATAATAATTGTAGAGGGACAGGTTACTAAATTCGATCATGACAAGATAGTGATCTTGACAAGCATTTGCGCAAGTTCGTATTTTAATTGTAAGAATAAGGAACATTGTGGCCTATACATTCAAAGGGTCATAAATACCTACGCGCATTCAATTATATTAAACCAGTTTGCATAGAAATACTATTCAATCTGTTCGTTTTCGTCACTCTCATATGCATTAAATTTTATCAGTCTCTGTTTGGTTTGCCTTGAGTGACCAGTAAATAAAAATTTATAGGTACCTAATTACCTATCATAATAATATGAAACATTTTCCTGTTACATTTCATTTACGTTTATATTGGTACTATATTCAGTTAGGTTTAAAGCATCATGCAATGCGCTCGCTAATCAGGTTTCTCTTTATCTTAGTATCTAAAGCAGTTAAATTTAGGATATTTCATAAATACACCACCATATCACTTACTTACTTGTACTATTAAGGCCGATTAAGGCGACTTCCTGACTTGGCGGGGCGGGATCGATATGTGACATTTTCTTCTTTGACGTAAACTTACTGACGTTGCAAAGATTCTCACTTGACGGAATACTGTCAGTATTACATTTGCGCAGTAGTAATATTATGCGCAGAAGCGGACCAGTACTGCCTTCGCATCGTCCCGCTTCCGCGCATCCTGCGCCAGTCAGGACTGTCAGGAGTCAGGAAGCACTTATTTAAATGTAGGGGCGCAGTAAAAAGTAGTACTTAGTTGACTGACAGTTGACACTGACATTTGACAGTTTTCTCATATAATTCATACCGCCTCCGCACCGACAAATCAGGAAGTCGCCTTACACAGTGCAAGAAATTGCATGCAATTTTGATTACATTGCGGGCTACGGGCTACCGAGGCAAGACGAGGGCGACGAAACCCGCAATGTAATGAAAATCGCATGCAAGTTCTTGCATCGTTTAAGTGGGTCTTTATTGTAAACATGACGGAACTGGCGTTAAATTTGGGACACACCATAATTAACACGGCGAGAAAATCATTAGCAAAATGTTGTAACCCAAACGAATGTTACTCGTTAAGAGGAGGGGTAGGGTAAAGGCAAAATGATTTCTGTCTAAATACACTTCTCAATGGCGTAGTATACAAACTTTGTGCAGGATTTACTTCGTTTGTGTTTGCATTAAAGTTATGAGTTTTGGTCAGTATGCTTATTTTTCTGATACCTATTTCGTGATGTAATTTTTTTTTATAAATCATTTTTTTTAATTTTAATTTTTTTTGAAATTTTTGAAAATTTTCACATCACTATCTTTGCATATCTAATATTTACAATCAAAAAAAAATATATATTTCTTAGTGCCAAAACCGACGACGACTGAATAAAACGTGCACAAAGTTTGTATGGGGAAGGCCTTGCACTACCCTGCGCCTTAATGTATTACGTCGTTGGGCACAATCCATGAGTTTCATATTTTACAACACACAACGTTAATATTTGTATGCATATTATGTTATACATCACACCAATATAACATTGCACACGAATTTATATGGCAACATAACCAGTTGGGTATGGAACATACGAGTATTATGGGATTTAGTGGTGGTATAAATTTTATAACTTTGTCATACCAGTATTAAATCCCTAATATGCGGAAAAAAGTCGTCCCAAAAAAACGTGGCGGCGTTCCGTGGCGCAGGGGTGGGCTCTCTACATACAAACTTTGTGCAAGTTTTTCATCGCTTGTGTTTGCACTGTTATGATTTTTGGTCAGTATGCTTATTTTTCCGTTAGACATAACCTAAAGAATTTTTAGTATTATTTTATTTTATATTTTTTTTGAATTTTTTGATTTTTTCACTAACGTTAAATAAATGTATATCTTCTTCTTCTTGAAACCAAATGTATTAACTGAGATATCACGCCAAAGATTTTTTCTCTGCAATAATTACATTTTATTAAACATTTCCAGCAACCCCAGCTATCAAACGAAAACCGCACTTTAAGAATTACCTACATATAAAAATTGTATTGTAGGTCCTAGATAAAAATAATTTTACCGAACTGAAAGTGATTTTATTTTATCTTAGTGACATATCGGTGAGATGTCGATAAGGAAACCGAGCAGTTGTGCAACAAACATTATCTCTGTAGAAATATGCGATACTTTGAAAAAAATATACTTAGGTACCTACCCATATGTAGTTGAATGTAAAATATCTACTTTTATTGAAATCGTATAAATATGCAATTGGCTTTCAAATTGATTGAAGTTAAGATATACCTATTATTGGACTACGTCTATGCTGAATATGTACACACTGGTGCTGGTTGAAGTTGAAACGGATTTAGTTATGGGCAAAAAACTGTTTACATTGTACCTACCATATTAAATAGTAAACATGATAGCCTTTTGTTTATCACCAGAAGTAGGAAGCGATTGTAGGTTCTACGTAAACACTTGGTTGCAAATCCATTGGTCTCAAATTTTAATTGTACGCGTGTTGCTCATTAGCCTTATAAAACGGTAATAATGTGAAGGAAACGTAATCATTGACATCATATCCTGCAAACAGATCCAGTTCAGATCGGTAAGGAACGTTACGATGATATGAGAAATGTAATAATCTTATATTATATCCATTGCCTTTTGATTGAGCTGTCAAGGAAACTTCTTATTACAGGGTCATAAACTAATACATATTTGTAATATGTATTTTGTATACGTACCTATGTGTATATGTACCTATTATGTGGACACAACTTCTATACCTAATAGGAGAGAAATCAACTATATATGTATAACATCAACCGTATAGGCATATAATATATATGCAGTCTTAGGCATGGGTCACCATCATACCATAATATGCCGTCAGCACTTATGAACATTCCACAGATGAAGTAAAATAGTACATTACTTAACAAGGGCGGTAAAACAAAGAATGTCTCAGATCGCAGGTATTTGACGCCCGAGCCGAAGGCAAGGGCGATAAATATGCGATCTGAGGCTTTCTTTATTACCGCCCGTGTTAAGTACAACATTTTATGTCACCCCCTGGCCAGGAAGCGGGATTTCCCGCGCGCGAAGCGTGCGGTAATTGCCGCTTTATGGCCAGGTGTGACATAAAGTAATATGTATTTATTCTAGTCATTACTTAAGTAATTTTGTCAGTAAGTACTTACTTATTATGCTTATGTATTGTAGATACTCGTTGATGAATCGATGGTGGATATCTAATAATATTTTAATTAGATTATGTATTAATTACCTACCTACTTTTGTAAAATACGGTTCAGTTCGTCGATTTCAGTTTCGGTTGAATAATAAAAAAAATACTTAACTCAATAATGCTGCTCGATGAAATCATGATCGTTACAAAGGAATTTGCGATAAAAGTATTCACAGCAAAGTGTCAAATCACCGTATTTTCTATACAATTACGCACAACATACGTCATTTTGGTTATAAAGTTTGTAGTTTGAAAATGCACAACGCCCAGCACAGCATTAGAGTAACGTCTGATGCATCTTGCTTTCCAATCAATGAATTTTAAACTTTCTTACAAGGGAATAAAACACAAACAAGGGGGCGTTGACTAAGCCGTTAAAGGATAAGATGTTTACAGCCAATACGTATGCCTGCATTGCCTTCGATTACGGAAATCGTAAATGCCTTAGATCTGAACCAGCACTTGACTTACAATGACCTAATTTACTTTTTAACAAAAATTAAATCAACTTTAATGTTTAGTTAATAAAGTTCAAAGTAGATTGAAGAGACTAGTGTAGATAGTGTTACTGCACCTGTCTTTGAGAGTAGGAGTAATCGAGCATCTTTCGAAACTCGCACTAGTCGCACTTAATAGTGTTATCGGAGTAATGGAGTTATGTTCTAGGTGTCATTTTCCTTTTACGTTTTATTCGATTTGTTATCCCGGTTTTAATGTTGCAACTGGAATTAGCTTAGTTCGTAATATTTAATTTCATATTTCATAGGCCTTGAATCTTGGTGATAATACGCTCTCTCTACAAAATATGTTCTGCGTCTTCTAAAACAAACTGGTTAAGTAAGTATGTTTTATTTTTATTTTTATTTTGATCGTGTGTTTTTAGAAAACAAACAAACCACCACATCATTAGAAAAAATATTTATTAGACAACCGTTTTTTACTTCCCAACCCAACCGCAGCATACCGCAGACATAAATGTAATGTTGTAAATGTAACTTCACTCAAAGAACTAAAGCAATGACGTCTCGGTTATTAGGAACAATTAATGCAACTATTTCATCAATCCAAATTCCAGTTAATTACCAGTAATTACGGGTAAGGTTAGTCCATTCATATATGTTTGTGAGCGTACTGACTGATTAGGTAAATTGATTGTACATTTAACATTTTTTTTCACTTGTGGCTGAATTTCGTGAATGCGGCGTTGAACCTTCTCCTTTTAATGCGTCAGTGGTTGTGGGCTTACTGTCATAGACCTTTGACTTCAAACAAATTGCTAAATCACATGATCTAGGGGGTCAATTCTGATCACCGAAACGAGACAGTTTGCGAACTGTCACTGTCGCGTGTCGCAGCCAAACTTTCATTATTGTTCAACAATAAAAATGCGTTGTTCTCTCTTGTAGTGCTCCATTTTTAAATACCCTAAATCATCAGCTGCCAAATTGTTGTATTTTTTAGTGGCTAGTCAGTACTTTCCCGTAGTAGGTAGGTACTAAAATCTTGCGTTGATTTTGGGTACCCTTAGGGTTCCCATTTTTTTCCATTGTGTGATGTTTTTCATACAATTTATACGGAACGTCGCAAAATGGAACTCTAGAAAACGCAAGGAAAAATCGGGGACATTTTCTCTTTATCAGAATAAAAAATTTAATGTGCCCATGACTCATTTCCAGCAAATAAGTCATCATCATCAGCCGAAAAACGTCCATTGCTGGACATATGCCATAGGGTAACGGTAATACATGCAATCCTAGTCTTCACTTGTATTCCTACTTTCACTGTCCTACAATGACTACTTTCAATTTCCTACGATATGAATATACGAGTAATTATGATCAATTATTTAATGTTTTCGACGCTTGTCAGTTGTTTAAACAATACAACTTATTTAGTTCTGTGACCTTTGTTCTGTTAGTGATAGTAGCGAAATTCGTGTCAGTAGTTACACAAGCCGAGTCGCCTCACTTGTCTCAGGAGACAAAGGTAGTAATGTGAATGAGATGCAAACGTAGTTAGTTTCTTTAGTGTGTGAGTGGCGGAGGCTGCTTGTCTGCCTACAACTTTTATATCACATTTATATGAAGGTTTTGCAAGTACCGTGAATGTCCAAATATGTGTCTCCAATTTGTGGAATCTTAAAATATCTTCTTGTTTTTGGCACTTTATCATATTTAGTGTAGCTATAGGTAACTGCAGTTGTCTTGATTCCGTCGACAATCACCTCCATGCACTTATTATGTGTAAACACGTAGTTGTCATAAAGTTCAATGCCTTAGAATAGCCAGTTAAAGTTCAGGGTATTCTGGAACAGAATACTGTTTTACCACAAATATAGGTATGATTGCGATTAAATATGACATAAAAGATGAGTAAGTGCGAATAAATATGATTCTACTCTTTTTGTTCTGGCGAATAGTATACACACGTCGCATTCTTGTACCTTAATTTCTTTAGGCGACTTCCTCATTTGTCGGTGCGGAGGCAGTACGATATCAGAAAAGTGTCAAATGTCAGTGTCAGCTGTCAGTCGACTCGGTACCATTTTTTACTGCGCCCCTACATTTAAGCTTCCTGACTGGCGCGGGATGCGCGCTAGCGGGACGATGCGAAGGCGGTACTGCTCCGCTTCTGCGCATGATATTACTACTGCGCAAAAGTAATACTGACAGTGTTCCGTCAAGTGAGAATCTTTGCGACGTCAGTAAATTTACGTCAAAGAAGAAAATGTCACATATCGATCCCGCCCCGCCAAGTCAGGAAATCGCCTTAGTTACAATGAAAAGGATTTGTTCATAAGCCGAGCCTTAGACCACATTTTTATGGCAACCTAAGTTTTTCCTCAATTATATCACAGTATTATTCGCATTGATACTTTTTAAGGTAAATTATTTGGCGCTAAAGATACTCATTGGGTATAATAAGGTAAAAGACTCAGTACTAGACACTAACTCAATGCTTGACACTTTAAATTTTGTAGAAATGTCAAATATTGCCGTAGGTGTCAAATATCGGATATCAAAGTGTCACAAATTGGGACCTTTACCTTACGTCATAATAACATTCACTTGCTAGTTTGACAATACGTTCGTTAGCAAGGTTCTTAAGAAATCCTTTCTCGAAATCTAAAAGCCTTTTAAAATATGCAATATATGATTATAATATGATTTTAAGATATCGTGACTATATTGGTTCTAGTGTTGTAATGTCATTTATCTAACCAAGAAAAACCGTCGTAAAGAGGCCCTAATTGCTTCTGAATTGCCCGGGCCCGGATCCAGACGCTTACGAGTACAGCTCGGCTACGACTTTGGGCGCGGCAAGCGTTTTCTCTGTTCATTGCACGGCCGAGACGCGCAACGCACTGTGATTAGTAGGGATCACACGCAATGTATTAGGAAAAGCGCTGCCGCTGCCGCCGCCGCTCGAAGTCGTGGCCGAGCCGTTACATAAATTTCAATTGTGACAGCGACTCATGTTACCAGCGCACTTGACCCTGCCAGTTATTTAACTAGTTGTACGAATCAAATGGACGTAGGCGGAGCAAATTCGAAACCATGATTAGATTTGAACCAATTAACGTTCGACCGCGATGATTTAATCATGTGTGAACAATTACTTAGTTAGGTGCAGTAGCCTTGTAGCGTCTGGGTTGATCTGATACTTCCATTTCTCATTCCGTTTTGGCATTTGTTGCTTGAACTCTTTCGCGAAAGATATTGATATTGACACGAAAGTTTAGATTAAGGCGACTACCTGATTTATCGGTGCGGGGGCGGTATGATATGAGCAAGTCAAATGTCAGTGTCAACTGTCAGTCGTGGCAGTACCGCTTTTACTGCGCGCTATATTGAAATGAGTGCTTCCTGACTGGCGCGGGATGCGCGGTAGCGGGACGATGCGAAGGCAGTACTGGTCCGCTTCTGCGCATAATATTACTAGTGCGCAAATGTAATACTCACAGTATTTCCGTCAAGTGGGAATCTTTGCGACGTCAGTAAGTTTAAGTACGTCAAAGAAGAAAATGTCACATATCGATCCCGCCCGGCCAAGTCAGGAAGTCGCCTTACACGTGTTTTCCATGTGGGATTGCGTGTGGCTATACGTACGGCACAGCCATTGGATTTGATTGGCATAGTGTGAATGTAGCTTGTTGCTGGTATGGACAGCAAGGTAGGTAACTAACAACAAGGTCTTAGGTTCCCTCTGGGTCAAAAGTTCAGGCGGTAGTCGCTTCCGCCATAACTAGTGTCCTACACTAATAAGTACAAGGGTTAGAAGGCAAGCGGACTTCAGGCCTCCTTGCAAGCAACCTGGACAAATTAGTCACAAAATAAGTTAATGTAAAGGCCTATTTACTTGCATGCGATTCTCATTACATCGCGGTATTTGATCGACCTCGTCTTACCTCGGTAGCCCGTAGCCCGCAATGTAATCAAAACAAAATTGCATGCAAGTTATTACTCCATGTAAATCGGCTTTAAAGTAACTTGAAATATAAATCATACTGGTAACAGCGATGCTCACGTACTGTGAAATAAACGCAGTAATTTTCTGTCGGATGCGTTAGGAAAGAGAAATCAAAACTGGTATTCTACTACAAACTAGATTCAATATGTTGTTACTTGTAGCAAGTAATTACTAAATATTTATTTCCTGTGCAAGTGTTAAGAACTAGAAAATTGAGACAAAAAATGTGCAATAGCGTACGCGGAATATGTTATGTGCTAAGCACATTAATATGTTTTTCATCGTATGGTGTGCAATGTCGTAATTTTTGAGCTATTGTCATCGCAATTGTAGCTAGTGGGATAAATATCATAGAAGTTATTATCATAGCATAATGCCGTTATGTCTCCTTATTTTGATACGAATAAATATCATAAATACAGAACAGGGATTTTACAGAAATGGAATTTATTAAAAATGCCACACACCAAATGTCAGTCATACTGACTTTGAAAGATAGACATAAATGAGAGGCATGCCCTCTTCTGTAAAGAATTGCGGATGGAGTAACGGCCCTAGAAAATTAAAAGGCAAACACTAAAAAATAACAGCAACATTGTTGATGCAAGCCACAAAATACCGTTCGTGTCGCCTTTCGTACAGCCAATAATTATAATAATGAACAATATAAACATTCTACAGCTACAGTCGGTGTTCCAAGGAGTTCACAAGTCAATAAACTTGGAACTCTAATACTTAGAGTGATATGACGAGAGCTCTCAAACGGTATATTAGAGGACAAGGTTATAAAACTTTACCTTATGTATGGATTCCTCTTCTATGAAATTTTTGCTGATCAATGAGTTATAAATAAACAACTATGCTAAAGGATAAGACATGCATTCCTATCTAAGTATTTTTGGCATTTTCTGTCGAGGGATTGACACATTTAGTGACGGTTTTTGATCAAGTTTTCTCAATAAAAGGAGTATCAAATACTGCAATCCGGTTTGGCATATTTGGCCTCAGCTGCACAAAAGGTGAAAAAAATCTTAATATAATATATACACGATGAATCATGAAACTAAAATAAATACACGGCTGCCGATACCGTTACGAAAAGTGATTTCAAAAAGTTTAAAATTATATGAACTAAATATTTATAGTACAAAAGCCGATCTAAGTAAATGCCAAAAGCATTATGTGCCAGTCAACAGTAAGGCAAATCAGATATATACTTCAAAGTATATGAAAGCTAAAACAAGTAAGTAATCAAAACCACTAAGTAATAAAAAGTTGTGTATGGTATGTCGTATTCCACCTGTTTTGAACTTGTCAGTTATATCATTAGCAATTATGTTATGGCAAGTGTATTGTCACGTCCAAACAGAAATGAGGCTATTTGATCATTAACTATCTAATACATATGTAGGTCATGGGACATTGACGGCTTGAAAAGAATCGAGCCTAATTGGTTACATTTAAAAAGGACATTGACATGTTCACGAGCGGTTATGCTAATTTTACGATTGTTTTCGAGAGGTATGGCTAAACATATTGCTGAAAGGGTAGGATGTTTTACAATATGTGGGTGTTATAAAAAATAAAGGCATAAATTGCGAATAAGTAACCACTTGTTGTGTGCTTCACGCATAGTTGTTGCGAAAACATTGGTGCATTGATCGGGAAGTAATTTGGATCATGTATTTCATTTGCTTTAGATTGTAGTTTTACAACAATTACAACCAGGTCACTCATACAAACGTATTAATAGTTTAAAAGAATTTATTGTAATGGAATAAGAGATTTTGACCTCTTAATTTAGGTAGGTATAGTTACTTTTGTTGCTAACTGTTCAGCCAACGATAGACGTACATTTTTCGCTCTTCCCACAATGAAAATATGGGCTAAAAAGCTAAGTGTTTACACTGTACGACGTATACGTAAAATGTTGGACAATTTAAATAATTTCAACGGTACCTTTAATTTTTTTCGCACATACAAAAGGAAGATAAATGTCTCATTTTTTGGAACAGGACTGTGGCTTTATTGGTTGAGGCCAATAAAACGATAGGAGTGCGCGGTTGGAGAGTAGCCTGGGAAAAATCCAAGAGAAATCTCCGACACGACTAGACATGGGGAAAAGCGTTACTTTTCGATCACCGTTACTGCTATTCCCATTCCAAAAAAATCACAGTGAAAAATCACCGTGACTTTGTCACTTCGGTTATTTCGTGTCACGACATTTGCGTTTCGATCGTTCCCGACAGTTACTGACATTTCTGTAACAACTGATGTTACTCTGTGACTAGTGTGACTGCTACTTCTACGTTCCGTTCCGGACGTTACAAGACTGTCGCGAATTATTTGAACCTTGATACGATGTAATAAGGTCTAGAATGATATCGGCTGGTATGGAGACTGTCGTCCCAGTGATATCATAGCGCTAAGGAACAACGTTATTTTGTAACGTTGTTACTTCGTGATAAGTCACACTGTTACTTTTTAAAGGCGGATCACCGTGATTTTTTCATCGTGAAGTTATTTATCACCCACCTCTAGACACGACCAGGGCGGCTTAAACACTGGCATACTCTAAGAAAATGTCCCAGTGCTCGACACCAACCCAACACTTTTTACTTTTAATCTTATGGCTATTCTACTAATTGGGTATTAAGGTGTTAAACATTGGGACTTTTACCTTAAATTCAAGTCTCCTCACATAAAATAAATATGTTACTGTAAAGCAAATAAAAGATTAAACCAAAACAGCCATAAATTAAATGCATGGGAATTAATAAATAAAGCAATGTCTGCTTTAAGAACGATGTTTATACCCATAGAATCGCCTTCCACAATGGTCATTGGACCGAATTGGGACGGAGATAGTAGAAACCTGACTAGAAATCCGAATGAAAATTCCTTAGCACCGTCGGCCCCATAATGGACCTATTTACATGCCAATTTATTTGCTATACATCACACACGGTCGACACTAAATCGTGATTGACTGAAATATTATTTTTTATATTGGTGCTTAATGTTTAGGTTCTGTAATTATTTTCTAATTACGTCTATGAAAAGGAAAAAGCTTGTACGAGTGATGCCCGATCAGCTACCCTTTGAGTGCCTTTGACGTCTCCTCTCTTAGGGTGCGTTTCCATTGAGGCGGAACGGAGGCGTGCAGAAAGTGATCAATGAAATAAATTCATTAAATCGAAGCGTTAAGAGGAATGCCTAGCTGCGATTTTCCCATACAAACGTTCTCGACTGTTTCCTCCCTGGTTTTTGAACCTAGAGCAATGATTTTTTCAAATAAGATCAATATCATCAATATCTATGCCGCTACGTTTTGTGTTTTTGGATATTTTTATTTTAAAGAAAGTTACAGCCCTCCAAAAATCGCAAAAACGGCTTAGTTGAATTGGCTCCATAAAAAGGCGCAGTATACAAATATGACAACAAATATCCAAAAAATCAAAACGTAGCGGCATAGATTAGTTCTTGCTCTTGCAGTTTCCAAAATTTTATAATGATTGGTTGCGTTTTGGACGAGGAAACAGTCGAGAACGAAACCGCGATTTTTCAGTTTTTTGCAAGGGAATTTTAGTCCGAGCTGCAGTTGTCCTTATCGCACGAATTCGTGGCGGAGTCAGTTTCTAAATATACGTACACAGAAGGAATAGGGATGGGCAACAGTCGTTGACATATATTGTCGATACGCTAGTGGTGAAAAAATATCGATAAATCATTATTACCACAAAAGTTATTAATCACAAGAAAAACCCTGAGTCACAATGGAAGAATATTGAATAGAAAGGTGACCTGGGAACCCTTGTCTTTGATATAGGAATAAATGCTACTTAGTTAGTGGTAAAGTTATTAACGAATCATAGGTTTTTATAACCCACTAGCTTTTGCCCGCGACTTCGTCCGCGTAGAACTCGTGGCGATTAAGAGTAAGAAAAATGTCATGTAATAGAAATAAACCTATTTTTTTTTATAGATCTGCATATTATATAACTATAGTGGCTCTGTGAGCTGTTGACCTCGTGAGTGTTTTTTTTATTTCCAAAACTATGTTAGATATCGAACCTGTAGAGCAGGGGTCGGTAACCTTTTAGCACCCACGGGCCACATAGTAGCTAAAAAAATCTTCGCGGGCTGCAGATGATAATAATGATCACTGTCTGTTGATATCAACTCGAAACAAATTGGTACGCCGTACGCGACAGTAACGTAGTAAAAATTCGCACCCATTTTTACGTAAAAACGAGAAAGACGAAAAAACTGACTTTTCACAGATAAACCAGCTAGTTTCCTTACCAAACCCAGATAATTCGCAAAACGCACACACGAACATTATTATGCAGGTCTGGAAAATATTTCATACGCATCAAGTCATGTAGACGCAAACGCGAGCGCAGCGAGCGCGAAATTTTTTGAACATTAAGATGCAGGTGTGGAAAATACTTCATACTGTCTAACGCAAAAGCGGCGAGCGCGAAATTTTTGAAAAAAAAATTTGATAGATATAACTGTAAAATATACTTACAAACACATATCTCGTCCTGACCAACTGTGAAAATATTCGTGGTTGGCGATACAGACGCTTTCACGATGTTAAGAATTTCAAATTTTACCTTTACAAACAATAAAGCCAGGGAGGCTCGCGGGCCGCCTGTTGCCGACCGCTGCTGTAGAGGAGGACAAACCATAGAATTTTTTTTAGATTACTCGACAAAAATATTCGATGTAATCAAAGAACGTGCTCACAATACTTCACGAGAATCTGTTGTGAAATGCGACCCTTAGAGGTGAACAAATCGAAATTCGGCCGCAGAAACACAAAATAATTGATAAAAAAATTGTTTTCTTAAATTTTGAAAAAGTGACTCGATAAAAAAATTCTATAGAATTACCGCACCTGCTCACTAAATTTCACGAAAATCGGTTGATAAATGCGACCTGTAGAGGAGAACAAATCAATGAATAAAATAAAAAATAAAAAAAAATTACAAAAATTTACTTGCCTAAAAAATTCTATGTAATCATAAAACCTGCTCACAAAACTTCACGAGAATCGGTTGAGAAATGCGACGTGTAGAGGAAAAAACGACCGCAGAAAAATACGAAATCATTGATACAAAGTTTGTTTTTTCGAATTTCAAAAAAGTGACTCGACAAAAAAAAATCTATATAGTTACCAAACCTGCTTGCAAAATTTCACGAAAATCGGTTGATAAATGCGACCTGTAGAAGAGATCAGCCAACGACGTAAAAAAAATTTTTAAAAAATTTACAAAAATTTACTCTACAAATAAATTATATGTAGCCATGGAACCTGCTCACAAAATTTCACTAGAATCGGTTGAGAAATGCGACCTGTAGAGGAAAAAACGGCCGCAGAAAAACACGAAATCATTGATACAATGTTTGTTTTTTTGAATTTCCAAAAAGTGACTCGACAAAAAAAATCTATATAGTTACCGAACCTGCTCACAAAATTTCACGAAAATCGGTTGATAAATGCGACCTATAGAGGAGGACATACAAAAATCCGGCCGGACATACGAAAACATTTTTGTCGAAGCTAAAACAGAGACCTCGTTTTACTCGGTCAATTATGGCAGGGCAGCCAAATAAATATACCACAATTTTAGCTAACCAAAAAAAAAACAATATTGTTATTTGTTCTTATTTCTGTTTATTATTTTGTTTAGATGTGTAAAATATACATATTTTTATGCCAAGATAAAACGCTATTATTTTCAATATGATATTGCAAAGTATTTCAAGTTAATAAAGTAAAAAAAAGTTTAGGCGTTATTTTATTTCATTTTCCTATTAATATATTGACGTAAATAAACATTTATTATAAAAGCATTACATTAATTTACTTGGTAAGAAAAATAAAAAGCAAAAAGTTCTGTCTATCTCTGGATTTGAACCATGAACCTCTTGATTGCGTGTCAACCATGTTAACGTCTGAGCTAAAGTGGATTCATTTTAGATGACGAAATTATTGTACAGTTTTCATAAAGTGCTCAAGGGGGGACTTTTTCTATGGTGCGATCTGTACCTACAGCCTAATTTATCGTATGCTGGGTCAGTAAGTAAATTCGCGGGCTCGCGTCTCGCGCCTGTGTGCGTGCGCTCACACATAGACAGCGCCCGCTCCCGCTCCCAGCAGCGCGACAGAAACATTATGTCAAAAATTCAAGATTTGAAAAGTTGGTCAGCTAGGCATTCCTCTTAATAGCGGAGCAGAGAAACTTTGTAATCTGATTGGTCAATACTGCACGTCTACGCATCGCTCCGCCTCAATGGAAACCTACCCTTACGCCGCGACCGCGCAGGAGCCGACTGAGTTAAACGGTAGGCCTATACGTAAACACTCGAAGTCAAAAATTTCGGGTCACCCTAGAATAAATATACTATTCGTATTGCTCAACTGTATTAGCAATTTTCGGGATCTATCATACAAATATCAATATACAAAAATGACGATTTTGCGATACCTATCCCTTTCCGTTAAGGATTTTTGAAGTGAAAACTTCTTTAGCGGCGCTGAGCACTTTTGTACTGGGGAAAAATGTATAAATCGCGATAAATTCCAAGACCAGGTTAGTTGACCCCTCCTAGTATCGTGATTGCTATGTTACGAGGGGTCCCCAGCTGGTCTTCTTAGAAAGCCAAGGTTGTAACTGTTTTAAGACAATCCTAAGATTTTCCATAAAGATCATATTTCAAATAAATTCTCATGGAAAGTAGCTCTTATTGTCCCTAAAAAAGCGTTTCCAAAGTCCAATATCGGATAGCCAGACTGACCGATTTCCGTAAAGATCATATTTCAAATAAATTCTCATGGAAAGTAGTTCTTATTGTCCCTAAATACGGTGACAGTTTACTTCAAAATGGAGTGATGGATAAAATACCAAGGGCCTGACACGCTTTGTAAGAGAAAGATAGCCTTATTGCGATTCCTATGAGAGGAAGTAGAAAATAGTGCGATGTTTTGTCCTTATCACCGATCGAAAAAATTTGTATTTGTGTCAAAGTTTTGTGTCAAGAAGATTGCAAAATAAATTGGCAATATTTGGTAGTGCATTTTATAAATGGAGAATTAATGATATAAGTTTGGTTTAAATGAATAATAATTTACCAATTATCAGATCCGTAGTGGTTGGGTGTTCAGTGCAAACATGGTGGGGTGTTCAGTGTTGGGCTGTAAAAGCAAACTCGACCGAAAAAAGGCGGATGTTACATTCCATGCGTAATTTGCGTAAGTACATTTTCTTTGCATTTTGGACCCGTGTTTATTTCTAAAATCTCACCGGTACCAAGTTACTGAGCTAAATCATAAGTTATATCATGAGACACTTGATGAAATAGGAAAAATATGTAAATTAATTCAAAAATAACCTCCAAACATTTCACATATAAACCGATCAAATCGCGTAGTATAAATCTACCATAGAAGCCAGCTTAGAATTGATGTCCCATCATTCAGTCGGTTTATAATTCGATTTCGGGATACCAACAAATAATAAAAAAATCCCCTGAAGATTACCCCACGTTTCGGGAAATTCAAGTAATTTGATTTTTTCAGTTCTTAGGGTTCCGTAGTAAACAAGGAACCCTTATAGTACCGCCATGTCCGTCCGTCCGTCCGTCCGACCCCCGTTTTTCTCAGTAACCGTTAGTACTAGAAAGCTGTAATTTGGCATGAGTATACATATCGATGACGCGGAGAAAACGGTAGAATAAAATCATTAAAAAAAATTTTTTTAGGGTACCTCCCCGGGTGACAGTAACGGAAACGCACAGGGCCGGGCCGTCTTTAACCAATTTGAGGCCCTGGGCACATTAGGGTAATGGGGCCCCTATGACCTTGATAGAGCACGATTCTGTTAGAATAGACAAAGAAAGTAAACGAGTCACATTAAATGAATAGATATTAATAATATAATATTTCCTAAAATATAAAATTAATTTTCAAAATACACCAAATTTGGGTTCTTCCTTAGAGCAAACAGCTAAATTAAATTTTCTTAAATAAACGCCTAATTCTAACCAGTCATATATATTTTTTTAAAATGAAAATGAGGCCGACGCTTATGCGAGCTCACCCAGAAGATTCACTCGTACCTTAAAAAGGTCCAGGTTATTTGAACTCGGAAGTACCTACATACGCCATTCGAATACCAAACCAGTAAACATTATAAAAAAAGATGATTTTGACCAGGTAATGAAAGTAGCCAGCCGTACGTCGTCTGGATATCTGATGGAAGAAGGGGGAAGGCGGTATGAGCTCATGGAGTTCCTGAGCACACTCAACGAATCTAAAGAAATAAAAACCGGCCAAGTGCGTGTCGGGCCACGCGCAAGGTAGGGTTCCGTAGTCATCCACCCGTTACATTATGTGGACTAAAAAGTTCGCAAACTTATATTTACTATGTTTTTGACAGAATTAACAACATTATCTAAGGTATCAATGGAAATTGTTCTAAAGTTTGCTTTTGCAAAGTACATTTCTGAAGTTCGACTATTACTCGTTAACTAGTAATGTCTACTTAGCTGTGATAGTTTTCCTTTTAAATTCATCGTATATCCTACTACCATGATTTTTTTCACATGCCTAGGTGCCACCGTTTAGCTGGCAGGGGGGGGGGGGGGGGGCACTTGACCATAACGAAAATTATCACTTCAAAGCTTAATATCACGCCAACCGATTCTTGAATCAAAAAATACTTTTAGAAACCTTATAATATTTTTAAAAGAGCTATCCAACGATACCCCACACGATGGGGTTTGGAAGAAAAAAAAATTACACCACCACTTTACATGTAGGGGAGGTACCCAAAAAAAAATTTTTTTCAAGATTTTATTCTACCGTTTTGTCGGCGTCATCAATATCTATACTCATGCCAAATTACAGCTTTCTAGTACTAACGGTTACTGAGAAAAACGGGGGTCGGACGGACGGACGGACGGACGGACATGGCGAAACTATAAGGGTTCCTTGTTTACTACGGAACCCTAAAAATGGGAAATAGGTAGTATTGCTTACAATTTTTGAAGTGAAAACTTCTCTGGCGGCGCTGAGCACTTTTGTACTGGGGAAAATTTGTTGAACTCGCGACAGATTCTAAGATTCTAAGACCAGCTAGTTGACCGCTCCTAGTAATCGTGATTGCGATGTTAGGAGGTGTCAACTCAGCTAAACTCAGGATGCGTAAGACACAATGATACTCGGGACATATTATGTATATATGTAAATTGGTTATGCGAATATGAATATGAACATGAGTATGAGTACGGATACGGATACCGATACCGATACCGATATGAATATCTTTGTTATTTGGGTCATTGTCAGTAGGAAAAACAAAAGTTGTCCATTCGGTGGACAATAGTTAACGGCTTGTGTGCATGTAATTTACGTTTTTATTACATGGATTTATAGACACGGAATTACAGATTATGCGGGTTATCAGATCAATCGAAAATTAAGCTTTGTAGCACTTAACTTTTGGCATGTCCTGTCCACCGAAAAGACGCGCACCTAAATCTGACAATGACCCATTTACTATCTTTATTGAGTTTTCACTTCTGCCGGCACTCCCGGAGTGCAACCCGTTGTTTTTTTTTTTTCATGGATTTTTACGAGTCCGATTTAAACCTGGAAACGTTACTTTTTTTAACTGCTCTGTTTGTTTGTTTGTCTAAAATTAAATAAAGATCCTGATATTAAAAACTGTACAACTTTGCAGTATTTTAGGAAATATGACGGTATTTTACCGACCCGTATTCTTTGTCCGCGAGTGTAGTTATAGGCGTTGTTTGAAAGGATCGCCTTTGAACCCAAATTCCAACTGTATGCTAATAGTAGTTTATGAAACTGGTACATAATGAGGGGCATTAAAATACGAGTGTGTTTTATGAAACGAGCCGAAGGCGAGTTTCATAATAAGGTCACACGAGTGTTTTAATGCCCAATTATGTACAGTTGCATACATTACTTTATCTACACACATATTATAACTACTCTAAGATGGGTTCAGAAACCGTAGTAAATAAATACAATAATTGTGTTAATACAACCTTTTTTGCACGGTTGCGGAAATATCGAAATCAGAACTGGCAACCGATACCTGAATGCTATTTTAAAAAGTAAAGAGTCCCTATTCTGATGTGATCATGTCGTTCTAGCTCAAATTTCGTGCGATATATACTAAAAAAACATCGAGCTGACATTTCGCATCGACTGAATTTGAATTTTCAGTGATACTAGAATAGGGACATGTCAACTTTGACATTTAAATTTTGACAGTTTTGTTTGACGTCTAATATTTTAACATCATATATGAGATTAAAATAAAAAATTATATTACTGCTGTAGCCTTAGCCACAGATAAGAAAATTGACATAAATTCATTGAATGTTGAAATGAGAGTCATTTTCTACGGTTTCCGAACGCATATTAGAGGATTTATGATATGTGTGTAGATAAAGTATGATTGGATAGTAAGGCATTTTTTTCTTGCGTGTTTTTCTTTTACGGAACACACTTACAGGTTTGGTATATATCGTATCATCTAACATAGTGTAAGGTTTTTTTAACTCACTCAACTCAAAATATTCTTTATTCAAATAGGCCTAGCAACAAGCACTTTTGAATCGTCAGTTTTACATTATATAATTTGAATCTAATTGTGCAGAGCAATTTATTGGTACAATTATAATTAAAAAAAAATTTTTGAATTGCTGTCAAAGCGAGTATAATAAATTCACAAAAAGATCTTCAATATGTATTGGTAAAACATATAAAAAAATAGTATAATCTAGACAGTTTCTAGAATAAAATCTGAATGTCAAGTGGAAAATCTAAAATCATTAAGATGTAATGGTTAATGATGAATTCTAGAACAGGCTTGAAAAAGCATGTGTTATGCGACAGAAAGTTTTTATGTAATCAGGTTAAATAGTCAGACAGCGATTATTTTGTGTCGTCGGTACCTACTTCTGTTTATTGTCTATTCCATGCTTGTTACTTATTTCGCCACAGTGAATTCAAATGGCTTTGCCGTACAAATGTTGATATATGACCGTTAGTAAACCCTAGTACGAAAAGTCCTGCAAATTCTTGTGTTTGCGGTCAGAGCTTTATAATACCTAGCAAATAGTTACCATGTTCTACATGATCTTCAGTTAGTGGTATACCAAATCATTCTATGGGTGAGCTAAAGACGTGAATGTACTCTCACTACAGCAAACACTCTGTGAGTATATAAGCTTGTGGTAAATTTACCGCAATATGTGGCATGCAATTCGCATTTCTGTTGGAATTGAATTGTTCTCGAGCTATTCTAAGCACGCTGCGCTGACGTGGCGAAACAAGCGCTGGAAATCACTGACACTAAATTGTAATGCAAAATTAACGTTTATTATGAACTCCGTAGTCGATATTTATTTTATTTATTTATATACAACTCTTTCACTCTCAACACAGCGCATTCATGGGGGCACTGGACACCTTAATCACCACGGAATACAATACATTATTTACTAATACTTCAGCTTAATTTTACACAATCCCCATTCGGTTGAAACTGCTTGAATCAATCTCACTGGCGAACAAACCCGGCAAACTTTCCCAGCGTTGCTAACCTCTGCGAGTCATTCCGGAGGTTTTCCCTAATACTGGGGCTTTCCTATTATTACTTCCCTCCACATTTGGGTCACTTTAACGAACCTGTGGCCTGGGGACCGATTTCTGAGTGTCGAACGCTCGAGTTTTCACTCGACATCTGTCAAAACGTCATAGTTTTTTGACGGATCTCGAGTGAAAATTCGAGCGTTCGACTCTCAAAAATCGGTCCCCTGGCCCATACAGCAACATTTGGCTTCAAAACAAAATTGACACTGAATGTTTTTTTATATTACATTTTTGGCAAACAAGAGTAGTTTTATGGTAAGCATTTACCGTAGCCTATACCTATAGAGGAGAGGGCTACAGTTAGGGTTGCCAACTTGTGCGCAGATTTGTGGTACATTTGCAGCAAAATTGCGGGACCTGGCTAGAAAATGAAGGACTCTCGCACTCTATCCGCGATATCAACATTGTTAACGTATAAGAAACTGTGATGTAGGGTACATTATTTACTACCGCGATATATACTCCTTCTTAGTGGATTATGTCCGAGCTAAAATCATCCAATACGAGTACGGTCCTCTGCGAGCGGGATACAAATTACTTATTTTCAGTTATCGAAGTTGTACGTTGTTTGCTCAAATGATACAAAATGTTCGCTCCAGTTCGTCGAATCCTGAAAACGGAACAATTGGCGTCCCGCACGCATTGCATTCTAGTCCGTATAAGATTAAGGCGACTTCCTGACTTGGCGGGGCGGGATCGATAAGTATGTGACATTTTCTTCTTTGTCGTAAACTTACTGACGTCGCAAAGATTCTCACTTGACATAACACTATCAGTATTACGTTTGCGCAATAGTAATATCATGCGCAGAAGCGGAGCAGTACCGCCTTCGCATCGTCCCCCTACCGCGCATCCCGCGCCAGTCAGGAAGCACTCATTTAAATGTAGGGGCGTAGTAAAAAATGGTATCGCGTCGACTGACAGCTGACACTGACATTTGACACTTTTCTCATATCGTACTGCCTCCGCACCGACAAATCAGGAAGTCGCCTTAGTCCCGATTACACGGTAGTCTTAGTGACATCTAGGCAAAAATCAAACTAGTCATTTTGCGTTCTAGACTGTTTGAGACCTACCTATCCTAACTACAGACCATGTGCGTTGCCCAACCTTTAAAAACCAGTGCACTCCTTTCTTGAAGAACACACTATAATATATATTATTATTATAATTAATTAGGAGTGAGTATTGGTACTATAGGTACCTACTAATGCATATACCATTAATGTAAGCCCTAATTAAAAAACAAGGACTGTCCAAAATGGTATCTTGTTGACCGTCATCACACGTAAAATTGCCAAAAGTGATTTAGATTTTTACATTGCCCAACATTTCAGGTAAGTAGCAAACGGGTTTAGACAACCTCAAACACGGCGGCATTTGAACCAAAATACACGCCTTTGACATTTCGTAATGCTATGTGATCAGTGTGATAGTATCAAATTCGCCACGATTACGATCTTTGTTTGGGTAACGACATTAGCGATACCACTGCGGTGTGAGACAACTTGATTTTAGTCGTGCCGAGCTTGTGCCTTTTGCGATCTCGTATTTTTTTACTCAACTCTCTCGAACGCTTAGGTGGTGGAATGACCTGAGCACCCTTCTCGAGGGACTACAGTATGAAGCTCTTCAACCAATGAAGGAGGAGGACATACGTATTAACAGGCGTGTGGCGGTTGATTCAACGAAAAGAGAACGACGTGTTTGCATAAGAATGATACAACTGGCGTCCAGAACTAATCCACAGTGTGTCACGGACATTAATGTGATTATCTGCGGCGTGAGACAACTTCGTTTTATTCGTGCCGAGCGATCTCTGGCGAATTTTGCGATCTCGTATTTTTTATACTCAATTTTGGTCGTGTACGGTACGGTTTCAGAGTAACTTACTCTCTCGAACGCTTCGGTTGTGGAATGAGCTCCCTTCTCGAAGGACTACAGTATGGGGTTCTGCAAGAAAGGAGTGTAAAAGTGAACGACGTGTTTGAATTAGAATAATACAATTAGCACCCAGAACTATTCGACAGTGTGTCACGGACATTAATGTGGTATTGCCACATGCACCATTTGTGTTAATGACCCGCATATCCTAATATCTTGGGTAAATAGCAAGGTTCTATGTTGTAACTAGCAACATGCAGATCAATGTCAGGTGCAGTTTAGGACAGCAAATAATTGATAACAACAACTAGGCATAACAATTACTTACCTCACACACATGCTTAAAAAGAAAGGGATACTTTCATCCTCTTTAGATCCATCTGATACACAGTGTAATTTATAAGTATCCATTTAAAATGATGACTCAGATTTGAATATCATAATCCATTATCCAAAAAAATAACTCCTCAAATTGAATCGTAACACAAAAATAATTAGATTTGCAGCAGACCTTACTGGAAGAGATCCCTTTTAGGGATAGGTTCGCCTTTGTACCAAAATGTCCTTATTTGTTTGTATTTTTTGTGTTTTTTTTTGACAATAAAGTTATTACATACATACATACCTTAATGAATGTATGATTTTTACTTAGATATGTCATAGGAATTTAGATTCGGAAGTTATAATTACAAAGTAAAAGTCACGATTGTCACGAATATACATATTATGAATATCCTAAACATGGATTATTTAAAGTAACGTCTAAATAAA
The DNA here is from genome assembly GCA_951800055.1 of Cenopis cana. Lineage (NCBI taxonomy): Eukaryota > Metazoa > Arthropoda > Insecta > Lepidoptera > Tortricidae > Cenopis > Cenopis cana. Next base: position 15,228,314 of record OX637480.1, read on the forward strand.
AAGTTAGATAAATGATTGCGCCTTGATCAAACAAATCCGTCATGTATGTGAAACCCACACGTGGATTTAGAAACGTGTAAAAAATTACGCAATGAACAAAGAACAAACGTGTAGGATATGTTTATCTCATTCGATATCTCATGTAATTTGTATTTGTCAAGCAGGTTTTCGTTGCGTACTAAGTTTCGCGTGTTTCGAAGAAGATGGCACGCCAATTCTTGCATATTTATATTAAATGTACCTACAAGCACGACAGTGTAACAAGAAAACCGGCCAAGTGCGAGTCGGACTCGCGCACGCAGGGTTCCGTCTCATTATCTTCAAGTAGTTGATTTAAATATATTTTTGTATTGTGATAACTAGTCGATAAGTAAAGCAAATTGTATAACCACCAGGAAGAGCGAGTCCTCCTGACACAGGTGTCTTCATACCTATTAGGAGGGTTCAAAAACTTGTAACTATTGTTAAGTTGTTTTCAACGGGCAAAGATGAGGCCGACGGTGAAGCGAGCTCACTCAGAAATTGCCCATTCATTCGTTTCTTACAGAGGTCCAGTTCATATATGAACTCGGAAATACAGATGCCGGCAGGGAATTCCAAACCTTAGCAGTGCGCATTATACTAAGATGTTGAAAGCGCTTGGTTCGAGTAAGAGGAATTTACACACACACACGACACATACACAACAAGGGTGGTAAACAGCCGTACGTTTGAATGTCCGATGAAAGAAGGTGTTTACATGGATGATGGAGGTTGTAAGCAAACCGTTTACATTATAAATACCCATCCAAATTTAGTTTAAGAGGTTGCTATGGTATAAAAGTAATAAATTAAAAAAAATCGGTTTTAACATACGCTTTATGACGTGATAGATGCCACCATATGTCTGTATAACGATATAGTTAGTTTCTTCTTTAGTTCTGCAGTTAATGTAAAATCATTAAAATATACTGTTAGTCATAGAATAAAAAAAATATCACGCGGTTAGTCTACTAGATCATTTTAGTAAATTAGTAGCGGCGCTATAGAATTTTAACGCAATTTGGTTCTTCAAACAATTATTTACCCTCATTTTCTTAGCGTTTAATTTTGTAATAGTTTTTCAACTTTATTTTTTTCTTTTAAAGTTTAAGAACTGTTGGAAATTATTATTATTATTATTCGAAAATTAGATCTTCAAAATTTATACGTGAGACAAATTATGTAAGGTTAAAATGTTGCACTTTTTTCATGTGTTCTTAAAGGTTAGTAGGTTCCTTTGCTCCTCCTGTTCAATATATCTTTGATTCCCTACTAGTCATTCATGTTAAGGTTAACTGCAGTAATGTTTTCCCTGTCAAAGTATTTATAATATTGGCATAAAACTTAATTTGGTTACAGAAATGGAGTTTTCAAAATTATTTGTGATCGCTTTGTTTATTGTTTTGGCTGTATGCAACTATTTATGTGAGTTTGGCGTCATTTACTTCAATACTATTAAACTCTTTCGCTCACTTTCATACCTCTACTATTAATGATGAATTCGAAGTTATTCGCTCTATAGGCAAAAACAACAAAAAAATGTGCATATTGTTCTTGTTTTGTATGACATTTTTCCTGCTTTGATTAACCTTGAATGTATTATGTTATTAGTTGGTGACGAAACTCAATATAAGTACTTAACATTTGCTACATAGTAAGTGTTTGCTACTTAAGAACACAAGACACTCCAACGAGTTAGCATTATTTCAATTGCTTGGAGGAAAACCGCAACATTAAGAAATATAGGTATCGTCTGTGTACCATTGTTGTCTTTGTTATTTTTAACTTTAGAAATCATTATTAGTTCTTACGGTTATTGAGATTTTATTGTTAACTTAAGGTAAACGTCTTAATGATTATTTCGCCTTTATCCAATACTATGAAATAATCATCAATTTTATTTATATTAAATTAAGTCTCTGTATATTTCGTTCAGATCGTTTAATGCAAAGTCAAAGTTAAGTTTACATTTAATGCTTAATAAATAGTTATAATAAAGCATTACTTCAATTCAATATTAATACCATTAATCATAAAGGAACCCAGGTAAACTGTGTAATTTCAAAAATTCGTTAACTGAAGAATGGACCATCAATTAAAATAATATTTTATAACCTTCTAATATACAGCTCATAAGAGCAAAAATCCATCTCTCTAAGAGTACTTGCAATTGTCTGATAGTGAAGGTGCCGACTATTGGGACAGTGCCAAGCACTAGTACCTACATTTACCGTACCTATTGTAAACCTCAAGTATCTATACAAATCAATTGTAACATTAATGTATTCATAAGCAGGTTACATAATATCAGCTACTGTGGTATTACATAAATATCGTTAGATTTAGTTAGGTACGAAAAGCGAGGCGTGTAACATAGATACCATAATTTACGTAATTCATTGAAGTGTGATTGCTGGCAACTGGTATTTTCATTCAGTTGCATCCAATTTTGTACCTCTTTAAGGCACGAATGAATATAGTCATTTTCTGGGTGAGCTCGCTTCACCGTCGGCCTCATCTTTGCCCCCTGGCTAGATGCCGGCAAAGAGCAATCCCATTTTTAATATAAAAAAATAAAGCGTTCCCTTTATCGTCCTAGCCTTTAGATAGTAATAGTTTTGCCTTAGAAATTCGGCACACATTCTATTTTGTTACCAATACCTACTTATTTGGTAAACGTTCACTTCAACTTTCTGTTGTATTTTCAGTTAGACACCCAACGCGACAACCCAACGAGAAAGATTGAGTGCGCGTTTTAAATGTGATGAAGAAGACAGGTGAAAGATATAAGCTGACAGGAAAGAAGAACAAACGTGGAAGTGTTAGAATACATAAGAGAGAAAAGACGTCTACTTGAAGTTTAAAAATAGAAAAGGGAATTTTGGATATCTGATACGGCATGGCAATAATTATAAAAAAACTATAATTGAGGGAAAGATAGCAGGAAAAGGAGTGGAACACCGAGACGGGCATTTTATAAATGGCAGAGAAAAGAAATGGAATAGCGACTCCACCGCCATACCTATGTAGCTCTGTAGCTCTAGAATAAGTTTTTTCGAAACATTAACTAATTCGAACGCGTTTGCGTTTTGTCTCCAAATGTATGAAAACGCTCTCACCGAGTTTGAAATACGCGCGTTCATTGGTTAGCAACAAATGTTATACTCGCTGTTTTAGTTTCCACTAGTGACCACCAGAGGCGCTGTTCACGTTTTCATACCACTTTCATACATTTTGAGACAAAACGCAAACGCGTTCGAATTAGTTAATGTTTCGAAAAAACTTATACTAGAGCTACTGCTCGATAAGCGCTCATTACGTTACGACGATATCAAATTATTATATCTCTGATCAGCAGTATCGGCACGCTCTGAATAACTAAGTACGGTTTTTATAATGACTTTTATATCCTATAAATATAAACAACACATGTATTTTTATTGTTCGTTGTCTAAAACAGCTCTAACAATTTTAATGTTATTCACAATATTGGGAAAATTTGTTTCCTGCGAAAGATGCCGAACAAAACTCGGTCTTCCAGGTGCTTGCTTCTAATATTTGTAAACAGGTTGGCATTTATAATTATTTTTCGCTAATGATTAATTTCGCTTAAGTTTTATTTCCCATTATCTCATATCGTTCTTCAAGGTTTTGATTTATTTTTGGCTCTGTGTCTACGATGATTTTTCTCAAGGTCCTAAAGACTAATGCACACCTCACACAAATAAATCAGTAACACATATATATACCAAATTAGCTTTTGCCCGCGTAGAATTCCTAGAACTCGTTCATCGCATTAGAATTTATTGCTATTCTTTATTTCAGGCGCTTATGTAGTTATCGCTCTTTCATACAAACATGCACTGTCTTAATTGACAATATTTCATAATTTCCAAAAGTCTTAATTCGAAAACCATTTCGGTAAAAACGTGTGAAGTACACAAAAATCATTTTTTTAGATTTTTTTCTCCGTTAATTTTGGAAAAAATCGCAAATTACTGTAAACCGAAAGTTGACGTCATCTTCCTCGCTGTATTCAGGGAGACCTTAGTACAGAGTACAGACAATCGCTGCTCTGAAGTGGCTCTGGATTCTTGTTGGGAAGATGACGTCATATTTTACTTACGCCCTTTGGAATGACCTACTTTTCAACGTGTTTTTTTTGTATGAAATAATGAGTTAAATTGAAAAAGAAAAAATACGGGTGGCTTAAATTTTTACCTATTTTCTAACTAGTTCATAAAATAAAGTAGTTAAAAATATGAAATGTTGTCAATGTTGTTGTTGTCCTATCGCTTTATTGGGCCTGGCCTAAAGCCACATTCAGGTCTAAAAAAAAAGCGTACCGAATCTACCGGGTACCGGGGCTTCTTTTATAAATAGATATATCATAAAGAGCAATAAGAACAATATCAAAAGTGGTTGTTGTATAACAAATGCATTGTTCATTCATTCATTGTACGGCACATCGTTTAGGACGTCCCGGGACATTGTCTGATAAAGAATAAAGTATTTGTGTTACGACATTGATTTTACTAACAAATCGATTGTGTAGAAAGCCGCATTGAACAGGTTTGATCGCATGTGACATACAGACCTAGTAACTTTTTTGCTAGCGTATAATTTATTGGTTTGTGAAATTTTGAAACTTAATTCATAGAAGTTTTGCAATTGTACTTAATAAAAACGGATTAGTACAATATTAGCTAGTTTATGGTGTTCATAAATTATGAAAAATGTCTTATGAGACGCGTGACTTTTATGAATGTCTAATTTACTGAGTGCGACAGGTATGACAGGATTTACTGAGTCGCATGCGAATCAAAAGTTAAATGCTGCTTTTCAATAAATTAAGAAATGCATCATTATTCTATGTTTCAGATTTGTAATTCCCAATGCCCTTATCCTATCCTATTGATGAGTTCTGTGGGCCACAGAAAGCTTCCATACTATAATTTGGATCGTGTACAGTCAAGTGCAAAAATATGGGTGCATACAACTTGCTCAAAAATATGTCCCATAGCTCTTATGTCGGTGAATTAAGATTAAGAGGATACACTCGATACATATTTTTGCACTTGACTGTACAAGTCAGCATCAAAATTAGCTTGTTCCTTTGTAAAGCTTAAGCCACACAGAGAGCGGGCGGGCGGTAGCGGCGCGGGCGCGGGCGGCGGCGGCGCGGGCGCGGGCGGCGGCGGCGCGGGCGCGGGCGGCAGCGGCGCGGGAGCTGCTTTTGGCGGTGGCGGCAGCACAAAGGAGCTCCCGCGCCGCTGCCGCCCGCGCCCGCGCCGCCGCCGCCCGCGCCGCCGCCGCCCGCGCCCGCGCCGCTGCCGCCCGCGCCCGCGCCGCTACCGCCCGCCCGCTCTCTGTGTGGCTTAAGCTTCATAAAGCCTTTTGACGCCTTCATATGTGTCGCTCTTTTGATGCTGACTGTACTACATTGCATAATACACGGTTGGCAGAGATATTGGTCTTCGAGATGTTGTTAAATGTGAACAGGATGTATGGGAAGGAACCTCAGGTCGGCATTTATGTAATGTCATTTATTTAGTTGACGAGCGAAATTAAACTCAGTGTTCAGTTAATTAGATTTTATTTTTGCTGGCATTGATAAATGTTGAGAAAAATGGAGTTTGTTCCTAAGTTGGCAGTGTTGGTATGTTTGTTAATGCATTTATTATACAACACTTACTGATATTGATTATATAAGTAAAGATAATTATTTTGACTGAGACCCATTATAGCCGAAAGGAGTATAGCCGACTAAGTTAGCTCTCGGGGTCTATTCGAGAGACTTTTTGACATGGGTTCTGGTTCGTATTTGTCGCACAACTTGCTGCCAAGCTGTATCTCGCGCGACTCAGCGATACCAGTCTCAATTTTGTCTGGCGATGCCGTTACAATCTACGTTATTTGCTTGTGTGCAGCGTAATAAATGCTTAACCAACACGTACTCGTAAGTCGTAACAACCTGTAAGTCAGCATGCCTGCATACAACGGACCTAGTACCTACTAACTCTGAATCATTCTACGCTAGGACCTACCTCAATCAACAGAATGTTTATTGAAATATTATAATGTAGGTATTAAAGTACCTACAAAGAAGGCATATTCAAATCAAAATGCTATTGCGCACTAGAAATGGCAATTAGCAACTAAAATTCAACCACAAAAGAATCGATGCTAAACTAAGAGTAATTAGGTAATGCCAGAAATAAGGAGAACAAAGTTTATATTGATTTAAACTTACACGATTTTCACACATTAATATTGGGGAACGGGACTTAATCGCGTACAATTATAACTAATTTACCTTTTTTAAGGTTTTGCCCGACGTTTCGAATGTATCACAACATCCGTGGTCGCGAGCTGACTGGCGTGAGCGGGGTATCAACATCTTCTAGCCGCACAGGTTTTCCGAACTACCCGCACTTGGTCTTTATTAATTACATTCTCACTAGGGTTGTCACTCGCACGACACACAACACTAACAATGTTCGTTGATGTAATGGACGATGTATTTACACACTTGAAAAATGTAAATTAGTTCTAATTGTACGCGATTAAGTCCCGTTCCCCAATAATAATGTGAGAACAAAGTTGCCACAAACCATCAAAAATGATCTAAGATATTTGTCTTAGGTATTTGCCATCCCAGATCACATACCTACTTACCTACATACTCGTAGCGCATTCCAAAAAGTCTATGTACGCCAAGGTCAGTTTTACTTATGAATAATACAATCAGTCAGAATCACATTCGCCAAATAGGGGTTAAGATCGCTGTTTTATTTAGTATATGTAGATCTACTCAAAATTATATATCTACATACATTTAATTACACGATTGTGTAGATTAATGAGTTTATATCAAAAGATCTTAACGCATACCATTACGATTTGTCACAATTTTTAACATAATAGTGTGGTATTTAATTAGTTACATATAATTATGTACATTGCTATGAGTACCTACGTATATTTGTTCAAGTGCTTAGGTGTAAACACGATAAAGAAAAATAAATAATGAGTTTTCTTTACAAATATAGTCCTTCAGTTAAGGTTATTTCTACTTCATTGTACATGTACGTTATTTTTTAGCCCTCAATACTGTCTGTTACGTCCATAAACTCAATTTATTTTTAACTACCCCAGTCCGTACCGTCTCTTTAATATTGTTACGTATGAAATCTCAATTATATCGTAGATTATTTACTAAAATGAATCCTACCACACCCCTACCCTGACACACAAATTATCACCTACCACTGACCACCGAAGTTAATATAGTTTATGGTAACTACCTGAAAATCACTCTTTTATTTTGGGAAAAAAGTACAGCCAGTATCAAAAGCTTCTAACAAGATATAATTTTTCTTTTTGAAAAACAGTATAAAAATTATAAGGGACTTTGTAAGTTTGCATGTTGTCAACTTCTCATCCGATTTCATACATTTTCAGCTTTAGCTGTATTTAAATTGACCGGACGTACGGCGGATGGACGGGTTCACGTAACGCTACTAAAAATAATATTAGTTAAATCATAATTCAAGTTAGGGATGTAATATAATAACTATACAATTGTTATTTCACAGAAATAAGCCCGAATGGATGCTTGCTAGATGTCACTACGAGTATCGATCTGTAAATAAATGTAGGAATACCTAAAGTATTTACCACGATCATACGTTATAATAGCCATCCATTGTGAACATTACCTTAAGCCTCACATCTAGAATCAGAGATGCGACTTATTTGAAATACTTGTATTTCAAATACAAATACAAAATGCAAAATAGGTATTTTATATTTTGTATTTAAATACCTTTTTAAGGAAACCATTTTGTATTTTATTTGAAATACTTTTTCGAGGTGTATTTTGTATTTGTAAAATGCAAAATACTTTACTGCTAAGTTTCGCCAACATAACCACTCAACTTTTCATGTAAATGTGTCATTCGTCAAGGATTAGCCACTAGAGGCCCTGCAAGTGCTGCATCCTTGCGAGTGATAAAACTAATGGACGTTATCTGTGGAACGAGACGAGGTTGATTTTAAAATACTTGGATTACCGGTCTTTTTTTTCGACACCGTTAAAATTATTTTATTATTTATCAAAAAGATAGTATTGGATTTAGGTAGTGTTCTACTATTGAAATATAATAATCAGCAGTTCCTTGATAATAAAAGGGTATTCCTAAAGTACAACACTTGTCTACCCAGTTCCGCACATGTGGAAAGAGTATTTCCATAGGGTGGCATGATCATGCGTCCACACAAGACGCAACATGTCGGATGTTCTTTTTGAGCAATTAAAATGTTAAAATCATAAATAAATAAAAAATAAAGAACACAAATTTCATCTAAACTTAAGGTATTTTATTTGAATAAAGTATTTTGAAAATACGTATTTTGTATTTGGTATTTAAAATACAAAAAGTAAAAGTATTTTGTATTTTGCATTTGAAATAGTAAATTTGAAAACTATTTGCATTTTGTATTTAAATACTTTTTTAAAAGTATTTTGCACATCTCTGTCTAGAATGCACCGTATACGTCAGTAATATGAGCTACACATTTTAAACTAATTGCATACAATTAACTACGCGACTACTTTAGCTCTAGTATAAGTTTTTTCGAAACATTAACTAATTCGAACGCGTTTGCGTTTTGTCTCAAAATGTATGAAAACGTTCTCACCGAGTTTAAAATACGCGCGTTCATCGGTTAGCAACAAATGTTATACTCGCTGTTTTAGTTTCAGCCAGTGACCACCAGAGGCGCTGTTTACCTTTTCATACCACTTTCATACATTTTGAGACAAAACGCAAACGCGTTCGAATTAAATTAGTTAATGTTTCGAAAAAACTTATACTAGAGCTACTGTTTATTAACAAGCGTGAGAAAATTGAAGGCGACAGCAGTTTTTCTTAGACGGTATACTTTTATTTCCGATCCAGTAAATTACACTTTTGTTATTAGACACCTTGTGATGATATATAAATAAATCTTTGCTCGAATTTGTCGTTCGTGAGTGTCAACAAACATTGATATTTTAATAATTAAAAACATTGACAGTTAAGCAACGTAGTATTAATGCTTCATTGGAAAAGAAAAGGAAACACTTGTTACTGGACAAAAGTTGCCACTATTTTACGAGTAAGGATGATTCACGCTAGACCGTTCCGTGTCCCGGCCGGGCCGTTTTGTAGTACAAGAAATCGACGGACGCGCGACGGCCGTTAAAGATGATTAACCCTTAATATGTTGAGTCTTTCGAAAACAGAAATCGAAAATATATTAATAGCCAAAATGGTTAATGTTAACTGGTCTGGATATTTCTTTGTGCTACACCGATATAATAAATACTCCTGGCAAATATTTTCCAAAAAATGTTACATGCAAACAACAACAAGTCTAGCCAATATAGACAGCTCCGCCAAGATATCGAGAAGAAGATATTATAATTAAGTAATTAAACCGGTTAATAAAGCATAATCTCGAATGCATAGAAATGACGTAACAGCTAATATCTTCGTTCGCATGACAATGACCTATGGAACAGGTGATCACACGTACAATCCGAACGTGCGTTTGCGCAATATTTACCTTCGCTGCTACTTGGAGCAAACAGGCTTTGTGATTGAAACTGATAGTGTTGTTTGACATAAGTTTTGATTTATGATTTAGAATATTTGAAGGCTTTTACCGTAAATTAGGTAAGCCATTAATTTTACGACCGATTTGGTCTATAAACTTGATTGCACAAACAATATAAGTACAAAGGATGGACAAAATGCCATGAGCCATTCTCTACCATCTACCAGTCAACCAATAGGGCCAAACAGAAACTTGCAAATGTGAGTGCAGTGAAAAAAGTCTAGGGTAGTGCAACTGTCTACGAAACTGACGGTCTTGGGTTCGAATCCCGGTCAGGGCAAATATATGTGTGTCACATTGTGTGATGAGCATGAGTACCTATTTGTTTCTGAGTCTTGGATGTTTTATATGTATTTAATTATTTACTAATAAATATAACGTCGTCTTGTACTCGTAACACAATTAGCCTTGGCCATGGGACTAGTTTGATTTGTGTAAGTTTGTCTCTTAATATTAATTTATTATTATGAATATACATATGTATTTTTTCTGATACGGGCGACGGGCGTGACTCATATAATTATCTTAGTTATTTTAAACTCTTATTAGTTAGATTAAACTTTTTGTATCTTAGTAAACTTTAGAACAAGCACTATCCTGAAGGAGTTCGGAGTCTATTTCATAATTCAAAACCACAAATTGGCAAAATAAGCGGGCAAAAAAACTGTGCCTGTGACATTTTTGTCATTGTGTAATTTTTTGTGAGGTTATGCAATAAAGAGTATTTGTATTGTATTGTATTTTTGCAAGTCTCATGAGGCCTTACAACTCTTACAAGCCAGACTTGATTGCTTTTAAACATAATAATGAGATTAAATCTTCTGACAGCGACATTGTCGGAACAGTATCAGACATAATGTCATTGATGCCCTGGTGCTACCGTCGCCTTTCGGCGATTGCGTCAGTAAGTACAATGGTGTGAAAGTATAATAGAAAGTGCAAGTCGATGGGTCAGACTCACGTACATGTTATATCAGGATTTACATAACAACTGCAGTTTACTGGGTAACTAGAGCGGTGTTATGGATACCGGGTTGTGTTTAGATAATAAACTGGAAATGAGATGATCAAAATCTGGTTTTTATACGTGGTTTGGTAGACGTGGGAAACAAAAGAGCAGGCGGGGGTTTTTCCAGAATTACTAATTTACTCGTACGACGAGATTAATAGTCAACTAACCTCTGACTAATTAAAGTCAAGAAGCGACTCTAATAATTGATTCTAAGTTTGCATTAAAACAAGCTCCAGTACCACCAATCTGTAAAGCGGTCTAAGTTTTTTTTCTGTACCTACATTTTATTTATTATTTTATCAAAAAATTGATTGCACTACCTCAAATTCTGTGATCAATACAAATCATTATTTACCTTGACTTTGTCATGTGATTAAACGTGATATTATTTTTTCTGAATTTTGATAGAATTGAACATTTGTTACTTAAAGCTAAAGGTGCTTATAGTTCAAGGACTCCCATGGAGTCTATAATAAGTATAATAACTCACGTAACATATATTTTGCAATTTTGTTGACTGCAAAGAACTGCGGGTTCTATACAAACATGGCTAATATGCATGTAATATGTAATTTATATACTAATAGTGGTTATTATGACACTACTCAATCTGTGATCGAATGTTCTAGAAAAATATAATTAAGATTTACCACGTGGGTATGTATAATCAAGGAGAATATATAGTAACTTATAACATGATCATAATTATACTACTTACAATAAGCAATTATAGTCTTAATGTCAATGTTACTTAAGAATCTCAAGCCTACCCAGTATTTTTGTTTGCATTCTTGCCTACATACCTACATCACACACCTCTTTTTGTTCCGGAAAACTTTTTGCTAATTTTAATAGAGATTTTAAATTAAGATACTTCAGAGCAATAGGCTATGACATGACTATAATAATTGTTTCTTTTAAATTGTCGTATGTCATTGTAATGTAACTGGTCAAGGCTATGGCTCACATTGTAGGAGAGACGTGTTTTCAGTAGGTAATAATAAAAATGATTAGGTAAGTGTGTCACACTACTGGTCTTCCGATAGGGTTATTCGAAATCAGCTTCGAATTGTCGTTTATTTTGTCGCCAACAGTTTCGTAATTATCCCATCTATTTCTTTCAAGGTACTAAAGTATTGTGAAAAAATACATGTTAAGCCTAAAACAATGGATGTAGAGTGTTGGATTCCCACAGAAACAGTTGCAATTTAAATGTTTGTCACGCTCCGTCAGTCTTTATCATTGTGAGATTCTACGGTTTACGGTTTTTATAAGTGTAAGGCCTTTGTGGACGCTCGAGTCGGGCGTGCAGCAGGGCGTGCAGCGCGGCGTGCATGTCAAACAATTGAAACTCATACTGGTGTCCTGAGTCGCCGCTGCACAAATAGTATGCACGCTAGCGGTATACGCTAGGGGTATGCGGTTAGCTGGAAGAGATCCCTTAGTGGGATAAGTTCGCCTTTGTACTTCCTTATTTTATTTTATAATTTTGTTTTTGTAAATGTTTTCTTATGTGCAATAAAGTGTCATACATACAACATACATACATACATACATACACGCTCCGCCGAAGGCTCCGCTCCGAGCGTCCACTCAGGCCTTACAATTAGGGGACATTCTTGAGCGACAATAGTCGTAAGGCGGTTGTCACACTGATGCGGTTTCCGGACGTTTCCGCAGTGCAAGCGGGACACCGCTTTAGACTTGCATAGCGCTCTCTCTCGTACACCGCACCGTCGTGCGGAAACCGCATCAGTCTGACGTCAACCGCCTTAGCTGTGACTAACACTTTACTTAGACTGCCTTTCCACGGGCAACGTAGAGGGCGACAATTTGATCAATAAAATAAACGACTAATTTAGTGGCCGCTTGTTAAAATTTCTGTTAGCACTTAAATTTTAATGTCTAATAATAATACCTACAAACGTTTGTACAAACAGTACATTAAGTGTATGAAGTTGAATTTTCAATTAGCAAATTTTGCTTACTTACCATTTATTTCATCGCAGTTTGCCGTTGGACTTGCAAATTGTCCATGTAAGTAAAGGGTGTAAGGATGGAGGGTTATCTAAACATATTAGGTATTATGTTTTTGAAATAGGTAAAAGGCATGTAGTTTTAATCGAAGAGCGTTACTCAGAACCCTAATTTGTAGGTAAATACGAGTTTCATAATAATTCTAATATTTTGGTAACCCATGATGATTTGTTGCTTTGTCACGGCAACCGTACAGTCAAGGGCACCAATATATATACACTTTTTCACCTTATTCCATTGAAATAAGGTCCAAAAATGTATACATATTTATGCCCTTGACTGTACGTATGTCTTGCTAATATCCGTCAAGCTACGACAAAAATAAAACAAAAGCTATGACATCACTCACTTCGCTTTTAATAGAACGATAATTATCTGTCAACCACGTATCCGATACGACCACTTAGAGGTTAATCTGAGAGTTACGTATCTCATTTCAATTTGATTTCAATTCGTGTTTGGCGCTTGGTTTCGCGCAAGACGAGCTAACAACTAATATATTATTAAGGGTCAGAGTGAACTGAAAATGAAGTTCGTTCGTGTATATCCCTCTCTGTTGCACTTGCTGATTCAAGCGACAGAGAGGAAGATACTTGATATAAAATTGAATCGCGGTATGTAACTGTAAAATTGGCCCTTGTGAAGGAAGTTCGCAGTTTTTGTGGCTTGTTTTTCATTATAAGGAAAATATTGGGCTGTTTTTGATTTGGCCTGTTTAATGGTACATAGGTATAACGAATGATTAAATTTTCGTGTCATCTATGTCGACGCGCCCCTCCACTGCGTATCTCATACTTTAACCTATGCCCAATTGTACAGATTGGGCTGCGCCTAACAGGCGCCTTCGTGGATGACACGCAAATGTAGGTATACCTAACCTAATATACCTATAGCCAAACCAATACCAATGCCTATACCAAATATACAAAAAAAATAATGTCTCAATTCTCCCCCCCTAAGTGAAATTTTTTTAGGAACTGCGGGTAAAAAAAATTGTTTTGACCTCTAGTATGCGTGTGCCAAACGGCTAAACTGTACATCGATTTGCGGTTTTTTTAATCGTACGGCGTACACTACTACATTTGTCTTCTCAATTAGTGGCAGTTGTTGTTTGTACTTAATCTAAAAATAGGTACTTACAACGATAATCCATTTCCAAGAGTTTCTTTTTTTAGCCAAAATTAAGTCATTTTTGCGTGTATAAGAATAACGGATGTCTTCAGCTTCACAGATGTCTTAAACATAGCGATAATACAAAAACGACAACAATCAATCAATCAATGGCCTTCGAGTCTATTACAGACTATACAAGCAGTGTCATGCAGGTAGACAACGTCTTTTGTGGCTGTGTAAGCCGATGCGAGAGCGGCATACACGACCGCAGCCCTGGCAAGTAAAGTTCGCCCGTGGCGAACAGGTCTCCGGTCGATGTCTCTTGGCTCGCTTGTCTGCAAGCGTCGCAAACCATGCTTTATCGTGGACTTTGCGCCCATCGAGCACCAGTTTGCGCCATTTGTTCCTGTCCTCGGCAAGCTCCTCCCATTTGTGAACCGGGATGTTGAATGCGTGCATGTCTCGCTTGGCGCAGTCCTTATGGCGCAGCATCGGCCATCGCAACATCATATAGGTAATGATTTTCGCGTTTTTGTCGCTTCTTAGTTGTCTTCGTTGTAGTTATATTCAATAATGAACACCATTTCTTATTTGCATTAGTTTTTAGATTTATTCGCTTTAACGACCACATTTTTACATAGCTATTTCAAGGTTTGGTCTAAGTATCTTAGATTCCTAGCTAGCTAACCTCATTACAGTATAAACGTCCTACATACAAGCTGCCTTAGTTCGGAAGTGTATCATACAATTATACGCAATTTAATACTTGTATCTGAATGATCTAAACAGTTTAAGCGGGTATCGGAACATATTATTTATTATATCTTTATGCAAAAACGTTTAATGTGTACTATAATTTCAGTGATACTTAAGTCGTTTTAGATAAAATCTGTACATTTTAAAAAGGTCCCAATTTACAAGTACGAGAATACTCGCGTCACGTTACGTATATTCGTGAAATGTTTTTAAATATACCATAGCATGTCCAAGGTATTCGTCTCTATTAGATATTAGGTCAAGGTATTTTCCGATGTTCTCGAAAGTGCTTGTAGTAAACCTGTTCCGATGACAATGAGACAGGTTGAATAATTGATTTATTGTTAAGGTTAGAGACAGGTGTAAATGAAGGAATCTACCGGTGTGTGACGTTGTGCGGCACAAGCATTTTTGCACTGAATACAGCACTGGTGGAATCCCACCCTAAGACAAGAAAGAGTTTAAGAACTTACTAATAATCATACTTACTAAAACTCACAGCTGGTAACAACTGGAGACGAGTGGCGCGCGTCGGAGCGCAGTGGAAGATGTTGGATAGACCTTGTAGTCCAGAATAAAACGGCTTATTATTCATAATAATCATATTAAATGATGATATTAAAGGAAATCTAAAACTACTTTACTTATATTTTTTTTGTTTTAAGGTTTTTATTATCAACCAGTTTAAATATCCAGCCATAAGACTCAAACATAAAGTTAAAATATAAAATTAATGAACCACTCACGCACACTTGTTTACATTTTAATCGTCGCTTACATTTTGTAGTTGCCAACAACTTATTAATTATTATGTAAAGTTCGATGACCTTTCCGACGTGTCTGACATTAAAGTACAGTCACGACCCAAACGTGCTGGCCAAGTTCAACAGTATAAATATCAACATATCAAGTCAACTTAGTTCCGATCTTCCGGCATCTAAGTGTACAGTAGCTGTTAAAGAGGTTAAGGTGATATAAATAAGTATGTAAACTATCGTAAAGATGATCTTGTGACACTGTCTCAGAGATGTGCCACTGCTATGTGGGTCCAATCATTGGTGGACATCAACGCATCCATAGCAAAGTAGCATAGCAAACATTTATCCGGTGGTAAAGAACCCTAACTCTTATATAGATTGTATCATTCTTACATAAAATGTCCCTTTCTGTCAATAAGGACTTTGCTAATATGGCGGCTTATTGAAGCCAAAAGGTAGGTAACTCATAAATTTACACTAAGGTGAGACACATTCACACTTATCGAGAGAAAACAACGGTCGACACTCATTTGGTAAGTCACTATTTGCGACATGCTTCAGACTGCAATTGGAGTCCGAAACAAGTCGCAAATAGTTACTAGCCATTAGCCAACCAAATGAGTGTCAAGTCAACCGTTGTTCTCTTATTAGCTACCTACTTCTTATTTAAAAAAACTGTGGACAAACTTACAGAAATCGACCTAGACCCGACCCCCCCCCCCTTATGCAAAACATCTATTATGAGTAGGTACGGTCAACCAATTCGATTTCCGGGCCATTTTGTACCGTGTCACAGTGAAAATCTATATGAAGGCCGCATATGACAATGTAAGAAGTGGCCCAAAAATTAAATTGATTGGCTGTACACCAAACTGTACATTGAAAACATGATACTAGGACAAAGATATTAGTTTCGTTAATATAGGTGCAATATAAATATAACTGTACTGATTTGACACTGAATTACTCAACACGTTGTATAATTTGTAAGATAAGCCTAGGAAGTGAAATCGGTATGACGCGATTTTGGCAAGACACTTCCTGCAGTATTTATAAATAAATTCGACGAAACAAGGACATATTCAGTTTAATTATTGCTATTATGCTTTGATGCCAGTTGCGATTAGTTTGTGCACGATGGTGCTGTGTGAAAGCGAGACAGAGCTATGCATGTGTATAGCGGTGTCCCGCCTGCACAACGCACCGCCTTCCGGAAACCGCATCAGAGTGAGAACCGCCTTAAACCGCGTTTAACGCATGCATTTGTTTGGTAACGCTGCGTTTGACGCACAAATAACCGCGCGCCTCAGAGTATTAGTTATTTTAATGAGACTCATGAATCAGCAATTATTGCTTCTGAATGAATCTCTGAACTTTGAACATCGCACTATTATGCTCTTTACAGTAAGAGATCACAAACCAAATATTAAACTAGACCTAAAGAGTGCTCGTACTTCGCGTGCCAAAACTTCGCGAAATTCGCGAACTTCCGCTCAGTCGTGCTCATGACGTTGTAAGTGTCAGACGTCCGTTGCTATACTACAAAATGTGTTATTGCGCTGTAGTTAATTGCAAAAACTTCACATCAAAAGTTAATCGAGTTAAAGCTGACGTTTCTTTTCATAGGCAAGTTAATCTCTTATTAAAATTGGCTTTATTTAATTTATAAACAATTATTTTCAATTTGAAGAGGTGCCCTGTCGTTTCTACTAAGATAATCGAAAACAAAATGTATTTTACTAGGACGCATTTCCATTGCGGCTTCTGTACTAAGCAATACTGAAGGCAGCATTTTATAGCAATGGATAGTGCAGCTAGCGATAATTTCGTAAAAATCAAGTTGCGTGGTATAAGGGACGACCGGACAGAAAATGAGAATTTCTGTCGATTTAACGAAGTAGTGTTGTGCGCTGCGATTTTTGATGCAGTATCGCTGTAACATTCGATTCTGTTGGATTTTGGTGATAGACTAATAATTGTGTGTTGCGTAGCGTTGCAATTAAGTATCTATAAAGTTTTAGCTTACCTAAGTATCAACTTAGAAATTGTGTAAGTAGGTACTATGTTATTCTTCAATTTAACATAAAGAAAATATTACAGTTTTCCAAAAGATCCAGTAATCAATTTTAGGTATTTTAATATGTAACCATAAATAACGAGTAAAAAGACTAACGGAATTGCTTAGATAAGCAAATGTACCTATTGCAATTTTATTAATTCGCCTTATTCAATTGCGCTTTTTCATTATTCTGTCTATTACATCGAGTGTAGTCGATAAAATAATCGATTCGCCAATATCGACATCAGCCGCGCAGCACCTTTGAATCGATTCAACGCACTTAGTAGTGTTTCACATCACTAAAGTGGTCTTGTGACGTCACAGTAGGTACGACGAAATCGTCACGGTTGGTTCTCATACAAATCGAGGTGCTTATTACGTCTATTTTAATATTTGGTCTGTGTAAGAGATAAATAAAGTGGGATCCAGATACAGCGACAGTCAACGGCACTTAAGGGAACGGGTGAAATTACGTCGCACTACGAGTAACAGAACGTCGCAAAATACGGAATGATTTACTTTGAAAATGTTTGGTATGAAACCTAACGTGAGATGATTTCGAAATCGTTAAAAGCTGTTCACGTTCATTATGATTTTACCTTCTTTCATTGAAATAATGTGAAAAGAGAGATACATCACCGCAAACCATATCAAACCACCAAATTTCCCAAGATAGATTAACAGATAAACTATTGTTATCATGGTAAAATTGAGGAAATTCCTACCAAATCCGTCAACAATATTATAATGACGGAGAGTAAAAAGACAAGTATTATCTTTAAAGGCCGTCAAATTGTTATCTAGTCACGAGTTTAATGCAAACAACTATGCACACAACATAATCGCATTTTTAATTAATTGGTAATTCTTAGAATCGTATGTGACCTTATTCCTAGTTCCGTAAGCACTATATTTGAATGGATCCGGGACAGCGATAGATATGCATACGATACGATGACTGAGTTAAAGCTAAGGTTTATATAGCAGTTTTGTTCCAAAGACTGTCACATAATGAACAATCACATAAAATAGAAAATAGGGACCGTAAGTAAACTTAAGTAAGTATTGTTCAAATCATTTATTATAAGTTAATAACATTATTGTGATTTTATAATAAATGAAAAATGAAACCTGAAAAGAAAAACACACAGTCCACCCAAACTAGATGCTTCTGGTACAATATGATTTCATAAACTGTGTAGGTGCCGATATTTCGCTTTTTGAAAAACATTGGATAAGTTGATCTGTACAGTACAAATAAATAAATAAATATTTATTTGGGCTATAGTTGTGTGACTTGGACCATAATTAGGCACTACGATTTTTACCTATACTATTCCTTTGAAAACTAAGTGAAAATATAAATATAGGCTGCCGTACACTTACCATCAGGTAGATGGTACGCTTGTTTGCCACCGTTGTTGTATAAAAAAGCGATCTTAATTTTAATTTAAGGGATAAATACTAAACATACGCTAACGCTTGATAGTACATTGCAACAAAAAAGGTACATAAATTAGATACTCTAGGTGCATTTCTTTTTGCACAATCAGAATCACGAACCTAATCGATTATAAATCGTTGAGTAAAGTGCCTGTAACAGTTTTTAATACACGCTTAATATTTCCAAACATTTTTCCTTAGACCTTACATAAGTAACAACGACTCAAGTACGGTGATTCATACAAACTATTTGCCGATAGTGTTGGAATGTATCGATGTGCTCACTGATGCGCCACAAAATATGGCTCGAAGCTATAAATATTTCAGCATAACATTGTAATACTTACTTATATAATGACTTCTACTGATTGTTTTTTTTTACACTCACTAGCACGTGCAAATTATTGAAATGATTCATCTCTTCTTTAGTTTTTTCCCGCGACTTCGTCCGCGTGGAAGTCGTTCGTAGCTATAGAATTTATTTGCTATTTTTTTATTTCAGTCGCGTACTTAGTCATCGCTCTTCCATACAAAGTTTTTCGGCATAAAAACTATCCTATGTCCTTCCCCGGGACTCAAACTATCTCCATAAGTACTAAACATCTAGTTCGGTTCAGCTGTTTAAGCCTAAGGGGATTCTTCGATTCAGCTTTGGATTTTTTTTTCTATCGCGAAAATTTTAAGCTCGGCTATTGTCAGAAACACAATCATGATTCATGAATCATAGAGTTATATCTGAAAATTAATTCCTATATTGTTTCCTCGTCTGGGCAGAATAGCGTTTCAAAGAACGCGATATTTGTAGGGCCTTAAATTAAGCGTGAAGAGGTAACAGACAGCCAGCCAGCCAGACAGACAGACACACTTCGCATTTATAATATTAGTACGGATTTATAAACAAAAACCAACTATGTTACTAATGTTGAGTGTTTTAGGAAATCAACTTATAAAAATATTTTTCGCCAAAAAATATACAGACGACAACATTTTATCTGTCAGTTTATGGTCCTTTAAGTATTTTTAAAAGACTCAAGTATTGTAAAATACAAATGCCCCAAATTACAACCGGCAAGTTTTATCAAAAACCACAGGCGTGCAGTTCGAGTACAGTAATTTGCAATTTCGTACAGAAACTGAATACTGATTACCGCATACTTAAACGGGTCTCGTTTTACGAGGTATTCAGGTTTTCACGAAATTACCGTTTTTGCCTGGCCCACCTATAACGGGCTGGGGCCGGCAACATTTTATTAAACATCTTTTTGGGCCAACGCCATTTAAATTAGTGTGATGGAGTTTTGATGAGGTTTTATAGCGGTAATCCACAATTGTACTACATGAAACATGATTTACGATGTCTTTGGTCTATATCTACCACCTTTACAACTGTCGACTAAGTATTTAAATAGGTACTTTTAATAATGCGTATTCGTATCTATATTAAATTGATTGAATAATGTTTATATGAGATCTTTAACGACGTTTCAACGTAGTGTGTAATTATAACGCATTATATCATATTTATGAAAATGTTTGAGATAAATGTTGGTTTTTACGAACTGTCATTAATTATTTTTGTTGATGATTTCATAATTCGTTGGAAAAGCATAATCAGTCACAATCAGCATAATGACGATAGCGTTTCTACACCAAATAATTTTACTAGGTGAAACTTAAAACTTCGACTTTATTTGAAACCCGTAAGTGGTTTTGCAAAAAATACAATTAGATAAGTAATACAGGAGACCGAGATGAAAATCTATCCGATTGCACCGATATGTAAGAAGTTCGTAGATTGCATTACCTCCAATTATGCACGCGTGGTTTGACGGGAAAATAGCGTGTGATAACTCGTTTTTCATTAACTTATACTAGTCATTACATAAACAGTTAATAGTTATTTCATGCCTAAAACAAATGTGCCGAATTGCTGAAATGTAAGTATGAATGTAATAACGTCCAATTTTCTTACAGCTTAAGGCGACTTCCTGACTTGGCGGGGCGGGATCGATATGTGACATTTTCTTCTTTGACGTAAACTTACTGACGTTGCAAAGATTCCCACTTGACAGAATACTGTCAGTATTAAATTTGCGCAGTAGTAATATTATGCGCAGAAGCGGACCAGTACTGCCTTCGCATCGTCCCGCTTCCGCGCATCCCGCGCCAGTCAGGAAGCACTCATTTAAATGTAGGGGCGCAGTAAAAAGTAGTACTGACTTGACTGACACTTGACACTGACATTTGACAGTTTTCCCATATCGTACCGCCTCCGCACCGACAAATCAGGAAGTCGCCTTAGGCGACTTCCTGACTTGGCGGGGCGGGATCGATATGTGACATTTTTTTCTTTGACGTAAACTTACTGACGTCGCAAAGACTCTCACTTGACGGAATGCTGTCAGTAAGTATTACATTTGTGCAGTAGTAATATCATGCGCAGAAGTGGACCAGTACTGCCTTCGTATCGTCCCGCTAGCCATGCGAATGCAGTACTGCTTACTTACACATCAATTGAATAGTTACAGTTTGATTATAATTATGAATCTGAGTGTAAAGTGCAGCATGAATTTGAGTATAATTATGGAACGGCAAATTAGCCCATTTGACATACATTTTTGACCGAACAATCTGACACTGCTGCAGTAGGTAGTCCCCACGCAGGCCAAGTACGGGTTGAACAATTCACATACAGATTCTGGGTTTATAAATTTATGTATGAAATATCATTTCCTATTTACCGTTAGCTGTTCAGTGAAGATAAATAAGAAGGGATTTGACTGGGGGAAATTCAACAATTGTTTAGTTAACATAGTTCGTCTAATCAAGCATTGCGCACAATGTCTGTTATGAGGAAGCTAGTTGAGAGTCAGCGTATCAGTTGTTATTGTTTAAGCCCTATTTAGAATCTCTTTATATCATATTACCTATTTAGTGTAACGCTTGATAAGCCATTATGGGAAGCGACTTTTATAATGTCTTATGACACTTATGACTTTTATAATCCGGTTTTGTTGGTACAGTTATCAATTGGAAGTGTACACGTGGCACCGGAATGGCACAGGAAGTATTAATATTTTGAAATAAAACATACCTTCTCTTTATTTAACGTTAAGTGGATACACCAGTTAAATCCTGTAGGAACCCGGATTCGGCCCGGGTTTCGCCAAAATGTCTGATCTGCTAACCCAGAGCGGATTGGTCCTCAATCCTTTTAGACATTAGGATGTACTCTTGTCAGTGGATAATTATTATACTGTTTGAAGTTATTGAGCCGCCTGGTTTCTGAATAGTAATTTATTTTGATCCCTACCATTTCTACGTGAATGGGAAAAATAAAACACGACGTTGTTTGCTTTGATAAAATACATGTATTAAACTGTCTTAACTGTAAAATCCGCACATATTTTACTATCATAAGTGGGATCAAGAGCACTCTAAGTGATAATAGTTATCATGTAATGAAAGGATTAGAAAGCCCTTTACTCGTGTTTAACCTGGCTGATCCAGGCTAACTCAGATACAGATAATGCGCATACACAATTTACCTCTCCTAAAATCAAGCATGGGAAATGTTGCTTTGATTTCTGATGCAGATACATTATGGACAAGTGGTGCGTTCGGTGACGCGGTCCATCTACTCTGATCTGATCCAATCTGTCTACTCTCTGTAGAATACCAGTATATTTTCGTTTTCAAGAAATCTAGTAACATACTCTTCACATTATTTTCACAATAAGATCACCCTTTTTTAGTAAACATGGGATTGTCATTTGTGTAACACACGTCGTTATGGGAGCGCCATATTCTTGTTAGCTCGTTAAGATCGCGTATGGATACACAATTTTCAATTGTGAATTGTGCTTGTGTGAGTTTTATGTGTTTCGAAACAATCCAATTATAAACATCCTGTAAACTCAATCATGAGTCGATTCATACTTATGTCATATAGGGCTTAGGAAGTATGCGATCATTTCTTCAATCTAGGTAAGGAACAAAAATCTATCACACACACTAGTACCCGCCATGTCAATACAAGCTCTATCCTTAGAACCAATTCGGCTTATTTTTCTTCCTACAAATCGTATCCTTAAATAAAACGTCCGTATTAGGACCGCCTTAGACGTGTTATTAGGAAATCAGCAATTTGCGAAACGGCCATTTATGCCAGTGACATAAGTGATTAATGCTGAGAGGTCTGTTCGCCAAATGGAACCAACTTTCAATTTATTCAGGTTCAGAATGTTTTTCATTAATATACCACTATGGTTGAAATAAGGAATGCGAGAAAAAAAGGCTGGCCAACAAACTTTTTTTGAGCAGAAAGTGGCGGTAATTTTTTTCTGGTCACCTTAGTTTAAATAGCCTCAATAGGTTTTGTGAAATATTCTACACTCGTTTTATTTACATAATATACTATTCTTTGTATTGCCCAACTGCATTAGGAATTTCCGGGATCCTATCATAAAAATATCAATGTCCAAAAATGACGTTATTCGCGGTATCTCGCTCCGTTAATGTTGTTTTTGAATTTTTTTTTCATTCACTTTTTTTTGGCTGCTACTTTTGCAGTATAGATGTAAAATTAAATAACGGGTTCGAATCCCGGCCGGGGCATTTATTTGTGTGATGAACACGAATATTTGTTCTTGGGTCTTGGATGTCTTCTATATATTTAAGTATTTATTTATCTATATAAGTATGTATATCGTCGCTTAGTACCAATAGTACAAGCTTTGCTTAGTTTGGGGCTAGGTTGATTTGTGTAAGATTGTCCACAAATATTTATTTGTTTATTTTAGGAAATATGATGGTTTTTTACCGACCCGTATTCTTTGTCCGCGAGTAGACATGTACGGTCAACCAATTTGATTTCTGGGCCACTTCGTACCTTGTCACAGTGACATTGATATAAGATCTCTAGCGGCTTTCATATTGATTTTCACTGTGACAAGACTGACAAGGTACGAAGTGGCCTAGAAATCAAATTGGTTGACTGCACAAACGATGATCTCAGCAGTTTCTACAGTCGAGTCGTTTACCGATGACAGTCGCAGATGTTGGAACTTACGTCAGGACTTTCACTAGTACCTACTATGCTCTGCAAAATTTATTATTGCGATATTAGATACCCATTTTATGTTTACCTTATTTACCTATTTCTTAATAAAATATGTATTTTATTTAAATTTACTATTCACTTATATTTTACATCATTATTTATTTAACTTATTATAATTGACTTTGTAAAAGTTAGTAAGACCTCTGCTACAAATGATGTCTAATGATGAATGATGTTCTATTTGTTGTCTGTGACATTCTAATCGTAAAAAAAAAATCAAATTTATTAAATTCCGTAAAGGTTGTCTGGAAGAGATCGCTTTTTAGGTACAAGACCGCCTGCTGTTTCCCTTCAGTTTTAAGTTTTTATATTCGGTATTCCTTTTGGTATGTAATAAAAAGTAGGTGTTAACTTGAATTGTATTTGTATCCGCAAACTTAATTGGTGCTTTTTCCAAAATCAAGACAAAAAAATCCTGACTCTGACAAAAAATCATAAACGAGAGTTTATGTATAGGGTGCCACCACCAATTATGGACACTTTAAGCACAAGCATCAATAATGGACACTTCAACCCTTATTCAAAGATTACGGTTTTAAATTGATTGTTCTATAAAAAATGATTGACTCTTACTCGTATTTTCTTTTACATAAGAGTTAATGTACCTACATCATTGGGCCTTGTCCATTATTGGTGGTGTCACCCTATATTAAAGTCTACCTTTCCAACTGGCTCGAGCCATGGTTTTTGGACACGGTGCCACTGGCAGGCTCGCAGTCCACTCCAATATCGGTCAAGCGTGAAACGTGCTCTCGAGATAAATGCGAAAAGGATGTTTATGTCGGCTTGGCGCCTTTCTATTTGTCGCTTGTGTTGATTAATGTTAATTTCTTTAGGTATTTATCGAGCATTAATTTATGCGATTTGGGAAACTTGCGCATCCGCATATCTCAGCGATGTTAACATTTGTTATGCTTTATTCTGTCTTAATTAGGTGTTATTTACTTTTTGTCTGATTTTATATTGTACTATGGGCTTGGAATGGATCGGGATTAGACATTAAAGCCGTCGGGAAGAACATACATATTGGCTCGGCTTTTTTATGTCGATAGCTTATGTCAACAAATTTACCAGGCGATCCGTCCACTCGTTATTATCACATTAACCTCCTAGGACCCCCGGTACCAAATTTTGTACATAATAAAGTTCACCGTTCAGTCCTCAACATCCAAGCAACTGTGTAATAATAAATGCCGGTAGTACATATTTTTGTACATAATATTTAGCTATGGCGCTTTTGAATTTGAATCTTCGCGGGTTTATTTTGACAGATCATAGAGTAAGAGTGTTCTTTCTTAGACCATTTAATTCCTTATACATCGTACATACATGTAAAAATAGTATAACATATAAATATTCTAAAATTTTCAAGTTATCAAAAAAAGTGTGTTCAGGACTGACAGACAGCAAATAATAATTATGTACATAAATTTGTACAAAGGGCGTCTAGCACTTTGACATTTAAAAAAAGCTGGGTCTTAGGAGGTTAAAAAAAAACCTAGTTACCAAAATATGATCTGATAATTTAGTTTATTGGATCTTTATAAAACCTGGCCAATATGGCCATAATCAATCAGACTTACCGAAAAATTAATAGTAGATTAGTAAAATATGCCAACAAATATTCGGTACCTATACGAAGTCTGCCGTACAAAACTTATGCTCGTTATTACAAAACAAAAGAAGACAAATCGCTGTCATTAAAAGATCACAAGGGTAATCCTGTATTCGAACGTTCGTTAGGACATAGCACTGTCATATTCAGTTCAAACACTTGATATATATCTTTACCGCTAGGCGTTTCGAGCGTAAAGTTAAAAATATGAGTCGATATGCCACGTTCGATAAGTTACATATTAATATTCACTTTTTTGTAATATCGCTTACCTGGGGCCTATTGCATAATAAATTACAACTAATATTACAAGCGGTAGTCTCCTTTCAATCCCTTTCATCCGAAAGAGACTTCCGCTTGTAATATTAGTTGTAATTTGTTATGCAATAGGCCCCTGGTCAGGTTTACTAGAATAAAAATAACACGTGTGTAGATTTACAATGTTTAATATATAATCATTATATGGGGTGTATCGTGTATCCCTTTTACCCGTTAATGTATCCTACCCTCTTCGGTGTTAGGGATGGTAGGATACAATAAGCTAGAAATAAGAAAGGAATTGGGATTAGCCTCGTATATCTTCAAATTATTGCGGGGCAAGTTGTTCAACCCTGGAGTTCTGGCGGAGGTGCGTCTGAACGTGCCGGAGCGGTACGTGTGGCTGCGCCGGCGGCCGAGCCTGTTCGCCGAGCCCCGCGCTCGAACGCAGCTTCTTCGCCGGGCTCCCTTCACTAGGGCGCTGCGCACACTCAATCGAGTAGCGGTCGAAGTGGACCTTTTCTCTTGTTCGTTGAACGAATTCACAAAGGTTACGCTTGGCATTTTATGCTATAGTGCATAAGTTAGGGGAGTAAGGGGAGAACGGAGCTTACCATATATCCGACCCAACTGTCAACCTCACCTGCACGCGCCTTTTGGGGGCGGAAACCAATTAGGCTTTCGTGGTGCTCCCTGCTAGACAACGAACGAGGCTCTGACGACCGAGCCAATGGCAGTATAACCTAGCCTGATGGTTAGAAGGGGCTACAGCAGCTTAGGAGTATAAATAGCTTCTAAAATGTCTGATGCAGAAGGCAAGGGGAAACCACTGCATTATATTCCCAAGAAAGTCGTCATGAAAGTACAACCAAAAAGAAGTCAACGTGACGACCATGACCACTCTGTCAAGAGTGTAACGCCAAAGAAGAAGAAGAACATAAGTTCAGTGATATGGATATGCGTTTAAGTATAATTACTGCTGCTAGATATAAGTATATAACTATTGTATGTTTGAAAAGATCCACACTGTCGAATTAGGATAGCCTGTAATGACTGTTGTGTGTAATTCCAAGTTAGTGTTTTGTTATGCGTAGAGCCGTAGACCAAAGGATTACTATAATAACTAGGTTTAGGGAAAAACCTTCCACCTACTTAATTAAGTACTAGATAAATTACTTATTGACAATTACATTATGTTTAACTAAGAATTATCTTTATCAACTGTTGTCGAGTACCAGGTGTTTCTTTGAATAAATACGTATTAAATGTATTACTTATCATTACTATCGCGGCACTTATTTGGGTGCAATAATACTGAACCGAGGACAGGTGAATAACCTTGTTTTGATTCTTATTTCAATTCAATTCAATTTATTTAAATCAGACAATGTCCATAGAATATGTTAGTAACAGATGCAAAAAATTAATCTTAAACCCTATGTTAGTATTACATCTATTTTAATTTAATTTAATTTAAATTAAAAAATATTATACACATGACCCCCTCTGGAGTCCATGTGTATGGAGTCCCAGTGCCTCCATATTGTACTGGCTGGGTATTTGAGGTGAAGTTGTGCTTATTTTAACTCCAGAATATGCAAAACTTTTCTTTGAAATATATCTGCAAAAGAAGGGGACACCATTTTAGAGACAAGCAGCTGACGCTGATACGTCTAGAGCTAGACCACAGTTCACTTTTTGAACTCATTTGGTAAAGTATTTTTATAAGACTTAACATGTTATCTAACTTCTTCATGGTAGGCCTCTGCACTTTACCAACAATGTATATTTATGAGCTTGTCACAAACTTAACACGAAGTGATGTAATTTTAAGCGGGACACTTTCCACTTACAAAAAACCTGTCATTGGCGAATACAATACTTGTTTATTTACATATTGTAAATGGAACATATTATTGACCTTTTAACAGGTTTTTGTGTGATTCTTGGTATGGTCATCATAAATGTAGGTTTGTACGTTCTCATATTGGAAATCATGTCTCTACGTTTTTACGCCGTTGTCTTGTCATTAATTAAAGTAAGGTTCACATATTTTATCACCGAGTTCTTGTGTAGATGTTTTTTATGTTTTTGTTCTTAGGTTTTAGGTTAGGTGTTACCGTACCTACTGTCTTCTCGAAGATCTCACGATTCGAAATAATTGCCATATGATAAATAAACCAAAAATATAAGGTTAACTGTTAGATGGTGTGGAATTTTAAGTGAAGTGTCTCTAATAATCGGTGAATTTATAGACCCTACGGCGTAAGATCATAGTTGTAGCAGTGGTGCCTTAAAAGCAAAAGTACCTTAAGGACAGAAATATATACTAAAAGGATGATAATAATCTAATAATGTAAAATGTAAACACTGCTAATAGGATTTTTTGTAAGTAATAACTTTAAAACATTTTTTATTTAGTTATTTATTTGTTCCAAATTAATACTTACAGACTAGCTACACGTATTAATTATTTTGGCAAATTAAAATAAGTACATTGAGAGAAACCTTACATCTAATACATAGTTACACACTTTCCTGAACTGAGCTTACAGTAACAATTGTCTCTAAGTACCGGCCAGCGCATGCGTAGAAGCGCGGTTCAGAGGTGTGAAAAATATCAAGTTGGCTGTCGCTGGCCAAGATATCGTTTAAAAGCTTTAAGGCCCGGTGTAGGGGAGAGTGGGTCAGCGAGCGCGTGTGCGTCGTCGGGACAGCAAATAGGGGGCGGCGGCGAGCGCGAAGTTGCTGGTTGGATACAAGCGGTACCCGCAGACTAATCAACTCCAGCATTGAAGCGTTACTTATAAAACCCCGAATGAGCTGGAAGAAATATTTAACCAGATACATATCTCTCCTGGTCTCTAGAGAGGTATAGCTCACCATTCCCAGAACATAAAGCGTGGGGTGCATGTAGGGATAATACCCATACATTTTTTTGTAAAGAAAACGGATAAAAGTTTTTTGTATCTTTTCAAGCATCAGTATATACTTTTGTTCGTGCGGACTCCATATGATACAAAGTTTCAAGGCGACTGCGAACATATGCATTGGACACTATTCGCCAGCTATTTGTCAGGTAGGCAGCAGTTTGTCCAATACGGGCGCACGACTTCGAAACTATTTCCAGTAACATCCGGAATAGGTCAAGGAAGTAATCTGGGCCCCTTACTGTTCCTTATCCTGATAAACGATCTTCCAACGTCTATTAAGCACGCCACCTGTTTATTGTTTGCTGACGATCTTAAATTAGCCCTTCCTATTAGCAGCCATAACGACTGTCTTCAATTGCAAGATGACATAGATACAGTTCGGATGTGGGGTCTCGAAAACAGTGAGAATCTAAACAGCGAGAGGCTAAACATTTCTCAGATCAGAGAAATGTTTAGCCTGTATTATAACAAAGCCTAGAGATCTTCTCGCTGCGTCACAGGTCTTGATAATATTTTCATTCAAAGTAAGCTGTGAGTCAAATAATGTACCCAAATCGCGAACTGATGTGACGCGATTCAAGGGATCATTTTGTAAGGTGTAGTTAAAGAGCACCGGCTGGCGAGCTCGCGTAAATGACATTACAGAACATTTCTCCATATTTAGGGTCAAACTGTTTTCGAGACCCCACATCCGAACTGTATCTATGTCATCTTGCAATTGAAGACAGTCGTTATGGCTGCTAATAGGAAGGGCTAATTTAAGATCGTCAGCAAACAATAAACAGGTGGCGTGCTTAATAGACGTTGGAAGATCGTTTATCAGGATAAGGAACAGTAAGGGGCCCAGATTACTTCCTTGACCTATTCCGGATGTTACTGGAAATAGTTTCGAAGTCGTGCGTATTGGACAAACTGCTGCCTACCTGACAAATAGCTGGCGAATAGTTTTAGTAGCGGAGTCGTGAAACCAGCTTGTGCTATTTTTCACAATAACGTGTCGTTATTCACTCTATCGAAAGCTTTCTGGAAATCAAAGTACGCCACATCAACCTGCCTCTTCTGATCCATATTATTGGCGATTAAGGTAACTACGTTCAGAAGGTTTGATGTGGTTGGATATCATCATCATCATCATATATATCAGCCGCAAGACGTCCACCGCTGGACATAGGCCTCCCCCAGACAGTGCCACAATGACCGGTCCTGCGCCACCCGCATCCAGCGGACTCCTGCGCGTTGCTTGGATATATTTATATTTAAACTATTATATTTAAACTTGGAACAACGTTCTTCTCCGATGATGGAATCTGCCATTCAATAATCAATCAATAGCAAACTAGTTATTAAATAATGAGCTCTAACGGACATTGTATTTACTATAACGGTGCTCTGATATTCGTACACATTTATTATTCTGCCACAAATAATTACATCGTGATGTTTTAGATAATGAATTAATGGTTATTTTCTTTTTTCAATGTAGACTGTGCCTTGGGCATTTTTTATCTTTATATGACGATATCTGCGCTGTATGCCTGCCAACAAAGGAATGAGAAGCCACTCCAGTCAGCTTTTTTTACGAAATTTTGTTCTGAAGAATTTTTTGACTTCCCACATACCTACAAACTTAAAATTTGGTAATAATGTTTGTTATAGGTTACTTATATTTTACCAATAAATACTAGTACATTCGATTTTTTCTTTGTAGTTTTCTTATTTTTCTTATAAAAACCAACTTAACTTTGCGGTCGGTTCGGAACCCTAAATGTGCGAAGTCCGACTCGCACTTGGCCGGTTTTTTACGGTTTTATATTTGGGAAACAAGCACACGGCCTGGCCTGCCAGATGCTTAACATGTACTTGGCCTATGGACGCAAGTGACTCCGGAATAATGACAATCTCGCTGCCACTGACCATGTTTTGTTTTGAAAATTCGTTGTAGTTAGAGTATGTAGACATATATTATAATTTTATTATTACGATTATTTTATGTAATGTGGCAGGATTCTGATCCTGCATGCTTTTGACTATCGTAATTAACACTTTAAACTCTCGCGCTTTGTAAACATACTTAAAAGGTTTGTTTTAACGGGTCTAACGCGATATTTATGTATTTACCTTTTTACTTTTTTTTTTTTAATACGTGTTCGTGTTAGAAACAAAGTGGACGGGTAGTGAACATTTTTCGAGTCTACCCCTCACATTTTTGTTAACCTATGACGACAGTCATATCCGCGACCACGGCTGGTGAAACCCGTGTCGAAACGTCGGTAAAAAAGGTAAATACATAAATATCGCGTTAGACCCGTTAAAACAAACCTTTTAAGTATATCGTAATTAAATCAATCTTTATAAAATAAAATTAATTACTTATACAACGCTCAACTAGGGAAAAATGTCCACGTCAGTATAGTTTTAAGCCAATTGGCAAATTATTAATAGGTAATGTATGCCAAGAAACGCGCATGACTGACCTACCCCATAACCGAGCGTGCACTGATCGCCATCACTCATTTCCAATTCTAATGCTCCGCCGTAACCACTACACGGCGGCGCAAGCGCAACTCAGTTCCTACTACGATAAAATAGCAGATTTCATACCAGTTATTAAAATATTGACGCCATGGTCAAACTATAGTACAGTCAGAAGCAAAAGTAGCTACGCGGGCAAGGCGTTCTAAATGATCTACACACGCTCTGATTCCCTTATTTTAAACATGTGTGTAGATCATTTTGGGCTCTTCGAATACGTAGCTAGTTGTGCTGCTGACTGTACATAAATTGTGTCTCAAGGGAGCAAAATGATATATGTATGGCGCGGGTGGTAAACTGAATCCTGAGTGAAGTGAAAAATTCTACAATAGAATGCTGAGCGTAGCGAGGGATTCTAAAGTATAATCTTGAGCGTAGCAAGGGATTCAAGAGTTTACGCCCGAGACGGAAATAATTTTGATAATTACTGCTTTTCACACCCTCGGTGAGGAAAGGAGTCATAGTTGCCCTCAAACGAGGGAAAAAAGTATCATTCGAGGGCAACAATAACTCTTTTCTGAATAGCAGGTGTGACTGTGAAAAGTAATTATTCTAATATCTGTCTTGCGCCCGTGACTCAAAATCGAGCTTTTCCGAAGACGAAGTGAGCCGAGGCACCGGCATCATGCAGTTTCAACTCAATCCCTCCTTTTTATTCCCGCCAATTAGTTATACTTACAAACGTATACCATAATTTGGTACTTAAACATAATGAACTAAATTAACTATAAATCAAATCTTAGATTAATGTGACTGGCTAAAATGGGCTGTAGATCAAGGCAATAAGAGTGTAATTGGTCGCCGAAAAGCGTTATCGTGTATTAGCTTCTTAATTAGCGACAGCGTTAAAAGAAAGTGCTATTAACGAGTGCTGCAGGTTTATAACTTAACTTGTTATCTGAATTTTTACAGTTTTATTGAGCGTGCAAATGTTAAAGCAATTTAGGATTTTACGTAGTTATTAATTGTGATTTTTATTTGAGTGGCACATTATGTTTGCTTGCATAGCAATTAAAAGCGACCCAACTTAGGTAGTTGTTATGGGCGTGTGTAACCAAAAATACGCGTTCGTTGAAACACCGCTGTGACCAGACGAGGAACAACTTGGATTGATTTTGGGATATATATTTTTTTCTCTGATTCTCCAAAACATTGACCATCGCTGAAAATTTTCTCGACGCAAAAAGATACACTTTTTTTTTCCTTTTTTTTACTAAGCCTATACTTTAACAATACTATATAAACTACCCAATCAAGTTAAAATCATGGGATTACCTCATCTAACTCTCACAAAATAAAATAGAAATAAAACTTCACAAAATCCAATATAAAATTTATGAATAAATAGTCCAAAAAAGCTACCTAGCCGATGAGTGTTGCATCTCGTTTCTTGTGCGTGGATGACATAAGCGACATTGTTTACAGAGTCAAGGCATCCCCTTAAGATGTTTGATGTCTCTTTTCTCTTCTCAGTTGGACAATGATTAGCAGTGTAGTCGTGGTTATGGATTGTTCATTCGGATCATAGCCGCAGCTCTAGTGATTTTTCTCCACTGGTCTCCATTCCATTCACATTACTTTGTCGTTCTCCACTGGTCTCCATCCCGTTCACTTGACGATTGAATCTACTTTCTCGGATTACATTTAGTTCCATGGAATTAACTTTTCGTGTAACGTGACTGAATGAATCCAAGATAAGACTTGTAAGTTACAAGTTTCACGTGTAAGATTACCTTGTAACAGGGGCAACAGAATTTGTCTTCATAGATACTAATATTTTAATTCTAAAAGCGAACGTGTTAAACAGTTATTCTATTCATTAAGTATTATTCTCATTTAGGTAAAACGATCAATAATCGTTACAAATTAAACAATGGAAATACCACTATAAAATTAGTCTTCTCGTTGACAGTCATTTACACAATAGGGCAATTATACAATTGAAGGCTTATCACTGAAACTAGAGCACTTCTATTTTTCTAGTCGAGATTATTTTGAAATGAAATCAAGGTGTCACGCAACCAAACACTAAATCTAGAACAACCAGTTACTTGCCTGAGAAAAATAAGGAATAAAATATTAAGAATGCTCTTTGTTTTTCCAGTGATCGTGTTTTATCGTTACATTCAAGTCTGTAATTGATCTAAGTTAAGGCCGGCGTATTGATGGCCGTTGGGGCTGAAAGGTTCTGGAAGGCGCAGCGTGGGTGGGTAGCCCCCTACAAGGTGGACTGATGACCTGGTAAAGGTCGCGGGAGTCCGCTGGTTGCGGGTGGCGTAGGACCGGTCATTGTTGCACATTTTTATACCTGAGTTGAGTTGAGATCATATCTGCCATCTTGGTACTATGCTATCTATACCTTCTTAGACACTTACTACTTTACAAACTTCATTGGGAATGCTGGTACAAATTATATGTACTCGTACGTATGTATGTACGTATGTATTGCTTTATTGTATATAAAACACAGTAAAGTAAGAAAAAAAAAACAAAAACAAAAAATAGATGAAGTATAAAGGCGAGTTTATTATCCCTTAACTTAAAATCTATTGTCTAAATACCTATATATGTAACTTTATTTATTCCATAAGATATATGGAAAATATGTTCAACAGGGAATATAACCACGGCACCTGATAACTAAATTATTTATAGTTTTCATACTAAGCGTAACTAACTAACCTAGCGTAACTAACCAGGCTTCACAACAGAAAAAGATCTCGATCTCGTTACGTCACAAAACATCTGCTCAACGTAACTCGTTGACAATTCGCCGCATGAAACAGTTTCCAATCGAGTAACCATAGTTGTTTTGTTGCATTTTGGTGTCAGTCGACTCGAGTACCAATAACGTTGAGTGCAGAAACAACGAGAATTATAATAGGATTAACGGTGCGCGCATGTAAAACTGCGATGTCAGTTACAAAAGGTATCATACTGTAACTTTAATTTTGTGTCTTATTCCTTTGTAATACGGCTAAGAATGTTGACACATTTTTGACGACGGGAGAAATGTACAAAAAAAATCGGCTATATTGACAAGAGAGTACGATTGTGAAGATAACCTTGGGATATGGGTGAGGACCAAAATTTTAGCACATACAGGCATATTTAATTCGCCTACATTTTAATCGATTCCGTTGTGACACGAAAGTTACACATTTAAAAATTGTGTGACATATCAGGCTTATTGAGAGACGAATGGCGACGGATTGTCAAACTTGTCATTAAACCGATATGACTACCACGACCAGCCTGCCAAGAGTGAAGCGAATAAAAAAAAAAATCAGGCTATATAATAAGCTTGATTTTTTCAGAGCTTAAAATATAAGTTTATAAACACACTCTGTACCCGCAGCCGCACACATTATCGTTCATCTGGGAGCCGATTTTTGAGTGTCGAACGCTCGACTTTTTACTCGAGATCTGTCAAAAAGCTATGATGTTTTGACAGATGTCGAGTGAAAAGTCGAGCGCTTAGTTCTAAAGAGATGAGTGTTATATTTATATAGAACTAGATACGAGTATGAATAGTGCAAGTAACAGCTGACTATATAGTTATCTATATTCGCTGTGGCCCGGTCGCCTTGGGCGCGGCCGACGACGCAGGACTCGAACGTTCGAAAGGTTACCGAAGACATAAATATATTAGAAGCGGCAATGAACACTTGCGTTTAGATCAACTACGCTCCGGGAATGTGCTGTCACTGTTGGGTTGATGAACAATTTATTTATGCTTATGATGAAATATGAATGAGGCTGCCTTAAACAAGAAAATTGGTGATAGGTATATATATTTTTTTGTACAACGACGGTGGCAAACAAGCGTACGGTCCACCTGGTGGTAAGTGGACACCGAAGCCTATAGACGCTCGCAACTCCAAGGGAGTCAAGTGCGCGATGTCGAACCTTTATAAAATTTGAGAATTCACTGTGTTGACAGAAGGGAGATTTTTTTTTATGTTCACCTAGTTGCGGGCCCCGGCGGTATTACATGGACATTTAAAATTATCGAAATGAAACAAAAATTATTAACTTTTCCATACAAATATTAAATAATTTTCTTCTATGTACACAAATCCTCTTCTGCGAATTACAAACACAATTAAAAATCAATTATCCAAAAGGCAGTCGTCTGAAGTGATGCGCATACATGTGGCGATGTATTTTTTGCAAACATGGTCATAAATTGAAGTATTTTGTTTGCAATACGAACACGCCAAGTATAAGTTTTCCAGCGACACGCCAAATGCCTAACTTTCATTTTTCCAATTTATAAAATAAAAACTCTTCCCTGCCTAAGAGTATAGATATTCTTACCACAACTGTATAAAATTCTCAAAAATCGCGGGTTTTCCAGTGTTATAAATTTTCTTTTTTTGCTTTTCTTTGTCTATGATTAGAAGATATAAATAAATTAAAAAGTTAGAATACTTAAGTGTCCATTTCATTTATTTGAGCACTAAGTAGTGCTAATTTTTTATTTTTTTCTTAACTTTTTTCTCTGAAGTAAAGATACTTAATAGTTTTTTTTTCTTGTGAGTAATAGTTTTTACTAGTTTTGTAAGGAAAAATACTAAAAATGTTCTTTTTCTTCCGTATCGAAAAATTATAACAAAAATAATAATAAAAAAATAAATATTTTGTGGACATTTTACACAAATCAACCTAGTCCCAAACTAAGCAAAGCTTGTACTCAGGGTACTAAGCGACGATATACATACTTACTTACCTAAATACATAGAAAAAATTAAGTGAATAGAAATTAAACTTATAAATAACATTCACCTAGATTTTAGTGTTAGGTAGCGGAAGTGATCCAATGAAATATTTATATTCTATTCAGTAATCTACGTAATGATAACGGAGCGTAGTTTGTCGCCGCCAGCCCCGGCCCCATCTAGAATCTCTACGCGCTATGTAGTGCGCACCTTCTACCACTCAAGAGGAAAATGACACACAATCGTCCACTTCCTAACATTATCCTAGGTCAATCTTGTTACATTGAGTTCGTGCCTCACATGGAAAAGTTTGAATGCTCGTTGGTTTCCGATCTGCGAGTCTGCGAAACTGGCACAATTTATTGATCATTGGGACATTTAATTGTGATATAACTTTGTTTAAATGTGGCTATCACACCTATTGGTTAATTAACAGGGGGGTTTTAGTGCGAGTGCATCAGAGCTGTGCCTGTGTTTATATTAGATACATCGCAAGCTTGACAGCTAAGGTCTCAAATATATGAAAACATTTTCGCACAGCTCTAGTGGATATTCACCCTATCACCAATGAAAGTCACTACACTTCACTCTTTAAAAATGGCTTTCCATCAAACTTATGATGATTTCGCCAATAAATACTT
This sequence comes from Cenopis cana, assembly GCA_951800055.1. Lineage (NCBI taxonomy): Eukaryota > Metazoa > Arthropoda > Insecta > Lepidoptera > Tortricidae > Cenopis > Cenopis cana. The sequence continues at coordinate 15,264,998 of OX637480.1, forward strand.
GTTCAAAGACGTTGTTCGGTAGCGACGCCATGACAGTAGGCAACTGGTTTTGTTCGGTAGTGGGTTCAGCCCGTCGTCGCGAAGAACACGTGTGTTCACCAGCGCGGCGACGGGCAAAAACCCTCCCGATGAAAGTCAAAGTAATTTTTTAATTTAGTCAATAAACTATACCATCGTTTTGAATAAAAAATAGTTCTTCCAGGAGAAGAAGCACCGTAAAAACTCTGCGAAATCTTAAATCAGATACGTTATCATATATGTAGACAAATACTTATAATGAATGCTAGATCAAATTAATGAGGGTGTTTTTTTTATTGTAGTGGATATTAAGTAAACATCTTCAACCTAGGTACGTCAACCTTTATCTTAATGGCGATTTCCACAATTTGCGAAGTTAACACAACAACTTGAAAATACAAGGATATTGATGTTATTAATACTACAAGGATATTGAGTATTTCCAGCTCAGTAGCAACTTTTCGAATACGCGTTTGTTTGGACATAATGTACTGCGTAATTTTAGTTGAAAGTGATAATCAAAAAGTATTCAGTTATCCTTCATGACATGTTTAATTGTTTAAACGTCTTCAAATGCCAATCAGAAGATTACTTAAATACTCCTAGCTAAATTACAAAACCACTGTTAAGCACTTCAAAGAGGTTCAACTAGGTTGTTTAAAAACAACAGATGTTGAAGAAATGACACATACGGGTCCCACAAGTAAGTATATAATGTAGATAGAATCACTTATACTGTTTTCTAATAACATATATTTATGTTTTTAAATCACTGTTTCACAGAAATCGTTCATAGGATTACAATCTTCCAAGTAATTATCCAGTAATCGATTGCCGAAGCCCGTATAATCACGGTGCTCATAGATCGCCATGGTCGCGCACCGACCTGCCTTGCGCGCGCGCAAACGCCATTACACTAGTCTAACTTCCGGTAGAAAATTCCCAAAAAAACGCGAGTCATGCTACAAATCAATATCTGCTTAAGTCGTATGCAATGAAATTGGCGATTGTATTTGTAATTACTTTTTAACTACTGAGGCGTAAGCTACCCTGGGTAAGAGACGCGTAAGCTAGCAATTTGAATAAGCACCGGATAGGATTATTCAAGACTTTGATGTAGGTACCTACTTATGTTTTTTGTTCGATGTGTATTTCAGTAGAAATAATATGTAAATTAGGGTGATTGCACTCGAAACTGTACCTGGATTGTACCTATTGATTTTAGTCACCACAACTAACCTTTAATTGCAATGGGAATAACCCACCGAACGGATACACCGTAGGACCCCGGGGAAACGGGAGTGGGACGATGGGTATTGTTCGAGTCTTGTGGGGTGAATTTGAGTGAGGAATCTAAGCCTGAGCCTATTTTAGTACCAACATTTTATACCACGGAATATCCGTGCAATGTTACTAGCTATCATTTAAGGCGATATATCGATTGAAAGAGACACCCTTTGTTTTTCGCTCACGACAAAACGGGATGCAACCCTCTCCGAGAATGGCTTTTTAGACAAATCTCGTTAAATATCTGACTGTGTGCAGGTTTATTTAATTTCCTCTTGTCAGTACCTAGATGAGGTAAAATACCATCATATTAACTTAATCGTGTCTTTTAATAATGCGTTGTTTTAGTAGGCTGAGGAAAAAAAGGAAAATATAGACTCGACTTTGGATTTATTTTCTATCGAGAAAATTTTAAGCAATCATGTTTCGCTATTGTCAGTACCACAATCATATAGTCAAGAATCATATATCTGAAAATCAGCCCCTACTGTTTGCTAGTCTGGGCAGGACAGCGTTTCAAAGTCTCCAAATTTCTCAGTGTAGCGCCTTAAATATTTTGAATTACAGCACCAGTTTTTAGCGTCCCGATTAGTCCAAGACTTGGCAGGAGTTTTATACAAGTTTGTATATACAGGGTGGAAAAAGCTTTGTTTCTTTTTAAAAACAAAAGAATGTTTCCTTTAAGTAAAACGAGCTAACTTAACGATTTAAGGCAGTTTCCGTCCAGGGCCCATATTTTTTTCCACCCTGTATATTGTAATGCATTCCGCGTACTATAAGAGTGCCTAAAAGGTTATGTGTTGGTTATTTAATGCAGATTATGGTTGCGCAACGATTAAATAATGTAGCGTATTATTGGAACGTGACAGGCATTTAATGTTTGAAAAAAAAATTGAATAAAAAACCTTTTAAGTTTGATGTAATCTCATTTTAAATTTGTATTTGCATCTCGCACATCATGTCGCATTACAATACCAACGATAAATGCCTTAAAGTCACCAATAATCAAATGAAGCGATCATGCATCTTTAGGGTTGCCACTTTATATAAAAATACAGTATTCCGAAAGAAGTTTCTTGCATGATATTCTCTTAAGGAAAATATATAATGACGACGTTCTTCAATCTTCGTATAAACTAATCAAGAAGGAAACAGCCGCTGATAGTATGTATACGTATTCATAAGATTTTTTTCCAGTTTGTTCCAGTTTGTTCGGTTCTTATAAGTATTTTGTATATATGGCAAGATATCTGCCTACCGGGCACGCTAATAAAATAATATACCTAGATAAACACAGGCAAAAGGTAGATAGGTAATATTTATTTAAATATTTTTGCTTAATCATGACAACCCTATATTTAAAGTCAACAAACGTCCTTAAGCAAATTGTGAATTCGCAATGTCAATATTGTGCTCAGTATCAAAGAGAGTCCTGATTGTCTCATTTGACCTGCTGTAATAATCATATTTAGCATGTATACGTCATAATGTAGGTACATGTAGTATCACGTTTGTTTGTGTGGCCAGTGTACATATACTAGCTAAATATTAGCTTTCAAGTTATTTTGAAATTGTATAAAAATATTTTTATTTTTTTCGAAATCAACGACCACAACCACATCCAATAAACGAATGTTTTGGTTCACATATGATCCCCGCGCGTATTTAATAATTTTAATAAGGAGATTAGTGGATGATGCATCATAAAAATTGACACAATATGAAAATAACAAAGTCTAGTTAGTCATATCATCCCAGTATCATCCTTACAATTGTTGTTACGTATCTTGTGTTTTTCTCAATTCATTAAGTTTCCCCTTGTTCCTTGCTGGCTGTATCTTGCTGACGATGAAAATGTTTTTTTTTGCGTTTAAACTCTTAGTTCGTATTGAATTTAAATTAATTTTTTTTTACAGGTAATGACTGTCAACGCACCTTTCTGTGATCTGGTAAGCCACGTATGTATAGCCATGGCGTCTTTTCGGTCAAAGTGATGTGATGATGTATTTCTGTTGCCACTATAACAACAAATACAAAAAAACAGCATAGAATAAATATTTAAGCTCCAGACAACAGACATGATTTTTTTTGCCGTTTTTTTAGTTAATAGTACAGAACCCTTCGTGCGCGAGGCCGACTCACACTTGGCCGGGATTTTTTTATTGACCGAAGTCTCCATTTCAGCTTGAAAAAAATGTTTTCATACATCAGTTCTTCTGCTGCGGCTGGTCTTCTCCACATATTGCATTTCTCAACCAACGTCCATCATCAAACCTACAATTTCTAGAACTTGGCACAGAAAATATTATTTCATGTATTTTGCTTACCCCTTTTGGAAATAGGATTTAATGACGTAATATAACAAAAACCAACGCATGTAGGTTTTTGTTATATTACTTCATTAAATCCTTTTCATGTGCGCAGTAGGAAGAAGAGTGCTTTTTCTCACTGTCATGTTAAGTTATGTTGATCACATCGTGATCAGTTATTTAGAATGTGTTCTGTGTATCAACTTATTTAGAGTCTCCATACGAAATTAAAAAAATAACGTTGGTTTCCTTCTGATTGTCACGAATTTCACTGTATAACAAAAAACGTGCATGTAGTTTTATGTTTGTGAAAGTCTTTTAAAGCCCATGACGACATGCTTGTACGCGTGATTTTCGCTACAAGTTAGAAAAATGCGTCTACGCGCTACGCTACGCCGTAGCGCGTTAGTGGCCCCGAATCGGTTACTTTGTTCACTGCATTTCACGTGTTATCGAGACTTGCGTCTACAAGTGCTTTTTGCTACACAGCGGAAACACCTACCTACTAAGGGCTACAGCGTAGCACACGTAACGTGGCTTTAGTGCAGATGGAGTTAAGTAATAGAAATATTTTTATTACAATAGTAGATGTTAAAAAATATAGTATCCATTTATTTACAGAGACAATGAAAGATTCCACTGATATCCTCATATTCTTAGATTAGGTTTAAATTGTTCTTGGTACTTATTTATATCTTATTTAATCGAAGCGTGCAACGCATATATTATTCAGATTAGATCGTAGGCAGAAATTGTTAATTATTAGTAGTAGTTAATTTTGCAATGACGCATTGTTATATAAGGAAAATGCGTTTAAAGATGCACATGCTATATTTTCTGACAATATCTGATGGTATATGATGGTAGATGTATCATTGTTTCCTATATTTTTATGTCCTATTCTTAGTAAACTATCGTAAAAATGAGTAGTTATGTGGCCATTTTATGCATACATTATTTAAATTTTAATACAAGAAAACAATATAGGTATATTAGCAACTTATCATAATCTACACGGCATAAAGAACAACGTGGTTTTCCTCAAAAACCATTATTCAAGAAATAATTTCTAAAATGAAGTCACCAAGCCACCCTTATTTTTCTACTTTTAACCATTTTTCTGCGAATTTTATTCGGATTATTTCGGACTAATGTGAAATTTTGTAATTTTCATTCCGGAATCTACAATTACTTGGTTTTCTGACTTTTATAAATTAATGATCCGTTTCGACCATTTCTGAAGCCATCTTAGAGTACTTATAATATGTGTGTAGATAAAGTAATGTAGGTATGCAACTTACGAGTATGTACCAGTTGCATAAACGACTATAATATGCCTATTTATTTATGGTCGGCCAGCACAGCATATTGAGCTAACTCTAACGTCGCGACCTAGATAAAATTTTGATTATAGTCAAGCCTTCCAAAATTAAGTTGCACTGACTTTTTAGAGTGCATGAACAACATGTCAATATTTTGATATTGAATTTTTGTGCAGTCAAAAGGCAATTTTAACTCATAAATTATAGCATACAAACATTTCCCGCTGAAATACTTAACTAAATCCTTAAAAAAAACTATGTTCAATTGACGTTGTTATTGTTCCATTAAAGTAATATTTTAATAGAGTTAACAGAATGATTCCACGGTATAACAGCGCTGAGTCACGGAAAATAATAGCGCATTTTATATGACAGGATAAAGGCAGTTAGCTGAAGCAACGAACCGCGCCATAAGACCGCTGTTACATATCAAGACTCACACGTGGCTCTAGGTCGTTAAAGCTTTTACACATGACTAGGGAGTCTATTGGACTAAGTGTGTTGGACTGGAATCGATGTGGCATTTATCTCACGAGCTTGCCCAGAAGGCCTAGTCAGTTAGTTCGCTTGTCTCCGCTCTATACGCTTGCCAGCTATCCTCTAGCCGCCACCCATATGAAAAGAGTAACAATTAAATATAAACGAAATATAGCAAACTAGCGACCCGCCCCGGCTTTGCACGGGTGTAAATTATGCATATGAACCTTCCTCTTAAATCAGTCTATCTAATACAAAAAACCGCATCAAAATCCGTTGCGTAGTTTTGAAGATCTAAGGCGACTTCCTGATTTGTCTGTGCGGAGGCGGTACGATATGAGAAACCTGTTAAATGTCAGTGACAACTGTCAGTCAACTCAGTACTACTTTTTACTGCGCCCCTACATTTAAATGAGTGCTTCCTGGCGCGGGATGCGCGGAAGCGGGACGATGCGAAGGCAGTACTGCTCCGCTTCTGAGCATAATATTACTACTGCGTAAATGCAAAACTGTCAGTATTCTGTCAAGTGGGAATCTTTGCGACATCAGTAAGTTTACGTCAAAGAAGAAAATGTCACATATCGATCCAGCCCCGCCAAGTCAGGAAGTCGACGAAGCATACAACGGGACAGAGAGAAGCGACTTTGTTTTATACTATGTAGTGATATAATAGTAGGTATATGTTTAGTTTTATAATCGAAAGAAACAAAACAAAATGCATCTGTGTTCCAATTTAGTGATAACTCCATTGAAGATGTGGATGAGTTTTAAAAAGCTTTTAGGCGGTGAGAGGATCAAGCGAATGACCTAAAGTTGTGGTATAGTGGGTATATAATATACTTATTTTCTTTCGGAAACTTAATCCACCACAAAAGTGAAGAAAAACTTTTCCCTCACCGCCCAAAAGCTTTTTAAAACTCATCCACATACTTCTCATAATTTGCCTGATTTCCAGTTGGAGTTTAATGCCGCATTTTGTTGTACGCTTTTATTGTTACGAGTATTCCAAAGTTACATTAATACATTAAGTTACATTATTTACTATACAAGTATGTACAGTCAAGGGCATAAATATGTATACATTTTTGGACCTTATTTCAATGGAGCAAGGTGAAAAAATGTTAACATATTGGTGCCCTTGACTGTACCTAGTTTTATGTTCCTGGAGGTGAGCAAGGTTGCCAGAGAGCTCCCGAGGATGCACTGTGTTGAGAGCAAGGGACCTAAATGTGTCCCTGATTTACCGTGCTATTAAACATCGTTGCATTTAATTAAACAACTTTGGTGAACAATCGTTTTGTTATTCAGGCATCGTAATTATGTAGCATTTTCATTGATGGGCCGCGGTTATAATGAAACAGGAGTGCTACCACGAACAACAAACGAAGTTTTCCTTCTCTGTCGCACGTATGTGCAAACTTGCAAGTGCGACAGAGAGGGAAAATTTCGAATGCCGGTCGCGGTAGCAGTTCTGGTATCTAAAGGGTTAAATAATAATTAATGGCGCTGATATAAACGTAAATTATCAATTCAGAATGGAATTGTTTATATTATTTCAGAGTCAAAGCCGATGTTAACAAAAAACAGATAAAGTGAACACTTGAAGCCTCTACTTAGGCAATCAAGTTATTAACTGAAATCATTCGATGGAAAATAACGAATTTTAATGTCTATCTGTCTAACACAGATTAATACCGTAGGAAATTTATAAAGATAATATGCTTGCTAATTATATTTTAACGATATTATTTGAAGCTATAAAAACTTCAGTTGAAAAATCCTAAGTGTTAATCATATTAATTTAAGAGTATAACTAGAAAATTAACTGGAATATAGGACTGGCTTTTAGTTTAGCACATTGTAGGATTAATATTAAGTTTATAAAGCTTGTTTATGAATTGTATAATATGTATGTGTCCCTCTTCAATCCGTCTTACATTCCCACGAATAAAATACGCAGAATAAATTAATACGCAGAAAAAAATGCCTATGCCTGTATCGATCGCTATCTTTTGGCAATATACCCTCGCACTCAATTTCACTTCCAATTTCCCTTTTAAAATTGCAAGCTGTTGATGGTTGATGGCAATTTTGAAAGGGTTTAGTCAAATTGAGAGAGATCAATCATTAAGTGCCCGGTCACGAGTTAGCATGATCTTTAAAGATAATTTTCTTATTAACTCGTCTGGGGTGCGGTGCGGCGGTTTTGAAGACAATCTGTTAACGCAGGTGTTGGCAACCTTTAAGCAACCAAAGGCCACATCGTCGTAACAAAATTGTCGCGGGCCGCATGTTAGAATTAATAAGTTGAATTTAACGTAGGTGCTTGTAGTAAATAACTTCAATAACTCGTGTTTACTTACTTTTCTCTATTTGAAGCTATCATCAAATCCTACTAATATTAAAAAATGCGAAAGTTTAGATGTTTGGATAAATTGGATATTAAGATGGTTCTTACTCAATCACGCAAACACGGCTTGAGGGATTGTGTTGAAACTTGATATACAACGATTTTACAGCCTGGATAAACATATAAGACACTTTTTTATCCCGATAATCACCCCTGGAAGGTACGAAATAAGGAGTGGAAAACGCAGAAGTCGCGGGAAACAGCTACTCGAAGATAATAATGCTGATGTAACTTGTAATCTGTAAATTCTTAGTATTGAAGCGTTATAGGCAAGAATAAATTCAAAATTCAAACGCAGATGCTTAAACAAAACCCTATAAGTAATGAAGTTTTGTCCAAGTTCGGAAAACTTTTTTTTGACAAAGGTTTTCTCCTATACCGCTTGACCGAATTATTACGTGCTTATACTCATTAGACGCAATTCGACAAATATAGTCAGTAGCATCCATCCATATACTTACACAATTTAAAAAAAATCTTCTACACCACCTTTTGCACGAGCACAACATTATACTGACTGGCGTACCTACCTCACGAGCCACCTCCACCTACCATATTCAATGAACCAAAGAGTGACGTCCATAAAAACCTTGTTCCGATTGATGCGATAGAAGATGTACCTATATTATACAAAAATCATTATGATAATTATTTCACAACAGATCCCAAATGGATCGTAAATAAAACAAAAAACACGGGCATTTCATTTATTACGAAGTCTTAAAACGACTGTTTTATTTTGACGCTGAGAATCTATTTTAGAAGATTTTGCTGACATTAAAGTTTTTTTATACACGAATTCGAACCAGTTTTATATCGAAATACACAAGCGGTGTGAGGTTTTTAAGTATCATTTTATGAATGATTAGTCTATAGTATTCATCTTCGATTTCGATAACAGCGACCCTACCAAATTATTAAGGCTGTATTCGACCCTGAGTTAGCCGAGGGTAACCGGAAGCGCGGCGGCGGTCAGCATCTGCGCTGTAAAGTGCTCAAACGACACATGAGAAAAATCATATACCATAAACCTAAAAATGGGGCTACTTTGATAGATTTAGAACACTTAATGTTGTCATATGTTTCTTACTTGTACAGAATCAGGAGCTCTTCCAACCTACCAATTTTCATGCAATTCTAAGAAAAAAAAACTACAACGCCATAAAAATTGGCCCAATTATGTCTAGTTTGATCTAGTTTAATAAACAGTTAGGAAACAGGTTAACCAAATAAAAACTAAAACACGGCATAAAATAGTAGTTTATGCAACTGGTACATAATGGGGGGCATTAAAACGCGAGTGTGTTTTATGAAACGAGCCGAAGGCGAGTTTCATAATAAGGTCACACGAGTGTTTTAATGCCTAATTATGTACAGTTGCATACATTACTTTATCTACACACATATTATAACTACTCTAAGATGGGTTCACAAACCGTAGTAAATAAATACAATAATTGTGTTAATACAACCTTTTTTGCACGTTTGCGGAAATATCGAAATCAGAACTGGCAACCGATACCTAAATGTTATTTTAAAAAGTAAAGAGTCCCTATTCTGATGTGATCATGTCGTTCTAGCTCAAATTTCGTGCGATATATACTAAAAAAACATCGAGCTGACATTTCGCATCGACTGAATTTGAATTTTCAGTGATACTAGAATAGGGACATGTCAACTTTGACATTTAAATTTTGACAGTTTTGTTTGACGTTTTTATATTTTAACATCATATATGAGATTAAAATTAAAAATTATATTACTGCTGTAGCCTTAGCCACAGATAAGAAAATTGCCATAAATTCATTGAATGTTGAAATGAGAGTCATTTTCTACGGTTTCCGAACGCATATTAGAGGATTTATGATATGTGTGTAGATAAACTGGATTTTTAAAGTCGCCCCTCAATTTGAAAGGAACCCCTGTTGCCCTACATTGTACAATATTTAATATTTAACGCTTGTGCGTATTACTCAATAGATGAATTAAGATACCTAATCATAGTACTATCTTCCTTTGCTCCTTGAAAGCTTATTCCAAGCAAGTGCATTCCTTTAAAAAAATCATTTAGGCACAAGATATCAAAATATTTTAGGTATTACGGAAATAAATTTTAAGAGAGTAATGCGATGGTAACAGGTGGTCGAGTTTCGTATAACTAGTTTTTAACCCGTCCTCTCCCAGCGAAAAAAACAAAACAAAATAATCTTTTGTTATCCGGCCGGGGATCCCAGTCACAGGTAGCGGACGGCTATTTTAAACATTTTCATCTCAAAATAGCAACTTGTCAGATATTCATAAATTAAGGCAGCAATAATAGTCTCTATGATGTCGGATACGTGTGGTGTTGTTGGAATGGCAAGCCAATCGCCTTTCCTCTCCATGGAGTAGTAAGAGCCGTATATGTGACAGGGTTGATGCGAATTGTGGCCGATGGTTTGTCAACCTATTACTTGATTTTTCTCAATCATTGAACCTAACAATCTTTTTTGTGCAACGACGGCGGCGAATAAGATTGCTTGATGGTGAGAAGAGGAATCAAACGCGCGTTGCCTACTGTTTATTGATTTGAGGATTCGTTCGTGAGCTCTATGTACTCTTTTTGGGAATGCAGTAAAGTTGTGATGTATGTATTTAAAAATAATAGAAGGATCAATTTATTTATCATTTATTTTAAACTTTATTGCACAAACAAAATAAGTACAAAGGGCGGACTTAATGCCATTAGGCATTCTCTACCAGTCAACCGTAGGGCCCAACAGAAACTTGCAATTGACAACATTTCATATTTTTTACTACTTTATTTTATGAACTAGTTAGAAAATAGGTAAAAGTTTAAGCCACCCTTATTTTTTCTTTTTCAATTTAACTCATTATTTCATACAAAAAAAACACGTTGAAAAGTAGGTAATTCCAAAAGGGCGTAAGTAAAATATGACGTCATCTTCCCAACAAGAATCCAGAGCCACTCCAGAGCAGCGATTGTCTGTACTCTGTACTAAGGACGTCTCCCTGAATACAGCGAGGAAGATGACGTCAACTTTCGGTTTACAGTAATTTGCGGTTTTTTCCAAAATTAACGGAGAAAAAAAATCTAAAAAAATGTTTTTTGTGTACTTCACACGTTTTTGCCGAAATGGTTTTCGAATTAAGACTTTTGGAAATTATGAAATATTGTCAATTGTGGGTGCAGTGAAAAAAATAATAATTCAAGAGAACTTCAATAATTTCAAAAGGATAAACATGCATTCGTAATTTAACGAACACTGAAGAAAATAATGATAACGGAATGTCGGCTACTTTAAGCGGAGGAAAATTAAGGTCAAGAACTCGATCAAAGTTAACGAGAAATTAATTGATTATGTATTGTACGTCACATTACCTATTGCGGTACATACTAAACTCTCTGATGACAGAATCGAACAACATGCAAGTCAGTGTTCAATGATCACCGGGAGAAGTGGCTCTTGTCAGTGGAATATATTTCAGAACCAGTGAAATGAAACTTCTTTTCAACGTGCATTTAAAAAGTGTTAAACAAAAAGTACCCATCAAGTAGCTTAAACCAAAATGTTTTTTAAACAGTTATATATTTCATTACCATTGTGGTCAACTTTCCAGGCTTGCGATAAGTATTAATGTGTTTACTATTCCAAACCAAAACAAATGAAAAAATAGAAACGAAAAACAAGTTAGCGTACATATTCTTATTTCAATAGCGTTGTTGCAACTGACATGGAAACTACGTACCTACGTACCGCTTTTAAAATTATATTCGCTTGTTTTCTTCTGTTTACATACAGTATTTAGAAAACACGCAAAAAATAAAGTTTAATTATTTCTTTCTCCCTTTAAGTTACTCTGTGTTTATAATCAACAACAATTATGTCCTGCAACAAAACGAACAAACAAGTAAAATATAAGTTATCCTTATTAAAAGTAAGTAGTTATACTTACTTGACGACCTCTTTAGCTTAGTTGGTTACGAAGCTAGAGGTCCCGGGTTCGAATCCCGGCCGGGGCATTTATTTGTGTGATGAGCACGAATATTTGTTCTTGGGTCTTGGATGTTTTCTATGTATTTAAGTATTTATTTATCTATATAAGTATGTATAGCGTCGCTTAGTACCCATAGTACAAGCTTTGCTTAGTTTGGGACTAGGTTGATTTGTGTAAGATTGTCCACAAATATTTATTTATTTACGGCTAGCGAGGGTTGCGGACAGTTTTCCGCGCCGCCGTGGAAACGCGATCGCCCGTAATTGCCGTTGTAAACAATAGCAGAAGGTTCGCTCGTCATTCGCGCGGCGAGCACCGTGCGAACCGCACGCGCGTATTAGTAAAGCCTTCAGGTTCGTACACTCGATCGTTTTGTGCCTTATCAAGTGTTCTTCACCTTTTTACATCGCATTGTTCGAACGGGATGCACTTATCTTGATGCGGTAGGGCCGAGTGTGATAAACAGTACCCTTATCGTTTCTTTCGACCGAGATCTTGCTCTTGACATTGTCGCCGGTAAACGCGCGAATTTTCTTAATTGATGTGAATCCTAATTTTAATTAGTTTAAAAATGTAATATATCATGATATGTATCCTGAACTCTCAGTGTCAGTGCTGTTTTAAGTAGAATGAATATTCATGTCTCCCATACATACGGAAAACGCTTAGTTATCTGAAGTTATTGTTCTATGATCATTGTTATGGAGATCGGAGATGTAAAAGAACATGGCCAGTTCCACATAAACAGTACAAAATGAGTGGAGATTAACGGAAGTAACTATTCAAGTCGACATTCAATTGCGTTGTCTCGTTAATGTGTTTTTCTGAGTTCTCGTTGTATTTACAAAGTAGTAGTTTTTTAAATAGCGTTTTAGTAGTTTTTCGTTTGTTTTCATTTACTTGTTTTCAAGGATTGTCTAGTCTATGGCAGCGCGCGCGCCGTTTTCCGGGCCGTCACGTGCTCCGATCGCTCGCGTTACGTTACGGGGACATCATGCTATTTTAATCACTATCGTTCGAATAATTCGTACCGTTGTTAAGTGATTTGTGACGAAGTGACCTTTAGGACAGACGGACGGACAAATTAGCAATTGACTTTTTTGTAAGCCGGCAGGTAGCTGTAGACTCATAATAATTATAACATGAAGTAAAATTGAAATCCCATCAAAAGCATAAATGTGAAAAATGCCAAGTCCGTAAACGTGAAATCTAACGATTACTTAGCTGGATGCCAAAATTCAACATTCTAAGGACTATTTCATTCATTCACTTAAAAGTAGTCAAAACATTTGGTGAAAGATTCAGTCAATAAGTGGAATAAATAGTGACTTTCGGACCTCAAAATCTTGTTAACGTTAATATTTTTTTATGAAATTTATATTATAGGATTTGGTAAATAGAAGGTGGTCTTACAATACTCGCGAGAGTGAAAAGTGTTAGTATTAGTTTTTAATAATGAAGGTGAAACAAGGCACTAAATTGCTAAGTGAATTATCTATAGCTACGGATACGGCTATATTACTAAATGAATTTTCAATGCAGCAATACTTATACAAAATATTTAACTTTATTGCTGTAAGGAATCATAAACTACTAGGTACATTATATTATCCAAGGTCTTATCGCCAAGAAAAATAAAAACCCAGTTTGTACAATTACCTACTGCAGATAAACGAGATACCTATACTATTACCATAAAATTATTTCATCATTTTCTTCATTAGTACAATAATCAAGATTAATCTAGCAGAGACGGTTGAAAACTTCATTCTTATCACGTTATCTTTTCGAAGTAAGAAAATAAAGCACAAGGTCGCTATTAACCGTCGCATTTATGTTAGGATTCTTATTAACATTTATATAGAATTTTATCACCCACAGTTTGATCATTCAAGATTGATCAAAATCCACGAAAGCCATCTACGATCAGTTTTGAAGAACCAACCGGAATAATATATCCTCGTACAAGGATTCTAAAGCAAAAAGCAGTATTGTGAATTCATAAATCTAAAAAGAGGTGTTGTAAACTAATTTACAGATACATTATATGCGATTAAGCAGTGATTATTAGTGACTTGTGATCGACTTGTGATCGTGACCTCAGTGCAGTGCCGGTGTGGTGATGACACATAGTTCCCAGTAGTTGGACCCGTGCGGAGGCACTCTGGAGCTCGACACGTATGAGGTGTCAGTTGTCGTCCAGCTGACAACAGATGTCACCGATAACGATATCGGTAAGTGTATTCTTATGGGACCTATGTGTAGATAATTGTGAGTACGTTTATCACATTTTATTGAACCATCGATAAGTACATAAATTTTACTCCTAACATAAAAAAATCATGACTCCTTTCGCTTTAAGTTCGGTAACTCGATATTCGAACTCTGAAATAATGAAATTTAGTCTGAGGGATGGCAGTTTTCGGTTATTATCCAGATATTCTAAACTCCGAGGAACTATAAAAATAATATTCCTAAAATTGTTGGATTTAATGTTGACTACAGATATAAAATTAAAGAATTATCGTTTTTGTAATAATAATAATAATTAATATTCGTTATTGCACCAATAATGGATTCTGTACAAAATAAAATAACAATTGGAACAATACATGGCAACAAAAGGCGGTCTTATCGCTTTAAAGCGATCTCTTCCAGACAACCTTTGTGTAGCACTAGCAGTAAAAAAAGAACGGTAAATTGTGAACAGGCGCTGCACGAGAAAGGTAAGAACTTTAAACTCTACTCTGGGAGAATATCAAAATCATATCAAAAAATAAATAAAAATCAGAATGACCGGGCATATTAAGTTAAGAGCTACATTAATGCTGTAAGTAATGAAAAACCAATTGCTACGCGATAACTAATTTCTTGAAACATTTATACCTCGTAATATAAAATGAAATGCACATCAAACTATGGTCTGATTTTTTAACGCGTTGTTCCAATCCTTTTATTGTGTCATTGTTCGAACGCTTTTGGCTCACAGACGATTACAACGTGCGATAAAACAGGCTTATTCACCACGATAGTAGCTATGTTATTACGATCCGAAGACATACAGGTACAGTCAGCATCAAAACTAGCGAGACATATGAAGGCGTCAATAGTCTTTAATACAAAGGAATAAGAACTTTTGACATCTTAATATGTCAAGCTACTTTTGATGCTGACTGTACATTCGTTTACGTTAAGATCACGTGTTGTCTTAGCATAAAACCAGAGTCCATAAAATGCAGTTGAAAAGAATAACATAATGATAGTATCCGCAACATATAGTATAGTACCAACTAACTAATTATTGGTAAGATTTTTCTTACGTCAGTAGATACAAAATTATGTAGATTGATACTAAGTATATTTATTTATACTATTAATGGTATCTTTATGATAATATGTGACATTTCAATAAGTATTGTAGGATTTGTAGGTGACGAAGCATTTTGCTGATTTGCTTTTGTGCCCACCCGACGAAGCCTGCGTACCGGATTGTAATAAATATGTGCATTAGGCGACTTCGATTTCGCCTTAGATACAAATATTTTAATTGAATAGATGACTCCTTATCTAAAGTATGAAATAAATAAAACATATAAGTATTTCAGTATAGTGCAAAATTGCAACCACGAAAAAAATCAAAAATCTTTAGCAATCGTTGCAAGTAGGGTTTGCAAGATCCGTTGATTTTAAGGATCCGGATAATTCGGATCTTAAAATTCGTAGGATCCGGATATCCGGATATTTCGGATAAAACGGATCCATCTCAATATTAACACCTTATCGATTAACAACTGCTTTTTTAAGTAAGTAGCTGCTGTATACTTGCTTAAAAAGTGAAACTAGTAGTTACAATTTAAATAATTGTCCTATTTACGAAATAATCATATCAATAGAAATAACAATCATCAATCAATCAATCAGTCAAATGACAATCACGCACGCAGGAACACTGACTCCTGAAGGCGGGCGGAAAGCTAATCCTTAGGTCGCTTCAAAAGCTTTTCGATTCCGCCAACCGCCATACTAGGCAGAAAGCCAAATGCATAGAACAGGAGCTGGTGGTGTTGTTCTTCAAAAAGAGAGATAACACCATGCTGAAGAATTATAGGCCCATCTCACTTC
Source organism: Cenopis cana (assembly GCA_951800055.1). NCBI lineage: Eukaryota > Metazoa > Arthropoda > Insecta > Lepidoptera > Tortricidae > Cenopis > Cenopis cana. The sequence continues at coordinate 15,280,942 of OX637480.1, forward strand.
TGAGCCATGTCTTCAAGTTGTTCTCGAGTCATTACGACCCATCTCACAGGCAGGTTTGACGATTTCCATCCTTCCGAACAGGGCGGTTTCAGGAAATGCTTAAGTATCGTAGACCACATACATACGCTTCGTCAGATTGATTATACATTAGACTGAGGAGTATAATCTGCCCCTCTGCTTAGCGTATAATGTGGAATACGAAAGAGCCTTTGATTCGATCGTGACGGGCTGTGCTATGTTACTCGCTCTCCAGCGGTACAAATTAGGCTACCTACCGGTATATCGAAGTGCTAAAGTGTACGAGATTCGAGAACGCCACTATGTCAGCCTGTCTCCAGGAACAAAACTCTAAACCAATACCATTGCAGAGGGGAGTTAGGTGAGGAGATAATCATCTCTCCGAAACTATGAATTCACTGCTGCACTGGAAGATGTGTTCAAGGTTCTGGACTGAAGGGGGCTCGGCATCAACATAAATGGCGAGTATATCACTCACCTTCGGTTTGCCGACGATATAGTGGTTATGGCTGAGACCATGGAGAACTTAAGTACTAAGCTCGATGGACTCGATGATCTGAGTTGAGTAGGTCCTCTGAGGTCTTAAGATGAACATGCTGAACATGGACAAAATGAAGATCATGTTTAACGTCCATGTAGTACTAATTCCAGTTAAGAAATTAGTGAGACTACGCTCATTAACTCGTTTATGATGAATATGTGTATCTGGGACAAACCGTCCAGTTGGGCAGGTGGAGGAGATCAATCGTCGAATCTGTCTTGGCTGGGCGACTAAGCTGATATGATGCTGGAGGCCATAGCAACTCCTAAACTATACACAAGATACACACGTCGTGATTGGGCTCGTTACATCGAAAACGAGTAGTTGATGACTGTGGTAAAAAAGTATAATCGCTAATAAAGGCTCGTACCAAAAATGAAGTTTAAGCCAGAAACTTATTTATTTTCTATTTTTGTTAAATAATATAGTTTCTATTCAGATTTACCATTTAAAAATAGATATTTAAAGTTTTCTTTTAGTTCATTATCATATTTTTGATCAAATTTTTAAAGATCCGTTAGATCCGAAATATCCGGATCCTGAGTGCCGTAGGATCCGGATCCAAAAAACGGCGGATATCCGGATATTTCGGATATCCGGATATCCGGATTGCAAACCCTAGTTGCAAGTGCAAATTGGTTTAAATGACTTTCAAAGGATGCAAAAGCATCTTTGCATCCTTTGAAAGTGATTCATTCTGATCGTAATTGCCTTACAAAAAGGGCATAATCTCGTTAATCACTTACCCACGTCTTTTTTCGCACAGAGGCCGTAAAGTGTCAAACTCAAAACGTCGCGTGCGCAACAAACTCAGACGTAATTGACATGTTACAGCTTACAGAGATGCGGATAGAACATATCTGTGCTTTATCTTCTAAAGGTAGTAAGTACGTAGGTATAGAGCTCATAGATTGTCATTGCGTTATTGTTAGGAGACGAGGTGGGGCTAGCGTGCGCAAACGCAAGTGTCATGCATCGCCTCGTCACGCTCGATGTGGCCTTGAGAAGGTTCAATTTGAAATGGTATTAATGGTGGTGGTAACACGTTAACACCGGTGCCATCATTGTCTGTTTAATCGTTTGTACTAATCAGGCACTATACAGATTTTTTGTTTTATATTGTGTCATCTGTGCGTAACTTGTCACACGAAATGGGTAGCTAATGGTACTGACTCACATAATATTTATTTATTACCATGATAATTATTGTGGTAACATAAATACATCAACCTAAGTTCTTTAAACTAATTTTACCAAAATTATTCATTTAGATGGCTCTGAAATTGATTCGGTTTTAAAAAAAATATTACTTCATAGAGCTTGTTTTACGTGATAGAGAACGTGATAAATATGACCATAATTATGATATTATGCATTTAGACAATTGGCACGAGTAACGCTACTGAATCAAAGTGTAACATAGTCGTTCAAGGGCTCTCCATCTAAGAGATAAGATTAATAGTGAAAATGGAATTGTGTTAATTAAATAATGGGTAACAAAGTGGTATTTCCTGCGCTTGATTTTACTTAGCATCGAGTACCTATGTACAAACGCCAACACAGTTCAGTTCATGATCTTTACAATGCGCATAAAGTGCACGAATGGTCAGTTAACTGTGTTGGCGATGGTACCTTGGGCAATACCCATTACATTTACACGATAAAATATTGACCTTGTTCATAATGTTCATGGTAAGTAATAAATAAAAATATTATATGACAATTATTTCTTCAAGACATTACAAGACAGATTATAAAAAATTAATACATTTTCATTGTATAGTCTCACTAACCGCTAAGTTTGTACTCTAAAATGCATCAAAATAATATCCTATTGTGAACTTAACTAATGGCGGTGCACTGTCGTAAAATATACCGGCTGTGGCGGCTGTAAACATGAAAGACCCTGCAGCGAAACGCAAATGTGTAGAAATCGGAGAGTGCCGCGAAACGGCCCGTACAAAACCAAACAGCAAATATCTAGGGAAAGTCCGCTTTGTGATATGGCACTTTGAAGTGTATCTACTGGACTCCTTTTAAGTTTTATGGAGAGAAAACCATCGATTGTATCCATGTTACATGACAGGGAAAAAGACAGGGTTTTCTAGCTAGACGAATGTTTCTTTATGATTTGTTTGATAATGTACTGGAGCGCCATTAGACGTGTCTTACCCAGCTTTTCCAAGTTAAGTGACATGAGCTTCGTGCCTTAGGTACCGTTGCCTGTTTTGAACGAACAATGGCTTAGTTTAAGTCTGATGGAAAATCATTTTATTGCAGCCTGCAATATCAGCTTATACTCTACTTCTCCAACTTTTTATGGCAAACTATCTTTCCATTAGAAAAAAATAACATATTGGTTTATTCTATTGCAAGATCTTCTGTGAAACTCCCATCTTTTCTATTTTTGTGCTTAATATGACAAATAAAATATACAAGTTAAGTTATAATATAACACTGCCTTCGGTTACCACAACCGGTAGACCCGCTGACCACGAATAAAGTAGGTAATGCAATAATAATTATAATCCGTTTCATTCATTCGTCTCATTTACGTAATGTTAGTAGAGTTGTGCAGGAAGTAAAAGAAATAGAATGCGCGACTATATAATATACTATATGTATACAAAATGTACGATTGATTGTTACCTACCAAGGTATTTTTAGGCTGTTTCGAGGGATTATCACGCGATTATAAGGCGGGTCACGAAACTAATGCATTTGTTCGGCAGTCTTCGGTAGCATTCGTAAATAAAAATGAATTTCAATAGACAATTATAAACGGATTAATTCCATCTCATCCAGATCAAAAATTCGGCAAAATAACTATTCTAAAACTATAGTGTGGCGGGCCATTCCTATTTTGAAATCGGCTTTCAAGCCCGGGTTGCCCTACACTTTTTGGATTATGCTAACCGCAGTATTTTTGCTTGCTTATTAGTTTAGTGTTGCCAGCTTAGAAGCGTTTGGACAATACATCTTGTGATGTCTCCCACTAGTGTTAAGTCCACTTTTATAGTTTTAGGGTAATAAGTTGCCTAAAAATTATAAAAGTCGTGTTTGTTTATGTATTGTTTAGTGTATTTATTTTATTTCTAGTTTTGGGGCACTCACTGAAAATCAGCGTCACGGTCTCCGTGACAACATGCTGAGCGGGTGTCCTATTTATTTAGCAAATAAGATGTTTGAGTTGTTTCTCCATTTAATTGTCTACTGTATTGTAATGCGTGCTAAATAAATACTTTTCTTCTTCTTCTTCTATTTTAACCTAAGATAAGTCATGATCGTGTTTTGTTCTAAAGTCTTAAGACTGTATGTGATACTTCCAGATGAAGGGAACAGGCAGTAAATTCGGTAGGTAACTAATTTTTTTTTGGGAATTAAATCTACATATGTATTTTTCATAAAATATCGCTCGTTTAGTAGTGACGGGTAGACAGCTAGATGCGTCCGACTGAATCCGGACATGGCAACCTAGGCTGTAAATGCTACCGGGCCGGTTCGCAACTGGGGAACTGCGAGGGGGACTTAATGCCTTCCTCTGACATTGATCATGAACTAAACATATAGAAGGATATGTGACTATGAGTATCGATGAACATTGCTTGATCATGTATAAACAGTTGTTTAGGTAAGTATTAAAGCGGGTATTACACTGTCCTGAATCAGGCGTCCTAACTAGTGGAGGGGAGTTGAAGCATCTCGCTCTAACGTATAGGTCCAAACCCTTCTAAGTGTCCTGAATTCAGGACAGTGTAATACCCGCTTAATCCCTAACACAGCCCGGCTTTAGTTTCGGTCTGATTGAATATTAGTTGACATTGGACATGCAATTTTCGTTTAATACATTGCAACAACGCAGCAAATGAGAATAAATAAGAAACTATATATAACATTTGTGACTGCCTATTTATATGATTGTTTTCCGCGTTTCAAGAGTTTCAATACAAAAGCATAAAGGAATTTAAATTTCTACACGGATTACTATAATGAATTATATTACGCAGCAAACGGTGAATAAAAAGCAAATACTGCAACTATTGTATTCACTGCTATTGTCATAAAACATAAGTTACACTCGCTACATTAATAACATAATAACAATTTTCCATAACGTGAATGTTATCGCGAAAGTGATTAAAAATAATATTAAAGCAACGTTAATTATGGTTTATCGCTGAATTTTAGCGTAAAAAAATGTTAGACGTATTTTTTGCACTAATTATTTATTTAAATAGTCGGTGCTTTTTTGTATCAATATTTAAATCGGACAATGATAATGAATAATGAGACTCATTATGGAAACATTACACAATCACAATCCAACATCATTCTAATAATAAATGTGCAAAAATTTCCATGGCCAAGTACATATCATTATTCATATTAAGGAAAAAAAGTCGCAAAAAGGGCCAAGGCCTGTCAAAAGTTTCCTATGTAATGTAACCGAAGGGCCTCTTGAGCTGATATCGTGTTCGTCTCATTGTTTACAAGCGTGGGCACTTCATGCGACTGCTGTCCGTATGACTACGCCTATAGGGCGACCGCTTAAGGCTGGGTATTACCACTATCGAGTTTTTTAAAACCATCTGAGACATAGAATATAGTGTCTAAAGTTCTAAAAATATATATATATATATGTGCTACATAAGGAGCTTGTCTAATGTCTAGTCAAAATCGCACCTGATGCATTTCGCTCGATAGAAAAAAACCGCAAATTTACCCCTTTTTAGAATGTTTTTTTTCTATAGGTATTACGAATATATTACATTTAATTTTTGTACTCAATTAAAGATCCTAAATAGTTATAGACAAATTCGCAGGGTTTGCTTTCATAAAATGATTGGCTTTATGACTAGAGAGCGGGATGGTTAATTGCAAACTCACGCGTGTTAGAGCAGGACATTTGTATCCGTCCGCTACCCTTTGACGTCTCCCCTTTTGCCCCTCTTCCGTCACAGTCACGGTCTCAGTACACCTTTTAATGAACGTGTTCACTATCGCTTTAATACTTTAGTACCGAAAAGCCACGTGAGAATTATTGTTATGTTAATCATTGTATGGAACCTCATTATGTAATGGGCGTAATTAAAAAAAGCTTGTACAATTACCTCTGGGCGTGTACATGTCGGGGCTATTAGATAGTTAATAGACAAGTGGTGTGTTTATTTTCCTGTCAATTATTGACCACAGGAGAGACGCCTTTTGTTTTTTTCTACTGTACCCACCCACATTATTATTGTAAATATAAATCGCCAAGCTTTCCTCGAGACCTAACCTTGAATTTTGTAAAATAACAGATTACGACATCACATCACATTGCCCTTGTCATGAGTGATTGAGATAAGGGGGAAACAATGGAGTCTCGTGCTATCAATAAATTTCTCCGCGATTTGAGGCGAAGTGAACACTTTGATAGTTCAAGATTTAAAAATTATAATGCTGTCAATAAATATACATTTTACATACTATACATTACATACCATTGGGTACACGTTATTAGTTCGCATAGAGTAAAATTACTGTAATAAAATATGGTATAAGTATAACTTAGTGTTCCAAACAAAAATTACTTTTTTCTAAACTTTAGTACATATAGCGCTCCGAAAAACAACACACACAGAGCGGGCGGGCGTGTGGCGCGCGGGAGCGGGAGTCTCATTTTTCTTATTTTTATTGATTGTAATGACATGTAGTATGGAATTAATGTTCTGAAATAAATTATTTGAATTGAATTGAACTTTAAACTAAGAATTTCTACGGAGAGTGTAGCCCATTTTTAGGGTTCCGTAGCCAGAATGGCTAAAACGGAACCCTTATTCTACTTAGCTGTACCTACCTATTAATGCATGCATGAAGTAGGTATATAGGTACTTCATAGGGTTTTAGGGTTCCGTACCCAAAGGGTAAAACGGGACCCTATTACTAGGACTCCGCTGCCCGTCTGTCCGTCTGTCACCACTCACCAGGCTGTACTGTCTTCTCGAAGATCTCACGGTTCGAAATAAATGCCATACGATAAATAAATAAATAATAACTAGGCTGTATCTCAAAATCCGTGATAGTTAGACAGTTGAATTTTTCCCAGATGATGTATTTCTGTTGCCGCTATAACAACAAAATACTAAAAAACAGAATAAAATAAATATTTAAGAGGGCTCCCATAAAACAAACGTGATTTTTTGCCGTTTTTAAAGATAATGGGACGGAACCCTTCGTGCGCGAGTCCGACACGCACTTGGCCGGTTTTTTATTTATTTACTAATTAGTAATTACTTACTAATTAACATCCACCCTGCGGTTACCTACACATGTCAATACGTTATTGACGTGGAAATTAATTGCATTCATTGGATATGAGTATATATGACGTCTATACTAGCGCGTATATAACAGGTAATTTGCTATTTTTAAACCTACTAATGACGATTCAATATACTGAAATCGTGAACATCATGTTCATCTGCGTAAAATTCTTGGTATGGTTTCCTTACACTATTACGACATTACCATTATTGAAATGAGAGTTATAAAAGAAACATATAGTTTCTTCTTCACCAATCTTCTATATTACTTACAATATGACTAGACGTTGAATGGAACATACATTTAGAACATTTCCTTTATATAGGTACATATATAAAACCCTATCTAAATAAACCCTAAGGTCAGCGGTAATTGCACCATTTTCTTGCCACAGCACAGTGAATAGTCTAAAGTCTCCCACCATTTGCCAAATTAATCGTAAAAAACACTTCAGTCACCTCACTAATCGCTGTTAAGTCAACAAACCATTCCCACATTACCGCACTAGTGCGTTCTTATTATTCGTTGCAAATATCAAGGAAATAAACAAAATGTAAATTTGTCATGTAAATGTTTAATTCGTCAATAGGCTAGACGTGTTCTTAAGGTTCTCGTATGATTATTTGCAAGGGTAAGCCTCTTTGACAGTTCAATTGCGTTAGTCGTAAATAATTTGTTCTTGTACCACCTTGTACTTCTTATCTTATCTTATCTAGATGAGGGCCCTTGCGGATGCACTTCGACCCAATGGGATCTTTTGTGCAATTGCCCCCTCCTTTATACCTACTCCAAGCTGTTCTCCAATCTCTCCACAAACCGGATGATGGAGTTCAACGGGAGTACTCTGAATTCCTTTGGTTCTGGGTAACCATTGCCAAAGTCGTTCATTCTTTGTCTGGCAAGGGCGTGACATTCGCACAGCAAGTGTTCCATTGTCTCGTCCTCCTCGCCACACATCCTACAATCCATGTTGTCGCATAGTCCCATCTTGGCCAATAGTCCTTTGACCCCGAAGTGACCTGTGAACACCCCAGATCCACCTTGTACTTATATAATATAATATGGCTGATTACTTTAACGTGTTCCTTAAGAGTACTATGTGCAGTAAATTTATATGCGTTGCAACATTATGACTACTTATATATAAAAGTTTACAATAGATCTTCTTAGAGATGGATTCAAAAATGTTTATAATTAAGGTCTTTGAATTCGTATAGGTACGTATAAGTAAATAGATTTCAGTAGAACGGAAATTCGTTAAGTACACAAATCTCACAAGTAACATTCATTACACGTTGGAATTACTTAAATTTGTAATAAATCCATTCCTGTTAATAATCTTCTCCCAATCTCTCGTAATTTTGTTGTATCATTTAAGGTTACTTTGTATAAGTCCAATGAACTAGCGCCAACGCAAATCACCTTATGTATATTTAGAGTCGTTACGCCTCAAAAAAATGTTTGCCTCACTATCTATATCCTATATTGTTAGAAGTCACACCTACAAAGCCAAATTCAAACCGAACGTCATGGCAATCAACGGAGACATTATCTAAATTGCTACCCACCCTGATGATGGGCACGGCTCGGCTGCAGAAAACAAAAGAGCATACAAGAAATAGTTCAACCGTGTTCGTTACGACCTTTTCGATCGCGAGGTGTGATAGAATATCGGCCTTGACTTTTGCGTCAGAGCCTCTAGCCTCCCTTGAGCCATTTCACCTGACCTATTCAGCTAATGTTTACATTCATCATAGTTGCGAAGATGGCGTATCTATCTTTTAATTGAATAGGCACGTATATGTACTACTATAACTTGTAATACCTACCATGGTTGCAATTATTAAATTATTGAATAAATAATAAATTGTGTGAACGGTAATATCGGTTAATATATAGGCTCTCAATATTTACATGAAAAAAATAATTGGAACTTATTGTTTCATGATTAAAAATAATGATGATGATATAACTGGAAAACGTATTTAATTAGATTGACCTATCTGGGGACATTATCGTATATTTATTCCGAGTCCATTATCAAGATTCAACACTTTTCCTTGTTTTAGCAACACATAAAAATTTATGGCAAACGCCAGATTCGTTAACAGAATTCGTCACAAGCTGTCAAACATAATTTCTTTTAATCATACTTTTAATAAAAATAAACAACCAAATCGATCACTTTCTATTAGGCGACTTCCTGAGAAGGCGGGGCGGAACCGGTACTTATGTGACATCTTCTTCTTTGAAATAAACGTACTGACGTCGCAAATATTTTCACTTGCCGGAATACTGTCAGTAGGTACTATATTTGCGCAGTAGTAGGTAATATCATGCGCAGAAGTATAACAGTACTGCCTTCGCATCGCCCCGCTACCGTGCATCCCGCGCCAGCCGTGAAGCCCTCATTTAAACGATTCAAAAGTGCTTGTTGCTAAGCCTATTTGAATAAAGAATATTTTGAGTTTTAGTTTGAATGTAGGGGCACAGTATAAAAAGCGGTACTGATTCGACTGACAGTTGAAACTGACATTTGACAGTTTATTCATAACGTACCGCCTCCGCACCAACAAATCACGAAGTCGCCTTAGATTCTCCGTGTCCCGCTGGCTGGTCGTCTACACAGTAAACATAATGTGCTCAATAAAACGCTCCTCATATTATGAAGTCGATCTTATTAAACAACATAAACCTATTTAGTATAAGTGTGATTGTGTTCTTATATCCCCGCAGAGGGCTCAATGCGTATTGTGTTATGTTATGTTATATAACGGGTTATTATGTTACTCATACGTATCTTGTTATGTTCACTAAATTGTTCAGTATAGGAGTTTTTTCTAGAACAGATACAATAAGCCATTTAATTTCGTTCTAAAAAATTGCATTCTCATTTTTCATTACAACATTTACCGTTTATAATAGTAATAGTGGTCGTTATTAAAATACATTTTCTCGTGTGGAATACAGTCTATAGTGGTGTAGGTACCCATCAATTATTAGTAGCAAAGAGATTTTTCCATGACGGTAAAAGTGGTTAAGTCGCGACCTCATTCCACCATTAGTGCCAATCATAAGCTGAGATATTTTCCCTAAGCATTAAACTCATTTAGCAAGAATGTCGCAAACTGCTCGATTGCAGTTATGTAATAAATACTAATTATTATGTTTAATTCAGTAGGCGGCGCCTTAGCGCTTCCAGGTTTCATTGGCTGTTTCCTACATGCCGCAACGTCCGATGAGAGTTATCCCTACCTCTAGATTATATGCGAACGAACTTAATGATTAAAAAATATAGTTATACAGCATACGATTAAGAGGCGAGATATCTAAATGAAAAGTAATAGCTATTAACCTAGCTGGCTAAAATGAGCTCCTTACTAAATTAATATTTAGTCGGAGCGCTCTAATAGAACCTAGAAAATTGAAATTACAGTGCACATGGGTAGCTATGCACCACTTCCTTCCACTTCCCACTCGCCCAATATAAGAGTTGCGACTAAATACGAGCATGGTCATAATTCTAAATACTTACCATAAATGATAAGAATTGTCATTTTGTATCAATACGTGGGTATTATGTTTTTATCTCTACGTTGAGAGTGAAGTGTGTGCTCGTGCAATGAACGTATAACTTAACATACATCAATATATATATATATATATATATATATATATATATATATATATGTATTTGCATATTATATTTATTTATATTCAGTTATTTGTATTTATTTATTTATTATATAGTATTGATGTTTGTTTGTATCGCTGTCTTTCTTTTAATTATGCACTACCTGTTAACTGTCGTATACTTAATTTCCTGCTACCCAAAGGTTGTCTGGAAGAGATCGCTTTTTAGCGATAAGACCGCCTGTTGTTGCCTGAGCTATAGTCTTAAGTTTATTTTGTTACAATTTCACTTTGTGGTGCACAATAAAGTATATATTATTATTATTGTATGTCTTTCCCGTTCACGGGACAATGGTGTCCCGGACCTTTGGGAGGCGTGCGCGGAGCCGAAGTACCGAGGCACCGAAATGCCAACGAGTACCACATAGCCAACACGTAGAGGCCCTTTTGACAATTTAATGAAATGCAAGGGATACACCGAGCGGATGCTGTCCCTGCCCGTGTCATGGGACGCACACAGAGACAGCACCCGCCAGGGTGTATAGGGACTATTGTTGGTGGATGGAATCTAAATAAACCGTGTTATTAGGTGAAGATGATGGACTAATGGCCGGGCTATTGGGTGAGACATCGGACGCCTGCCTAATAAAACAGTCTCGCATTTTAATTCCGGCAGACGGTGACTTGCTCTCTGCTCGATGGGCCCCTATTAAACAGCGACATTAAAAAATGGCCTAGGGGCAACACCTGTCAGAGAGCTGGGGGGTAGAGAGGTGGCACTGGACTTTCAACATATAGCCAACTCGCCAATCTTATGTAACCACATCTACCCTCGAGCAACAGCTCTTGCGACTCCACTCTGGACGGCCGGTTAAGGCAAGCCAGAGGTGGGGGGGGGCCGTCCAACCAACCAACCGATCAGTACATCCTGACCCCAGGCTCACCCCCAGGAGCACTCAGGTACGTAGGGTCGCTACTCCCTAACAGCCCGCCACAAGCTGCCTTACGTTGACTGATTGCACTGGAGAACCAGTTTATCAATGCATAAAAATAAACACTACATATTCTACTTGCCAATATTCCTTTAATGTAATTTTTTTCTGCCTTGCCCTAAGGTTGACTGGTAGAGAATGCCCCACGGCATTAAGTCCCTATTTTGTACGATTTCTCTTTTACCATACTTATTAAATAAATTAATAATTATCTATTATTCACATGAAACATTAAATCCCATTGATTTTGTTTATATACTTATAACTTAATTAATCAACGTTAATTGAAATTATTATCAAATTCGGGTTTTTACGGATAACGCTCGTCTGAACGGGCTAACGACAAGTGATTCATGCTAGTTAAATATCTGAAATTAATTTAATTAACAATGTACATAGAGAAAAACGATACAAGGTGACACTAAAATTGCTTTTCATCTTCTCCATACTCCTGCAAACACGAAAGTAACAACTTCCCGCATAGGGACGCACTAACGTTCAGTGAAAAGGAGCAATTAGTGCTGTCTAGAAACTAATTCAATATTTTTAAATGTATAGGTAGTACATAAACAAAATACATAGTGATATAATCTATTTGAATTTGCTCAGGCGGCCGCGCGTGACGGATTATTTTACAACGTTTTCGTGATGCATGTTGTTTGCGCTGTCAACCTGACAGGTGTCAAGGGAAAATTTCTGCGACGGTGACTCTTCTTCCGTTTGTTTTGCAGAAACGGTTTTGTGTATGAATGGCTTTAGAATTTGTCTTGTATATTAGTGATGGTTAGATTATACAGGGAGGCCCAAACCTTTAGCTCTAGTATAAGTATTTTCGAAACATTTACTAATTCGAGCGCGTTTGCGTTTTGTCTCAAAATGTATGAAAGTGGTATGAAAACGTGAACAGCGCCTCTAGTGGTCACTCAGTGGAAACTAAAACAGCGAGTATAACATTTGTTGCTAACCGATGAACGCGCGTATTTCAAACTCGGTGAGAGCGTTTTCATACATTTTGAGACAAAACGCAAACGAGTTCGAATTAGTTAACGTTTCGAAAAAACTTATACTAGTGCTACTCGACATTAATTTTTTTTTTTAGATTCCTCACCTCGTGGACTATCTGAATATACCCCATGTATGTTAGACGATTTTTCGTAGTTTTCGAGTTATGAATTTTTAAAGTTTTCTTTGCTAAGAAATTCTGACGTGAAGCAATTTACTGATTAAAACAAAAATTGTTGAACTTTTTTGAATGTTTGTGACAGTTGCTCGATGCTATCGTCAGATTCGCATGTGTTGCTACTGTGTTGTTATGGATAACAGGATTTTTTTTAATGAATTACTAATTTGGGAACTTTTCAGGATTATTAACATTAAAAAAACCTGTTGAACTTTTTCGAATGTTTCGTTTTGTAACATAATCCTGATGTAATTGTTTTTAAATAAGTAAATAAAATTCACACACTAATAAATTTCAAATAAAACATGCATCCAAACTCATACATACTGATAATACTTACGTACACCATATATAAATAATAAATAAATATAAATATTTGTGGACAATCTTACACAAATCAACCTAGTCCCAAACTAAGCAAAGCTTGTACTATGGGTACTAAGCGACGATATATATACTTATATAGATAAATAAATACTTAAATACATAGAAGACATCCAAGACCCAAGAACAAATATTCGTGCTCATCGCACAAATAAATGCCCCGGCCGGGATTCGAACCCGGGACCTCCAGCTTCGTAGGCAGGTTCACTACAGCCGGCAGGTAGACTACCTATTTATTGTATTGGCTGTCAAAGATAATGGCGGCGCTTCCAATCAAAGATGGAGTTATTTTTTTACGTCATAACCAGTATCGTCGGTCGTGCATGAAGGCAACCAGTTTCAAGGAAATTGTGATTCGCCTTATTACGGTTGCAATTTTTTATGATTTGTTTACAAACCTATAAATCTACTTTTGCGGTTTTTGTATGGTAAGGCGTTGCCTGCGATGTGTGAAATATCGCAATGTTTATGCGTCGGTAATGTTTAAAATTAAATTTTAATACAATGATTTTATTGTATACAATTATAAATATTCTATATTGTTTGGTGTAAGTTGTCGTCCGTCGATTGAAAACGACTAGAACGCATAAAAACGTTTAAAAAATCCAAGAATAGTCCAGCACTGCAATGGAAAGTGCTTTTTCCTGATTTTTGTACAGGTTCTCAACTCTGTATACTTAAAATTATTTGAACTGTCCGAGTTGTATCAAATTAGGCCGTTCAAAAAGCGACTTTACTGTCCAAGCGTGAAGATTCAAAGTCCAATGACAAATTTTATAAATTGACGGACATTTTAAATAATTTCTACTATAATACCCTATCTGAGCGAGCCGGCATGATACATGTTTGCGTCAACATCGCCCGGCGTATGTAGCCGAACCAATTTGATTTCTGGGACACTTCGTACCTTGTCACAGTGAAATCTGTATGAAAGCCGCTAACAAGGTACGAAGTCGTTTAGAAATCAATGACACTGGATTGGTACCACTGGATTGGTTGACTGTACTCGAATGTATGAGATTAAAAAGCAAGAGCAGTGAAAAAGCTTTTTTAATGCCAAGTTATTCAACTTAATTTCATTTAAAATTGTATTTAATTACCAGCGACCTTTCCTTCTCCATCATTAAGATAAGCTGGGTAGTCTATTTAGTTATGATGTACCTATTAAGTAATAGTTAAGATTATTAAGTTAAGATTATATTTGTATCTCTCTTTGGGTGCGCTGAAAACCAGCGCCTTAGCATTATTATATTGCTATTGGCATTATGCTGAGTGGTATCCTATTTAGTGCTAAAATTTCCATGTTTAGTTTAGTTAAATTGTTAATTTCATTTATCCGTGTACTCCAAATATTGTACAATGATTTAACACTAAATAAATATTCTTTTCTATATTAAAAATACTTTGTCAGGGCAACACTTTTCTTAACTTTATCAGTACAAAACTGCAGTACCTATACTACTTGCAAAAAACACGCAAACCTGACTTGCAATGCTGACCCGCAATTGACCAAGTTTTATCCATCACGGTTATATTGCTTCGATGTGATATTAAAGCCGCGTGAGGCGATTACAACGTATTTATATGACTATAATATGACGTAGGTACTTTATAATTATCACTATAAAGCTCGTCTAAAGTTCTATAAGGTCACGACAAACCATCCATACTGCCAATAAGGTCATTCATATTATATCATTTTCTTCCCCACATGGAAGTGTAACTCGTTCCGATTAATTCGACGATGAAAAGCGTGACTCGCATCCAAACTGCAAGACAAGGTCCCATAAAACATTATAAATTGACCGTCCGAGAAATTGGGATTGTCTCTTATTACCGTTGATATTAGGGCTAGTTTTGATTGAAAGTGAGTTTTGCGCCTGCAATGTCAGCATCCTGGCCGCGTAAAGACAAACAGGAAGGTTCTCGTTAAGTGTGTCCTTGATCTCGTGAACCGTGTTATCAAATTCGCTATGATTTAATAATGATGACGCGGATTTTTTGCAAAATTACCGGTTATGTGGGAGTATTGAACTGGGCCAATATCGTTTTGTTTTTATGGAGCAGGCGGTGGTATGTTAAGGGGTCTTCCAGTAAACCTTTGAACAATATTAGGAACTTTGATGAATGATGATAAATTGTTTCAATCTGAAGCACCCAATAGGTATCACTAATAGCTTGAATATATTGACTTTGTGAAGATTTACCTATTCAAAATATTCAAATATCCTCCTATAAAAAATTTTTTGGAGACAAACGCAAGTCACTGTATCTCATAAAAAAAATACTTTCATAGGCCGCAATGCCACGATCGGATGTACCTACGGGATGTACCCAACAAATATACACAGATCCAAATTTTGGTGTAAAGGTCCATTTTCGACGTGCGTTCTTCACTAGAGTTGGGATTAGAATAGAAAAACGTGCGGATATTTCACCGATGTGCGCGTACCTACTATATATTTTTCTATGCGGTTTTAAAAACGCACCGCAACTCGCCGCACCGCAGTATGCGCTTAGCCTTAATGTTTGGTAAAAACCCGTAGGTTTTTTAACCAGTCAAAGTATATATAATAAGCAACGTATTTAGCACATGGAGGTTGCGTTTTGATCAATAAAACAGGTGAAAAAATTAATCCAAAGTCCAGGCTCAAAGTCCATAGAAGATACAATTAAGCTCCGGTTTTTGCCAGCCGCCAATCGTAGGTCTAAGGCGACTTCCTGATTTGTGGGTGCGGAGGCGGTGCGATATGAGAAAACTGTCAAATGTCAGTGTTAACTGTCAGTCAACTCAGTACTACTTTTTACTGCGCGCCTACATTTAAATGAGTGCTTCCTGACTGGCGCGGGATGCGCGGAAGCGGGACGATGCGAATGCAGTACTGGTCCGCTTCTGCGCATAATATTACTAGTGCGCAAATGTAATACTGACAGTATTCCGTCAAGTGGGAATCTTTGCGACGTCAGTAAGTTTACGTCAAAGAAGAAAATATCACATATCGATCCCGCCCCGCCAAGTCAGGTAGTCGCCTAAAGATAGCTGGTTTTGGCAACCGCTAATCATTATATCCATAGGTAGCGGCGTTTTTAGGCGACTTCCTGATTTGTCGGTGCGGAGGCAGTACGATATGAGAAAAGTGTCAAATGTCAGTGTCAGCTGTCAGTCGACGCGGTACCATTTTTTACTGCGCCCCTACATTTAAATGAGTGCTTCCTGACTGGCGCGGGATGCGCGTTAGCGGGACGATGCGAAGGCGATACTGCTCCGCTTCTGCGCATTATATTACTACTGCGCAAACGTAATACTGACAGTATTATGTCAAGTGAGAATCTTTACGACGTCAGTAAGTTTACGTCAACGAAGAAAATGTCACATATCGATCCCGCCCCGCCAAGTCAGGTAGTCGCCTAAAGATAGCTGGTTTTGGCAACCGCTAATCATTATATCCATAGGTATAGCGGCGTTTTTACGTATAGTATACGCATACTTACTATGCGTCATGCACAAATGAAGTTTTTGATAGGTATAATTTATCGACTTCAAGCTAAAATATAGATACGTTTTACGCTTGTTTATTACGTGCAAAATATTAATCGGAAATCTATTACATGAATAAAAGATGTTTATCTACACCCATATAGTAAAGCCTCTTTTATAAGTTCAAATACCGTAGATAAGACCCCGCTTTATAATATACTGTGCGGCTGTTGCGTGCGTCCCCTATTAGATCACGAAATATAACACTTTAACGAGATCACGTACAAAATTAAGACACAGCTGCGAGCTGGCGGCGGAGGCGCGGGCTGGCCTGTCGACGCAAACATGGCGCACGCCGGCGAGAAGTGCCCACACGAAACACATGAAAGAGGATTTAATATATGGATGTAGATAAACTAGTGTATGCAACTGTACATAATTAGGCATTAAAACACTCGTGTGACCTTATTATGAAACTCGCCTTCGGCTCGTTTCATAAAACACACTCGTGTTTTAATGCCCCTCATTATGTACCAGTTGCATAAATTACTATTTTTTAATACACTCAATAAAATCCTGGCGGAGTTCTACGAGTATTTGCCTCGGTGTGTTGAAATGATTTTTGGTAGGTATCAGAATCAGAATCATTTATTGAAAAACATATTGTACAATAATAATAACTATAGGCTAGGAGCTTACAATTAGATGGTAATAAATAGCACGTGCCTGAGCTAGGAAACCCTGTGTTTCAGGCAAAGAAAGGATTATAATTACTTAAAAATATTCACATGCAAAAAGAGAAATACAATTTTATCTCAATAAGTAGTACAAATAATTATCAAGAAGATATATGCTATGTTGCAAGTTTATTTTAAAACAATCAATAATTTTTCTGTATCGTCATATGACATGTTTTGAAGGGCTTCTCGTAGAGTAAATTTACATTTCATGTAGTTTAATGGATATAAATCCATATGGTTTTTTGTTCTTTTGGGAGCACTCTTGTTTCTACAAAAATGGAATTAAGAGGTTTAAGACTTTAGGCGATGGCAAAGAGGATATGTCTATTGTCTATGGCGATGATATGGAATCGTGGTAACAAGCCAACTTGCGAAATTATGTTTGTGGTGTCCATGATAACACAGATGTACAGTCAGTCCATGAAAATGTTGAGCATACTTAGAACCTTGTCACATCGAAATCTAAGAAATATTTAGACTGAAACGTCATAAAATTTGAAACCTCTTTAATTTGACAAAGTACTAAAGTGCTCAACATTTTCGTTGGCCCACTGTACTATCGCACAAGTAACAAACATTTTTTTTATTTGTTAAAAATGGGATTGCTCTTGACCAGCATCTAGCCAGGGGGCAAAGATGAGGGCGACGGTGAAGCGAGCTCATTCTGTATAGTAGAAATTATTTAAAATGTCCGACATTTTATAAAACATGTCATTTGACTTTGAATCTTCACGCATGGACAATATGGTCGCTTTTTGAACGGCCTAATTTGATTCGGACAGTTCAAATAATTTTAATTTCGTAATGTAAAACGAAACAACTATAACATAAAAATAAATAAATAAATATTTGGGGGACAATCTTACACAAATCGATTTAGTCCGAACTAAGCAAAAGCTCTGTTCTATGGGCACTAAACGACGATATACATACTTATCAGTGGCGGAGCGTCCATACAACTCGATTCCACCGGCTTGCCTAATTTTCAGCCAGTCCAGTTCTTTTACTACGGCTCAAGAAGAATAAGAAAGGCATATTATTTCCGTCTTCCCTAAGAATATTTTTGACGCGCCGCCACTGATACTTATATAGATAAATATAATACCCAAACACACAGCGAACATCCACGACTCAGGAACAAATATTCGTGCTCAACACACACAATTTGAACTCAGGACCACCGATAGGCTGTGCATAAGTATTTGTTACGCACCGAAATTATATAAACCACTTACAATAAAACTTGGAAGTCGTTAGACGACGAGATAAGCAGGATAGCTATTTATTGCTGCATAAACAACACAGCGAGTTGAAGGAATCTCGCGACATTTCGCAACGTAGTACAAGAATGCGAGACGACGCGTGTCACATATGATGTCTGGCTTTGTATACAGGATGAGTGGAACAAAGGTCAGCTTGGGAAACTTAGAAAATAACTGACGTAAGAGTCATAATTAACGCAAAGAATATTCGAAGAATTATATAATTACAAACATACTTAAATTGAAAAATGTATTGAAATCTAAAAATTACATTTGGATCAAAGAAGGAATTAATTAGGATATATTATAGAAAATCAGGCAAAGTTATATATTTTAAAATGAAATCGAGCAAAGTTAAATATTTACAGTCAAGGACAAGAAAGTCTTTTTATTGATCGGACTCATAATCTGCATAATCGTCGTCCGTTTTATATAAATCTAAGTAATACAAACAAAAGGGACGGCTTGTTTTTTCGTCATATGGAATTCGAAATGTTGTATTGGCATCATTTGATCCCGTTTGAATAAATCATCATCTGTTTCTATAAATATCCACCTCGCAACAAAGTCCAGGTTTGACTGTTTTGTCAAATATTAATGCCTTCATTGTTAAACGTTCACAACATCTATGCGGGCTTAAATTATGTCTTAATGCATTTTGATAAGAAATATAAGTGTTAAGAATAGGGTAAGAATATTTTTATATGCGAGAAAAATGTGACTCAATTACAAAATAATTTGGACTTCTCACCCCGTAGGTGCAAATTGTTGTAGTGCCCGAGGAAACAGCAGTTTATTACACACTAACTTTTCACCGTGTGCTTGCTTAGCGTCTACGTGATGACTAATTACCTACTGGCGACAATGTTTATGTAATTTCTGTGCAAGTTTTTATTGCTCATGATTGTACAAAACATAAGCGCTCAGGTTTTTTATGTGCGGAAGAGAATTATTATATTTTATGATATTTTTTCATTTGAGTTAGATATGGGTGACAAATAACGAGACGTCACAAGAAATGTTTCTTATTAATGGCACACCGTGGTAGATTTGGATAGTTTGTCGTGTGGCGAAAATAAATCAACTCCGGAAAAGTCACCAAGTTTTCCATTGAGTATTTGCACTCAGCGATACTGCCATCAATTTGAGTGACATGCGCTAGACTGCCGATAACAAGTCATCATTGTTTTCGCTGATAATGCGTGTTTATACTGCAGTTGCGGACTTTATGGCTTCTTTACTATTTACACGGTCATCTCTCATCTCATTCACGTTTAATTTGTGAAGCTTATTGCAGTCAGTTAAGTTCTACAGATTCACAATTTTTCAAGTGAAAACTTCTATAGCGGCGCTGAACACTTTTGTTTGGAGAAAAATTGTTAAACTCGCGGAAGATTATTCTAAGACCAGCTAGTATCAAACGGCTCAAAGGACCATATGTACAGTCACAAACTGGATAATGTAAGTACCCCGGGATGGGGTTGTAAGTAATGGTAAGTTGCCCTGGATGGGTAGGTAATTTAGGTAATATTCCCAGGATGGGAATGGTATTGTATTATTTTCCCTTGGATCGGGATTTGGTTATCCAGTATTCGGCTGCACAGACTACGTACAGTTAAGGGGTGGGCTTAGATCCGGCTCGAAGGACCATATGTACAGTCACAAACTGGATAATGTAAGTACCCCTGGATGGGGTTGTAAGTAATGGTAAGTTACCCTGGATGGGTAGGTATTTTAGGTAATATTCCCAGGATGGGAATAGTATTGTATTATTTTCCCTTGGATCGGGATTTGGTTATCCAGTATGCGGCTGCACAGACTACGTACAGTTAAGGGGTGGGCTTAGATCCGGTTCGAAGGACCATATGTACAGTCACAAACTGGATAATGTAAGTACCCCGGGATGATGTTGTAAGTAATGGTAAGTTGCCCTGGATGGGTAGGTAATTTAGGTAATATTCCCAGGATGGGAATAGTATTGTATTATTTTCCCTTGGATCGGGATTTGGTTATCCAGTGTGCGGCTGCACAGACTACGTACAGTTAAGGGGTGGGCTTATGCAAGGGAGCCTAGCATCCTACGTCCCTAAGTCCCTAAGTCCCTACCCTATCAACTTACGAAACAGCTACTCATGTAACCAGGGATATCTGTTACCGCGAGACCTAAGGCAACAGATGGACTCCTACGGGGAGGAATAGGGTTGGCGGAGGTTGATTTCTCACAGCCGACCAAGCAGGCTCACTTGGTCGATTGAGGGCTTGAAGGTGTCTTCGCCACTGTGAGAGGAACTAATCTCGTATCGTGATTGCTGCGTAAGAGACAATGATACTCGGGGCATATTATGTATATATGTAAATGGATTATGCGAATATGAATATGAACATGAGTATGAATATGAATACGGATACGGATACCGATACCGATACCGATACTGACACCGATACCGATACCGATACCGCTACGGATACGGATATTAATATGAATATCTTTGTTATTTACTTTCTTTATTGAGCTTTCACTTCTTCCCGCACTCCCGGAGTGCAACCCGTTGTTTTTTTTTCTAGTGTGACTAATATAGGATCGGACAAATTAAGTGTCTCAGAAAAAGCCATAAAATTAAAATAATAAGGTCTACAAATTAACATCATTCATTGTGACACTCCCCCAAAGGGTGGCCTATGTCCAGCAATGGACGTTTTTCGGCTGATATGATGATGATACAGTGCTTACATACATACATACATACATGATAATGATGATGGAATCTTGGAACATCGCCTTATGGCTGCAGAGGCCGCCATAACAAATGATTCGCAACGCTCACGCTCCGCACGAGTCTCGATTCATTTTGTCAAATCTGTTTTGAGAACCGTGACACTGCCATGCAACAATTATATGCCTGTTACATATTAATAATGCCCAATTGCCCATGCATTATGCCACAATGTGGCTTCAAGGTGTATTGGTCAAAATAAGTCGCTAAATTTTTAAATTTTTCCTTTATTTCTAAAATTTTGTTAGCAGCGTTAATCCGAAGCTGCTTTACAGCGACACTTTTTCGTGTATTTCGCGAGATATTTTATTATGGTTGACAATTTACCAGAAATCGGCACCAGCAACGCGTTGAGAATTCTTAAGTGATTTTACCTTGCCATCGACTTGTTTGCAAATCTGCTGACGTCAAGGAGTTTTAAATAGATTCGCGATTGTGACGTCACAGTGGTCAATGTCCGCCTTTAGGCTTATATAAAAATGATTAACCTTTTTTGATTCTCAGAATTTCTTGTTTGTAAACAAAACTGGGTTTATTTTTAGTTTTTATTTTTTTTTGTTTTAGAGAGTTATCATAGTATGCCTAAGCTAAGGAGAAAATAAATACATAACATATTATTAAATGTTCTTATATACCTGAAACTAACGTAAGAAGTTGTGTTTTCGATCACGAGTTATATACAACAATGTTTTATTATTTTAATATACAAAATGTGAATCACTTAAATATCTCACATTTTTCGTGTGTTTAGATATATACATACGGGTGCGTAACGGTCGATATAACAACTTTCGATATATTATTGGTCGATATAGTGATTAAGGGATATAATGTATATATATAAATAGGTACCTCTAACCAGCAAATTTTACAATGTTGTGAAGAACGTGCAGGATTCATTGCATTCTTGCTCAAACAACAATCACCAATCACAATCGGCACTCCTGTTAAACACGGCGAAAACTCATAAAGTACAAGCTTGACTTCGATGTTCCAGTTTGATAGCCGCTATTAGTTAATAGAATAAATTATGGAAATAAAACATAAATAAAGATGGCAGGATTTAGTAATTTGAAATTGACGGCGGCTTTAGAAAACGGTTGCCTCCGACCGGGCGCAGACCGGCCACGCAGGCCACGCAGCCAAACCGCATTTTTGCGTGCAAAAAATTCAATGATTATTCGCTTTGACTACGTACCGAATTGTGCGCGCTGCAAAAACGGAGTTTTCGGCGCGGCTCGAAGGATGGTTCTGTATGAATGTAAAGCTTGCTTGGAAACATTCTTATAGTTGCAAAAAAGTAGGAACTTGAACTTATTCATTTGGAGAATATCTGTGGCTAAGGGCAAAGGCCTTGGATGCGTTGTTTAGTAAGCCAAGAATTTGGTTTACCACTTTTTGACTGTGATGTTTAAACATTAAGGTTCTCTCCAAGTAAACTTTGATTTCGGAAGAGACATCAAAGGCAAGTATTAGCGGTTGCGAGCGGTCGGCGGTAGGTAAGCGATAGGCTTATGGACAATATGCCCGCTGATTTATTATTCAAGTCTTGTTTTGTAGTGCCATTAATCAAGGTAGGTACTTAAAATGAATTGAAAAACTTATTATTACTTAGTTTTGGGATATACATAGTGAGCACGCCGCGAATCCCTTTTTATTAATGAAAAATTATTACAATTTTAATCTTCTAACGGAACCCTAACCTCAGTGTAAATATTGATAATTCTTGATGCTAACGTATGATACTTTCATAAAAATTATAAATAATTATCATTTTAAGCAACAAGAGAGCCGCTCTTGAAAAAACACCACTGATTTTATTTTAATATTCAAGTGGTAATATTAATTAATATTGGGAAGGCCGCATCATTTGTTTTTCACGTTTTATGTTAAACATATATGTTGTGTCTGTTTTACTCTAGCTTTACCGCTTCTAAAATTCAGTTTTTCGAATCCTTCGCATTTTCGTAGGCCGTCGACATAATTATGAAATTACATCTTTGGTCAAAGTCAAAGGCCTTCTCCGTCTGTTTGGATTTATCCACTGTCTGTGGACACATTGAGTGAATAATTTGAGATGTACTATAAATCACATAAAGAAACAGAAATATAAATAATTTATTCATGACAAGCAATTAATACTTAGAAGATAAATTATAAATAAGTCCTCTCCTTAACATTGCAGTGCCCAACAGAGTTCACAATGCACAATGATCGTAAACATCTGTACCTACTTTTATGATATTGCAATAAATTATTGAGTATTAATTTGATTACACAAAAACAAATATACATATTCTTTTTATAATTGGGGTTCCTTTATTTTTAGTATTATTTTATTTTATTATAGTGTTAGTGTAAGGCTTATTTAATATATAGAACCGTTAACTTATTGCTTATGTATATATGTATATGTATATTTCACATTATACAATTAAAATTGGTGTATCTGTTAGTAAGCTCTTACATAGGCAGTTCAGAACTTAATTACATAGGTACTAGGCAGTTTAGTTATAAACATGATCTATAGTTTTAAACATGACTCACGAAAGTTTACACATATTCGAATATGTATATGTAATATGTATTCGAATATTTTATTCAATATTCTTGGGTGTGCCCAAACAACTTTACTACAACAAAAAACGTAAATTTTTAAATGTCTAGCAAATTCGTTCCTCGTAATGATGTGTCCTTTTTCATTCTAATCCAAACGGGTGACAAAGAACCTAACAATTGGGAGCATATCCACGTGACAATTTAAATAATGAACAAAAAATCACAGTTTGAAACGCATATGTCTATACATAATTTAAACCTTATTTCGTAAACACATAAGGATCAAATTAAAGTTTTTGTTTTTTACTACGCGTGAGTAATGTGCAGGAGTCTTAAATGACAAATGTACACAGAAAAGTTTTTGCGCATCTAATTGTTTTGACGGGAGGGTATGTTAGTTTTGTAAGCCTTATGAATATTAATGAGGTCGTGTACCTACCTATACTTATGCGAAACGTCTGCGATTGGGCTGTGGAGAGGCGCGCCTTCGTGGATGATCGCACTACCCCTAGTTAGTATACAAATACATATTACATAAGTATATTAAGTTAAAAACTAAGTGTAACCAAGAGACTGCCGATCCCGCAGTCAAACTGTAGCCACAGTTTTGCGGGGCAATGTATATTGTATTTCTACATGAAATCTGTGTTTATTAAATAAATAAATAAAATAATAATAATAATAGTATGGATTATAAATAAATGAAATAAATGAACTTTATTCTGTAAGTAGGCCGCAATGGCACTTTTACAAGTCAAACCCTACTAGCGTTTCACAGAGGCCACTGCCGAGAAGAAACGCCGAAAGAAACTCGACAGTCAGCCATTTTCTCACAAAAATATGCTTATTACAATGATAATACTTTTACTTACTACTTACTTGCCCTGGAGAAAAAACCGAGGCACTGCACGTCCCTTATTTGACCAAAAATTGCAAAAATCGATAGTTCAAGCCTCAGCGGCGCTGCATAGTCCAAAGGTGTCTGATTAAAAAATATACAAGAAGACGGTCAAAGATTCTGTCCAGCCGGCTGGACACTGCCAAATTAAGGGTTCAGGCGACTTCCTGACTTGGCGCGGGGCGGGATGGATAATTGGATATGTGACATTTTCTTCTTTGAGCTACTGCTTACTGATGTCGCATAGATGTCCTTTTAACTTTTTCAGAAGCCGAAAACTTTTCAGTACTCATGTAAAACATGACCTAAAATAACCTAATGCGTGATATTGCTATAAAATACATGATATTTTCTAAAGTGGATGAATCAATGTATTCAGATAAATGCCTTAGGACAAATGATCCGATATAAACATAGTAGGTAAGAAGTTAAGAACTGGTGGAAAATACTACGTCAAAGTGGTATGTGCTTTTAGGCTCAGTAATTTACCTACTATTTTCGGCAATTCACATTGCTAGAAAAACAACTAAATCTGAGTGTTTATTTAAAAACAGTCCCCAGGGAATGTTCAATTGGGTAGCATTTGCATAATAAGAATAATCAATTTTTCCAATCTTCCAAAGTCAAGAAGAGGGCTTTTAAATGGTAGGTACTTTATTTACACAAAGCTGGGGGCAAACGAACTTTAAACACGTGAGCTAAAGTTGTGGGTCTGAGTCAATTTGTAATAAGTATATGATTTAAATCTGATTTGTCATTGACCCTAAGGAAAATTTAGATTAATAAATGTAGCACTTACGTCCTGTTGGAGGACGAGAGACTTTTTGTAGTTGGAGGGTGCAAGTGATAGCCTGTCATGACGTCGTCTCGTACTTTTTTCACTTAAAAGTTTTTTTTTTGTTATGTTATGTTTGAAACTATTTTGTATTTTGATGATCATCATCATATCAGCCGAAAGACGTCCACTCCACTGCTGGACATATGCCTCCCTCAAAGAGTACCTCAATGACCGGGCCTGCGCCACCCGCATCCAGCGGACTCCCGCGACCTTTACCAGGTCATCAGTCCACCTTGTGCGGTTTACCCACACTGCGCTTTCTGGTCCGTGGTGTGTATTGTATAATATATTTTACTGGTGTAATGACAATTTACACCAGCACTATGACGGAATTGAGTTTAGTAGTTTTAGGGTTATAATCAATTAGGTTTTGCCACTTTTTTTCCTCACGATGTCTCTCTATCTTTTACATGGAATAATTATCCCAAAAGCTTTAATGTCTGTACGACCCGATAGCTATAATTACGGAAGCCCAATCAAAGCAGCTAAGAAACAAATTACAACTGACACAGCAACGTAAATATACAATAGCGGGTAACGATATTAATAAATAAAGTTTAAATACAAATACGTCGAAACCTCGATAATTTCCACTAGACGTGAAAATTATCATACAATTTCCATTATCATATAATTTTGCCTCCATTTTCACGGAATCTCTTTTTTATTGAAATTCCTCCTTATAAAAAGAGTTATATTAGTAAATATGCACATTAATAGTTATAAACTGCGTCGTAATTTCGCGATATGGCGACATGACACGTGGCATCCGAATGATCATGGCCCTGAGTGGTATGAGCCCCATCACGGCCAATTTTTTATTTATTTATATTGGGATTACTCTTGGTCAGCATCTAGCCAGGGGGCAAAGATGAGGCCGACGGTGAAGCGAGCTCACCCAGAAAATGTCTATTCACTCTTGCCTTAAATAGGTCCAGGTTATATGAACTCGGTAATACAGATGCCGGCAGGGAATTCCAAACTTCCAAACCTTTAGTAGTGCGAATTATAAAAGATGACGAAAAGCGCTTCGTTCGAGTAAGAGGAAATAAGGTTTGATCATAACTTCATGCCAAGCAGCTCGAGATCGTTGGTTACAGGCACGGTTGTACCTCGGAAAGTAGGAGCCAGATTGAATGGGCTCTTTTTTGAGGTAAACCGCATCCTCTAATATCAACGATGAAACGTTTGTAGACCAGCAACAATGCGTTATTATGGAATGAGAAGGACAAAAAAAAGTAAAGATTAATAAAAATAAATAAAGAAAGCAAACCAAAAAATCGTTGTTATAAAGATTGCATGATAAGGCAATAGTCATTACTATGTAATTTAAAAGACAAAAATCCAAGAATTATGTTGTTACTACATTCCACTAGCAACCTGGAGAACATAATTCGATACAATCACGAAAGTCGCACAAGTGTATAGCGTGCAAAGCGTTTATACAGAGGTTATTCCGCATGATTAATGGCTGCCATGAGTTCGACGCACCACGTGCTCAAAGGTCAATGTTAGCCGCTGACATAACATTATTTCGTTCGTTCGTTAGCGTGCCAGTGTGGTCGAATACTTATAGAAACAATATTGGTACCTATAGCAAAAAGTACCTACGGATACACATTCAATTTCAATCTCAATGGCTACTTAAGGCGAATGTGAATGTAGTCGTCAAGATTCAGAGATTCTGTTTCGCTCGCACGCTAGTAGTTCGATATTTCTGTGCACGTCGCCCCAGCGAGTCGACGTGGACACTTGCGAACATGGCAAATTTATTTGTCGCAAAACGGATCATTATTACTAAAAGTGAACAACCATTTTGATTATTTTCCCGGGAAAGTGCGTTCAAAATTTATTTTGACCTTTGTTATAAAAAAAATACAAAAAATGTTTTCGTAATAGTCGTTCGCTTAGTTTCTGTACCTTTGAGCTCTAACATACCTTTCTGCCAGATCTTGCGGAGGATTCCCCTTAACAAAGCAATGTTACTCAGAAACAGTATCTAAGTAACATTGCTTTGTACACTAAGTACCATAAAAAGTCGTATACATATTTTATCGTAAAGTTACTGCAAGGTACTCTTAACACTTAATTACCTAAGTACTAGTTTCTCTGTGAGTTGTAGACCTCGCGACTGCTTTTATTTTATTTTCGCAAAATTTCCAGAAACTAACCCGAAAAAGAGATCAAACCTGCTCACAAAATACAACGCGAGTCGGTTGAGAAATGAGAGAAGAAGAACTGTAGAGGAGAAGAGCCAGAAACACAACCTCCGCGGACATAAGAAGCATTTTTGACGAAGCAGAGCCAGAAAGACAACCTCCGGACATAAGAAGCATTTTTGACGAAGCAGAAGCGGAGACCTTCGTTTCACTCGGTCAAGACGTTTGCACGTCGCAGATACCAATTACGTTAGCGTCAATGTAGTATGTTAGGATTGTAAAAGTTGCTATATTAACTATCTCTAATACTCTCTCTAATGTCTTAATAATGTACTCTTTTATTAGTAGTGCAATAAAGAATATTACGTGAACGCACATATGTGTTGCCGGCAGTTAACTTCTTAATTAAGATATCCTTCGACTTTCGCAGTGTCATCCGTACGATTTATGTATAAAGTTCACGTTTCACATAAAACTCCGCGGACAATATAAACCTTGAAGGAAAAAATCCCAACCCTGATGTTGAACTCTGACCCTCGCCAATGCTATATTAAGAATATATGAATAATTATTGTCAATCTTTAAGCATACAACGGTTTTAAAGTATTTTCGTTTCCAAGATCACTTGACATAAGGACTGTTAACGGGTCATTGGCCATATGATATTGGTCAGTTAGTAGGTAGATAATATATTAAGATAGCAAAGAGTTTAGCATTACACTGTTAACTAAGCTCTTGTGATTTACATATAAAAATATCAGTAGTCGAGTACCTGTCTTAACTTTTAACAATAAAGTGATGAATATATATATAGGTTTGGTATGCTAGTATTGTATATTTTAGTAAACATAACTCTTGAACTAGACTTTTAGTTTACTTTTAGTAAGCCTAAACTGTCATTCAATGGAACTTGTAAACTATGTAAACAAAAGACGTAACTTTGTTTTGTCACTGTTTCTCCTTGAATTGTCACACCGCCTCATCAAACACTATTGCAACCATACACTATTGAAACGGTCGTTACCGTAAAATACAAATTCATAAAATATATAACTGTATCTTGGATATTTTATTAAAAGTTTAAAATGGTTTCATAAGTTAGGTTATTAGGACCTGATGGAATGACGTTTTTGTTTCTTTTAAATTCTACAATTGTCTATGATGATAGTGTTGTGACTAAAATTGGTGAAATTTTAAAGCCGCTACACACTACCCAACTAACACTCTGTACCTGCCAACGCAATGGTATGAGCAAATATTAACTAAAATACCTACTGGTTCCGTGGTAGTCATGGACAACGCACCGTACCATTCGCGTCAGATCGACAAAGTACCCACCATGCAGTGGAGGAAAGACGCCATCCAAGCTTGGTTACGGGGAAAAAACATTAATTACGACGTAAAAGAAATAAAAGCGGACCTTATAGCAAAAATAGACAGGCCTAGATATAAAAAAAATGTTCGTCGATGAACTGTCGAAATCAAGAGGGATAACGGTATTGCGTCTTCCTTCCTACCATTGCGAGTTAAACCCAATTGAACTGATGATATGGGCACAAGTAAAAGGATACGTTGGGCGGAAAAATAAAACCTTTAAGATGCCAGAATTAAAGGTTTTGTTGGCAGAAAGCTTGTCGCGAATTGGAGCAGAGCAGTGGAAGAAATGCGTGGGCCACGTCATAGAGGAAGAAAATAAAATGAAAAATTTAGACGGCATCATAGATAGGGCTACAGACGATGTAACGCCACCTTTTATTATAAATACTTCCGATAAACCGATTTTTCTTCTGATCGTGATGAAATAAATTAAAAATAAATACCTATTTGTTTATTATTTCGGTATTTTATTATTCGGTATGGTTTGACAAAGTAAAGCAGTAGTCTTGCGCATCACTAGTAAATTCATCATTCAGAGACAATTTCAATATGGCGGTTTGTTTACATAGTTAACAAGTTCCATTGAATGACAGTTTAATGAATTCACTTCAAGTGAATTTCCTTAGAACATGTTTTACAAGGTAGGTACTCTGTATGTATGTTTGTATGTATGTAATAACTTTATTGTACACAAAAGAACACAAAAAATACATTTTGGTACAAAGGCGAACTTGTCCCTAAAAGGGATCTCTTCCAGTTAACCTTTGAGCAATTGAGTGGAGACAGGAACCAGAAGATAAACAAACACGTGTACAAAGCCTATATATATATATATATATATATATATATATATATATATATATATATATATATATATATATATATATATATATATATATATATATATATATATATATATATATATATATATATATATATACTATCTCTACAAACTAAACTCTGTTTTACGGAAAGTGAATTAACTTTTTCTGGATAAATTTTATCCTTATGTGAATTCGCCCAGGCGAATTAGATTTATACTAGACTTACTAGAGTCAGAAAAATGCTTGGTTATTTTACAATCCATGAAAGTATAGGTACATGTAGTAATGATGTAATTGACAATTCAATTCAACAACAGTAACTAGGTACTTTGTAATGCAAAAATAATTAGCGCAAAGAAACTTCAATTCAAACACGAAAACGAAAAGGAAATGGTCAATCATTTCAAAATAATGAGGATGCAATTAGAGCGTTTGACGAAAATTGTTGGGGCGGACACTGACCTACGGTGCGGGCGGTTTCCTCTACGGTTGTTCATAAACAACTTTACTACAAAACTAATCTACATTTTTTGCGTAGAACAAGCTTGTAAGCTAGGTGGCGACACATGTCGAGCGATAATCGACCTTAAAGACGTGAGTGACCCGTTTATTATATTTCAATATTGCTGTCAAAGCGGCTGTTAACTGTGAAGACTGTAAACCTCAAAACTGCCCAACCTGTATGACAAAAGCAGGGTTAAACCAACCTTTATTAGGGTTCGGTACCAAAGAGGTAAAAAAGGAACCCTTATGGTCTCACTTTGTCTGTCTGTCTGTCTGTCTGTCTGTCACATCGCTAAATATCTCAAGAACTACTTATGCTATCGATTTGACATTTAGAATAGTTATAAATAAGGGTAACCCAATTACATGGAAGATGATTTTTTTAAATATTTTATTTTATTTTCTGTGAATAATGACAGATAAAAGGGGGTTCAAAATTTTAAAGTCTGGCAACTATGTCAAGTGGGGTATCATATGAAAGGGCTTGACTTGTACATTCTGAAACAATTTTTAGTTTTTTTTTTCGTTGGGGAATTTTTGATTTACGAGGGAAAATGTAAAAAAAATACCATCCCCCCCCTTATCTCCGAAGTTTACGAAGAAAAAAATTTGAAATTATTACACAACATTAATATGCATGTATATTTTACAAGAAAAATATAGCCATAGCTCTATCTAGTTTTTCTTTTTTTTAATCATCAAAAAACTCTTCTATACTAAGTTTGTAATTTAATCACCTTTGTATATATTTTTGTTTTATATTTAAATTTACAAAATTACGTCGAAAATACCTTCTTTCAAATAAAAAAACAATTATTGAAATCGGTTAATGTGATAAAGAATTATCCTTGAAAACCCAACATACGTACTAAGTTATTCAGTCGCGCAAATTAGTAACACAATGCGCCGATAGATGGTGCTGTCATGTTTTTTTAAGATTGTTCTTGAATTAATGGGGTCGGGACGGGTACACAACTACATATACAAGAACTGTGTACGGAACCCTCGGTGCGCGAGTCGGACTCGCACTTGACCGGTTTTTTTTTAATGTAATTACGTTTCTTCCATAATCTAAATATTGTATTTGATGTATATATATGTTCTGCTTAGGATGAATTTATTTTGTAATTCTAAGCCATCCATAAACAACTTCCAATCCATAAGCCATCCACAAAATAAGAGATAGCCTATTGTCTTTTGACGGCAGCGTAAAGAGATGGATCTTACAGCTTGGGAAACTTGGTCAAATCGACATAGCAAATGTAGGTACAACAATGACATAATTATAACGATAATTCTAGATTATGTCATTGTTTTGCGTACCTATACCTATTTAATTAGTTAAACGTTTCCTGTATGCATGTTTTGCATGTATTTAATTATTTATGATTACTCAACGTCCTTTGTTTTTTTTTCAGGTAAGCTCCGGTTTCCTGAAAGACGACACGGAACCATTTAGTCGGAGTTTCACTTGTAGGGTTTGTGATTAAAAACTTTAACACACTAGGTTTATCTAACAACTTACTCGCACGTATATTTTGCCTGATTTCGAAATTAAACGTCAAAACAAACTTATAGCTTATAAAAAGTATAACAGATATATATATGCATATCTTTAGCGCGGTGGCCAAACTGCGTAGTAATTTTTAGGGTTTTTATTTGTGAGCAATAAAAAAAACTTGGATCATACAAATTCTATGCATGTTGTATATTTATGAGTAATAAATTGTAAGCGAACCTGATGATTGTATGAGGTTCTCAGAAGATTACGTTGGTACTTTAAAAGAATTCCGTTTATAATCAAGTTCACACTTTTATGTTATAAATATAATACCAGTATACTATTGTATAAAATCAGAAACCATAGTCGCTGCGTGGGTGAAGGGCTCAAAATTATCTTATACGACTTGTGTATAATTTTACCTCTTGGAAGTACGGAAGCTAACCACTAAAATAACATATCAGTGTAATGAACATGATTATAGGCACTAAGTTGAGGCAACTTTTTAAGTCAGGTATCGAAAAAAAAAATAATGTGATGAACATGATCGCAATAAATAAATGAATTGAAATGAATTGAAGCTACTTTTGGTGTTGGCTTTACAATCAAATGCAAACATATATCGAAATAGTCCTGTCATAAAATATGTACCGAAACCTTATACGAGCCATGGGCCACAGTGTATACAGACGCCCTTGTAAATATTAAGTACGGAAGTACGGAAGCTAACCACTAAAATAACATATCAGTGTAATGAACATGATCGCAATAAATAAATGAATTGAAATGAATTGAAGCTACTTTTGGTGTTGGCTTTACAATCAAATGCAAACATATATCGAAATAGTCCTGTCATAAAATAAAAACCTGTCCCTGTCATAAACCTTATACGAGCCATGGGCCACAGTGTATACAGACGCCCTTGTAAATGATAAATCAAACCAAATCATTAAATATAGACTAATACCCTAATGTAAAATCCTCATCAATTATCATACAAAGTGATTTACCTATCTTGAAATTTCAGGGCGCTGGCCATTACGGAGCAAACGAATGGCCAATTTGGTAAAAGGCCACCAAGGCTACAAGTCAAGTCGTGTCATTTGGTTGAAACTGGCCATAATGTTACAGGTATACAGTTCAATTCACGAAAGGTTTATGGGACTAATGCGGGTAGAAAAAAAAACTAAAATAATATAAATAAGGTAAAAAAAGATTTTGCCCGTTGCCGCGTTGGTGAACACACGTGCACTTTGCGACGACTGGCTGAATCCACTAAACCTTAATTCAGAAGTTGACCAACGTTCGCCTCTATTGTAATGGAGCTAAGATTGACACTGTCGAGTAATTGACTCTTTGTCAATCTGGGTTTCGAAGTGTTGATGAAATTGGAAGAAAATGGACTAAGTCAAGTAGACAATTGATATATATTGATTTAAACTTACACGATTTTCACACATTATTATTGGGGAACGGGACTTAATCGCGTACAATTATAACTAACCTTAAAAAAGCCTTAAAAAAGGTAAATTAGTTATAATTGTACGCGATTAAGTCCCGTTCCCCAATAATAATGTGACAATTGATATGTATCTACAGGTTTTTTCCGTACCAATTGCCTGATTGATATGTATCTACAGGTTTTTTCCGTACCAATTGCCCGACTGACATGTACTCCTAATTTTATCATAGCTAAGATAAACTATTAGACCGCGTGTTTTAACGTAGCGCGTGTTCTTTTACTAACATTTGCTACTGTAATCGTAGTAGTAGAAGAACTTAAAAACGAAACAAAACATCCATAAGCCCTACGTTTCACATCCATCCCAAATTGGAAACATTATTTACAGTCCAGTG
Organism: Cenopis cana; assembly: GCA_951800055.1. NCBI lineage: Eukaryota > Metazoa > Arthropoda > Insecta > Lepidoptera > Tortricidae > Cenopis > Cenopis cana. The sequence goes on from OX637480.1 coordinate 15,314,767, forward strand.
CAAAATATGAGTGCTTACAACTTACTAAAAGTATGTACAATGTGGCTCTTATGTCGGTTAATTAAGGTTTGCTACATATTTATGAAAATACTAATTTCGTACGTATTTTGCACTTCACTGCACTTTATGAACACAATGGGTCTTAAATCGCTAAGTCTATTGACATTGTACCAAGCAACATTGACATTGACGTGACGAAGAGGACATCATAATTTAGCGAAATATATTTCTTTCGCGTAGTTTTTTCCTTTCTTAGACAAGTTAGGTTGACAAATGGTAAATACAAATTTACCTACTTGTGGTTTATACTAAATGACGTGTCCTTGGTCGTTAAGATGAACCGTATACACGACTTTTAAATGAAATCTTGTAACATAGCGAATTTTGTCAAATGGTCGGATCTGCTAAATTGCTATTTAAAGTGAATTTGAAGTTATAAGCGAATATAATTTGGCTGCTTTTACCTAAGATCGACTGGATTAAAATATTTATGTATTATTATACCTTTTGCACTGTTTTGCACAAAAAAGCTCTTCTCTTATGCAATTTATAAAAAAGTGAATTCGAATTTTAGTTACCAAAAATAAGGCTTGAATTGTTCTGATTGATTCTTTATAATGAATATTTTAATAGGGACAAGTCAGGTTTTAATTCATACATTATGGGAGACCTCTCAGAAAAAAAAACACTATAAATTGAGAGAATCTCAATGTCAGGTTTTCTTAAATCATTGCGACCTCTGTTTCACGGTTAAGTCAAGGAAAGATAAGGAAACAATATGACTTACATAATTTTGGTAACACCCACGAACGAGGAAACATAATGTCATTTATTAATCCTTATTAAGTTGCCATTGAACAAAATACAGGATAACCACAGTAAAAGTTTTATTGTGGGCATTCGATGAATCGTTTCGAATAATGAACCTACTCTACTTAAAATATTTCGCGGTCTAACGCGATATTTATGTGTAGGTTTATTTACCTTTAAAGTATGGTTACGAAGCGCGAAAGTTTAAAATGTGATAGGTAATGAACCAATCTGGTCATAAGCAATGGCTTTAAGCACAATTTTTTTAAATTAAAATGATATATATCACCTTAATAAGCTTGACTTGTGGGCGGGGCACATTGCACATAGAACCGATGGCCGTTGGGGCCGAAAGGTTCTCGAGTGGCGACCTCGGACCGGAAGGCGCAGCGTGGGTAGACCCCCCACAAGGTGGACTGATGACCTGGTAAAGCTCGCGGGAGTCCGCTGGATGCGGGTGGCGCAAGACCAGTCATTGTGGCACTCTTTGGGGGAGGCCTATGTCCAGCAGTGGACGTCTTTCGGCTGATATGATGATGATGAAGCTTGACTTAGAACGGGGACAAGTCTATGCTCCTCAGATTGACCACTAGTGGACGAATACAGGCTGAAAATGATGTTCTGTCATGATCACTAATACAAGTAGGTACAGCTGACATCAAAAATTTGGTAACACTTCCGTATCCTATGTTTTTTTATAATATGTCAAACTTGTTGTTGGCAAGACTGCATACAATTGTAGCAGTTGCTGTATTTGTGTATAACACCACGTCTCCTGGCGAAAAACATAAAACAATACATTGTTTTATTCTGTGCCCGTACAATGTACGTCACCGGTAGAAGTCATGTTAAAATAAAAATGCAAGTACTAACCCTTGCACCTGGGGTATGCATAATTGAAGCAGCCCACCCCTCCAGACGGCGGGAAAATGTCAGCAGGGAAATACCTAAGTTCATTACCCTTGTAAATATGAATCAGTCAGACACGAAACACTGTTACCTTTCGAAGGAAGAATTAGTTACATTACCTACCCGTTTATGATGTGCTTCTAGGATATTTTAACCGGTATGAGTGCAAACCAATTGTCATGGTTGGGATTTTTCTATTCGTTTTCAAGCCATACGAATTGCAAAATCATTGTACGACATTAAAATATCTTGCATGCGTAAGTAGCTCTTAATTAAAACGAAGGGAGTGTAAATGTAAGTAGTTGCTGACTTGATTACCAGTAACAACACACAATTTAAGGTGCAATTAAATAATTTTCAGATAAGATACTCGTAAGTCCATCATCATCCTCGCAGCAGCAAGCAGGAACTAAAAAAATAAAACAATACTATCAATTACTAAACATAACCTATAAGTCTCAGCTCTTTTTGTAACACTTGCACAGCCAACCAGCGTTTGTTCAGCCGTATTGAGTAAAACCTAGAATTATCTCTCAGAAGGAAAGCTTTGGATCTTTACCATATTACTCATTGTTTATTCATTACCTGTTCAGTGTTTTTATCAATAAGAAATAAAGACGGTGAAGGTTAATGTATATATATTATATTTATATACACAAAACGACTTATTTACCAAGTTTATTTATCTCTATCGGAACCGAGACCTTAGTTTAAATAAACTATGTAACAAAGTATTGGTGTTTAGAGTTTGTCACTAATCCTTATTTGCTAGCTTAAATACGCACTACAAAACAAACTATGCGATTGTATCATAGATAAACTTATACTTTTTAGGGTTCCGTACCCAAAGGGTAAAACGGGACCCTATAATTTACTAAGACTTCGCTGTCCGTCCGTCTGTCACCAGGCTGTATCTCATTAACCGTAATAGTTAGACAGCTGAAATTTTCATAGAATGATGTATTTCGGTTGCCGCTATAACAACAAATACTAAAAAACAACAACAAACAACAACAACAAATACTCTTTATTGCATAACCTCAACAAAAGTAACACATAACAGTACATAATGACAATGAGTAGAGGCAAACAACAGGCGGTCTTATCGCTAATGAGCGATCTCTTCCAGACAACCTTAGGGTAGCGGAGATCATATCAAAGAATAACAATAAAAAACGGGGTACAGTAAATATTTAAGGGGGCTCCCATACAACAAACATGTTTTTTTTTGCCGTTTTTACAGTTAATGGTACGGAACCCTTCGTGCGCGAGTCCGACTCGCACTTGGCCGGGTTTTTTTTTCATATTTATAAACTCCAATCAAATTCATAAGCAATCACCTAAATAAGTAAGTAATGCACGATTTTAATTCGTTTATCTATATTGATGCATTTTTATTTTTTATAGACAAAGTATTCAAATTTTCCTTCTCACACAATTTTCTGTTAAGTAGTTGCTAGCTTGAAAATAATTGCGAGAAAAGCGCTAGGTCTCTCAATGCAAGGAAATCAGAACCTATGAATACAATTTCCTCATTGTATCTATAAGTGATCTAACGTAGTAACGATAAGAGGAACTAGTTAAAACGCTAATTAATGGCGTCCTAGACACAGTTCGATCTAGGATTTTCCTCGCACCATTGAATACTTAACACCAAGGCGATCGGCTCGTGGTGTGTTGTCTCGTTCCACCGGCTTTCTTTTACCTACCTGAATTATGATTTCAGTGATTTTCATCCCATACTTTACAAATAATTATTATTTGTTTGACTCATTAAAATACAACACCTACTCTATATATATTTTCCTGCAATACTGCATTAACAGTTTGCTTGCAGGTTACGAGTCTCTAAAATATTAATAAACTTACTCTTATACTTTTTATTAAATATGTGACGTTTGCTACAGAGCAATTTTCGGTTTATTGTCTGTAGTAAATATTTTTTTAGGGCTTTCTTGAATTTAGCCGAAAGAGGTACTTCATACCTTCCCGAGGACAAACACTTTAACGTTTTAAAATTAAATTTATTATATTCCGGGGTCCCTGTACCCAGGATGTTTAAAACATACTTTAAATCTAAGACATAAAACATAACTGACTTAGTTAAAATATAGATTACCCACTCGATTGGACGATAAAAATAAGCGGTTCAGAGTAGGTACTACTTTAAAATTTGGTCAACCATAAACCATTAAGTCATAAAATTTGGTCGCACACCAACCAACCCATAAATAGGTACCTATAGTCCATGAGCTTTTAGTTTTAAGTTAGATAAATGGATTGAATGAAATCGTTGAATTTAACAAAAGAAAACGTAAGAGGAAGTGAGTGAGATGCACAATCATGAATGTAGTATTCATGATAGTGTTGTTGGTAGAGAAAATCCTCGGTAAAATATTGAATAGTTATTATTATTATTTTCTTTTCCTTTTAAATTTATTTTTTGTTTCTTACACTGATTTGTATTAAATTATTTATCTTTTAATGTGTAGTTATATTTATGTCAATTAAACGTAGTTAAGCTTTATGATAGCTTTAAAAATCTGTGCATCGGGATGAGTTAGGTGTTAAAATAAAATAAATTATATCTCTTATGGAAATATATGATTTTATCATCTATGAATGAATATTGATTACCTACTCTATACTTAACATTAAACGGCATTCATCTCGCAAATTTGAATAGAAATTCCTTATTGTGGTAAACAGTGACGTCATAAATAAACATCCGTTAAGAAACCATTAACCTAAAAGTATGGGTCGTACAAATATTGACATACGAATATTCTTGGTATAGTCAAACCGCAGGATTTTATCAAAAACATTCAAATATTTAATATTATGCACAGTATAGATACGTACAACTGTTTATCTTTTTGATGCACACTCATGTTCTAATTAATTATGAAAATACATTGATGTACTGTCTACCTATATGCTTAAATTTAATGCATACTATAATATTATAAATGGTAAAGTGTGTATCTGTTTCCTATTCACGTTTAAACCGCTGAACCGATTTAGATGAATTTTGGTATGGAGATTGTTTGAATCAGGGGAAAGGACACAGGAAACTTTTTATCCCGGAAATCATCCCTTAAGGGGGAAGATTGTATTGAAGAGAAATAACAAGGTAGGCGCCTAAAATAAAAGAATAGCAATTAAATTCTAACGCGATGAATAGAAAGAGTTCTACGCTGACAAAGTCACGGCAACAGCTAGTATAAGAACTATTTTCTTCTCATGGACATCGAAATATGTAAAAGGGCTATGCACATGCACTTCCAATGAATAGAACTTAAGAGGCCTTACAAGTTTTAATTTTTTTTGATTTCAAATTTTGACAAAGGTTTTGATAATACTAATAAAGTGATTGTAGGATACTATGATTTTATTAAGTTTTAGATAGTAACATTGCCCTTTTTTGATTTTATTGTGTGTAGTAGAATTTAACTCGAAAAGCTCGAAAATGGTCGATTTGGAGTGATGTTTGAAACAAAATATTTTAATGAAAAATGCAAGAAATACATTTAAAAATTATTTAGTGAGGTCGCAATAGTCCTGTTATAGATAGTAACATTGATAAAATGTCAAGAAACTTGACAATTTAACAGAAAATGGGTTAAATGGATGAGTATTTTATACCTTATAAATACCCTTAAGTAAGAGCTAGTCGCAGAATATTTAGTAAGTAACCCCCTGTCCCCTGGCTAGATGTTGGCCGAGAGCAATCCCTTTTTTAATAAAAACAAAACACCAATAACATCCGCTTACATGTTTGATGATTACTGATTGTAAGTTGATTAGTATGCAGTGTTCATTATTTCTGTGGTCAGAAACCTGTAACCGTATAGCACTTAAACCAGTGCACACACTGTCAAGAATCTCAGAACATTTATCAACGAAAATAAACATGACTCTTCCATTGCACTGTTGCGAAATATGTCGTATGTACCATGAAACTTTAAACAATACGACGTCTTTTCAAGCTGATATGGGTCATAATATAGGTATGTTATTTTTATTTTCATCACTTCTCGAAATATGTCGTATTGTACCATGAAACCTTAAACGATACGACGTCTTTTAAAGCTGATATGTGTTGTGATATATGATATATGTTATTTTTATTATCATCACTTTCGTTATCTACGGAGGCATTGGCCTATTTGTGAAGTGATGTTTAATCAACCTGTTTGCGCATGTAACTTTATTCATTTTATTAGTTAGTGAAATAATATAAATAGAACGTTTGTTATATGAGTAAATATTGAAACGGTGGATTATAATAATCATTGTCAGCAAAGTTAAGTGGTTACAGTTAAAAAAACGTATTTTTTAATTTCAGAGAGTTTTAGTGTATTTTATCGAATTAAAAATTCTAAATTATAATTCAATACAAAAAATCTAAATTATAATTTTAACCAAGGTGAATTTTTTAAAAATTAAACGCCTCAAATTAAATTTTCGTTGACGGACTAATCCGCTTGACAACATTAAAAAAATCGAAAACCATGACGACTCATTACTTGCTGCCATCTCATAATCCGCATTGACGGATGTGCTATGATCTCGTGGTTTCGAGATCCATTGGTTGAACGTAACTTTAGATCGAGGTTTCTCCGAATTTAAGTTTCTAAATAAAATATTCGGACACAACGGGTTACCTAAAGCAGATGCTGTAAGGAAGGGTCTTTTTAAATATTTGCTCCTGTAGGCCACACTCCGTATAGCGAATCATCTAGAAGTTAAGTGTTTTCCTTGTTTGCATATTTTTATTGAGAGAAAATTGAATGACACCACTCTCGCTCATTAGCTATGTAGTGCTGTGTTCGTGATTGTGACTAAGGCCCCAGAGCACTCGAGGATGCGCTGTGTCAAGAGTGGGGGACATGCATTTGTATCTAGCTGTCAACAGAAGTAATCGTCTAGCCAGTAAAGGGTAGCAACGCACTTGTGATTCTTCTAGAGTCGCAAGCGTCCATAGGATTCGGTGTCTGTATGCCACCAGGCCGGCCGGTAGGTTGGTTGCCAACTTTGTTGTAAAAAATTAATAGCAAACAGCAGGATATGGGCTGGACAGTTACGTTTATAAGCATAGTTTAAACTCAACATCGCATGAATCTCATTACTTGTTTTGACTGGAATAATATTGTTGGTCTTAAATAATGTACGATTTCCATTTAAGTATTTAGCGTAAGTTGTACTGTTCAGTTTCATAGATACGCTAGCAATGCCGGATTCAGAGTTATTGGAGTAAATGGGCATATAGGTGAAATATTGACTCGTAGTTAGGTGACATGACCACATATTCATAATATTCATATACATATATATCTACAGTCATGGGTTATGCTTATCATTGTAGCTGTATGTATAGTGTGTAGTACTATACGCTGCAAATTGTAAGCTATTATAAATAATATTTTTTCGATCTGTATTTATGTAAGTTTATGCTTCTCATAGTCATTAATTAGTATTTTAGGTTGTTCATACTCTATTTTCCTGTTTCACCTACTCAAGTTTCAACTTTTTTTGCATCGTTTCCACTACCCAAAGGTTGTCTGGAAGAGATCGCTTGTTAGCGATAAGACCGCCTGTTGTCTACCATTGTGCAATTTGTTTCAGTTACTTGTTTTGTAATGTACATTATTTGGTGAACAATAAAGAATATTTGTTGTTGTTGTTGTTATTTTTGTAAAACGATCACTATATATTATGACTAGTAGTATAAACAAATTGTGTTGTATTATATGAAACTTGTATAATGAGATAAAATAAACGAAACTAATTTTATCTCAGGAGCGCAGGTTGGCCATAGTTGTAGTTGTGAAACACACGAACAAATAGACAATGTGAACTCATAGCTCCTATGCTAACGCACACCTAGAAAATGTGCATGTACGAGTAGGTATAGCTCGACACACAGCCCTGGCTCACCCGCGCCCGGTAGATACTGTATATTCGGGTCATACCTTGCAATTGAAATTAAAATAGTTATCATCAACGGCTGAAGCTGAAATAGGTGACAATGCAATACTCATGCGTAATCATCATTTTGCCAATTAGAACAGATGACGGGGGTTTTTTTAACATTTTCATTCACAAACACAACATTAATTTTCATTCACAAACTTTGTGATCACGTTTCACAATTACCACTTCTTAATATTAAATATTCATTTACGCTACATAAAAGGACGCTATTGGTTAAACCAAATGAATTATGCATTTAACTTAATTAGTTTCTTATCAATATCGTAAGAGGATGTCTTACAAGTAAACCTGTTTTCTGTTACGCAATTATTGGAACTACATTTCACAGTAACCACTTATGGTGTCACGCTCATGTCACTGAACACCACACTCAATTAAAAAGAAAACGACTTCTGTCACTGCGAGCCTCGCATAGTGATACGACGTAAGTTTAAAGCAACTGTGCAGCCTTTAGGGACTAGTAAGGCTTAACTAAAGGCAACTCAAAGGCATTCCTATAACGTTTAGTATTTGCAATTGAAATAGGTACGTACCTGATAAATAAGGTTTGCTATTTGTACATGGAATTCGAAGGTAAAGTAAATGATGAGCTGTCCACATTCATCTCGCATTTAGGCTGCGTTTCCACCAGAGATGTGCGAGGATGCGTTGCGAGGGATGTGTTTGTCATGAGCCAATAGAAACGGCTGATTCAATTCAATTCAATATCGTTTATTTCAGGCATTGCCCATAAAGTGTTAGTGGATACAAATTAAAAAATCTTACAACTACTGTTAGTATACGTTACACAATAATAGTAATATACAATAACAGACAATAAACAGAATGACTTGGACCGGATGAGTATAACACATTCAGTTAAAATAACTACATAATTACTACAAATAAAAATTAAACAGTAACACATTAATTACAATTTGATTGAATAAAAATGCTACAAATTGGATTAAATTAAATAAGCTAAGCGAGGATAGGTAAATTAAGTGTTTCTATTGGTTCATGACAAACACATCCCTCGCAAGTCGCAAACGCATCCTCGCACATCTCTGGTGGAAACTCAGCCTTAAAAGCAAAAAAAACAAGTAAAGACACTTATCTCAATAATAGAAACAAAAGGGATAATAATTTCAAAAAGTGCCTATAAGTAGCATTTACCTAACGATGAATAATTTCGGTAAGTAGAGCCAACATTCGATTTTACATTATTTTCCACCTAAACTATCAATATTTTTCAATGTAACCTGTATGGGTTTCAAGTTGGTTGAGTTCAGCTGTCATTCGCTGCTATTCCGGTACAAATTATGACATCTAAAATTCAAGGATGATATAAATTGTACTGGACTTCCCCTTCCCGTACCCGAGCCATTTGAAATTAACTGGACGCCGTATTTCTATTACTTCGAATTAATATTCCATTGTTTTAAAGTAATTTAACGCTAGACAGACTCAGTAAAACATAATTCAACTAACGTATGATCTAAATTGTGCTTTGTTATAATGAATTAGCATATATAAAGCAATTTTTCCCATCGTTGCTGTTCTAAATTGCTACTTATTCCTCCAAGGATATCATTAAAGTGTTTTTGCACGGTCCTGTCACGCGAGACACATACTGATAATGATATGTTTGCTACAAGACATCTTGATACTTGAAGTGATAATGGGTGCAGAAATACGTGGGAAACAAGTGAAAATCAGAAAGACAATAAATGAGATATAGTATAGACATTATCCGGCTTTTAAAGCCGAGATATACTCGAGCCAAGAAATGGTATACCTGCAAGGGTACTGAATTGTGCTAAATTGTACCTCGTTATAAAATAACAATCCTGCTTACCGGTATTATAAGGATAATAATCACTGTTAATAACGCGAGATAGGTAATCACTAAATGGGAATTTTGGTCGTAATAATTAAAATAAACTGCCAATTATTTTTACATTAGCCTGGTAGTCTAACTTTACTCAAAATACTTAATTACGAATTATCAGGAGTCAGGAACAACTTCAGAGCAGATTTTATACTTCACGGAGACTTAACGCAAATTCCATCACTGTAATACCGATATCACGTTGTATGGAACGTTTTCATTCGTCAAGCGCGTAATAACCATACATTATTTTAATAAAAAATATACCGGTACCATGGTGATTATACCGTCATTACTTAGTAATATTTTCATAACAATGACTATAGGTTCTACTTCTACTTTGATTGTAATATTTTTAGTCTTTCTTACGGCTTATAAATATCTCATCGCAAGTTAACGCTCAAATTAACTTCTAAGTTTAAGATTACAAAAAAACGATGCGTTAGGCGACTTCCTGATTTGTCGGTGCGGAGGCAGTACGATATGAGAAAAGTGTCAAATGTCAGTGTCGGCTGTCAGTTGACGCGATACCATTTTTTACTACGCCCCTACATTTAAATGAGTGCTTCCTGACTGGCGCGGGATGCGCGGTAGCGGGACGATGCGAAGGCAATACTGCTCCGCTTCTGCGCATGATATTACTACTGCGCAAAGGTAATACTAACAGTATTATGTCAAGTGAGAATCTTTGCGACGTCAGTAAGTTTACGCCAAAGAAGAAAATGTCACATATCGACCCCGCCCCGCCAAGTCAGGAAGTCGCCTTAGGCAGACATAATTCGCTCATTCTCAATTAGTACGTCTGCAGTTAACCTAAACTCCGTCAATACTTATACGAAGGCTTTTACGAAGGCTTCCATAGCTTCATAGCTTGATGGAGTTTAGAAGCAGACATTAATCTGGAGAATTGCCGAATAACCTATTTGGTTTAAAGGCAATTGGTACTTATATTCGCATTGACATAATAATACATTACTTACCAAGGGCGATAAAACAAAGAATGTCTCAGATCGCAGGTATTTTACGCCCGAGCCGAAGGCAAGGACGATAAATATGCGATCTGAGGCTTTCTTCATTACCGCCCGTGTTAAGTACAAAATTTTATGTCACCCCCTAGCCAGGAAATGGGATTTCCCGCGCGCGGAACGTGCGGTAATTGCCGCTTTGTGGCCAGGTGTGACATAAAACATTTTAAAAACTTGAGAACGTAAAAAACTACTTAAGCTTAAGCCACACAGAGAGCGGGCGGGCGGTAGCGGCGCGGGCGCGGGCGGCAGCGGCGCGGGAGCTGCTTTTGGCTGCCGCCACCGCCAAAAGCAGCTCCCGCCCCGCTGCCGCCCGCGCCCGCGCCGCTGCCGCCCGCGCCCGCGCCGCTACCGCCCGCCCGCTCTCTGTGTGGCTTAAGCTTTAGATAGTAAAAAAAAGAGACTAATTATAGATGCCATCCCATGTTAATTATACAATAGGTAATAATTTAAATCCAATAATTGACCGAGTGATACGAAGGTCTTCGTTTCAGCTTGTGCCAAGATTACTTTCGTATATATATCCGGTTTCTTTTACACGCCGCATTTCTTAACTTACGTATTTTCTTTAAAAAATGTGAGCAGGTTCGATAATTAGGTAGGTATATGGTATTTATTAGTAGCGTAATTTTTTAGAATTTTTCATTGGGGGGCTGATATTGTAAAAACTACTAATAGTTAAATAACAAAGGAAACGATAATTGTTTTTCACATAACTTATACGCATGTAAATACATAATAGCATACCAGAAAGTAAAATGTAGGTACAACAAATAACAGCGACTCTTGGCCACCGTAGGCGAAATTTTTGAATAAGCACATTTTCAGCGGTCTGTCAATCTTTTGTTGGCCTAAGAGTTTCATTCAATAGAAGTCACCGACCTTCGCTAAATGAGTCGTTAATCTCCGCGGAACATAAAGCAGAGCGGGAACAAACGAAGTGACACTTGAAAAGCTTCACGAGACACAAACTACTTCGCGAGTTTGTAGGTAGGTACTTATGTTTGGGCTGGGTAAAAATGTTTTTGGTAACACAATGATGGCAGATCTGATACGGTATTAACTCAACTTGGTTTTACGGTGGTTGATATAGGAGTAATATCTATAATGATGTAATAAATAGGGATTTCAATAATGTAGTAAGGATAAGGATACATATATTAAGAGACAGCACTTGACGCTGCAAGCACGCATTATTAAACACAGGTTTTTTTTCATATAATAAATACAAATATATATTTATGGACAATCTTACACAACACGTAGATGAGGACGACGATGGTGGCAAACAAGGTCTGCCTGATCTGTTGGTAAGTAGATACCGCAGCCTATGGACGCATGCCAATCCAAAAGAATGACAAGCTCGTTGCCGACCCTTTATTAACTTGAGGATTAGTTGAGTTGTCACGGAAAGTCCGTGTAGAGACTGTAGAACAATAGCCCCAAGAACCCCAAAAACAAAAGAAAACCTTAGAATATAAGCTAAACTACCATTTCTCGACACTCTTCACGACCGTACGCTTGTTTGTCACAGTCGCTGTATAAAAAAATAACTAGTAATGTCTACTTAACTGTGACAGTTTTCCTTTTAAATCATCGTATATGAACACAACGAAGAAGCTCCCAACAGATGGCGCTATTGTGTTAATCAGAGGTTTGAGTGGCATACGAATTAAATGGTAAAGTGATCTCTCCATAGTGAAACTAGCTACAGCAGGCCCGTTATTTTAAAATTACGCCACAATGTATAGGCATTGGCAGTCTATATAATTCCTAGTCTCTGCTACTACCATGATTTTTTCACATGCCTATGTAGTTGCCACCGTTTAGCTGGCAGGGGGTGGGGACACTTGACCATAACAAAAATTATCACTTCAAAGCTTAATATCACGTCAAGCGATTCTTGAACCAAAAAATGCTTTTAGAAACCTTATAATGGTTTTGAAAGAGCTATCCAACGATACTCCACAAGATGGGGTTTGTAAGAAAAAAAATGGCACCACCAAATTACATGTAGGGAGGGTTCCACGAAAAAAAATTTTTCTTAAAGATTTTATTTTACCGTTTTGTCGGCGTCATTGATATGTATACTCGTGCCAAATTACAGCTTTCTAGTACTAACGGTTACTGAGAAAAGCGGGGGACAGGCGGACGGACATGGCGAAACTATACGGGTTCCTTGTTTACTACGGAACCCTAAAAACCAACAGTTTGTTTTCTACGGCTACCTGTTCATCTGCGCTATTCTACTGTCACATTACACGTGACTATATCATAAACAATAGCGTACTGACCTCATGGAGCGAAGTCATTGTTGGGTCGGTTTTGGCCGCTCGGCGCTCGGCCGCCGTGCGAGGAATACAAATACTGTTGACCTCTTCGTTCTTTACTTCCGATTGGATATGTGGCCGTGAATATTTTCTGGATCTGCCTACGATGCTGTAAATGCAATACAATACAAATACTCTTTATGGCACACCTTAAAAATAACACAGTAGGTACAGAACATTGGGCTTAAGGGGAGGTATCCCCAACGCAAATGTCCCGCTCTAACACGCATGAGTTTACAATTAACCATCCCGCTCTCTACGCATCAAGCTCTGCGCGTAGTTTCGTAAATATTTAGCTATTGTCATTAAGCCAATCATTTTATCAAGGCAAATCCAGCGAATGTCTATAACTATTTAGGATCTTTAATTGAGTGCAAAAATTAAATGTTAAATGTCAGTAATATGGCCGTAGTATTGAAAATACATTCCAAAAAAGGGATAACTTCGCGATTTATTTCTATCGAGTGAAATTCATCAGGTCATGTAACTGACTACGATTTTGACTAGACAAGATCCTTATTGTAACACATATAATTTTTTTTAGATTTTAAGACACTAATTCTATGTCTCGGATGGTTTTTAAAAACTCAAAAGTGGTAATACTCGCGGCCTTGGTAAAGGTGGTGGGTTGTAATTTGTTATTTCTAAATGGTGGGTTTGTATAACTTCGATAGTGTCACCAACCTAAAATGGCTTGAAACAGCCTAAAGTAAAGATACCTATATCCGTGCCTTAAATTTTGGGAGCTAACAGTAATAGTCGTTATTATGATTCGTTCGCGTGAAATAAAGGCCGAACGAAACCTTTATTTTACGTAAATTTTATACTTATTTTCAGAGTTTTTAGTGTACCTATCGTATCATAATGGTAACTTTGACCGTTTGGCGCATTCGTGTCAGTATTGAACATGGCGTGAAAATTTAACATTATTAAAAAAATATTTTCAATGTTAAAACTATATAATTCATTTCTCGCTATATTTCCGCTACCCAAAGGTTGTCTGGAAGAGATCGCTCTTTAGCGATAAGACCGCCTGTTGTTTACCTACCTCTAGGTTTAAATATACATACTCTGTAATAGTTCTATTTATTGAGGTGTGCAATAAAGAGTATTTGTATTGTATTGTATTGTATATCGATACGGATTGCCCTTAGTCCACACGAACAATTTCGACATTTATTTATTACGTATTTTAGATTATGTACTTATTTTAGTCTATAGTTTCAATGTTCTAGCGCGACATTATTTAATCGAATGGCATAATTTAATTCGTAATACATTCAAACGTGCCTATATTCAATTTCCTTGATTACTTAGGTTTTATTTCCTAGAAGGCTAGAAGTATAGAAGTATATTCACATGGACAGTGGCAGGTACTTGCGCAATTATTATGTTGGCAGACAATCGTAAAAACGTGCTTGCGTGTAAAGGTACAAGTTCAAGGTGGCCAAAACGAAACGAAAGACCACAAGTAAATAAACATGTTTTTACTAAATTATAGGAAATGATGTAGACAGTTTTAATGGAATACTGTCATGTTAATTTGTAAGCTCGTTCGGCTCGTTTCATAAAACACACTCGTGTTTTAATGCCCCTTATTATGTACCAGTTGCATAAACTACTATTTTTTATACATAGAGTTGTGATATAAATAGTATGATTAAAAACTCAAGTTTCCCACGGAATATATACTTTGACCATTTTTTGGAAAATTGTGACGACGCTTATCTTCCGACACACAATAGGAATTCATTTGATTATTGAACCTTTTAAAGGCATGTCTAGTAAAATGTTACGTTAGAATTTAGTTAAGGACCTAGATAGTAAATTTTACTTTGTCAGATCACAGGGGACATAGTCCATATATTTACAAAAAATAGACACGACACGCCTCTGGCTGCTGCTAAACATGGATGTAATACACATTTTTTGCACCTACGACGCTCAACGTAATATTAAATTCGGAAGAGTTTTTGCCGACGACCACAAAAACAGCAATGATTACAAATATTAGGTAAGTATATTGAAAGTGAGTCGGGATCGTTTTATTTAATAGGAATATGGACGAAAGATATAACTTAAGATAAGATACACGTAGGATGCTGATTCGACGATCATTGCCCCAATAGTCATATCTGCCACCAGTCTAATCTTAAAGCGAAGAGTTTCAACCAACACCTCAAGAGACTCTCGCTTGATGGCTGGGTCAAGGGTCAGATACAGAAGGTAGCTCCTGGACATGGCCCTGATAGTCAGAAGGTTCCTCTCTCCATCGCCCTAACCACCGGTAGCTTAGGCTAGGTCCCACCTCGCTGCCGGTGGCATCCTGTTAAGTTTTATGATGTTTTTTTTTTATATTTTTATCTGTAGGTATTTTTTTTCTACAGATTTTGTAGACTTGAGCCAAGGCTAGATCTAAGACAAGTCAAACTCGTAAGGATAAAAGAAGAAATATGCATCAACAATAACTAAAAAAAATTAATCACACTAATATACCAAAGACATGTCTTCATATATATTGTAAACGTTGATAAGTAATCAGAAATACCCAGTTTCTTCAATATGGGATGCCTCTATATCGAAAATAAAGAGGTGCTATATGTTATGTAAATATATACTCCACTAAACACGTCTGGCTGTTTACTGTGCTAATATTACGTATGTGTTTTAATTATGAACGGGGACAGTGAAGCTTTTATGTCGTCTAGTGTTTACCTTACTTTGATTAGCACTAGCTTGTGAATACACTGGATTATAAATATTATAATATTTATAATAATGCTCCCCACATCCTTCCGAGTGACAATGAGATGGACACTCGTATTAATTTATACAAATACAGTATGTTTAAGACATTGACATTCCTAAGATTTAATTTTATCGAATTCGTGGAAAAGACTGTTTTACTACACCATTACGGTTTCTTTTACATAATATAGGAACACTCTATTCCAAGATTTCCAAGCACAAGTCAGAGATATTGTTAACTAGTCTTAAGTAAGAAAGTAAATATCAGGATTCTACCATGATCGACTCTATGTGTTATTGCCTTTATGTTTACTTTAAATAACCAGTTTTTAAGAAAAACGCACTACCTAAACAATCAGGATATAGGGAATCACAAATAAGTCCCAAAAACTATTACCTATTACGCCTACATCTTTCAAATTGATCTGCACAATTGCATTAACGTTGGTACATAAGTGTTTGTAATATTTCTGTTCTCTTTATGTTTTGTGTTGTGTTGTAAATAAAATCATTGCATTATTGAACGCATGAACGTACGTACCCACATACAAACAGTGTGCCCCTGAAACTGACGTAGGCCAATGCTCTTCCGGGCAACCTCTATCGCATCGGTGTCGCAATTTCAGTGATCGGCGTTTGTTTTCCTCGATGCCGTTTTCCCATCCAGTCGCATAGTAATTGAACCATGAGATACATTTTGCCTTGCGGTTTAACGTTGTCACGATGATTATGATTTAGGTATTGTATTCATCATAACATAACAATCCGTGAAAAAATATATATAATGCCCCACGTCGAAAACACTGCAATAAGCTGCTTTGCTCCTGATGGAACACTTTTTGCATATTATTCCTTCTATAGAAACTTTTGACGTTAGGTTGTTTCCAATTTAAACGAATATTTACCGATCCAATTGATAACGGATTTAAGAATGATTCACGCTAGACCGTTCCGTGTCCGGGCCGGCCCGTTTTGTAGCACAAGAAATCGACGGCCAGGACAAGGAACGGTCTAGCGTGAATCATCCTTAAATCCGCTATCAAATGAATCGGTAAATATTCGATGAAAGAAAACTCATAGGGAAGCCAGCACACACCTGCAAAGAAATTCAAAGGCAGCAGGCAATGCTATGCTATGCTGGGTCAGCGCGGAGGCAGCCAATTCGCTCCAATTCATAATAGTGGGGCCTGGGACGAATAAGTGTAGGTTGAAGATGATGGCATTGCCCGTTCTGCCCTATCTCCAATTGGCTAAATATGATTCACGTATCAGTAACGTAGAACCAATGGCGCCGAAATGTGTTCTCGAGTGGCGAGCACGTACTGGAAGGCGCATCGTGGGTAGACCCCCACAAGGTGGACTGATGAACTGGTAAACGTCACGGGAGTCTGCTGAACGCGGTTGGCACAGGACAGGGGGGTCTTTCAGCTGATATAATAATGATGATGATCAGTAGCCGGTGACTCCAATATGGCATGATCCATTTATCAGTAACCGGCGATCAAACACCGCGACAAGCGAGCGACCGCGACGCGTCACGGTCCGGCAGTCGTCCTTGCCGGTGCGATCATATTTTACCATTTATGTAACAACGTAAACAAACCATTATGGATTAGGGTTGTGGGTGAAGTTATAACTTTACCTGGCACTTAAAGTCTGACTAACGTGTCAAAAGTTCTGAGATTCATTCACTAGTTCTCAGTCAGAACTAGTGCGAGCTACCAATGTATCGTATCAACCTTTATCACGGGGTAACGACAAGATAAGGCATTTGCCAAATCTTTGACACCGTTTAAGAAGTCTTTCGTCTTTCGTTTTACACGTGAAAAACACGCTCACAACTACACCATATAAAAAAAAGCTGTCACTTTCTGGCAAATATGCCGCCCTCACATTCATGACATTAACTTTTCATGCCTTTTCTTTCCGCCGCATGAACTGATTTACGAGAGCAAACGCGTTTGGTAGGTTTTTCGATATAGAAGTTTGAAGTTTTTGAAGTTTATTTAAAGTATGGCATAATTTAGATTCACCGACGAACCCAATGTAAACATATCCTTATGAAATACGTATAGATAGATCTATTTCACGGCGAACGATGACGTCCACATGAAGTGTCTCGAGGACACAGGAAGGAAAATAGAATGTTTACTAAATAGAACAAGTACAGTCTACCTCACAAGTATCTGGGCATGTGTGACTTTATCACTTTCAGCTGTTGGTTGAATGTAGTTTAAACATGCCATTAAAACGATACAGACTTTTATCTCACGAAGCGACTTGGATTTGACGAAATTAGACTTTAACATCTTCTATTATAGGAACCACTTGACGTCGCTTCGTGAGATTAAAGGACTTCAATACTTTGTGTTGCGAGCTTCTTTAAGTATAGGTACCTACAACAACATTTTAAGTGATGATTATTATGTAATCCTACAGTACAGTCGAGGGCATAAATATGTATACATTTCTGGACCTTACTTCAATGGAATTAAGTGAAAAAGTGTATACATATTGGTGCCCTTGACTGTACAGGGTGATATATATCTTCAAGTGTTTGTTTACTTGTTTTCATGATAGGACACGTATTAGAAGGATGAACAGACTATAACAAAGGTTATGCTCCTTACGAGGCGGACCGTACCTTGCAAGCTAAAATCAAATCAAAACATAACATAAATACTTATACTTAGGGCCGATTTTTAATCCCCAGATAAAAGTCTCTGTCAGTTTAGCTCTGTCTTTTTCTTTCACTTGATTGCAGGAAAAGACAGTCATCATTTTAACCGAATTAATCTGGGAATTGAAAAAAAAATAGATCTAGAATTTTCGCAGTCACATTAAGCGTCTATTATTGTTTATAGGTTTGTTTTGTTGCGTAGATCAGAGTTGTGGTCTAGTTTAAATAGGTAGTTAGTGGTCAATTATATAATAAAGAATAACCGCAAGTGAAGAAACCATCAATTTTGCGTGCATTTCAAATTAGACCTTAACATTGCGCTATAGTGTCTTATTTAGTACAATAAACTTAAGGACTTGATCTGAAACTTGTGGAACTACGAGTATGTATAATAATAATCACACCTACGTACTTCAACCTACCTAGTAGAACTTTGTAGTAAATTCTAAACACTTATAATTTTACATGAACCTTTTAAAATATTAAACCTTACAGTCTTATGTTGCGGTCGCGGTGTTGTAAATAAATATGTAAATTGTAACCAATGCACTTAATCTAATAGCATTTAATTATGGTATTAAGTATACTCAATAATAATATATGTTTTTTTGTTACAGCAATGTCGGCCGATGGGTCGACGACGGACATCAATGGACTCCTCAACGACACCGGTAAGATTTTCTAAAAAATATACCTATGAATAAAATAAAATTATAACAACATTAACAACGTATATACCCAAAGGAGGTACTTAATAATAATAACAAATAATGCTGTTAACTTCCGAGCGCACTATTCACCAACGATCACCCCTCAGTTTGGCGAATGTTGTATACCTACCACCTAAGTTTAAATTGCATAGTAGGTACATAAATACACGACCAGGGGGCCGATTTTTGAGTGTCGAACGCTCGAATTTTCACTCGAGATCTGTCAAAATACTATGATGTTTTGACAGATGGCGAGTGAGAATTCGAGCGTTCGACACTCAAAAATCGGGCCCCTCTGTGGGTTGACGGCGAAAAAAACACAACAAAACAATGTTTTTGTTTACTTGACTTGTATTCGCGTCACCGGTAGACATGTGGTGATATAAAAATATCACAAAATGGCAGACGCCGTAGTCGTTACAGCACGCGAGATATTATTTAAAATGAAGTGGTTGTATTGTAACGTTTAGGCTATTTAAATTCATAATTTACGACATTTAATGACGACAAAGTGAAATAGTTTAGTATTTATTTTTCTGCCATCTAGCGGTATTTTATATAACTAGTTAAGTAGCACCGTCAACATTTATTTTAATGCCATCTAGCGGTTTGTCGTGTAACTAGTTGCATTGATGGCTGGCTACACACTCGCGTTACCTTAGCTAACAATAGCACGTAGTACCGGAATTTGCCACTAGATGGCGCTTATGCAAAAAGTTCACCATTATGTCGCTAGGTGGCCCTTTTCGCAACCTCGCCGAATAACTCGTTAAACGTCTCATAGATGGCGCTAGTGATGTGATGATTTGCACAGATCTAATAAAACCATGATTTGCAAATCGAGCGACATCGACATAAGATAGGCGCTAGGAGATGCTGTAATGTACAGTCAAGGGCACCAATATGTATACATTTTTTCACCTTACTCCATTCAAATAAGATCCAAAAATGTATACATATTTATGCCCTTGACTGTAAGTAGCCTCCGAACTCGTAAGTTTTGCTTTCAAGCAAAGAATTTAGTATTTAAGTGTTCTCAATTTCTTGTGTTTTTTTTAATTAATTCAGTTAACGTAGACCTTCTTGCACGTTAATCTAACTGGAATAGCTTCATCTTATTTAATATAGGTATAACTTAGTTCTTACCTTACCTTAACTTACCCCTTAGCCTGTTTAGTATCTAAGTAAGTAGGTACTGTTGCTGACCGGTAACTGCACTGCTTTCTCTTCCTTCTCGCCATAATGTAATTTCTGAGACTCTAAACTCAGTTCACAAAGTATGTACCTACCTATACCTACCTAAATTGAATACATGGCATTTTGTATGCCTAAAAGAACAAATTCCAATATTTCACTTGAACATTATCGAATTTAGATATCTATTTAAAATCCGTAAGTTTTGTATGTATGGTATGGGACCCTTTTATAGGTATCTATATGCTATAATAATACGTTGACTTGAGATTCGAGAATTAGGTAAGTAGGTAGAGTAGATGATTCAAGCTACAATTTATAACATAGTGTGGTTATTTTTATAAGATATATATATTTAAAAGATAGATTTAAAAGTGCTTGTTGCTAGGCCTATTTGAATGAAGAATGTTTTGAGTTTGAGTTTGAGTATATAGATCTGATAGAAAACCATCAAATTATCACAATAAAAAGTAAATTAGATAAATTAATCAAAAACATAAACAGTTAATCGCAAAAATGTTGTTTTTTATAACCCATATATAAATTGAAAGTTTAGAATTTTCATGTTTCAATAAAAAATAAATTGTATGGCAACTATTTTACCTACGTAAACGCAATATTTCACGTGCAAAATGGCAAATTCTGTCGCAAGCTTGTCGGGCAGTAAGTATGGAGTTCAGTGCTCGTCCGCTATTCTATACTTTTCCTCTCATTTTCGTCTTTTGTCTTGCTCTAATGTGTGGTGGTCCTATACAAACATTTTGATCGTCTCTAAAAACTGGTTCCAATGCCATGAGAAAAAAAGTCATCATGCCTATTAAGAGGAGGGGTAGGGCAAGCTCTCTCCATACAAACTTTGTGCAGGATTTACTTCGTTTGTGTTTGCATTAAAGTTATGATTTTTGGTCAGTATGCTTATTTTTTTGATAGCTATTTCGTGATGTATTTTTTTTTTTTTTTAATTATTTGAAAATTTTCACATCACGATCTTCGCATATCTAATATTTACAACCAAAAAAAATATTATATTTGTTAGTGCCAAAACCGACGAATAAAACGTGCACAAAGTTTGTATGGGGAAGGCCTTACCCTACCCTGCGCCTTAATATAGGTTTCTTCGAAGACCATTAAATTTATATGACCTAAATAATGTGACAATCAGCACTAGTCAGTATCTTCTGTTATTAGTACTTATATATATGTATAATAGCGTGATATTATCATGTAAATCAAAGCTCGTAAACTCACGCGACGAAGCCCTATGACCTATTGAGTAACTATTGACTTGCATAACGGGATTAATAGTTTTCACCGCGTAGGTAGACGGTCTATTTTGAAACAATTCTATTATGCTCAGCAATTGACGTCTGTTTTGGCAGGACGGTGTCCAATTACCGTTAGCTAGCTTGTTTGCAACCTTGTAGTATCAAACATGTATTCCCGTAATACCGCCGCAAGCCGTCCTCTCCCGGCGAAAAAAATATACAATGCCATTCTTTTGTTATCTGCACTGGGATCCCAGGGACTGGTAGACGACGGGGTGTACCATACCATAGTCACAGAATAGTATAATAGTACATACAGAACGGACACGAACCCCTCCGCACCGAGGTCAGTTACCTCGTCCCTAACAGGCCAAGATGACAAGCCGGGTTACGATCGGGTTACCGTCGCGGCTCGCGATTCGCCCATGCCACGCGCTACGCACTAGCGCAAACAATTGACGCGTGTACCGACAGCGCACGCACACATACTATTACTTACCCACAGCGCTTGCTTTCCTTCGCGTGTCACCCCCGCCATTGTACTAATTTAGCTACACTTACCTTATTAATACCCTTACCTACCTTATACCCTTTAACTTAGCTTATGTTTCTGTTTAGCCGAATGGTTGACTGGTAGAGAATGCCTTATGGCATTAAGTTTGTGCGCCATTTCTACATAATTCTTGTTGTGCATAAATTAAATTATCTGTACGCTCTTACGTCCTTGTCATTAAAGTCATGTTCGCATATTTTGTCACGGTATTGCGTAGGAAATAGGTATTGTTTAATTCTGACTGTTCCGATTGCGTCTGTGTGACCGTACTACTTGTTTTAACGATTAATCGGGTCTAGCGAAGTTATTTTTGAACAGACTAAGCATGTATATCTTTTTGCAACTGACTTTGACTTCTGACTGACTGACGTGTTTCATTCAATTTCTTACTAAATACCTCTTTTTTGCGAATGGGTTTGCTATGAGCCAGCATCTAGCCCCAAGGGTAAAGACGAGGCCGAAGATAGTTCTAGAACAGGAACTACGACGACCGCTTTAGCTTAGTTGGTAGTGACCCTCATTATTATTGGGGAACGGGACTTAATCGCGTACAATTATAACTAATTTACCTTTTTTAAGGTTTTTGTCCGACGTTTCGAATGTATCACAACATCCGTGGTCGCGAACTGACTGGCGTGAGCGGGTATCAACATCTTCTAGCCGCACGGGTTTTCCGAACTACCCGCACTTGGTCTTCATTAATTACATTCTCATTAGTTATAATTGTACGCGATTAAGTCCCGTTCCCCAATAATAATGTGTGAAAATCGTGTAAGTTTAAATCAATATATTGGTAGTGACCCTGCCTACGAAGCTGGAGGTCCCGGGTTCGAATCCCGGCCGGGGCATTTATTTGTGTGATGAGCACGAAAATTTGTTCTTGGGTTTTGGATGTTTTCTACGTATTTAAGTATTTATTTATGTATATAAGTATGTATGTATATCGTCGCTTAGTACCCTTAGTACAAGCTTTGCTTAGTTTGGGACTAGGTTGATTTGTATAAGATTGTCCACAAATATTTGTTTATTTAAATATTTAATAAATCTAGGCAACGTATATTGCTATCGTATAAGTATATACATGTATATATTCATAGAAACACTAGCCATCGTATATTGCTCACAATAACCGTGAACGAACAGACGGAACTCATCACTTGTGAACATAACTCGCGATCATATGATGTCATACAGTTACCAAGTCATGTTGTGACGCCATATAACATACGTTTATACGTTATATAGATTAACATACGTTTTTATTCACGAGAACAGCATCCGGTTTTTTTAGGGTTCCGTAGCCAGAATGGCTAAAACGGAACCCTTATAGATTCATCATGTCTGTCTTTCCGTCCGTATGTCACAGCCGATTTACTCGGATACAAATGAATCGCTACATAAAAGAAACATGAAATTAGGGAAAAAAAATATATTTTACAAACCCGGGGATGAAAAATGTTTTCAATGCAAGTAGTTGAAGAAATATTTTTGGGTAGCCTTTAAAAATGATATCTACTCGAAAAGTTTTCCATTTCAGTCAATAGTTGGTGAGATATCAGCTGTCAAATTCGTACAAAGTGTGTGTGTGTGTGTCACCTCTAATTTCAAAAACTATGAAGTTTAAAATTCTGAAAAAATTGAGGCGGTGTACATTAATAAATACTTTCAAGGGTTTTTGGTTTGAACAAGATAGGATTTCATTAAAGGGTTTTTGAGTTATCGCTGAAAAACTGACTTGTCCAAACAAAAGGAGGTGCCGTGACTTCCCTATGAAGATACGACCTTTTTGATTCAAGATATTGGATAGTGTTTTTTAAATGAGGACTAGTAGCTGTCGGTACGGAACCCTTCGTGTGCGTGAGCGTGATCTGACACGCACTTAGCCGGTTTTACTATCAACCGTTTGTTTTGACGTAACGTAGTAAAAACCGAACTAAGAAGTTTTTTACTTCAACTGCGCATATAGTGCTCACCAAGATTTATGTCGTGTCTATCAAATAATAGCGCCCATACCTATTGAAGCGAAAAAATAGCCCACTTTTTTATTGGCGCACTTAAGCTTAAGCCACACAGAGAGCGGGCGGGCGGTAGCGGCGCGGGCGCGGGCGGCAGCGGCGCGGGAGCTGCTTTTGGCGGTGGCGGCAGCACAAAGGAGCTCCCGCGCCGCTGCCGCCCGCGCCCGCGCCGCTGCCGCCCGGGCCCGCGCCTCTACCGCCCGCCCGCTCTCTGTGTGGCTTAAGCTTAAGTGTTTGTTTTATTCGGAATCAGGCAATATCTCAAGTGAATAATTTTCACCCATAGTTAATGTATTTCCAACAGTAAGATCTCGTCACAAAAGGGGTCATAGCAGGCTCCGTATGACGGTCACAATTATCGCGTGACAAATGACAAGATAAAGCATCTGTCACTTTCTATTGAGTGGTTTCAGAAAGTGACAGATGCCTTATCTTGTCGTCTATCACGCGAGGTAGCATTAATCTCCGCCAATATCTCATACACTTCCTATTTTACTGTCATCGTAATTATAAGCTTTTTTATACTACGAGGGTGGCAAATAAGCATACGACCTGCCTAATAGTAAGCAGAATCCGTAGACGGCCTATGGACGCTCGCAACTTTGGATTTGATTCTTTTTATTGGCAGCTAGAGAGAAATTCATCTATCTCGCTCTCACTATAGCGCATCTTCGGAAGTTCTGGCGACCTTAGGTACCTACTTACCAATCTTACCATCAGAGACTAGTGTCCGACCGAAACATGTTTTTTTGCGGAAACCGAAACCGAAGGTTCTCTAGTTTTGGACCTTTCGGGTCCCGAAATTTTTACAGACATGTACTTACATGACAAAATATTTTACAGACATGACAAAATCATTGAATAAAACGTCAGTAAACACACACCACAACCTACAAAGCAATAGAGTGGTGTTATTATTTTTGGGGCTTTTGTAAGGTGTACTTCTAGTAGGTACTATTGACGTTTCTCAATGATATCATTTCTAGTGGGGTAACAGATTCCTCAGATAGCACTAATACCTGATAGACGTTTTCAAAGCACAGCACAATTATAAATTTAACATGACACAACAGAACTTGTGTCTGCAAATGTTGTGTTAAATATCTAGTCCCGAACTAATATTTTATCGCATAAATAAACAATAACACCCACGTCACTTACTCATTGTTATTGCACGATTCCGAGAAGGCAATCGGCCATTTCACGATGCAGCCTAACTAAACGAACAGTACATATACCCGGAATAGCAAATGGACAGATAATTCGATAACCGCTTGTAAGTACATGCAAACTATGGCTTTATTTATTTTGAGTAGGTATTATCGCCAATTGGTAGTTACTTAATAAATATAACGAGTCGTAACAATATTTTACTAAACGGTAAAACTCTCGTTGTCACTCCGACATGTTTCGAACTCTTCCGGAGTGTATTCGAGACGAGTTAAATACAAGTTAAAGTAAAATAAAGTTTTAAACATGGCTCACGAAAGTTAAAATTCAGTTATTCAGCCATTTATTGCTTTCATAGGTACAATTGGTGATACAAGTAATTAGTTCTGCTATGAAACCCTGTTAGGGCACTGCAATATACAATATAATTACCTAGGACATAGGTAACGATACAGATATTCTAATTATCATAAGTATATATAGCTAGGAGTATTTTACAGAATTATCTTAAAGTCTATGTTTTATATATACATATTTTAGTTTTCTATTACTATTGAAACGGGTCGTGTGTTAATGTGCAAATTACAAATCCTAGGACATAGATGCTGACTTTGGTAATATTTCCTATCCGATTACGGTCGATTACCTCCAGGCAAACTGTAAGATTTTTATTATTCCGTGCTTGGCTACAGAATGGATATTTTGTGGAAATGCATTTCCTCCGGTTATCACATAACATTGTGATGCATTTCAACAATTATTTAACACGCCACGCCACGTGGAAGTGTAGTCTATTGTTCTACTACGTCAATGGCCGAGTTGTTTCAATAATAATTTCAGAGAAGCTAAACATTAGTTTGGCTAAGACGTATACCTAACGCCCCGACGCCAAAGATTTACATTTCAAATTGTTAATTTGTTACTGGGGAATTCCGGATCTTAAAAGGCATACGGAACCAGTAGTTACAATAATGTACACAAATAAGAATGAAAATAAATGAATGTAAAAGATACCTATTTATTACAAGCAATGCTTGTAATTACATGTACATGGTGAAGGCAACAAAATAGCGCTGATTTGATATTGTCTTTCTTGACGGACCCCAAATTAGAGTAGAAACAAACTCAAATCAACAAAATATTGTGAATTTTAAGTATTGAAAATCCTCATTCCCTTATTCCTCGGTTGTTTCCTCAAATACTAAGTTTATCGATTCAACTATTAAACGATGATGATTTGCTTTTATTTTATGCTGTTGTAAATTACCGTTCTAGGGACATTTTTAACCATAAATCCTAATTACAACCCATCTAATTAATTTCCTCAATGATTTTCTTTGAATTATAAGTTACTTTAATTGTATTTAAAATATTCATGGGGGAAAACTACACTTCAAGTAGTTGAGGATAGTCTCTTATAAATATTTCCTTATTAGTGAGTTATTAATGATAATAATTTTGCTTATAGGTACTAAAATCGCTATTTCCTGTACATATTTATCACTATCTCAATTATCTGACTTAATTATTATATCCTTAGATTACCTTTTTTAAGTCTGAATAACATTTCTTAGATGTAGCCTACCCTTAATGCATAATCTATTTTTGTCTATGACTTACCTGGCAACTCTAACGGAGATAAATTCTAATAAAGTAACTTCCTCTCTCGAGAGATTTCCTGTACTTACTTACCTAATACATATTTCGAAATTAGTCAAACGTGGCTACCCACGTAACTTATTTATTACCTGCTTTACCTGGTATTGAACCATAAATATGTACTTAGGTTCCGCTGTCTGGTTTATTGGACTATTAGTTAGAATTAGAGTAATTATTATTTGATACAGAGAACAAATACAAAGAAAAAATTAACCGTGATCTCGCATGCAGCCAGAGACGATAATCGAACCGGCGCGCCTAATATGCCACCCAGACGCTACGTCATCGCATCGAATCTATGCCATGCAAAAGAAAAGGTCAAAACAAAACACTGATTCCTTTATAATAAATGGTCTCTGTGCGTGGCTAGTTCTGATGTTGACTGTAAGAAGCTAAATTCCCAAATACGGAGCAATTATCATCGCCGTGTCTTTAGACGCCTACTAGAATGTTGCGTGTGTAATTTAGGTATGTAATGCTACTTTAATGAACCTCTTTGCTGAGTTTGGACCACTTTGCAAAAATAGTGCTTCTGGGTTCTAATCCCATTCCTGTCTTGGAAGCTTTTTTTTAAATTTTATATTTAAGTTCATTTCGCTTCCCCCTGTACCCTGTAGGTACAAGTGCTCCTTATTTTAGAATTGGTTTGAGATTTTTGTTAGAACGCTCCCTAGTACTTATTTTTTATTGCTTATTTTACTGTCTTTCTATACCACAGTTAACTTGAGAATATTTTAGGTATTCTTTGTTTTCATAGCTACCTATATTTCACAGAATCACGACAGGATACGGTTTACAGCTTATGTTACAAATGTGGTCACTCGGAGATTTTCTAAGAACTATTTATGACATGAAATAAGCGATTACTAATTACACCACAATGTACTTGGCTTAGTGGTTGAAATTAAGCTACTTATTTGTGGCTTGCAACTTTGACTTTTTGTGTCGAGTCGTGATAAAATTTAGCCCTTATTTAGTTAAGTGAAATCTGTCAAAACTGCGCAACAGAGACAGAGATATGCAATGACAAGTCTACACTCTTTTGCGTGAATGTCATAACAATCTGTTCTAAATTTAAATGGTTGACAACCTAATTATCACGTGCGCCACTCTGGCTTATTCTGGTTAATTTGACAAAGAAGGTCTGTCACATATTCAAATTCTAAGTTACAGCAATCATTAAAAAAAACGAGGTCAGTGACCTGTCACAGTAAAGTGAGATAGTGTGTGTAAAATGTAATTTTTTTTTTTATGTCAGTGTCATACCTGAAAATAATTTAGGTATCTGTAGTGTTACTTTATGTATCAATAGACAAAACTACTAACAAACTTATAATAAACTTAAAAATAAACTTAAAAATAGACTTATAAATAAAATATGTGCCCCAGGTCACCTTCGTGGGTTATGGTGCCCAGAAGGCTGGCAGCGTTACCCCTTTGGATGGCCAGACTTAATCTCTGGCCGAAGTAGCTGCCAGCTCTCTGGTCACCCGAGGCATCTGTGAGGCGCTGGGAGATCTCCTTAAATATTTGTTTTGCGCTGGGCCCCCACGGACCCAAAGTTTCAACACCAAACGGCGCAAATATGTAGCCCTCCCCGAGGGCAGCATATTTGCGCCGCTTGTTTTGTTCTGCCGTTGTGGCCGCAGCCCCCGCCTTAATAGAGGTCGCTTGTAGGTGGGACGGCGCGAGCGTGTCAACGCAGGTGGCGTCCCACACAAGCGTCCTCCCTTGCTTCCATGGAATGAGTGACATACCGTCGGGACGCTTGCCGTCGTCACGTGCGATACCGTAAAACGCGTGAAATAAGTAATACAGTAAACAGTAATTATTATATGTACCTACAAGAGTATAATGGAAACATTTACGGAAGAAAAAGGAAAAATATT
Organism: Cenopis cana; assembly: GCA_951800055.1. Taxonomy (NCBI): domain Eukaryota; kingdom Metazoa; phylum Arthropoda; class Insecta; order Lepidoptera; family Tortricidae; genus Cenopis; species Cenopis cana. The sequence goes on from OX637480.1 coordinate 15,343,591, forward strand.
TTCCCTTAGTCACCGCGGATAATTATCCAGCCAAATGATTCATTCAGTCCGCAATGGTTGTTATTGTGTTAATTATTTGTCTGTGAGGGGTTAATTGCAGTCATTACTGGTGCTGCCAGCGTCCGTTCCCTTTGTAATCTGATATCATTGTAATAAAGTGGCGGGTAAATTGGGATGTACAGTGCGCAGTGACACATAGGTAGCGTTGTGTTCCTGGTGGTCGCCAGAGCTCTCAAATAGTAACATAAGCCAGTGTTGCCAGGACATTTGGGACAATATGCTTATTTGCCACCGTGGTGGTCACAAATCATTATTTCCGTTACCTTTGTGTAACATACGGTACACCGCAAAGTTTAAAAAATCCTAATAGTAAAAGAAGGTACGGTCAACCAATTTGATTTATGGCCCACTTCGTACATTGTCACAGTTACATTAATATGAGATATAAATTATAATATAGCGGATTCCATATTGATTTTCACTGTGACAAGGTAGTGGTGGTGGGTGGTAGTGGCTGTGGTGGTAGTGGTTTCATCAGTATAGTTTCAATATTTCGAAGTTTTTCAATATAATGCGTACATAATGTAGGTACGTACAATTATACACACACCACACTACACTGTAGTGTCCGTGAAGAATGCACTTTGCGGGGATGTAACGTAGCGTATATAGCTGCGTAAAATATACCACACTACTTTGCCGACTGTAGATTCTATTTTTAAAAGTAAAAACCAGTACTATGTTATCATCAATACAATAAAAATAAATTTTTATTTTGCGCCATTAGATATTCGTCATTGCTCGTAAATGTCAGTTGCAAATCTCTTCCTGCTTCATCTCGCTGCTCTTTAGACAATCTAATATATCATGCTAAACAAAAAGAAGTACACTTACCTATACGATATCGATGACACTTATGTCCTTCTTAACTATAGGTATGTCACATAAAATGCGCAACTAAGTGCATCTTAATTAAGACTCGACGCAACCATGTCCATGTCGCTTCCTTGTGCGCGAAAACTGGGCAAAGAACTTCTCTTGTTAACGCATTTGAATTTATTTAGATGTAGTTACCTACATACGTCAGAAAATTTTAGTTTCTAAATCTTGCTTTGTAGTTATGTCAAGATCTTTGTGCTTAAGAGTAGGTAAAAAAACTTTTCCAAAGGGTCTGCCCTGGCCATGATTCTATAAACAATAGAGTTGATTCCAAGATGTATTCCGCCAAATGACGTTTAATAAATTAAACCAGTAGGTAACCTAGTCAAGTAAAATCGGAAAAAAGTATTGCATTGTTAGAGTTCAATTCCCCAGTAATCAAAACAAACCGTTTCTTTTAATGGATATACCACACATGTCTTTTATAACGCGTTAACAATTTAACATCTGTCCCTCACAATGGAAATGGGCCGACCTTAATTGCGGGAGTCCAGAGTGTTTGCAAAATAACTATGCTAAGTTTGTACTCGAATAGATATTTTTGTAAGTATATTAGTAAATACGTACCTTTTATTCAAATGTATTTGATGTTATGTATCTATTTAATGTATGCGTTTTATGAGAATCCTCTGGGGTGAGTGTAAGGTATTAAGCTTTTCATCAAGGATCGAAAGATCAGCACTGAGAGTCTACTCGGAAATTCGAAATCCATCCTTCGTATCGTGCCGTCCCTTTCACTCTTGTAGTATACACTATATGAGTGAAAGGGACGGCATTATACAAAGTTCGGATTTCGATTTTCGGAGTACACAGGCAATATCGCCAGTATTGTGCTGTGATGGAACCAACAGTTTCCTGACATTACTTTATCTATCTATCTATCATCATCATCATATCAGCCGAAAGACGTCCACTGCTGGACATAGGCCTCCCCCAAAGAGTGCCACAATGCCCGGTCTTGCGCCACCCGCATCCAGCGGGCTCCCGCGACCTTTACCAGGTCATCAGTCCACCTTGTGGGGGGTCTACCCACGCTGCGCCTTCCGGTCCGTGGTCGCCACTCGAGAACCTTTCGGCCCCAACGGCCATCGGTTCTACGTGCAATAGACGCGCGTGCGTATCTATCTATTAAATTAAATATTTATTTATTTATTTCTATGCCTTTTGTCTACTCGTACAATAATTGATTCTATTTCTAATTTAAAACTGCAAACCTCCATACACTTTACGAGCTGTGGTTTGACCTGGATGAAGTGGCGCCAACGTTATTACACTCGGCATCGGCATTAAGGTTTCACCGTCATGGCTTGCAGGAAAAGATGTGGCCTTAATAAACAGACGATGTTCTTTTAATTTATTATGTAGGTATATATATTTATTTGCTTATCCGGTCCTCAGGTGACCGTAGGGCTGGCTCGTTCCTCGCTCAGCGAATCGGAATTGCCATTCAGCGAGGCAACGCAGCCAGCCTTATGGGAACCCTTCCCAGTGGCAGCGACTTGGGCGTTGCATGCCCTTACAATTTAAGTATTTAGTTTAGGTTAGGTTTAAGTAGTTGTTAGATCTATTCTTGTTTTGTTTCTTTTCTATATTATGTGTTTTTTGTGTAATAAAATGGATGTCTATTTATTACTCCTTGTAATTGGTCACATAGAATTGAAGGCGTCACGCATACATAAATGTCGGTAATTGCGTATACCTTTCTGTTTCCTTCCTATTTGTATGTAATGTCATTACCTATCACTAGTTGTAGAATTGTAGATGGTACCTATACCTATTCGTATCATTAAGATACTGACATAAGACCCTTTATAAGGAAGGGTGCCTTTCCATTAGAGCTATGCCATGTTACGTTGATATTGATGCGTTTGAAATCCACTAATCACTCAATCGTTGTAATCGTAGTTGCCTGAGAAAACAAGCGTTTACTTTACTGCAGAAACTGCAGCACCACATTAACTTTTTCACAATTTTTACATTTTTTTTTCGAGTACGTTCGTATTGGCCAGTGTGTTATTAGATTAATTCAAAGGCCTTATTTTTTCGTTACATAGTCGGCAACACTAAAAAATACCTAATTTTACGAGTTGTCATACTTGTCATTGGTTGATTTTGTGTCATATGAAGTAAGGGCGTGTTCTGATTGGACGGTATCACTACTATAACCGCTGCAACTATAACATTGTTGTAGCTGTTTAGGTGTGTTTTAGATGTGGTGTAGGTTCATAGTTGTCCTGTTCACGAGTTAAGCTACTATTGATAATTTTGACGCCCCAAATTCTCGCCATCTATAGCCATATTCCCGAGCAGTGGTGTGAAAAATTGCCAATAAAAGTTTATGAAATAACGATCTCAGGGACCGAGTACCTCGATTTCTCCGATTTACCTACTGAATGTCTCGCTAGTAACAAAAACATATTCCCACAAACAGTCCCTGACGAAATACCGCCATCTCATTACATACGTTATCAGTCTCACGGTGTGGATTATTCCGTGGTTATCTCAGGTCAAGTGGTGTTTGTCCGTCAATACTATCGCCCCCTGTGGCTAGCAATATACGTTATCTCGGTTGTCCGTAATACCCGCTTGGTATACGTAACTGTGCTATATTTGAGAGGATTTACCGTTTCATTAACGTTTCAATTCCAGTGTAGACGTTTGTTGTTTATGGCGATAACTAGGCGATTTATGACGAAGATTGCAGTATACCAGCCTAATTTAACCTGCAACTGCCAACTGCAACCTGCCTGGCAACACCAACTTTTTTATGTATAGACTCTAAGGACACTCTAAGGAGTGGGAACTATTCAGGAGGGTATCTGTAGTTTTAGTTTATATAGTTTTTTTATCTTTATTTACAACCATCTCTGTTTGTTCTCCAAATACCTTAAACCTTAATAAAAGCATAATACCTAAAGTTTTAGTTTTACGTCATAGTATGACATCTAAATTGACTTCCTGATTCACCGGAAGGAAGTATTTAATATGCCAACCGCCATTGAAATCAATTCTGACGGGTGATAACACCTACATTACCTACAATTAGTATTAACAATCCTTATATATCGCACCTTTAGAATGAAACCGATCCAAGTAATGAAACCAACCTAACTTTAGCTAAAGTTTAGGCACGTTTAGGTAACTTTTAGGTCGGTTTATTCCAATTCTGAAGGTGTGATATGTCCTTCTTTGGAATAACTATATGTTTTCAATAAATGGTAGATAATAAACAATGCCACTTTTTTAAACACAAAAATATATCTAAGATATAAAATACTATGTTCTATCGCCAAACATTTTAATTGTATCTTTAAGATTCCTGTGTAGGTACAAATTGTAGTTTCATACTAACATTGTGGACTCATAGTTACTAAATTACGCATACTCGTATGTCGTGCAAACGTCATTCATTGACTAAATGATAAGAACTTATTATTCCCAAATCTGGGTCATCTCTTGTAATCAAAGTATTGTTGTGCTATATCGATGGTTCGATTATGATAGGATAATTTGCGTCAGTAACGGCCTTTTCTCGACAAATATTTACCGCCAGCTTATCGTCAACGAGAAATAAACCAGTGCGTTAGTGTTATAATATGATGTTAGCAATCATTATGATTAAACTTTTTTTATGTACATTTTTCATTTGTCATTAACAAAATTCTTACCCATGCTTATTTGTTATTGTAATAGAAAACCATATTTGACGCTGGGGATTAAGATAATACATATTTTACAATTCCTACATGAAAATACTTAGGCAATTTTCTTATCTAAGGGTCAATGCCTGTTAATCTCCAGTGCTAATTAGAGAAACGAGACACACTATCAATTAGCAACGACGTTGCTTATGATAATTTCAAACTTAGCCACTTACTTGACTCTGGCAACCACAGTTGCCAAATATGCACCCATCTGAATTGATTCTGGCAACTGTGGTTGCCAGCAAAAAAATGAGCCCTATATAATCTAATACAAAAAATTTAAATGGTGAAGGTTTTTAATTAATTATTCATTATCTAATTCAAAGCTAGAAAAGTCTTTAGATTATAGTATAGTTATCATGCTCTGTTTAACCTATGTTTTTGTTAATTTATATGTAATTATTGTCGATGCACGCATCCCATGGATCATTTATTCACTTATGCTTTTTCTATTTCAGAATCAGATCTCACCGGCCTATTGCATGTTGGTAAGTAGACATTTTTATTTATTTAACATCTCATTTAGTCATGATCGTTTGTGTTTTCATAGTTTGATGTTACTTTTAGTGAGCAATAAAATACGAATTGGTTATATCTAAATACAAGTTGGCGTGCTTTGTGCTCTGGGAAAACAGATAATTTAATAGAGAAGAATTCGACTTTACCGTTCATACCACCACTCAATCGCATGCCACTTTAGCTTGCAATATATGAGTCAGTTAAAGATGAAACTCAATCAATAGAAACTCGAAGAAGGAAAAAGGTCATTTGATACGACACGACGATCTAATCGATAATGGAGGGGAAAATAGAGGGAAGGAGAGGAAGAAGAAGGGCGAGGATTAGGTAATTATATGGATTAGGTAATTATAGGTAATTATATAAAGAAAAAGATAGACGTCGTGTCAAGTCAAAGAACTGCCGTTATGTAGAACGGACTGGAGAAAAATGCACCGATAAGAGTGAAACCCTTAAATAATAATGACGATGAAGATGATACTATAATATAAATTTCACCTTGAATATGACAGTTCTACATCCAGCAAGATCTAAACATAGCCTATTGTTCTCCGTAAATTGGACCGACTATTATTGGCAATAGGTCACATAACATCGTTGTGTAATAGCAATCGTTTTGAGTAATGTGCGGAAAATAGCAATACATGCCGAGACGAAGGTCTTATTTTATGTAGGGATCTCAGAATTGTTTCAGCTCGCAAAAATTAGATAAGTGTTAAAGTATCGAAACAAAAGTTTTTTATTGAAAATATTAAAAGCAGGCGGCGTCGGTATGTAAAAAGAAAATTACTTTTTTTTCATACGATTAACATACTTAGTTGAGAATTTAGTGAACATAGAGCCTTACGTTTATGATATTTATTTGATAAGTTTTAAAACTTAAATGGCTTAAAATTATAGCTACATGTGTCTATTGAGACAACGTAGGTTTTGTCTTCAAGCATGCGGAATTGATGGACCAAATGGTTTAATATTAGTTAATTGTCTAGACAAGTTGAGTCACACACAAGAAATACCTATCACTGTGTGCGAATTGTTCTAAAAATATACTAACTATTGGCGGCATCGCTAGATCGGCTCAAAGCGTGTTGCTATGAACGAATATATATTATTATATACATACAATACCTTCATAGATGTTATTAATCGTTTAGGCGCCAATGTTAACAAATCAACAAAACAAAACGTCAAATATCTGTGAAAGATACTGAAAATGCAGTTAAGCATTATTATCAAACCAATGTTTTTCCTCTTCCAGCATTCTTACAAATATGTATTTTGAACGTTCGATAGTTAAACTTCTTTTACTGTAAACTGTAAGGTAGGAAATGAGAAAATAATAATAATAAGCTACGCTACACTAATTAACCATGGCGCCTTCTGTCATCATCTTGATTAAACCTGCGAATCGATACTGATTGGACTCAAATTGTTTTGGAGACGCCATTTTGGCATAAGTATAAGTTTAATTTGTTCATAATTTAATTGATAGCAACACTCAAAACAGGAAAACAGCTTTAACTAGGAGGCAATTTTTATTTTATGGCAGTTTAAATTTACGTAGGTATACGGTTATTTTACCGTCCGCACCGCTGCACGTTTTAAGATATTTAACCGCCGGTATTTCCGGACCCTCACACATTAAAGTATGAGTATTTTCTTTAAATAAAAGGCTTCTGAACATGATACCAACAAGACTTAGTGACAATCGAAATTAAAAACAGATTTCCCGCAATTTTAAACATCTTCAGCGATTGCAAGGTTGTTTAGCTAAATAGCCAAAGTTAATTCGTTAAAAAAATCTAAAACTCTGCAAGACGGCCTTAAGGGCTCTTTTACCTGTCAGTTTATAATTCCTACAATTACAATTATATCATTAAGTGCCATGGTAGGTAACATTCACCAATTGGAAATATTGGAGTCAACAAGGTGCTCAATAATTTCTAACCACTGTTATTGCCAAGGCGTTACAGTGCTCGTTCAGATTCTTTCAGCACGCTGAAGAGTAAATATACCTCTATGTTTTTGTTGAAGGCTGTGCCAATCAACGATGTTTGTCACATTATTTCAGTTGTAGTATTAGTACTATTACTTATTCTGTGGCATTAGGTAGTTTATGGAAAATATTGTGAGTACAAATGTGACCTTATTGCGGCGCATGCGATTCAATTGAGGCTCATGATGGTAATTGGTGTCACTCTGGCTTGGCCCATCCATATAAGATCTGCGAATCGATGGTGAGTCCTTGCTCTAATATTTGTAGCAGAAGTAAAAAATCAAAAAGGAGTAAATCAATTCAATATTTTTAGGTAATTTGGTCGCACTGAAAGAAAAATCTTTTAAATTAACTCTTAAAAATAATACGTTTTGAAGACATATCATGGTCCATAGATAAAACAAGATAAACATTTATCATCTATTGAGTGGAGTCAGAAAGATTCTTCCATTTATCTAACAATGATGACGATCATCTCAGTCTCACTAAACGAGGAGACATTATCTAGCAAATTCTGTTCTAGATGTATATTTTAACTTAATAAAAGGTTGGATGATGGAACATTATCTTACAAACTTAGAACATCCCTCCCGATGTAATTCAAGTGACAAACGTTATAAGTGCCTACCAACCCCATGAAATGCTGCAAACAGTAGTACTTAGTATTACTAATTATAAACATCAATGCAATTACGAAATTTACGAATACAGTAAGGGTAAATGAAAAAAATATATAAAATAAAAAAATAAGCAGTTGATCGTGCAATGAACACACAAACACGCAGCAGTAAACAAAAACTGGGATATAAAGTTACCTAAAGCATAACATACATTGTCCTTTGGCTGTTCTTCAAAAAGGATAATACTCGCACATCGCATCATCTCAGTAACTTAATAAAAAAATAAACAAAGACTCCAATACATTATCAATCAAAACTAAATATTAACGTTAAGGATACGCACTTCCTTCATACCAATTGGCATTCGGCCAAAACCACATTCAGCAATAACAGTGAAGACGTAAGAACGTCTTTATGATGTCTTAAAACAATTGTATATGTTTAATTTTCTGAGTTCATGAGAGTTGAGATCGAGTCGGTGATACTTGAGGTGGCAATGATCCAAGACGAATGCCCTTATACAGGTACTCAACAAAAGAGTGACAGTCTTGAACAAAGGGGAAATCTGATAAATACTACAGCACATCTGAAACTCTTTAAGAACTTCGGTGACCTTGACATTAAAATGTTGTCTTGGTCGACGAAATTACCGGATTCGTTTCGTCCACTATTACTCCAACCCAATATCGCTAAATTGTCGACAGATGCTTCGAACTCAACTGTTATGCTGTTCGAGTGGGAATTTAGAATGAGAAAGTTCTTAAAATTAATCGGAACACAACTTCTTCGATGATTTGTGAAAACTTAGTAACTTAATGTAATTAATTATAAATGCGACTTTTGCCCATTACAAAGTCACTAAATTACACTTTTTTGTGTCATTGAGCAATTACCTTCCTATATTTACACCATTTTCTATAAGTTATGACTTCTTATTTATTACAATAAGACAGATAATAAACGTCATGACCGTGAGGTCATGTGTTAGCGTAGCGTTTATCATTGATTATCTACGTATACTGTCATTCTCAACAAATCGCTTTTCTTCACGTGCATTTAAGTATGTACATAATTTAGTTAGACATGGCTTGGCGTCTGTGCAATGGATGTAATTTCTCGCTGCATATAATAAACGAGCTCTGTAATGTCACGCGGCGACTCACATGCTTAGCTCTAAGTGCGATATAGGGTTGTATTAATAAATAGAATGCTGGGGTCAATTAGTCTGATAGTCTGTTAGTTTGATCGTTTCGTGACTGTTGGACTCGCGCTTTTGCCTATTATAGGTAATTAGGTACTAACGTGTCCACAGTTTCGTTACCTCGTCTTTTACATTTCAGTATATTTATAATTCATATTATTTCATTTCCTTTATAGCCTCACAGACTCACAGTTTTGTTTCACATGTGGAGGTCCGTTGTAACAATAGGGATGTTGACTCAAAATTTATTTAATCTCCATACGAAAGAATACATATAACTATGCCAAAAAGTGAAAATCCTATTCAAATATCTCAAAAAATAACGAAACTACAACCGTTAGAATGTTTTTAGTTAGAGAGAGAAAACGCTACAGGTCAGTGACGTCACTGACCTCGAGCGCCATAACAAATGACGATCGTTCAATACAACGGGGCGTTTTGCGGAAAAGGGACAGAAAATGCCCCATCCTAAAACTTTGAAGACTTATAATTATGTAATTATTTATTCTTTTGGATTTCTTTTTTCACTATTTGATAGAGAATTTGGTCCTTTTTCGAGAAAATTCGGATTCATTGATTTTCTTATTTGGTGTCAACATCCCTATTATGCAAAATGGTGATTCCTATGAATATTTTACTACATTTTGTACGATATAACGTGGGTGTTATCTAGTGGCGCCATCAGTTTTATCGGTTCTCAGAAGTAACAAAGGTAAAAATATTAAGTACCTACCTACTTACGATACTGATAGGCATATGGATATAGGTTATGAGAGAGACCGACATTCACTATGAATTCGATAATAACATGTTGGAACTGGAATGAAATTATCTACAAGTAGTCGTTTTAAAATAATTATTTCATCAGACGAGATCCATACACGGAAAATAGTACGCAGCAGCCGTTGATTATTCAAACATTGCACGAATTAAACTTCCTCATTGAAAACGAGCTGGTTTCACAATAATTAAAAATCCGTTCTCGGAACAACTACGCAGTGTTTGTTCTATTTTCGCCTTGACTGACAGACGCTCCCCAGAGACTAATAAACCGAACAATTAAAATCATCTGATTATTTTTGCAAGACAGAAAAAGAACAGAACAGACTTTGAACGGACAATTTGTACCTATTATAAAGACCGTTTATTGTTCATGGTCTGGATTTCGCTAGTTACTTTAGTTACCATTCTTACGTTCTATACTATCATGATTCAATTTAAATAAACTATTTATGAAGGCCCTCTGGTTGGTTACGCAGCATGTAGCGCGGCATGTAGATAGATACATATGAACGCGGTCTAACACTAAGTACATACTAACAAAGCAATTATCTCACTAGTCACTGAGGTATGGTGATATTAGTGAAACTTGGACCTGTTACATTTTAATAAGACATCATCTCATTAATATGATACGGCTATGTAGCTAGCATTGATGGTTTCCCAAATTGTCGTGGAGCGAACTATACAAGGCAGGTCCGTTTGCTGCCCTTTGCGAGTTGCAAAGGCGGCTAAATGTTGTGTGCGAAAAGTGGTTTTAGCCTAAAACCACTTTTCGCCTTATCGATCATCGAGTAGTTTACATGAGGTGCGGTTTAAAGTTACAAATTAAACTTTATTCGCTTACGTAAAATAGACTAATAGTAATGAACACAAAATTAGTAATACACTTACACTCAAAAGCAAAGAATGGGTACAAATTGTAACAATATTACAATACAAAGTCAATATTATTATTACAAAACTGCCTGAATACTAACAAGGACAAAAGGACATCAGAGCATTGACCTCTTATTGAGTATACAACATACCTACTGTATATGTGTATATGGCCCCATTTCTATTCTTTCATACATAAATTAGTTTGGTTTATTGATGTTTGCTACAGTATTAATCTGTCATTCGTACTAGCGAGTAGGTCTAGGTACGTACAAGTGGTTCCCCACGCCATTATCTTTATTTGTTACTTTTTACATACGTTAAAATATACAATACCAAATCTCGGATTTTCCGACTTCACAACGATAAGAGTGATTTTATGCCTAGGCTTATAACAATCACATTTTTACAAAGTTAAAAACTGAGATGTTGCTACATAAAATGATTGGTAAGCAAAGTTATTACCAATTTTTTTTTATACAAATCAGTATATTTTTACAGTAATGCCTTGGTCACACGTACCGATAAGGAAACAGTATGTCAACAAACTTATACCTATAAAATTAAACAATAAAAAAGTACCCAGTGCATCACTGTCGATGTCGGTAGTTTTCCGCTACAGCTGAATGGAACGAAAAATGGCAATCTGAAACAACAAAAGATGAATAGAATTTCTGCGCGTTAGTTAGGCGTCACAAACCTCATCGCCGTCATACTTCACATAGCATTATGCGAATGACGACTTTATTCGTTGTCTTCTGTCAACATCCGAGCCACAAATATTTTGACGGCAGTATTTTTCTCATCACCATAGTACATTACTTACCAAGGGCGATAAAACAAAGAATGTCTCAGATCGCAGGTATTTTACGCCCGAGCCGAAGGCAAGGGCGATAAATATGCGATCTGAGGCTTTCTTTATAATCGCCCGTGGTAAGTACAAAATTTTATGTCACCCCCTGGCCAGGAAGTGGGTTTTTTCGCGCGCGGAGCGTGCGATAATGGCCACTTTATGACCAGGTGTGACATAAAATCAATATACGTTGGTAATGTAGACATGGTCCACGAAGAGCACCCAAATAACAAGTTCAAAATCTGCAATTAGTATTTTGAACCTGTTTTTGGGTGCTCTTACTCTTTCAGTGCCATTTCCCAGGAGCTGTCTGTCCATCCTTACTTTTTTCTGTTGCTATATCGATGGTGTCTCTATTCATTTTATTTTTCTTGACGTTGAGTTCACTCGTTCCAAGTCGTTCTCTGTCTTACCTACCTACTTCTTAAGGACTGTGAGAACTTGTAGATATTTAAATTAGTAATGTCCTCAGAATGTAAAGAAAAGACTTAAAAAGTATAATTGTTAGCAACGAAGATTCGCCGCTGGAATCCACTAAATTGCATTCCTTCTAGCTCCAAGTAAACAATTTAATTTGTCCGCGTTAATCGTGACCGCGCAATGACAATTTGCTCAATTGTTAGTGAGAAATATAAATGACAGAAATATTTTATGGAATATAAATTCAAATTGCTTGTTTGTTCAGCTTTTTGACATAATTACTGTGAGTGTCAAGATGATAATATATCGTATAGAATTATTACCCCCTGTATGTATGGACATTGAACTTGTTTACCTGCCATACGTTACCCTTGATACTTACGTAGAGTGCATCAGATATTTCTACATTGTCTCGATAACCATTTTATTATTTAATTAAAATACTCTTATCGAAAAATTGTATGTATATACGTTATATACGTACGCAAGCATATCGAATATGGAAAGGAATCCGAATTGTAGACTATATTATTTATACTTGACTGTAGAATTTATATATTGTATGTACGAGTACCTACTTAGCTATTAACTATTGATACCATTGCGTATCAGTAGTTTTTCTAAAAGTATAAATTTATGTTTGAAATTGCTAGGTAAATTATTGATTAATTTTGGCTTAGTACGTACAGTCAAGTGCAAAAATATGGGTGCATACAACTTGCTCAAAAGTACGCGTCGTTGCTTGATACGAGCATCAAGATACTAGCCCAAAGTAATCAATACATTGTGAAACAGTAGTAGCTACTAGTACTTCATCAGATACCCATACCGACGTGTATTTCCGTCCTCATCATAATAGATTTATATACTTAAGTACTGTAAATAAGGTGCATTTTATCGTGACTTTTCCAATTACCTTAGGGCTCGGCACGAAGATAACAATCATCCATCAGTAGCAAAATGAAGGTAAAGTTTATGTAATATATCTGTCCTTGTTGTGACGTCTGTGGCCCAGTAACCTGAATACAGGAGCTAGTTTTAGCTCCCACATAAATTGTGGAGAATATCAAGATACGAACACTGTACCACTCACACACACACACACTGTAGTATGAATGAATGAATAAATAAATGTAGTTTATTCATCAAAAACATATGGTATTACAGGTGTTTCAATCAATAGCCAAAACAGGCATGTCAAAATTTTCAAGTCGAAAAATGGTATCATACATTAAATCAGAATTAGAGAAAAGATACATGAATAAAAAAGAGCTGAAAGTAAAGACACTGTGATTAAAAAATATATAAATTATAGTTTTTGCATTTAGATGTTTAGTTTAGAGTAAGACTAGTCTAGTAAATAAGGTGTGCCAGATGTTTCCATTTGAACTAAGCAGCTCTCAATACAAAAGATCGTGAAGTCTCGGCCACAGTTAGTTTTAATCTGTGATTTTGTACTTTGTTAGGAATGTCATAAAATCAATATTTTATAGGTATTAACTTTCCAACTATACATCAATAATCACCAATCCCGAAGCGTGCTACCTAACTAAAATACTTATTAATTTATCAAAAAAACCTGTTTTACCATGTAATTTAGAAATCGATGGCTATGCCATTGTATTCAGTTCAAGGTGCTGCATATGTTACCTTCAGTTGTCAATACCACCGGGCGGTTTACTTATCTCTGACCTTACTTCTGTATACTCGCTGATGAATTCTTTCATTGAACAGGGATTTGATTAGTTTGTATAAAGAGATGCCGCCATGTCTGTGGCCTTTCTTGGCTAGAGGATTTCCTTTTCACGGGTACTAGTTTCTTAATAAGCGGTTCTTTGTACCGCAAGAAATCTAGGTAATCAAGACATAATTATTGCAATTATGACGTCCTTATATGTCTGTGACCTGCGACATCTTTCCATCCGGCTGTGGCACGACTATAAAGGCTGCATTTGGCAAGACCATTCCACCATCCATTTGACGAGGAACAGAACTGCATGGAGAGAAATTGCGTGCGATCACGTTCCTCAGCCATGAGGGCTCACTTACGAAGAAAAAGAACTAACTTAAGGCAATTCCTGACTTATCGGTGCGGTGCGATACGATATCAGAAAGCTATCAGCTGTTAGTGTCAGCTGTCAGTCGAGTTAGTACGGGTTCTTTTTTGCGTGCCTACATTTGGACGACTTCCTGTCTGACGTGGGATGCGCGGAGCGGAGCCATGCTCTGGTATCTTAGTAGAAGCACATAGGAGGCACGAAAAACTTGATTTTAACGCCCTCCAGAGCACGGACCATGAAACAAACACCTCGACAAACTTATGTGTATTATTACATACTAGATGGCGCTGTAAAGCATTCATGCTAGTGTGGCTATAGGAAAATATATAGTAACTTTTTGTAGTTATTCTATGAGTGTTTTATTATTTATTATTTACCATTTTTATAGTTTTCATAAAGAAAAATATAGGTTGTTCATGTTAATTTATAAAGAGCATCGAAACCATTTTGTATAAACCAAAATAAATAAAGTTCTAAAAAATATAGTATAATTTACCAGTTATTGTGGCAACAATTTTAAAATGGCTACGGGCCGGTATGGTACGAATTCATATTCAATTTTCTTTCCAATTTCATCTGAATTCGTCGGTATTTGCGTATGCGTTTATCGTGTTTGAACGGCTATATGCAGTGCTTCTGTGTGTGATTAGTTTAATATTGAGTTGCAGATCCTTAGCTCCTCCATTAATTACCACATTGTTATAATAAACTTTAGTGGTGTTTTTATTTGTGTCGAGATGTTGTGGAAAAGTTTCTGTTTACAAATAATCATCACATTAGGAATCCATCAGCGACGATCTTATGTGCCGTCCTGCAACGTTAACAGTAAGTTACAATTTTATACTTCCATTCATTTTGCAAACTTTTTGCAACAAAAATTTCAAACGCAATCGTATCCTATTAACCTAAAATGAACACAAAGTAGTAGCCCGTATTGAAAAAAAAACTGAAAATAAGTCGTTTTATGCTCGGATTACTTGGACACTTCTATGCCAATATAAATAACCTTTATTGTCAATTGTAACATTCGAATATCCAGATTTTTCCTATGTATAAATCTTTTCTTAACGAATCTACATATATATCTTTCAGATATCCCATTGCACTGCTTCCCAAACCCTGGCAATGTAGGAAACCTGAAGAATTGGAACAATTCAGAACATGGGTTTTGAGTATTGCAGGGGACATTGTGGCCGAAGACAATATGTACATAAGTACCTACATATATTGCAATATATTTGTCTGTCAAAGACACTTCGAGGACATCTTCATGTATCCCACAAAACGCCTTAATCTATTGGCTATACCAACCCTACATATACCAGGTAAGCTTTAAGCAGGTATTACACCGTCCTGAATCAGAACCTTTAGAGCGGGACGTACATATATGTTAGAGCGAGAGGCTTCAACTCCCCTCCCCTATTCAGGATTCTGAATTCAGGACAGTGTAATACCCCCTTTACATAGACATAGAATGAAATAAAAGATATTACGGATAATACTTGTCAAATAATATCAAATTATATTTAGGCGTGGGGTTTTGGCACTCAAGAATATAATTTTTTTTTGCTTGTAAATATTGGATAGGTATATGAAGAATGTCAAGAAAAAATATCAAAAATGTAAAAAAAAAAAAAAAAAAAAACAGATAATTTAAATATTTTTTCGCCTGGTTCTGGATAACAGAAAAATAAGCATACCTACTGACCAAAAATCATAAGTGTAATGCAAACACAAGCAAAGAATTGTGTATGGAGAGAGCTTGCTCACCCCTGTGCCTAAGTTGAGAGAGTGTAATTATTATTTAGAGATAATAATAAGTACAAGTCCCCACACTGGGATAAATTTCTAAATTATGAAAACTTGCCTACCAAATCTACCTCCTAATAAGTATGTTTAAATGGGAAGAAAGGTTTCCTTGTTAGCTTTATGAAATTAATATTTGATTAAGATTCCCCAGGCCTTTGGATTATTTTCTATGCTTGTATATAATAAGATTCAAAAAAATTCAAAATTCAAACATTTATTCTGCAAATAGGCCACAAGGGCACTTTCACATGTCATAATGTTAATGTACGATTTAAAAAAGTCTTACAATATAAGCATATGATAGATTTTTCATGAGAAAATATTAATTTACAATTTAAGAAATATATCAATAAGAATTTAATAAAATTTTCATGTCAAAATATGAATTATCTATTACAAACATTACAATAATAGTAAAATTGAGAGATGTATAAGGTCTCAGTCTGAATAACAAAATTTAATATAATATCTCAAAGATGTAAATGGTCTCTGAGCGTCAAAATATTCTTAATAATGACTATTCTAACGTGCTTTGAGATGTACATGGTCTCAAAGCGTCAAAATAAAAATAATAAGTTTTAAATATAAAAGGAAAAAAAAACAATTGAATATAGAGGTGTCTTTCAGAGTCAATGTCAACAAAAACTAATCCATAACAGATTAATAAGAATAATAAATATTTGTGGACAATCTTACACAAATCAACCTAGTCCCAAACTAAGCAAAGCTTGTACAGTCAGCGTCATAGTATGCAGCAGCCAAAGTGGCCAAATAGTTCGGTACAACATATTTTGTATGGTGTGCCGAAGTATTTGGACACTTTGGCTGCTACATACTATATGACGCTGACTGTACTATAGGTACTTAGCGACAATATACATAATTATATAGATAAATAGATATTTAAATACATAGAAAACATCCAAGGCCCAAGAACAAATATTCATGCTTATCATACAAATATATGCCCTAGCCGGGATTTGAACCCGGGACCTCCAGCTTCGGAGGCAGGGTCACTACCTACTAAGCTAAAGCGGTCGTCAAAAAATAGAGATCTGTATAGATTTTTATTTGAACTATAACATAACAACTCACTAAATTTATTTATTATCCTTACTAAAAGCAACTTGATCTCAAAACAGAAATGCCCAGTTAGCAGACATCCAAATACAAATAATTTATTGCCAAAAAAACACAGTTACAGTTACATTAAAAAATGACTTAAACATAATTAATATTTATACCTTAAAATAAAGATTTCAACATTTTAAATTGAGGAGTTTTGGGCAATGGGTGCTCGTCTCAGCATGTGCAGGGCCGGGGGCCTTGCGCTGGTTTTCAGCCGAGTCCCTTTGACAGGGTTGGTCGTAATACTACGTCTACTAATCCTAATAATCCAATAAGCTGGATATGCTGAAAATAGAATATGTGTGGCATATTTCTAAACATATCAGCCCATGAATGTAGTAAGGCAGCAGAGGTCTCCAAACTTTTTTAACCATTTCTCTTTCATTCTTTAAGTAGGTACCTACATTTTAATATCTAATAATTTAGGATAAGTTTAGCAAAATATGTTCTCAGGTAGGTATTTATCTATTTGTTGCTATGTATTCAAGTCACTAATGATATCATTGTAATTTGACTGCAATCTGTAACATGTAAAAGAGCCCTTGCATTGAGGTCCGCTTGTAGAATATATATTTAAGGCACCTGTAGAGGCAAGCACTCTCCATACAAACTTAGTGCAAGTTTTTCTTTGCTTGTGTTTGCATTACACTTATGATTTTTGGTCAGTGGGATAACGCTAGGAGGATTTTATTTATCGTATGGCATTTATTTCGAACCGTGAGATCTTCGAGAAGACAGTACGGTTGCCAGTTTTTGTTGCACTTTTAGAACCGCCCAGGGGTCACGTGTAGGGTAGCGGTGGGTACTTATGATGATGTAATATATATACATAATAATCATAATATACTTCTCTTCTATACCAATAGCTGCGCCAGTAGATTATTCATAATTGGCTGTTTATTTTTTTTAGCAGGAGTGCACAACCTTTCACGTGGACAACTTCCAGTGAGTGGTAGCATTAATGATGGGGCAATACCTTCCTCATCGAGAACATCCATACCAGTAGCACATACCTACTGGTTCAGCATGTGGTAAGTTGATGTTTTAGAAATGAATGATGATTATTTGAATCTTTATTCAATAAGATGTACCTCAGTACATCTTGCGATAAAGTCCTCGCACCTATTATTATATAGCATAGCACTTCGTCCACGAGAATTATATACGACTGTGTATTAATTACTTTACTAATCAGTGGTATGAAAATAAGAAGAGAGTAGATTTTTTATTTCACGTTACGAATTTATGCAAAAAAAAAGTTATATACATTCATATACATATTATAAAACTAGATAAACCCGTCGTGTTTTGATTCTTTAGAAGTTCCGCCCGGACCTTGTATAATATCGGGGCGAAGCCGCGGAGACATAATTATATTTCCAGTGATTGTATATGTGGATAATTGACTAACTGGGCTGGCACGACGACCCAAAATGAGTCTTGGCCTCCGACACAAGAGCAAGCCACTTTTATCGGTCCTGCGCAATTTCTCGCCAGCTTGCACCAGCTCCGAGCTCACGCAGGTCCGCTTCCACCACATCCCTCCAGCGATACTTGGGGCGACCCACAGAACGTCGTCTGGTCGGTCGGCCCGAGTATGCTCTCTTCACATGTCGATCTTCTCCCATCCTTTCTAGATGGCCAAGCCAGCGAAGACGATGTGCTTTGGACTCACCTATAATGTTTGGTTCGGCTACCAGCTCTTCTATTTCGGCATTTTTAAGGATCCTCCAACTCCCATCGTCTCTTAATCCTGGAATATGTGTACAATATATATTTTTTTCTTAATTTCAGGAACCAGGCATCTTCCGGAGGAGAGCGTGGACACGGCAGACATTCTTCTTTTTTCGACAATTTGTTCAACTCTGTCAATAGAAGTTTTAGCAAGCCCAGTCTGCTGTAACGCCGCGGTCGCATCACTACAAATTATGTATGTACAATTCTTTATTGTACATGAGCAAACACAACGCAAAAATACAAAAACAATTGACATGTGTGTATAAAGGCGAGCTTATCCCTATAAGGGATTTCTTCCAGCTAACCTTTGAGCAATTGAGTGGAGATTGAGATTAATAGGCAAACTGATTAACTGAGAAGCAGGTACATTGTACAGTACGAATCATCTTATTATTTCGAATTATCTTATTATGAAATGAAATAAAAAAAGTTAGTCTTAATAGCATCACAATAATATATACTATAACTAATAGCCAAAATATAGATAGCAATTAAAAGTATTTATGTACTAACTAATAAATAAATACAAACACATATATGATAACTAAATAAAATATAAATATCCCAGTCAAGATAACCACTAAACAAACACCAATTATGGTATGCACCTGGTTTATTGTCGACAGTAAGTAGTACAATTAATGATCTTAAAAGCCCATTTTGGACTTGACTGTATGGATTCGTATGTATTCGGTGGGGCTCAGAAATTGGCCGTCGACCAAACAGTACCGGACAACAACTGTCGGCAGTAAAATCTTGTACCAAGCTTTTGAATTGGCTTACAAAAACTTATTATAAGCTTTAATTTAACTTGTACTGTTCATAAGACATAGACATAGACATAATTTATTGATAATAACACATTACAAGTCAAACTTATACTAAATTGAAATCATTAATATTCCTTAATTCATTATAAATAAAATTCACATATTACAATCAATAATATCTGTGTGGTCAATAATATCTGGGCAACCGAGCTTCGCTCGGCGTTTTACCGGGCAATGAGACCTAGCTAGATCGATTGCTCCTCCCCAAAAAACCCACACGTACCAAATTTCATCAAAATCGTTAGAGCCATTTCCGAGATCCCCGAAATCCTAATCCTAATAATATTATAAATGTGAAAGTTTGTGCGGATGGATGTATGGATGTACGTTCCGCTTAATCTCATACACTATGAAACTTTCCAGTGTTGTAGGATAGACATCAGAATAGGACATAGGCTATAATTTATTTCAAAATTCATCCCCTGAGGGGGTAAAATGGGGGTGGTCATTTTGTATGGAAAATAAAATTTTCTTTAAGATAGATAATTCAAACCCCCCTTAATAGACTAACCATTAAAATTAAGGAAAACAGTTACCAGCGTTTTTCGAAATTCGCCCTCTAAACGGGGGTTGAAAGTTTGTATGGGCTACTAACATTAAATACTAAGAAAACTAATTTCAGCGTTATTTGAAATTCACCCTCTGAAGGGGTGAAAAGGGGGTTGAAACATTGTATGGACAACCTAAGTTTTTTAAAGTGAGCGACTTCATACTTGGCGAGAAGACTTTCAGTTAAAATATAAGAAAAGTAATTTCAGCTTTTTTGAAAATCTACTCCATAAGGCTGTATAATAGGGGGTTGAATGTTTGTATGGAAAACGTGTATTTGAAGTGAGGGTCTAGAAATTTCGGTTTTAGTAATATACCTATAGAAGATAAATAGATTAAAAAACTGCCCTACCCGTGCAAAGTCGTGGCGGGTTACAAATGTTTGAGAATCGCGCGATCAATTTAGGACACCTGTTCGCGTTCAATATGTTTGATCGCAAGTTCGCGCGAGTAAAATTCGCGCGAACCTGCGACTTCACTTTTGGAGCACTGAACCGATTTAGATGAAATTTGGTATGGATATAGTTTGAGTCCAAGGTAAGGACATAGGATACTTTTTATCCCGGAAATCATCTTCCTGTCCGTTACTTCTTCACTGATGGAAAAGGGAGCGAGACGCCATCTTGGATTGCTTAATATAGGTCACAGAGGTAGCGTTCAGAAACGCGCGCTAGACATTACTACGTTCGGATATACTACATCTATCCCTTTTCTAGTAAAAAATAAAATAAAAGTTTACATTATAGGTACATTTGTGTTGGCAAGTAGATATACTACAGATATCGAGCTCACATAATTTCACGAGAATCGGTTGAGAAACGCTGTAGAGGAGGACAAACTATTCTATTGTATTTTGTTTAAATTACTCGACAAGAATATTCCATGTAATCAAAGAACATGCTCACAATACTTCATGAGAATCGGTTGAGATATGGGACCTATAAAGGTAAAACTGCCGCAGGAAAATACGAAATCATTGATAAAAAGTTATTTTTAATTTCTAAAAATTTACTCGACAAAAAAACTCACATCTTTTAATTTTCGTACCTGCTTACAAAATTTCACGAGAATCGGTTAAGAAATGCGACCTGTAGAGGAAGACAACTGGAAACCCAAAAAGCTAAAAAGCTAAAACAGAGACCTTCGTTTCACTCAGTCAACAAGAATTGCTCGTTTAAAGATATAAATATCTGGGCGACCGAGCTTTGCTCGGCGTTTTCCCGGGCATGAGACCTAGCTAGATCGATTGCTCGTCCCCGAAAACTCCCACATATTACCAAATTTCATCAAAATCGTTAGAGCCGTTTCCGAGATCCCCGAAATAAATAAATAGACAAGAATTGCTCGTTTAAAGATATAAGATGTCGTCAAAATTAGCAATACCTTTTTCTGCTACTTGCCCATATCCGATTGAGCTGAAATTTGGCATCCTTATTATGTTATTTTTATGTCAACACTGAGCTAATCTGATCCTGGAGACAGAAGGTGGCCATAGTAATTCCAAAATTACACTAGATAAACTCGTCGTCTTTGGGCTCATTAGAACCGCCTCAAGAAGGAGTTGAAGACTATTGAAAAAAATGTAGACACCTACAGTTACCTAGTAATAAAAGCTTGTAGAGACGATTATTACTTTGCACACTGTTAACATATCTTTAAACATTAAACACAATTAGGTACTTGATTGGATAACCAGCCTAAAATAAAACTGATCCATAGAAGTCAGGGAGGTTCTGTGAATAATAAAACATGTATATAAGTGAATGTTCTGTATTTCATTTCACTATTTGTTTTTTTTAATAACATTTGCTGATGGGTGCTCAACATTTGGACCTATTGTTTTACATCTCAAGGATAAGAAGCATACGAGGGGATTATAATCATCAGTGAACCCTAAAAATTATTACTTTTGATACACTGGTCGAATAAAGTCATAGTGTGTGTGTGTGTGTGTGTGTGTAGTGTTTTCACATAAATTTATTATTTCAAATCATTGCCTAGCTAGTAACTTAAATTTATAGGGAATATTATAATCTTGAATGTAGTGCGATGGAATTAAGAGCCTAAACAGGTAAGAGGTAAACTTGTACCTGTTACGAATTTCAACAGTTGGTAAATATCGATGTCGTTATTTAGTAGAAAATAGTCTGTCCTGCACTACACTAAATCTCTCCACGAAGTGATCTGAAACGGGGACAGTGACAAATGAATACCTGACAGATAGCATGGTAACTATCTCCTTCTTACCCAATGGGTACATTAGTGAGAATAGATCGGAAGTATAGAAAACGTTCAACTTAATACCCCTTATCTGCTTTACTCTGATATCTGTGCAAATTACAATGATATCATTTAGTTTAGTAACATGTATACAAAGCAACATCAACCATCATCCTACTAGCGCAGTGGTTCTTAACCGGTGGTCCCTGAAAGCACCCGAAATGGTCCGCGAAGCCATCAGAAAAATATTGAATAAGTGACAACGAATCAACAAAACAACGGCTCGCGAGAGTTGCGACGAGGAGCCTACGAGGGAGCCGAGCCGTCGCCGGACCGGGAAATAGGAGGTGGTCCGTGACAAGACAAAAAAAGTCAAATCCCTCGTCACTACTTTTAGTAGTAGTTTTAACCTTTGTTAAGAACCACTGTCCTAGCGTTATCCTAGTACAGTTGCATCCTGAAGGATGCCTGGGGTCCGCTACCTAATCCCAAGATTTGGCGTAGGCACTAGTTTTTACGAAAGCGACTGCCACCAACAGATAAATACCTGGGCACATATTTGCTGGACTTATCCTATAATACAGAGATGTAAAAAGTCTCTGTGGTCAAATATATATAATGTTTTAGCGGAGATGTAAAGGGTCCCCATAGTCAAGTTAATTTAGAGGTTTAAAAGGCCTCTAAATGTTAAAACAAAGTATTCCAAATAAATATTTGTGGACAATCTTTCACAAATCAACCTAGTCCCAAACTAAGCAAAGCTTGTACTATGGGTACCTACTAAGCGATGATACGACATACCAGTGGCGGCGCGTCAAAAATATTCTTAGGGAAGCCGGAAATAATTTGCCTTTTTATTCTTCATGATCCGTACTAAAATAAGTGGACTGGTTGAAAATTAGGCAAGCCGGTGGAAATCGACTTGTATGGACGCTCCGCCACACATGACATACATATACAGATAAATAGATACTTAAATAGATAAAAAACATCCAAGACCTTCGTCTTCTACTTAGCGTTATCCCGGCTCTTGCCAGGGTCCGGTTTCCGGCTCACTTTCCTCCACTTTGCACGATCCTGTGTGTCCTCTCTAGTGAGCCCATTCTCGCTCATGTCGGCCTTCACGACATCCAGCCATCGGGGACGAAGGCCATCGAGGGCTAGGTCAAGGCATTTGTTTCCTAAGTAGTCAGATGGCCTACGGGAGACGTGACCGAACCAGCGAAGGCGAGATTCCTGGAGCTTCTCCGCTACGTCACGGACACCGAGGCTGCCACGGATGTACTCGTTACGAATGCGATCCGCACGCGTAACGCCGCACATCCATCGCAACATCTTCATTTCTGTAACACGAAGCTCCAGAATGTGCCTTCCGAGAACCGGCCATCTCTCGCTGCCATATAAAAGCAAAAAAAAATAATACTAATTTTTGAAAACTAAATTAGCTGCCATTTTGAAATTTTCGCATGGATAGTTCGGCCTCGCTCAGTATTACTTACAAATAGCCTAAGGAATAGATTCCATCATGAGGCCAAACTTTATTATGACTTGTAACTCCCACTTAAGGTTTCATACCTAATAAAATGCAATATTGCACGTCCAAAATTACAAGTTTTTCCACACAATGGTCTACTACCCTACGGGCACATGGTATGTGACGTCACAATCGTCACATAACACAGTCAACTAGTATAGGATTTTTCAGGACTCGGCCGTTATGATTAGGTATGGCGCTTTGAAACCCATTTCCGTCTTCCGTATATTTTTATTTTATTTCAATTTATTTCATATAAATTCATTCACTATACATATCTCGGCGTGAAAAGGGGTTGCCAACTTCATAACTATCCGGCGTCGCTACGCTCTGCCGTCTATATGTATGTACTCGGCCGGCCGAGACCCCCTTACTTCCCGGCCTTTGTAGTAATGTACAACCATTGCTAGAGACCATTGCAAATTGTAATGGTGTCGTTGATAACATACTTAAAAAACTTGAACGGGTCTAACACAATATTAATGTGTTTACCTTTGTTATATAAAGTTGTAATAAAATATTATGTTTTCCAGGCAGACAAAGAAAGAGATGGTGAGTGACGTATGGAAGAAACAAACATGCTCCGCCGACCCCAAATAAATGGAAAAAGGGCCTTCGAATGAGATGGCAATCGATGTCAGCTCGTCCAAGAAACCGCTGAAGACTGAAAAACTAACTCAACATGCCTAGGGCGCAACCCGAGGAGACGCGATGACCGAGGAACATACTGCGATTCCCGTCGGAGAATGGCGCATTCTTTTCTTACACACAATGCACATTACACCTGACACTTATGGATTATTACGTAATCAATTAGTCTGCTTTGCTTTTAGATAGACTGGTAAGGGATGCTTACAAACGAAATCTTACTTTGTTACGTTAGTAAGGTTTGGAATTCCCTGCCGGCATCTGTATTTCCGAGTTCATATAACCTGGACCTATTTAAGGCAAGATTGAATAGGCATTTTCTGGGTGAGCTCGCTTCATCGTCGGCCTCATCTTTGCCCCCTGGCTAGATGCTGGCCAAGAGCAATCCCATTATTAATAATAATAAAAAAAGTAACAATCAATATCGAAGTAAAATAATTAAGACCGCCGTAGTGCTGGGACACCAGGCGCGTCGGCACCTTCAGAATGCTGTTTGAGCTGTGCAGTGGCAAAGGCGATTCCGTAGCGACACACACCGTTTTCAAATTAGAGTTTCAAAGCTATCGGTGTGCGCCTCGGCTAACATTATCGATGCGATGCGCTACAGTGACGCGGCAGCCCAAACAGCACCCTAAACGCATTGTCATAATATTCCCGCAGAGTGCTATATACCCGTTGCGTAAAATTGGTCCACAAATTGCACGTTTAGAATGTATGGCAAAACTCATTTTTTAGGGGTCCGTACCCGAAGGGTCAAAGCGGAACCCTACACAAAATTTGTTCCGAAGAATTTTTTACTTCCCATTGACCTATCCTCCTATTCCTATTGACCTATTTCGGTTTTTGTAATCCCCAGATAAAAAAAATCTTCATTATTGGGGGACTTAATCGCGTACAATTATAACTAATTTACCTTTTTTAAGGTTTTGCCCGACGTTTCGAATGTATCACAACATCCGTGGTCGCGAGCTGACTGGCGTGAGCGGGTATCAACATCTTCTAGCCGCACGGGTTTTCCGAACTACCCGCACTTGGTCTTTATAGATGTTGATAGTGTTGATACCCGCTCACGCCAGTCAGCTCGCGACCACGGATGTTGTGATACATTCGAAACGTCGGGCAAAACCTTAAAAAAGGTAAATTAGTTATAATTGTACGCGATTAAGTCCCGTTCCCCAATAATGATGTGTGCAAATCGTGTAAGTTTAAATCAATATAAAAAAACTCTTAATTTATTTTTCAAAAATAAAAAAAATTCAATTAATTTTAAAGCACAAAACCTATTGTATGAGTATTGTAAACCTAGAAGCTACTGTATCCAACACATTAATTATTTTATCTTTACAACTGTTAAATAGCGAATTGCAATTAATTTAAAATTAGTGCTTATTTATCTCAAACTTGTGTTCAGTCTATTTTATTCTTTTCTGTATGCTTAATGTTTCAAAACCCTGATGTATATATTTCATTTGCCAGTTTGGCATAGCAAACATCTGGTGACTGGTATTTTAAGTTTTAAGCAAAGGGTGTTTATCCAAAGCAACTATGTAAAAAATAATATTTAGCTGACTTATATAATACAGCCTTGGCCAAAAGTGTTGAGCACTCACACGTTTTCCATATAAAAGTTAAACTTTCAATCAAGCATTTCATATCCTTTTATTAAAGAAAATTAAATATCTTTCAAAAACTAGCTACTTTCGTTGACGTTAAAGATAATTGCACGGATAAAAATGCAATTTGTCATTTTATTGCAAACCCGTCTATTTTTAGTCTTCAGTTAGCAATAGCTACTTCGAAATGATATTATCTAAAGTTCTCTAGATGTTCTTTAGTATATACATTTTCATATTTTACGTCAATGTGCATTTTTGTAATTAAAAAATAATAGTTTTTTTATAAGTTACAAAGGAAAATAAGGGGTGCTCAACACTTTTGGCCAAGGCTGTACTTCTGAAACTTTAAATGTTGTCAAGCGGATGCGTCCGCTAGCGAAACACAATTTTAAATCAAAGTGAAAATTGAAAAATTAAACCCCACGCCTTCTGAAACTGCTATTGAAGCATGATAATTTTAATAATTAATTATTTTTCTCATTAAATGAAATGAAAATTTCTTTTGAGAATAAAGTTCTATGAACTGAATTTATAATCCTCCAAGCCAGATAAAACGTGGCCATCGTGAAGGTCCAGTCAATATACTCGAAAAATATTATTTGATTATGGTAAACCCTTTCTTGTTTTTGGTATTTATAAAACAGACAAGTTATTATACTTTTTGATTGTTTATTGACGTTAGATAGTTCATTGAACAGCGCACGGAATCTTACATTTAGAGTCCTTAGTTAATAACATATTTTTCATCAAGACTACGAATACCACACGGATTTTCTCACTATTGATGGATTATTAAATTAATAGTAGGTAAGGGTCGTACATTATAATAAACTTAATAATTGCGGCAACATATTTTAGTAACTAAGTAGGCATGTAGTAATGTTTAATGAAAAATACATATATTTGTTAACCGCCGAACGTCAGAAAATATCCCGAAAATTTCGTCTGTGTTATATAAATTAAGAACCACCCAACCTTTAAACCTTGTATCTAAAGATGTGTAAAAAATTTCCACCTTGTTTTGTTGTTGCCGTGGAGACGTGTATATGTGTATGTGAAATATGAATGATAAAATTGATAAATCTTGTTATTAACCAATTTTATCCTTTAACAAGTCTGGGTCTGCAGACGAACGAAGAACTGAAAAATCAGTTTCTCTTGGTAATAGTCACTTATAATCACAAAACATTCAGTACTTTTTTCGATTCCGTTTATAATACAATTTCCAAGATTTATAGCAACTTACTATCTTAATGTACCTACCCATACTCACCGGCAGAAAATTTGGCCCAAACTAGAAAAATGCATTTTTATATATTAAACATTATTTAATTTATTCAATTTATAGTTTGAAATCACGAAGTTTTTGGGCTAAATTTTCTGCCGGTGAGTGTTATACTATTAACAACCTAAGATAGTAGCAGAACTTGTGTCAAAAAAATATGTAAAAGTAAATGTAAAAAAAATTTGACTTAATTTTTAATGAACTCATTTTAGATTGGCTCTTGTAGCAAAACACGAAAATGTAACGCAGAATCGGTTACCTATAGGTTTTGCTTTCAACACTGGCCTGATGTATTGTTATGAAGATGAGCTTATGTAAGTGTAACATTTCATAACAAACCCTTTTCACCCATACTTTTGAAACTTAAAGAAACCATGAATCGAGATAACATGTGAACAATAGTAGGATAAGATTAAGATTAAACATTCTAAATAGAATTCCTATTAGTTATAATTTTATATCAAGTTTGATGTATTATGTATTTTTTATAAGAATAATACATTTTTTGATTAAATATTTTTCATATGACTAGTTTTATTATCTCAGTTCCCATGACCCAAGTTCTTTTTCGGCGCGGAAACGTTTTTCTCGCCGAATAAGAAATAATTATTTAAAATCCTAAGAATTCTCCTTGGATTTTAAATAGTTGTTTCTTTTTCGGCGGGAAAAACGTTTCCGCGCCGAAAAAGAAACAACTATTTAAAATCCAAGGAGCGGAAGCTATACGTACCTATATATCGCGTTATCCGTAGTTATACTTATGTATATCGAGATATTAGTTGACCCTAGAAAAACTAGATGGCAGCACTAACAGTGACCGTAGACGGCGTGAAGTTGCCGATCTATTTCAGTATATTATATTCTTATTTATGAGCGGAGCGATACGAACGCAGTAGGTACTGCCCCGCTTCCGTGCATGATATTACTTCTGCGCAAATGTAATACTTACTGACAATATCCCGTCATTGAGGATATCTGTGGGATATCAGCTTAAGGTCAAGAGCTCACAGATCCAAAGCAAGTATTTGCCTTAGGCAGGAGTTTTAGCCACTTGCCCCGATTTTGCGCCATTACCCGCCATCTTGCGACAGTGTCAAATAATCCTTGAAATAGTAAGCTTGATGATTAAACTCCATGTAAAGTTACCTAGCCGTAGGACACAAGTTTTATCAACTGTCCATTGTTTATTCACGACACATTTGCTCATCACTGTCAATGTCACTTGACCAGGAAGACGATGAATAGCGCTTTATTTATAGTTCAATACCATTATATTGCGTTTGCGCAGGTTTTTGTGCAGAGGTGAGTTCTGTGGCAAAAAGTGTTCATGCCGCCGCGCCGTACTGTTGTCCAACGGAATTAAAACAATAATAAGCTTTGTTAGTACTTATATAGTTACAGTTTAGTGTAAAAAAAAACAGTATACATTTTAATCAAAGTTTCCAAATTATATTCCAAATAAATAGGAACTAGTTTAGGTTTCTGATTCCTCCATCAGTGTTTTAGCGCCACCACAAATTGTGTCACCCACTCAACCAATATACAAATCTTAACTCGAGTATCTGTTGTATGTCTTGCTTGAATTTGTTTTCATATCAACCCCCAGTTCTACAAGTGTAAGCTAAGAGATCATTCCGTCCCGACTCGTGCCTCATTCATATTCCCAACCTCTGTAGCAGCCTCGTGATGATTATTGTTAATCGGTCATGCGCCTAGGCACGGGGTGTAAATGGACGTGTTTCTGTATTGGATTGAATACATCGCGAAACACGCGAACATCGTGGGAATAAGGCGTATTGTGAAAATGTGTTTGTTTCTATTTCTAAATGCAATCAACGCCATGCCAAATTGTACTGCAACACAATGACTGCAGACGGTGTTGAGATGAGAAACGTGCGTTTTCATTACCTTCCAGTACAACATCTCTCTCCCTGGTTAACAACAAATACAAAGTGGTGCATCTTTCATCTCTTGGCTACAAAAGAAACCATTATTCAACCTTTACAGTAGATAACTCCAGAAGCCGCTTAGTTTTTGAAAGAAAACAGTTTCTAAAATATATTAATGGCTTTGTTTCGTCAAGGCAATCAATCGTTTCGGCGACAATCATATATTATTTTTATTTCAACTGCCGTGATCTTTATGTCTTATTTAGAGCCTTGGCTAATTTCTACTTCAAAGAGTTTGACGTCAATAGAGTTAATAGCACTGGCGGTGGTACCGTGGTACCACACAATAAGGCGCCTATTTATATAATTAAACAGTTACGGTAATTTTATACACCCTCGCTCATTAATTTTTCATTAGTAACCTCGTAATATATTTTAATTACAATAAGTGTCTTTTAATCACAATAAGTTCTTCGGTAGGTAGTACATAAATTTACACTAACGTAAGACTTCTTTACACTTAATATTACAACCGTTATGTGAGTAGATGTAGTGACTTTTCCAAATGAGTATCAGCCGTTGTTCTCTTATTAAGTTTTTCGGTCTTGTCAGTGTAGCTGACTTCATATGACTGTATGTACTAACAGTATCTATTAGTATTTAAAAAATAATGGTGCTAGTTGATTATGTTCGACGACCGCTTTAGCTTAGTTGGTAGTGACCCTGCCTACGAAGCTGGAGGTCCCGGGTTCGAATCCCGGCCGGGGCATTTATTTGTGTGATGAACACGAATATTTGTTCTTGGGTCTTGGATATCTTCTATGTATTTAAGTATTTATTTATCTATATAAGTATGTATATCGTCGCTTAGTACCCATAGTACAAGCTTTGCTTAGTTTGGGACTAGGTTGATTTGTGTAAGATTGTCCACAAATATTTAAAATTTAAAATATTTAAATGTTATATCAAATGTTGGGAAGATCCAACTGCCATTTAGAGTACGAAAAATTACATTCAGATACTCACGCACACAGAAAGCCGTTACGTACTAATTCTACATAACCACCAGAAACCAAGGCGTACATTTCAATAACAAAGTTTAAGAACGTCAAAGTCGCTAGCTTATAAATCAACACGTCGTTTCCTCTTGCAAATATTGTATCAACTAAACTGAGAAATAAGTGCGTCAAATCTTCGTATTTCGCCGAAGTCTAGGAAATTGGAAAATGTTTGCATGCGCAGTAAGGTTTTAGATTCAATGTCAATCAGAATGATTACTATTGGACTGTTGCTATTGTATTGTTTCCTTATAGTACATAATCTATATAGGTTTTAAAAATTCATACATTTTTGATGGATGAGACACATTTTTATGATAAGGGACTTTACATGATAAGACAATCCTTTGTATCATAATAATATTCGTACAATATCAGTTTTGACTGGGTTTCACGGCGCCGCCAAGATTCTAAGCCAAGATAGAAAGATAACGTGAATGCGACAGGTTTTTTTCCATAAAAGTACCTGTAAAGACCAGTAAAATAAGAGGAAAATTCTTTGTTTTTGATTGCGCAGGTTTCAAACAATACTGATTCTTATTAACATAAGGGAATGCTTTCAGATAATGATAATACTTTCCTACAGTCGAACTTGTAAGTAGCTGAACCTTAGATCAAGACTTTGGGGATTTGTAGCTTTCGCCTGTTGGATATTAGTATAACAATTTTTGAATGTTTGTATGACGTTGAAGCGACACGGTACAAAAGTAAGGTGAGGCCGTCGGGAACTATCTAAATATTAAAACAAAGCAAGTGCTCTTTGGGCCACGCGCAATGTAACGTTCCATAAAGTGACGTGATGGGCCCGTCTGTCCTGTTATGCGAAGTTCAAAAAGAGGGTTACGAAGCTAGAAAGATTCCTTGTTTACGGAAACATAATATGTCGGTTTTGGTATGGGTTCTTGAATATGTTTTGAATCGATGTTTCTACTACAGAAAGGTCTCAAAATTGTTGTGCATATTTTTTGAAAACCATATCTTCATCTACAAACGCGTTAAAAGGCTTCAAAAACTCTGTTCTCTAAGCTCACGTCACCTTAACAGACTTTTGTGGACACCTTGCGTTTTGATGAAACTAGGTAATAGCTACATAGATTCATTCGATTTCGTTTATTATTATCTTCATATCCCGCCCCCCAATTTGTCTGACTATCAATTGGCACGCTACCAACAAAATGAGACACGCATTGATATAAAAAATATACTAAGTTCATTTATATATGTAGGTATCACATCACGTGATCGTACAAACGGCAGACCAGACTGTCTCAAATTAGAAGGTTAGTGAATTTAAACTGCTTTCAAAGATAGCATGACGTACCTACACCCGTCTCTGGCTCTGCTCCAGACCTTTATCTTGAAACCAGTGACATTTGGCGAGCTATCGTTCTGTCCTTTTCTGTTCTAGTGAAGCAAAAGGAATAAGATTGCATTGTAGATTGAATAAAGATTTTTGAAGAGGAGTGGACCATCCAACAATGTCGCATCGGCAGTCGCAACGTAAATAGACACAGCGAGCGTTTTAGTCGTCATGTCATTGAATATGTAAGTAGTAAATTAGCTGTAGAAATAAAAACTGTATTTCTTTGTTCATATGGTTTAATATGGCAGAGATTGAAATATGTGCGCAATTAAAGGCGTCATCAGTGAGGCTGTGGCGGAGCGAACAATGCGTGACGATGACGCGGTGACATATTAGCCATTGGAAAATGGAAAATCGTAGGTCGTTTCGTTTTTCTCTGCGTCATTAATTTATGATTCATTCTGTCTTGTCTTGATCGGTAGGTACCTAAACATTACCATTGCCGTAAAATCATGTTTTAAATACATACATACCTAACTACGCAGACAAACCAATTCATCATCATCATCATCATATCAGCCGAAAGACGTCCACTGCTGGACAGAGGCCTCCCCCAAAGAGTGCCACAATGACCGGTCTTGCGCCACCCGCATCCAGCGGACTCCCGCGACCTTTACCAGGTCATCAGTCCACCTTGTGGGGGGTCTACCCACGCTGCGCCTTCCGGTCCGTGGTCGCCACTCGAGAACCTTTCGGCCCCAACGGCCATCGGTTCTACGTGCAATGTGCCCCGCCCACTGCCACTTAAGTTTAGCGATTCGAAAGGCTATATCGGTTACTTTGGTTCTGCTACGGATGGCCTCATTTCTGATGCGATCACGCAGAGAAACTCCCAGCATAGCCCTCTCCATTGCCCTCTGAGTGACTTTGAGCCTTCACTTTTGCTGCGCTTTTGTGACAAACCAATTGCCTAAAGGTAAGTTTCATTATAACTTTAAACATAGGTTAATTTTAGACTCCATTATAGTTTTACTAATTACAATCTTATTGATATCTGGAAAATAAACGATAAGAAAGAAACTAAAATTCTTAAGATCTCGAGTCCATTAGTTAGGTTAGGTTACCCACCACCGCCGGCGAGTACCTACTAGCGAGTACTCCTAATTCTACTCGCTTGAGTACTTGCTGCTCGCCGACGGCGGTGGGATTAGTGCTGCTTCACACGTTACGGTACTCGTGCACCATCGTTGTCTATCAACTGCTCAAGGAATGACAATATCTATGATGCTTTTGCGGATCCAAAAAACAAATTGAGACTGTCACTTGATACAAACAAACCTTGATAAACCTTGATCTAATATTTACGTGATGGTGTCATAAAAAATGGACCAAGGCGTGCAGTGAAGCGACCAAGCGTCACTCATTATAATTTCATACGACTTGAGTCTTGAGGTGTTGCGGATCGATATCTTATGACGCACAACATACGTCAGGGACACGTCTCGAGTATGACCTTGTCATGTCGCCTTGAACTTCATTTTGTGAATGAAGGCTTTCGAATGATTCGTCGTGAATACAGAAGTCACGAGGATCGATTGTGGATGCCAAAAAATAAAAACAATGATTTGATGATGATTTTAAAAAAATGTTTTGAATTGTCCCATACACTGTTCCACGTGATTAAAACTTATAATATGTACATAGACGTTTTACTCATCTGAGATTATTGGGCTTGTCTTTTTAGTTTAAAACATAGATGAATGAAAACTGATATAACTATGAAAAATGGAGCATTTGTATCCACGATGCTGACTCGTATTTTTTTATACATAGTTAGTTACTTAGGCCTATTAGCCTGGCTGTCAACCCCCTCAAAGCTGTAGATACTCTGTTATCTAAGATTGCCCTCATTCCTTTAGTGGCAGAGGCCATCCCAAAGCGACCCTAAAAACAGGCACACTGTTTATTTACTGCTTACAATAATTAAATTAGGAACACAATATAAGCTCCTTATCCCCAACAGCAACGAAATTGAAAGGCCTCTTCTAAAGTCATGTTTATTAACTCAACTGTGTGTATCAGTGTCAATCATTATTGATTTCTCATTTGGGCGTGTGGTTACCGCGTCTATTTCAGTCCAGGGTTGACCCAGAGCTGTCGCAAGTCAGACAGTATTTTATTTGAACCAAAATGTCATATGAGGTTAAGTGTCGAAGGATTAATATGTCGTTCTGGTTTAGTTTGAGGGTTGGTGACGCACATTTGAACCTTTCTGGTTGATAACTTATTTACGGGTGGACCCGCGTCATTGTTTTATCCCTGCGTATATCTTTAATGTTATTAAAACAGTTCAAGCATGAATGTTATATGAATTGGGATTTTTTTGAATTATCGGGCATAAATACTAATTCGGGTAATTATGTGGATTTAATTATCGGTGAGTCATTCTGATATGACGGTAATAAAGATATTCCGGAGTTTAAAAAATCCACAACTAAAGGCACAATACATATACCTAGTTACGGTCATTGTTTGATACGATAAATAAACATGTTTACAAACAGTGATGACTGATAATATTTATGTACCTAAATTTTAACGCAAACTCGTTGATTGCTTTTGTTTTTTTACGATACTGGTATCTAGAAATTGACTCAAAATCTCTTTGTTTTGTACACACACCGTTTTTGCGTTCTATTTATGTTGACACGGTTTTGATTCCTCTATTTTTCTCGTTACGTTTTCCTAGTAAATTTTACATTCAATAACAAACGTTAAGGTGGTGGCCTCACTCTCCCTGATCGTCAGAATTTGATTTGTTACCTACTGTTGGCCGTACGGTTACAAATGTCAGTCATAATTATGAATTATTTTAATAGTGTGTTTGAATAATTCTGCTTTTAATAAAGGTTGGGTACAACGACAGCTGTTATCCGAAATACTAGTAAATTTCATACCTCGGTCGAGCGTAAATCAACTATAACTTTTACCTTGTAAAAATAATACCGCTGAATAGAGTTTTTGTAATTTGTACAGTACAATATTTGTATAAAAAAAATCACACTATAGCTCAATTAATCGCTCACTTATTGAATCGCTCCTTACTTATTAACGCTAAAACAAGATTTAGCACCGCAAAATTACACATTGACTCAGGCAGTGATTCCAAAAACCAGTAAACTTTGCGTTTGCAGACATTAAGCAGACGTTAAACTGCGTTCCAATAATACTGTTATGCCTAGATCCTTGGATACACAAACATTGTCTATATCCGAGACGCTAGACGATGCGCAATAGGTCTGTACAGTCGAGGTCATTAATATGTATAGATTTTTTAACCTAATCGAATGCGTTTGCTTACAAATTGTAGGCGACCACATTCGATTAGGTAAAAAAGTGTATACATATTAATGACCTTGACTGTACATATCTGCGGATACAGACGATGTATTGGTGAAGTTTATTAGTTAAATATATTGCATGCTTGCTTGTTGCTATTGCTTATGCCTGTTTAAAGCCCCATTTACAGGTGCAAGAAATTGCATGCGTTTTTCATTACATTGAAGCCTTTGATCTATCTCGTCGCATCTCAGCAGACCTTAGCCCCACAATGTAACGAAAATTGCAGGCAGGTTCTTGCACCGTTTAATCGGCCTTAAATATGTTACAGAAAATCCGTAAAAAAATATAATAACCACAGAATTTTCAGAAAGTACCCCTGTGTTAAATGATTATTTAGTAGATTTAGTAGGCTATGATCTATGCAATGAACCATTCTCAAGAGTGCCACAAATCGTATTGAAAAGTGACGTTTCAAGTGTTTGTTTCACAACAAATTCAAACAAAGAAAATGCTGGCAAGAAATCAAACATGCTAGATTACGTTTCTTTTCATACTCGTAAACGCTCAGATCAAAGCATTTCTATTTATAAACAAACAATGAACTGCAATTATGTATACACCTATACATGAAATTTTCTATTGGGTAGTAACAGTAATACTTACTGTGTCTATTACTCTAATAGCGACATGAGTTTTTTATGATATTTTTTATTCATGTAGATATGAACCTACTCATTTTTATGAGGTGCTTTTCTGGCTTCTTTTTGTTCAATCCTAAATAAACTCTTACATATGTCTGTACTGTACCCATCTTCTGAGTTAACTCAATTTACATCAATCGTCAATTATCTTGTAAACGTATATCCGCGCTGCGAGTAACATATTGCCGTACTTATTGAAAACATGACTCAAAATATGCACATTAAACATTCATTTTTATATGCCAGAACGCAGTGTCCTAAATACAATTGCGCGAAATGAAACGTCTGGGCTTTGGGCTTAATTTGTTCGTAAACAGAGAATGACCGCCTTTATGGTTTACAAAAGAAATTTTGAGTCAATTTATATTAACTAGCAAATCATTACTGTCGAACGCAGATTGCACATGGCGGCGTGGCGCTGTACACACGGGCCGATATCGTATACCGTCAGCGGAACGACCTACAAAAACTAGCTATAGAATTCCACTTTGAATTTACTGCAATTGAAATATGTAAATTAAATGTAATTGTAATTGCTTTATATCGCACCGGGAATGGTGACCTTGACATGTATTTACGTAACTTAGAATTATTATTAGATAGACTTATTAGTGAGGACAAAAATTTCATTCTAGTTGGTGACCAAAATATTGATTTCATGTCAGATAACACACTGAAGCGGCGAGTAGATGAAATCCTACTTAGTTATTCGTGCAGAAATTGTGTTGAGTTTCCCACCCGTGTGACCGCGCACAGCGCGAGTAGCATCGACTGCGGGCTGGTGGCGCGCGGGTGGCGGGGCGTCGCGGCCCAGCCGCTGGACACCCCCATCAGCGACCACAACGCACAGGTGTTCAATTTGCCTATCGTGCAAAAAACTAAACCAAATTCATTTATCCAAAAAAGACTGTTTACTGACCATTCTTTAATTGCATTTTATATTGACATTGAAAATTATAATTGGAATTTTGTATTTGACGAAGCGATTTCTATTAATGACAAATTTAACAAATTATTTAATGTATTAAAATATTATATTGACATCCATTTCCCCACAAAAAACATTCTTGTAAAAAACAAGAAACGAGTACCATGGCTAACGGAATCTCTCTCAAAACTTATTCTAAATTACAATGATCTAACAGAGATCAAACGTCAATATCCGAATCTAACAACTCTTGCGGAATGTATTAAGTGCCAAGCAGATCGAATTAAATCCGAAACCTTGACTGCCCGTCGAGAATATTATGAGACCCGCGTAGCCAATAGCAAAAATCCGACGAAAGAAGTATGGCGCATTGTAAACGAGGAAACCTCTACAAAACCTCTACGCCATACTATTTCATTGAAAGATGAAAGTGGAAATGATGTACCACCGAGCAAAATACCAGAACACCTAAACCAACACTTTCTCACGATAGCTTCTAAGTGCAAGGTACAAAATGTTAACGGATCGGACTCTGTACACTATCTCGAAAACTATCTACAAAATCTAAACATCCCTGACCTTAACCTGCCCAAGGTCACGCTCACAGATCTCAACCGCACGTTGAGGTCTATGATCAAAACACGCGGGACCTTAGATATATACGACATATCTCTGAACATACTCGAATCTATCTGGCCGGTGATTGCGGGATTATTAGTAGAACTAATAAACACCATGTTCGCATGTGGTGTGTACCCCGACGTACTAAAATGCACACGAGTATGTCCAGTCTACAAGGGAAAAGGCGAAAAAACAGCTGTGGATAACTACCGGCCAATCACTATTGTACCTAATGTTTCAAAAATTATTGAATCAATTTTATCAAATCTCTTAATGAATCATCTCGAGACAAATGACCTACTGACAGACAGACAATTTGCATATAGAAAAAATAGATCCACTACATCAGCCGCATATAAGATCTATGACAGCATAACAACAGCTTTAGATGCGAAGGAGAAGGTAGCAGGGATATTCTGCGACCTATCTAAAGCGTTTGATGTGATTAGTCATGAACTACTATTAGAAAAGATAGGCCACTACGGAGTCAAAAATAACGTTCATAGACTGTTCACATCATTCCTTCTAGATAGACGCCAGACGGTCAGGGTTCAAATTGAAGGCATAAACATCAAATCAGGAGAAGGCAGCCTAGAACTCGGGATCGCACAGGGATCTGCGCTCGGAAATTCCCTGTTTTTGATGTTTATAAACGACCTCCCTTCCTGTATCACGGAAGGCATGACAGTTTTGTTTGCTGATGACACTACAGTGATAGTAAAGGCACCCACGTACTCTCAGCTCGAAGTGATAATATCGCAAACGTACAGCCAACTTCATAAGTGGTTCTCAGCAAACGGCCTCATCCTCAATGTCACGAAGTCCAACGTGATGTTGTTCTCAGCCGGATGCCCTACAAAAATTCCACTGATACAGAGTCCGATCCCGCGCTGTGACTCGTGCAAGTTCCTCGGTTTCACTATCGATGCCAGGATGAAATGGAAAATACACGTTGACAACTTGTGTGGAAGGCTGAGTAGTGCAGTATTTGCGCTGCGCAAACTGAAACCAATTGTCTCCAGTGACGCATTGCTTCAAATTTACTATGCCCATTTCTTCTCACTTATGTCATACGGTATTCTTTTGTATGGAAACTCGACCGACTCAGACAAAGTGTTTAAATTGCAAAAACAAGCTGTACGAATATTGGCGGGAGTGAAGCCGAGGCACTCGTGCAGAGATATATTTAAAAAATACAATTTAATGACCCACTACTCACTTTACGTATATGAGATTATAATGTTCACACGTGAAAATATTAATTTATTTAAACGGGCAAATATTCCTGGCAGAATCA
Organism: Cenopis cana; assembly: GCA_951800055.1. NCBI lineage: Eukaryota > Metazoa > Arthropoda > Insecta > Lepidoptera > Tortricidae > Cenopis > Cenopis cana. The sequence continues at coordinate 15,382,057 of OX637480.1, forward strand.
CCCGTCAGACGGGGCGATTACTGCCCGTGCGGCGTCGACTCGCGCTGCTCGACCAAAATCCGCGAGTAGTTGGCCCTGCATTTTATGAGCGCCTACCCGCTACTCTCAAAAACGAAATCTCTGACGATAAATTTAGGCACCGACTTAAGAAATGTTTATCCTCGAAACCGTTATATTCCGTAAAGGAATATAACGAGGAACTATTTAATATTTGAATATTTTTAAATTGTTATTACCATTATTTAATATTATTAATTTGGACACTTACGATTGTATTTTATATTTTTGACATTGCATCTATTGACATTCTGATAATAATTAGTCTTGTAAATTCTTTTATTTATTATTTCAAATTGATATTTGACATCACCTAGGATATATCCTAGTCATGTATACCTACCTACATTTAGAGAATATTTTATTATTTCATGTTCTGACATTTTTTAAATTATTAATATTATTATTTTGAATTCCAATTGTATACCTGTAGACGATCCTTTAATGAATCCATTTTATTTTATTTTAATGTAAAATAATAATGTTATTTTCTAAAGGAAATAAATGAATCTATCTAATCTATCTATCTATTAAATGCCGTGATTGTGTTTTTGATCTTGAACACAATTTAAAATTATATGATACCTACGTACATATACGAAGCTCTCAAAGACCTAGCCAACCTCGGAGTGAGGCCAATATCCTCTTTGGATCATCAAGCCAGCGTAGTAAGTGTGGTACCTACAAGCTGATGCATTATAAAGAGTTGATAATGCAAAATCATAGGCGCCAAAATACTGACCCGTAAAACGGCCGACATCGTTCGTGTAAATGACATAACGACAACTAATATTTAACCAATTACACTAAATCACAACAACATTGTGCCATTAGTGAAATGAGTTATGATAATTACTTACATAACGCTAGGCTAGGGCCACTTGCAACACCGCCCGCCCAAGGCCCAAATGCCAGCATTGACGTCAGAAGGGCGGGAACAGGGCAATCTAAATATACTATACCCATACAATAAATGTAACACAGCTTAGGTTTGTTATTAATGTAGAAAAAAACGTTCACTGGCTTTGTCCGATTGTAAAATGGTATAGACAATAAACAGATACGCTAACGTTGGTTAATGCGACCAAGTACAAACTGCCGATGCCGATGGTATTATAATAAAAACAGTTTTGTTCTTGGCACACAAATAATGTAAAAAAAGTCTGTTTTAATTGCTCATTTGCTGTGTTTGTTTGTTTGACCATAACTCTTCATTACTTTTCTTACTTTAAAAAGATTTGCGCTTGACCACAAATCACCTGGGGGGCTAAGATGCTCGCGTATATGTCGTACATATAGCATACATACTTGACAGTAAGGTCCGACATATAAGCGATCATCTTAGCATCTCTAATGTAAGCGGTTGTCTGGAAGAGATCGCTCTTGAGCGATAAGGCCACCTGTTGTCTACCTTTGCCTACATGTTGCTGTATTGTTTCTATATGTAACCATGTAACTGATCCATTTGTGTGAAGTGTACAATAAAGAGTATTTGCAGTCAACTCCCACCTTACATCCTTAGTAGAATAAACCCTGTCATTTTACGCAAGGTAACGAGGCCATAAGGTCACGATAACTTAAATAAATGTTGATATTAATAGCGTTTATCCAACTAAGTGGTATCTCTGTTTGATAAAGCTGCGCAACAGCGCAACACGCGACAGTGCGTATATTAGTGTGGCGCAGTGACCTTTCTGATGGGCGGTGACCACTTTACATTATAATGAGGTCAATGGTCTTCGGTCTATTGCTTGGTCTACTAATCAAATAATTAATCTAGTAATTTCTGTAGTTTGCTATTGTGCCTATAGAAACCCTAAGCCTAAGCCTGTATCATCTCAGTATATACGCCGACTTTCAGAATGACACCAAAATGAAATGAAAATTCAAAAAATTCGGACCAATTCGGAAAATGGGTCCATGAGCGGAAAGCAGAAACTATTAGAGGAAACATAAAAGATCGTTCTTGAGAACTATAACTCCAATTATACATAGAATGATCAAAGTGCATTCAAAGATATTCATAAAATCTTTTAACTTGAATTGTGGCCTTGATCAAAAGATAATAAATAGTAATTTTTCACTGTATCTTTGGTAAAGTGTCGCGATGACAAGTTAACTTTTATACTATAGGTGAATGTACAAAATAACTTTATGTTTTGAGTGCCCCTAGTGAATTTTTCTGCATCAGCGGAAACCCAAATGTAAACACGATTCATTTAATATTCATGATATTTATTAACCTCTTCCTGAGCTTCGTGGGAGAGGAGTATTTTCCAATAAGAACATCACTCCGCCGCTAATAGGTGTGGTGTTCCTGATGCTTTCACAACAAAGTATGGTATAAACAAAATATATTAGTCTACACTTTTAGCTACTACGAGTCTTCACTTTAGATAGGTGAAACTTCTCACAACCAACTCGATTTCTAATCAAAATCGAGCAATGTTCATTACATGCAGTTTCACAATTATGCTAAATTCTTACCCACGTAATTACGAGACAACCGTTCAAATGCGAATGGTAATAAGAGTGTAGTTGCAGCATACTTCGTTTCTGCTTTTTACTTTGGGTGGCTTCTGCTCCCACGGTGCACCTGACTGCCTTTTGTTCAGGATGGTGTAGGCAACATGATTCATGTTTTAAAAGCACGTTCCTTTTGACATTTAAACTTATTGCTAAGGCCTTTAATGGTTCTTCTATATTAGAGAATAACACAACATAAAAAAAAGAAAAAATTTAATGATGAATAGTTATCTTAGATATAATACTAGATTATCTAAAATACCATGCAATAAATATATCATTGCGTATAACTTTGAGTACTAGACAACAGCTCCTAGTATTGACATCCTTCATGCTCGTTTGCATTATTTCAAAAACCCATTATCTTCTCTCCGTATACGAACTTAATGATTAATATTGCGAATCAACGCTCCCCGGACGTAGTAACAGTAGTAAAACTCCAATATTTCTCAACTCCCAAGATTAACCTATGCATCCCGATGCGTTCTAAATAAAATCAAACTGAAATAGCCCATTGGCAGTGGTTTGTAGGGCGCTATTGACGTCATACTTAACCCACTATTGGGTTGCATTGCACTTTAGCCACGTGTAATCCCAATACTTTTATTACTTAACGTTACAGATCAGTGAGGTCAGTGACGTCACTGATCTGTAGCGCTTTCTCTCTCGAACTAAAGACATTCTAACGGTTGTAGTTTCGTTATTATTTGACATATTTGAATAGGATTTTCACTATTTGGCATAGTTTTATGTATTCTTTCGTATGGAGATTAAATAAATTTTGAGTCAACATCCCTATTGCTGGTATAAATTCCCAGCTAACGAGCAAAGCGTGGAACGTGTGTTGTTCAAAAAATTACAGTAGGTAATCGCGAGACAAACTCGAGCACTATTATTAGAGTACCTAATGGTTGTATAACATGCAAAAGCTCTATCGACTTGTTAAGCTTTTGGTTGCGACGAACACCTGCACGTTTTAAGGCAAGCTTTGCAATAGTACTTAAAATTATTTATTATAATATCGTGTATTTTGCACACTATAATGACTTACCGATCCAAAATAGATATATATTTAAAAAAAATCCCATTGCCAAATTGTGATTGTTTTATCGTCTTCTTTTGTACGGTATCCAAAATGTAGGTATGGTATAGTAACCTCAAACACTTAATCCGTTGTGTTAACTTGAAAGACTTACTATCTCTTTCAAACTATTTTCTGCTGTTGAGTGTACCGCAGCGTAGCATCACTTCAGCGTATAGCATTACACTGATAATGCACTGATAATTTTTTGAATCCCGGATGAATCAGATTCTTCAGGATAACAATTTTGCCTACAGATCGATGCTGGTAAAACCTATTTACATGATTAATTTTAACTCTTCAATTCAAAGAACTCCAACGATTTGCATGAAGGAGTTGCATGCCCCAAATGTGGCTTTAAATATAAAATCAAAGAAACCGTTGTTGTGTCGATGAACCCCAGGCGACGGAGACTGGGCAGGTGAACAAACCCGCAGTATGTGAATGTTGTGCAAATAAAATACAGGGAATTGTGTCGGGGGCAGTTACCTGACGAGGAATACTAATTAATGATTAACTGTTAAAAAGCTAAAACTCGAAAGTTATGACTGACTGATGTTATGACTGCAGTAAGAGGCAGTGGGCTAAAAAGTTTTAACTAGTTGTTTGTTATATCTCGACAGGAGTTGCTTAGAACCCAACTTAACTTGGAATCAGATATTTGTAATACCAATCCCAACTTAACTTGGAATCAGATATTTGTAATACCAATCCCAGCCTGTACCGGAAACAAACTCAATTTTGTAGTCATAACATCGATATGGGTCGGATAACCTACCTACATGGTCTCACTCCGGAAATTGTGCAAAGCAAATACTCGTAACTTGACAATCTCCCCACAAAAACTAGAAGCAAAATGAAAATGGCGCGTGTTTCATAAAGATCTATCAATGATTTCGCTGAAATATATGTACCAAAACTGTAATATTTCATCATTATAAAACATTGAGCAATCGAGAACATTAAAGCTATATTTAAAGTTACACATCTATAAATCAGAAATACTTCAATGTGATTACGTTGGTGTAAATAAACCGGCCAGACGTGCAGTCTGAAGAGTTTTAGATGTATCATTCTTCGACGTCTGCTTCCAAGGAATACAAATAATGGAAAAATCTCTGGAAGATTCTCAGACTTTATTTTTAATTATGGATGAATCAAACCGTTTTTGCCAAATCTACGAAACTAACTACGCTTTAAAATCATTTTTAGTTACGCCACAGTGCAAATGTATCGATTTACTTCATCATCATCAAATCCATGCAGTATGCATGCAGTAAGTAATGCATTATTATAACGCCATAAAAGTACATATTACGTACACTGAGCGAAAAGAAATACTAATTATTAGTAAGTTTTAGTGAATCCCAGGACAAGGAGATTATATACTAACGGTTACAAAACAGTTTTTGATAATAGTAGTTATTTACTAATACCAAAAAATTTGTCCTTGTAACTACTAATTACTACTAAACTGTTTTGTAACCGTTAGTATATAATCTCCTTGTCTTGGGATTCACTAAAACTTACTAATAATTAGTATTTTTTCGCTCAGTGTACATCATTGGGTTTAAGTAAACTAAGTGGTCATTATCTTTCTGTAATTACAAATACTCCTTATTTTACACCTCGACAGTTAACAATTAAATATAAAGAAGTGAAATAAAATGGTTATTGTCTATTTTTAGAAGCAATTTGGAACAACGGTCTAAGTAACGGGATTTTTAAAGAATATTATATGAGTATTTCCTCTGTATTGAGGGTTTTTGTTCCGTAAGCATACATCAGGAACCTGTTTAACACGGAGTTTAAGATTAAATTAACCAGGTTTAGTTATTAAGAGACAGTTAATTGCATGATGAGATAGAAGAACCTATAAACATTACATTACACAGATACACACAAACTATGTGAGTTTTTATTGTTGCATTGTTCTAAGCTGTAGTATCTGTAATTGCACCGTCAATTAATTGCACATAATTAATAAGCACGACAAAATAAAGCGACTCTTTTTTATGGAAATTATATTAAAACAACACCTGTGTTCATTGATCTGGAGCTACTTTACGAGCTAACTGTGGTTCAGTCGTTAGATGTGACTTTGATAAAGGTCATTGAATCCATGGGAGTGTTATTCTGACTACTTGGAATCATCATCATCATGATCAAAGTACAAACTTCCGTGACATAGATATTAAAAATTGAACAATATTAAATTTTCTATATTGAGACCAAAAAAACCCGTTGCTAAATCTTTTATCTCATATTTTTGTTACGATTGGAAAAGGTTAGCACAATAACGAGGATCTCGTTCTATTTTTGTATCGATTGACGTATTTAATTTTCATTGCGCTCCAGAAAATTCGATCACGCCATTTTGTCTGATTCTAACGTTGACTTGATAGATTTATTATGTTCGCAGATGATTGCTTTAGCTACTTCCGACAAAATGTGTAGTTTCCTACTCAGCTTAATGTAAATATCTGCGTTTGATGGAAAATTTATAAGTAAGTACATAATAATATATCATGTCATGTGTCAATACTTCCTCAAAGACTTCAGTACTACTTTAGCATTGTTGATAGTGGCCCTGTCTACGAAGCTAGTGGTCCCGGGTTTGAATCACGGTCAGTACATTCCGTCCACATTCCGTCGGTTGACAACCAAAACTCATCAAAAATCAAATACCTACTTAAAGCTCGTATCTCAGCATTGTTTCAGCACTGAGTTACGAGGTATCTAAGAATTATGTATGTGTGTTTTAGTAAGTACCCACAATATAAATTAAAGTTAACACTTTCTCTCGCCATTATTTATTTATTTATTTAATCCTTATTGCACAAAAGAAAACTTGAAGTTCAAAAGCCTTGAAGCCTTTTTGAACTTAAAGTAGTATTATAACCTCCGAGTTCATATAAGTAACATGGACCTTGGACTGAGGTTCAAGCCTAAAATGCCAATGCACTAATAATGCCTTAAAGAGTTAAGGCACGAGTGCATAGGCATTTTCTGGATGAGCTCGCTTAACCGTTCGCCACATCTTTGCCCACTGGCTAGATGCCGACCACGCCGACTAAGAGCAATCCCATTTTTAATACCTTGGTATAAAAAAAACTCCATTGTGATTACTTACATACTTCTGCTGTTGACTATGCAAGTTTTGCTAAGTTTGAAACTAGGTCGGTAATGGTGTTTCCAAATGCAATTAAAAATACTAACATAATACCTACTCATGTTATGTATATCACTAATAGTATGTCATGTCCATTTGCATTATGCCATTCGACTACATTACCATTAATAATAACATACCTACATCAAAACTTAAACAAGAACGTTAAGGTTAAGTTCAAGTTCAAGGTTCGTGTTGAATCGTATCAAGAAATGAGGACATTCTGTCCTCGCCAGCATCAGACAACGTTCACGGCAAAAGGGTCCTTATGGCGACACTCAGTGGCGTTAGTGGCGTTATATTGTATCTTATTTCCATAGGAGCAAGGTTTTCGCTTTTCCCTCGGATAAATATTGGCGCTAAGCCTGTCTCATATACTAGTCATGAGAGCAGCTGGGTCATAAAATTCACCGGCTAGTTTATTGTCTAAGGTGTAGTGCTTAGGGAATCTTTATAAGTTTCGATTATTATAACAATGCGAATGGTCGTTGCTATGCCGGATTATTAGTAGGTAGGTATTAAGTTGCAGGAAATATTGTTCAATTGTTTAATATAAATACTGATATTCATAATTGTATTGACGTCACATGCGTCGGGTAGCAACCATTAATTAACATTATAAATTAAATTACCATTATTATAACAACCATTATCATATTCTGGTACCTACTGTAATACATCCATTAGAGTTGTTATTTTTGTGTGTCAAATGATAATGTATCATTAGTAAAGTAAAGACTAACCTGTTGCATAACTATTAGTGGTAGCCGTACAGGCCCAATTTCAAAGAAAAACCACAAATCGATGTACAGTTTAGCCATTTGGCACACGCATACTAGAGGTCAAAACAAAGTTTTTGACCCGCAGTTCCTAAAAAAAAATCCCTTAGGAGGGGAGTGCCGAGACATTCTATTTTTTGTATGGAATATTTTTTTTTTCTTCAGAAACCTATCGTGTGTAGTATCATAAGAAAGGGCTTTTTGAGGCGATTCTAAAAATATACCACATCGTTACATTTCAGCAATTTCTTTTTATATAAATCACAAATAATTTTCGAAACATACCAAGTTTGAGGCCCTCCAAACACGAAATGGCTGCTACAAAATAAAAATCAGCCGTATCGTGTCTGGAGGACCTCAAACTTGGTATGTTTCGGAAATTATTTTTGATTAAATTTTTAAAAAATAGCTGAAATGTAATGATGTGGTATATTTTCAGAATCGCCTCAAAAAGCTCTTTCATATGATACTACACACGATAGGTTTCTGAAAAAAAAATCTTTTTTTCATACAAAAAAAAGAATGTCTCGGCTCTCCCCCCCTAAGGGAAATTTTTTTAGGAACTGCGGGTCAAAAATTTTTTTTTGACCTCTAGTATGCGTGTGCCAAACGGCTAAACTGTACATCGATTTGCGGTTTTTTTAATCGTACGGCGTACACTATATGGACTATTCAAGCTTGCGATTTTTTAACAAAATGTAAGACATATCTTAAAATTATTTAAACTGTCCGAGTTGTATCAAATTAGGCCATTCAAAAAGCGACTTTACTGTCCAAGCGTGAAGATTCAAAGTCCAATGACAGTTTTATAAAATGTGGGACATTTTAAATAATTTCTAGTTTAGTTAGTTTTCCTGAGTTAAATCATAATTAAAGACCTGATTATACGAATAAAAGTCAGAATGATCCACGTAAATTCATTTACAATTTGATGTAGATTTCATTATTTACACAAACACAATATGCATTATTTATCCTGAACATTGTTTATACTCGTAGGATAATGATTAATCCCACCAAACACATTTTCATTTAAAATGTTGCCAAGACGAGGCCATATGGCTCTCATGTCAAAAAGTTATCAGATATAGAAGCTAATTTTGGAGCGAATAGTCTACTTTGATTACCGTCTAAAGTTAAAGTTCTTTCAAAATTGTAGTCCGTCCTATAACCGGACCGGATAGCGTTGTTGTTGCCATACTACTACGCTTATTTTGAAGCACAATGACCATACATTTCGCGCATGTAACAATATCATTTGTTCTCAAGACCTTCTTCACAATCTGAACAAACAATGTACAGACAATGGCGCAAATTTCATCAGACGACTGACGCCTATTGGGTGGGATAAGAAATAGTAACCACCGAAGGAAATTTACTTATCATGCGTATACGTATAATACTTATCATGTCGTAGCCCCCTGCAGACTTGTTTACCTCGAAACACTGTGGTTCTTTGTCCTTGACTTAAAGTCCTAACATCTCTTTATATATAAATATAATAACAAAAATACTAAGTTAAAGATCACATTTGATCTTGACGAGGACATTAGAGGTTGAAATAAAGAATGACCAGATAGAAAATGAAACCTAATTAGAAAAGGTGAATGAAATCATAACAGAAGACGAAGCCAGTCATAATCACGGTCATTTGAAAATGATCTTGAATAAGAGACGTCTTTATTGTGATATACATAAACATACTTATATGAGTGTGTAGGTATTAAGTGTCTGTGGTTATGCACACGGTATTATCGCTTGACGAATGACGACCCGTGTTGCTACGGCGATATTGGTGATGTCGTAATATATGCCATGATATTTTATTATATGTAAAATACCAACATATTCATGATTTATACAATTGGCGAGAAAAAATACCAATCTAAAGTAATATTTAAAACAGTTTAAAATAATGCCATTTATACGCCGTTATACCTATTGTCTGTCACTGGAAGGTCAGATGGCACTCGCTTCCGAAGAGACTAAGTGCTTTTACAATACAAATACTTGAAATGAGGTTGCGAATAAACTCCGGGTTTCTTTATGCCCGATCCACATAATGGCCCCAACGCACGGGACGCAGTTATGCGTTAAAGGGGGAAAGACACACATTATCTCATTCAACCGCATAGCTGCGTCCTTGTTCTGCGCCATCAGGGCCCATTGTGTGGATCAGGCATTAAATGTAGTCGAGATCTATTGAGACTAGTTCCACGATTTTCTATTCACTTCATGGAAATATTAATTGATAAATTGTAGGTATTAGCCGTGTGATAGTTATTAAAATTCTACCTAAAATTTACTAATAAAATTTTATTTACGCAGTACAGCGAATTTAAATGGTTGGTAATTAGATGTATTAATGTTAATTGCGCGATAACCGTTTATAATTACATTTTGTTTATTGCAAACGAACGTCGAAGTTTTATTACGCTGCCTGCTGATTATATAATGATCAATAAACGCATCAATAAAAGCTTCCATATCCAATAAACTAAATCCTGGTAATACCTTTCCAACACTAAGAAGAATTCGTAAAATAATAAGCAGCGTTAAAATTACGTAAGCATCCTTTAATAGCGGATCTATTTGAGGAGCTTATATTTTTAGACCAGTGATAAGACGGTACTTGGCTGTTTGTAGGTCAGGTTTTATCACTGAACTGTCACTTCATTTACATGTTCTCTATCAGACGGCTCAAGGAATTACGTAAGGTTAAGATATCATTTTTATTCTTCTCCTATATTTTCTGCCCTTGGCTATTTTTACCATGTAAATCCCTTTACCTATTTTATGTCCCGTTTTAAAATAAGTAAGTGTGCTTAGATTAATGAAGTGGTGTACATAATAATTGGGCACCACTTCATTAATCTAAGCACACTTACTTACCTGATACTTACTATTGTAAGTATTCCGGATCTCAGTGAGTTAGATAAGCACCATCATACCATCAATTATAAGCATAACGGGGTTGCCTACTTTCTTGGTAATGTTAGTATCCATGTCAATACGCAAATTTCTTGTAAAGGAACTAGTTTATACAAATAATTTCCGACTTTACCACGGTGTGTTGAAATATGATGTCTGTTTGATCTTTATTTAATCATTTAGTTACTTTGTCATGTTTTAAGATTTTTTTTAGAAGCCATTTTTTTATGTATTTTTGGTACCAGTTTTTTAATTAATGTTTGCTCTACTTTACTTAAAACCAGATTTTCACGTGAAACTGTTATCTTCTCCATCTTAATCACCCGTCGAAAGAATGACCCCAAAACTTTTACTGAGTAGGTACAAATTTGTAACTTAGACATTTGTGACACTCTCCATCTGTATTCAAGAAATTTAGAACAATGGCTTTTGTTCCTTGGACTAAAACACGATTTTCCAAGAACACGTTTACTAGGACGTATCCGTGATACGATACCTAATAATCTGTAATAAGAATAACCCTGCGAAATGAGGTGACCTACAAATCGGTTTTTAAACCAAGGATTGCTCTTGTGCGAACATCATTAGCACACACTTGATAAAGAAAATACCGCGAACGGATAATCTGATCCCACATCAATTCACATAAAGGTGAGAATTGATTGAAATATATTTCCCGAATGCATTGCATAGTTTGTCGGTCCAAATCGGAGATGGACGTTTGACGCAAGTTTGGCGAAAGCGGGCTAGATTGACCTATTTTCTTTGAGGGTTTCCCCTGTGATGACGTCAATGTTACGTAAATAATGTTACAGTTAGCTTTAACGATGGTAATGATTACACAATCAAAGTATTAGCAAATCGTATAGCGGTTGCGAGCTTTATTATGACGTTTTAATAACAATAACCTGTGGCGTTTTAGTGTAGCTGTATATACACAGATTTTATATCATTGGAATAAACAAACGCAACTGTAAGTGTAGATAGATTGGTAACGGTTTTATGCATAATACTCAATTTTATTTTTAATGGGGCACTATGACATTTTCTGTTCTGTGTGCCATGGCACATTACCAAACTACAACACAGAACGATTATATGACACATAAAGACATAAAGCCCTGCACTGATTTACGATTCCCGCGATACACTTAAAATTAGTTCCAGACTTTAGTTCATACCTAATGACACATCAGACAACTAGTACGTACCTATAGTACTGTCTGGGCTGTTATTTCATTTGGCAAATATGCATTTGGCGCCATTTCAACTATATTTTCATAAACTGGAGCCACGTTAGTAAACAAAATATTTTACTGGGGACTGTTTTGCTGTAAACATAAATATTACACGTGACACGCTTCCCCACCTACATTTTTATTGGAGTTAACCATTTTTATTTTGATCATTCTGGAAACATTTATTTCATTAACGATCCAGAACAGTGACCTATTTCATTGCCATTTTAATTTCTGTTTTAAATTGATAAATTGTGTTGCGAGCTTACACGTCATTATTTAGAGCAAGAAAGACAGCATTCGGTTTAACTATTTAGGTACGCCTCACGAGTCACGATGTGTGCCTATAAAAATCATTAATTACTTAAAATACGGTAAGTACGGTTGAGAAAAAAACCTGAGTTGCCAACCATCCGCGCGTTCTGAAAACCGGTCTCTTCTAAGTTAGCAAGAACTAATCGCCGCTGCAAGTTTGCTTAACTGCCCTTTTCCTTTATGCCCTGGATGCCAGTGTTTTTAATTTATTTTTAAGGACGTTAACTCGTCGGTCCCTATTTATTTCTTAGCCTTTAGAATATTATAATAAAGCATTGTTTAAAAGCTCCGCCGCTAAAACTGGTTTCATTCATTTTATTGGTGGCGTGGTCGTTTTGAGGTTATTTAAAGGCACGTGTTCACAAATAACATTACATTGATTCGATAGACAACACTATCATAATGAGAGCATTATGATAGTGGTGCATTTTTCTTTCTTTATAGTCAATTTTACCTCTATTGGTACCTAGGTAGTTTATGTAGGTAAGTCTTGTCACCAAAATTCCTCATCATGACACTTTATCTGCCGGGAAATACCTTTAGAGTATGATTACGTTAATCTTTATGAACATGTGACGCTCGTTTTTGTCGATTGACGTGGAGTTTTTTGTAGTAACGATGGGGTAATATCCTAGTAATGTCAGTACCCGCACCGACACGTGACGAGTTGCGCTGTTGATTCTGATGTCTGGACGCGTGTGGGACTGCAACGTGGTCGTTTAATCATTTTTAAGGTCTGAGATTCATGAAATTTTATTAGGTATTTAGATTTTACTGTTGATTGTCTACTTGTAACACCACGGATATAGTTGTTGGAGGCTTTGAAGACTCACATAAACTTATGACAAAGAAAATGAAAAACAGTCTAAACGTGGGAATAAAATGATAGGTATATCATGTTCAACGTAGGTATAGAAAAAATTGGAAAAGATGGTGCTGCTAATACCTACACAGCTCTCATTGAATGCGTTGTGGCACTTTTAGTGTTTTGTAGTGAAACCAGAAAAATTACTGCCAGTTGTACCTGCCTTAATGATTCAACTTTTATGCATACATATGCAAACTGGCAGGATCTTATAAATCAAACAGTTTTGCTATATCCCTAACTTATTATTTCTTAAAGTTCTCTAACCGTTTACAACTAGAATAAGTTTATCACCGGGGTCAAGAATCTAAGGTCCTTGACTGGTGCCCTTGAATCGGTTAAAATATCCAACGGTTTTCGCCGGATACGCATTTAGCCTTATCAACATGAGAACGCCGCAGTAATGAAATTCGCTACATTAAGATACAAAGTATTTGAATACAATTACACCCAACTGAGTAATAAAGGTGAGAGTTTAGAGGACGTTTCTTCGGTTCACGTAAAAGCTACAATGGATTTTGAAAGATCTTTCCATTGACGACCGCTTTAGCTTAGTTGGTAATGACCCTGCCTACGAAGCTGGAGGTCCTGGGTTCGGATCCCGGCCGGGGCATTTATTTGTGTGATGATCATGAATATTTGTTCGTGGGTCTTGGATGTTTTCTATGTATTTAAGTATCTATTTATCTATACATGGTGATTCAGGAGACGTGAGCAGGAATCGGGTCGATAATCAGGTCTATGAAACTGAACAACTTTCACCTAGGAATATAGGTCGAAATTTGATTTGTGTAAGATTGTCCACAAATATTTATTTAATTATTTATTATTTACTTAACGACGTGGTTGCAAATAAGCTTACGGCCTGAGCACACAACAGACACCCTTATGCCTATAGATGCTTGCGACCCCAGAAGAACCGTCAATGACTGAAGGGTCGTTGGATATTTTGTGGAACATAACGTATATATTATGTTGCTTTAATACTTCTAACAGACAAGTTCGAACAAGACACTCACTTGACAAGCCTAATCCCAATAAGGTCTTGTTTAATTTCGAGTTGAAAGATCAGATGGCAGTCGCTTCTGTAAAAACTAGTGCCTACGCCAAATCTTGGGATAAGGTAGCATACCCCGGGCATCCTTCAGGATGCAACGGTACTGGTATAACACTAGGAGAATGATGATAATTTATATACCCTTAGTTAAAAGCAGTATAGTTAGTAATATATGTAGGAACGAATGTAGGAGAGGAATGACAGATGACCGACTGGAAGAGTGTGTGAATAAGAATGGAATGAATGGGGAATGGGAGATCAATGGAGGACGGATTAGCTAGACGTTGTGTTCGGAACTATCGCTTACTGTTTAAATTAAGATTTGCTGTAAAACTTGGTTGTGGGGTTAAAATAAAAGGGTAATATTCAAGAACAAGGTGTTTTATTGAAGAGAAGACTACAGATTTTGGGGGCTCGGCCGTGATTGAAGAAATTTCATCGGATTGGATTCGGCGACGACGACGTGCCATCACACCAAGTTACACGGTTACGACGTGTAAGCGCAAAAACGACGGGTTTCGACATTACTTTACGACGAAGACGACAGCTAAATAGATTACGACGAAATGGGTAAAGAATCAAGACGCGCAAGCCGACAGGCTGATTTTGAAGACGCTGAGGGTGGGTCATCGCGGAGCGGCGGCGCCATGTTACACCTTACGGAAGATCTTATTCCAAGATTCACGGGACAGGACAAGACGTACCCTGTCGCCAGGTGGATAGAAGACGTAGAAGACAACGCCGAGGTGTTTTCGTGGACTCCCGTGCAGCAGCTTTTAATGGCGAGGCGGTCATTATCTGGCACTGCAGCGCTCTGGTTACGCTCTGAAAAAACCTTCAAGTCATGGGAAGAGTTGAAGACGGCAATCGCGAAAGAATTCCCAGATACAGTCGATATAAAGACGATACACGAAATTATGAGCTCAAGAACAAAGAGAACCGATGAGTCATGCTTAGATTACTTACTTACCATGAAGGAGCTTGGGAAAAGAGGTAAAATGCCGGATTACGTCGCGATAAAATATATTGTGGAAGGTATTCAAGACATGCCAGTAAATAAAATGATTTTGTATGGTGTTACGACGTACGCCGACCTGAAAGAAAAGATCAAAATATACGAGACGATCAAAGAGAAGGCGAGAAGTGAAGCAAGAAGTAGCAAGCCGAAGCAAACTGCAGAAAATTACGCTAGTAAGAAAAAGTGCTATAATTGCGGAGAGAGTAGTCACTTGTCTATAGAGTGTCCGCATAAGCAAAAAGGATTAAAATGTTTCCGATGTAATCAGTTCGGTCACATTTCATCACAATGTGCATCGGCAACATCATCGACGGCGGGACCAAGCAGAAATTCTACTTCATATTCAAACCAATATGGCGGTTCGGCGAAGCATCAGACGGCGAAACAAATGTGCGTTCAGAAGGAACGAATGAATGACAAGATGTCGAACGGAAAGACCGGTGCAGCGAGCGAGAGTGAGTCAACAACATCGAACGAGTGCGAGGAGTCAAACGTCACGACGAATGGATCGAGATCGAACGAAACGCAAACGAACGAGAATGTCAGACCGGTTCACGACTCGAAGATGGCGGCAATGAACATCAACAACAATGGCGGACGGCAGCCGGCGAATTACGATAACAAACCTATGAAAAATGTTTTGTTGTTCGATAAAAGTGTTTCATCGTTGGTAGACTCGGGAAGTGACATTAATCTATTAGCGGTTGAGTGTTACGAATCGTTAAATGCTCCGGATTACGTACGTAACGAGATATGGTTGACGGGACTTGGTTCGACGCGAGTGAAGTCGGTAGGTTATTTAACTACAAACATTGTCATCGACGGGCAGTGCTACGAGAATGTTACGTTTCATATCGTGCCTAGAGACGCTATGCCATTTTCACTAATATTAGGGCAAGAGTTTTTAAAGAATGTAACGTTTGTTATGGAGGGCAATCGTGTTTTTCTGTTGAAGTCTAGCGATGGTTGGCTTCGTAATATTATGTGTGGGGTGGATGTTTCTGATGTTGTAGGTTTCGTGGGTGACACGGCGCTGCAACAAGAAGTGAAACGGCTTGTGGAAACATACCGGCCAAACAAGACGCGGGAGGCGCCGATTCAACTACGCATTACGTTGAAGGATGACATCCCTGTGGCGCAAAGGCCTAGACGACTGGCTTTGGCGGAGCAACGCGAAGTGGAACGTCAGGTGAAAGAATGGCTTGACGAGGGCATCATTCGGGTAAGTTTTTCTGAATATGCTAGTCCCTTGGTGCTTGTCAAAAAGAAGGACGGCAGTACGAGGATTTGTGTGGATTATAGGCAAATCAACAAGAAGATGGTAAAAGACGAGTATCCCTTACCTGTGATCGAGGACCATATCGATAGATTGTCGAAAGCGAGGGTGTTTAGTACGCTTGATTTGAAGAATGGATATTTTCATTTGACAGTTCACGAGGATTCAATCAAGTATACGTCGTTTGTGACTAATAATTCGCAGTATGAGTTCCTTAAGGCCCCGTTTGGATTGTCGGTCTGTCCGAAGGTGTTTACCAGATTCATAAATGCAATCTTTAGGGATCTGATTGAAAAGGAATATGTTTTAATATTTATTGACGATGTGATAATTCTTGCAGAAGACGAGGTACAGGCAGTCGAGCGACTCAAGGAAGTGCTGTTGCGAGCATCCGAGTATGGCTTAGAGGTAAACTGGAGAAAGTCGCAGTTGGTGCAACGACGAGTGGAGTACCTTGGACATGTAGTCGAGAATGGTACAGTGCGACCATCACCCGACAAGACGGACGCAGTGGTAAGGTTTCCACAACCTACTAATATTAAACAGCTACAGAGCTTTATTGGATTGACGTCATACTTCAGAAAGTTCATTCCGAACTATGCACTCATAGCAAGACCCTTGACGGAGTTAGTGAAACAAGATGTTAGCTTTGTATTTGAGGCACCCCAGCAAGCTGCATTTCATGAGTTGAAAATGAAGCTAGCAAGTGCGCCTGTTTTAAGAATATATGATCCGCAATTGCAGACGGAGATGCATACTGATGCGTCAATGGTGGCTTTAGCTGCTATTTTACTTCAACGATGCCCAGACGACGGACAGCTACATCCTGTGTACTATATGAGTAAAAAGACGAGTCCACTCGAGCAAAAATACACGAGTTACGAGTTGGAAGCATTAGCTGTCATAGAAGGTTTAAAGAAGTTTAGGCCTTATTTAATAGGGCTTACCTTTAAAATTGTTACAGACTGTCAAGCACTCGAGTTGACCCTGAGCAAGAAGGATTTGTCGACGCGCGTGGCGAGATGGGCCCTAGATTTACAGGAATACACCTACAAGGTAGAACATCGATCCGGCTCACTTATGAGACACGTGGACGCACTGAGCAGGGCACCGTATGTTGGACTAGTCACGAGAGAGCTTCATGAGAGCATAAAGAACGCCCAAGAGCATGAAGGCGGCTTGATGGCGATAAGAGAGATTTTGAGAGCAAGGCCCTACCTAGATTATGTAATGGAAAACGACGTACTCTATAAAGGAACAAAATTGGTAGTGCCTAGTGGTATGGAAATTGAAATAATAAGGAAAGTGCATGAAACAGGGCATTTCGCGAAGAAGAAGATGATAGAAATGATTAACAATGATTACCACATTAAGGATTTATCCAGAAGAATAGATGAATTCATGGTTACCTGCATACCCTGTCTGCTAGCTACAAAGAAAGCAGGAAAACAGGAAGGATTCCTGCACTGCATCGACAAAGGGAGTGTACCACTGGATACACTACACTGCGACCATATTGGCCCGCTGACGGAAACGAAGAAGCAGTACAACTATCTACTGGTGGTAGTAGACGCTTTCACCAAGTTTGTGTGGGTGTACCCTACGAAAGGCACGACGGCCAAAGAAACACTGGCGAAATTATATTTGCACCAGCAGACATTCGGCAACCCTGCCCGAATAATAACTGACCGTGGAGCAGCCTTCACTAGTAATGACTTTAAGGAGTACTGCCAGACGGAGCATATTCAACATGTTCTGGTGACGACGGGCGTGCCAAGGGGCAACGGACAGGTAGAGAGAATTAATCGTATAATCGTATCTATACTTACTAAGCTGAGTATTGCAGATCCTAAATTATGGTACCGGCACGTGGCGAGGGTGCAGACGGCGCTCAACAGTACGTATCAACGCAGCATCGCCACGTCGCCATTCGAGTTGCTACTCGGTACGAAGATGCGTACCAAAGACGACCTTCAAGTTTACGAACTGTTAAAACAGGAAAGTTACGACAGTTACACCGAGGAACGAGAGCAGCGTCGGAAAACCGCTCTCCAACAGATCATGAAGATACAGCAAGAGAACCGAATGACGTATAACAAAAAGCGTAAAGAAAGCAGAGTATACCAGAAGGGAGATCGTGTGGCCATACTTCGTACACAGTTTGGACCCTGCCTGAAGCTCAAGCCGAAGTATTTCGGACCCTACAAGGTCCTAGCGAGCACTGGAAAAGATAGGTACGACGTGGAGAAGATTGACAGCTCGTCAGAAGGGCCGACGCGGACGACGGCGTCAGCTGATCACATGAAACCATGGCCGGTCACCTGTGAATGACCTGAGGTCAACGATCGAGTGCCAGAGGTCAACGAACTTCTACATCACACATGGTAAGACGTCTGACCTGTTAGACTTAGTACCTAACTTAACCGATTGCTCTGGTAACGACGTTACGTATCTGTATCTCTTACTGTACCTGCTGTTAAAGACTGTTTATTAAGATGTGTTTATTTGTATAAAAATAACTTTTGAGAGAACTGTACTTCGTAAAATAGTTATTTAGCTAATTGTACCTGCTGTTAAAGACTATTTTCATGCTTAAAATGATATTTGTTTATTAAGATGTATTCATGTGTATAAAATAACTTTTGAGAGAACTGTACTTTACAAAATAGTTACTTAGCTAACTGTACTTGCTGTTATTGTTGTTGAAGCTGTTTCAAATGTTTATGATGTGTTGACTATTGTTTATATAGTATGGCTGTAGCTAGGTTTCGGCTGTTGTATGTCAGGCCATTGTTGCCTGAGGCCAGGCAAGTCCAGGAAGGCCGAAGCTGTAGGAACGAATGTAGGAGAGGAATGACAGATGACCGACTGGAAGAGTGTGTGAATAAGAATGGAATGAATGGGGAATGGGAGATCAATGGAGGACGGATTAGCTAGACGTTGTGTTCGGAACTATCGCTTACTGTTTAAATTAAGATTTGCTGTAAAACTTGGTTGTGGGGTTAAAATAAAAGGGTAATATTCAAGAACAAGGTGTTTTATTGAAGAGAAGACTACATATATTTCAACAAGTCATGGTAAATACATAACAGTACCATTGAACATGCAAAGGTTATGGAGCAAGGTCTCACTTATATAAAAAAAGTACTTGTTACCAACGGTTAATTAAACCCTGGACTCTAATTGACAATGGCAGAGTGCTATTTACACATTTAATGACTGTACACGTGTTACTAGCAATCGAATGGCCGCGTCATCAATATATGAGGGGCATTTAGAGAAAGAACTCATTGCACGTCTAGGAGATATGTTAATATATATGGAATAAGTATACAATAACGGATTAGGTATTCTGTTTTAGCTTTTGTATAGTGAGCGCCATTCACGACGAGGCGCCCCTCCAACTCCATAGCGCATCTCATACTAATCTATGCGCAATTGTTCGGAACGGGCGGTGGATGGCGCGCACTATACCCAATTTCTACTCGCTTATTAACGTTTTTATTTTTACTAATACACTCGATTCTTTGCCCAAAACCCAAAGTAATGTCGTGAGGTGACAAGGTGCCCCGATATCAATAGGGTAAACTAGTAGGTATGTAGTTCATAAATTGTTAATTTGCATTCATTTTCATTTGCACTTAAATAAGAGAATGCATTCATAATTAACATTTGAATTACATATTTTCAAAAAATCACCAAACAATCATCCAATCATTATGTAAATATATGAAACTATGGAATCCATCTTAGTGACGTCACACTTAAGTATAATCTCGAAGATTTTCCATCTCGAGAAAGGTTTAATCTATTCATATAATAAAGCAGAAGAGGGTCGAAAATCTGTACATTGAAGATATTAGTAAAAAAATCGATGGAGGGGTCTAAGAATCGATAACAGAACACGTTTCAACTGTTTTTAGAATTCGTGTCTGTTTGTCTGTTTGTCTGTCTGTTCATTTGTCTAACTATCACGCGAAAACTAGCGAATGGATTTTAATACAGCCTTCACTAATATGTTTATTGGATCTTCGGCCAGGTTATAGGCTATAAAAATCATACAGGTTAGGGATGAAGGGGGGTGAAAAGAGGGGTTATACTTTGTATGAGAAGTCTTTCAGTTCATGATTTACAGCCTTGAAAGTTGGTAAGTATATACATGGACGCAAAGTAAATAGAACCTCATTCAAACATTGTATAATAAACAGATAGTATTTGAAAAAATGGGGGGTGAAATAACAATACCTCTGCCTCTCAAGGCTATAGACGAAAATACAAAAGTCCCTCAAACCATATTAACTGTTTGAAATGAGAGATCTAATTATGTTGGTCAATCAGTCGCTATCAATATTCACAAACCTTACTACGCAACCTCGGTTTTTTTTTGTTTTCGATGGAGGGTACCTTACCTACGCAGAGCGGCGGGCTCTCGGTTGCATGGTAGCACTTGCGACATGTACTACCTATATATTAAGTATGCGAATTTTGTATAAAATATTGTTTTTTGAGGTGCTCATTACAAGACTGATACTTATCCATTTTCAAATCGAAGATGGCGGACATTTACTTATTCACTTTTCTTAATAATCGATATATGGGTGTCATCTTTGAGGTTCTTCGAGGTGCCGATTAGTTGCGTTTTCCGTCAGCAAAATGTATAAAATACGTTCAGCACATAACAGACATAAATTTAGGGTATATTGGTATTCGTTATTAAAACATACATACCTACGTAACAATAAACATCAAGTATGACCAAATTTGAAAGTCACAGGCGGATTGGAAGCAAAAAAAACCGGCCAAATGCGAGTCGGACTTCGCACATTTAGGGTTCCGAACCGACCGCAAAGTTAAGTTGGTTTTTATAGGAAAAATAAGGAAATTTCAAAGAAAAAAATCTAATTTATCAATATATTAGTATTTGTTGGTAAAATATACGTAATAACAATCATTATTACCAAATTTTAAGTTTTTAGGTGTTTGAGAAGTTAAAAAATTCATCAGAACAAAATTTCGTAAAAAAAGCTGACTTTGTTGGCTTCTCATTCCTTTGTTTTCCAATATTTTTTTCAATAAAAAATGTAGTAAGTATCTACTCAATGAGCTCTAAACAACGATACCCCACTCGATAGGGTAGGATAAAAAAATTTTTCGCGCCCCCCTTTAGCTGTATGGGAGCTCCCCTTAAAAACATTAAAAATTTTGCTTTGGGCCAACAAGATGCTTATACTGTGTAAATTTGAAAATTTGTTTTTTGATTTGTGGGTAGTTTGGTAATGTGTGAATATGAAGGTAGTTGAAGGGAGGAATAAACAGTCTTAGCAATGCACTCGTGGTATTAATTATATCCTCGCCCATATCAAGCACTTTACATGGCGCAGTCGGTTTGAACTATAAGTAAATTGATTATAATTAAGAGGAATTGTGTGCTTGAGGGATTTAAAGTGAAATTGAGTGTTAAATTGCATTGTGACTACTGTATATCTAAGGAAAAATGGATTCAGTTCTGAGGCCGCCTCCTCCATTTTGTTTCGAGAACAATTTATCGAGTATCACATCCGGAAATTTAAGTAGGCAATGGACTAAGTGGAAGAAATCTTTTGAGATTTATTCAAAAGCTTGCGAGCTCGAAAAAAAGACTGACGACGTGCAAGTGAGCATTTTGTTGCATGTCATAGGAGAGCAGTGCCGGGATGTCTATGAACAGTTTACGGCTAAAATAACTACAGTGAAAGTGTTATTGGAACAATTCGACAAATATTTCCTCCCAACAAAAAATCTGACTATCGAACGCCACAAGTTTTTCTCGAGAGCTCAACAAGAAAGTGAATCCGTGGAACAATATACTTTTGAATTAAATAAATTAGCCATGACTTGCGAATTTAAAGAATTGAAGGATGACCTAATTAGAGATAGATTAATATGTGGACTGAGAGAAGATGCATTAAGGGAACGTTTGCTGCGCGAGAGCGCGACCTTGACCCTGCAGAAAGCCATTGACATATGTCGGATAGCGGAAATGTCTCGTATGCAGGCAGGACATATAAAACAAGAGGTTTCCGGGGAGCACAGCGCTTACGAAGTTATAGCTAAGGAGGATAACCAGCAGCTGTGTGATATTCACTGGCTACGTCGGTCGGCTACAGATCGAGAGGAACCTAGCCGGCAGTGCCGCTGCAATGCGCGCGCGCCGCCCCCGTCGGGTCGCGCACCGCCGCCGCCGCCGGCCCGAGCGCCGCTGCCGAGACCGGGTGCAGCGATGACGTCATCGCGCAAGAATGCACAATCGCGCGTAAACAATAATCGTAGACAGTGTGATTATTGTGGAAATATGCATGAAAAATTTAAGTGCCCAGCTTATGGACAACGCTGTGCTAAATGTCATAGGTCTAATCATTTTGCAAAGGTGTGCCGTGTGTACGCCGTTCAGGAGGACTCCACGGATCAGGTATGTCTCATTAACACGATTACTTCAGATAAGCACTGGAATGTAGATCTTGTAATTAATGGAGCTAGTGTTACATTTAAATTAGATACTGGAGCCGATGTGAGTGTCTTGCCTCTGCGTTTCTTATCAGATATTGGTCATAGAGTAGATGATTTAATGCAGACTCGGGTTAGGTTAACTGGATATGCAGGAAATCAGATTCAGGTCGTAGGTAAATGTCAACTCAAAGTAAAACATAAAGATGCATTCTATATTGTGTCTTTCATTGTAGCCGATGTGACGTCACCTCCTTTGCTGGGCAAAACGGCCTGTGAAGAATTAAACTTAATACAGCGCGTTATGACTGTAGATGCTCATACGTCTGGTAGCAGTTTAGGTATATTAGATGAGTATGGAGATGTGTTTCAAGGGATGGGATGTC
Organism: Cenopis cana; assembly: GCA_951800055.1. Classification (NCBI taxonomy): domain Eukaryota; kingdom Metazoa; phylum Arthropoda; class Insecta; order Lepidoptera; family Tortricidae; genus Cenopis; species Cenopis cana. Next base: position 15,405,241 of record OX637480.1, read on the forward strand.
TGCCCGGGGAGTACAGGATACAGCTGCAACCAGATGCGCGACCGGTAGTGCACGCGCCGCGCAAGCTGCCGCTGGCGCTGCGGGATGCGGTCAAGGATAAACTGGACGACATGTTGCGGCAACAGGTTATTGCGAAGGTCGAGGGCCCCACAGACTGGGTCAATAGCATGACTGTTGTAAAAAAGGCTAATGGAGACCTTCGTATCTGTTTGGACCCCCGGGATCTTAATAAAGCAATTCGCCGAGAACATTTTAAACTACCTACTCTTGACGAGATCACAGCAAAATTATCAGGTGCGAAATATTTTAGTACTCTTGATGCCAAGCAATCTTTCTGGCAGGTAAAGCTGCACGAAGAGTCCACTGATCTTTGCACCTTCAATTCGGTATTCGGTAGATATAAATTTTTGCGAATGCCATTTGGGATCTCGTCAGCTTCAGAAATCTTCCATAGAAAGCTATATGAACAGTTCGATGATATAGAGGGCGTAATACTGTTTATCGATGATTTGTTAGTGTATGGAGAGACCAAGGACGTACATGATAAGCGCCTTCGACAGGTGCTGGACCGTTGCAGGCAAATTAATATTAAGCTCAATAAAGATAAGTGCAAAGTAGGGCTCACGGAGCTGAAGTATTTAGGGCACAGAATATCGCGCCGGGGAATACAACCAGATGACTCGCACACGTCAGCTATTACGAAAATGCCAAAGCCGGAAAACACGAAAGATTTAGAAAGGTTTTTGGGGCTCGTTACATATGTTGGTAGTTTCATACCGCATTTATCAGACAGGTCACATTTACTGAGAGAGCTTCTGAAAAAGGATATAGCATGGCATTGGGATGACAGACATGAAAAATGCTTCAACGATTTAAAACAGTGCCTGGTTAGCCCACCCGTCTTACAATACTTTAGCCTAGAAAAACCGGTCACGATTTCGGTAGATGCCGCCAAAAACGGGCTTGGTGCATGTTTGATGCAGAATGGATTACCAGTTTGTTATGCTTCCCGTTCTCTCATTAAAGCCGAGCAAGCATATGCGCAAATAGAGAAAGAGTTGCTGGCATGCGTATATGCATGTGAAAAGTTTTACTGTTATATTTACGGACGCTCAGACGTGACTGTGGAAACAGATCATAAGCCACTTGTGAGTATTATTAAAAAACCAATAGCTAGTGCACCGCCGCGTCTCCAGCGAATGTTACTTAGGTTGCAACCATACACCTTTGAATTGGTGTACAAGCCAGGCAAGTACTTGTACGTGGCAGACGCGCTGTCGCGCGCAGTAGCGCCGAGCGAGGCTGGCACAGCGCCCGAGGAGCCCCGAGATCATTTAGAGATGCAGGCGCAAGTATGTGCTGTGGCCATTAGTAACCCTTTAACTGACTCACATTTCATGGAACTACAGAAATGTTCAAAACTAGATAGCGAAATTGGTGCATTAAAAAAGATAATAAAGAAAGGCTGGCCTACACATCGAAGTCAGCTAGAAAATATATTAAGACCATATTGGGATTGCAGGGACGAATTGACAGTCGCTTACGACATGGTTTGGAAAAGTAAACGAATAGTCATACCTAAATGTATGCGCCAAGCGATGTTAAAAAAAATACATATAGGACATTTAGGTGCAGTAAAATGTAAGCTGCGGGCACGAGAAATCATGTACTGGCCCAATATGAATAGTCAACTTGATGACATGATTTCTCACTGCCAGGCTTGTCTCTCTCATCGCAAAGAGAATAGCAGAGAACCTATGTTATCGCATGACATCCCACCGAGGCCATGGTCAAAAATAGGAGCAGATATATTTCACTTCGCGGGATCTTCTTTTCTAATCGTTATAGATTATTTTAGCAAATTTGTTGAAGTGAGTAAATTAAACAACATGACGTCATCGCATGTTATTGATCGGCTCATAGATATTTTTTGTAGACAAGGTGTTCCAGAAGTAGTTTTTTCCGATAACGGACCGGAGTTTTCATCAAACTTGTTTTATCATTTTAGTAATGAATGGAAGTTTGAACACAAAACGTCATCACCGAGATATGCCCAATCAAACGGTCAAGTCGAAAGGGCAGTACAAACGATAAAATCTATTTTGAGAAAAACTAGTTATGAAAATACAGATTATAGAATGGCCTTGTTAGAATTTTTAAACACGCCAATTAGCGACAAAATCGCGTCTCCTGCGGAGATATTGAACAACAGAAAGTTAAGAGGTATTTTGCCTTGTTCACCAGACTTATTGAAACCGAGCAATATAAATAACGCACAACTTAGGCACGAGTTCAAAAAACGACAAGTAAAACAAAAACAGTACTATGACAGGGGAACCAAAAGTTTGAAAACATTCCAACCAGACCAACCGATTAAGGTACGTGTCAATCGCAACTGGGAAAACGCTACGGTGGTTCGTCTCGTAACTCCCAGGTCCTATTTGATTCGACTTAAAACGGGAAGGTTGATCCGCAGAAACCGTCGTCAGCTAATATGGGACTCGCCGCGCCGCCCTGCCGCGCCTACTGACCCCTTCGCATACGAAACCATAACTACGTCGGTCACACATTCTAACGAAGAGGCAGACGTTCCCAACGGCTCCACTGTCCCGCGCTCCTCAGACTCTAATAATAATTCAGGTAGTAACTATATCACACGTTTTGGCAGGATAGTGAGACCTCCTGATCGGTGGGGATACTCTGGGCCCGGAGTACCACAACGCAACTAAACACCTATGTAACGCTTGGATTGTGGATATGTATACTCAGTTATTGATTACTTACAAAGACAAATAAAACTAATTATTGTATGTACGAACATATCTAATCAACAAAACTGTTGTAAACAAAAAGGCATGTAAAAAATAGTGAAAAATAAAAAATAAAAACCTTTAGTTATAACCTTTTTAACTATTTTGCACGTTGGTTGAAAAATACTTAAAAATTATAATTGTCATCTAGTGATTAATTAGTAATGATCATTGATATTTTATTGCATGCATGTTAAAATAAAATTTAATGAAAATAATTAATAAGTTAAAATTCTATGAATGAGAAATTTCATCTTGTTATTATAAGATACACATTTCTTGATTCGCTATGTTATATCCATATACTTTAGAACCTATTTACATTTTGTGAAATAATAAATAATACCTAATGCTAAATGTTACCTACTTAAATTGTGATAATGATAATGTGTACTGATATTTCTGATAATATTAGACCTGATTTGTTCTGTTTCCTGTTTAAGGGGAAATATAGTATATACCTAGGTATAAAAAACATGCATGCTATTTTGATAAAAGAAAGGGGTTGTGGGTAGTTTGGTAATGTGTGAATATGAAGGTAGTTGAAGGGAGGAATAAACAGTCTTAGCAATGCACTCGTGGTATTAATTATATCCTCGCCCATATCAAGCACTTTACAACCTGTAGCTCCAACAGTTTGGCTGTAAAACCTGTGTGACAGACGACGGACGGACATCTGGGCGTCACCAATAGGGTTCCGTTTAGACCCTTCGGGTTCGGAACCCTAAAAACAACTCTCAGAAAATCACATACCTCTCGGAAGCAACCAGGGTGGGTGCGCTATCAACCTAGGCCTCTACTCAATCTTCGAAAGTGAAAGAACAGACCAAAGTAGGTATTCAGTTATACCTATGTTTTACAATAAAGCACTTTGAACTTTGAAAGTTATTCCAATAATTAATGAAAAAAAAAAAATCTATTCAACTACCTCTTTACAAAGCCACTTGATAGGTCAACAAATTTTTTTTGTTCAATATTTCGCGCTCGCTGCGCTCGCGTTTTCATCTACATTGCTTGATGCGTATGAAGTTTTTTCCGTACCTGCATCATAATGTTCGAATAATTTCGCACTCGATTTTTTATCTACATTACTTGACGCGTAGGAATTATTTTCCGTAACTGCATCATAATGTTCGAAAAATTTCGCGCTCGCTGCGTTCGCGTTTTCTTCTACATTACTTGATGAGCATTTTCCGCACCTACATCATAATGTTCGAAAATTTTCGCGCGCCGTACGCTCGCGTTTTCATCTACCTACATTATAGTTGATGCGTATGAAGTCTTTTCCGCGCCTGCATCAGAATGTTCGAAAAATTTCGCGCTCGCTGCGCTCGCGTTTTCATCTACATTACTTGATAGGTATTTTCCGCACTTACATCATAATGTTCTTAAAAATTTCGCGTTCGTTACGCTCGCGTTTTTATCTGCATGACTTGATGCGTATGAATTATTTTCCGAATCGGCATCATAATGTTCGAAATATTTCGCGCTCGCTGCGCTCGCGTTTTCATACACATTACTTGATGAGTGTGAAGTATTTTCCGCACCTCCATCATAATGTTCGAAAAATTTCGCGCTCGCTGCGCTCGCGTTTTCATCTACATTACTTGATGACTATAAAGTTTTTCCGCACCTACATCATAATATTCGAAAATTTTCGCGCGCTCTACGCTCGCGTTTTCATCTACATTAGTTGATGCGTGTGAAATCTTTTCCGTGCCTGCATCATAATGTTCGAAACATTTCGCACTCACTACGCTCACGTTTTTATCTTCATTACGTATGAAGTATTTTCCGCACCTGCATTGTAATGTTTGAAAGAATTCGCGCTCGCTGCGCTCGCGTTTTCATCTTCATTACTTGATGCGTATGAAGTATTTTCCACACCCGTATCAGAATATCCGAAAAGTTTCGCGCTCGCTTCGCTCGCGAGCGTTTTCAACTACATCTATAATAAAATATATTTAGTCCTCTGTCATGTTTCATGTGGGCGCATTGAGCCGGCGTGCGCAATGTTTGGCGAGACAACCCTGCGAAATACGGTGTAGAAGTTGATATGGATAATGGATATTCACGCGGATGAAGTCGCGGGCAAAAGCTTAGATAAATAAATTTAAATCTGGACTACCCGTGCGAAACCGGGGCGGGTTATAAATGCGAAAGTAACTCTGTCTGCCTGTTTCCCCTTAAAATGCTCAACGGATTTAGATGAAATTTGGTATGGATGTAGTTTGAGTCCTAGGGAAGGACATAGGATACTTTTATCCCGGAAATCATCCCTGAACGGGGTTTAAGTTAGAATGGAAGAGAGATAACTAGGTAAGCGCTCATTTCATAATAGAAGCATGAAATAACATTCTAACGCGATGACGCGAGTTCTACGCAGACGAAGTCGCGGGCAAAAGCTAGTCATTTATAAATAAACAACATAAAAAACAATTCTCCTGATAAACCCAGTCAATTACTGAATTCTGATGCAATAATTATCTTTCAGCATAATTAATTTGAGTGCTGTATAAGATTCATGCAATAGTATACAATTTATCATCGTCAGCCTATATACCTATGTCTCAATGCGGCATGGGCACTCTCTCAGTGTGAATTGGGGATTATCATTATGTTAGTTTATATAACACGAGTACACAGTTCTTCGGCAAACTGAAATCACAAAACGTGTTTGCCGAACACGACCGACGATAAGAATAAAGCGCGGAACTGGAACCAATCTACCACCGTTACTAACCGCACAACTTAGGTATACCAATATCATAATGAAACCCGCACGACCGCACGTCACTAACTGCCAATAGACACAGGTGTGCGAAATTTATTGTTGTAGTCGTCTTTTGTTTCGAATTTCAACAAGAAAATGTTGTTGATAAGTCGTACACGAGTAGGTAAAGTGACTCTATTTCGTTTAGTATGTTACTTAAATTCTAGAAGTTTTTGGTTCCTGTTTCCCATGAGTGTAATTGTTTTGTTACTACGCCCGCTTAAAATATTTTTAAAACGGGACATAATAATAAATCGGAAAGAGTAGGTATGTAATACATAATTAACAATTCTTGGTACTAATTTCTAATCTATCATAGGTCCGTTATAAAATAAAAACAAGTCTAAGTTGGGTTAGTCTGACTGTGGTGCCTACATTCATCAGCTACAGGGGTACACGTATCTTTAAATACAATAAGAAATAAGCCATGTTTGACAAATAAACTGGTAAATATTCCAAACAACTATGTCACTGTGTCATTGCACGGCAAATAAACGGATAAGAGATCAGTATTTTTCCCTTAGGGCCACGATAAGAAGATGTGACACGTGGTGATATTCTGAGGTGATTCAAAGGCAACATGCGGTTATAAGTAAGTTACTAACGTATAGTTATTATAATTATACATTACTTACACTAACATCTCATACAAATATGTTATAGATATAAGAAAATAGATAAGGAAGAAAATATAGTTTCGTTAAATACTTCCTGTTAGTACAAAGTGTACCTCTCATGTTATTAGTTATATATAGTTATAAGACTTAAGTCAAAAGAGTACCTCTTATGTTATTAGTTATAAGACTTATAAGTCAATTTATATGTTGCGATGCCCTTACAGGGTTCATGTTTGATACTTATATTTTAACATAATATAACAACTATGTATCTGTAACAACATGAGTGCAATAAATACTTGAATACTTTATGGGTAGTAGGAAGGTAGTAGGTACAATTGACAGCGATGACAAGGTAAGGACAAGGGAACTAGTTTTTTTTTTTCATATTTGATCTAGATGGGTGTTAAGTCTCGTTGCGGCATACTTAATGCTTATATTTAGTAACTTGAATAATGATTATTATGGCATGTGGTAAGAAGGAGCATATCGTTTGGTGAAGAAATAATTACACATATTAAATTCAAAAGGATTATCGTCGCCACCGAGACGAGCATCATATTTAATTTGTAACATAACTAATGGTTAAATTATATTATGTATTTTTTCCTTAAGTCTGTCACTGGCAAAGGCCCCATGGTAGTTATTTCTTTATATACAACAAAAAGTTGCTGAATGAGGTAAACTGTATACATATAATCATGACACATTTGACACATGACACATTTGACGGAAAGTCCGACAGAACAGAACATTGACAATGTGCATGAATGCAAGGCGTGGAGCACGAAACCGCAATTAACCTTGGCAATTTAACGCATGTCAATGTTTTGATTATTTGGTATGTGACTTAATATTATGCTTTTATTAAGTATTAACATCAGAAAGTTGGAATAAGATTAAGAACATCCTTATGCTTAACGAAGGCGACTGAACTTTGACAAAACTAAGTTGCCTACCTTCTTTGCATATATAGGTAAGCTTTGTTTGAGATAGCGCGTGTGTGACTGACATTTTGAATGTCTAGACCTTCACTTGTCATGTAGATTTTTGCCTTCAGTCTATCACGATATTCCAGCGTGCACGATTGTCTGCGTTTGGCGAGATCGAGGTCAATGGCATTCAATCAATATAAGTCGAGTGACATTAATTCATTTAACGAATCTTTTTGCGCAGCTCCGAAGTGTCCAGAACTGTATTAACTCATACTGGTCAAATGGAAACGTCCATTCATATGATCATTTTCAATCATGGGTATATTGATTTAATTCTCAGACTTCTGAATATGGCTGTAGTCAAGTTTGGGTTTGAATCTTGTACGATTGAGTTTCTTGCAGGTTATTATTTCATCCTCATCCTCCTAGCGTTATCCCAGTACAGTTGCATCCTAAAGGATGCCTGGGGTCCGCTACCTAATCCCAAGATTTGGCGTAGGCACTAGTTTTTACGGAAGCGACTGCCATCTGACCTTCAGCGACTGCCATCTGACCTTCATAAAAAGGTTATTATTTATCGTAAAAAAAAAAGAAAACTTTTTAGTAGGTACATATCTGCAAAGAAATTCAAAGGTGCTGTTTATTTAATAACAAAAAATTGAGCAGCAAAATTTCTACTAGCCCAGTGGCACTTTCTTTCGTCCAAAGATGGAAGAAGTCTGCGCGTAGTGGAGGAACATTTATAGGCTTATGATGAGGTGGTCGGTAAATGGTGACGGTGATTTCGTATACTAAAGCAGCGATAGTTTCACGTATTCATGTGTCCTCAACAACTTTGTATCTGAATTTATAGAACTATTGTCCCAATGGCAAGTGGAATCTTCCAGCGTATGTCGTATTGCAACTGAAGTGGTAAATATACAAGAGCGTATGAAACATGACATAATGTCAGACTAACACAATCAAAATTCGTCTCGAATGTTATCCAATGACGCCCAGAGCTGTGATCATTTCAGAATTTTAGATAAGGTCAGTCGCATCCAGACGAGTTATATGTATCTCTCAATCGCAAGTTGCTCAACGTATAATGTAGGTAAACGTTGCCTTCACCTGTATTCGATAAATATTTCGTTTTAGTAAAAAGCTAAGTACAGCGTTTATTGTAAGTGAAATGAATGTTTTATAAGGAATGTTTCATTGCGAAGACTTTCAAATGACTTTTAAGTAGCACTCGTATTGAAACTAAATGCCAGGTTAGGCTAGTTGCGTCTTTTTAATATTTTTAGCAATAAAAAAAGTGAGTAACTAAATAAACAAAGTCAATACAATATCCATATTAAATTTAAGAGAAAAGAGTCATGTGATATTTACGCCAAGTCGAGCAAAAAGGTGCACGGCCGTACCATCCTTTTCTCGAAGCCATTCAGGCCATTTTCAACATCCTGTAATTTTGTCCTAGCTATAGCTAGAACCCTGAATTTTCAGTAACATGTTAGGCATAATATGGGTTAGATATATTCTCAATAAAATTCAATACACCATTTGTACTTTTATTTTAAATATTATTGCCCCTCGAAAGTTCCTTAGTTTTGTCACTGACATACTGACAGATCATCAAAAGTCTAATGTACTTCTAGCATACTCGTACTCACAAGCTCCAAATTTTGAACATAATTAGTTTTTAGCCTACTAATCGCTAGAAAATCAAAAAATATTGCAATCTCAGTCACGTATCATAATTATACAAACTGCATAAGTAAGTCGGGATGCAAGTCGGTGGAAATCTTGTTCTGTGGACACCCCTCCGGTACTATTGATTAAAATATAACCGACATGGTTTAACATTACACAATATATCATTGCTTTTTTGTTGTAGAAGAACTGTGATGCGAGACTTGCATCTTTTTACATGTAATGTTTTTAATGGGTGGTATTACCATTATCATTCTACAATGGTGTTCAATGGTTTTGGATCATTCTATTATTTACTCAGCTGAGCACAAATGTTATTTTCCTTTGACACCAATTATATCTATTACCAATTTCAATCAAAACCATAGTAAAACCTCGCCTAGGGTTAACAGTCAATCGAACCAGAAATATCCAGTAACATGGAAACCACTTTCGTTGTAACCAGATTAGTTTCAGCTGACTTATACACGCGCACTCACACATTGAAAACTATTTCAGTGTGAGTGAGCCCACCAAGGAAGGCTTATCAAAGAGTAGGTAACTTATAACATGAGCTCGCAATGAGCAAGTTTATATGATAATTACGTAAGTCTACACCATGAGTTGCGAGTAACATGTGAGAGGAATATTCATTAGATTGTTCATCGCTTTGTGGAACCCGTGGATCACATTATGATAATTTTAAACAGATTGACGTTGGTATTTACTGTCGATATACCGGGTGTCTTAAAATAGTTTCAACCCCTACAGCAATAGATAAACCAGCCCGAGTAGCCCCTGTTATTCTTAAGATCTAAGTTTAGATGAAATACTAAGCGACTGATAATTGCCTTTAGAATGGGAGATTTTCTTTATGGGAGATTGAACAACACGATTAGTGCGTTTTATTAAATCGATAAAGACCATTAATACTGTAGTCCTATGCAGAGATAAAATTCCGTTATAGCCTGAGAACAGTGAAAAATTATTAGTATTGCTTAAACGTAAATTAACTAGAGTTTATTATAAAAGTAATAGTTACATAAGTATAACATTAAATCCTAAACATCAAATCATATCCCCTATGTTTATAAGACAACATGTATTCTTATACTGTAGGTATTCGTTATGAAAGGAGCTGTGTACTAGTACGTTTCGATATACTTATTTAATTTATTACTTTATAACTAGAAGTCTCAGTAGGGCATGGTACAAAGTACACCAAATCGGTGAGCACGTGTAACTTTACTATTCAAATTATGACACGTGTAGTAGTAGAAGTAGTAATATTCTTTATGTCACACCTAGCCATAAAGCGGCAATTACCGCACGCTCCACGCGCGGGAAATCAAACTTCCGTGCCAGGGGGTGACATAAAATTTTGTACTTAACACGGGCGGTAGTAAAGAAAGCCTCAGATCGCATATTTATCGCCCTTGCCTTCGGCTCGGGCGTCAAATACCTGCGATCTGAGACATTCTTTGTTTTACCGCCCTTGTTAAGTAATGTAGTACTATTATTGCACCAGTAATAAACGAGTACATTTGTAATACAACTTCCACACTCATAACTTTGGATGCGTTTCTTATACATAACACGGATACCTACATAACATTTTAGGAGTTCTTATAGTATTAAATACCAATAATACCACAAACTGCGTCAAATGAGGTATTGTTATAGTTATCACTGATGACAGGGTTACCTGCATTACACAGTATTTTTGTACAAAACGCTAATGTCTTCATAAACAAAAACATTAAAATAAAACCCCGACAACATACCTTGTCTTAATTATTAACCGATAACCGCACTCAAATCGGTTCGTCCGTTACGGAGATACGATGCCACAAACAGATACACATATTAACAGATACACATGTTCATGGAGTAGGGCGGGTATATAAGGCTTTGTTTATTGTACAGGAGACAGATTCGGCACGAGACCCTACTGTCAGGCGATTTTTGTAGCTTTTATTGACCTCCTATTCACATTGTGATTTACCAAAATTACCTTTCTCTTACCTAATTATTCTGTGACAGCCATGTTTGAACCACGTGCCTTATCACAATCAAGACGCGTGCGATTTTGCCATTACAGCGTAATCTTCGGCGCACGGGTGATTATGCGATAAAGTATCTACGGGTTCAGTTACAAGCCTTTACATACATAAATATACGGTCGGAGTCCATGTTATATATGTGTGCAAATGTAGAACTGAGAAGATATAAGTCTCACGTATTTCAAACACAGTTGTTACCTTTTTATACAGTATTAGGTAAGTAGCTGTGTCAATGATAAAGTAACTAGTTACGGGATACACATATTGTTATAACAATTTTGATTAAAGTTTTTGCGATTTGGTCGGCTTACGTTAATTACTTTATTATGTAATTTAAACTGATAAGCGGATATTACATGTCTTGCTAGATTTGCATGAATTGTTACAGTAATCTAGAAACTAGTTTATTGCCACATTCTAGACTGTAGTTACGATATAATGTAATAGCAATATCACTAAGGTTATCTATCAGCTGATTTAAGGTCGAGCAAAATTTAACAGCAATAGTTCTAATATTAAGTACATATTGAGAGCTGGGTGGTAGACGATGAATAAGGAGGGATCGGATGTAGTTTTAATGGCTTTGGAATGGCAAACGAGAACGGATGACGCAGTGTGAAAGTTGGTCTGGATGAGTGAGTGAGCGGGTTTTACTAAGAAGATTATTTACGTAATTCATTCCAACGTGGACCCTGTCTTGTGGCTAAATTTTGGGGCTCGTACGAGATACATCAAAACCACCAATCTCACATATTATAATGTCCTATACAGGGCAAAAACATCAAAAAGTACCGAACTAACATTTAATATAATAATGTCCTATACATAGCAGTGGCGGCGCTTCAAAAATATTCTTAGGGAAGCCGGAAATAATTAGCCTTTCTTATTCATGATGAACCGTAGTAAAAGAAGTGGACTGGCTGAAAATTAGGCAAGCCGGTGGGAATCGAGTTGAATGGACGCTCCGCCACTGATACATAGGCACAAACAACGAAGTACCTAAACCGTGTTGTAATTAATAGAGTCAAAGACCTAGTGGAGGTTAATTACCTACCAAAAGTCAAGCATCTGTCTGTTGTAGCGATAATTATGATTCAACACGTAATATTTAGCTTATCTACATACGTAGATACAGGTAATTTACAAACTTACCTCACGTATGACGCGTTCTAAGAAGTATCCATTGTCACCACTAAAGTGCTACTCAAGTGCAAGACGCATCATGATCTAAATATATCTTATTACCTGTAACTGTTGAGATAACATTTGATTACCCGGAATACAGTAGGTAGCTTGTCTTGATGTTGGTTGCAATTGTTGAATGTATTATCTACCTGCCTATGAAAGTGAATAGTAGGTATCTATCTTAACTACAGTTACTTGTTTGTCAATGTTTTTATCTGACTGCCGCAGAATACAAAGTAAGGTTTTTTGCGTGCATGCGTTGAGTATGCAACCATGGCTATTTCTTTGGCATGTTTTACATTCAGAATGGTTTTTTAATCGTTGAAACAGCCTGATGCACAATAGCATAATGATATCATCACCAGTTATCATAGATTCATCTCAATGAGCGAGGTATACGTTATCCACTAATTCTAATACGAAGAAGGTACCAGTCCTTCCTATTACTTAACAAGGGCGGTAAAACAAAGAATGTCTTTCTTTCTTTATTACCGCCCGTGTTAAGTATAAAATTTTATTTCACCCCTTGGCCAGGAAGTGGGTTTTATCGTGCGCGGAGCGTGCGATAATGGCCGCTTTATGGCCAGGTGTGACATAAATTATATTTGCATTTTATAACCTATTATTTTATAATTAGTTCACATATTTTAAACTACTAAAATTTTACAAAGTGCCGACGATTTGCTTCAAATACCATGTCAATGTACTCGTACCTACCAAGATCAACAATCGAAATGAGGGCGTTTTCGGAAACCCGGTCGTGTTCAGTGACTCAGTTCCGCTGGAACAACTTTAATGAAATATTACATGACACATTGCGTTGAATTCGCCACTAACTGCGCAAAAACCTTTTTAATAAAGGTTGTTACTGTTATCGTGACGCCATTCAGTTTGTGTTATATTAATTCAATATAATCTGAAAGCAATACCCTCACGGATTGTCGAATATTGCGGATTCATTCTTTCCTAAACTCAGACAGTTGGAAACAAACGAGACAAAAACATACGTCGATTCCGGCGCCAATGTTGTATATGTATATGATTCAATAGCAGTTTTTGAGTGGTGATACGGATAATGATGGGGAAGGGTGCTATGTCGTCGAAGTCCCCGATACCTGGTGCGCAGTTACCCAAATTCAAGTGCGTTTACCTTTTTTGTTCGCAAACTAGTTTTCACCAGATCAGTGGATCGTGAATATGTTTAGCCAGTAGGTATATTATTGAGGTAGGTATGACGTCTTCGGGTGTACTTTATAGAAACTGTATAAAGACCTATCTATCTATGTGTCTATTCATGGTAGTTGAAACGTAAATTATGTCAGCGACTTTTAAAAAGAAATTCTACTTACTCTCTAATATTTTCTATATATGTACACTATAACATAAGTATATACTATAACTCTTTGATATTTTTATTATTAAGTCACTCTTTCTAAACAGATTTGTACTAGTTGTACTTCACAGAATGTTTTTCCTCATTTGCTCGATAAGAAACTCGTTGTGATTGACCTACAGGAACCTCTACCAAGAACTAAAAGCCAAATTAATTCAAACATTTATCCTTAATCCGTATCTACCAATCAGTTTTTATAAGGTTCCTGGCTTTATAATAATGAATGATACAGAAAATTCAAAGAATTTTTTTTAGAAGGTAAAATTTTGTTGTGAAACCAAGTAAAACTGCTACTGTTGGAGTTTGGAGCCATGAACGAATTCAGTATACACCTATGCATAATGGATAATCCATGCTTAGCTATCAACATGATACTACGTAAACTACATGTTAACTTAAATATTAGTGTATCAACCTAAGGAAAATCCACATATTATCTAGGCACTTTCAAGTTTTACAAGAAATTAGCCTATGTTAGTGGTCGTTAGTTATTTATGTAAATGTGTGTTAATGTTAACGCACACAGACATAGGCAGAAGTTTCATAATGCTCGTGACTAACGCATTGCAACACCAAGCGTCCCCAATACTGATGAACTTGACATTAATATGCTGGAAAATTAAGGACCACTACAGAATGCGTCGCTGCGTAAAACATACTCGCGAAATCACAAAAAAAAACATTACTAAAGGCCGGTTGCTCCCAATCGTCAGAAACGACAGTTATTGTCTTCGAACTTTGACGGTTTTCTATAGCATGGCTTGACAGCTGGCGTCATGTTAACGTTAACCGAACCCTCAAATGTGGTTCATTCAACCCACGGTAAATCTACACGGTACTACACGGTAGTCTACGATGAAATGTTATGACGAATTCTTTATGGACTTGGTGCATTTTTGTTTCGAAGCTAATATTGGTTATCGATGAGTCACTGACAAAAACCACGGCGCTATTGTATTGTATTTAGTAGCTCCTCATTAGTTTATCTTATCTATGTATTATGGCCGTCAATGGAAATAGTGTGGTTCATTCCACACATTTATTTAACGACTTACCTACGGGAAAATGCCCCAATCGCATGATGTTACTCTATTTTGTCGCTTGTAGGCTATTTGTTTACCACTTGTGTCCTTTGAGTATAACTTTTATGTACTTATGATGTTATAAATCATGTCAAAAGTGTCAGATGTATATGAAATACGTCCATTAACTCTTACTTTAAATGTATGTATCTTTTGTAACTTAATACATTCCTATTCATAGCAAGTAGGCGGTTACAAATTCTTGTAACAACGCTTGTGCTTTCGTCAAGCACCTGTTTATATTTTAAGACGGCATATTATTATATTTTTTGTGCAGTACCTCACGCAGCCGGCCGTTGCCATGTGAACGGGCTTTTCGACGGGCGTTGTTCATACCTGGGTGGGTCGGCGGCATTTGCTCTATTTTGTCTGGAAAGGTGGAACAAAGACGAAAGGAGGAATTTTTAAAAGGCGGCGAGATTGATAATCTAGATATTGTAGTGACTGGAATTTTGTTGATCCTTTGAATTGGTGCAGTCTTAGGGTCGGTTGCACCAACATACGAACACAGACCGGTCATCGTCAAATATGGCGCCGGCAGCTGTCATCCCATAGAAACTTGTCAAACTTTCCATACAATCAGATTTGACGAACACCGCTTACGATTACAGACGGTTTGGTGCAACCCAGCCTTACTCTGACATTTTTTTTATGGCAACGTGAATATGTGTGACGTTATCAGGGTTAGGGTACCACTTTGTCGCTTATGGATTCCGAGATATCACTGATTTTGTCAATCAACTCGAAAATAGCGAAAATTTGTTTTGATTAAAAATAGCTTCTACACACTTAAAATAATACGGTGTATTGATAAAAAGTTAAACTTTTCAACTAAAAGTCGGAAAAAAAGACGGCCAAAGTTTACCGACTAGGGTACCACATTGTCGCTCATAAGCTTGAAGTAAACTCATTAAACTTATTTGCTTTGAAAATGAAAATATAATTTAGAAAACATAATATGTAATAATTGCAGACGTAAAATCCATACTTCCATGCTAATATTATAAATGGGAAAGTGTATGTGTGTGTTTGTTTGTTTGTCCGTCTTTCACGGCAAAACGGGGCGACGAATTGACGTGATTTTTTAAGTGGAGATAGTTGAAGGGATAGAGAGTGACATAGGTTACTTTTTGTCTCTTTCTAACCCCCCCCCTTCCCTAAGGGGGGGGGGGGTGGAAGTTTGTACGGAGCATTTAACGCGAGCGAAGCCGCGGGCAAAAGCTAGTGCGTTATAAATTATCATAAAACTTTTATATGTAAAAAGCGAAAAATGGATCAATCAAATAATAGCAATTTAATTTAAAAATTCCAAGCCCAATTAAAGTTTTATAATAAATACAATAATACAAAATATAGTTTATATCGGGGCCATTGGAAAATGTAGTAACACGTGTTGTCTAAAGAGAAGTTTACTCCCATCCATTTGCTTGACATTTCGTAAGTCAGCTCAGCTGCCCGTTACGTTCACTTAGCTTTATGTGTTGTTACCCTTTTAAAAATAGTGGTGTAAATCATTTTCATAATGATGTTAAATGCATATGATTACTTGTGTAAGTAATAATTTTAATATAATAAGTCTTAATAAAATTTTGATCTCATAAGTCATAAGGCGACAATGTGGTACCCTAAGGAATGTTAAACTAACAAACTTGATCTAAATTAGTAAAGCTGACGAAAAGCCTGTTATTTTTAAAAAATAAGTTATGTTATTGATTGATAATAATATTTGTATTAGATATATGCACTCCTAGTGCGGACACTATGTTAAATAATGGAAGTGGAATTCTTATTTCTCTAAACTTATGAATAGCGACAATGTGGTACCCTAGATCACTTTTCATACAAAAATCATGTTAAAATTACTAAACTTCGAAGTCACTTTTTTGATAGAAAACTACATTACTTTTGTGTTTAATTACACTTGATCGTTAGTTTTATTCCTAAATTAATGTAAATTATGAGAATTAAACATTACAATGTTCATTTTATATATTTTTTATATAAGTGTTGATTTTTTTTTGTTTTATTATTTAAAAAAATTATGCCTTGAGATATGGTTGTTTCATTATTTTTATTATAAACCTTACCTACATCATATTCAGAAATCAACATAAGCCGGCTGAAAATCTGTCGATTTTGAGTTTTAAAAAATATTTTATTTTTGATTTTGCCTCTACACCCTACGTGCATTATTCTTGTATTATTTCTATAAAATGTAAAATGTTAGAGACAACATATGATTTGTCGAGTAATATAATGTATGTGGAACATTTTAAAACCACTATCTCCATAACTTCAACCTATAACTAGGTTTTTTAGGCTTCCAAACTTTAAACTCGAATATCTCAAAACAGTATAATGATATGTTGGAACTTCAAAAAATTATTAAAAATAAAATACTCAACATAGCGATCTCGTTCTTTTTGTATATGAAGGAGAATGTTCTCAGCTATAAGGAGGTACCAATAACTCAATACCGACAATATATTACCTTTGCCATGAAAATGTCACATGTGATTATTTCGGTTCTAATTTAATTAGGTAAGTACAGTTAAGTGCAAAAATATGGGTGCATACAACTTGCTCATAAATATGTCCCATAGCTCTTATGTCGGTGAATTAAGGTTTTGGTACATATTTATGAGAGGATTCTATCGATACATATTTTTGCACTTGACTGTACATCATTATACCAATATTTATTAATTATTTATATTATGATTTACAGTAACCAAAATATGTTCTTTACACAGAAATATATCAAGATAGAAGGAAAGAGTTCGGCAATTTGTAGGGAGACCGAGCGTGTAACATTTTGCGTAGGTACTTTGACGTCACGAGCGTAATTTAGTGATGAGAAACATAAGCCGCGCGAAAACGATTCAAAAGGATCGATTAGAAGTATTAGAACTCGGCACCGATTCTATGCATCGATTTAAAATATCGATAAGAACCGACAGAGGAAATGATTATTATTTTCGACAGAAGAAATGTTTAGTCAGAGGAAATGAGTAAGCTCAGAATTTAAATCGAAAAATATAAATGCAGGTAGGTACCTACCTAATAACCAATAAATTGCGTTACATTTTAGTAATTTGTACATATTAGCCGCTCCAGTTATTAACTAAGTACCTATAAACGTGTACCATTTTCAGGGTTCCGTACCCTAAGGGTAAAACGGGACCATATTACTAAGACTCCGCTGTCCGTCCGTTTGTCACCAGACTGTATCTCATGAAAAGTGATAGACAGTTGAAATTTTCACAGATGATGTTTTTCTGATGCCGCTATAACAACAAATGCATATTAATTTAATATGCATAAGAATACAATAAATATTTAAGGGGGCTCCCATACAAAAGATATAATTTTTATTGCCGTTTTTATAGATAATGGTACGGAACCCTTCGTGCGCGAGTCTGACCCGCATTGGGCCGGTTTTATATATATTTTTTTGTTACAGACCATGGAAAAATCAAAGAAGTCCCGCGAAGAAATATTAGAAGCTAAGAGGAAAGCGATTAATAATATTTGTTTTGCACTACATACATTATATAGCTGCATAATAATATAAGAACGTAATTATTATTTCGTCTGTTTTCAAATTCAATTTTAATAATCGAGTAAGAAAATCGCAGTGCACAGCACTATTCTTTAGTTTTGACAGAAAAAATGACTATCGACCTTGAACGTGACTCGACAGTTTGAATAGCTTATTTTTACATTGCTGGTTTTGAACGCACGCCAAGTCTGGCTCGTCAAATTAAAGCCGCAATGGAAAGCTAGCGTTGACACACAATCGCCCGCTACCGTTATGATGAAAATAATAAAATATTTCGTTTTTTAATTATTAACAGATATTTAAGGACAAATTGTACTTACCAATGAAAGGAAATACCTCGATTAACAGCTCCAACTTTCTTGGAAGTGTTTGAACAATTAATTATTGCGCAACGAACCATTTTGTTTTTAAAACCTGGCGTCGCACGCATAACGCGATCGGGAGCACACTGAAGTTTGCGGCGAGCAGTTGTGTCTCCGGGACGTAATTTCGCCACGCGAGGTACATACACTCGTTCCTTCTATCTTGATATATTTCTGTGGTTCTTTATCTCAGTTGAATTTAATAAATATCAACGACTTGGAAAACGACAATAAAACGCGTTATGAAAATGTAAGTCATCTTTAATTCGGTTTTTTTTACGAACTTAATAAAATAGTAGAACATACCTACCTACTTAACATATAATGCAAAGGACATGTTACATTGACTTATATTGTAACAAAGAATCAAACATTACACTTAGTAAAATAAAGGGAAAACTCTTGTCAGAACTTCAAATACCATGAAAGGGCACTCATCATCAGTAATAAAAATACAGTCATTTGAAAATATTATCCTAGGAGTATCACAGCAAGTAATCGTGCTCTACAAAAATAAACAACTTAAATTATTCACCTCGAATAAGACATATTAATATTATTAATTGAATAGATAATCATTGAATTATCCTCTAATCCAATTATATTGTTAAAACATATCAATGAAATAAAGCAATCTTTGAGCACTAATCTTAATAAAAAAACAATATTCTAAACGTTTATTCACGTGTTTTATGTTAATTTTCATCCATAAGAAGCTGTTTTTCGTTGTCAATCATAGATTGAATATCTAATTGTAATAGTAAAGCTCTATTAGAAGGTAATGTCCGCAGTTGTTCCGCTATACTGTTGGCAAATACTTGGTACTGGTCCATAACAACAGTCATATAATGAAGTTCCGCCATTCCCGAAGGACCGGGAATCTCAGCAGAAGCTGATGGGTTTATGGTTATTCCCATAGATGTAACTAGAGGGACCTCGACTGTGCCTTCTTGAGTTGAAATATCGTCTTCATCGTCAACATTTTCTTCCTTTATCACAACTGTGTATTCTTCGTCGCGTTGTCTTAAAGGATCCTGTTGGAGAATAACATATATCAGTTACGGTCATGTGCTACAATTAAAAAGAGTATGCGTTGTAAGAAAAGTAACGGTTACGTAGAAGGCTATTCTTAAAAGCAAATAATACATCGTCACTCGTCAGCTACCCATTTTTCAAGCAGTCAGGATCTCTTACCACCAGAGCATAGCTGCATCCCGGATGGAAAGGCACCCTAAGTGAAAATAAACTTGCGATAGCAAAATCCATGCAGAGCAATTCGCCGTAGATTATAGAAAAAAGCAATTTTAACAAGCTAAATGAACATGATAGATACAATAATATTATTGGTTGATACATGTTTATTATCTACTGCTAAACTTACTGTTTCGATGGGCAAGTTCACCTCTTCCTCTACTTTGATTTTTCTGTAACAGATTTTAAAGAAGTATATTAGATAGACAATAGTTATCATAAACGTATACGCCGTAAAACGTCTAATAAGTTAATCCGTGAATAGGTACAGTCAACCAATTTGATTTCTGAGCCACTTCGTACCTTGTCGCTGTTATTAGTCAATATGGAAGCCGCTAGAGATCTCATATTAAATTCACTGTTACAAGGTACGAAGTGGCCTAGAAATGAAATTGGTTGACCGTACCTTGTCATCTCAGACTGTCGTAGAAATGTCGTGTAGTTAAGGTATGTCACTGTAGTTGAAGGCTTATCTTCACTCCCGGCGGCATCTTTACGTGGTCTTCCCTTGGCTCGTTTCTTCGCGGCTTCTTTGGTGGTTGTAACCTGCTTCCTTGGCCGTCCTTTTTTCCCTGGTATTTTCCTATACAACCTAAAAATAATCAGATGTGAGTACATCATTTAGTTTCTGTCTAATATTTAAGACTCATAAATATTTTAATTTCTTACGTGTCAATTAGTGGTGAGCGGACAGAAGGCCGAATAGTCTCTTCACAGTCGGGTAAAAGGTTGTGCCTGTCGATCAAAAAACATTTTTATGACTGCCTATAACGTATCATCTTTCGAACGTATAAATAATAATTATCGATTTAAAACTTACTCTCTAATAACAATCTGGCATAACGTGGCCAGGCTTTTGGGATTACGGCTGAAACAAAAAGAGTAAGTTTAGCCTATGATACATAATTAAAGTAAATTATATTAAATAATTCATTGTATTTTGTATTACACGCATATACCTTTTCTTTTTTCTCTTCTCCTCTGTTATGTCGTCGGTTGATTGTTTCACTGATCTCTTCCTTAAAGGCCTGTAACACAATCGTGGTATTACTATTACGTCAAATAAAATCGCATATAATTATGCAAAGGTGAGGGATGAAAAGAGATTACATGTTACAGAGATGATAATGTTGAGATGGATAAGCGGAGTTACCAGAATGGATCGTATTAGACATGAGTATACATATAAGAGGAAGCCTGAAAGTAGCACCCATAGTCGATAAGTTGAAAGCTCATCGTCTACGTTGGTATGGTCATGTTATGCGGAGGGAAGAGAGTCATTTGGAGGTATGAATGTGGAGGGATGCAAGAGAAGGGGTAGGTCAAGGAAAAGGTGGATGGACTGCGTGAAAGATGATATGGAGAGGAAGGATGTGAGTGCCGAGATGACGAGCGATAGAGAGGTATGGAAGAAAAAAACATGCTGCGCCGACCCCAACTAAATGGGATAAGATGATGATAATTATGTTAAATGTGTAGGCACGATCAAAACAACGTATGCATAACTCGTTTTAATAAGTTATTTACTTACTTTCCACCGACAATGGAAAACGACTCTGCTGGTGTAAACTTTTTTGGCTCAGGAAAAAGTCTATGCCTGTTAACAAACCAAATAATAAGATTAATGAAAAAAAACAAATATTTTAAATCCTGTTTGTTTTAGTGTTGCTATACAATGTCAACGTTATTTGGACTGGGCTAGTTGTTATTTACAGTTAATTTAGTTTAGAAAGACTGGTCGTGATGTCACCAGCTAGATTAGAATAGAATAATCAGGTTAAGTAGTATATATTTATTTTTTGGTTGTCCTGAAAATCAGCGTCATGACGTCAGTCGTGGCATATGCTGAGTGGCAACCTTTTTGGTGTATACCCACTTTGTGCAGTACCTACTATTTTGTTATTGTTTTCTTTATTTACACCAAAATAAATGTATTTCTTCTCCTTCTTCTTCTCCTATTTAAAAAAATAGTGCGGCAAATATAATACCATGCAAAAAGTAGACAAAAACATTTTATGAAATTAAGGTGAGCAAGTAAATAATCCAAATATCTTACTTTTTACAAACTTTTTCACATAATACCGCTAAAGCAGGAACCTTATGAACACTTCTATTGCTGAAACAAAGAAAAAGGTAACATTAAATTACATGTCTACCATGAAAGAGTTTTTCTAAGGGGGTTTAAAAGGCGGTACAGGTAGGTATATTTTTTTGCAAAGTGTCAATGGACAGGGCTCTTATTTGCCAATAAAATTAACAACATTATTAAGAGGGCACGAACATTTCGATACAAGTCGTCATACTCGCTATCTCCTGCGAGCGCACGCACACACTAAAACGATTAATGTGTGCGTGCGGTTCGAGTGCTGCCGGTTGAACGGACAAGTCTTGATCAATGTTATAGACTTTAGAGTGAGGTAAGAAAAAATTTGATGAGTTTTATAAGTTTTTATTTCATTAACATTATGTACCTACGCACTTATTAATTATCTATTACTAGGTACGTATGTCCCTAATAGGCATCGATAGACTTTTTCTTCCGTCAACCATTTGTGGCAAAAGACATTTTTGATAAAAAAAATATTAATTTAGGCTCCATTTTCTCCTTCCAAAACCTCATCATCATAAATTTTCATCTTTATAAATTTTTACAGTCTTGAGCTGGAAGTCTGCACCTGTCCACACCGCAAATAAACATGTTTTTTTGGCTGAAAACAAAACAACGTTTTCTTAATATTTTAATTTTATTCACATCTTTTCTTGACATCACTATACTAAAGTAAAATAACCGATCAGTAATATAAAAACGTCGAATGGTGCATGTACGCGAAATAATCAACAAAATTGACAACATTTCATATTTTTAACTTCTTTATTTTATGAACTAGTTAGAAAATAGGTAAAAATTTAAACCACCCGTATTTTTTCTTTTTCAATTTAACTCATTATTTCTTCCAAAAAAAACACGTTGAAAAGTAGGTCATTCCAAAAGGGCGTAAGTAAAATATGACGTCATCTTCCCAACAAGAATCCAGAGCCACTCCAGAGCAGCGATTGTCTGTACTCTGTACTAAGGTCTCCCTGAATACAGCGAGGAAGATGACGTCAACTTTCGGTTTACAGTAATTTGCGATTTTTTCCAAAATTAACGGAGAAAAAAAATCTAAAAAAATGTTTTTTGTGTACTTCACACGTTTTTACCGAAATGGTTTTCGAATTAAGACTTTTGGAAATTATGAAATATTGTCAATTGGAATAAGTTTGTAAGGAAAAAAGTCAAATTTGGAATGATAATTACGAGGAGTCCACGTGTTTCGGGGACTAGTTTTACTTTGAATTACTTTTCACAGAAACTACTTGGCCTAAAAATCTGAAATTGCACATACATATAATTCGATAACTAGTTCAAACAACGCAATTATAAAATATCGGGCGCTCGTTAAGAATAAAAAAATATTAGAGTTTGAATTTTACAATTAAAGGAAAGATCCGAAATGTTCACAGAACGTCAAGAACAAAGAGGCACATATCCAGACATAGAAATATCACTAGCAGCAATAGGTAACATGGTGACTTAAGGTATGATTCCGCTGCCGACTGCATTTGTATGCAACTGCACCTTCCGCCGCACTCCAAATTGAACTGTAATCATAAGACTAAAAGTCCCAATTTAGAGTGAGCGGCGTGTGCTGTTCCGACACTTCTCCGCTAATTTCAAATTGAGCTTTTTACGCATACCATTACGGTTCAATTTCGAGTGCGGCGGAACGTGCAGTTGCTGTATGCAGTCGGCAGCGGAATCAGACCTTTAACCTACCTTAGACCTTTTAACCTTTTAACTTGTGTGGCCGTAGTAGTGTTGGATTTTTTCGTCCCAAACAATTTACGTTTATTGCCCATTTCTGTAAAAAATCATATCACTTTAGTACTCGTACTTTGAGAAGAAATAAAATAAATAAACTTAGCATGTAAACTTACTTACCAAGTATCAAATTATTAATCTGTAGCGGAGGCGCTACATCTACAGAATGGAAGTGTCGGTGTGAGCTCGGTCACCGACCTTAAAGCACCGAGGAGAGCGACACGTACGTTCCTTGGGAAGGCCCGGCGCGTAATGAATCGAACAACGTACGTTTTCGCGCGCTGTTAAGCTGTAATGTCACAGACGTTCGAATATGGTGCGCTCCGCACCGTGACCTTGGTCTGCTCCGAACCATATTCGATGGTGTGTACAGCGGTCCGCCGGACATTATTATTATTAATATTGACGGTTCGCTCTGTCCAAAGGTTTTGCCCTCCGAATTTGATTCGGTCCGGACCAAGTTCGAACGTGCAGACCAAGGTCACGGTGCGAGCGTACCATATTCGAACGTCTGTTCATGTGTCACATAACACGGTTCGGTGGTGTGGCGCGTCGAGCGCACCGAACATGTCCGTCGGTTCGGTCGTACCATATTCGAACGTCTATTAATATTATTATATAGTGGTGTTTAAATATTCGTCTAAATTAAGTGGGTCATCCATAAGCGTTAAAAAAATAAGAAATATCAAGCAAAACCTGTAGTTTTATAATTATAAGTCTTTTTTCCAAAACATTATAAAATATGTGAGAATAAAAATGTTTAAACAAACCGATTTAGACATTTTGTGGTATTTTTTAGATAGTAAAAAGCAATATTTCAGAACTAGTGCGATCGCTATGTACTAAAAGACTAAACATCCTATTGTAAAAGATAAACATCCAATCGTTTTTGACAATTTAAAATGGAAATATTGTACCTGAAAGATAGCGCTGACGCGTATTTTTGCAAAACACACCGACGAAAACCTGGCTGTTTTAAATAATCGTATATAGAAATAAAAGTTTAGCAACGCTATGGTCTAGAATAAGAGTTTATCTATACAAAACAGTTTACTTTAACAATGTAATCACTTGAACAAAGATATGACGTTCGAAAAAACCTTAAATTTTCTAAAGCACCAACTTTTCGTTCGTACCCTCTTAAATACCGGTATCTTTACCATGAGTTTGCAACGTTTGCATTACCGTACTCGCTAGCGACTGCGTAATCGATTTAGTATGGACAAAAGCACAGCGTCTCTGGCGGTTACGCAATACAACTAAGAATCGCCATACTAAATCGTTTACGCAGTCGCCAGCGAGTACGGTAATGCAAACATTGCAAGGGTACGGGCTCATGGTAAGGGTACGGTACGGGTGAGGTGTATGTTTTACAATTTACGGTATGAGTATGGTATGTGTTTTACTAATTCTGTAAAATTTCTGAACTTATTCGGTGTAAATATTTCCAAATATGATGTTAACAAATCTGTATCATAATCATAAGATCAAGAGATATCCAAGAAAAGATCAAGCAATCTTAGCAGGTTGACAGTTGAGCTTATCCATTTGTCATATTTTCTTAACATGTTATTTATAACTATTGTAAATTATTGTGTATTTCCGTTACCCTAAGGTTGTCTGGAAGAAATCGCTCTTTAGCGATAAGACCGCCTGTTGTTTGCCTCTACTTATTGTGTTTTTTTGTATTGTACTGTGTCCTTTAATTGAGGTGTGCAATAAAGAGTATTTGTATTATATTGTATTGTATTAGGTAATTTCATCGTTTCATTTTCATTTCCATTTTATAGCCCACAAACAGGGATAAGCATATTCATCTGGTTGCTACGATTTTGTCTAACGTGAATAATTGTCATTATATAAATAAAGATTCGTTGTTTCTTTTTCAGGTAAGTGTAACATCACTCCAGATTATACGTCTACTGAAGAGGTACATTAGATTTAGATTACAAACTTACCTTAACCTCGCCTCATTCATTTTGCGAATTTTAGACGGCAATAATTTATGTCTGCCCATGATTAATGTATTTACAAAAGGAGTTTTTACAAGAATTGGACTTTTGATACTTTATTTACAACTACATATGTTCAATATTTACACGAGGAAATTAAGCGCAGAGGTATGCGATGTAAGATTTGCCCCTGGTACCTAGACTGCATTCGTAGAATATTATTTTAAATAAAAAATCATGATTAAATTTATTTGACTAAGAATAAGTTATCCCCATTCAATTCTCTCGCGTACGAATTATTCCCGTCAAAATTATTTGAATAATTTTGTTGGGAATAAAATCAATCTGATTTTATTCTTACGAATTCTTATTCATAATGATTTTATTCTTGAGTGCCCAACACTGCTGCATAGCATAGTTCTGGTGAAAAGGCAGCGTTAAAGGAATGACCTCATTGCGCCGGCGCCGACACGACAGCTGTGACGGAAGTGACGCACACATGCGTACTATACTATTTATGCGTAGTCTTGACATGTTTTACGATAACCATAGATGGACCACTATAAACGTGCGATTCCGATAGAAATAATATGAGGGCCGTTTTATTATACATTAATACCGTAAATTTGAATATAGAAACAGCTTCGAGTTGCGAGCAAACTGTGGCTAAACCTAAATATTACGAGATATCAAAAAACAAAATTGTCAAATTGGGCTTGTACAGGTAGAGGCAGACAACCCACTAAATAAAAATTTATATATTTTTTTATCTGACTGCCATAACTAAAACACTAAAATGACGATATTATTCAAATCGAAAGGAATCATCTCTCTCTCTCTCTCTCTCTCTCTCTCTCTCTCTCAGGCACCCCAGCCTCAAATTTTAATAACGATCCGTGTAGGGTCGGTAAAAATACATCTACTCTACGGTTTGGCTTTAACAAAGTGTGATGTACCTACACTTCTTGTACCTTTAGGTACGAATAACAACAAGATAAGTTATGGTAAACCAATTGTTATTGTGTCTTGAAACATTAATATAACAAAGTGTTTATTACAAACATAAACAAGTAGGTATATAAGGGGAAGCCTGAAAGTAGCACCCATTACCGAAAAACTAAGAGGCAATCGCCTGGCGTGGTACGGCCATGTAATGAGGAGGGATGAAAGTCATGTAACAAGAAGAGTACTGGATATGAATGTGGATGGATGCAAGAAACGAGGTAGGCCAAAGAAAAGGTGGATGGATTGTGTGAGAGACGATATGAACAAAAAAAGGTGTGAATGAAGAGATGACGAGTGACAGAGATGTATGGAAGAAAAATACATGCTGCGCCGACCCCAAATAAATGGGGACAGGGCCAGCGAATGATGAATGATGATGATACACAAATTTGACAGTGTGTATGTATTTATGTAGGTACATAATAGAAACATAGATTACATGTTATGTTAAATTGTAATCCCCAATGGTGTAATCCAAATGAGAGATGAAAGCATATAAGCCAGTTCAAACTCAGTTATTTACCTGTTAACATTCTGTTCTGGAGTTGAGATAAAGTATAACAATAGTGGCCTAAAAATTCTCGCAGCTTCCACGACCGTATTGCTAAAACGTTCGCTCCAGCCTTGACCCTGCGGTAACGATGATACTCGTATATTGCTTATGAACGAACCGCCCGCTACCAAGTGCGTGTCGAATCACGCACAATGAAGGGTTCCGTAACGACACGTATTAGAGGGTGAGGAATGGGTATCTGCTATAACGTAAAAACGTTCC
The DNA here is from genome assembly GCA_951800055.1 of Cenopis cana. Classification (NCBI taxonomy): domain Eukaryota; kingdom Metazoa; phylum Arthropoda; class Insecta; order Lepidoptera; family Tortricidae; genus Cenopis; species Cenopis cana. The sequence continues at coordinate 15,432,539 of OX637480.1, forward strand.
TAAGTTTATAATAGAAAATGACCGAGCTACCTTCACTTTGTGATAATTTATTATATAGTTACATAGTAATTTATATTAAACTTTAGGGCTAATTGGCGTCCATTTTTGTATGTGTTATTTGGGCCAATTTTTCTGGCGACGTAGTTTTTTTTTTCGTTAGAATTGAATGAAATTTGGTAGGTTGGAAGAGCTCCTGATTCTGAACAATATAGGCACGATTTCCAACAGTGTCCCACAATTTTTTTCCATTGAGTGACAAAACGTATGAGATTTTCGTAAATCAGTGAATAAAATGTATGGGATAAAAAAATTTTTCGGCGCCATGTTCAAATTATTTTTTACTTACATGTACAGAATCAGGAGCTTTTCCAACCTACCAAATTTCATTCAATTCTAACGAAAAAAAAAACAACAACGCCAGAAAAATTGGCCCATTTTGTACATGGCTGTTTGTTTTCTAAATAAACTAAAAAGAAAAAAAAATACAGGTAGAACCTAATGTATTTTTATAAACGCGTATCTTATATCTAATGGGTAATTTTATTGTATGTACTTACTTTGCAGCAACAGCCACTCTTTGTGGCATATTTTTTTGTCCTTGTCGCAGTTGTCGCTTTCGCCGTAACCTGATAGATAAGCGTGGTTTTCTACCACGCTTATTTCCCATTTTAGGGATTGTCAGGAATCACCACGCACCAAATAACACAGCGACTGTTCAAAATTAATAACAGTAACAAAATAACAACAGAAATTAACAATAACAAACAATAACAAATTTCTCCAGGATCATACAAAACGAATCGAGGACTCGCGACGCCGAAATACGGTAACAAACAAGTAAATAAACCAACAGCCATTTACTGTAAGGTACCGTCAGTTATGATAAATAAATCTGACAACAGCGCTTAAGGTAGAACCGAAGCGGAGTGAGCGCACTGCGCGAGCTCGCAACAACGCGTTCAAGCAAGACACACATATTCATGAGACCCGTGCTCGTAAAATAAAACTACTAAACTGTAGGTATAATTTTCTATTTTACATTGGTAATATAAGAAACCTATATTTGGGGCGAAAAAATTTCGTGTTGTAGAATTATTTCTGGACAAAATAAAACGTGGACATATTTTTATAAAGCCAGTGATTTAAAGATAGTATAAATGCTTAATTATGATATACACAAACATACCAAGAATGTCACTCAAAACTTAAATATATTTCGGTCCTAAACATGCACCTTCCATATACCCACGTGTTTTATTTTATCAAAAAACTTCCCCGAAAACACTACAATTTCACGTTTTACCCTATATCGTCGCCTTAACAGTCGTAATGGGACACTTTTTCGAGGGTCTGTGGTAGCATGTTAGTGGCTGCAAAAAACCGTTTGTCCCTTTCACACCAACATTATACACGGCTGAAATAAATGAAATAAATAAATGAAATAAATGAACTTTATTCTGTAAGTAGGCCGCAATGGCACTTTTACAAGTCAAACCCTACTAGCGTTTCACAGAGGCCACTGCCGAGAAGAAACGCCGAAAGAAACTCGACAGTCAGCCATTTTCTCACAAAAATATGCTTATTACAATGATAATACTTAACCTACTTAAGATCAAGAAATCTAAGACACATAGAATTCAAAATTCAGAATTCAAACACTTATTCTGCAAACAGGCCACAAGGGCACTTTCATATGTCATAATGTTAATGTACAATTTTAAAAAAGTCTTACAATATAAGCATATGATAGATTTTTCATGAGAAAATATTAATTTACAATTTAAGAATAATAGAATATATCAATAAGAATTTAATACATTTTTCATGTCAAAATATTAATTATCTATTACAAACATTACAATAATAGTAAAATTGAGAGATGTATAAGGTCTCAGTCTGAATAACAAAATTTAATATAATATCTCAAAGATGTAAATGGTCTCTGAGCGTCAAAATATTCTTAATAATGACTATTCTAACGTGCTTTGGGATGTACATGGTCTCAAAGCGTCAAAATAAAAATAATAAGTTTTAAATATAAAAGGAAAAAAAAAACAATTTAATATAGAGGTCTCTCTCAGAGTCAATGTCAACAAAAACTAATCCATAACAGGGTGATGTCTCTCGTCAATCTCCAAGAGAAGACACTAGTATTAAAGTAGTTACTATGTCCTTGCAAGCATGAACGACCGGACTCCACAAACAGCACCCGATCACGAGTATGACGCGTATCTCAGCCATCGTCTCCCTCGACCATCTGTTAGGGAAGGTGGCGACCCGATCAACGACGCCACCGTAAGCAAAGTCCTTTAAGCGAGCATGACATTCAAGCTGGCGGACATTGATGATAGCAAAGATTAAAGCGACTTTTCGGCGAGAAACAGCATCATGTTAAATAGAACGTAACGCAACTAGTATACGAGTACAAGGATTTACGCTAAGATAAACATAGGTGTATTAAATCTAACAATATTAAACTACAACTGGCTTAAAAGCATTTTTGTCATTTAAGAAATCGTTGACAGTATAATACGCTTGGTTTAGCAAATAACGTTTAACATAAGACTTAAATTTAGTGTTTGGCAAGTTAACTGTTTCGATAGGTATTTTGTTATAAAATCGTATACAGTTCCCCACAAACGACGTGCTAACCTTTCGGAGACGACTGGCCTTCACTACAATCTTGTGTTTACTTCTAGTGTTGTAGTCGTGGATATCACTGTTAAGCTTGAATTCATGTAAATTTTTCCGTACATACATAATATTTTCAAAAATGTATTGGCATGCTGATTCTTTAAGTGTAAAGTAAGTGTAATTCAAGAAAGAGACAAACATATACTCATTCAGAAGAAGTTACATGATATCTAATACATAGTAATTTTGCTATAGGTATAGGTACTTACATTAAAATTTATGAAAGTTTTATGAAAACGTGAACAGCGCCTCTGGTGGTCACTAGTGGAAACTAAAACAGCGAGTATAACATTTGTTGCTAACCGATGAACGCGCGTATTTCAAACTCGGTGAGAGCGTTTCCATACATTTTGAGACAAAACGCAAACGCGTTCGAATTAGTTAATGTTTCGAAAAAACTTATACTAGAGCTACAGTATTTGATACTCCGTGCGAAAACGGATTTAACGCTTGAACGCAAAGAACTACTAAACTAACGCACCTTTCAATTCAAACTCAATTTAATCCTATTTGGGTATAGAAACCGCTTGTGTCTATGCATACAATTAACGCCACCGACCCGTCTGGGTACTTGAAGTAGCTTGATGAAAATATTTAAGTTTATGTTCCTATGGGAGCGAAGCAGCAGATCTTCTACTTATCATCATCTTCCCAGCGTTATCCCAGTACAGTTGCATTCTGTAGAATGCCCGAGATCCGCTACCTAATCCCAAGATTTGGTGTAGGCGCTAGTTTTTACGGAAGCGACTGCCATCCTAAGCTAGACCTTATTAGGATTAGGTGTCAAGTGGTTGGGTTAATTCTTTGGAGTGAATTCTTTTTATTTCTTATTTTTATGGCTAAGCACGACTTTCTTCGTTTTCGTTGTTTATTACCCATCACAAATAACTTGCTATTTATATATTGTTGTTATATAAATTCGTCAGTCGCGGATAAAACAGACACGGAAGCCCGTCGTCCGTAAACGCCAGCGCGCGACTGAACGATATTGAACGTGCCGCCATCGCCACCCCTCTAGCGCATTTTGTATGTATTTAAACACAGTATTTAAAAAAAACAATTGTATCTATTCTAACATTGCGAATGTGTCTGTAAATATGTAATGGCTTTTGTTGAGTACAAAAAAAATATTGGAAATATTAATAGTTTAGTCATAATATGGAAAAAAAATACGAAAATGAACGTAACTTTGGGATTCTTTTATATCGACTCAAGTTCATTAAATCGTTTAACGGAATACGACTTTGTCTAGACTAGATCCTACGGTAATATTTTTTTTTCTCATATGAATTTTCTACGTATAAGAAGGTTTAAAAAACTCATAAACGCTGCCTCTGTCAGAATACTTCGCCTTATGTGCGGTTTGTCTCGTTTGAGAATCGATTGCGAGCTTTCCGGAGAATATATTTCATGGTAGAGTTTTATCCCCATGGTCCCCGATTCAATGGAGATTTTATAGAAAAAACCGCCGGCGTGCGTGTGAGGGAGAGCACAATAGATCAGGTACGTTTGAGTCCCTGAGGGTCTACTTCGAAATTCGATATCCACAAACTTCCCATCGTGCCGGCCCTTTCACTCTCGTGGTATGCACTATATAAGTGAAAGGGACGGCACTATACGAAGTTCGGAATTCGACTTTCGGAGTACAGGCCCTGTTCCCGACTTCCCGAGTGAAAAGTCGAGCGTTCGACATTCAAAAATCAGCCCCGGTCTTTTTTTTTATTTTGAGCTAAGCTAACATAAAAAATTAAAATTATGATTTATAAATTTGTAAACTACGCGCATAAACGTAAACTAAGCGTTTGACGACCGCTTTAGCTAAGTTGGTAGGGACCCTGCCTACAGACGAAGCTGGAGGTCCCGTGTTCGAATCCCGGCCGGGGCATTTTATTTGTGTGATGAGCACGAATATTTGTTCTGAGGTCTTGGATGTTTTCTATATACATACTTAAGTATCTAGTATTTAATATCTCTATAAGTATGTATATCGTCGCTTATAAGTATGTATATTGTCCACAAATATTTATTTATTATTATTATAAATAACTTGGTTATTCATAGAAATACCGGTCCGGGAATTATTTGAGACAGTTACATGTCGCTGCCTTCAAATGTTCTAATTTACCTAATTTCATAAATTACGCAGGTAGAAAATACATCGCGGCAATAAACCGTGCACTTTAGGTAATAAGTTTGATTTTCTTTCTACATGTTAGCATTGTTAGCGTAATCGAAATTATATTATTTCACTATTACTTACGTTCTTTTGTATTGTAATAACAAATGTACATTAAATATAAAATTACGATAACAAAAATGTGAAAGTAAGTACTTACAATACGATTTTTATTTCTTTGAGCCTTTGTTGTTGGTAACGTTTCAGTTTTGATACTTTCGGCATCCTGAATTTGCACCAGCAAAACAATTATTGCGTCCATTCGCACACTTATAAAACTAAAATAAACAGTGTCCTATCACTCAAATAACAAAAGATATTCTAAAAGAGATTAATTGCGCGCGCGTCGCATCGAGTGGCACAGGTTTCCCGTCCAATCCAACGGCCTAGAGGCGACTGTCGCCCGCGCAAACACCCGTGAGCCGTGGTTCTGATTACCCACGAGTTTGAATAGTATCGCTTTCTCAAAAACTATTAAGAAATTTGAAAAACTGGCAGACGAAAATGAAATATACATCATTATTCACCATTGGTTAAAGTTTCATGTCTAAGTGCTACGTAATAAACGAGTTTATAGAGATTTTAGCTCGAGAAAAGGGTTCACGGAAAATCCATTTTCTTGAGATACGGTATTTTTTATGAAATATCGGTAGACCATATTAAAGATCAATAACCAAGGTAAAATATTGTCTAAGAAACATTATTGTTTATGTAACGTTCAAGCATACTATAAGCGTCGTAAACACAGCAAATTCGTCAGGGAGCCCCTTAAGTGGTTGATGTACTTTTTTATGTTTAAAAGTTTTTGTTTTTTTTGATTATAGATTCTTATTTTGAAAAAAACCTAGACTAGGTATATGTAAAAATTAAAATGAAGGATTAGTACTTTCCTTATAGTATATTTTCCTTTTTTTCCTCAGCCTACTAAAACAACGCATTATTAAAAGACACGATTAAATTAATATGATGGTATTTTACCTCATCTAGGTACTGACAAGAGGAAATTTAATAAACCTGCACACATTCAGATATTTAACGAGATTTGTCTAAAAAGCCATTCTCGGAGAGGGTTGCATCCCGTTTTGTCGTGAGCGAAAAATAAAGGGTGTCTCTTTCAATCGATATATCGCCTTAACTATGCTGATAATAGTATTTAGTATGTACCTACCTATATGTAACTCGAGTTTGACATCGTTTGTTTTTTATGGGTATCTTAATTTTTATACGTTGCTTTATCAAATAAAAATAAAACGACCGTTATATATTTGGGCTCGTAGATCGACGAATCTAGCAACTTAAAAACTAGTTTGATGTCATTCAAAAGGTACTTAAATACAAAATGCAGTACATAGCATTCGCCTTTTTATATATCTATCGTTAAATTTAATTAATCACATTTATTTACGAGTGGCTGATACAGTTTTCATAAATAGAAACCCTTTAAACAGAGTACACGAATTTAAGTACCTTGGCTCAGTCATAGATGCCAAAGCAAGTGTAGAGAAAGACATAGAGGCTAGAATAAGAACAGGCTGGCTAAAATGGAGATCACTTACTGGAGTACTTTGTGATCCAAAAATGCCTATCAAAATCAAAGGAAAGGTTTATAAAACAGCAGTAAGACCAGCAATGCTGTACGGATCGGAGTGCTGGGCCATGCGAAAAAGTGACACCCAGAAGCTACACGTAAACGAACTCAAAATGCTCCGATGGTCCGGAGGTGTCACGCGGCTGGATAAAGTGAGGAATGAGTATATTCGTGGTTCCTTCAAAGTTGCTGATATAGCCTCTAAACTGAGAGAAACCCGTTTACGGTGGTACGGACATGTAATGCGGCGTGATGAAAGCCACATGACCCGAAAAGTTATGGCCATTGAAGAGGGCAAGCGAGGCAGAGGACGGACGCCCTCCCGCTACCTGGGCGCGAACCATTTCCGCCGATATGAAGACGTTGGGCATATGCTCAGAAATGACACAGAACCGCCAAAAATGGCGTGAATGTATTAGGGGGGCCGACCCCGTATAGGGATAAGGCCAGGAGAGAAGAAGAAGATTTACGAGTGGCTGATAGTGGCGTAACTTTTTGTACCCTCTTAAATTTAGTACCTAATAAATTTAGTATTTTTTTGAAGTGAATATTTCTTTGTCGGGGGTTTGTTTTTTTTGTATATATAGGCCTAGGCCTAGGTACATCCAGTAAAAACTTTTAACACACGGAAGGTAGCATACTACGTGACTCATTTTTAGGGTTTCGTACCTGTAGCTCTAGTATAAGTTTTTTCGAAACATTAACTAATTAGAACGCGTTTGCGTTTTGTCTCAAAATGTATGAAAGTGGTATGAAAACGTGAACAGCGCCTCTGGTGGTCACTAGTGGAAACTAAAACAGCGAGTATAACATTTGTTGCTAACCGTAGCTCTAGTATAAGTTTTTTCGAAACATTAACTAATTCGAACGCGTTTGCGTTTTGTCTCTAAATGTATGAAACGCTCTCACCGAGTTTGAAATACGCGCTTTCATCGGTTAGCAACAAATGTTATACTCGCTGTTTTAGTTTCGACTAGTGAACACCAGAGGCGCTGTTCACGTTTTCATACCACTTTCATACATTTTGAGACAAATCGCAAACGCGTTCGAATTAGTTAATGTTTCGAAAAAACTTATACTAGAGCTACCGATGAACGCGCGTATTTCAAACTCGGTGAGAGCGTTTTCATACATTTTGAGACAAAACACAATATAAAGTAACATGTGCACGTTGATAACTGGGCTTTAGGAAAGTATATATACTTGACAAGACTAGATGAATTATTACTACTTCTCAACGCAAAAGCCTACAAAATATTGACTGCTTTCTCTGAAACTGGACTTCGGCTTGAGTTTCGAACTAAGTCATATTTATTTAGTGAAAGTATTCCGGCCAAAGTTACCCAACGATTGCGAAACATTATCACGATTCATGTCGAAGGCTTATTTCTGACATCAGAAATAAGAAAACATAGTTTATATACTTTTTTAAGTTAATTGCCAAAACAGATTTTCTTCTAAGACGCACAAGAGCGAAACACCCGTCTGTGCAAGTGTTAATAATTTGAGATAGTATCTCAGACAAAATGACAAAACTAACCAAAAACTGGCTGAGCCCGAGATACACTACACACGAATACTCCTTATTGCACAACTCACATAATAAAGCAGCACATACAAAAAAACAGGGAAACAGAGGTAGAACACCAGGCGATCTTATCGCGAAAGAGCAATCTCATCGAGGCAACCTTTGGGTAGTGGAGAAATGAAATATAAATAAACTAAGAGTACTAAGGTGTATGTACAAGAAAGTAAATATTATAAAAACAACCTATCCTCTCTCTCTAGATACCTACTTATTGTGTATGTGATTGTGAACGGATCAATATCGCGCCGACCGTTTTAATACTCGTTCCGTCTCGTTCCTACTGCCACCCTTTAATCTCTCTTCAAAAATAAAAATCTAACTTTATTCTTTTGCCTCTTATTATTAGTTTTGAATTGGGGTCGTTGTTTTTCTTTCTTCATTATTTCCCGTAAGTATTTTTATATCAACCTACGTACAGTCAATAAGCACAACTAATTTTTACAATCTACTTATCAATGGCACTGTTATTTGATATGATAATTACACAAAGATAATTACAAAGAGGGTAACGTACTCTCTCAGTAATGCCAGACGCGTTGCACGTTATGGGAAAAGAGGACAAAACTAAAAGCGCTCACTGAACGCGTGTGCGAAAGAAAAGGTGGTCGATATTATTATTTCTATTATTTATTTATTCAGGTATAAAAACAATTACAGTTCATTACAAAATAAATGCGCCAAACTGTAGTGACCAATTTGTTGGCGCGTCGCGCTCAGTTTAGATACATAACATTACTAGGTAATTGTTGTTTACAAATGTGAGTTATCTTAATTTATGACTAATGGTTCTCAAGGCATGCATAGTAATAGTAACACTAAAATGATATAATTTGCGCTTGTGAAACCTGTGAAACCAAAAAATTAAGAAATTTTGTTTTCTGTTTCTTTGTAATTATTACACAAATGTATGTAATTCCACATTAGCAAAAATGCTGTCGGAAAGTCACTTTAAGCTATTGTTGTAGATCGAACAAACTTTTGCAACCAATTTTTATTTAATAGTAATTTGTATGTTCTTACTTTGGAAGTTCCTAAGGCGTTAGTTCGTCGACCGTCTTTTGTACATATCGCGGTAGGCGTTTTTGGAATAGGTCTCCCTTTCATCATTTAGGGCTGCTTTGCACATCGTATGATTCACGTTTTAATTTTGAATCCCGGTTTAACTCACAGTCTATATTACTCATTTAGTCAAATTGGCGCCACACATTCAGACACCGCGGTCGGGCCTGAATCACTTTTCGCAAATATCCGTTTAGTCTACAGTGTAGACTAAGGTAAGTAGGATTAGTGTAGACTCTACACTAATCCTACTTACTTCCAACTAATATTACATTGTGAATGCGAATGTTTAGATGTTAAATATTAAGTTAAGTCCTTCAAATATGACTTAAACATTAAATTTGACAAGTAAAATCTGGGTTTTACCACTTTTGAGTTTTTTAAAACCACCTGACACAGAATTTGTGTCTAAAATTAAAAAATCAGTCAGAAAAATCAGTTATAAGACCTGATTAATTTCATTCGATAGAAAAATATCGCAAAGTTACCCCTTTTTGAAATGTTTTTTCAATATTATGGCAATATTAGGTACTTATTTACATTTAATTTTTGGACTCAATTTAAGAAATTGAATAGTTAAAGACAAATTCGTATGCGTTGCTTTGTAAAATGATTGGTTTAATGACTATGTTTAAATGTTTACGCAAACTAGGCGCAGAGCTTCCGTAGAGAGCGGGATGGTTAATTGCAAACACACGCATGTTAGAGCGGGACATTCGCAAGTAAGCGCTAGAGTTACTTTAGTATACACATTGTAGTCTTTGCCTAGAGTTACCCAATAAATTGGGCCGAAAGATCGATAACTCTAGTATGACCTTAAATAATATAATGATATGAACAGCAATGGCCATACCGTACTGTGGCAACATTTATGCATTTTGAATTGTCAAACAACTTCGCCTAATGGTAGACTGCACTGTAGGTAGGGTTTAGGGTTAGGTAATGCAAACCGGTTAAGAGGCCTTATAAGCTTGAACGTTCATCATTTCACGAAATCTTAGTCGATAGATGGCGTTAGCGCTCGGGACACTAGCGGACGACTCTGCACACTTACAACGCGTATGTGTTTTAACCCGGACGTAAATAATCTTGATCGTTTTGTAATTTCCAACTTAACATGGCTCATTAAGGTTTTATAGTTCAAGTTTTTACTTCAAGTACTTTTCTACTTGAGAAATGACGTTCCTTATGTTCGCTTGACCCTTTCCGCAATAGTTTGCTAAAGCGGGTATTACACTGTCCTGAATTTAGGACACTTAGAAGGGTTCCGACCTATACGTTAGAGCGAGATGCTTCAACTCCCCTCCACTAGTTAGGACGCCTAATTCAGGACAGTGTAATACCCGCTTCAGTCTTAACTTAACAGCTGTCTGAACAAGGGATTGTTAATTACGGACCGAAAAAATCGCCCCAAAGAGGCATGGATCGGGTTTTGCGGGAGTTAATAACTTTTTTGGATCACGAGATATTCGCAAAAATCAAGCGGTAGGTGAAAGAAAATTATAAAATAAATTGGAAAAATTGGGGTCTACTGTCAGCCTGGACTAAATATGAGTTTGTCAAGTTTAAAAACTTACGCCACATCCAGAGTTTTTCCCTTTTGTTTAATGATGCTCCATAGAGATTTGCGTTTTACTTTTCCAAACGATTGGTTTTTATGTTTGTTGCCCATGGTAAAATGGAAACTGCAATAGAAAGCAGTCACTGTGGCCGATGACCGATGACGATATTGTATCTAAAAGTAATAAAAACATAGGTATGTATTTTAAGAGTTCAGAGGTAAACGTGTTTTTCATTTTTAAAATGCATCTGATATAATATCGGGTAAAGTCACAAGGAATCATGCTGATGCAACATGTGCATATGAGGTGAGGTGACCATCACAAGACACTTGGACCTCGTCTAAGTCGATGTTACTTGTCAAGACTCAAGACAAGTTCAAGGAGCCCAAACACGGCGGTACTGTAATGAACATATTAGAAGTACCACTCTCCGACTCCATCATGATGGTACTTGTCAAGACGATTCCAAAGAGGCCAAACACGACGGCGCTTAGGAGTTATTGTTACCACCTCCTGATTCCATTATGATACCCTTGGACCTCTTCTAGGTCAATGGTACTTGTCAAGACGAACCCAACAAGCCCAATCACGGCGGTGCTGTGATGAGCATGAGCAGTTCCAGTGACCATCTCCTGACTCCATCATGGGACCCTGTACCTCACCTATTCCGATGCTACTCATCAAAACAAATCCAACAAGCCCAAACACGGCGGTGCTATGATGAGCAAGAGCATATGAGGAGTTCCGGTGACCAACTCCTGACTCCTTCATGAGACCCTGGATAAATAATATAACATACTTACAGGATCTTGATCGTTCAATCGCTGTACACGAGTAAAGCGTTTCTTGGAATTCCGTGTATCGTGTCAAGTATTCCGATGTTTGCAGCGTCGCGTGATCGACAAAAGTGACACAGGTCCGAAGTCTTAGAGTGCTCGGCACCGACTAAACACTAAGCAAAGCGCGCGGGGGCGCGGGGTTGGTGCATCGTAATTTATGGGTAATATTTAAAAATGTTTACCAACTTTCGGATACCATACAATCGGAGAAAATAAAAGAGTTAGTTGCACTTTAGGGCAAAATATGAATGAGTAAGAGAAAAAAAATTCAATGTAAATCGTATTTTCATTAAAAAAAATTAGGCAACATTCAGATGCTATTTATTGATGACATTATTTTAGACGAATCTGCAGTTTTTAACGATGTTACTATCTAGTTCATAGTATGTAGAATTGAAATGAGTTCATTTTGTACGATAATTAGTCATTTTCACATCAAAAACGTGAATCGAAACGATACGCCGCAGATATTGAAAACCCTTGCCAGAGAATGCGTTTTTACCAGGTTTAACGCTAAAAAAGTCAAAATTAAGCGATATTACTATCTAGAATAGGAAACGAGCTATCAAACATTTTAGTAATTCTAGTAAAGTTATGGATATGGATACTTATGTTAGAATCTATGATGAGAAATGAAAATTTTTGCTAAAAACGCATATAGGGCCTCTTAATCGAAAAACAGGTTTTTGACACCATCAACAAGTTACTTATTAACCGAATTGATATTTAATACAAAAAACAACTTAAATGGGGAGACTAGAAAGTACTATAACCCTCAAATCTCGCCGTATAATACGTTAAAGTAAGTATTAATCCCTTTTGATTTATATTCATTGCCTATAGAAATAAAAGCCAAATACCAATGCTTCTTATATCATAACCAATGAAGATGGCTTGTATTTCTTATATTCATATCATGATAAGGTTTTATTGTAGGTTAGTAAAGTAGGTACAGTCAACCAATTTGATTTCTGGGCCACTTTGTACCATGTCATAGTGACATTTATATGAGATCTCTAGCGGCTTTCATATAGATTGTCACTGTGACACGGTACGAAGTGGCCCAGAAATCAATTTGGTTGACCGTACCAAACTGAAATAAATTCAGTGTGAGAATCACGGGAACGTAATAAGAATGTTAGCAAGGCATTTAGTTTTGTTTATCGTGGTGGTTAAAAAACGTCAATCACAATTTGTATTATTGAAGTTGAATGATTTACACACAGCGGGATAATTTATTGCATATTTACCGTAGTCTAGCAGTTTTGATTCCATTGGCCCTCAGAGTTTCGAGATGATGGAGTCTTGCAGTCTTGTTTCCTTTTATTTTTTTTGTTACCCATTTTTTATATTGTTATAAATGCCAAGTTACGATGAGTTGAGGCGCGGCACACGTCCGACCTATCTCCCTCTCGAAGTATCTCCCTCTCGTTTGCTCCAATTGCATGTGCGACAGAGAGGCAGATATTTCGTTTTCGGTTCGCGGTAGGCCCTCTGTATATTTTGTTTTTTCCTTTGCGTCCTTTAATACTCATTATAAATTCTTGGCCCCATTTTGGTAAATAGTGTCATACCTATCTAAATTATTTATTTTGGGACGTTCTCAAAAGTTTATCTATCTATATATAGTAAAGAAAAAAAAAGAAACACATTAAAAGTACTTACTTTACAACTTCAATCATCCTATCGTATTTTTGACGATACGAGCGCTTTTTTGCTACCCGTTTATTTTTGCATTTGTTTCCCATTACCTTTAAAATATTTACATTTTACACACAACTAAATATTTACACTTTTTACATAATAAACTCTAATAATATACTGACGAGCAAAAATAACGGGTACACTTTCTATGGAACTTCCATACAAAGTGTACCCGTTATTTTGGCTCGTCAGTACCTATAGATAAGTGTGTACACAGTATTTTAGATTTTTAACACAAGACTAAAGAAATTTTTGCGATTTTTTCGATCCGCAAACGAGAAGCATAGATCCGTCTGGCACGGCGCGTCGGCGCACACTGTCTATTTGTATCGGAGTGAACGAGAGCCCACTGTTACTGTTACTGGGCGGCCAGGTCTTAGACGATAATAATAAATTAATATTGAAATAAAAAAAGTGCGGATTATTTGTGAAATATGACTCGTTAGCGGTTTAGGTATGAATATGTTGACTTCATGTTTTTAATTGCAGACCCATACGTCAAAAAAACAAAGACATAGAACCGTTTAATGATGATTTTAAGACCAGTCTTTGCAATTATTTTCTATCGAGCCGATTTCGTCCAATTATATATATTGTATCGAGTCCGTCCACGGTCTTTGAAATATGATGAATATTATCATTTCAAATAGTTTTTCTTAAAAAACTGCTTGAATAACATCAATTTAAAAAGCCTCTTAAAATTAAAATATACTCACCTTTTGAAGTGACTAAGTCTCTATTTTCTAAATCGACGCTTTAAAAGTGGCTTATTTTTTCGTTTATTCGGCATCCTACTTCATCACAAACTCAAGTAGGTATTTAATAAATCGACTTACCGTAATATTAAATTCGTTCTTCTAGCATTCTCTCTGGATGTAATTAAATGGTTTCGCCGAGCGCGTTTTGTCTTATTATGCTTGTTGCCCATTTTTTTTATTTAACACGGAATGCCCAGAATAAGTACTTAGTGACACAAGTCCGACGTCCGACCTCGAACGTAGCTCGCTGAGCACTAACTTACTAACTAAACGGTTGGCCGTTGGCCCGCTGGCCGAGTATACGAGCGCGGTTCTCTGGTTCGCGGAAATCAGGATTATTTTTAATTTTTTCAATAGTTTTTATTTGAGAAAAAGTAATCGTTTAAAGCCATCAAGAAGAACATTACGCATTAATTGATATAATTTCCATGTTGATAGTTAATGTGTGAAAATAGTAATAAATATTTAAAGATTTACACGCAATTTTTCTATCGAAAGAATTGCTAATTCATGCTTTGAGGCGGTGTTGTCGCAGAAAGATCTCGAACTTCTTAAGCATATTTTTTTAAACGTTATCGTCATAATACTCGTTACAATTTTTCCATCAAACCTCGTTCATGTAAATCCATAAATGCCATCGGTTGATACTTTCATACTCTGTAATATCAGAATATATATATCTGACTACCTACTAATGTGTATGGTGCATTTTCTACATACATATTAGTCAATAAGTAAAAGGTTTTATATAAAAAAAAACGTATTTTTTTTTAGATCTGGATTAGTTTCACACATGCCATTAGTTATTTTAGTTACCTATTTATCTTATTACGTAGTCGATTATTAAAATACAACACTTATGCTCACTCGTGGAATTGGCAGCCAAACTTGTAATTTTTATTCAAAGTTTTTTTTACAGTCAGCATTAAAAGTAGATAGTTTAGTAGTTACGCCTATGAAGACTTTTTTTGTACTGACTGTGGCTTAATAGGCCGGGCCCAATAAAGTAAGAGTGTGCTATGTTAATGTATTTTGACAATTAAAAATTAGCTAACAATAACGTTATTAATTAAAACGAATCCGATTTGTGACACCATTCAAATGGCTCCCAGATATTTTTCGCTCAATATCTATGGATCCTGCTTACGTGCGTTTCGCGTGAATGTGGAGCATGCGTAAGATATTGCAACACCAAACACCATTTACATACATTTACAACAAGCAAAAGAGATCGAACGGCAAGTCTGACACCAATTAGTCATATATAAGTTAATGTAAACCACTTTCCCCGTCTGGTAACAATGGTAGAAAGTGATTTTTGTTGCATAAATTATCAAGTCCGGCTGGCGATTGGAAATCGAGTAAATACGTTCTAATTTTATGTCTCCTTTTAGCAACGTCTAGAACATGTTTCTGAACAATTTTAACAAAACCTTCCGTCTTTTTTCCTTTGTACCAAAGTGCATACTTTTACACATTGAAAGTTTATGACACCAATACCTGGAGATCAAACGCCGTTCAGCATAAATTGCGCGCTTCGTACGGAAATGAGATTTCTTTCGCCTAGCAGATAAATGTAGACGACTTTTCCTGCCTTTTCTTTTATCCATCGTGAGTACGAAAACAATGGAATTTTCTGAAAGAATAAATTATTAAGAAGTTGTTACATTTGATAGGTACCGACAGATAGATTTCGTTGATTTGATTTGTAGATTTTTATGTGATCTGTATCATGCATAAGAGAATTATGTAAGTACCTATTTAATGCATAGATAAATAGTTACTAATTCAGTACCTACCTAATAGTTTTTAGCTGTCCCGGAATTATGCATCGTGAATTCGTGACAAACCAGCAAGTTGCGGTTTAACGGCAGCACCGTTATATTGTCAAGGTTCATGTAATTTAATTTAATAAATAAAATAACTAGGTACTTAATACTTATAGGTAAGTTACGGAATCAGTGGTCACTACAGATTAATTCAAATATTCCCGTTTAAATAAGTATTTCAGATTTTTTTCCTCAGTGACTCAAATATTAAGTAAGTAATAATGATCAAATAGGTACTTAATTACTAAATGTAAGATAATAATCAAATAGGTACCTACTTGCCAAAAGGTTTGGTCCGGTCCAGTAAACATATCAGACTAAAAAAGTATATCAGAAGTCCAGTATAAATAAGTTAAGTCACAAAAGTAGAAGTCACAGAAGAATTACAATAAAAAAACCAAAATTAGTAAATAAATTCATGCGCAGAAACTGCTGCGATCACCGAAAAGTTCCTACCATGAACGAATACGAATAAGTCGCGCGCAAGGCAAAGGCAAAACCTATAGTTGTAGATCTAGGTAGATTGAGCCGTGCCTTGCACGCACACTTCAATGGTTTACGCACACATTTACCCATTCCCCTAGAGGGACTGCGGTGCGCAGGACGAAAACAGAGGGACGCCCGATCGGGGATATTCTGTCTCATCTGTCGCGCTCTTTCGCCGCGCGCGAACGACAGAGACAGTCATCACCGCCGCCTGCCGTTTGGCGCGGCTACATTTCTCGCAGAATTAATTCGCGCGGCAACGTTTTCCACCCTTTAAATCTTTATCAAATGAAACAATGTTGGCCTTGATCGATTCCTTACATCCTTTGCTAGGTTTATATGTTTTGCTTTTGCGTTAATTCTTTCTTGTTTATGAAATAATAGTAAATGACCAGGAGAAAGTTTTCGAGGTGACAGGTAAGATAAGTCAGGGGGATAAGTCGGTTTGTGTCGTGAATCGCATAGCAGAATCCTCTCGTAAAACTACTAGGGTAGCTAACAAGCATAAACGAAACTAGAAATGCTAGTAGATTTGACTTGTAAAAGTGCCATTGCGGCCTAATACGGAATAAAGTTAATTTTATTTTATTATTTATTTTATGGCCTGTCTGACCACCAGACACCGTGGCCCATTGACGCTTGTGACTCCATTAAGGATCACCCGCACGTTGCTGACCCTTTTTTGATTTGAGGATCCCTTGAGTTTCAAGCCCCCAGCCCCAACACAGCGCAATCTCACTGGAGCGCAAACTCTAGTACCCCAGCGTTTGAATCGCTCGCGTGGTCGTGTCGGAGGTTTCCTCTGGATTTTCCCCAGGCCACTCACCAACCGCGCACTCCTAAACTCCTATCGCTTTATTGGGCCCGGCCCGCAAAGCCAGTCAGGTTAATAAATAAATTAAAAAAAAAATTGCATCCGCGGGAGCTCAAGCACACCAATGTAGCCTGGTTGAGCGATTCGGTACCCTGCAAGTCCCGGCCGAGCGCGGTCACCGCTCGCTCGGTTGCGCCACTTTTTTAAGGTGACGTGAGCTCAGAGGACCGAGTTTTTGAAGCCTTTTAATAGTAGATTGTTTGACAAGGGTCTAAAGTATGCCATATTACCACGAGATAGTTATTTTCCCGAACGCAGTGAGGGAAAATTGTTCGAGTGGTAATATGGTTTTTAGGCCCGAGTTATACACTCTACTTTTCACTTCAATTGCAAGAAAACACATAAACACAAATTATCTACCTAAAATCCTAAAATGAATAATTTATCTCTTGGCGGGCGGGCGTATGTCTAATTTGACAGCATGTTTTTTTTTTTAAGGCCAGCACCATGCCTCGCTGTGCGTGTTCGCTTTGCGTATTGGCCTCCATTTCTTTTGCTATATTAAGGAAAGAGATGCAACATGCGCTTTTTTTTCTTATAAGAGGCGCATTTGCTTTGATCATAGACACCGCTTAATCGTTAGAGAACTGAAAAACGTCTTTCCTCATTGGTCGATTTTAATACAGCTGTATTCTGGTTGGTTGATATTTTTACCAAATATTTTTTATATGTCAAATTACTGTTCTGTGATTGGTGGATTTAATAGGTGAAGTATTTTGATTGGTCAAATTAAGATGTTTTGTAAATCATAAATATGTATACATATTTTCCCTAGGGCTTAAATGTACTACTTTAGCCCCGCTTCACAAGTCTAATATGACACACTTTTCGAGCATGAGAAGTGAATAGTAGTTTATGCAACTGGTACATAATGAGGGGCATTAAAACACGAGTGTGTTTTATGAAACGAGCCGAAGGCGAGTTTCATAATAAGGTCACACGAGTGTTTTAATGCCTAATTATGTACAGTTGCATACATTACTTTATCTACACACATATTATAATTACTCTAAGATGGGTTCAGAAACCGTAGTAAATAAATACAATAATTGTGTTAATACAACCTTTTTTGCACGGTTGCGGAAATATCGAAATTAGAACTTGCAACAGATACCTGAATGTTATTTTAAAAAGTAAAGAGTCCTTATTCTGATGTGATCATGTCGTTCTAGCTCAAATTTCGTGCGATATATACTAAAAAAACATCGAGCTGACATCTCGCATCGACTGAATTTGAATTTTCAGTGATACTAGAATAGGGACATGTCAACTTTGACATTTAAATTTTGACAGTTTTGTTTGACGTAATATTTTAACATCATATATGAGATTAAAATGAAATATTTTATTACTGCTGTAGCCTTAGCCACAGATAAGAAAATTGCCATAAATTCATTGAATGTTGAAATGAGAGTCATTTTCTACGGTTTCCGAACGCATATTAGAGGATTTATGATATGTGTGTAGATAAAAGTCTTTTAAAGCGTTTGTAGATGAAGATATGGTTTTTAAAAAATATGCACAACAATTTTGAGAACTTTCTCTAGTTGAAACATCGATTCAAAACATGATTATTGATTATGCAACATTCGAACACAGAAAGTCTCTCAATCGAGATATAAACTATTTGTTTTTTTTTGGGAATTGTCATGAAAACATCATAAATTCACATAAAAAACAACTTTTTTCGTATCGTAATTTTTATTCGACATTCTGTGTTTTAAAGTCAATAAGGTATACTCACTTTCGTTCTCGCATGTCTCTAGCCTTCTCGCGCAAAAAATTTAAATGCCCCCTCTTCCCCCTGTATCTCTTCTTTCCCATTATGTAAATAACGCTAAATACACATCAACTTTAACAAGCGTGGTAAAAATTTTATTTATCTAAACTTAAAACGCGCGGCACAGCGGGTAGTATTTATTATACACGTCCGTCGTATAAAGGAGATCAGCGAAGACTGATTGAAAAAAGGGATGGCTCTAGTTATTTCCATACGCAATAGCTGAGACAAACATAGTCCGTGCGCTACTCTAACGTAATGGCGTAAGCGCCAAATCAAATAATTGATGTCTATTATAAAACCTGTACAATTATAAGGAGAATTTTTTTCTCAGGTTAGTGAACTTATCATTGTATAACTATTAAACCAAAAACCATTGTTAAATATCGGAGGGTCTTAAAGTTCTAAACAAAAACATCGAAAACGAGGGTTATGTTTGAGTAATAAAATTGTTAAGAAAATGATTGCTTATCCTGTTTTCACTCTTATCAGACTGAAGGAAAATAGTTCAAAATTAATATACTGAAAGAAAAAAAAACAAGTGAAAAGATAAAAACAAGTTTCATAAAAAGAACTCAAGGAAATATATTTTGTTTGCAGTCGTTTACCAAAATATTAGGTCCCAAGACTGCAAACAAAATATATTTCCTTGAGTTATTTTTATGAAACTTGTTATCTTATCTTATTTCTTTAAACGAGCAATTCTTGTATATATATTTATTTATTTATTTCGGAGATCTCGAGTACGGCTGTAACGATTTTGATGAAATTTGGTAAGTGGGGGATTTTGGGGACGAGCAATCGATCTAGCTAGGTGTCATGCCCGGGAAAACGCGGAGCAAAGCTCGGTCGCCCAGATATATCTATATTTCTATATATATTTATTTCAGGATTTCGATCTAGCTAGGTCTCCAGATATTTTTATTAATCGTTTGAGATTTCGTTTGTTTTAACCGTTTATACGAGTTTATGTTATTAATCATAGTGCAAGCTTTACTTTTACTTTCTTATGGCAACGGTGCTTTTGTGGCAACGGTTTTCTTAATTACATTGCATGTAATCCAAAGTAACCGCTGCGTTGTGCATCTTAAGCGGGTATTACACTGTCCTGAATTCAGGACACTTAGAAGGGTTCGAACCTATACGTTAGAGCGAGATGCTTCAACTCCCCTCCACTAGTCAGGATTCTGAATTCAGGACAGTGTAATACCCGTTTGAAGGGGATTCTACGATTCGTTCAGCAGTCTCAGCACAACCACGCCTCCCGTGAAAGAGACGCGCTTGCTTATGTTTTTTTCTCACGACAAAACGGGGTGCAACACTCTTCGGGAATGTCATTTTAGGGTTCCGTAGTCCGTACCCGAAGGGGCAAAACGGAACCCTATTGGTGTCAATCAATCTTTGTAAATTATGGCCCCATCGATATTGTCGATGATTCCGCCAACGCTATTGGTGTCGCCGTCGCCCAGGCGTCCGTCCGTCCGTCGTCTGTCACAAAATTTGTTCCGAAGAATTTTTTGACTTCCCATTGACCTATGAACTTGAAATTTGGTGACAATGTTCATTATTACGTATGTTTTAACATCAAATACTAATATATAGATAAATCACATTTTTGAGGTTGGTTCGGAGCCCTAAATGTGCGAAGTCCGACTCGCACTTGGCCGGTTTTTTATACAAATCTTGAAAAATATCTGACTGTGTGCAGTTTTATTAAATTTCCTCTTGACAGAATTTAGATGGGGTAAAATACCATCATATTAATCGTGCCTTGTAATAATGCGTTGTTTTAGAAGGCTGAATAAAAGCAATATGAGTTTTACTTACTTTATTGTTTTCTGCAGGAGTTTAGCATTTTGTTTTCGCCAACCCCTTCTCGTTCTTGCCCTATTTTTTTTGTTTCCCATAGCGGATAACACACAATTCGTCGTTAGTTTTTATATCGTGCGTAAGCCCAATCGACATGTGCTCCCCGTCCGACAGCCGCTGCAAGACTAAAGAAAGAGAAGCGGATAGGGGGAGGGGGGGACGCGTGGTGGCTCTGGTTATGGACGGCACGTGCGCGAATTTAGGTATTTCCTTTGTATTGCTTAAAAATGTGCACATTTTCAAAATGTAAAAAGTGTAAACTGTAGACAACATGTAGTTTTGTTACTTTTCAAAAATTTATAACCTTTTAGTGAAGTATATACGATGTACTAAGGGTTTATTTTCTTTAGTCGAGGTAACTTTGGAGTTTTGTTCTATCGAGCAAAGTATTTAAGCAATCGTGTTTCTAGAATGTATAGCATTATAGAGTGTATCCTAGCACCTTACTATACCTTTCTTTTACTGCTGTCTGTACTATTTGCATGCGTTGGCTCAGTGCCGCGCGCCACTTGAATGGATAAAATAGTAACGCAATGTGGGTAGAAAGATTATTTATTAAACAAGTAAGTACTTACACAAACCCAAACATTCCGAGGTTAGTTGTAACTTTTCGTCGTTTTCTTCTACAAATTTTACCGTATTTGTTACGTTTATCACCCATTTTAATTCATAAATTAGGGATAAGTAACAGGAAAAATAATTTGTAAGAAGACCGTTCAGAATTGAGTCACAGAGCGTCCGCAACCAACCTTCCACGGCCAGCGTCGCTGGCAGACTGAACAGACGCGTATATAGTATTCCAACGTTAGCCGCTCTATCAATAAGGTTGATTATTGCTTAGCTTTAATTGTCGCTTCGTCACGTTCACGAATGAAAACATTACTATTTACTACATAATAATTGATTTTTGGAATACTGGAACATATATTAAAATCTATCCGGTTTTTTTGTTAGAACAATAAAAAAGCTATTCTTTTTGCAAAAATAAACATATCACTGTCGTTAATAATTACGAAATAATCAGCATTAAAGCTTATATTTACGATGATATTTAGGATTTATTGACAGAGTTACTAACGCATTTTTAAATATTTTGTTCGGTTATTTTGCTACTATATTTCTTTTTCAGTCTAGAGTAATTTTTGTGTAGTGTTATATTACATTATGCCTTCATATTGGAACCTCAAACATCAATAGTTTCGAACTGGCCGTAGGAAGTTCAGATTTGAAGTTTCAAGCCCGAAACCACAGAATAATAAAAACCAGTGGAAATGGTACGTGCCGCGCTGTCATAAATATGAGGAGATACGCAGCATTGCCTCAGTTCGCAGCTTTCGCTTGTGCGTGACAGTTGTGACGCTACCATTACAAAAAAATCTAATCTGGTTTTTATTATTCCGTGCCCGAAACGCACTGACAGCGGTAGCGGGGCGGGGCGTCGCGGTGCGGAGGTGGTACCGGTTGTAATATTCGAACTAATATGAAAGGGTCCGCACAGAAAACCGGCCGGGAAAAAAGCGTTCTGTGCGGACCCTTTCATATTAGTTCGAACATTACAACCGGTACCGCCTCCGCACCGCGCCGCCACCGCTGTCTGTGCGTTTCCAGCTTTAGTAATAACAATGCAGCAAGTGATCAACGGCCGCAACAATTTCGTAATTTCATCGGTGCAGTCTTGAATATTCAATCTACGAAGTTCAATTTGGCGGGGTGCCCCCGCTTAAGTACCTTTTGAATACATCTAAGTTTTGCGTTGCTATTTACATTCGTCGATTATTTTTGAGCTAGTGGGCTCATTCGTACCCTTTTAAACGCTGCCCATAATCATTTTACTGTATTGACACATCATCGTCACATCTCACGTAACTATAATGATGTAGCGTGTCAGAAAAAAAGATTAATCTTAGCGTAGCATAAACAACGGTATGAATGATGTGTAATGTAACTGTGTAAGGATAACATCACGTGGATTTTGATCATGTAACCACGGCGTCAGCGTTGACGCAGGCTTCGGCAACAATTTATGACAGATTTATTTTTAAAAATTAAGATAAAATGTAATACATTGTCTTGTGACTAGACTCGTGAGATATGACAACCATTAGAGTAAATACTAGTTTGTTATTGCAGTAAATCTGTGATAAAAGTTTATACAAGTGTCAATATATTCAGTTTAAACCGCTTTCTATATTCGGTAATACGTTATTTTTGTTAGTTCTAAAGCTACGTACTATGGTAATAAACTAATAATGCCTACATTATGGCATTCTTTATAAACGATACGATGCGCTGAAGGCGACATGTCTGGTTGAATCCTTTAAGAAAAAAAATGAAAGCCAATTATTATATAAATCAGCATAAAACTTCTGTTTCTGCGACCGAACAAGTACCAAAGTGACCCACTTTTGAGTACCACTGTAGGTACTCCTAACGGAACACCGCTGTGGTAATCATTTCATGGAAGAGCCTCGGGTGGCCTGGTTTATTTCACAAATGGCCGCGAGGGTATATTCATGCTTCAAATTCTGTCTGGCTTTCGATACTCGATACTTTAAGCTGTATCTGTATCATGCTATACCCACCACGAAGTATCCCCATTATCCCCTATTTTGTACTGTCTAGCTTATGAGCTGGCGCTGGCCCGTTGTATTAATTCACACATAGATTTGGAATAACAATTCGTTATTCTAAATCAGTCTTAACCTGGTGCCTCTTAGCGATACTCTAGCGATGTTCTTTGTAAGCGTTAATAAGAACAGCAAAGCAATATATTTATATCATATTGTTAGAGCTCTAGTATAAGTTTTTTCGAAACATTAACTAATTCGAACGCGTTTGCGTTTTGTCTCAAAATGTATGAAAACGCTCTCACCGAGTTTGAAATACGCGCGTTCATCGGTTAGCAACATTATGTTATACTCGCTGTTTTAGTTTCCACTAGTGACCACCAGAGGCGCTGTTCTCGTTTTCATACCACTTTCATACATTTTGAGACAAAACGCAAACGCGTTCGAATTAGTTAATGTTTCAAAAAAACTTATGTACCCACGTACACCGAAGAATCCCTTGGCGTGCCTTGCCTTAGAGTATTAAAATTCATAGAAATCTAAGGACTTTGCCCACGAAATGTAAAGCGTGTTTATACGGACGTCAGTATAAAACACTAAGAATACGCAGTAAACCCGGCAGACGTGACCACAACATCATTTCAACTTTACTACCAAACGTGTCTGCTTGTCGTCACGTGGATTCATATTACGATTTCGTCCGGGCGTTTTGATTGGATGACCACGATAATAAGAAATAGTGTGGAGCAATAATTTGTATTCAACCACTATAAAAAGGTAGTAACTATCTATGCGATTTTTTAAAAAGAACTTCGGATAAAAGAACGGCTTTCGTCGACTGTGCAATTACGAATTATGAAGTTCTTTGGCCCATATATCCAGAAATGTGGAGTCATTGGAAAGGCTCGTAGTACAGGGCCAGGTCGAAGGGAAAAGATCCAGAGGACGATCTCCTACCTGATGGACGGACCTTTTAAAAGCTGTGACGAAGTCATCCGTAGTCGAGTGCACTCGCAATGCTAGTAGCCGTCAGAGATGGAGAGACATCGCAAGGGAAAGTCTAAAGTCCAATGCCAAAAACAAATCCGGATGTAAAGATCAGCCGTGTACAGCATCCAAACAGCCACGACCACTCTGACAAGAGTGTTACGACTGAGAAGAAGATCTAATGCGATAATATCAAATACGGTCAGAACGTAAAAAGGACGAATTTTTAAACACGCAGTTAACACTTTCTTCGCTATTCCGTGTGTCTATTCACTAAAGAAATGGTACTATTACTTATTCTGTGATAAATGCTAGGACAATTTGAATCGACATGCCACATAATAGTTAACTCAAGTACCAAGTCAAGGTGCTAACGTACCAGCTAGGCTATTTCCAATGTCCTCCATCACCGCTCACCACTATATGCAGTAGGTATAATATACCTTACTGCCGGGACTTTGTAATAACAACACGTAATCGGAAGTCTAACGCATTGTGTTCGCCTAGAAAACCTAGGGAGGTGAAGCGTTGTACAGATTACTAGCATAACACCATAAAACGAGCGCGGGAAAACAATTGAAATGCGACACAAAACCACAACAAAACTTAAGATATAGTGCGCGCCATCCACGACGATGCGTCCCTCCACGCGCATCTCATACTAATCTAGAGTTTGGCTACTTTAACTCCACCAAGCAAATGAACTGTCAAACAAATATAATGTGGCAGCACTGTGCATTATACGTCATATTTCTATGGAAATGTCACGGAAATGTGACGTGTGAGGTAGTGTTGCCAAACCAAATATTTGTTTGACAGTTCATTTGCTAGGTAGAGTTAACGTAGCCAGACTCTATGCGCAATTGTAGGGAACGGGCGGTGGAGGGGCGCGTCGTCGTGGATGGCGCGCACTATATCTTAGTTTAGTAGTTCGCGGCGAAGCAGTATAGCTTAGTAACATGAAACAAAGCCTTAGGAGGGAATCTTGCTTAATTAACGATGGAGCATCCCTTTATTACTTATTTCGTGTTGATGTAGAAATCAGGGTTCGACAAGACAAGATCACGTTTTGTTGACGTACGTTTCTTCAACAACCATTGTGTGGTAACACATGTCTTCCTTACACAAAACATGCACTACCTGAGAAACGGAAAAAGTCTCGTGTTTTATAAGAACTGATGTTAATTACGCTTTTTTTCTTCTCTTGTTGATTTTTGTCGTCATCATTTGATTACATTGGTGCCGAGCCGTTGTTGTAGAATTCCAATGGCTGACGGGATTGATTGATTTAAACTTACTGACGGGATTTGTTGTTTTTTTTGCTAAAATACCGAACCCGACCATCATATGAAACTCTTGAAACACGGGTCTGACACATACACGCGGAAAGAAATGACGCCGTGTTTAATCCCGGAATACGAATTGCTTGTGATCTGTGCGAGTTACTAAACTTACTAAGGGTGATTTAAGATTATCCGCCAGACGCGTAAAACTGTGTTTTCATACAGTATGAAATTTTATTGACCGTTCAAATTTTCACAGTACTTGGCGAAAAATAAAAATACGTGTTTTTTGATCTATCATAACCTCAAACTTCTTTAGGCTACTATCGTCGTCAAATAAGTATAAAAATTTAAACAGAAAATTTTAGCTACCTAGGTATCTCCAATTAATCGATCTGTTAATCTGCTTACACACACACTAAGGATTAATATAAATTAATCTACCAGGTTGTTTCAATATCGATTTGTAATCCAAGAGCAAGTGCATTCATATATGTAAGTAATTGAATCAGTGCTAACTTGCATTTATTTCGCTAAGAAGGTTACACGTGGTTGACAAAGTGGCAATTTTGCAGAATACGCTCATTCAGTTACTATACGATACGGAATAATACTGGTGAGATGATTTGTTTTACATTACATCATCGAATATTGCTGGCATAGTTTTCCTGTACAGTCAAGTGCAAAAATATGTATCCTCTCATAAATATGGTACTAAAACCTTAATTCACCGACATAAGAGCTATGGGACATATTTTTGAGCAAGTTGTATGCACCCATATTTTTGCACTTGACTGTACAGTTGGGTGGTGACATGCACCACGCGGTTCACACAGCTTACAACCGCACTATATGGAAACAAGCCATAATTATGTAGTCGCGACCCTCAGCAGTGAGGGACCGAGGAAGAAGAAGTTTTCTTGTGATACTTGCATCACTTGCATTCTATGACCAGCATTATTTTGTAGGTTTTTAATATTTAGTGCCAGTTGCACCAACCTGCTGAACACAGACCGGTCATCGTCAAAAATGGCGCCGGCAGCTGTCATCCCATAGGAGCTTGTCAAACTTTTCATACAATCAGATTTGATGATTTACGCTTACGATTACAGGCGGTTTGGTGCAACCCAGCCTAAATCTGTATATTCCGTTCCTAGTTCCCACCCATAGAATTAAAACGTATTGCGATTTGTTGTAGAATGGGTAAGAATCCCTTATTGATTTATAAGTAAACTTCCCCGTTTTTATGTGTTTAACCAAAATGGGTCTTAATAAGCATTATTCATGAGAATCACATACGTGTATATCGGTAGACAAGCATATAAACTGCTGCACCTGTATATACATAGTGATAAATACACACCATTTCTGCAACGCATTTGCGCACGCGCATAGCCAAGTGTGAGAGTCACACAGATAATGAAATTGGATTGGTGTGAAATGGAGATACATTTTAGTTGTAGAATGGAGTCTCATGCTATCAAGCCGAGATCCTCAAAGCCTGTAATCTCACGCTCATAAATGCGGCAAAAAACGTTATATAGATGTACTTACACCAGTTACACCACATCTAATTTTTTACGCTATCCCAAGGATTGGACGTAAAAAAACCTGTTTGAGTGCAACGACCCCACATGGTGCACTAGACAGCTTAGGTGACCAGAGGTCATCAGCCGACAGTGGGATCCATTGGACAGAACGTAGGTAAATTGGAGTCAAAGTGGACAGATAGAACGAGAGCACGCCTCAAATATCAGGTCGATTCCAATTCAATACGAATGCAAAATACAACGATGCATCTACTTACTAGGAGGGCCCAACCTGTATGTAAACCTTAAGTTTAATCTACCTAATAAATACTTTTTCAAACTAATTGTTTATTTTCACTTTCATTTTCATCTAAAAGAACAGCACAGGCTCTTACCGTTCACTCCTCTAT
The DNA here is from genome assembly GCA_951800055.1 of Cenopis cana. Lineage (NCBI taxonomy): Eukaryota > Metazoa > Arthropoda > Insecta > Lepidoptera > Tortricidae > Cenopis > Cenopis cana. The sequence continues at coordinate 15,460,121 of OX637480.1, forward strand.
CCATGTTAGTTTTTATTGGTTAGGTATGGTTAATGACTATATTATTGAGTTCCAAAGAATGTTATTATAATATGAACTTTCTTGCGTAAGCCACAAGGTCTATATTTAAATGGATTAAATTAGTTACATGAGAGAACAGAGAAGCATTAAGATAGACCCCACACAAGCGTCTTTTGAGCGTCGGCGTCCTGCCAGCGTTCGTGCAGCGGCAACATAACTTTTGCGTAACATTACTTAGTGTAAGACCTGAGTGGATGCTCGAGTCGGGCGTGCAGCGGGGCGTGCATGTTAAACAATTGAAACTCATACTGGTGTCCTGAGACGCCGCTGCACAAATAGTATGCATGCTCGCCCGCCCCGCTGCACTCAGGCCCTTAGGCTTACACTTATTGTGGTAGCGTCAGCGCAATGTCGCCGTGACGCCAGCGGCGTTTATCGAGCGTGAGCGTCTCACCAGCGCCCAGGCCCACGCAGCGACGACGCGATTCGAACGTCAGCATCTTAGCACCGTCTTGTTAGCGCCCCGCTCAGCGTCGCTGCGACGGATAGTGCACAACGCAATCCCCTCGTCCTGCTACACCTGCTATGCTACGGTGTACGGCAGTGGCACTATTATAGATAAATTGTAATGTATTGTGTTACGTAGGTAGGGGTAAAACAGTACTCACTCGATGCAGTCTGAAGATTCAGTATTTATTTTATCCAATTTTCTCCTTTTCCTAGAGAGAAAAAAAAAGCAAAAAAGTTTAGACGCAAGCCAAAATCACGAGCTGAGATGATTTTAAATATTGATAACAAAACTAAAATACTCTTTTCACTGTTAATAAATATACATTTATCTACACACATATCATAAATCCTCTAATATGCGTTCGGAAACCGTAGAAAATGACTCTCATTTCAACATTCAATGAATTTATGGCAATTTTCTTATCTGTGGCTAAGGCTACAGCAGTAATAAAATATTTCATTTTAATCTCATATATGATGTTAAAATATTACGTCAAACAAAACTGTCAAAATTTAAATGTCAAAGTTGACATGTCCCTATTCTAGTATCACTGAAAATTCAAACTCAGTCGATGCGAAATGTCAGCTCGATGTTTTTTTAGTATATATCGCACGAAATTTGAGCTAGAACGACATAATCACATCAGAATAAGGACTCTTTACTTTTTAAAATAACATTCAGGTATCTGTTGCCAGTTCTGATTTCGATATTTCCGCAACCGTGCAAAAAAGGTTGTATTAACACAATTATTGTATTTATTTACTACGGTTTCTGAACCCATCTTAGAGTAATTATAATATGTGTGTAGATAAAGTAATGTATGCAACTGTACATAATTAGGCATTAAAACACTCGTGTGACCTTATTATGAAACTCGCCTTCGGCTCGTTTCATAAAACACACTCGTGTTTTAATGCCCCTCATTATGTACCAGTTGCATAAACTACTATTTTACTTACGTTACTTCCATTGTTTTTTGGAATCTTCTGAGTTGTCTTCGTCGAGATTTTTTCTTTTTATTTAATTGTTTGTTACCCATAATAACTTTTTACGCACACGGTATATCAATAGGCACGGTATATTTTTATTACAAGTAACACCATAATATTATATTAATTATTAATTCCAATAAAATCATATTTTTTTTTGGGGAAACGTGGTACAGGTCGTACTGGCATGAGCGCTCAGCCATCACTGTCACATTTCAAAACAGGGACGGAGATATAGAGCTTGGAGGCCGTTTTAGGAAGAAAGAATTTGTCGATGTTTATTAATTTTAAAAATATTGCCTAAAATTACCGAAATTCGGAAGCTGTCAAATTACTACCTTAGTTATGATTGATTTTTCTCCTTTTTTTGTTTGATATTGTCACATAGTAAAAGAACAAGTAAAGTTGGAGTAAAAATTCGAATTGGAGGTTACTTTGGGAATTAATTGTATCGAGCGAATTGTTATGAATCGTGTATCGAAAGCTGTGTTATTAAAGATAATATATAATCAAGAATTTTATATATTTTTCTCATGTCTATAAATATCAATGATTCTTAGAAAATTACAGACACTGTATATTATTATGTTATCGAACAAATTTCAGCAAGTGAAAAGGTGACTTTTGCACACTAGTTTCGCCCGCCGCCGCCGCGGTAACGTCGCCTAGACGCGACGTTTATCTTAAATTTCCGAACTTCCGACCATGCCGCTGAGTTCACGCCGTGTCTACGCGACGTCACCGCGGCGGCACGCAGGCGGCGAATTATCGCGAAGAATTTGCAGCGTGCACGGCTCGTGCAAGTTACGATCGGTTAAGAAACTACCGCCAAAAGGGTCATTATTCGGGCGTTAGTCCCAAATTACTTTCGTGATCACGGTTTTGTTGAATTTGGATAAAGATTTCAATGCCTTTTTTAGTAATCTGATAAAAGTACAGGATATAAATAGTTGACGAAATATAAGCTGCACCGATTCCTCGAACAACTTGTATGGCGAATCGGTGCAGCTTATATTTCGTCAACCATACCACCTAAGGCTGCGTTTCCACCAGAGATGGTGCGAGGATGTATTTTCATATATTTGACACCTCGCTCGGCGCGTTGCGAGGTGTCAAATGTATGAAAACGCATCCTCGCACATCTCTGGTGGAAACGCAGCCCAGAAATACCACCAAAATATACAGTCAATTCGTTAAAAACGTGCCCACGAAAGTGAGGCGGTTGAACCGCACCAATAATGACCCAAAAACGCTAGTGTGCACGAGCCCTCAATAGACGCCGCTGGCGTCACGGCACAGTTGCAAGTGCCGACGTTGCATCGGCGTTGCGTTGGCGTTGAACGGGCGCTGGTAGTACTCTGACGCTCAAGAGACGCTAGTGTGGGAGGTCTCTATAAGCTTACATATAGCCTAGTTGATATGATAGTTGATATTTTACAAATTACATTGCTTATTAATTACAATTTGTACATTTTATGCTATTACTATTTTATTTAGTCAATCACACCACCTAATTACCGCTAAAATAACAAAATTGTATTACAACATTTTCGACGAAATAAAATTAGTAATACTAAAGCAATATTCCGACAACGTTAGCATGCAAAGTGTACGCTTTCGTCCCAATGAGATTAGGAAAGTATTGAAGTACTTACATAATCCCCCATTTAATTTTATTCATTATCTTCGCTTGTTCTTTTAGTCGCCTCAGATGTTCCCTTTTGTGTTTTTTCTTCGCTGGTTTTCCCATTTTGATACGACAAGGGTAAGAAATTTAAAAGCACCGCCCGAGAGTTGATCAGAATCTTAATTTCGACCCCGAACAGGAACATACATCAGATCTGACCTTCACAAAAATCACTCGCTGACTGGGGGACGCTGCTCACAAAAGAGATGCCTCGCGGTGGACAGAGACAACAGATTATTGCCAAGCACCAAATCAATAATTGCCATACAATGGGATTCTCCGATTCGCTCACCCTCGCCCCCCGTGAAAGAGACGCGCTTATGTTTTTCGCTCACGACAAAACGGGATGCAACTCTCTTCGGGAATGGCTTTTTTAGACAAATCTCGATAAATATCTGACTGTGTGCAATTTTATTAAATTTCCTCTTGACAGAGTTTAGATGAGGTAAAATACCATCATATTTATTTAATCGTGTCTTTTAATAATGTGTTGTTTTACAACTGCTGAGCAAAAAAAGGAAAATAAATTCTCAACTTTGGATTTTTTTACTATCGAGAAAATTTTAAGCAATCATGTTTCGGCTGTTGTCAGAAACACAATCATATAGTCAAGAATTTTATTTCCTCGTCTGGACAGAATAGCGGTTCAAAGGAGACGATATTTCTCGTTGTAGGGCCGTTATACAATTTGACAGAAATGAATACGTTCTTCTTATATATTCATTTCTGTCAAATTGAAGAAAAATTTAATAGGTACTTAATTTTTAACAAAATTCTGCCATTCAATATTGCGTTGTTTGTGCATTAAACTAACGCACCTGAGTACAAAGGGATCAATTAATGGATCGTGTTTCATATCAAGTAAACTCGTCTTAGTCGTAACACATGTTTTATCGAATGTGTTTACTAGTTCGAATACTTAAATATCTTTCTTTTCCTTTCTTTTCCACCTTCATCCTATGACTTTCAGCATCACATTCTTTAATGTATCGTACTTAGCCATTTGTGTGTTTATGACACAGATATTAATATCTCTTTTGGCTATCGAAAGTTTTCCACGTACTGATTGGGAATTTAACATGGGAAGGTTAAGTCACCATTACCCATAACTATGTCTATATATTTATATGCAGGTATTGCGTTTAAAATTATTGTTACATAGTTGTAATTTTATTATGTAATCCCATGCTAACTTCGTATGGACATTGCGAACATAACTTGCTGCTATTATAACTTCTGACATATAGGATATACCTATGTCGATATTGACACGCATGTCGAGTTACAGCATTTTGCACTTAATCTACGGCATTTACAATCTAACGCCAAGGAAAATCCTAATATAGAAGCAGTAACATAAAACGTGGTAGCCTATATTTCCGCATTATATTAGATATGTGGAATTATTACATCAGTCGGTGCTTTAGTTATTAATATTGACAGGCTTGGTGTTTTATTGAAGATAAACTATAAATGAACTATATAAATAAATAAATATTTGTGGACAATCTTACACAAATCAACCTAGTCCCAAATTAAGCAAAGCTTGCACTATGGGTACTAAGCGACGATATACATACTTATATAGATAAATAAATACTAAATACATAGAAAAGACATCCAAGACCCAAGAACAAATATTCGAGCTCATCACACAAATAAATGCCCCGGCCGGGAATCGAACTCGGGACCTCCAGCTCCAGCTTCGCTTATAGGTACCGTACCTACATTATTCAGATCAAAATAAGAACAATATTATGTGTAAAAAGGCGTAATTCCTGTGTTAAGGCGAGGCATACCTACTTGCCTAGGGCGGGTTGTGATTTGTGATTCTTGCTTGTGACATATTTTTTTCTATCGAGCGAAGTTTATATTAAGCTAATCATGTAGGTACATCGGCCAATCTAAGTAAAGAAAATTAGAACACGTTTTTCAAATGTAACCCCGTTATTCATTCATTCAAGAATCCATACTTGTTTTCTTTTCCTCATGACTGAATCACTGATGGTACAAGTCCAAGTGTAATGTGTTTTCATACACAACGTGTGACTAGTAATTGCATTGTGACCAAGTGACCATTGTTAACTTTACCTCATGAAACCACACAGCACTTACTATTCACGTGCAAGGAAAATAAACAATATTTGGTGGCAAACAGTAATTTTTAATACAGAAGCCATCTGCGTTTAGACTGTCAGTGATTGCCTCAAGTCTCACCTGGGGGTCAAGGCTCCTCAAGGCTACCTGTCACTGTCTGATTAATGCTGTCGAAAAGTGACAGGTAGCTTATCTCGCGCGCGAGGAGAGACGAGATGCATGTTATGCTAGCCCCCCTGATGATAAGTGACGACATAACCTAACATGTTGCTCTCTGGTTCAGAAATAGCGTTCTTTGTTGCTTTAAACACACCCAGATTTATCTAACATAACTATATGTATACCTGTATTTTAATTCAGACATGAGTATGTCCTGAAAGTCACGCCCGACGTTTAGGGTCAACGACACAGCTTATCAGTTTTTTTCCGTTTTTTTATATTGCCAAGTTGTTTGCCTATTAAATAAAGGTACTTCAATGAGTTTAATTAAGTAAATTTTCTTCGTCGAACCCTCATTCTCAGGTTATATTCATACCTATCTATATAGCTATAAGAGTCAAATCTGCAGATTTTGTAGTCTAATAATTGTGCAGTGGTTATATATATTATGATTGAACATTTAATTGCGACTCATTAAATTAAACGGAAAACCGCGCTAGAAATACCAAGTTCAAAGTATAGAAGTTATCAGTGCCCGCTGTGAATTCCACCTACTGTATTTTACATTGAAGCATTTTCCTTTCATCGCATATTGTATTTGAAACTACCTATAATACTGTACTTTTTATTTGCGTTGGTTTTATATTGTTTTTTTTTTTAATTTGTAGCCTCCTAAGTCCTTTCGCACTTTACTTATATACATTGTACATGTACCAGTTCAAATTCAAATCCAATCATAAATAAATGCATCGTACTTGGAACAATTTTGATACGGAATACTAAAAGCGAACGTGGAAGGAGAAAAGTAAGCTTTAACTAAAGTTTTCGATGATTTTCACTTATTTCTTATCTTTTACATTACTTCCGCACGATGACAAACGTTATCTATTTTCTGATGGTACAAGAAAAGTAAGTACGGTCAACCAATTTGATTTCTGGGCCCACTTCGTACCTTGTCACAGTGACTTTGATATAAGATCTCTAGCGACTTTCATATTGATTTTCACTGTGACAAGGTAAAAAGTGGCATAGAAATCAAATAGGTTGACCGTACCTACTGTACCTACCCAACATTTTTTAGATTAAGTAGAATTTCTGCAAACAAATACCACAACATAGGTATACAAGATATTTATCTGACGATGTGATACTGTGGAATTATTGTTAGGTACGTACTTACTACGTAGTAGTGTAATGCAAATTAACCATAATATGTGATAAATAATGTACTATTCCGTTGCGGCGTCCGTCTTGATACCGGTATCGATCCGGTCTTCCCCGCCTTATCGATTTGTACACGGTTCGCAAATTAAGGATGCGGCCGTGCAATCGGCGCAAAGTGGCACGAGCGCCGTTAACCACGAGCCAGTAGCTCTAGTATAAGTTTTTTCGAAACATTAACTAATTCGAACGCGTTTGCGTTTTGTCTCAAAATGTATGAAAACGCTCTCACCGAGTTTGAAATACGCGCGTTCATCGGTTAGCAACAAATGTTATACTCGCTGTTTTAGTTTCCACTAGTGACCACCAGAGGCGCTGTTCACGTTTTCATACCACTTTCATACATTTTGAGACAAAACGCAAACGCGTTCGAATTCGTTGATGTGTCGAAAAAACTTATACTAGAGCTACAGTTAACGATTTCGATTGGTTTCGATAACTTTTTTAATTGACACCTTTTTGGGAACGGCAAATGTAGACTTACTTAACTATTGGTTCGTCATGCCGTGACGGTGCGAAAATGATTTGACTTAGTTTGGCAGATAAGAAAGGTTGAGGCGCGGCGAGGTTATTTCAGAACTTGCAACATCATTGATTACAAAAATAAAATATTTTATTACAACTAAGAATAAGCAATTTATTATGACAGATTTTTTTTGTAAAAGCTTCTGAAATCTATTTATTTTTAGGAATATTATAATATAGGTATACTTATCATGTCATATAAATAATTATGTAACAGTGACTAACACATAATAACTATTTTTTATTCAGCTAACAGACTAAAAATATGTTAAACTCAAGATCACGATTTTTTTAGCGCTATGAGTCACTTCGCAAACTAACGCCACGTAATTTTGTTCGCAGATGCCCCAAATGATGCGAATTACATGATATGCGGCGTCGTCATTGCCATGGCCCTGGTAGGGCTAATTATCGTGCTCCTCGCCCTCACTATAAAGTAAGTATAATAGTACAGTACCTATAAGTCTACTCTAATAGTACATTACTTATTAAGGGCGGTTAAACAAAGAATGTCTCAGATCAGTAAATATTTGATGCCCGAGCCGAAGACAAGGGTGATAAATATGCGATCTGATGCTTTCTTTATTACCGCCCGTGGTAAGTACAAAATTTTGTCACCGTCTGGTCGGAAAGTGGGATTACCCGCGCGCGGAGCGTGCTGTAATTGCCACTTTATGGCCAGGTGTGACATAAGAAGGTTATATACTGTTCAAAAGAAATAAGGGACACTTATGTATTTCTGTTCTACTGTTAATTATTGGACATGAGTTAATTGTGAAAATCCACGTTGAAAGGGACATTCGAATACAATAGTGAATCGGTGCGACGTATAAGCGCCTGCCGCCATAAGGTCCCTTTTAATGTGATCACAATTGATAAGTGGCTAATTAATGATGTCCCGCATTATAAATCCTAAGCTCTTTTATGCGGGTGTTTAACTCTACGAGCTGGAAAATATATTATACACTCACGGACAAAGAATACGGGTCGGTAAAAAACCGTCATATTTCCTAAAATACGGCGAGATTGTAAGTTTTTTTAAATCATGTCATTATCTTTATTTAATTTTACATATATACTGCAAAAGTAACAGCCAAAAATAGTAACGTTTCCAAATTTAAATCGGACTCTTAAAAACCTATGAAAAAAACAACGTTAACGTAGCGAGATATCGCGAAAATCGTCATTTTTGGACATTGATATTTTTATGATAGGATCCCGGAAATTGCTAATACAGTTGGGCAATACGAAGAATAGAATAATATGTAAATGAAACGAAGTGTAGAATACGTATTTAACAAAACCTATTGAGGCTATTTAAACTAGGGTGACCCGAAATTTTTGACCGCGAGTGTATATTTAATACTGTTCACTGTTTAGTATAATTTTTACTCAGGTAACGATCAAAATACAGTGGCCCCTATGTTCTTTTGAGTGGTATAGTATAGTCCTTTTATATCACGAGCGCGGATCGGCCATGGTTGTAGTTATGATTATGACACATTCAAACACATAGACAACGTCAACGTGAACTCATAGCTCCTACACATATACAATATGCATGTGTGACTCACCCGGGCTCGTGAGATAAAAGTAGGTACTATATAGATGTAAGTAACGTACCGTTACTTACGTAATATATTAGCAGGTGTCATAATTAATGTCAGATGCTACCTACTGTTTGTTTAATATTTAATCGATAAGCGATATTCAACGCAGCAGATACGACCTGATTGATGAGTCATACAATACAACACAAGAACACTGCCGTATCAGAGATGATTCATCTAATTTGTATACCTTAAGTGAGTTGTCAGCTTCCGGTGAAGTTATTTTACATAGAAATATTTGAAACGTGTAATGGTTAAAGTAATACAGACCATTTAGGCTGGTTTTCCACTAGAGCTATGCTACGCAGCTATGCTGCGAGGATGCGCTACGAGCTATGCGACCGTTTCCACTTAAGCTACACTATGTAGCTGTACGAGGTAGATTCGCTATGAAGATGCGCAGCCGCGAAGTAGCTGTGCGAGGAAGATGCGGAGCTCGAGCTATGCGATGTATCGACAATGGGCGCGGGGAGCGGCAGCTTGGTGAGGGGGGAAGCGCTCACGCATCCGTAGCGCGCATCCGTAGCACGCATCCATAGCACGCATCCGCAGCTCGCACCTTTCCATATAAAAAACATAGCTTAGCTGAACCCTTTTCCACCAGAGCTATGCTATGTGAATAAAGGAATGTGATTGGTGGATTTCAAACGCATCCATAGCAACGTAGCATAGCATAGCTCTAGTGGAAAATCAGCCTTAAGATGTGCTATAACAGCTATGATGCGAGGATGTGCTACTGATAAAGCTACGCTATGGAACCGTTTCCTCTAATGCCAAGCTTTGTAGCAGTTCGAGGAAGATAGGCTATGAAGATGCGCAGCCGCGAGCTAGCTGGGCGAGGAAGGTGCGCCGCTCGAGCACTAGCGACCATCCATAGCATGCATCCATAGCACGTATCCACAGCATGCATCCAGAGCACGCATACGCCCATATGTAAAAACATAGCTTAGTTGAATCCGTTTCCACCAATGCTATGGTATGTGCACCAATGAATTTGATTGGTGAATATCAAACGCATCGCAACCTCGTAGCATAGCATATCTCTAGTGGAAAACACCCTTATTGCAGAGTACGAGCATGTGTATCCAAAAAAATCGCCGGCATAATACGACATTTTGCCGCTGTTGCCCCTCACGCGCTAACTAAACTTGACAGAAAGTGATGAATGGTTTATCTGTCGCGTAACTTTGCTAATATTGACCAACCTCTAAAGACGGTGGCCCTTTCATCTTCATGTAGTTACTCATATCGTTTTCCATGTTGCATCATGCAGATAATTTCGGGGTCCTCCGCGCCCGCCACCTAAATAAAGTCTAGCGGCTCCTATTAGAACTCTTCGTATAAAAAACTTAGAACGATACGGCTATGGCTATTGACATTGGCAGGTTCAATAGACTTAGAAATCGGGTCGTGTTCCCATTGAGCCGGGTTCATTCAACCGGGAAAACATTGCAGATTTTTACGCGTTCACACCGAGGTCTGACACGTTATGAATAAGTCATGGTTCTTTTACAACATTATAAGGTCAATGTTTCAATGATTGACATGATAATTGTAGTAATTGACACCCTAGAACCTAGATTGATTGAGGTAAACAGGTTAAAATCTGATTCAAAACTTGGCGATGGTTTTTTTTTTATGTGTTTGCTCACCTTTATTGCTATGAATTAGGTAATATTGAAGTGTCAAGTATCGAGGATTGCCTTACATGTAGTTAATATTGTTTTAATTGATGTAGCAAAGAAAACTGAAGCTGACAACTCACTTGTCTGATACAATGATCAGCAATGTGTTCTCAGAAAGTTCTGGTCTATTCAATTTTATTTCTGATTATTATTTTGTAAACGTTACTGCTGGTCTCATTGTCTGATCATTGTCTCAGATGTTTAATGTAATCATTATAAGTGACACAAACGTTAAAGTTCATCTTAGTTTGTTTAGCACAAAATAAAATGGAACAAAAGGCCATATGATAATTATTATTTTTAATAAGTCTAGCCAGCTAAACCTAGATTAGAACCTGGTAACGTGCCGACGTTTTGAATGTAAATATTTTGATAAAAACTAAGATAAGTATATGGAATGATTGATGGTGGAAGTAAATCATTTTAGGAACATAAAACTTGTGCCAAATTACGTCTTCTTCAAACTGCGCGGCAAGAAGAAGGATATCGCAGTTTGTTAAGTGTTTATCTGCAAGTAAAATAATATTATAGACTATAGAGTCACGCAATATTAAAATTTGGCTGTATCACGATTTTTAATGGAAACAACCTTGTTAATTATGATGAAAGTGTTAGTCCAGAAATTAGTAGCTTGTGATTACAAGCTGGGTATACTTAGTAAGATTTAATAACTTCGTCGTACGCATGCATATCTACTCTTACTTTAATAGTTGTTTAGTATTATCTGACAGCTTTACTGTGACATAACGAAATTGTGATAAATGATTCAATCATTTAAATTCCAGTGACATTTGTTTGTATAACTGAACTTCTGGTGATCTAACAGAATACGTTTGTATAACTGAACTTCTGATGATCTAACAGAATAATTTGTTACTAAGCGTGGGTTCTTTGTCCTGTCGTAAAACTTAATATGTAGATTATGTAGCCAGATTTATATCTCGAAAATCTTCAACCGATATAATCGTGTTTTACTTATATTCATTTTACTATTTCTATATTCTATTCCTGATTTTCTTGATCATGAATGTGATGTGAAGTGATTTATTTTAGTCGATGGGAGCTATCATCTCCTCTAGCTATTGGATGTTTGACAGATTGTTTGTAATTGTTTGGATTGCAAACTGAAAACTGACTGAATGTTATTTCATTAGATAATCCTTTTTGATCAATAGTGGGCAACGGCAGACCGACCTATTCTTAAAGCGGCATTGGGAACATTACGTCATTTATGCATTTTAATTCAACTACTGCTTGCGTTCATATGTAAGAACTTATTTGATTATATAACAATATGTGCGAAACGACAAATAGATTGCATGCATAAGTAAGTATGAAGACTGGATAACGGATTTATTAAATACACCTAGGCTGATTCCTTATTGTAGTACTTACGTTTATTTATTAGTTACAACGCCAATTTGTTTCCCTTTTTCGTAATAGGTCTACCTAAGCAAGTTCTAACCATCGAGAACTGATCTAAAACGTCCAGTTGTACGTTCCGGGTTATTGTCACGCTCACATCATATAAATTGAACGCTTTCGGCTGATCATGCCATGTCGCAGTGACACCACTTGCAAGATCAGTAGCCTTGAAAGATCAATGACATAAGGCCATGTAATTTCCATATTGACTTGTGACATTATTCCACCAATTCGCCCGCATTCGGCACGTAACGATTTCTACAGAAACCGGATTGTAAATCAAAATTGACAACCGGAGACAAGCGATTCCATTAAATTAACTAGAAATTAAACTCTCTTTTCTGCAAACATGTCTACTTTCAAGACCTTGAGAAATCGCTTTGTTAATTTAACGATTTTATCAACATGTTGGGGACGGTTAATCGGGTTAATATGCATAATATCACGTCTAAGCGAGATTTCAATAGGCTGACGTAACCGGTTGCGATAAAGCACGAGTAAAATCAGGGACCAGACATGTCCAAAGTCCGAGGTACCTATGTCAGATTTGCGGCAACAGGCTTGTTGCTTATTGATTTCAAAGTTGACTCTAAAATAAATACCAGTAACTAGTCTGTTTGAGCCATGTCTACAAGCTGTTTTCAAGAGTCTCGAACGAACGAACGAACCGTCTCGCACGCAGGCTAGATGACTTCCAGCCTCCTGAACAAGCCGGTTTCCGAAGAGGCTTTAGTACCATAGACCACATCCACACGCTCCGACAGGTTATACAGAAGACTGAAGAGTACAACCTGCCCCTCTGTTTAGCGTTTGTGGACTATGAGAAAGCCTTCGATTCGATCGAAACCTGGGCGGTACTACAATCTCTACAGCGGTGCCAAGTAGACTACCGCTATATCGAAGTACTGAAGTGTTTGTACGAAAACGCCACTATGTCAGTCCGACTCCAGGACCGGAACTCGAAACCTATTCCGCTGCAGCGGGGAGTCAGGCAAGGAGATGTTATTTCTCCTAAACTGTTCTCCGCTGCACTGGAGGATGTTTTCAAGAATCTGGACTGGAGAAGGCTAGGCATCAACATAAACGGCGAGTATATCACTCATCTTCGGTTTGCTGACGACATAGTAGTCTTGGCTGAAACCATGGAGGATTTAAGTACAATGCTCGATGACCTCAGTAAAGCCTCCGAGCGAGTTGGTCTAAGGATGAACATGGATAAGACGAAGATCATGTCAAATGCCCATGTAGCACCAACTCCCGTTACAATCGGACGCTTTACGCTCGAAGTTGTAGACGATTATGTATACCTAGGACAGACTGTCCAGTTAGGTAGGTCCAACTTTGAGAAAGAGGTCAATCGTCGAATCCGACTCGGCTGGGCAGCGTTCGGGAAGCTACGGCATATCTTTTCGTCCAATATTCCGCAGTGTCTCAAGACGAGAGTCTTTGACCAGTGTGTGTTGCCAGTGATGACATATGGTACGGAAACGTGGTCGCTCACCATGGGCCTCATAAGAAGGCTCAAAGTCACTCAGAGGGCAATGGAGAGGGCTATGCTGGGAGTTTCTCTGCGTGATCGCATCAGAAATGAGGCCATCCGTAGCAGAACCAAAGTAACCGATATAGCCTTTCGAATCGCTAAACTTAAGTGGCAGTGGGCGGGGCACATTGCACGTAGAACCGATGGCCGTTGGGGCCGAAAGGTTCTCGAGTGGCGACCACGGACCGGAAGGCGCAGCGTGGGTAGACCCCCCACAAGGTGGACTGATGACCTGGTAAAGGTCGCGGGAGTCCGCTGGATGCGGGTGGCGCAAGACCGGTCATTGTGGCACTCTTTGGGGGAGGCCTATGTCCAGCAGTGGACGTCTTTCGGCTGATATGATGATGATGAACTAGTCTGTATTTTTTTAACATGGGACTTTCATTGGTAACCATTTGATCCTATAAAAAGGCGCATCGGAGGAGTTTTAGACTTTTAGTAGTAGGTATATCTGATCGTGTGCAGTTTTATTAAATTTCCTCTTGACAGAGTTCAGATGAGGTAAAATACCATCATATTGACTTAATCGTGTCTTTTAATAATGCGTTGTTTTAGTAGGCTGAGTAAAAAAAGGAAAACATAGACTCAACTTTATGAAAATCACTCCCTATTGTTTCCTCGTCTGGGCAGAACAGCGTTTCAAAGAACGCGATATTTCTCGTTGTAGCGCCTTAATCTGAAAGTATCCAATGTTGGAGTTCCGCAAGATCGATTACTTTTATTTCGCAGCAAATTACAAGTGTTGTGTGCAGGCACGCATGCGTTACAGAATGCTACTGATATTCGCCGTCTTTGGAAATTCTCACTAATCATGCGCAATATGTTATTTTATTGTATCATACCACATCATACTCTATTGTATAGTCGTACCCTAGTCTTTTATGTGTATTTTGTGACATAGTAGTATTTTACAAAGTAAACATTTTACAGACAGTGCCAGTTGCACCAACGTACGAACACAGACCGGTCATCGTCAAATATGGCGCCGGCAGCTGTCATCCCATAGAAACTTGTCAAACTTTCCATACAATCAGATTTGACGAACACCGCTTACGATTACAGACGGTTTGGTGCAACCTACCCGAAGTTCGCGATGTTTGACTTGGTGTCTAGATTGAAAGTAGGTAATTCATTACCTAATGTTTTTTATTATCAAAATCAGTACGTACCGCTTATCAATTACGAGTACATGACGTAATGTATGCGCACTGGTGGTTTCTCGTGACAGACAGATCATTAGCTCAAGCACGCTCAAGGCAATAGAGCGGTCAAATCATCTAAAGTGCTTTACCACTACAAGGCATGCCATGCCCGAAACACTCGTACTGAGATCATGATGAAACATTTGTATATTGACAAAAGCTTGAATACATTGCGCGTTCTGGCTGCGTTAGCTCATGCGTTAGCAGTGTTAGCACGGAATCACGCATTGAACTTTAAAGTTGTATTATTTTCTACTAATATAACAAATAGAGGTTACAGTCAATTCAATACCTATTACAAGTACTAACTACTAACAATTCGTGCCACTGTATTTTCCTTGTGTGGAAAAACCAAATTACAGAAACCTAACAGAAAAACCTACCTAAGAAAACATAATGACTAAAAAGGGTATTTAGCCACACGACCCTTTGTTACCACCTATTGTAAAAAATATGCCATTCACAAGAGACACCTTCAATTTAGGTGATTGAAAAGCATAAATCACGTAGCTGCTTATCGTGTGTTTACAATACTCGTAGTGATTGTAACCATAAATATTTTATCTAGAGTAAAACAAACTGATTACGTTGAAATTCTCGTATTAATCAATTTGAATGTTTATTATATATGTATATATGTATACATATAAGGTAATACTTAACAAAAATGGCTTAAATGATATAAATAATACACTCACCAGCAGAAAATTTGGCCCAAAAACTTTTCGTGATTACAAACTATACATTGAATAAATTAGATTTATTTATTATTTATTTAATTAATTAAATATATTACACAGCATTACAGATTTAGGTACTAGATAATGTTTAAATGCATGTTTCTAATTTGAGCCAAATTTTCTGCCGGCGAGTATATTAAAACTAACATAAACCGTTGATGCATTGTACCGAGGATTCAGGCGGCGTATTAAATTGTATGGGTGACATGGTGATATACATTCTGACCTCAGTGGAATTACTTAAGGGGGCACCTCATCTTTCGTTCTGGCGGGTGGCCCCATGGTGGCGTACACCCCCAGACAGATAAGATACCCAGCGATAACTGAAAAGCCACTGAGCAAGATGGGACCACTCAAAAGAAAAAAAGGTTCGTGTTTTTTTTTTTTTTTTTTTTTTCGAATTTTTCGCGCTGTTGTCTGGAGACAGCCTCCAATGACAGCGAATTGACGCCGTGGTGCCCCGCAGGGGCACCGCGTGAACACAGTTAAAAATACATACAAACACAAAAAATCCGTAAATTTACGGGAATGTGTTTTTGTCTAATGCGAAGGTGGTGGTGGCGGAGGCACACATATTCTTTAGTCTAACTATAACTCCATTAATGTCTGTCTGTAGGTCTATGTCAATGGTCGGGCCAGTGGGGAGAGACTCTATTCTTTTAGTGGGTGAGGATTTGAGGAAGGTTTTAGTGAAGTCATCGTCAGAGTCAGTCAGTACATGTTTTGGTCTTCTAAAGGTTCGTGTCCAAACAAACCACGCTTTTGTTTTGTCCCGTTTACGTCTTACCGCGCGCACGAGAAGACGAGATGCGCCATTGATTTCATATTTCCTCGTATGCGGTTTTAGGTAAAATAACATAAGTTTAACTTGATAACGTCAGAGTAGGTTGAGGTAAAAAAGGAAAATTTATTTACCCAACTTTTTTTCTTGAGAATATTTAAAGCAATGGTGGGTGTCCTATTAACACCTAAATTTTACTCTGATTTATGTCGTGGTGCGTGGCGAGCAGCAGTCGTGGTGAAACCTAACCAGTTAGCATGGAAATATACCATACGTCCCTTACCTACTATCAAGAGTATCAAGTATATAATTGCGACAGGGAGAAAAATGCTATAGGTATATGTCCGACTTTAACGAAACATCTCGAGTATGGTTATGATTATGATAGCTACTGACGACTTCTAACCGAACATAACTAAGTTTTAATCGTTGAAGATAGTTTAAATTTCATTTGAAAAAATCCTAATGCTTAAACAAAACTTACAGCGCTATGCTAGTACATACATTCATGATGGTTTGCGCATACCTATACCTACGCAAAGTAGCCATAGCCACCTTTCAATAACCTTCGGGTCAAATAGAGTAAAATCCGGGTCTAAACAATAAGACAAACTAACCGAAGGGTTTCTGTACAACCCAACATGGAAAAGATAATTGAAGTTTATATTTACAATCGCAGATCTATTGTGAATGTGAACTAGGCGACCAATCTTGTATGTAACACATATTTGATTTAAACTTAACACAACCCAACAAAGAATATTGAATTAAAACGGTACACAGATCTAGTTAGAAATGTAATTTGTCTGCAAAATCTTTGTTAAAGTGTTCCTGCTTGATATACCTACACAAGATAGCTCAGATCGAACTATAAAAGTTTCAATTCAATCATGAAAAATAAATAATGCGCTTGAATATTTACACGATAAAGATTGCATGTTGACCTTTTCATCAAATGTCCTTATAAATCATACGCCTGGTAGGTTCGAGAAACTTTTTAGTTTTTACCCGCATATAATTTACAAATCCAAATGAGGGTAGATTCGATAAAATCTCCAGTCATTATTCGAGTTGTGCGGGCGGGTGATGCCTGCGCGTGAAAGGCGTCTAACTTATCGCGTTATTTGCTGTTATTTTATTCACAGTCGACATATTTAGGTTTTACCTAATTGACTAGTGTTATTCATAACAATCATAACCAAAAAAATGACTTCGATAGAAATCGTGTGTGATTTTAGGCGTTATTTGAAGAAAGTGCTGAACATAATGTAAGTACCTACAAGTTTGTACATTTATGCCAATACTAAGGTGCATTGTTAAAGAAAGTTTCACTGGCCTATATTTAAATTGTACGCTCAAGCGACGAAAGTTGTTAAAACATTTTGAATTTGTTGGCACCGAAATGCAAATGAGAATTTGTTCACGCAAATTTAGGTTAGTTTAACGAGTTTTTTCGCCGGTTGCCAACGAAATTAACCGCAGATAGTTAAAATATAACGATGATCTATAAAAAAACGTAGTTAATATCAAAGGATTCAAAGGTCAAGAACGTTGGTTTGGTTACCGCCAGAGAAAAACTTGCATTTAATAATAAATAGCCATTACTTATAGGTAGGTTATTTATAGTTTTGTCGTTAAATTCATTCAATATTTTTGTGCCTAGTCATAGTTATAGTTCGTATAAAACTGTAAGGCCAAGTGCTGCCAAATTAACGCAGGCAAAAATCTACCTTGCAGTCAGAGCTCTAAGTCTAGTTTTGGTTGTGTTCGTTTGACAGAATTTAGCCTTAGAGTTGTGTCTGAACTATACAATCAAACTAATCACGCACTAGACGCATTGCTGAAAAGGTCAATTGAGGTTAATCATAGGTGTGCCTAAACGAAGCAATGACAATACAATATTGGGCAAAGAGGCCCTTGTAACCAATTAGAACTAATATTGAGCAATTGTAACCGAAGCCCTAGATGGCGCTGGATCTAAAGTAGATCTACCCAGTTCTGACTGGATTTTTTTAGTTTTAATTCCCCACAAACAGTAGCTAATTGTTATTTCCGCAATTGGATATGAGAACTCGTTTGCCAGATGTCGGTTTTTTAATTGTCGTAGTTTTTAATGAAGGTCAAGGCCCTGAGTTCTGTGCATGTTAATAGCCCACATATGCAAAATTGCCAATGTTTATCGACGTAGATCTCAACATCTATAGTGATAAGATATCTGTCCTTTCAGTATATTAATCTTGAATTATTTTCCTCCAGTCCGCTAAAAGTGAAAACACGATTTGAAAAAATTTTCTCGATAGTTTTATTTTTCAAACATAACCCTTTTTTTCGATGTATTTGGTTGGATCTTTAGAACCCTCCCATCTTTAACAATTATTTTTGCTTTAATTGTTGTACAATGGTAAGTTCTCAAAACTGAGAAAAAAGATTAACTTTATTACGTACACGTTCAGAATAAAAATCAATTTTTATGAAAAGTACGCGCTAAGCTTCCGTAGAGAGCGGGATGGTTAAATGCACACTCACGCGTGTTAGAGTGGGACATTTTGCAATGCATCTACTCTACGCCCTCTTAAATAGTTTGGCGATAGTCAATGGCGGTAATCCTCATTATATATATTATTCTGAGCCGAGTGCGAGTTAAGGGGATGTATCCCCATTGCAAATGTCCCGCTCTTACACGTGTGAGTTTACAATTAACCATCCCGCTCTCTACGGGACCTCTGCGCGTAGTTTTCGTAAATATTTAAACATAGTCATTAAGCCGATCATTTTATTAAAGCAAACCCTACGAATTTGTTTATAAATATTTAGGGTCTTTAATTGAGCACCAAAATTAAATGTAAAATGTCAGTAATATTGAAAAACATTCCAAAAAGGGCTAACTGCGATTTTTTTCTATCGAGTCAAATTCATCAAGTCGTGTAACTGATTACGATTTTGACTAGACATGATCCTTATCGAACACATATATTTTTTTAGAATTTAAGACACTATATTCTATATCACAGATGGTTTTAGAAAACTCAAAAGAGGGGATACCCAGCCTTAAATGTAACAATCATACCTACACCAATGGCCCAGTATTATTTACTAATACCAAAACATTGACTAGACTCCGTATTACTAGATAGTTCGATGTAACCTGCTAAGTTTGAGATAGCCACACCAAATTGCCACTTATAGTTGTGACTTTTTACTGAGTTCGTTCTTTTTTTTATGTTTCATTTAAATCTTCTATATAAGTATAGTCCGGACACGACTCTAAGGCTGGGTTGCACCAAACCGTCTGTAATCGTAAGCGGTGTTAGATCTGGTTGTATGGAAACTGACAAGTTTCTATGGGATGACAGCTGCCGGCGCCATATTTGACGATGACCGGTCTGTGTTCGTACGTTGGTGGAACTGGCACCAAGGCTAAATTCTGTCAAACGTACGCAAGCAAAACTAGACTTAGAGCTCTGACTGCAAGGTAAATTTTTGCTTGCGTTAATTTGACAGCACTTGGCCTTACAGTTTTGTACGAACTAAGTATACCTACTAAAGAGTTAAATTTCACAGCTAACGCCGTTTTCAGCTAGTTCATTTAGTAATGACGGCCGCCATTTTATTTTGGTGCTGTGCCAAATGTCTGCAACCGTACTACGAGTATGTAGCACTTAATAAACTTAGTGTCATAACAATGCGCTCTAATGTCCATTATCCCCGGTTTGCTTTTATTTTTGCCGTAGGTATTTGTAATGAACTGGGCGATTCACTTATATGCCGTAAATGATATATGATTAGTTAGTGTAAATGTAAATATTCGGTGTCATTCTGGTAGACTTTCTGAATCCGACTCCGAATATACGATACTGCGTGGATTGTCAATTTGGGCCTAGTCGTATTTTCGAGTTTGCTCGATGGAAAAATTACATTAATATATCTGAAGTTCTCTAAATCTCATCAATTATTTGAAACTTTATATGAGCATTCGCGTTATGGTGGCGTTAATAATGTGATAAATGTAAGAGAGTGTCAGATGCTGACATTTTCGACTCAGTGTTAGAAAGCGACAAATATAAAGTATGTTGAATTGTCTGTATTAATCTTTATAGCTCGATAAATACACTCCGACTACCTGCAACCAGAATTCCACGGATCCCACACGTTTCTCGGACAATATCTGCACTTCCAGAAGCATAGTAGCATTAGTAGCCCGAGCCAAACTCGCGCAAACCGACAAATTATCGTTAACTTTATTGGGACGGCCGTGTAGTTTGCAGACTTCATTGCAGACATTTAGGCTGAAAATAAAGTCGTCCATCCACTTCGCTCTCTGTGTGGGTTTAAGTGGTCTATCTAAATATAAAACGTAGGTACCTAAATTACCGTTCCCTTATCTTCTTCCTGACAACTTGTACATTGATAGTATTGCTCTTTGCGTCGTAACATATACTAGTATGTACCTACCTTTTTTTAATTTTAGAGTGTGAATTAACTATTATTTGATCAATTTATGATGAGTAGTGATTCCGACTTATATCGAGGATTAGCAGTGAAATAACCTTGTCATAATTGACTAGCTGATGCGATGGGTCAACAATTTTATGACATAATTACATCATTGAATTTCACTGAAACCTTAAGCCGTGAATATTTATGTCTCACGACATCGCGCTAATACACCTATTGATACATATATAATCTACATTCTCGCTGTACCTAAATAGGAAGCTTCCAATGTAGGTACAGCGAGAATCTCAATGGTCTCAAATCGCTAAGCAACTCGTTTCTTTTCTAAAATTCGCAAATCGCTCGGTATTTCAACTCTCAAGGCGTTTTAAAATCGTCTCGTAGTTTCTTTTCATAGCGTTTACAATGTGTTTTTAGTGAGCCACAATTTTCGCTTGTGTCTGTGTAATGTTTGAAATGCCATCTGAATCTTTTTACTTTTTTATTACAACCGTTTGTGTTCGATGGATGGTTTGCAGTAAATGCTGTGTACCTGGAACTATTGGGATTCCGTGGAATTCGCATGTTTTGTGAGCCTGACAATTAGACTGTCTAGTAACTTAATAATTTTTATCGTTAAGGTGGGACGCTTTCCATACGAAACGTATTTTGACATTCGCAGGCTAACGGCGTGATATTTTAAGAAACTTACATAAGTTACAAATACTCACGTGACAAACTAATTTGTCAAATGATTCTAGTTTATATAAGTTTATAGTTAAGTATATTATATAAAGGGGGCATTTCGCGTAAATGGAAAGCCAATTCATGAAAGTTTGTTACATAAGTTTCTTAAAATATCACGCCGTTAGCCTGCGAATGTCAAAATACATTTTGTATGGAAAGCGTCCCGTAAATATTGCCATGGGAAAAGACCATGCTACGTTGACAACACATTTAAACGTTGTTTGAATTGTAGGTATAGGGATTGAAAACTTGGGAGGAAAAAGTTAAAAAAAATACTCATATGATATATATTTAGTTTGGAGAACCGCAGTAATCAAGTGTTAGTGACCAGGAAAACCTATAATGCTCATAGAATCCACTAATACTATTCACATTTTCCTCGTAGTTTCGAGATTGCTTTTCCCACATTGATCATAAATCCCACTGCCCACGTTGTTACGAGTATACCTATCTTGACCTCTTTACGTTACCTGTGATAAAGTTATCGCGAAAACTTGTATAGTGTGCAATCTGGGTTTATGTTGCTGATAGCAAATTGCCATGGGAATGGAAATGCCTACATTACGCCGCATGTCGTTGTGCGCTTTTCTTTATTCATTATTAAAATTATGGATATAGAAATATGGATAGAAAGAACTAAATTATTAATAGCTTTATTTTGAGTCTGTAAAGATTTTATTTTAACCAAACGTGAGTAGGTAGGTGGACATTTTCACTTTAAAGTGTACTCCCTAGTTCTGAGTCAGAATACCCAAAAGCACCGAGATCCGAAAAAAAAGTATGGGGTACACTTTAAAGTGAAAATGCCCAGGTAGGCGTGGGTGGGTAATTACAGGATGTTGAAAAACAGACAAAAAACGTAAAGAACAGAATTGTCGGTCATTTGCGATACGGATAAGAAGGTCTTGAAAAACTTCGAGATTTCTTGCAAAGTTGCAAATGTGGTTAAATATAGGTACTCCGGTTAAATATAGAACCAGTATCGATTGCATTGCGTGTAGGCAGTGGACTGAGGTAGAAAGTAAGCGCTGGTTTTGTTATTTCAACTTGAACTGACTCATTCTCGCTTAAAATAACTTACAGAGAGCTCTATAAAATGTACATACAATTTACTATGGTCATTCTTAAGGACAGTTAATGACAAGGAGGACATTATGTTGTCAGTTTAAGTGTGAAAAATAAAGTGAATGGCTATAATAGCAAGTAATTGGTATTAATTGCATGAAGGTCGCCATAATGGACACCGTTGGACCATGACTGGCACGCCTGCAGTTCTCACGGTTCACAATACACCATGTCAGGGGACGTTCGATTGGCATTCATAATATGAGAGCTTGAATAGGCTGGTTAGTCATGTGTGGATTCTCTATGGAAGACCGTTAAGGTTATATTATTATAGTTCAGATTCGAAGCGATGATCTTTGATAAATATCGATGATCGCGGGCTTCAACGGACATATTCGTGAGATATAAAGGAATACTGTAGCGAGCATTCCAAATTTGAGAGCTCTTTAATAGTGAATTGACTGATACCTGGCTTGCCCAAGGATCTTGAAGTGATATTTTTCCCAGTGGGTTCACCTTTGTTTTAAGATATGTAAATGTATTTGTAATACCTTTGTGACCATATCGATATCGATACACATTATCCCATAACCTGTAATTTACATACCTAAATGGGATATTGTAACCATTACGGCCTAGTTTATCTAATCTGTTGATAGTAAAATAACTGTAGCTTTATTTGTTGCATAATGGCGAAGCTATGTAAATCATGACGTCAATGCCTAATCGACCGAAATTATTAGTTAGCTTTATTGGAAATCAACTGCATACATTGAATCTCACATATTACCTTTTGTCGTTTCATGGCACCTAGTATTTGAATACCTTAGTGCCAGTTGCACCAACGTACGAACACAGACCGGTCATCGTCAAATATGGCGCCGGCAGCTGTCATCCCATATAAACTTGTCAAACTTTCCATACAATCAGATTTGACGAACACCGCTTACGATTACAGACGGTTTGGTACAACCCAGCCTTATCCTAAACTTACTGCGGAATGCTTGGGATGTGTCTAGATGCCTGTTGGTATATAGGTACTTCCACTGAAAAACACTCGTTTATAATTCCATCGCTATTCCATACCGTGGTGTTAATAATATCCCACCGTGTTACATATACAATGATTGTTCAATTGTCTCCTGACTTATGATTTGGCATGTATGAATGCGCGCGGGCCGACATCCGTTGCTGTTCAGCCTGTTTTCAGTTAAGCTATGGCAACTGAATAACAAAGCCGTCTTTTGAGAGACACGTTTGACTTTAAACGATGTCTCTCTTTGTAGAAACAATGGCATGAAATTAGTGATGCATCTTTACCTGTGATGTACCATTCCGTTTTGTTCTGCACGGTGTTCAAGGACAGTGATTTCTGTAGAAGAATAGTTAGTCATGTTGTGACTTAAAGTTGTTCTTGAACCTAACTATTCCGCTACGCCGGTGATAAGTGAAAAGTGAACGAAAGGTGTTTAGCGAAATACCGTAATGCGTTAGTTGATTAAAGGGGGCTACCGCAGTGCGGGGTCGAGTCCCCATAACATAGCAATGAGTTAACGGGAGAGGTGCGTGTTCAGTCGCAGTCGCCACCCACCGCTGAACGAAGCGGTGGCCACCGACGGTCGCTCCGGCAGTCAAATAGTCAACGTTGGCTCGGCCGTGTGTCGAGCGCGGAGGCGGCTGTCTGCACCGCGCCAAATCGTTGGCGCGTTGCCGCGGTCGCCAGACCGCCAGTAGCCCAAACCGCCCGCCCGTGTGAAGTGTCTGTGTTAAACTGTTCGATGCTCTTTGCTCCTATCGCCGTCGAGGCGATGAAGTGTAAAGAGGAAAACTGCGAGGTCGGCGTGATCCTGGAGCACAACTCCCTGATCGTTCTGTCCACGGACAAGACCATCGTCTGCCTCTGCGGAAGGGACAGGAACAACCCCTTCGAGCGCGGGTAATTCACAACAATCTGACTAATGGTACGACGATTATATATCAACTTATCTCGTACGTGCTAACATACGTAATTGCCATTTAATTGCTATTATAAACTGTGCAAATCGATCGTTAGAAAGGATTATTAGCAATTTGATTAGATACCGTGCCACCGAGTTCCCATTAGGTGTCTACCTACCTGTATTTCGTTTGTATGACTAATTTCTGTATGTATTCGAATATTACTTTAGGTAAAATGTAATCCAAATCATTAATATATCATCTTATTTCTCTCTCACTTAGGCTAGAAAACCGCACTTGGGTAACTTTTTCTATTGTATTAGTGAAAGCGTCTAATCCATTGTGATCTTCAAATGGTAATTTTCTCAGATAGTCTGCTTCTTTTGTTCGCGTTTCACGTCTTAACTGCTCACGAACAATCTCTTAGTTTCCACCATTGTATTATGATTATGATGTATTTAACAGAGTAAATTCACAATTCGTGTTGTTTGTTTTTGTTTGGGTTTTGTAATGTTTTGTTTCGCGCTAAAATTGTCACGACTTTACAATTTCGTTGGCGTGGTGAAATCTTTTGCTCTAATTTGACGCTCATCAAGGCCCGACGGTCAAGGCGTCCCGCGCAATTGGCCATTATCCAGTCTTCTTGTTTACACAAAACCGTTACAGTTACATATTCGTATAGGTAACATACGGTATTGGGCTAAGTGGTATTGTTATGTGACAACTCCAATACTCTGTGTCTATCAGAATTGTCATAATGGAAGAGTGTGATTTGGGTGCTATTCAACATTGTGTAATTTAGGTACCTATACTTTTCTTATTTGAGAATGATGCGTTAAATATGATAGGATAGACTATCGACACATTACTTAACTGTTTGGTGAAAAAAAAAATGCCTCAAAGGTTATGAAAATATTACGTTTTCTAGTTACACGTTGTAAGTATAATTTTTCCAGCAAGCTAAAATAAAAGCACAAAAAGTACACCGTTTCCCGAATCATTGTTCTCATAAACAATTTTGAGACAATATCGGATACAAAATAATCCTATACTCGTGTTTCTTTTTTCCTAAAGAATAAAGCCAGACAACTATTTATACCTACTCACATCCGCATTCGAAGTTACTTATATAGCCTGCCATTTAGAGATTGGTGTCTGAATGAGTCAACTAAGACTAGTGAGACTGGCAAAAACTTTAACATACCTTCAGGGAATTCGCCGCCGACCGCACCGGGCAAGGTCGTGGCCGCCTGGCCGGTCGGACATTCGCCTCCCAAAACGAATTAATTCAAGGAATTTTAAGTACTGATTAATTTTAAGTAGAATTCGACACGTCGGCTATTTAAACATGGTCATTAAGCTGAATTAGACAGGCATGTGAAACCTTGGAACTAAAATTACGGAACTTTTAACTAGTGACCGATTTAGAAGCTTCAAATATATTGATCTGGTCTAGTCTGAAATTAAGAACCTTGGAGTTACAATTACTAGTTTAAAACGAGTATCGATTGAACAGCAATATTATGTCACCTGTCTGTCTGTAACTTGATACGCGGAAGCGAAAGGAAATTGATCTATCAATACCAGGCGCTATACGAGTAGCGAGATATTAGGTAAATACGTAATTGCTTCAACAGCGGCATGTTAGTTTATCTTCTTAGCATTATCTTAAGGTTATTTAAAATGGAGGTTAACCACGACAACCTTCTGCCTATATATATCAGAAACGTGTTAACCTACAGACAGGTACAGGTGCGCGAGACTTTCTTCCGACGTTTATATAACTGACATGGCGACGGCTTTATAAACACCGACGAACCAATTCGTAAACAGAACTTTGTTAACAAATGGTGTTCAGCCCGTTTTGTAAGCAGGGAACCCGATGAATCATGTCGATGTTCCAAGGATGCCTGGGAACAGATTTCCGGGCGCCATTGTATCGAATTTCTTACTAACAAATCTACAAGAAGTTGGTTTTGGATGTTGGCTGACGCTCTTTCGATAGTGTTTACCGCGGTACCTATAAGTCAAACTTACTGTTTAATAGATAGATATGGTCTCGAGGCTCTATAAACAGACAGGTAATTCTAGTTACCTGCCAGCCTTTTAGTGACTGGTTGTATTCAAAAACTGTAACTTATGCCAACAACAAAGGTTTCGCCTCGGAGACTTTGTGGGTCGCCTCTCAACAAAGCATTTGAACCTTTTGACTTAAACGAAACGTTGGCTGTCTCTATTAAAACGAGTCCCTAGTCGATACACTTTGACGTCAATGGAAAACGAACACTAATAATCAATTCATCAATTTGTATTGACTGTTATTGGTAACTGTATAAATTACGTGATGTAAGATTCCAGAATGTTATCTATCATTCGTTTGTTTTACGAGTATTCATTGTTGTAAAATATAGCGTAGATATAATGAATCGGATATACCTATTTCCATTAGTAATCAACCGTATACACTTACGCAGCGTGATCGTATTTATTTGATAGCCTTCCATTGACCTTCCACTTTCATGGACGGGTCAAAAAATGGGTTGATGGCATGGTAACTCCGAAATTATCTTTATTACGCCAATTAAAAATAAAAACAACGTTATTTACCTAATGGCATTGCTTGGTGAAATCGTATAAGTAGGTTCATGTTGCTTGTTACGACAATGATGGATGTATTATACCTATTAGATTTAGAAATGTACGTACGTTTTGATTGATAGCGATAGTTCGTACGATTATATTTCGTTTCGTATTAGTTCGGATCGTAAAGTTTCGCCTGTCAGTTGTAGCAAGTTTAATGCATTCAACGGCGCCTTTAAGCGCCATGGCCGTTAAAAATTAACTACATGGCACCCAGCACCCAGACGAAACAAATAATAGCCAATGCAGGTAGGTATTATTTCATTGAGGTCTCAATGCCAAAACAAACGAGCACGGATCGCTTCCTTTTTGCCGATACGCGATATATATGACTTCAATTGAATACGAAAAGGGCTTAAATCAGTATACTTGTGTAAACCTAGATGTTTTATTGAATACCTATATACTTACATTCTCTTCTAACATTGCGCTAAGCAGTCAAGGTTTCAGCGTTATTCAATTAATATTGAAACTTAAATGGTCGTACTACATACCGTAGTGTCGTATAATTATAATCCAAGTATAATGAACAAGAATTATCATCTCTTCTTGATAACCTATTAAAAATTGTTTTAGAATCAAATACAATAGCAAAACGACAGATATAACATCAGCAGTAACCTCAGTAAGTAGGTACCTATACTATGGTTACCTACAGATTTGTCAATGTAAAACATCACAGCATAAGTACCTTATTATCGTCTATCTAGGAAGCAGTATATATAACGTTGTATCATCCTTGACATAGCTAAGAATTTATCAAAGATAACGCTAAATAGATAAAAATACATGTAGGCACTTATAAAGGCATTTGATCTCCGCAATCTGTCATTGATTTATGAATGATATTCGTTTGAAAACAGACGAGACTGTCTTCACACAGGACGTCGAGGTTAGTCGTCCCCGATACCCCCTAGACGTCTCAAGGGTAACTGAATGGTTTACTACCTGTGTTTTTATACCATATGCCATTATACGAGTCAAAGCCCGAAGCTTTGCTTAGCTAAGGGCATTGCTCCTCGCTCTCCCTTGCCCTGCAGCCCTACTTTGCCTTTTGTAATCGAAAGCGCTAAATTCGTACCTCCCTGTTCCGTCCGTGCATTCAAAGTGTCGGCGGAGAGAGATGCAATAATAGCATTCGCTGCGTCTACTAGCTATCGGCCCAGCAGTGCGTGAAATGTATATGTATTGGTATGCATTTTTATATGGGTTCGAGATCCCATGTTATGGACTTTGAACTCTGTTAATGGTGAAACGCAGCGCTGATTGAACCCTCATTTGGTTTCAACGATCGATACCCAAGATTACTTTGCTAAAAGCAATTTTAATGGAGGTATACTATTTCAGTTTTCATAACCGTTCACTATTAATTGTAGTAACGGCACGAAGCAATCATGCTTGAAAGTAGATAAGTGGTTACACGTGCCTAGAAATACAGGAAATATTACCTAAGACTATCGTTTCATGTCGATGTCATTTTAACGTTTGTGTCACAAAAACATGGAATGTTATTCGTTACTTAATTGTGTCTGTAAATTGCCTTGTGTTTGTTTTCCTTAGGTACCAAATACCTACAAAATATCCTTTGACGCACGAACATTTTGTTTGGTAATTTTTAACAACAACAATGATTTACAATCGTCACTCACAGCTGCAGTAGTCGTATTCTGTCAGTCCTCACGGTTCCGATTAAAAACAAATTTGAGTATCTTTAGTTTAACTTTAAACTAGTAGAAGAGTAAAAAATCCAGTGGTGGCGTATACATGCGTCATTAACCATACCCTCCTGTCAGATACTTAACCGTTCGTAGTTTTTCGCGGAAAAAGGCCAGCCACATCGTCAAGCAAAAACCCCGCCCTCCTTCCCGCCCGCGCCGCGTCACGCACGCGTCTATAAAAGCCGCGCGCGCCCCTCCACTTCAACTCAGACGCATGGAGTACTCCGTAGAGGTCGTTTGGCACGAGCGAGCGCTTTGCTAGGCACCTGCCGGCCCAACTTTACGATATAATTCTAGTCATCGCGCAGCATCAGCTCGCGTACCGCGGTCTCCGCACGTTCCTACGAACAGTGATAGTGCAATATCCCCCTATTAATCTAAATTTGTGATAATTTAATTTAAATTTAGTTGTTAGTTACGCGTTACGGCTGTGAGTGATTGTGAAGCAATGTTGTGACTGCCCGACTGGAACTTATTACCTGTGATCCAGCCCAGTGTATCGGGTTGTTCTTGCGTCGAAGGACCGTTTGGATTTGGTACCATGGTTGGAAACAACGGTACTATGATGGCGATACGCATCGTCCACAGCAAGCTGAGGAAGCGAGAGGAGCACTCGGCCTCGGTGCACCCCGCCGAGGTGCTGACACCGGTGCCGGCGCCCGCGCCTGAGCCACTCGCCTTCCGCCAGCAGCCGCTGTGGCAGTTCCCACCACCGCTGCCTCCGCCTTACGTCTATCCTCATGATCAGGTTGGTACCGATTACTCCACTCCACATTACCATACTCCAGCGTAATCTATAAATAATAACAAACCAACTCCTACCGTTACACTTGACCTCATTGGAGCTCCGCGTTGCCCACGCCCCCGATTCCAGTCCCATAATTACCTTGGCGACTATTAAAACAAATGGAAAGTTGTATGCCGCAAACATTGTATTATGACACGATAGAAATCGTGACTGGTCTGACCCACGCTCCCCGGTTGAGAGAGAGTTGCTATAATAGCACGGCCACAGTATATACTGCCTAACGCTAAACAGATTTAAATGTCGGGACACGCTTGGAAGTAGAAAGCTGTACAAGGCAAGCGTGTTGTAACACTTCGACCTTCTTTCTTTGTAGTTGTCTGCCGTTCAGACGAGGCTAGCGCAAACGTGTACGTACTTTGAATAATATTGCAATACCGTCAAACAATTTAACCTCAATACCACGCTCTAATAACTCCGTCTCGCGGCCTGACTAAAACCTTCATATCATTCATTAAACGGGATGATGTTTCATGTGTGCTGAGCGTGTATAAAGACCACACACACCCGAGAAGCCATCAGGAAATAGAGAATGCTAATGTGTCTTTGTAATAGCGCATTCAAGGCTTGTTCTCATGTGGCCTCCGTTTACTTTGCAATGCTTCCTAGTTGCGGACTTCAATACGTCGAACATATTTAAACTAGCTCAGACAACGCCACGTCGTCTTTAAATATCATCCAGACGGCACGACCCTAAAAAAAAAAGAATTGAAATCCCAAGCCGGGCTCGGAATAATAGAACCCAGACACAAAAAAATCCCTCGAATAACAATAATGCCCGGGACGACCTTCTTGTTCGAAACGCCTGCTCGGATAGCAACCGCGTCTCAAAATAACCAGGCATTGTGTAACGGCTAGAGGTTTCAATACCGGTGCGAATGCAGCAAATGCATCGGGGACGCTAACGGAACCGCTAAATCGGGCAGCGATCCTTGCTCACAGGTCAACAAACTCAGTACGCTCCACATGCAGAGTTTACCTGACGGTATCTTTTCTTTGTTTCCAGGACAACTTGATGCAGCCCCTTGGTAACGAGCGTGCGAGTTTCCGTAGCCTCCGCAAGAACATCGGTGGCCGTTGGAAGCGCCTGGTGAAGAAAAAACCTGAACAAGAAGTGTACACGATCCCTCCCGAGCTCAAGCCACAGCTCAAGCAGATATACGTGTACTAGCCTTAGACGCAACTATTGTAGCAACTATTCACAGCACTGAAGCAGGGACCTTCAACGCTGTTCTTCAAGCGATGCCTTCAACCATACGGTTGTCAATTCACATTGCATATCGTTACTCGAATATCAACTTTGTCAGAACATCTGCACGGCTGCACAGCCCTTTATCTCTTGAACATATCGTTTAGACCAATTATTTCTAATGACCAATGTTAATTAAAATTGATTGACTTCATTCAGCACTACATTGTGATGTAAAACCTAGAAGTTGTATTAATAAGTATTAGAACACTGTTTGTGAGTGTTGTTCCGTTGCAGAATTCCGAATGTTGTGTAAGTATGAGTGATAGGTAAAAGAATTTTAGTTAAATGATTAATTTAAAGCTATGAATGAATTAGGAAGATGCGGTCGCGCATACTAGTGACGAAAATCCAATAATTATGATAAAAGTAAACAATGCCTTGTTGAACGTATGTAATTTTGACTAATTAGGGCATTTTGTAGTTCATTTAACTTATTGTAGACACAATCGTTCGTAGGCGACATCGATCAAATAGTTTTGTGGAGCATATTACACGTGTGTACTGTCTGCATGTGGCGATGTGATGTGTACAGCTATAGATTGATGCAGTATTTTATTGTCATTCATGAGTGTTGTGAGCGAGACTGAATTTATGGTACAATCAGACCGTAACGTGACTTACAATTCTAAAATACAATATTTTCTGATATTATTGACATTCTATATTTTTACAATATTTCACAAGATGACCTAGTTTGTTGAAAGTTACGTTACTTGCATGTTATGGTAGTATAATTTTGAGATTCTCGCCCGGTTCTTACTGTGATACATAATCTAGAAGGAAGAATAAAAATGTTATGATGACATATCGAGTTTGAATTGCCTTAATTACCCTGATCAATTACAAATAGGAAGGACCAAGGGCCGAGAATTAATTTAGCTCATATTGAGCCCGATATTGTGAAGAGTTAAGTTTGTAGCTAATAGAATAGGTACAATTCAGCAATTTGATTTCGTTATCTTGCATTAGAAGACACAATGTTATTATACCTAACAGATTTCTAACAGAGTGAAATGTTGAAATGTAATCTTTCATTGAAATATTAAAATATAAATTCCATCATGAATATTTTGTTTCCCTTGTCCCAAAAATACCTGATTTGCAAGAAAACATACCTAATAACTCAATGTTGTAATGAATAATGAGAAAGCAAGGAAATCATATAACATGTAGGTAACTAGAGCGAAGGTCAAGCTTATTAGCATAATTGCTGTAAGACATACTCGCACACACTACCTACTACAAGGCACGAGCGTGTTACATAATAAAGCTGCCTGCAAAAATACAACTGACCCTCGGAAACAGCAATAGCAAAATGTGAAAGCAAAACAAATCTAATAATAATAACAAATAGTAAAGCAGTGACCTCTAGTAGTAGTAAAGTTTGTTATTGTTTACAAATTGAGCACAGCGCTATCTGTGGGCGAATTACATAATTATTACGGCATACTGTAACAACACGAACTGCATAGATATGCAAGTCATCGTGCCAACTGTGGCAGTTTTTGAAATATTCACTAGATGTCGCTACAAACGTTGAGTACAGCGCCATCTAGAAAATTACATTAAAATTAATAAAGCGGTATCACTTCCTTCCAACTCTACAGATTCTGTTACAGACCTGGTTTCGCTTTCACACGATAGATGTTGTTGTTATCAAAACAATTTTGTTCCACCTTTGCAGGTTAGATATCAGTGTAATCAACAACTTTTTTTATAAATAAACACGACTCTTTACATTAGACATTTAATAAAAACCACAGAACTTATTTACTTTTCATTTATTTCCAAAATAAAACATTGAAATATCTATGATTACAGGCAGTGACTCGCTCTCTATTAACACGTTCACAGTCCAGTGCCCCATACATGGGTCACTATAGCCGACCAGTGCGGCTAGCATAACATGCATCTCGTCTCTACTCGCGCGCGAGATAGGCTACCTGTCACTGTCTGATTAATGCTGTCAAAAAGTGACAGGTAGAGGTAGCTTATCTTGCGCGCGAGTAGATACGGAATGCATGTTGTGCTAGAGGGGCAGGTACGCACTCAAATCACTATAACTGCATTCGATAATTAAAGCTTAATAAAGACAATTCTGATTTATCAATTCATATTTTAGTTAGATATTAAATAGCATTCTATTATATATTGTAATATTCCGAGTGCGTACCTGGTCGTTTCATAGTGACCCAAACGTGGAGCACGGCGGACATGTGATGGAAGTATTATAATTTGCTTGGATGTCCATGAAAATTGTAACATTTTGTATAGGGCTGTGAACGTGTTAATCACTCTGATTGTCTTGTCTTCGACAATAATGATGATGTAACATATTTATTATTATTATTTTTACAGCAGGTCACAAAGCGGCAGTAGGTACTTACCTAGGTACGAAAATGGTCGCATATAGAGTTTGTATTTTCTGAAGAAAAAATAGTTTTAACCAATTTGTACTTGTACCTACATATTTATAGGTATGTTCCTTAACCTTGCTAGGTTTCCAGATCCTTTATCGTCCTTGACAGATTTTATACCGAGTTATACGTAACAGGTACTTACCTACTTAAATAATTGTAGGTACTGAGTTTTCTGTCTTGCAATCTAATCCAATAAACAAACTTTACACTTAGGTAAGTACCTAATACAGCTACTCTCAAAGCAAATCACCTCACATCACTTCAAACAATGTCCGTATCAAACACTAAGTTAACAAAGTAAATAACAATGGTTCTTCATAAACCATCCCCGCGGTTCATCGAGCGGTGTAATGTTCGTTTTATAGCACTCGCTGTTGGAGATTCGCAGGAAATATCAAACTTGTATTCAATCTTTGGCGCTATACGGAGCGTAAAATGAGTTCGGTCGACAAACTTGTAACATATACTTATATTTTCCGGAGGAAATGATTTTATCACTGTTTTTATCACTGTGGAAGTTCCCCGGGTCGAATTAACTAGTTGCTTTTGACGTAGTGTTACATTGTACAACGAGCTACTCGCAACAAAACTGTTTCGGTACCTCATGTACTAAAATACAAATGAACAACAAACTGGACTGGAGCATACCTACTCACGATGTCTTACGGTACTTACAGGGAACTAGAGAATTATAAGCAATACTTATGTAACGGTTCGCTTTGGGTAAAATTGGCTCTTGCGCAATGTGCACCTCTCAGCACGCACCTGCGAGCAAATTCAACCCATCGTGGTTGATACTACAATCATCGTCGCGCGGCTATGATGCGGTACAAAAGTAACTGTGTACTTTATTTATTGAGAAAATCTACGAATCAGTTATGTACCCGTTTTCAGGGGTGACTGATCGTACCGTACGTAAATGATTATATATTATACCAATTTATTTATTGTACCTACTATTTCGTAAGTATCTTCTCGTGAACTTTTCAAGTAAAATTTTCGTTTTTTACCATACAATTTTCTTCGTAGGGTAGGTACTTAAAACGCAGATCCTGTCTTTTAAATTTCTCAATTAAAATCAATTACATGACCCAATAAAAGTACAAAAATGAGAGGGCTAAACTAATTACAAAGTCAATTATTACTTCTTCCTGCTATTCGATTAAAATTCTCCCGAGAAACAAAATGTCGGTCATGAATAAACATGTTTCGGCCAAGTCAACATAACATTCCGAAATGGCTGGTACGAAAAGAAAATTCGTTAAAACGAAGCGAACTAATTTCTTTCAACGAAATTTTCTAATCCATTTACGAAACCGTGGGCCGATTCATTCGGCGACGCGGGAGTGGAATAACTCAGCAACATACACTGCGTTTTTTACAATTTATCTAGTTTTTGTTTAGTTTGTAGCGCATATATAGTCCACTAGTAAGTCACCAAGAAATTCTCACTCTTGGACATATAGCATCCATCCCTTACTGTCAAGTAAGTATATGAGTGCGAGAAGGACGAATGCTATATGACCAACATATAAGCGATCGTCTGAGTACAAATGTCAGATTTACCACTTGAATCCTAAGCTTGGATCCTGAACTAGGGTCGCCGTCATCGAAATCAATGAAGACGGGTATAATATAGGTACCTATATACTCGTACTTATGCTATGCGTGCCTTTTTAGGGTTCCGTAGTAAACAAGGAACCCTTATAGTTTCGCCATGTCCGTCCGTCCGTCCGTCCGTCCGTCCGTCCGTCCGTCCGTCCGACCCCCGTTTTTCTCAGTAACCGTTAGTGCTAGAAAGCTGTAATTTGGCATGAGTATACATATCAATGACGCCGACAAAACGGTAGAATAAAATCTTAAAAAAAAAATTTTTTAAGGTACCTCCCCTACATGTAAAGTGGTGGTGCAATTTTTTTTTCTGCCAAACCTCATCGTGTGGGGTATCGTTGGATAGCTCTTTTAAAAATATTATAAGGTTTCTAAAAGCATTTTTTGATTAAAGAATTGGTTAGCGTGATATTAAGCTTTGAAGTGATAATTTTTGCTATGGTCAAGTGTCCCCCCCCCCCCCCCTGTTAGCTAAACGGTGGCTACTAGGCATGTGAAAAAAATCATGGTAGTATTATATACGATAAATTTAAAAGGAAAACTATCACAGCTAAGTAGACATTACTAGTTAACGAGTAATAGTCGAACTTCAGAAATGTACTTTGCAAAAGCAAACATTCGTACAATTTCCATTGATACCTTAGATAATGTTGTTAATTCTTCCAAAAACATAGTAAATATAAGTTTTCGAACTTTTTAGTCCACATAATGTAAAGGGTAGACGACTACGGAACCCTACCTTGCGCGTGGCCCGACACGCACTTGGCCGGTTTTTTAATCTGACTGTGGCTTAGGGCCCGATAAAGCGATAGGAGTGGACAGTTGGAGAGTGCTGGCCTAGGAAAAATCCAGGTGAGTTATTGCGTGCCCCAATTTTTCTAGGTGCTGCCTAAATCTGCTTAAGTTCTCGAACTATTGCGCACAATCCGATAATTTTGCAATTGACAAGCAATGTACATCAAAAAGTGATCGTCAACACTTCGCTTGTCACGTTCGGAGACCCCTCGAATCGGGGTGCACCGTCCAAAAGGCGACAATCAAAGAATATGAAAAAGTAGCCCCGTAATAGCTTTGCGCTTTCGCTTGTTAAATTGGTTGTGAATACTTGTGAATTGTGAAGTATTTTTTTGTTAGACAACTTGTATTTGTTTATTGTTGAATGTAAATTGAATTTAATCATGGTGCTAAGTGCTTTATTGCTTTAAATGAGTTTTTAATAGCTTCCTTAGCAAATTCAAATTCTGAGATCGCATCCTAGGCTGGTTATATCGTACCTACATATAAAAACGCTGAAATTGCAATAATGGCGGTAAACTTGCATTTTTGGTATGTTGTTTGGGTCCACCTTGACAGTATTTACCCAGATTTGCAGCAATTTAAAATGAACGCGCGCTGAGTTATTCCTGAAAAACCATAAAGTGGGGAATTTTCGACCAAAATATAAATAATGAGGTATCTACGGAGAAATTAATGGGAGATAATTTTGTAGCAAACTTAATTACCTTCATTCAAGAACATAAAGCTTATAGGCTAGACAGCTCTTAATCGAATTGACGTTAACCTTTTGGACGCCAACGACAGCATTTCTAAGGCACTTGACCCACCGCCGGCGAGCAGCGAGTACCTTCTCTCATAGTACTAATTCCACTCATTTTCTCAAACGAGTAGAATTATTATGAGAATGACAATACTCGCCGCCGGTGGAACCAGTGCCTAAGGCTTCAACTTCGTTTTTGACATTTGACAGATAATTGAAGAGGTTAATAATTAATATTTAGGATTAATTGGATGACCTCTTAGTTTTTCTATATTTTGAGAAAATTGGTGGCAACCTATTGTGGATATTCACCAGGGTGATACCTCAGAGCATATTCTTTTTTGATGAATTATTTGACAACTGATACTAGTAGGTATCAGGAAAAATATATTATGTGAAAAAGAAACCACAATCTGATGATCTGATTTAATTGTAATTTTACTGTGACAGTTGACATAATTTTGTAAATACTTATACTTTTTTTTATACTTTGACATATTATCATTGTTTCTGACGTGTAATGT
Source organism: Cenopis cana (assembly GCA_951800055.1). Lineage (NCBI taxonomy): Eukaryota > Metazoa > Arthropoda > Insecta > Lepidoptera > Tortricidae > Cenopis > Cenopis cana. The sequence continues at coordinate 15,496,984 of OX637480.1, forward strand.
ATATGATCCATTGCAAATAAATGAGTATGAGTAATATGAGTATAAGTATGATGCTATAGCCATACGGTAAATACTTAAAATGTTAGAAAACAAGAAATGGTGCGTCCTGTCGGTGTCACAAAAACTCTCCAGCTACTATTTACTTGAATTAGGTAGTTATCTTTACGTCTCATCAAATGTAAAGTTCTTCAATTATCAGAACCATTTACAAGTACGAAAAGTCTTTCCCCATCATTTCCCCATCCCCATTTCTATAATCATCCGTGAAATAAACTTGATACGAAAATTCCAGATTTGCTCGGCATATGCGCCTCAATCTTCCAAACAAACGAAGCGAGAAAATAATATTTCACCGCACGAGTTATAATGTGTAACAAAAGCATAACATTCCGGTTAACTAAACCGTATCAAAGGAAGTAGCCGTGGTGGTGGCGTGGGGTGCATTCGGCGCGCAAAGGCACAGGACGGTTTCCCGCATGTACAGAATATCAGTACCGTATCTTGACCGTTTCCTGAACTTTGTAGGGGCCAATTTTTTTGCCGTTGTTGTTTTTTTTTATTTCTTAGAATTGCATGAAAATTGGTAGGTTGGAAGAGCTCCTGATTCTGAACAATATGTGCACGATTTCCTACACTGTCCCACATTTTTTTTCCATTGAGTGACAAAAAGTATGGGATTTTCGTAACTCAGTGGAAAAAATGTATGGGGAAAAAAATTTTTTCGACGCCATGTTGGCATATTTTTTTACTTGTACAGAATCAGGAGCTCTTCCAACCTACCAAACTACAAAACACAAAACCTACAAAAAAAAACTACAACGCCAAAAAAATTGGCCCGTAGAGTACTTTTATCTCACGAGCGCGGGTTGGCCATGGTTGTAGTTGTGACATATATGAACACATAGACAATTAGTCAACGTAAACTACGCTCCTACGCTGACGCACACGTAGAGAATGAACAATGGCTCACCCGCGCTCGTGAGATAAAAGTACTTTACTGGTCTATGTACCTACAGTCACGACATCATTAGACTTGGTGTGAAGCGTATCAAATCAGTTGACAGGGTCCCTATTTGTGGGCAAGGCATTCTCCATACAAACTCTGTCAAAAATAAAACCGTATTTAGAATCACATATTTTACAATGAGCCCGCCTTAACGAATATAATATTTTTTTTGGTTGTAAATATTAGATATGCGAAGAAAGTGATGTGAAAATTTTCAAATATTTCAAATAATGAAAAATTAAAAAATTGAAAAAAAAAAACAATAAAAAAAAAGTTTACGTCACGAAATAGCTATCAGAAAAATAAGCATACTGACCAAAAATCATAACTTTAATGCAAACACAAACGAAGTAAATCCTGCACAAAGCTTGTATGGAGAGAGCTTGCCCTACCCCTCCTTCCCCACTTTAATGTCTCTGGAATTCTGATTTTGAAATACAGAAATGAAAGTAGCGATATAGATCCCCTTATGTCGAATAGAGACAGGGTTATAGTGGGTTGCGGACTATGACCTGACAATCTATCATATATCATATCATATATTTATCATCTTCAAGTCGGCCGATAAAAAGAAACAAACAATACATAACAATAACATGTAGACGGTAATATAATTACCGCGCTCTGTAGATGACGGTAACTTAAAAATGGTTGGTTTTTTAAATAAGACGGTGGCAAACAAGCGTACAAGTACGGTCCACCTGAAAAACTGAAATTAAAAACGAAAAACTGAAATTTATATGGTAAAACTGAATTTTAATTTCATGCGCTTTGGTATTTTGTGTGCTTTCTGGAAGGCCCGAGTTTAGGTAGCTAGGCTGTGAAATACGAGTACCGCAGATGAGATCAGCCCAGTTGTTGCTATTAAACCAATACCTACTAAATCAGATGGATAATGTTATTGTGTAATGTGGGTATGGTTGACGAAATAAAATATAATTTGCACCGATTCGCCTTGTTGTTCGAGGAATCGGAGCAAATTATATTTCGTCAACTATACTAAATCTAGTATATTAGTACTAGTGGCCTGTTTTTTTAACAGAAAAATCTGAAGAATTATTTTGAGGCACGTATGCTGTTTCTTATTTGCTTTACTATCTTTGCCAGCGGGGTAATCACGTAACTTTTCGAACGTACGGTAGGCATATTTTAATGTCATTTTTAGTATGGAATTTGACATACTACCGTTGGAAACAGTTACGTGGTTACCCCGCAGGTTACAGACTACATCGAAAAGAGTAGAAAATTTTAGTGAAAGTAGGTAGTTTGATATTTTCCACGAAATGTAAGTAGTAGTTAAATAAGGAAAACTAAATTCACAGCACAAACTAAAATATACCATGAGAGATATTTATTCGCCCGAAAACTATTGTTTGAGAATGCTCTGTGTTTATATCATTTACCTATTTTATTCCACAAAACTATTGTTAAAATATCTTGAAAATCAACTGACATACAAAATCTGCTGTCCAACCTGCAAAGTAAGTATTTCTCTCAGCTTTGAAATGGTTTAAATAATGCGTACCAGCTGGTGTCCCGGTATCAAAGTGAAGTCACAAATCAAATACTTTCAATCACTTTAATCAAAACGTCCACCGGCCAATCAATCAGTCAACGTTCGTCATTTAAACAGCTGAAATAAATCTAATTTCCTTGTATAAAATTCCAATTTTGCCTTTTGGAATCTTTGCAAATCTTAAAAATACTTCTGGGTTCCGATTACTTAAAACATTTTAACGGAGACTTTCATTTGTGATGTTTAACAAAGGGATCTACTTCACGATTGACTTGAGCAGTTCAAAGGGCGGAGGGATGGCGAAATTAACGCAATGTAGGGTGTGCAACGGAGGAGCAATAACTTCAAAGGGCGAATAATTTTCCCTATTTTCTTTAAAAAATCATACATGGTATCAGAAATGTGTGATGAGATCAGAAATATTATACAGACGTGCAGTGCTCAATTTTTTTTATACCACGACGGTGGCAAACAAGCGTACATACGATCCACCTGATGGTGAGCGGACACAGCTACCTACAGACGCTCGCAACTCCAAAAGAAAGAGAAAGACTCACGTGCGCGTTGCCGACCCTTTATAACATTTGAGGATTGCCTGTGTTTACAGCAGAAGGGACAAATTTAGGTCCCTCGCTCTCAACACAGTGCATCCTCAGGAGCTCTGGCAACCTTGCTCACCTCCAGAAACACAACACTATATACTTGTATACTAAATAATGTTATAATGTCTGTGTTCTTCTGCATGGCGGAGATACTTCCCCAGTTGGGCTGCTCCAAATTCGAGCAAGATGACATTTTGTTGTGCCCTACCCCTTTTAAATCTCTCATTGTAATTACTAATAGATAATTTTCTGTTTCTTATATTTATCCGTTTGCACAGTCTGGGAAAAATGCATACAAGTGAACAAATTAAGAAAAGATTGCCTATTGGGTATTAACTACGTGTAGGAGAAGTAGGTACACTATTGTTTCTGTGAGATACCGATCACTAAAGCGTATGTACCCAGAGGTAAGACAACAAGCGTTTGTAAAATAAAACACATAACCATTCAATTACTTTTAAAAAACAAGGCCAATCATATTCAATGCCTGATAATATCATTTTGAGGTTGATGTACTATCGATGCAGTTAAGAATCCCGGTTCCAAACAACTCGCTCTTCTCGATTTCAACTCGATTCTTCAGGTAACTTACGACGACGGCTGGAAGTTTGAAGTGCACTTTTGACTTCACCAATTATGCGTCGCACTCAACATTTAACCGTTGCTAATTGAGCGCATCACAATGCAGACCCGAGACTTCGTAGCATTTCCATCTGGACGAATCGGTTTTTGTGGGTTCCTCTTAGCGCCATGAATGTTGCTAGCTGTGGGCACACGCCATAGAGTGTGAGCATTGTCGCACCCTTTATGAATTTAAATGTATAAGGTTCATTTATATTCTTGCTTTTGTTGCATCGTTACGTAAATCTACGAATAAAACTCCATTTATCAAGTGTTAGCCTAGTGGTTAGTGACCCTGCTTACGAAGCTAACGGTCCTGTGCTGTGTTCGTACCGGTCAGGGCAAATATTAGTGAGAGGAATATTTATTTTGTTTCCGAGATTTGGCTATTTGATATGTATTAAACCCTTAAATAGACAAACTTAAAAAAAATACTTGCGTTCGAGCATCGAATGCGCTCAATAAAACAAAAAAAAAAATGTTCCCGAAAAAAAAATTCAAAACCTGACAATAAAATGTGTGCATTATTAGATAGGCTGCCATGCTGTATTGATCCATTAAATATATCGTCGCCTATAGTAATCATAAAACAAGCCTTAAATAATGAGCTTTTACCGATTTCTGTTAGATTGTCCCTTTAATATTTATTTTATATTTTGTATTATTTTATTTAGATTTTTTACATTGCGGTTACCGATGTTTTATGAGTCCAATCGATCGGTAAATCGGTAGGTAAATAAAATATCAATTTTTCTAAAAAAAATAATCAAGCAAAGTAAGGGTAAATTAAGATCCTTCATTAAGGTTGTAAGTGGAACAAGCTCTCGGTTCACGCTCCAATGAATAAATAAATAGCTTTCAATGGGCTGAACAAGTCGAAGTGTTCACGCGAATACTGTGAAGCAATTTCTTTAATGATACTGAGTTTGCGATTTTTGCGTGAATAAAACGTCATCGGAGAGTGAGTGTCGGCGACAAGCTATATCAGCAGGGTTGTTTTAACTATACCTACTGACGAGCAAAAATAACAGCTACACTTTCTATGAAACTTCCATACAAAGTGTTCCCGTTATTTTTGCTCGTTTTCTTAAATTGTGCTCCTCAGTGCAGTTTAATCATACAGTTCCAAGGCCTAATACTGTAAGTTTCCATATTTTTAGTCCATTATTATATCCTTTAGCTTACCAAAACTTAAACGCATCATCTGGTTGTTCCAGGTGCCTTAATTGACTATTTTAAATAAATACCTTCCTGCCCTGGATTCCGGTTTTCTTCCGTCCACTCCTGAACCCATCATCTGACGAGGCTCACACCATCGCAAGTATATCTTGTTCTCGTATATAAGGAAGCGGTCGGCGGTCGGAAACAGGCGGCCCGCGGACCCTCACTTACGGCCCGCGAGCCTCCTTATTACCCACAATGTGGTTCCGTTTGTTGCCCGCGACAACTTTGCTATGTGGTCCTTGGCTGCTAAACGGTTGCCGCTCAATAGGAACGACCATTGGTCCAAACAGTTTATTTCTTTCAAGTTATCCTGGGCCGTGGTTTTTAAAACCAAAAGCAAATACTTAATTGAAAAATAATTATGAGAAGAAAGAACGTTGCACGTCATATTTGAAGTCTCTGAATAAAAATAAACTTATCTCTTGATGATTTCACGCGTAAAGACATCATTCCTAAGGAAAAATTAAAAAGCGAAAAACAGTTTGGTTACATTGTTTCCGTATAGAAAGTTTTACCATTTACGATGTAAACGTAAACGCAACATTTTTATTAGTACTGCTTAGTTTTCTACTTGGATACTACAACTATAAAGTCGACGACTTTGCCCATAAATAATGAGAGCTCGTGCAAAGCTACTATCAAGTATTTGATCATAAAAAGTCTTGTGAAATGGGCGAAATTAAGCTGAAAGTTTATTGCAAGAAGGTTAACATTGGCACGTAACAAGTGATGGGATATTTGATTGCGATTAGCTTGCCAAAGCGAACTATCGTTCGCTTCTAGGACTAAACGATCCAATTGTTCTTAATTTAAATACCTATCAGTGGCGGCGCGTCAAAAATATTCTTAGGGAAGCCGGAAATAATTAGCCTTTCTTATACATCATGGGCTGTATAAAAGTACTGGACTGGCTGAAAATTAGGCAAACCGGTGGGAATCGAGTTGTATGGACGCTCCGCCACTGATACCTATCCACATATTGACTGGAACGTACTATGTCCAAGGTGACTCTTTATTAGGGCTAAAAACGTTAGGACAAATGATCACTAGGACAAACAACATGTTGGCATGCAAAAATAGGACAAAAAACTTTAGGGATCTCAATATTAGACCCATATATTGTTCTGGCATCGCAATCGTCCATAGGCTACTCTGTTTTTGCTTACCACCAGGCATGCCGTATTCTTATTTCCGATTACGAAACTTTTTCGACCGTTCGTAAGGTAGATCTAAATGTCAAATACCATACTAAAAATGACATTCAAATATATGCCTGCCGTACGTTCGATAAGTTGCGTATAAGTACGTATGCCAGCCCCCATAAACAAACAATAACTTGTCAATAATAAGGTTAAACTGAAGACGAATCCCGCGCATCGATACTCAAAACCAGCTCATACCGGTTTTACGATTCTTTCGGACTATAAAAAAGTTATGACATGTTTTACTGTAGAAAAACAAGGTAAAAGCCAGTAAAGTTGACAAGCTGTGTTTTACTGCGTACACCGGGCGCTGTAAGAACCTATTAGGTATTTATGCAAATTCAGTGTTTTAGTGCCGCGGCATCGATTTATTCGTTTCCTAGAAGGTTGGAATGAAGCGGGTTATAAATAAATGACATAACGCTGGGAGAATTTACCGCGCTTGGGGTTACAATACAGTATATTGATTTCATGCTGACTGCTGAAAGGAATATTAAGTTAGGTATGTTAAGATGATAGTTTCATCTGTCTTATATATTTTAGTACTCATAGGTATGCTTAAAATTTGTAGGTACCTGTATTACCTATCATCTTTCGACATAACGATAAAAATACAGCTACCTTTTTACTTCTGTACACTTTTCGTTGTTGTGTTTTTAATTTATTTTTATTTTTAATTTATTTCGTGTTTGAGAAAAGCACTATATATACCTCGACTTGAAAAGGGGCTGGCAAGTGGCAACCTCAAAACTAAATTAACATTTATTAATAAGAAAATATATACACGAATACAACAATAACTAAAATAATATTAAAGCTAACTGCAAATACAAGTTAGGTATCAAAAAATAAACTAAAATTAAAACTAATTTAATTAAAATATATCTAAAAAGGGCCCCCGTGGCATGGTACCAAAGACGCTGGCAGCATTCCCTCGCTGTATGGCAATACTTAAACGCTGTGCGAGGAAGCTGCCAGCTCTTTGGTCACCAGTGGCGTCGACGAGCCTTTTGCTTAGCTCCCTATGTAGTTGCCAATGGTATTGGGTGCCGAGACCCCGGTATTTCCATGTTTTTTTTCGTCTCGGCCGCTTCCGCCGCCCCACCAGCCCTGGATACCGTTCTTGAAAGATGGGACGGTGCCAGTGTATCAACGCATGTAGCGTCCCACACCAGGGGGCTGATTTTTGAGTGTCGAACGCTCGAATTTTCACTCGAGATCTGTCAAAAAACTATGACGTTTTGACAGATGTCGAGTGAAAAGTCGAGCATTCGAAACTCAAAAATCGGTCCCCAGCACTCGCCCCATCTTCCAAGGGACCAGCGTCATCCCATCCGGCCTCTTGACATCGTCTCTTAACACGCCGTTGGGTTCGAGAATTGCTGGCGTGTTGACGGTGGCAAGAGTATGTTGACCTCATAACTAATTAACTATCCTATATGTACCCGGCTGGCGACCGGCAACTCCTTACTTCCCGGCCTCTGTAGTAGATAGTGTACTATAGCGTGCAGTACAGAAATCTGCTAAAAGTATACCTACTTGTTAAATGGATGACATCTTTTTCCACAGGACTTCGAATATAGCCTTGAATAAAATAGGTAACCTAAGTAAAATAATATTTTACAGATAGTCAAATCAGCAACGTTTTATGAAACGTCAAAAACGCTCAGTTGATATGAATTTTGTAGGGAAATGTGACTGATGACGTCACAATTTACTGTGATAATTTAACGCTGATGTAATAAAGTTTCTATTATACCTAACCATAGGATTTTTAAACATTGTTTATGTATTTAAAATCTTTAAAACACGATGAATAATGGTTGTTTTCCAAATTAATTTTTACTCTTGTATAATGTCATATTATAGTAGTTATGCCTTTTCGAATATAAGTGGTCGTGGAATATAAGTTTCGAATACACACGTCTATAAACATCCTGTATAATAAGCGCTAACATGCTTGCACACGGTTGTGCAAATATTGCGATAGACGGTTGCACCTTCCGAAAGTGATGCATGTTTTCCTGCGACAAAGCCGCCCAAAATGCATTTGCATGCATGCAAAGTTACGCTGGATTTTACTTGCAGTTTAATCTGACGTGTTATTAAAGTTTGCTATATTGGTAAAGTAAAATCACCCAAATTATAATACAATACTTACGTACTAACTACGCTGGCTAGACGACCCAAAGAGGATCTTGGCCTCTGACACAAGAGAACGCCACTCTTCCCTGTTGCGCGCCACCTCACGCCAGTAAAGTTGGGTATACCGAGGTTGGCTAGGTCTTTGAGGGCTTCGTCATTCCAGCGGTATCTCGGACGACCAACCGGACGTTTTCCCCAGGGCTGCCCCACATACGCCTTACAATACTTACATACAATACTTAGTGTACAGTAAACGTCCCAGTGCAGTCGACACCTTAGTGCCCAATAGATAACATCCTATTAGGTAATCAAATAATCACCTCTCTGTCACATGACAATGACATAAGATTGAGCGTGCCAGGTCCAGGGACGTTTACCTTAATTGCCTTCGGGAAAAACTGACTTACATATTCACACATCCAGCGCCGAGTACACAATATTTTTTTCGCTACAAATGAGAAAAACCATGATCGGGCGGACCTAAGAGCGTGGTACTGGGCAGCAATGAATGTGTTAAATTCCTACGAAGTTCGGAAGCCTGTGTTGCTCGATTAACGCTGTAGCTACTGGCTGGAAAAACAAACATTTAAGCGTGTCACACACTGCAGCGGCCTGCGGTGGCGGCCGCGGGGGCGGTCAGTTGTATACTATGAATTTCTTAATATTCATTCAGACTCACGTGGCCTGGATTTTCATACTATGAACTGGCCGCCACCGCAGGCCGCTGCAGTGTGTGACAGGCTTAAGGGATCGTCCTAATACAACGCGACTACGCGATCATCGCAAGTTCGCGCGAACTTGCGATCAAACATATAGAACGCGAACAGGTGTCCTAATTGACAATCGCGCGACGCGTTGTATTAGGACGATCCCTTACAGAAACTGGCAGTTTGGTCTATGAACATTACTGTAAAATATGTCATTTTGTCGCCGTCAGCTCTGTAGGTCACTAAGCTAAACCAGTCTGACTGATTTACCTTATGATCCTTCTAGCGGTATCCCAATACAGTTACAACCTGAAGGATACCCGGGGTTCGCTACCCAATCCCAACATTTGGCGTAGGCACTAGTCTGACCTTCCGACCCGAGGGGAATCTAGACCTGATTGGGACGTATCTGGCAGAAAATCAGAGCCGTAATTACATCACTACTTGATCGGTAATAAATTGATTAGAACTCTCGAGAATGCGCTATACCTACTAAGATTACTAAGAATGGGCAAAATTTGCTCAAACTATCCCTACACCAAATTTCGTCTAAATCGATTCAGCGGTTTAAGCGTGAAGAGGTAACAGACAGACAGACACACTTTCGTATTTATAATCAACTTGAGTGGACAATCACCTAATACATTTTGACCGAAATTTATTTATCCTACTGGCTTATTACCTAATATTATTTATCCTAAGGTTTAGTTCCCCTAATGATTATTGACCTAGTGTCATTTATCCTAACACTCATTAGCCCTAAAAAATGCAGTCGGACTCCGCCTTAGCTCCGGCGCTGCGGGAAAACCAGCCCTTCCGCCCTTGCGTGCCAAAGCACAGTCGCACGTGCTCCCGCGCTTTGTCACGGCGGGCGAGGGCTGCTCTCCCTCCGCGCCTCCGGGTTTTCATATACACTCTAGGGGTAGGGCAGACAAGACAACGTGGATAGTGGGCTGCTCCGATTCGGATTTGGTACCAATATGGATTGAAAAATTGTCTCACTTTTGTAGTCCAAAGTAGGATAATCGCTATTATGGCAAATACATTTAGGACTCTTCATCATTATGGCATAAATACTTCGGACTAATATGCTTTAGGATAAATAATACGTTATGGAAAATGAATGTTAGGGCAATTAAACGTTATGACAAAGTCCAATAGGGCGAAACTGTTATGGCATGTGACTTTAGGACAATCGTTAGTAGGAATTTAGACGGTCCCCCCAATATCTTGATATATAGGTAGGTACTAGCTTTGTTTTAACGTGCAACATCAAATACAAGTAACACATTGGTAATGGTATAATATTGTTATGCAAACGGAATGGGTGTTGGAAGTATTGATCCAAATTGAATTCCGGTAATTTTAATTTAATATAAGGTTATGTGAATTATATATAATAGGAAAGGGTTGAAACATACTTATCAACCCGTCACGGCCCCAAACAGAAGTTTTATACTGCGGCTAACGACAGTGTGTCATTATCTTGACATATTACGCGGCCAGCAGGGTAATTGCATATCTTTTCAAATAATATTACAATAACAGTCGAGAAGTCCCAATGCACTTTAAATATTCACTTTGAAAATGAACATTCCGTTAGAGCAAATTTTAATAGTAATAAAATATAAATATTTGTGAACAACATTACAGAAATCGACCTTGTCCCAAACTAAGCAAAGCTTGTACTAAGCGACCATATAAATGTACATACTTGTATAGATAAAGAGATACTTAAATACATAGAAAACATTCAAGATTAAGGAACAAATATTCGTGCTTATCACGCAAATAAATGCCCTGACCCCGGACCTCCAGCTTCGTAGGCAGTAGGGTCACTACCAACTAGGTTAAAGCGGTCGTTTTGGTACGGAACACCACAAATTACAATGTATACAGGGTTGAACAGATCGAGGGACTTTCCTGTTAAACAGGGAATTGGTTGGCCTTATTTAATACTTATGTACTATATTTATGTACAATAAACGTTATTAAAACGTAACCATTTTCGAGTTATAGCTTCTTAAACATGTATTAAACCAACAGCATATTTCTACCCTATTTTATAAAAGGTAGGTAATATTATTTTAACGAATTTTTTTAACACAAACTTTTATTGATGAAAATGAATTGTACACATCTTTCTAGTGACAACTTACTGTCAAGAAAGTCCGTGGTATCCCTTCTCCCTGTATGCATGCTCTAACGCTCGTTTGAAAAGTTACGCAATTACCCTGCCATGCTGGTTAGAATGTGCACAGTTTTTTGATTAACCTATTTCCCATTTTTCTTAGATTTTAATATGAAGTAAGGCTATATTGCTCGGTATTTGAAAATGCTTTAATTTGAATACTCTTGCAGAAGTCCAATAAATGCTATGATACCAGGTTTCGTTAAACCGGCCATAATTTTGTTCGCACTATTTACCTAAAATGGCACACAAAAGGTGGTAAAGCGGCAAAGTTATTACCATAGCCCGAACGGTAGGTAGTCTTATGTCAAAGCTGTGAATATAGTGGTAAAACTAAGCGATTTTGTATTATTACAAATGGTATTATTTAAAAAAACCCAAAATTGGACAAAAGTTTTTTCAATGACGCCATTATTTAAATGATTTTTTAAGAAGAATGTATCGGACTTAGAGTCTGGCTAATGAAATATTACACACAATTTTGGCGGGAAATTCAAAAAATCTTGGGATGGTCACACTTTGTGTAGTAGGAAGTATAGTATTGATACTAGAAAATATTTTTGATTTTCTGTGCACACGTAGTTAAGGTACCTATAGTGAAACATGTTAAAAGTAGGTTGATGTGCACTCAAAATCAGCTCACATAATTTCTATCACTATGTGGAGTACAGTCAACGACAAAAACATATTACACTTTCTCATCATATACCATTTTAACAAGGCGGAAAAATGAATTTGTAGTGTAAATAAGACCTAGTAACAACAAGTCAATAAAAAAATTAAAAAGAAAAAACCATTTGTACCAGGCTAATTTTTTTTTGCACAGCTATCGTTCATCGTCAAGCCATTCACGAAAATCACCATGCCATACTTTTCCGATGGGGCCAAATGGCCGCCATACCACTGCAAAAGAGTATTTTCTTTAAATTTTTGCCAAACGATTTGTACCAGTATGGCGTTTGGATTTTTGGAAAGTATATGTATGATACAATGCGACATCATATTTGCCATACTTCTAATAGGGAAAAAAAGTGGTACCATACTTGAAATTGAAAAACTAGGATTTATGACACGTCTAGTTCTTAGTTAGGTCAGGTAATTGTAAGTAGTGTTGTGTTCCTAGAGGTGGGCAAGGTTGCCAAATCTACCGGGTTGCACTGTGTTGAGAGCGAGGGACCTAAATTTGTCCCTTCTGCTGTCAACACAGTGAATCGTCAAATTTTATGTAGGGTAAATATTAACAATGAGAACGTGCCTTCTTTGGAGTTGCGAGCGTCTATAGGCTGGGGTGTCCGTTTACCATCAGGTGGACCGTAAGCATGTTTACCACCGTCGTTGTATAAAAAAAAACTACTGAAAGTATCAAAATATTAATAAAGCACCAACCTATTACATTGTTTACATCTTGTAAACATTGCAGTTTTTCGTTATACAACGCTTCACGTCCACTTCGCACATTGTCGTAATTATTTACGGGCTTAAATAATAGTTCGCGGACCTCAATCGGTATAGTAATTATTAATATTATTTAAAATAAACACAATAAACCCCTTATAAACCGCGACCAATTTGAATGATTGACATAAATTGACAACGTGTTGACATCAGACATTTAAACAATCATAGACAATTAGTGATACAGCATGTAAATAACTGTCAACCAATTTTGGCTAGCCAGACTCTACCTAATTTATTTTTGCACGATAAAATAAAATAAAAAGTAATAGTTGAAGTTCTTTTAAATATTTTTAATATATTTTATGTATTTTTATTCTATTAGTTCATTTTATGGTTTTTCTATCCAAATAGTGACAATTGTTATAAATTATTTTTATTATGATATAACCAAATACCAGCCTATTTTGTCATAATGGTAGTTTACAAATATTAAGCTACATAGCTTCTGCCTTCCACATAGTACTAGGTACCTAACACATATGTGTACTAAATGACGACGTGAAAATAATACGTATTTTAGGCTATGTCATGGCGTACGCGTTGACACATTCAGCACCGAGGACACGATATCGCGTTCTCCGTTCGTAGACAGTTTTCGCTACAAAGCAGAAAAAGCATGCTATCGACTACAAGCGGAGGCAATGAATTTGTGTTAAGTACTGTTACCTTTTCCATATACTTATGTTGATATGTAAATCGTGTCTTGTCTTAGTATATATGCATCTTGCATTCATACATAATAGAGAAATTGGACTTAAATTGATAGTAGTAAATTGGAGGCCAAGAACATAAAATAAACCGGTCAAAATACCGCGATGTTCGCACCCTAACCACCGTCTTTGCACTACCGCCGTAGATTTTGCTACGCCGTAGCAGCGTAGCTCGGACCGAGTATAAATATTTCAGCACAGGAAATTATGCTTCTGCCGATACTGTGCTACGAGAATGGAAACCGATCTCGAAATATCTCGGAATACCTCTTATATTTTAATGCATTAGTACACTTAATCTGAGATGATCGGAGTTTTAATATGTTTTGCGGAAATTATATGATTTTCACGTGGTAGGTATTGTGCCTAATCTGATCTTGTGTGTTCAATCAGCAAATTAAAAGCTACGCAGATTAATGTTCGGAGTAATCCCAAATGATAAGATTTGGAAACGCCACAAGACAAGATTCTAAAATAATTATGCCGGTGAATAATTGACAACATTTCAAATTTTCAAGTTGGCCATTTTATATCCTAGATCGATAGAAAATGAAATATTAAGGTCCACGTGTTTTTTATTTCTCCCGAAATTCTAATTTTCATTCAAAAATATCTAATTTAAAAGTAGCGAATCGTAAGTGAATTATGACCTAATTTTCTAGAATGACCAATGTTTGACAGCATTGCTCCTTAACAGTCGTAGGAATGACGTCACCCTTCCGTTTTATACGGTGGGTTTTATTTTGGCGATTTTCTTCAAATCTAGCGAAGAAAAAAATCTAAAAACTATTTTATCTACACACATATTATCATAAATCCTCTAATATGCGTTCGGAAACCGTAGAAAATGACTCTCATTTCAACATTCAATGAATTTATGGCAATTTTCTTATCTGTGGCTAAGGCTACAGCAGTAATAAAATATTTCATTTTAATCTCATATATGATGTTAAAATATTACGTCAAACAAAACTGTCAAAATTTAAATGTCAAAGTTGACATGTCCCTATTCTAGTATCACTGAAAATTCAAATTCAGTCGATGCGAAATGTCAGGTCGATGTTTTTTTAGTATATATCGCACGAAATTTGAGCTAGAACGACATGATCACATCAGAATAAGGACTCTTTACTTTTTAAAATAACATTCAGGTATCTGTTGCCAGTTCTGATTTCGATATTTCCGCAACCGTGCAAAAAAGGTTGTATTAACACAATTATTGTATTTATTTACTACGGTTTCTGAACCCATCTTAGAGTAATTATAATATGTGTGTAGATAAAGTAATGTATGCAACTGTACATAATTTATTCATATTCGCATAATGGAGCACATGCGTTGAATACTGGATGGCACATCATGCATTTACAACCCGTTGATACCGTAATTGCACTTTTGTAATATTCAAGAGATACGTTAGTAATGGCGGCGGGGAAACAAGTGACTGGCGATGAGCGGGATAGGAGAGACTACGTACGTATAAGTAAAGTACTGTGACCGAAAACCTGAGACCGAACTCACTTTGTCTAAGTGTGCCCTTTACTAATATGGGTAGGGTAATAAGTATTACGAGTACGTTATATACTTATGTATATTTTTTTGAATATAATATGGCAATGTGTGGGAGTGGGACACGCTAACGTCGCTAAGGCAAAGTATGTCATTGTCGGGCACGTTGTTTTAGCTTATCTGTGTGTGTTGTGACTTATTTTATAAAGTTCAATTTTAAATTTCAAGATTTTGAAACATATCGGTTTTGTTAAAGTGTACAGACAGACCAACTGTTCTGACAGTTTTGTGAGACCCTGTTAATTTTATGTTTCTATACTCTGATTATTAAATAAATATAATATAATGCTCTGTGTGTCTGTTTATAGGTACTCCGTAATTGTCTGTATGTATATATCATTACAAAAGAAAACAAAACAGAACTAAGTATTCTCAAAAAATGCGGTTAAATTAAACTTACCAAATTCAGCATTCGGATATTAATGAAATAAAATAAATAAATTCTCTAATTGGTGAACCTATAATAATATTAATCATTCTGGAAATTGATAACACTCCGACATTGATAGTGAAATACTATACTAATAGGCAAGCTCGGGTGACATCAATACGAGTAAACATTGGACAATAATTCAAATTATGGACGGCGCGATAAACTAATTCCATACCTTCCCGTGCTGTGTTTAATCGTTAGGGCCCGGACACATGGCCACGGTACGGCACCGGGCACCGTCTACGGCCTTTGTTCTTTGTACGTTGCCGCGTACGGCGCGGCGCCGTACCGTGGACATGTGTCCGGGCTCTAAGCCAGTAAACGGTGACACTCATGTATACACTCAATGGCCGCTTTTATAATTTACCGTGGAAGTGCACGTCCACGATATTCTCTATGGTTTCATTCATAATTAGTCTAAAGCCTATATATGAATAAAATCATAGAGGGTATCGTGGACGTGCACGTCCACGGTAAAGTATAAAAGCTACCATTGAGCTAGACCTTTTTAAGGCATGAGTGAATATGCATCTTCTGGGTAAGCTCGCTTCACCATTGTCCAATATTAATTATAAAAAAACTTAATTCCGAAGCTCGTCTACATAGGTATAAATATATTTTACAAAATTCGGTTGTTGACAACAGTAATAAATAATACAAACACAAACACACATACATTTCCAATAAAATAAATTCCCAAACAAAAACTCGGAATTCACTTGTTGCAATTTCTCTACAAAATTCGTATCGTAGCATTTTTGCTGATTTGACCATCAGTCAACCAACATACAAATCGGCTTGGGCTCAACATGACTCTTTCTTAAGGCGATATATCGATTGAAAGAGACACCCTTTGTTTTTCGCTCACGACAAAACGGGATGCAATCCTCTCCGAGAATGCCTCTTTAGACAAATCTCGTTAAATATTTGACTGTGTGCAGGTTTATTAAATTTCCTCTTGTCAGTATCTAGATGAGGTAAAATACCATCATATTAACTTAATCGTGTCTTTTAATAATGCTTTGTTTTAGTAGGCTGAGAAAAAAAAGGAAAATATAGACTCGATTTTGGATTTATTTTCTATCGAGAAAATTTTAAGCAATCATGTTTCGCTATTGTCAGTGCCACAATCATATAGTCAAGAATCATATATATGAAAATCAGCCCCTACTGTTTGCTAGTCTGGGCAGGACAGCGTTTCAAAGTCTCCAAATTTCTCAGTGTAGCGCCTTAACTAGGGATAGGCCGGGCCGTTTCCGCGTTTTTACTTGCAAGGTTTTCCATAAAAACCGAGAATTTTCGGATATATTCCTGTTAATGGCACTTCATTATCGTTAACTCGACAACTACAAACTTGCGGCAGCGGGCATGCAAGGGTTGCCGTCGTTTGAACGATCCGCGTCCCCCGGGAGAACTCTTTGAGTAACTCCGGGGGTGCGATGCGAAATAATTCTAAGCCCTCTAGGAATTTTTAAACATTATTTGGGTGTAAAAAAAATCGAGAATTTTCGCAAAAAATTGATGTTGACTTCGTTCATATTGGATGGGTACAGTGACCAATCAGAACCGGTATTTTTAGAATACCCCGAGATCGCCCAAAATTTTGAATTATTTTATATCTCTTTCTCAGTAAGTTAACAACTTCGTATTATGAGATTGTTCCATTAAAGACGAAATAATAAACTAAAGAACGAAAAAGAAAGTAATAATTCCTGTATTTTTGTATGGATAAAATACCGGTATCCGACCCCTGACAGTGACAAAGTTTAATTTGGGACTCTCTTAATGTTAACAGTCTTAATTTTCACTTTGATCAAAAAATTGAGATTTTCGCTAGCGGACGCATCCGCTTAACAAACATTTAAAGTTAACAGTCTTTTCAAATTGTATAGAAAACAAAGAAAAAAAAAATTGCGAAATGGGTCATAAATTAAACAGTGTGATCGTGGTATTGGTATGCGATCCCCATTGAGGGCTGTTAGAGGTGCTAATTTGTCTTCCTTGTTCCTGATAGAAGGGGGAGATATAGCATTAAAGATACCTACATGTAATATTGATTCCAGCGAAACCTACGACGAGGGCGGTTAATAAATATGGTGTTATTTTGGTTTGCAATAAATCTTGATCCGTCTACTTACCTTCTATCTAATACTGTTCAATTCCCTCAATGTTTTACAAAAAAATCTATACTGGATGCTAGTTTTTTGGCTTAGAACGGCTGTATTAGTCATCAACACGTCTACAAAACTATATATCTTCAATGAGATCACTGTAATTACTCTATTTTTATAAAATGTTATCCCAAGCCCATTTCTATAGCTGTTATCGTTATTTTGTTATTTGAGTTAAATATTATTAAGACTAACCCTCCCAGGCTACTTAAATACTAAAGGAATATTTCACAAAGGGGAAATATGATGGGGAATATACTTGCAAACTAGCTAAGTAAAAAATGTAAAAACTATTAAGCATGTTAATTGTGTAAAACTAAAGTAAAAAAATAACAATTTAGTTTTTAGTTTTAAATGAGAGCGAAGTGACTGCGCATATAATCTCAACTACAGATATTTAGCAACCTATCTTAGATTTAATACTTAACGTTATTTTTTTCATGAAATAAGCAGATTTAATATTTTTTTAATTTTTAATTAGCGATCCTCAGCGCCATATCCCAATGTCCCGAAGAATGAACTTCGCACTAGCAGTTCGCAATTCGTAAACGGATCATAAATGAAAAACTAATTTAAAAACCTATAACTCGCTCATAATCCCCGAACCGTTACCCGAAACGTTAATTAATACCGCGTTACTTTAAAACAGACTCCAAAAGTCAAAGTCGCAAAAGTGTCAAAAACTCGAGAGCGCATGTGAAAGGCAGCGCCATGAAAGGCCGGCCCGGGGTGCATATGACACTCCCAATCAAAGCATACCTGAATATTAAAAGGTCATTTCACTAATGAATCGTATCAGATTCTGCCGCCGCAACTCTATTGAGGCCTTCCTTCGGTCGTCTTTAAAACTTTCTTACGGAGCGTCTTTTGTCCGAAGTTCAAGTTTTTCACTTGCATATATGAAAATAGTCGGTTTCTGAAAAGGACTAAGTAATGAGTGCGGGATGTCTGGGAACAGTGTTTTGGTGAGGTGGCTTTGTCTTTATTTATTGCTTTCTTGGTAGTTATTCTTTTAGTCGCTTTTAATAGAGTGGAAACAAATGAAACCGGAATATTTTGTTTTTATGCAGCATAAATATATAAAAACTACACAACTGCATTGAACAGTACTAAAATAAACACGACTATTGCAATTCATTACGATTTACGATATTTTGAAACTGAATTAATATAATTTTATTAGAAAAATATTGATATTTGTAACATATAAAGCCCGTCCAAAGGTGATCATTTATTTAAAAACGTTTTAACTTTGTTGAAAAATATTTACCGTTCTTGACTTCCCACTGCCGTTAATTAAAAAACAATCAAATTGTTTACATTGAAATTTGAATAAAGGTAAAAAACGAATGGCAGATAGATGGACTATCGACGCGTGAATTCATTAGATTCATAGGGCTTTTCAAATTCAATATTTGCACGCACGGGACAGTTTTAGCTTCTATTTTTATGGGATTTATTGTACCTCGCCCGCATGTCAATGAATTCTCGGTAAAACCACGTAGGTACATTATTCCATTGAAATAAGGTCCAAAAATGTATACATATTTATGCCCTTGATTGTACATCATAAAAGCCAAAGTTTTATGTTGATATTTGATCTGATTTTTCAAATCTTATAGTTGCCAAGTTACTATACTAAAGTAGGTTTATAAAGTAACAATTGTAATTAAACATCTGATATTAAATAGATATTATTTTAAAAAACATTTCATCGAGGCAATGCTGCACGCATCACCGGGATAGGAACCTTCGAGCGAAGTGCGATACGGGTATTATTTCTGTATATTTATTTGTACCTTAGTACAGGAATACAATTTTGCTAGTTTATGACTAATTTTATTGTTTATCATTATTATTTAGTTAAAAAATGATTATTTTATAATCTAACTCGTCATCATTAGGACCTTTTATTTTTATACCAGACCATATTGTCATGGTATATCAGTTGTGCCAACACACCAGTGGCGGAGCGTCCATACAACTCGATTCCCACCGGCTTGCCTAATTTTCAGCCAGTCCAGTTCTTTTCCTACGACTCATTAAGAATAAGAAAGGCAAATTATTTCCGGCTTCCCTAAGAATATTTTTGATGCGCCGCCACTGCAACACACAGTCTATGTTTCGATTATATCCCTAATAGACCAGTAAAATTAGCTTAAACTTGAAATAATCCGATAACTGTGATTTTCTTTTTGTATGATAGAAACTATTGTTAGTTATAGTTAAAATAAAAAGAATTAAACATTTTAAGACCCCGCGTCAGTATAAAAAAAACAAAAAACAGAATTTTAAGCACATTTTGATTTCATAAGTACAACATAATAAATAACTTTGTTAAAGTACCTATTTTATGATAGGACGCTTGCACTCCAGTTAAAGAAATCAAAATTACACGAATAAATCAATCGGGACTATCATTAATAAAGAAAGTTCGGTAAGTTACACATATTCTGGCTTATCTTACCTGATATTATAGATAACTGAAATTTGACAATTTATAATGAATAGTATATTAGGTGTGTTGATAAATTATCTAAACCAGGGATCGGATACCGGTATTATTTTCAAACCGGTTTCGGCCATTGACCCCAAACCGAAATGAATAGCGTTTGTGGTTTCGTTCTTGTTTCTGGTTTTCGGCACTCAAAACCGGTTAGTGAAGGAACTGTTCTGGGCCCAATTTCGTTTCCGTGGAACGAAATTAACCGGTTTTCTACGGAGACAACCAGTCTTAACTCGAATTTTTGACAGAGGCCGCCAAGGGTTACTATTATCCGCAGCGGGAGTGCGCTTACAATTTATTTAAAAGCTAATTTATAATTTGATATTAAATTTTACCACTAGACCTGATGTCGAGGGTCTGATGATGCAGCCGGAAGAGAGCCACTGGAACTGCCTAACGGAAAGTGATAAAGTAGTCGAGTTTGGGCTTGTTTGTTTTGTTGTCTTAAGTACTTACCAATGGACCTGATGTCGAGGGTCTGATGATGCAGTCGGAAGAGAGGTACTGGAACTGCCTAACGGAAAGTGCTACGATAGTCGAGTTTGGGCTTGTTTGTTTTGTTGTCTTGAGTACTTACCACTAGACCTGATATCGAGGGTCTGATGATGCAGCCGGAAGAGAGGCACTGGAACTGTCTAACGGAAAGTGATAAAGTAGTCGAGTTTGGGCTTGTTTGTTTTGTTGTCTTGAGTACTTACTAATGGCCCTGATGTCGAGGGTCTGATGATGCAGCCAGAAGAGAGCCACTGGAACTGCCTAACGGAAAGTGATAAAGTAGTCGAGTTAGGGCTTCTTTGTTTTGTTGTCTTGAGTACTTACCACTGGACCTGATGTCGAGGGTCTGATGATGCAGCCGGAAGAGAGGCACTGCAACTGCCTAACGGAAAGTGATAAAGTTGTCAAGTTTGGGCTTGTTTGTTTTGTTGTCTTGAGTACTTACCAATGGACCTGATGTCGAGGGTCTGATGATCCAGCCGGAAGAGAGCCACTGGAACTGCCTAACGGAAAGTGATAAAGTAGTCGAGTTTGGGCTTGTTTGTTTTGTTGTCTTGAGTACTTACCCCTGGACCTGATGTCGAGGGTCTGATGATGCAGCCGGAAGAGAGGCACTGGAACTGCCTAACGGAAAGTGATAAAGTAATCGAGTTTGGGCTTGTTTGTTTTGTTGTCTTGGGTACATACCACTGGACCTAATGTCGAGGGTCTGATGATGCTGTCGGAAGAGAGCCACTGGAACTGCCTAAAGGACAGTGCTACGGTAGTCAAGTTTGGGCTTGTTTGTTTTGTTGTCTTGAGTACTTACCACTGGACCTGATGTCGAGGGTCTGATGATGAAATCGGAAGAGAGGTACTGGAACTGCCTAACGGAAAGTGATAAAGTAGTCTAATTTGGGCTTGTTTGTTTTTTTGTCTTGAGTACTTACCCCTGGACCTGATGTCGAGGGTCTGATGATGCAGCCGGAAGAGAGGCACTGGAACTGCCTAACGGAAAGTGATAAAGTAATCGAGTTTGGGCTTGTTTGTTTTGTTCTCTTGGGTACATACCACTGGACCTAATGTCGAAGGTCTGATGATGCTGCCGGAAGAGAGCCACTGGAACTGCCTAAAGGACAGTGCTACGGTAGTCGAGTTTGGGCTTGTTTGTTTTGTTGTGTTGAGTACTTACCACTGGACCTGATGTCGAGGGTCTGATGATGCAGTCGGAAGAGAGGCACTGGAACTGTCTAACGGAAAGTGATAAAGTAGTCGAGTTTGGGCTTGTTTGTTTTGTTGTGTTGAGTACTTACCACTGGACCTGATGTCGAGGGTCTGATGATGCAGTCGAAAGAGAGGCACTGGAACTGTCTAACGGAAAGTGATAAAGTAGTCGAGTTAGGGCTTGTTTGTTTTGTTGTCTTGAGTACTTAGCACTGGACCTGATGTCGAGGGTCTGATGATGCAGTCGGAAGAAAGGCACTGGAACTGCCTGACGGTAATTGCTACGATAGTCGAGTTTGGGCTTGTTAGTTTTGTTGTCTTGAGTATTTACCACTAGACCTGATATTGAGGGTCTGATGATGCAGCCGGAAGAGAGGCACTCGAACTGTCTAACGGAAAGTGATAAAGTAGTCGAGTTTGGGCTTGTTTGTTTTGTTGTCTTGAGTACTTACCACTGGACCTGATGTCGAGGGTCTGATGATGCAGCCGGAAGAGAGGCACTGGAACTGTCTAAAAGAAAGTGATAAAGTAATCGAGTTTGGGCTTGTTTGTTTTGTTGTCTTGAGTACTTACCACTGGACCTGATGTCGAGGGTCTGATGATGCAGCCGGAAGAGAGGCACTGCAACTGCCTAACGGAAAGTGATAAAGTTGTCAAGTTTGGGCTTGTTTGTTTTGTTGTCTTGAGTACTTACCAATGGACCTGATGTCGAGGGTCTGATGATCCAGCCGGAAGCGAGCCACTGGAACTGCCTAACGGAAAGTGATAAAGTAGTGGAGTTTGGGCTTGTTTGTTTTGTTGTCTTGAGTACTTACCCCTGGACCTGATGTCGAGGGTCTGATGATGCAGCCGGAAGAGAGGCACTGGAACTGCCTAACGGAAAGTGATAAAGTAATCGAGTTTGGGCTTGTTTGTTTTGTTGTCTTGGGTACATACCACTGGAACTGCCTAAAGGACAGTGCTACGGTAGTCGAGTTTGGGCTTGTTTGTTTTGTTGTCTTGAGTACTTACCACTGGACCTGATGTCGAGGGTCTGATGATGCAATCGGAAGAGAGGTACTGGAACTGCCTAACGGAAAGTGATAAAGTAGTCTAATTTGGGCTTGTTTGTTTTTTTGTCTTGAGTACTTACCCCTGGACCTGATGTCGAGGGTCTGATGATGCAGCCGGAAGAGAGGCACTGGAACTGCCTAACGGAAAGTGATAAAGTAATCGAGTTTGGGCTTGTTTGTTTTGTTGTCTTGAGTACTTACCACTGGACCTGATGTCGAGGGTCTGATGATGAAGCCGGAAGAGAGGCACTGGAACTGCCTTCTTAGGCAGCTCTTCCGGCAGCATCATCAGACCTTCGACATTAGGTCCAGTGGTATGTACCCAAGAGAACAAAACAAACAAGCCCAAACTCGATTACTTTATCACTTTCCGTTAGGCAGTTCCAGTGCCTCTCTTCCGGCTGCATCATCAGACCCTCGACATCAGGTCCAGGGGTAAGTACTCAAGACAAAAAAAACAAACAAGCCCAAATTAGACTACTTTATCACTTTCCGTTAGGCAGTTCCAGTACCTCTCTTCCGATTGCATCATCAGACCCTCGACATCAGGTCCAGTGGTAAGTACTCAAGACAACAAAACAAACAAGCCCAAACTCGACTACCGTAGCACTGTCCTTTAGACAGTTCCAGTGCCTCTCTTCCGGCTGCATCATCAGACCCTCGACATCAGGTCCAGGGGTAAGTACTCAAGACAAAAAAAAACAAACAAGCCCAAATTAGACTACTTTATCACTTTCCGTTAGGCAGTTCCAGTACCTCTCTTCCGATTGCATCATCAGACCCTCGACATCAGATCCAGTGGTAAGTACTCAAGACAACAAAACAAACAAGCCCAAACTCGACTACTTTATCACTTTCCGTTAGACAGTTCGAGTGCCTCTCTTCCGGCTGCATCATCAGACCCTCAATATCAGGTCTAGTGGTAAGTACTCAAGACAACAAAACAAACAAGCCCAAACTCGACTACTTTATCACTTTCCGTTAGGCAGTTCCAGTTACTCTCTTCCGGCTGCATCATCAGACCCTCGACATCAGGTCCAGTGGTAAGTACTCAAGACAATAAAACAAACAAGCCCAAACTCGACTACTTTATCACTTTCCGTTAGGCAGTTCCAGTGACTCTCTTCCGGCTGCATCATCAGACCCTCGAAATCAGGTCCAGTGGTAAGTACTCGACACAACAAAACAAACAAGCCCAAACTCGACTACTTTATCACTTTCCGTTAGGCAGTTCCAGTGACTCTCTTCCGGCTGCATCATCAGACCCTCGAAATCAGGTCCAGTGGTAAGTACTCGACACAACAAAACAAACAAGCCCAAACTCGACTACTTTATCACTTTCCGTTAGGCAGTTCCAGTTACTCTCTTCCGGCTGCATCATCAGACCCTCGACATCAGGTCCAGTGGTAAGTACTCAAGACAATAAAACAAACAAGCCCAAACTCGATTACTTTATCACTTTCCGTTTGGCAGTTCCATTGCCTCTCTTCCGGCTGCATCATCAGACCCTCGACATCGGTCCAGTGGTAAGTACTCAAGACAATAAAACAAACAAGCCCAAACTCGACTACTTTATCACTTTCCGTTAGGCAGTTCCAGTGACTCGCTTCCGGCTGCATCATCAGACCCTCGACATCAGGTCCAGTGGTAAGTACTCAAGACAACAAAACAAACAAGCCCAAACTCGACTACTTTATCACTTTCCGTTAGGCAGTTCCAGTGACTCTCTTCCGGCTGCATCATCAGACCCTCGAAATCAGGTCCAGTGGTAAGTACTCGACACAACAAAACAAACAAGCCCAAACTCGACTACTTTATCACTTTCCGTTAGGCAGTTCCAGTTACTCTCTTCCGGCTGCATCATCAGACCCTCGACATCAGGTCCAGTGGTAAGTACTCAAGACAATAAAACAAACAAGCCCAAACTCGATTACTTTATCACTTTCCGTTTGGCAGTTCCATTGCCTCTCTTCCGGCTGCATCATCAGACCCTCGACATCGGTCCAGTGGTAAGTACTCAAGACAATAAAACAAACAAGCCCAAAATCGACTACTTTATCACTTTCCGTTAGGCAGTTCCAGTGACTCGCTTCCGGCTGCATCATCAGACCCTCGACATCAGGTCCAGTGGTAAGTACTCAAGACAACAAAACAAACAAGCCCAAACTCGACTACTTTATCACTTTCCGTTAGGCAGTTCCAGTTACTCTCTTCCGGCTGCATCATCAGACCCTCGACATCAGGTCCAGTGGTAAGTACTCAAGACAATAAAACAAACAAGCCCAAACTCGACTACTTTATCACTTTCCGTTAGGCAGTTCCAGTGACTCTCTTCCGGCTGCATCATCAGACCCTCGAAATCAGGTCCAGTGGTAAGTACTCGACACAACAAAACAAACAAGCCCAAACTCGACTACTTTATCACTTTCCGTTAGGCAGTTCCAGTTACTCTCTTCCGGCTGCATCATCAGACCCTCGACATCAGGTCCAGTGGTAAGTACTCAAGACAACACAACAAACGAGCCCCATCTCGACTACCGTAGCACTTTCCGTTAGGAAGTTCCAGTGGGTGTCTTCCGTTCCGGCGGCATCATATAAATTAGCTTCTAATCAAAATATTATAATCGCACACGCGCCGCGGGGCCCGCGGGTGATGGTATACCTGACGACAAAGCCTTCAAAAGTGAGAAAGTGACAGTCGTGACATTTTAAACCGGTTTAATAAAGTTCCACGGAACGTTAAAATTCCGTTCTCCTAGAATACTGATAACCGAAATAATTCGTTCTTTCACTAACAGGTATTTTGATAAACCGGTATTATGTAAGAACGAAATCAAACCGGTTTAGGAACAAAATAATACCGGTATTTGGAAACCGGTTCCGATCCCTGATCTAAACTTAAACAGATACTCTTTGAGGATTTCTAAAGTCACAAATATTGGTAATTTTGGGATACCCAAAATACAGAACTACTTCAAAAGTGGTTAATTTATGCCGTCGTCGTATTGTTATGACTATAAGTAACAAATTAATCACAAAATATGCACGCTTATAAATTATTTGATGTTTAATATTACTTGCGTTTTAATATGAACGTTATTTCTTGCCATATAAGGCCGTCTTTTCTTTGTGCCTCAACTCCCGGCCATGCTGTCGCGAGTAGCGCTGCTCAAAGGGCCGCCGGCGCCGTCGGCTGACTTTTTAACCGACTTCAAGATTTCAAAAGAGGAGGTTCTCAATTCGGTTGTGTTTTTTTTATTTTTTTTAATGTTTGTTACTCCATAACTAACTCCGACATTTCTGAACCGATTTTGTAATATTTTTTTTAGATTGTAAGTATATATATCCAAGTTGGTCCCGTTGTTGTCAAAGCGCAGTTCTGATGATGGCATCCATGAGGAATCGAGGGAACTCCTCAAATGTGAAAGGCACACAAATAGTGATTTTAGTATTTTCATCAACTAATCAAGCATTTTCATTAAAAGAGTGACATTTGATGAAGTGGAACTGCTGATGATGATCAGAACGGAACTCTTCAACGACGCATAGTACATGTTTGCCGATTTGTTCTCTTCGTTATGTTTGTCAAGCAAATTAGGTTTTCAAGGGATATTTTTGTAAAGCTTGAGTTCTGATGGTGGATTCCATGAGGAATTGAAGGTAATTACTCTTTCACCATTATAAACATACTCTTAGCCATTTTTATTTGATTGTATGGAATCTAAGACTAAGTATAATATTCTTTCACCGGCCTCCAACACTGAAGTCGGTTTTTTTCCTAAAAATTATTAACCGACTTGAAGATTTCAAAAGAGGAGGTTCTCAATTCGGTTGTGTTCTTTTTTTTTTAATGTTTGTTACTCCATAACTCCGTCATTTCTAATCGGATTTTGAAATTTTTTTTAGATTGGAAGTATATATGACCAATTTGGTCCCGTTTTTGTCAAAGCGCTGTTCTGATGATGCCATCCATGAGGAATCGAGGGAACTCCTCAAATCTTATAGGCAAACATATGAGACCGTCCATAACAAAAGGGCCCTTATGGCACTTTCTAGTTTCGTAGATATCAGCGTTTTAGTAAAATACGGTAAAATCACATATTTTTTGTTTTTTGCATATTGATAAAGTATAAGACTAGATGTGTATTTCTAGCTTGGTTTCACACGTATAAGTTAAGTATTTCTACCTTAAAATTAGTTGTAAAGTTTAGTAAAAAAGGACCCTTATGGCAGAGCGCAGATAATAATGATATAAAATAGGTTAATAACTTATTCTAATTACTTCTAACCATTTTCTGTATTATTTATGTGCCTTTTCTGTTTACTGGATTAGGTGGTACACGTTACAAATACCTATTTCTAGTCTCAAGTCAAGGAAGCTCTAGTCGTGCCGTGCATGACCGTTGCAAAAAAAATTGTTTTTTATTACATTTCCTATTGAATTGTATTTTTAGAGTTCCGTAACCAAAATGGTGAAAACGGAACCCTCATAGTTTCATCATGTCTGCCCGTCCGTCCGTCCGTGCGTCCGTCCGTCCGTGCGTCCGTCCGTCCGTGCGTCAGTCCGCCCGTCCGTCCGTGCGTCAGTCCGTCCGTGCGTCCGTCCGTCCGTCCGTCCGTATGTCACAACATATGGTAGGAAAGTATTATTCTATGAATTGCTACATAATATAATAGTAACGTTAACTTAAAATAAAAGGTAGTGCCCCCCCCTCCCACCCTCTAATTTCCATATGTATGAAAATTCTGAAAAATAAATGAGGTGGTGTACAGTCACCAGCATTAATATCTGCCAAAACAATGGTGGCATTTAAATATCCGACACAGCTCCATTTGTAGGGCCGTAAGGACGGGTCAGATATTTATGCCGCCTTTGTTATAGCAGATATTGATGCTGGTCACTGTACATTAATAAATACTTACGACGATTTTTGGTTTGATAAAAATACGGCTACTGGTTTTTGAGTAATTGCTGAAAAACTGTTTTGCCCAAACAAAAGGGCGTAAGTGCAGTGAGTTTACTATGAAGATACGACCTTTTTGGATTCGACGTATCAGATAGTGGGTTTAAATATGGACTAGTAGGTGTCGGTACTGTACGGAACTCTTTATTGTGCGTGGTCCGACACGTACTTGGTCGGTTTTTTTGTTAATAGAGTTAAAAAATAATTGTTACTATGCGAAATTGCTTTTTCGTATAATTTAAAAATTACGCAAAATTCAAAAAACTTGTAATGAAAAGATTTATTCAGAATTACGTTCGAATACAAGATTGCTACTTAGATAATGTAAATATTATTATTTACTTACATTTTTGGTTACATTCGTCCATAAAGGTCCTTTTCTCAAAAAAATGTAAGTAAATAACAATATTTACATCATCTAAGTAGCAATTTTGTATTAGAACGTAATTCTGAATAAATCTTTTCATTAAAAGTTTTTTGAATTTTGCGTAGTTTTTAAATTATACGAAAAAGCAATTCCGCATAGTAATAATTATTTTTTAACTCTATTAACAAAAAAACCGACCAAGTACGTGTCGGACCACGCACAATAAAGAGTTCCGTACAGTACCGACACCTACTAGTCCATATTTAAACCCACTATCTGATACGTCGAATCCAAAAAGGTCGTATCTTCATAGTAAACTCACTGCACTTACGCCCTTTTGGTTGTGGCAAAACAGTTTTTCAGCAATTACTCAAAAACCAGTAGCCGTATTTTTATCAAACCAAAAATCCTCGTAAGTATTTATTAATGTACAGTGACCAGCATCAATATCTGCTATAACAAAGGCGGCATAAATATCTGACCCGTCCTTACGGCCCTACAAATGGAGCTGTGTCGGATATTTTGGCTACGGAACTCTAAAAATACAATTCAATAGGAAATGTAATAAGAAACAAAAAATTTTGCAACGGTCATGCACGACTAGGACTTCGTTGACTTGAGACTAGAAATAGGTATTTGTAACGTGTACCACCTAATCCAGTAAACAGAAAAGGCAAATAAATAATAGGTACAGAAAATGGTTAGAAGTAATTAGAATAAGTTATTAACCTATTTTATATCATTATTATCTGCGCTCTGCCATAAGGGCCCTTTTTTGCTAAACTTTACAACTAATTGTAATACTTAACTTATACGTGTGAAACCAAGCTAGAAATACACATCTAGTCTTATACTTTATCAATATGCAAAAAACAAAAAATATGTTTTTTTACCGTATTTTACTAAAACGCTGATATCTACGAAACTAGAAAGTGCCATAAGGGCCCTTTTGTTATGGACGGTCTCATATTTTCCTTTGAAATTGTCACAAACTTTTTATCATCTCGCCTTTTACTTGCTGCAATTAAAGTATTCTGTCCTTTTCGACCTACAGACACCACATCAAAGTTCATTGCACACATACATATCATACAATTAGGAAATTCCATATTGATAATATTGATATCCGCATAATTTGCACGCGCGACGGTAAAACCATGTGCATAGTAATAAACTCGTTAGGACAGGTCCACCGCGCCTCTCGCCGCTTGCTCGCCACTGACGCCCCGCTCTCTCCACCCCGCACCCCACCGCACACATCACGCTTCGCACGTATTTTGAATTGGATTTTCAATTTTTTAAGCGTGACATTTACTTGTTTAATTTTGATAAAAACATGATTATAGCAAAGAAAAAAGCTATCCTTAAACAATAAAATCACAGTTATGGTTTTTAATGAATGAGAAATAGATTATTATTAAAACGTTAACAATTAATGATTAAGTTTGGTCCTAAGTGTCTAAGAAGACACAATATAGCTTAAACAGATAAACACATCATAGTTACCATTTTGGCTTGTCTAGATATTGAGATCAGATAAAAACTGTGAAAAAAAACGTACATGCAAATTTGGTTTCCGTTTAAGTTTGTTATTAAGAGATCGCATTGGAATGCACCTCAAAATTATACTAACATGGTATTTAGTTATCGTTTTTGGTTGTAGCAAAAAGTTAGGTAGTGTACAATATCTCAAGATTTTTATCAAATACGGGTAAGACCCCGGATTTTTTTATTAATATATCGAATTAATATTTGATACTCAATATCAATAAACGATTACATAACAAAAATAACGAGTTTATGAATTATGTCCAGGTTAAGCTAATTTGACTGGTCTATAAGCTAAACATCCTAGTACGAAAGTATGGAGTACACTGATGAAATTAACGTCAACCAAAACCATTTCGAATATTTTGTGGCATATGCTCGTATAAATAAACAAGAATTCTTCAATAGTTAAACAGCCATAAACAGGTCAAAGGCAGTCGCGTCTAACAAACTGGAATGAAGCACATTTGCATAGATAGCTTTGTACTCAAAATGAATAACGAGCAGGGAGTATCATGCCGTTGTATTCATAATTCACTTTCAAAGTGCCACGCGGTGACACGGTTTCGCTTTTCCATATGTTTTAAGTAGTGTTAACTTACATGCGCAATAATTCCGAGGTGCAATTAGATTATCTCTTGTGAACAAAACGACGCCAACATGCAGCGCGCAAGCAACGGACAAGATGGCCGCCGTTTCATCTTAGGGATGGGCATATTATGCCGACAAGTAGTGTTGTAGTCGCTTTATCGATTCGCGTGGCTAACAGTTGTTTAATATCAAACTATGTCTTATCGTCATACGCATCACCGTGCTTGTCCCCTGCGGTTTCCTGGTTGTCACCTAAAGAGCCCAGTGTTTGACACATAATCCTCAGATTTGGTGTAGGAACTAGTTTTACAAAAGGATCGAATCCGCGACCTCCAGATACGAAGTCGCGTGCCTTACCTACCGCTCGGCTACAGTGGCTAGTCTCGCTCGGCTAACAAAATTGTATCCACAAAATTGAAGTATGGGGAACACCACACATGTAAATAATACCTTAACCGTTTGCGTCAGTAATGTTATACTACTGTGAATTGTTATTCTTTGATATGATCTCCGCTACACTAAGGTTGTCTGGAAGAGATCGCTCATTAGCGATAAGACCGCCTGTTGTCTGCCTCTACTCATTGTCATTATATTTATATGTACTGTTATGTGTTACTTTTGTTGAGGTTATGCAATAAAGAGTATTTGTATTGTATTGTATTGTTATATATAATTTTTAATGCAATGACAGAAACTCTTAATTGCTTCTTAATGTTCATCCCGTCAGACACTTTTCATCATCTTACATACAATATAACAGAATTTCATCTTGAAGACTACCCGCTACGTCTATGTCGAGACCGAAACCCATTAATATCGTATCCCACATCAAACTACAAGGGAACATGCGACTTGACACGAGGAAATAGTGTGAGTTGTAATTACGTTGGCTGATATGTGTTACACGTTACACACGAAGCAAAGTGTGGTATACGTAACGTATTAACATTTACTGCATCTTGTACAAAATACACGGATTTGTAGTTGCTTTAGGCATCTTATCATCCACCTTGAGTATGGAGAAAGATAGGCACATTTCCACTGTTCGAGCATTTCTGAATGCATGAAGTAACGCTTGAAGCTACCACGTAGGTACAAACAGCTCGAGGCAAGTGTGGTGTGGCGAAGCATTCAAAAGCTGCCTCAAACTGAAAATTACAATCCTTGAACTTGAGACTAATTCTAATAGGCCAACATAGCGGAAAACCGTCACTTGTATGACCGACCGTAGTAATAGTATTACGTTTTCATCCAAAGAGTAATTTGGGTTTTGATGTCCCTGCAAAGGTAATCTGCTGGTCACCCCGCTAGGGTCGAGCTATAAACCTGGTTAACACCTGAACTTTGTCGCGTATACGGTGCGAAAATAGCAGCAAGTTAATGCATCAACTTCGTGGTATTAGACCCTTTATGAGGTGGAATCTCGTTCATAATTATGAGGAAACTTTACTACTTGCTCGTTGGATGTAAAATTCTAACACTGTTAGGTAATATCCAAACCTTATCAGGGAAAATCATTTGTTAAATTTTCACATACCACTAGTAGCAATATTTTGGTGAAGATTCTAAAATGCGTTCCAATATCTTTAACTGAAAGAAAAATGGTTAACATTTTAATGTATTTCTAAATCCATTGGAAATTATTATAGGGTAAGTGTATTTATTGAATTTTTTCCTTTAGTCATGCAAGAAATCTTAATAATTGAACATTCTCAGCGAGAGACGTAAAAACACTTCACAATAAAAAGATTCCCTGAAAGCTCTACATTCCCTGAAGCGATGAAATGTTCACGTTTGATTGCCAATTAGACCCAACGCTGTAAACAACAGAAAGGCAATGGCTCGTAAAAGTCTCATGACTGCGTCTGATAAAAACAATGCAAATAATTAATTTCGACATAAATAATAAAAGTGTTTCGTTCTCTTTACGCTCTTATGAATTACCAATCCGTTGCCTTTTATTCATAAATAGCCCGTATCAAAAGGCTCTAGAAAGAACCATGTGAAAGTCGGGTTAAATTGATATGCCATGTTGCCGGGATTGGTAAAATTGCTGTTCCAATTTGTACTTAAAGTTTGACCCCCTCGAACTAACGTTATCTCACTCCGTCCGCATTCAAATACAGGACCTAGCAAATTCCAGACAATACTACTAACAAGCCCTGTAAATTCCGTACAATCGGATCACGTCGGTCGCAGCAATACATTACCGATATAAACGCGCAACCAAACGCACCGACTCGAAAATATTGGACAACGTCCAAAATTAATGAAAACAACTTTACAGTTGGTAGAAGACGTTTGCAATTTCCGAAAAGAATCCTGGTACGTTTTACGAGAGACAATGGATGTTTACTGGACGTGGCGGGCAGGCGGAGCGCACAACTCATTTTACGCTTCGCATCATGAGCTCGATCGAGCGCCTATTCGATAGCCGAATGGAGTCAAAGATGCGTTTGGTGCAGAAGTTTATTTGTTCTCGGCTAAGATTAATGGGTATCAAAAGCCTGTTTTATTAGCTATCACATGAATCGGACCACTGCCAACTAATCTTAGGATTGGTAGAAAAATGGCGCGACGTTTATACTCGTACGTAGGCGCTTTCAAGCTGGAACATGAGTAGATTGGGTACTTGAGTCATTCGTTTGCTAGAACCTATATAAATAAACGTACCTGTACGGACATATGTCAAGAGAAGTTTTAAAATTTTGGTATCTGTTTCATGGGACGATGGCGTACTGAAAATTTGGGAGAAGTGCGCGTGTAACCAAACTCAAAACAAATCTCCTTCCGAGAATCTATGAAGCAATAGGCAAATAATTTTTCAAGGCATGACAAAACATATTCAAATAAACAGTAAGTTACTTACTCAAGCACAATATCTTGATAGGCACGAGTAAACAAAACGATACAGTTATTCCCTTCAATGATACAAAATGCTTTGCAATAATAGTATAACAAATAACACAAATCAACGTGAACGGACAGTGGACAGCTATATCGACGATTTCCTTATCGCTTGCTATATTTCCTGCATGAGGGTTTACGGATGAGCTGTCGGACTATATTAGAAAACTATAGTATAGGTAGGTATTTGGGTTAAAGTGTGGCTTGATATATTTATATAAAAATTTGGTTAAATTGGTTGATTGGTTTTGGTGGTTTGCTAAGTTTGGTGAAATAGGTATTCAGTTTTTTAGGGATTGTTCGGTCAAGTTTTATAAAAATCCCTATGACCAAATGTCATATCAAATTTCGGTGATATTTTCTTATATTTAACAGCATTGTCTGCTACCATCATATTTATGATGCTTATTGTATCTGGGATCTGAGATTTGATTCAATTGAAGAAAGAAGAAACATGATTATTTACAATGGATTCAAATTCCTTTAGGCGTTAGTCGTGGCGCTCTGTGGCGCCTGGTAACCGGAGTAGCTGTTACTTCACTCTAAATCTACAGATAACCAAAAAACTAGTATTTTACAGAGAAAAAAGCAAAAAATGTGTCTGTTTCCTATCTACAACATAAAATAATTTATAAAAAATAAAAACAGTCTATTGGAATAATTCTTTGTTACAAAGTCAGACCGAGAGACTTCTAGAATTACAGTGATCTTAAAATAACATGCACAGATCTCCAAACCACGTTAGAGTACGCCACTAATTCACTTTCAATTCATAATTATATAATACAATACAATAATAATACTCTTTATTTTATTAGATACCTCAATTAAAGGAGTACAGTACAAAATCACAATAAGTAGAGGCAAACATCAGGCGGTCTTATCGCTATAGATCAATTTCTTCCATACAACCTTAGGGTAGCGGAAATCAAGTCTAATCATAACGATTGATAGTAAGTGGTGCAGAGTTAATATATGAAATCTCCTAATAATTATAACATTTACACTCTTACAACACTCAGAATACTGTTTCATGTATGAGAAGTTTTAGAATAGGTAATGCTTTTGTGGGTGATGTAATGACGATCTACTATTCTTAAATATAACTCCTTATATTTATTTATTTATGAGCCCTTTATACCGTACTAAGAGTTCATAGAGTCCATAAAGTGCACATTCACAAAATATCTCTTAGTTCGGCGTGCCGGTTGGCATAGGCCTCCTCCAACGACCTCCCCTTCTCCAACCCTTAACCCTTCTCCAGTTAGACCTGGACGCTCACGAAAGCACTTAGAGAGAAACTAGCTGTAGCACAAAGAGCTATGGAGAGAAGTATGACTGGTTACAAAATACAGGACAGGATAAGAAACACCGAACTAAGGAATATTACAAAACTCACCGATGTACTAGAACGTATTGACCAACAGAAGTGGAGATGGGCAGGACACATGATGCGTGATACGACAGGGAAGTGGAGTAAGAGAGTCACGGAATGGTACCCAAGGGATGGCAAAAGAAAACGAGGAAGACAGCATACCAGGTGGGAAGACGAAATCAAATTAACAGCTGGAGCTAACTAACTCCTTATATTATTGACTAGCAATACTTCCGATAGTCCAAAAGGTATACTTTAACTGAAAGTACCTTATATTACTTACCTATATCTCAAAAATATTATTCTTCTTAATAAATATTACGTCACCGATTATATTTTATTGTTTCAGAATAGGGAAAGTAATAAAATCAGTTGCTTGGAAAGTAGGCAAGCACGTAAACAGGAAGGCTGTGGTCAATGGGCCGAATTTCATGCATATGTATCAGGGGTCCTATACACAAATCATCGAAGTAGAAGTTCTATAATTCAGTATCGTTAAAAAAAGTTACTTGCCCTTTGCCTTTGTTTTCAGTTTGGATATAGATCAAATAAGGTATATGACGGCAAATGTTAAATGTAACATAAAAGCACTATCTTTACGTAGGTTGCTAATTTTATCTGATAAAGATCTGAAGAGATCCTTAGGTAAAAACTCTGTGCTTGGACTTAATAAGGAAAGAACAATATGTGCTGAAATTGTCTTTTTATACCGCGCACCGCCATAAAAGCTTTGTTTACGGTAAAATGGCTTAGTGTCAAAAGCCAGTTTTCACTCCACACTATCATTTGAACAACGTTTCTTTATTCCTCGGTTTACAGAGATAGTATTTCATTTCTTCCGCAACATCGTATCTAGTTTTCATGTCATTAAAATGTTGACCATGTTTCTTTACAGCTAAAGTCGCTTTTACCTGGAAACTGGAAGGAGATACGAGATTGCAATAACAAGCAGTCGATATAAGTTCATTCGTCAAGCGTAGGTACAGTCGGCACAATGATGCGCCAACAATGAAATTGTGCACAATGACACAATAGAAGCGAAGAAGGTCTTCATGTCACTAATTAATCTGCTAATCCTACGCTGAAAGAAAATGAATAAAACGTAGTTTGCCTTTTAATTAAAGTCATTAAATTCTGCTTATTACTTACATAAGCGGTCCTTGAACTATTGGATTTTATCTGTAGGTATCATCGAATCCAGGTCACGTAACAAAAGATTCCACTTTTAGTACTTCAGTCTTCCACAATGGCATAAATTTTGTATTCAGAATAAAAATCTCGCTTGTATAATCAATGGATCATTCCCTCTTTGGCTTCAATCCGTGTACAATGAACATAAAACGAGTTATCGCTCTGAAATATTTTCAAAGCGCATCCATTTATGACATCAAAAAAGCATAAAAACAAAAACAAACGTTCGAGATGCGATACAAACAGGCATTTGTCATAAAACAGAAGAATACGGCGAAGAAAATCCAGGCGATGTCGGCGAGCAGTGAGGCGTAGCTAATTCTCTCTTGGATAAATGAAAATGTATTTTTAAGTTGTCGCCGTCTCGTCTTCACGTTGGATACACTCAATTAAGAGCAGATTTGATGACGTCACTAATTAAGTGGACCCTGTAGCTGTTCATCTGCGAGCTTCGTTTGTTTTGAAGTGAAATTGAAACAAATGGGCTCCTGCTAGTAGCGGCCATTATTTTCGTTGTTGTAAATTTGTAGAGTTGAGTCAACAAATTTTAAAAGGTATAAACAATCCGCGTAAATATTTTTATGCTCTTTTTTTGTTTTGACAAGAGTCTTCATATAAATAACGGATCGGCAACGCACTTGTGTCACTGGAGCGCAATCTCTTAGAGTATTCCAGTGTTTAAGCCGCCCGCGTTTTCGAGTCGGAGATTGCCCCTGGATTTTCCCCGGACCAATCTCCAACCGCACTCCTGACCTAACGGTTTATTGTGCCCGGCCTATAAATGCACAGGTTAAATAAAAGCTGTCAGCATTAAAAAAACCGTACCGTCTCCGTACCGACAAGTCAGGAAGTCGCCTAAATGTGCTGCATGCTCAGTAATCATAAGCAGTCGCGACGAAGCAAAGATACGGCATCAGATGTGATGGGTACATTGCTTTAAATATATTATACAGGCTTCTTTCTACCCGCGACTTCGTCCGCGTAAATTTTCACTTTCTATTTCACGTCTTTTAGGAATGATTTTCGGGATGATAAATGTTCTATAATGTTAATCCGGGCTATAAACACCAACGTTAAGTATACCAAGTTTTACAATAATCTGTTCAGCCGTTTTAGCGTGATTGAGTAACATACATCCAAAAATCCGCATTTATAATATTAATAGGATTAACCACCATATGACCACGACCACTCTGGCTAAAAGTGTAATGCCAACGAAGAACAAGATTATAGTGTAATTTAAACATAAGTGAAAATAAGTACAACATTATAAAGAATCACAGCCGCAAATGAACCTAATACATTAATATCAAATCAACGTCTCAAACATAATAGCCAAGTCCCTGACCACATAATCAACTCTAGTTATTTAGAGATAGCATTTTTCCCCATAAATCCCCCGTTGCGGTCAAATCTAGCACATTAATCAGTTGCCTGGCGTATCGGCGATCCTGAGCCAATACCAAGTAGCTCAGTGATTTATTAGCCCCACTGCCTTTCCGGTAATGTCTACCACCTGTCTAGTGGTTTGGCTCGGAAACTTCAGTGCACATGAATTCTTATGCGGATACTGACTTTGGGTAAGTTCGGACGTCGATTAGCCTGTCAGAAACTGCTTACGGAGTCTTAGGCCAGTCTGAGTTGTACGGTTGGTTTATCGGCATAAAGTTGTGGTACGAATTTGGATATCAGACACTACTTTAGGAACTGTAAGCTCGAGATCGGAGATGACTGATATGAAGTTATTGAAAAAGCTAAAAGTAGATATGAATGGTGTTATTGTGGTTTGATACATCGATTGAATTGAACTTATTATACCTACCTCGGTAACCCGCGATGTAATGAAACTGACATAAGAGTCTTATAGGGGTGTAAATAAGGCGACTTCCTGACTTGGCGGGGCGGGATCGATATGTGACATTTTCTTCTTTGACGTAAACTTACTGACGTCGCAAAGATTCCCACTTGACTGAATACTGTCAGTATTTATATTTGCGCACCAGTAATATTATGCGCAGAAGCGGACCAGTACTGCCTTCGCATCGTCCCGCTTCCGCGCATCCCGCGCCAGTCAGGAATCACTCACATAAATGTAGGGGCGCAGTAAAAAGTGGTACTGAGTTGACTGACAGTTGACACTGTCATTTGACAGTTTTCTCATATCGTACCGCCTCCGCACCGACAAATCAGGAAGTCGCCTAAGACTTCAAGGTATAAAATTCCCGCATGTTTTCATCCAAATCTAAACAGGTATAATCAATTTCTAGTAGGTGTCTATTTATCAAAGTTGTTTAAATACTCGCCCGATAGCATCCTGCGCCAGTCTAAAGTATTCCAGTATCGGTATACGAAGATCCCTATGACACTTGCAGTGACATACCATATAGTGATGTGCATGTGTCGATACTTCAATTGTTTTTTATCTGTGGCGGTTCTTATCAGCGTCCTCTCACGTACATTAATTTAAACCTCAAATGCGGTTATCGTGTAAATGACGTTTCTGGCTACTAAACCACCATTTTTAGGGTTCCGTTTCCGAATGGTCCGAACGGAACCCTATTGTTGTCACTCATGCGTGCTTCCGTCGGTCGTCTGTCACAAAAATATTTTTCGAAGATGTTTTCAACTTCCCTTTGACCTATTGACATAAAATTTGGACATATGCGTCACTAGACTCACTAGTGAAGAGAGTAAGTACTCGCCGGCAGTGCTAACAGCCAGCGATCAACTATAAATATTTCAGTGACTTTTACTGCCACGGGATCTATATCTTTTGTTCGTTTCTTGAGCGAGAAAATCACCGATAGCTAATCGCTTCCTCGCCGTTGGTGGGACCCGTGCCTCGCTGTGTTCAGTGTGGGACTCGTCGGCGAGACCCCCCCTCTCTCTCGCAAAACAGACAGGCCTGTCTCGCTGTGTCTCGGCGAGAGAAGCAATGAGAATAAATAATAAATATGAAAGCAAATAAGAAGCCCCAATTATAAAAAGAAAATTAAACTATATTAGTTACAGTTAGGTACAGTACATTTTATAATATCCCCTCCATAAACTGATCTGTATCCTTACCTTAATATTTACTATTATAATGTATTTGCTACCTAAATTTATGGTACGAGTTGTTTTCCTTGGTTACTTCACGAGCATTCCAAGTAATAATTAATTAACTAGTTAATGTATCTAATACTAACTTTGCCCCGAAATGTGACCATTCGTTGAATGATTATAGAAAATTTAATTAACAAGTCAATTTTGACTTATATCGCACCACTTGAATTTAAACCTTCGTGAGACATGTTATAACTTTATTTTACTAAACGGTTGAAACTCAAGTATTAACACAACATCGAAACATGTCGCCCGAAGTGACAATTAATACGTGAGTTTTAACCGTTTAGTAAAATAAAGTTACATCGCACCAGGCAGAAGGGACGTATTCTTAACGTATTCTTACGCCGCACCAGAAGAAAGAACAGTACCTACAGGTCAAAAATGACCTGTGCCGCAGTGAACGTGTTAAATAATAAATAAATATGTAATTTAACGTTTTTTTTTTATTTTTACACAGTCATGTAACAATTAAATTGAAATATAAGACACGTTTTATTATTATCACTTCAATTATCGACATCTGTTATCGACAGCACCGCTTCCTTAGTCGATACAGACCAACGATATAACTTTTGCAGTACGTCACCGTGTATATTCCGTTAAGCATATTTCTGGGAGATAAGGGACAATTCAAGTTTCTTTCATATTGTTATTATGTAAATGTTACAATCCTACATAAATTAATTACCTACATTCCCAAAAGATGCTCATTAACATTTCGATGTGACAGCGACGCTGTTCCAAGGTTATATAAATGAACTGTCACTGCAAGTGTCATAGGGATCTTCATATACCGTCCCTTCTATAGGTAGTAATATTATTAACGTGCAACCACAGCCTACACAAGTGGGGGATGTCAAAAACAGCGGACTGTGACTGTGGTGCGCCATCACAAACCATCCGCTACATTGTTGAGGAATGTCCGAGAAGAAAATTTGCGGGAGGTATGCGAGACCTATTGGCGCTGACCCCTGCAGCAAGGACCTGGCTACTGAATTTAGACTTAAAATTGTAATTTATATTTGTAACATGTTTTGTAATGCAAGATTAAAGCCATACGATATAATAATAATTAACGCGCAGCCGGATTGTGGCATTTCTAGTGATGTCACGTTATTTTAATTAGCTGCGAATATACCTTTTATATTAAATAAATCCAGCTAGTTAAAATAATATCACAACCTCTGTAATTCAACACTACTTTGTTCTAAGTACAACATTATCGTTAATTATCGTTAAAACAGTCTGCATTTAATCGAGTTATACCAGAACTGCACTTCCCAAAGTCTAGCCCCCGATAACTCTATTTATTAGAGAACAAGCCACCGTAACTTCCTTACTTTCTTACGTTAACTTCGGTAGCGCTAAGGTTCAATTTCCTTTGACGACATCGCCACACAGTCATTGGCCGCTGTTTCTCACATCAGACAGTGGAAGTTCAATAAGTAGCCCTAAGCACATTTCGCTGTTTGCGATTGACAAGATCCTGTTAATTCCAAGACAGAGTTGTACCATATTAATTAAATCTGTTTGCTTCTCAGGCTGTATTTGCTCCCGACTTAATTAACATCTGCTATATAGTGCTGGTTAGATTTGCGCTCAATAAGGGAGTGTAATAATGTTAATTGTTATTATTTAGTATCTATAAGCTCCAATATTATACTAAGTCAAATAGTAATCACGTAAGCGTTTTAACAAAAATGAAACTATTTATTTGTAAAAAACAGAAATGATCTGCAAATCAACAAGCAAACTGTGGGTTAGCTTTCGCATTTAGAGAGCCTATTATCAATATTATAATGTAAGTACCTAATAATTTCCAGAAATTAAGTTCTCCAAACAGTTTTTTTATGATCACTTCGTGTCCTGTTCGTCTGTCACAGTCAATGTTTAACTTGAAGCCCGTATTATAAGTATTACACCATAATAACCTTAAACGAAATACTTCCCAAAATAATTTCATATGACGACATCAACATACGAAACTTGGGTCCCTGTGTTCCTCAGATAAACGCGCCCCCGTGCTCCCGGGGACAAAGGAGAAGTTCCCAACTCAAGCGACTGAAAAATATTACCCAACTTAAGTTTAATCTCTTGAAACGTTGAAGGAAACAATTGTAAACACAAGTATGTTTTGAGATGTTTGTTATGATCCGCTTTATGGGTTTAAGTGTTTATTGAAAGTTTGCAGTGGATTGGGAAAAACAAATGGTAAACAGGCCAATTTAGACAACAGAAATGGCTCCTTTAAAACATATGACAGAAGAACATTATGAACACCGGGTCTGTCGAGTGTGTCAGAACTCTTATTTAAACACCAAAGAGCAACAAACACCAAAAAAGATTGGTCGTGAAGCGCACACAGTCGCAAAGTCAGAACGGTCCGTTTATTATTTAGTTCCGACAATCTACGACCACCTCCTTTATTTAGAAATTTGTAGTTTGTATTAATAGCAGCTTTACTGCTTAATATAATATTAACCTACTTACAACCGATGCCCGACACAGAAATGCAGCAACTACCCTGGCGTTTAAAAGTAGACTACATTAAATATGTGGCCAATGAATGAGTTATTTTATAGTTACGATTACGACAAATTTTCAAGCCTACCAATGACGATATACACTCAAGAGAACACCGAGAATAACGGATACACTTTCTATGGAAGTTCAATAAAAAGTGTATGTTTTATTTTTGCTCGTGAGTGTAATTTAATTGAATAATAATGTAAATACCCCTACATTTATTATTTATGCGACTCAATATTATCGCACTGATTTGTAACTATGTTATTAATAAAATATTTCATTTCATTTCTGTGACGAAAAGTAAACAAAACAACGGTAAACACGCCAATTTAAGTACTCCGTACATTTTTTGACGTGATTTGAATGAAGAAATCGTGACGTGTATACGGTCAACATCAAGAAACAAATTTTAATTTTGAAACAAACGTAGATGAATAAAATATATAATCCGCAGAAAAACATGAAATGTTTAACGATACAAAGAACATAGACCGTATAATTTCATAGGCTGCCGAACGAACAAATAATTATGAAACGTATGGGTATTCCAAACGTGTCCGGATACACAGGAACTTCTCACACCGTTATTCATATGGTACTTATTTATTTATTAAGTATAAACAGCTAGTATTTGTCTACTAGAATTATCCCCGATGCACTTTATCAATGCTATTTCCTTCATAACGCGGCTGCGGATGCGTATAAACTTATTATATTTTTCTTGCGGAAATACACACTGTTCATAACTGTTTTTTTTCCTCGTTTCATTCTTTGTTTTTGTGTTGCTTTATATAAATACTTAGATTTCTTTATCTTAAGTAGGTTAAGTATTATCATTGTAATAAGCATATTTTTGTGCGAAAATGGCTGACTGTCGAGTTTCTTTCGGCGTTTTTTCTCGGCAGTGGCCTCTGTGAAACGCTGTAGGGTTTGACTTGTAAACGTGCCATTGCGGCCTACTTACAGAATAAAGTTCATTTTATTCATTTTTTTCATTTTAGCTTACGGCACGGTGTACTGGTGCCCGTATATAATAAGTTTATCACGACCCGCCACTAACGAACGGTGGCAGTCTGGGACGCAAATTGACTATAAATAACAAATGGCTCTGTGACGCTACCCTTTTGTCTGCTCCCGCTTTGGGGAATCGTAATTATTCGCTTATATTTAAGGATGTTAGACTCAGACTCATGCGTTCTATAGAAATTGTTCGATTTAACAATCTGCGCGGTAATCACGTAACGTTTTCGACCGTTAGTACGATAGATTTAAATGTAAAATCCCATACTAAATCTGACATTAAATACGTACCAACGGTAGTACATATCGTTACGTGATTTGATTACCCCGCTGATATCTAAAAATGACGGGAATATCAAAGTATTTTTTTTTTTTTTGTAGACTGCAGAATACGATTTTAATTTTAAGGAAGTTTTATTAATTTCGTAGTAGGTATAGGAAATACAAATCGGTTTTACCTAATCGTGAATTTAATATTCTTTACTCAGTATAACAGACTTGTACAAATTCTATAAAACTATACATGTATTTATAACAATGATTTTTAAAACTACAACGAGTCAAAAGCAATTGCAAAATAATATTGTAACGGAATTGATTTGAGTCTGTCTCTCAAGTGTTTTGGTTCAGC
The DNA here is from genome assembly GCA_951800055.1 of Cenopis cana. NCBI lineage: Eukaryota > Metazoa > Arthropoda > Insecta > Lepidoptera > Tortricidae > Cenopis > Cenopis cana. The sequence continues at coordinate 15,540,026 of OX637480.1, forward strand.
AAACTACTAAAATATGAAATAGTTTTCCGAATTTAACCTATGTTCCGTATCGAAACGGTTCTCTCAGTATATAGTGCGCGCCATCCACGAAGGCGCGCCCCTCCACAGCCCAAGCCGTACAACTGCGCACAGATTAGTATGAGATTCGCTGTGGAGGGGCGCGTCGTCGTGGATGGCGCGCACTATACCGGCCCTGAACTTTAAAAGGGAAACATTTTACTATGTTTTATTAGAGGGGTGGTCAGGTCATTTTCTGCGTTATAAACTTATACATAAAAGGGTCTAGTTTTCAAAGAGGGAGACAAAATGTAGTAGGTATTTAACTAAAATATTACTCTACAAAAATCATAGCTCTTACACAAGCAATAAGACTTAATATTACTTGACTCACCAAGCTTCATTTGGTGGATGTGTAGCTTAGGTACTAAGTTGTAAGCAAATTTCACGTCTCATTTTGTTTAATGACGTAGGAATACCTACTTACAAGTTAGAATATATTTACAAAGGCATGAATCACGGAATGACTTCATTTTGTAAATTCCTGAAACTATCTTAAGTGGGTATTATCTATGTAAGTAGCTACACATGGCGGGTTGTATTTTGTGATTTAAGTACCTATATAAATTACGGTGTAAATATTTAAGTTACTGGGCAAAATTGCTTAGTTACAAAAGAATATGACGTTATTCTTATTTTATTTTTTCAATTAATCCAAATTCCTACTAAGCTTCTCTAAAAGAATGAAAAAGAAGACAATATTTCAGACCTTCTTCAGACATGTATATTCATGATATTTAACTGTCAGAGCTATATCGACTTATACCCTATACTATCGAAAAATTACTGACTCAGTACTACCAATTATCGAGAGATTAACATGTTAAAAAACAGCAAGAATAATTTATTTTAATTGTTTAAAATAGTGTAGTGCTTATGCCAATATAAATACCTATATTCGTACTTAAAATCGCGTCAATAAAATAACACGATTGGCTAAACACATTCCGAATAATTATAATACAGTGTAGTAATAATATCAACAAAAATACCAGTTGGTATAATCGCGTGAACAAAGGAGCGCTCGTGGCCCAGCGGCGCTTGCGTGCCGCAAGCGTTATTCAAAGTTAAGCAACGTGGGCCGCGGTCAGGTCTTGGATGGGTGACCGCTTTGAGTGGTTACTAACTGAGCGCTCCCGTGCTTTGGAAGGCACGTTAAGCCGTTGATCCCGGTTGCTGTCTATGGCAGCAGTCGTTAAGCCAAGTTGGAGGCCTTCGGGCGGCTTGAGAACTTCTAACAGTCAAGTTGCCCACTCACTTGACAAAGCCTAATCCCAATAAGGTCTAGTTTCCCCTCGGGGTTGGAAGGTCAGATGGCAGTCGCTTTCGTAAAAACTAGTGCCTACGCCAAATCTTGGGATTAGGTAGCGGACCCCAGGCATCCTTCAGGATGCAACTGTACTGGGATAACGCTAGGAGGAGGATGGATAATCGCGTGAACAAAATAACACGATATTAACACGATGGCTAAACACATACCGAACAATATTATGTACTGTTTTGTAATTAAAAACGTTTGTAAGTATTAGAAAAGATCATCGAAAAGTTTGGGTACCCTATTTTCGGTTCAGTCTGAAATGGTAACAGAATACAAATTACCAATTTTCACCTCGTCAGCACCAGATAAAAATCACACTACATTATAAACCATTAATGCAGGAACCCCATACCTACACGGTTCTGATCAAAGTCAGTAACTATAACTATGACGCGGTATAATTCCTCTTTGATGTCACGCGATTGTACAAATTGAAATAAATACAAATTAGTCGAGCCAATTAAATAACGAAATCCCACGGCGTCCACACGATTATCAACGCCCATCCCCACAAACAACCCAGAGTAAAAGAATAGCCGGGTAGATGCGACTGACAAGAGTGTGATGTCTCTCGTCAATCTCCAAGAGAATACACTAGTGTTAAAGTAGTTACTATGTCCTTGCAAGCATGAACGACCGGTCTCCACAAGTCGCCAAAACTAAAACAAAAAATCTACAGAGTTGTTTTCACTCTATGCGCTCAGAAATAGTTGGTCTGGCGATGATTTGTGTCGCGCCACGCCAATTAAGATCTATTTGAGCGTACACGCAGTTTGCCAGCTGTTAACGCTTTAGATCAGTAAAGCTGCTATTAAGGGCTTTCTCAACGCCTTCGATTAATTGACGGATGACAGGGATAGAGTTACAAAACTTGACCAGTGTTCAAAATAAGTCATCATCAACCAAGAGCGTGCAAAAATTATGGCTTACAATTAAAATACTAAGGTGAAGGTATCGCAAATTGTTTTAAGAGGTTATTTAATTATAACTATAACTAAACATCACATTGCAAAAAACAGCAGGTTTTCAGTACAAGTATCTAAATGAAATAAAATTTATAAAAATCCCTTAGACCTTATGTCGGTTAGTTAGATATGTCAAAAAATATACTGCGTCATCAAAATTTGATCTGGCATTTGGCCTAACGCATATTATTAGAAACCCGGCTTAAAAATTAAAATTTACTTCCTCTCTTTTATTATCTCGCGTTTCGTACATTTAATTGAGATTTAACTACTAATGGGATTTTTAAACGTATTTGACACCGTTCAATTGATATTAAAATCACAATAATTTTCATTAAATAGTGAAGTATCTATATTTGGGAGCCCAGCTCTTGTCGGTCATGTAATCCTGTTTATTTCTTTGCTACAGTCTATAGCTGGTGTTACGTAGACTGTTATAACACTTTTTCTTGTTGAGACATCTAGTTAACTCTATATCGACGATCCGACGCCAAAGTCATCCCAGATCCTCCCGGAACCGCGCGGATCGATTACCGAATGATTATTTCATTAAAGTGTGGGACAAGAAAATTATATGAATTAAAGGCCTTTGTTCTTTGTTTCTATTGATGCCAGTTGATTGTGTTTTGTTTGGCCAACTGGCTTGAAATTTTCGAAATGCGACGAGCAAACGTCATTTAATTACTAAGTTATCAGAATTATAAAGATCTCGTCAAAGAAAAAGTACGTAAGATTTTAATAATTTGATCAGCACGTGCCTATTAGGGAGATTTAAAACAATTTTTAATAACAACAAAATATAGTGCAAAACCTAGTCTGCAAAAATGCTGAAAGTGTAACAAAACATGTTCAAGACTCGAGACTAAACGGCGGACCAGTTCATCAAGTTTCACGAAGGCGAACATAAAATATTTAGCTCTTTCTGACACTCTCTTTTTCAGTCCCAAAATAAAAAATAATTTTCGAATATTACGTACCCTAAACAGCGGCACGAAAACAAGGAACAATTTGCAAGACGAATAAAGTCGTCACAGGCGGGATTAAAGGCGCGATTTTGCGATGTCGGTACTCGAGATTAAACTTACACAACAGAAATATTTCTGAAACGTCGACTCGGCAAAGTTTCGTCTTTGTCATGTAAGAAAGTAAGAAGAACGGGATCGTTTGTCTTGGCAAGACTAATCTTCGCCTTTTGCATCGCCATAAATATTTGCTAACATAAAAGCAGCTTGGCTAATGGGGATTAAGGCCTAACGATAACGGATAGCGGTAATTCTAAACGAATTAATTACTAAGTTTACAATGCAGTTAGTTACAGCGTTTGAATCCTTCATGAAATGAATGAGTTGTTTTTAATTACGTATTAGTCTAATTTATTGATTAGGTCACTTTCATTTATAATTTGTCAAACGGCACAAACGATTATGATACAAAAACGTTCCAATTTAGTTGTCATATACATACATGTAGGCTAAAACTACATCAGTTTTTAAAGGGGTCTTTGTTTATAAAGCGTCACGACATTTTGTACGTGAAATGTTCATAATATACACTCGTGACACACTCCGATGCTCTAAACGTGATATTTGAAGAGGTTGATTGATATCAAACCAGTGTTACTATTCGTAAATAAAAAATACCATAAGCCTGCGATATATGTACGTATTCGGTGTAGGCCGCGATGTAGTAGAAGCTCGTTTGCATTATGTTAGAACGGTGGAAGTAATATCACCACGGGCTGAATAAAGGCAGAATGTATAACATTCTATCTAGTAGATTATTATCCAAGCACACAAAACATTTATACCGACATGTTTCTAATGATATAAAAAGAAAACTAATGCCACACGAGTACGGATCTCGTATAGAACATTTCACGCTCCAGCGCGTTCCCTTTGAGAGCCATAGTGTTAAAGAAATATACCGCGTGAGCAACAGGCACTTTGTGAAACAGATTCTACTACGGCCTAATGGTACGAATATTTTTATTTCATGCGCATTTTGGTAAATTTTTTCGGTCGGTTGCCCTTTACTTGTATGTCAGCTTCGGAATAGTTGCTCATTAATAAAATTGCTTTCGTTGAGACTTTGTCTCTAGATTTTACTGGTTTAGTTTTCAGAGTTTGCGGCATTTATTGTATCCACCCGACGGTTTTATGTGAGTACATAAAAATGCTTGTTTGAATTTATTTACTGAAAATCTTAGATGTGCAGCTGATAGCTAGTAATGAGTGTAGACTGTCTTACGACTTTAAGGATGTATTTACAGAAACTATAGTATATTAATAAAATATTATCGCAAAAATCACAAGATAGGGACAGGGACAGACGACGTGACAACAACAGACCTTATGTTGACATCAGCAACATCTAATGATATTTGGATATAAAAAAAAGGTCACACTACAGCCAGTCCCCAACAAAGTCATCTTAGTCATCTAACAATTAATCAAATCATCATCATTCGTCGTTTAATTTTGTGTCAATTAAAATGCTTGAAGCTTTATTTCTTTCTTATGGCAATAAAAACGTTTAATTTACCTATATACTTTCCCGCCTCTTTGCTGATTTACTAGGAATTTAGTATCATATCGACCATAAGCATTTTCCACATGAACGCCATTGTTTCCTAATGAGGCGCTTTAATTGTGTTCTCTAATTACCTCATGTAGGTTAATCCTTGACTCGAGCAGTGGTAGCCACTAGTGATCCTTGAGTGAATAGCACTTGCCCACTATGGTTATGGCTTGCATGATTAGCTAGATTGCCTCTAATGGGAATTATATTTACTACCAGGTCACGATATCTTTGCGCCTCCTAATGACGTCACGCGTTAAGGTGCACAGATATTGTGACCGGGTAAAGGGTCCCCCGGGATTCAAAGTAGATTATTTTAAGGATATACATACGTATAATCGCTCTTTAGCGGTAAGACTGCCTGTTGTTTACCGTACTTTAAGCCTTGTTCTGCGCTGTGTTACTAGTCATTATCTTATCATCATCAGCATATTTATTGGGTGTAAAAGTAAGGGATCGTACCCGGAACACCACACTGCGCTCCCCAGCCCACCCAGCCCAGCTCCAGATTTTTTCATTTAAACTTCCTTATTTTTCCCCTAAAACCAACTCATTTTTGCGGTTCATTCGGAACCCTAAATGTGCGGACTCCGACACACACTAGGCCGATTTTTTTCTTATATCATGTCGTATCAGAGAACCCAGTAGAACTGTGATTACTCCACGGACGAGAGCTAGGCTTTTAAATATATTATCGTTACTTTGACCAAATTATAAACACGCAACGCAATATATTTTTGTTATATAGAGCAAAAGCAACGATAAAAGCAAAATTTTATTTTAATTATACACCAATCTTGCTATAGACTAGAACAAGTACGCATAGTCAAATAGTCATGCCACATTTTGCTCAATATTTTTTGTCCCCCAAAGTATGCGTACAGGCTAAAGCTTTGTGAAAGGGAAATTTTGGGCATATTTGTAATCCTTAAAAGTATATAGCGTCAATTTAACCTCGGAATCGGCGCGGCTGGTATGCTTTGAACTCGGTTCAGCCCGGCGGGACCCTTTCGCCGAAAATTATTCACTTTGCAAATATTGTCTCACTGAACTCAATACTATGTAATGAACGTGCGAGTCGGTAATTGAATTAATTTAAAGTGAAACCTAAACGAGTAAAATATGAAAGAAACGCACCTCTTTGCATACAGTTTTCAGCCATTAGGAAAAAAAAATATTATGAGGGTCTGGGGGAAAACCCCACGTAAATTATTCATTTATTTGCAATCAATCTTACACATAACACATATTATATAATGTAAACTGCAGCTAAAAGTGCATCAAACTGACAATCGTAGGCTCGAAGATCTCACGGTTACAAATAATTGCCATACGATAAATAAATAAATAATACAAGTAGATACAGTATCAGTAAGTACCTATGTAGAAGCCTATTTGGCCCCTATGATGTATTGTAAGTATTTTGCAGTTTTTATCTTCTCTAAAATCGGTTTCAGGAAAGTACAAATTTTCGTGCCTCTTATTTTCCCTCACTGCCCCATTTAGATTATATTTTATATACACCGTGTAGTTAGTAAGTTAAAAAACGAAATAATTTTATTTCTTTGTCTTACTTTCTCGTACTATTTGCTAATGCGATATTGCCTTACTACTTTAGCGAGCAATAAACATTCCCTAACCGCTAAGACTTGTTAAAAAGCGTTATTTCGGTAAGGAAATGCGGAGAAATACCAAGAATTACGAGCAACCGCCACGAAAAGCGCATAAATAAAGTGGAAGTAATAAAGCTAAAAGCGTGTGAAGTCACAAAACGTCTATTTGCATGAACCTACAGTTACTGTAACCCTATATTGTTGCAAATGAATTGCTCTGATTGGATAGAAGGTAGATTGGATTGGTGGCGATTTTGTTTGGTATTTACAAAGCGGCTTCAGAGTGTTAAGTATTGTATATATTTAGTAGTATAGTTGTTTTAAATAAATGAAATTAAATAAGTAAAATGTTTGCACTAGATACTATTTATTGCTATTCATGCAATTTTAATTTCAAAATTTAAGACGTGTCTCGTGACGTCCAAATAGGCGTGAATATGTGGCGTATATCCGTTTGAACACCCGTGTTTATCGGCTAATTTCAGAACTTCGATTTTCTAAATGCTATGACATATACGAGTTCTATGCTAGAAACAAATGAATGTGCCGTTCATTTTACAATGGGCATTTAACGATTCATAAAATGTAGGTATGAAACCTTTGACGTGTACTGTATTACTGCATTATAAATGTTATCTCCACCCCCATCCGTAAGGATTTTTAGTATATTGTTAAGGACATCTTTCCCTACAACTATGCCAAAATCCGCTTATACACGTAACACGAATAAGTTCCGCCTATTGGTAATTAGTGGTCTTCATTGCTTGAACCATGATGGCCTGTTTAGTGTTTATGTAATATAACATTAGCTGACATTCTTCATTTTAAATAGTTAGGTAATTATAAAAAACACGTATTTCTTCCAGCTGATTTTTCCGCGTTCCTGGTATGGATTTCGTGTTATGTTTTGATAAAGCAGTAATACACAAAACAACCGGCAATGATAATGGGAATTCATAGAAGCTTAGGGTCAAGAACAAATAGGGGCATCTGTTCATTGCACTGACATCTTGCAGCCTCAGTGGAGGAAGGACTTATCTGACTATGAAGCCCCTAGGAAGATAACCCTTTGTCTCATTTGAATACGATATCATATGTCACTGATACAGCATGATCCGTAATTAATTATTAATATTTTTTTATTATTTCATATTATTTTAAACTATCATTAAAATAAAACGAACAAACAGACCTGCAGGATCTTTTCTTAACATTTAAAACTCGTTTAAGGAAAAATGTACCAATTTAGACATTCTAAAAGTTGTGCTAATAAGTACGAGCTGTTTATCTGTAAGTAATATCATAAAAAGAAACCGTAACCATTTGAAACATGAAAGTGAAAATAGAGTGTCATATACACGCAGCACATATTTACGCAGTGATTAAATTTGTATACGAAAACGAGAGTACTTAAAACAATGTTGCAGTTAAAGAAGAAGCACTCGTGGCTGGCTAATTTGCCATACACCTGTTCACACCATCTGCAGATTGTATAATAAACGTCCGGGTCAGTAGGCTAACCACCTGAACCAGACCAGGCACATAATTCGCCTATGAATAATTCGTCATCATGACTAATTTATGCTGAATCTGACCCAATAAAATAACCCTACAAGTATTTATAACAAAGACAATTTTTGCACCACTTGTCTTGAATATGAGTCACTGAAAACTTTCACTTAAAAGAGCGCGTTTCATTCGTTTGACCACAATTGTTCTTAAGACAAGTGCGACGTCGTTCGCTGTAGAATATTCAAAGTGAAATTAGGACACGCTGTATAGACCACTTTGATAACGTCTACTGATTTTAAACGAACGTCTTTACTGTGTTATTTCAGTGCTCGGCCGAAATCGTCACAATTAATATTAGTGCTTAAAAATACTCAAACATGAATCTCTTTAAAATAGTGTTATGTGTAGCATTTTCTTTATTGGAAGCAGAATCTATGGCTATACAAGGGTCAGTTTTAACGAGGTACGATCCGTGCGGTTTAGGCGTGCTCCAGTTCGACAAAGTCACATCAGTGGTGTGGCGAGGTGTTTTGTATATTGAGTTGTACCCTCATTTGACTGAGGTGGAAATGGACATTCAATTTGAACGGCAAGTCGAGTTGTATGGGGTAAGTCTTGTTATTAAGGCAACACTTCTAGTCTCTAATATGCGAATGTTTACGAAAGCTTACTTAAATTGTTTACATCGTTTTGTTAGCATAAGAAATATACTGACAAGCAAAAATAACGGGTACACTTACTATGGAACATCCATACAAAGTGTACCCGTTATTTTTGCTCGTCAGTATATAAGGGCCTCGGGAGGTAGGGGGGCTACGTATGGGGTCCCAGCGCGCACAAGTTATTTCGCACTGAAATCGCGAAGCGTCTGGTTGAGGTCAACAACTGGTAACCAAAGCGCTGGCGACTTCCTCGCACAACGTATCAGCACTGCGATATTGCGACGAAATGCCGCCAGCATCCTTGGTACAATGCCTTAGGGGCCGGTTTTATAGATATAAGTCGATATTTTTAATTATTATTTAAGTTGTTTTTGTTAATGATTCTTGTATGTATTTATTTGGTAGGTACATAAATAAATGTTTACAAAATAAGATCAGGTATTTAAAATGATAATTACGCATTTTATATGGATAACAAGTAACTAATGTAAACACATTTAAGTCTGTAACTTAATTAAATATATCTGTTCTCTTCATGGGGCTCAAAAATATCTAAAGATGCACTCTGACGCCTTGAAAGTAGTGCCGTGTTCAGATATTTGAGAGCACCTTGTTCGCTTCGATATACCTTACGGTGACTGTACAACCATTCCTATATTTAAAAGCATCTTAAAGATGAATTTCCGGAGTTTTGAAGAACTAGTTTCTAACGTCGCTGTCGGATACAAGATTTTCCCCACAAACCTCGCGAAACCGTCTCAGAACAGATATTATGTTTTTAACAAGAGTTAAATAACTCTTCTATATGAATATAATTCTCATTTAACAACCTTTTTAATGAGACGGTAATGACGAAAAAAGAAAACGCAGTAAATCCGCTGAATGTTCGCTTTAACATAGGTAGTATTCCAGTTGATTAATGTGTAGGTATGTGTTTCTTATCATATGTAGTGAAATATTTTTGTTTCACTTGTCTGTATCAGAATTTAAACTTGAACTCTGTTCACCCTCAGTTTTATTATCTGTCTAGGGTTTTCCATAATGATTTTGATTAAATGTGTTTTTGTGTCATATGCAACTGGAAGTATTTTTATTTTCCTATCCATTGAAAACATTACGATATAGTAATGTACTTACCAAATTAATCTATCTTATACCTTAATACCTACTTATTTAAGCACTGTTTTTGTAGAGCTCCCAGAATTCCAGCATGTCTGTGAAAGATGATTGGCACCGGTTCATCTTGCGGCCCAAGGGAGCGCTCCCTAAACAATATTTCTTTTACCTGAGATTGGCTGATAATGGCACCCAAGTACCAACAGTAACGAAGTTCTCGCTGAACAATGCCACGCTTTGTAACGACGCTATAAAGGTATGCTATGCTACACAGTAACACAGACTTTATGTCTTATTGGGCAAAGTACAGAATGGGATGACATGGAAACGGTGGCTAATGGGAGGGAAAATTCGATCGTCAGTTGTTTCCAATTTGATTCCTTCCTTTTTTGAACTGTAATAAAAACTGCCATGATTTTGAAATTATGTCACCACCTACATCTCCTTATCTATTTTAAGAATGAAGTGTGATTGTCGCGAGCCTTGTTTTTGGCAAAATAACAGCTCCCCTCCCGTCATGATTTCAAGAAGTCATTTTAAATTTTAATTAAAATTAAGAATCACGATGCGCCCTTTTTAATTTCACATTTTATAGGGCGATAAAATCATTCACCATTTTATCTCAGTTCTCGGAGTTTTAGAAATGCAAATTCATGACAATAGATACAAAACACTCAACTATTATTCCTGAAAAGAGAAACTGAACTAAAATTCCTCCTATTTCCTAGACTCAGCCTCATTTGGTAGCAGTTAAATTATCCCGATACTCCCTTATTTGAAATAACTAGAACCATATTTGATAACGTAAACACATATATTCCTCATATGACGATGTTCACAGAGGAATTCGAAACAGAATTTCAACCCAGTCTGTATTGTTAAATCTCTGGTCCCAATATCCAATACTTATTTTTCTAGGCAGCCCAAACAATTGAGTCTCTAAACCGTACAACCAATCTACATGAGAGCTACAAACACGTGTGTGGCCGGAGATCCCTGGAGCACGCTGAACTGACGTCAGTGAGGACCGAAGCCTTAGCCGGGGACTGGCCGTGGCACGTAGCCTTACTGAAGAAATACCCCAACAGCGAGGCCACGAGATACGAATGTGGAGGCAGTATTATTTCCAGTACCGCTGTTCTAACAGGTATCATCCTAGTCAATTCTTTTCAGATTCTCCTCTCAAGAAAATAATACGTCTACAAAATACTGATAACAATATAAAAGTAGTGTTAACTCTTTCGAACCACCTTCTCGTTTTTAGACGGCCCAATAAAGCGATAAGAGTGCGCGGTTGGAGGGTAGCCTGGGGAAAATCCGGGGGAAACCTTCGTCACGACCACGCAGGTAGTTTATACACTGGAATAATCTAAGGGTTTGCGGTCCAGTGAGATTGGTTGAACAGCTTCAACCTAATCTGAGGTGTGAGTGTGATCGAGCTACTGAGAGTTTTATCGCTGGTTCACTATTAAACTTAGCCCAACTCAGAAGAGTCCAGCAAGAAACTCAGCTAAACTAGAAAAACATTTTGTCGTCATTTTTTTGCTTCGCTTGAATCTACTTTATGAAGATGTTCACATGTTTTACTTGGTTTCGTTCAGCGGGTCACTGTGTGAGCAAAGCCGGTGTCCTGATCAAGGCGCGAATGGTGGTTATCATCGCGGGCGTGAACAACCACACGGATTACAACCAAATAGGCAGGCAGTCTTTAATAGTGAGTATATTATGTGCATTTTGTTTATGTGCAGTCAACCAATTTTGATTTCTGAGCCATTTCGTACCTTGTCACAGTGACATTGATGTGAGATCTCTAGCGGCTTTCATATTGTTTTTCACTGTGTACCTTACAAAGTGGCCCAAAAATCAAATTGGTTGACCGTACGATACAGGATTAGAGACGCGGGAAAATCAAGGTATGTTCATTGAAGAAGACGTTTTTTTTTGTAGATTTGTTTGTCTCATCGAACTTTGGATAGATGTAGATGACTTGAAAAGTACTATAAATATAAGCATTTTTCTTGGACTGAACTAGTTTGGGTAGAATCAATTTGAATTTTGTAAATGCGTATAGTTAATCTAGATATGATTAATCTTGTTAAATGCTAAGCTAGGAGGTCTCTTGAAATCGGAATACTCTCATCTAAATATGTAATAATGTTTCTGAATATTCTGTAAGTCAAAAAGGACGCACCAACCTTTGTCTGAATATCAAAACAAATAGAAATCTCGTTACCGTAAGTAGAACATAATGAAATCCCATCCACTGTTATTACAAGAGTGAACGATCATCTAATCTGGAATTATATTTCTGATTATTTTGCGAGCTAATGTATAGTATATACTACTTAGTACTTTACCCACGATAATAACGATCATATTTTGTACAATCAATGTTTAGTTGGACGAGATTCGTACATACTTTAACGGATTTGTATCGGTGTCTATCATACTACGCATCATATTAAATAGACAATATTCCGATGTGACAAGTCTATATTGCCATTGAATCTCATGTGACACGCTTAGATAGAGAAAGATTATTTCGATTCCTTTAAGAGGAAATGGAAAAGAGTGACATGTTTTGTCTATCACCAACTGAGCATTTTTTCATGGTCGGGTTAGGTAAAGGCACAAGCACACTTCCATAAGCAAGACATTTGACATGCAAACCGGTCAAATTGCGTAGTAGAAATTTTATATAAATATTCTTTCTCATACACCGCACGCTCAGTGGCGCATCTATAACTACTTGTATATACTACTAATCAATGCATGTTCTAGACCTACGCCCTTGATAAATTGATCAAAGTATGAAAGATTCGACACAATACAGAATGTCATAACCTCATTGCAGGCTCGAGCTATAGTGCTGCACCCAGGATACACGGACACCTTGGCAACCTCAGACCTGGCCGTCATCAAAGTGAACAGATTCCGGTACACGGCGTATGTACAGCCCGTGTGCCTCTGGGGACCAGTGTACGACAAAGAGGACTTGGTCGGGAAACAGGCGACGGTGAGTAGGTAGTCAAAGTCGGCGACATTTAATACACTACCTAACTAGCATGATCGAGCATTTGTCCTTAATTAGCAAGTAAGTGCGACAGGGTGGATGCTATAGGTATGTTCGTGTAAGGAACAAACCTTCTGTAGCTAGACTGGTACCGGAATTCTTGAAGCTAAACTTAACAGGCATTGCATTCTAACAAGAAGGGGCAGATCACTAACCTTGATATCCCTGCTGCTTCTGCGGGGCTGGCTAGCACCGTCTTCCACACTCTCCGTACTGCGTCTATAGTATCTAAATTGTCCACACACAAACTGATAATCAAACCGATTAAACCGACTTGTAAAAGAATATTCAACCAGAGCACAGACCGCGCGTCCGAACGTGTTTCTCCGAGTAACATAGAGTTGTTTTTCCGGGTCTACCCGTTAAATCCGCCAATAACCGAGGCTTCGTAATCTACCATCATATTGAAAGATTACAATGCCTGAACACTATATGTTTGACATAAACTCGATCATGTTAGCCAGGCAGATATCTAATACAGTTTTGTACAGCTGCCGTAAATATTTATGTATACAAATACATGTTTTTCACTATTTCGTCTATGATGTCGACCGACACTTCCAGTTTTGGTTCGATTAAATAATTAATCACGATATAGCAGAACACTATAGTGTTGTTGCTGTCCGGGAAGCCAGCGATCCTGGGTTTTAAACCTGATAATATCTATATGTGTGGGGTACAATTAGCATGTTTGTATGTTCGTTAAATAATGTTTAGTTTTGCCCAGTAATAATTTATAGGTACCATTAGCAATAAACATAAATAAATAATTATAGATGCAGCATTATCTAGATCTAGGCAGGGCACCCGCTAGGTGGTCTGATCCTATTAAGAAGGCACTGGGTGGTGACATGCACCGCGCGGTTCACACAGCTTACAGCCGCACTATTTGGAAACAAGCCATATGTAGTCGCGATCCTCAGCAGTGAGGGACCGAGGAAGAAGAGATTATCTAGATATTACAGACATCAAAGAAAATAATTTCGTCCCCAGGTGGTTGGTTTCGGCTACACAGAAACGAACCAACCATCCGACGTCCTCCGCTCTGCATACACCATGATCCAGAACGATTCCACGTGTGTCAACTACTCGCCTACCGTCTACAGGGACCTCATAAACGAGTTCAGCTTCTGTGCTGGCTACGGGCCGACGTCTGGTAAATGTTTCCTATATAAGATTTAAAGCTTTTCTTATGTAAATGATTACATTAGAATTACGATTGATAACGGGATATTTACCATATATATTAAATTTATGAAATATCGGAAACTTACAAAAACAAATGTACATGGTAAATATCCCGTTATTAATCGTAATTCTAAAGTATGCGATAGCTGAGTATTTCTTAGGAAAATGTAACGATATTTCAAACGCTGGTGTAATCATCGCCTAATATGTTAATCGGTGGGCAATTTAGGCGACTTCCTGAGGAAGCACTCATTTAAATGTAGGGGCGCAGTAAAAAGTAGTACAGAGTTGACTGACAGATGACACTGACATTTGACCGTTTTCTCATATCGTAACCTCCTCCGCACCGACAAGTCAGGAAGTCACCTTACTTTACTAATATTTGTGGTATAGTGGGACCTAAGCTAAAAAAAAGCTAGCGAGTAAATTCTTAGTAGGAATACAAATATCAAAATAATAAATGAAAGATTTTTTTACTTATTTAATTTCCAATATAGACACAGGTACAGATAGCGATAAAAACGACGAAACCCTTTTCATAAGATTAGCTCAGCGGTTGTATACAATTGGGATTGTAGTACGTGGCTTGCGTAGATTTTTATACACGTGCATCTGATGTAAACAATAAACACTGAGCTGAGAATTACGAAAGTGTTAAAATATACGTTTGCTTCAAGGACTTGTTTAAAAACTATTTATCTACACACATATCATAAATCCTCTAATATGCGTTCGGAAACCGTAGAAAATGACTCTCATTTCAACATTCAATGAATTTATGGCAATTTTCTTATCTGTGGCTAAGGCTACAGCAGTAATATAATTTTTAATTTTAATCTCATATATGATGTTAAAATATAAAAACGTCAAACAAAACTGTCAAAATTTAAATGTCAAAGTTGACATGTCCCTATTCTAGTATCACTGAAAATTCAAATTCAGACCATGCGAAATGTCAGCTCGATGTTTTTTTAGTATATATCGCACGAAATTTGAGCTAGAACGACATGATCACATCAGAATTGGGACTCTTTCCTTTTTTTAAATAACATTCAGGTATCGGTTGCCAGTTCTGATTTCAATATTTCCGCAACCGTGCAAAAAAGGTTGTATTAACACAATTATTGTATTTATTTACAACGGTTTCTGAACCCATCTTAGAGTAGTTATAATATGTGTGTAGATAAAGTAATGTATGCAACTGTACATAATTAGGCATTAAAACACTCGTGTGAACTTATTATGAAACTCGCCTTCGGCTCGTTTCATAAAACACACTCGTGTTTTAATGCCCCTCATTATGTACCAGTTGCATAAACTACTATTGACTACGTACTCCCCTGATTTTTTTATTGAGCGATCTGAATCTTCGAAGAATACAATTTGGATCTCTTGTATTCGGAACTAAAATGTGATAAGTAATTAAAATTCAGTTATATTTTTTTTTTCTGAAACAGGAATAAATCCACGCAACGGCGACAGCGGAGGCGGCCTCGTCTTCAGCGTGGTGCAGACCGACCACAAAATCAGCTACCTGCTCCGTGGCGTGCTCTCTAAGTGCGCCGTCTCCGTCGGCCACACTGAGTGCGACCCGGCCCACTACGTCGTCTACACCGATGTAGCGCCGCACTATACATGGCTATATCACCATTCCGGGCTCAAATATAGGAGCAATATTTTATAGTTAACGTCCTTTTTGACGTGATTAAGGGCAACCATCAACTCAGCTATGTGCTGTCAAAGTTCGCCGTCTCCTTCAGCCATACTGAGTGCGACCCGTGTTTTCTTATATTACTTGATTTTTTTTTTAATCCTCTCTAATGGGAATGGCACCAAAAAATATAATTTAATACCAGTTCGTTTCAAACATTTTTACCAGCGGTATTCGATAATAAATTAATTTTGATTTAGTGACATTAACTTACGAACACATTTTTTATGCAAATCGTCAATTTTTTATCTTAATAGCTACAACAGTTGCATTTTGAAGACAAGGAAATAAATTTAAGTGTTCTTAAAATCTTTGTGATATCGTAAAATAACTAACTCCGACAACATAATTTTTCTTGTTATTTTGTAGTGATGTGCCATGGGAATATTCCCGAGAGTGGGAATATTCCCATGTATACTACGTTCCAGATTAAATGACGAAAAGTTCCAATAGAATAGTATGAGAACTTTTCGCATCTTATCTGGAACGAAGTATAACTTCAACTTTCTCATATTCTCCATGTTTCTTCTATGTTAGTGATCACATAAAATATACGAAGAAAGACTGAATTAAAAAAATAAAACAAACTTCAAATTTCTAAATAAAGGAAAAATTGAAAAATTTAGACTCCTGGCAGCATTCAAACCAGTCGCTCTAGCCTCTGAGCTACGGGATCAATCAAATCTGGGTCCCAAATTTGTCAACAGTTCCTTTATACCAAACCCCTTCGGACCCAGGACCCATTTTATTTAGAAATTTGTAGTTTGCGTTAGCAGCGTTACTGCTTAATACAAAATTAATAAAATAAACTTGTTCTTAATTGTGTGAAGTCATTTTAATAGTACATTACTTACCAAGGGCGATAAACCAAAGAATGTCTCATATCGCAGGTTTTTTACGCCCGAGCCGAAGGCAAGGGCGATAAATATGCGATCTGAGGCTTTCTTTATTATCGCCCGTGGTAAGTACAAAATTTTATGTCACCCCCAGGCCAGGAAGTGGGTTTTTTCGCGCGCGGCAGGTGTGACATAATAGTAGATTGTTTGACAAGGGGCTAAAGTAAGCCATATTACCACGAGATGTTTATTTTCCCGAACGTAGTGAGGGAAAATAGTTCGAGTGGTAATATGGCTTTTAGACCCGAGTTATACACTCTACTTTTCACTTCGATTGCGAGAAAACACATTAAACACAAATTATCCACCTTAAAAGAATAATTTAACTCTTGGCGGGTGTATGTCTCTAATTTGACAGCATGTTTTTTTTTCTAAGGCCAGCCAGCCAGCCAGACCATGCGTGTTCGCTTTACGTATTCGCCTCCCTTCCTTTTGCTATATTAAAGAAAGAGATAACATGCGCTTTTTTTTCTTTTAAGAGACGCAATTGCTTTGACCATAGACACCGCTTAATCTTTAGAGAACTGAAAAACGTCTTTCCTGATTGGTCGATTTTAGTACAGCTGTATTCTGGTTGGTTGATATTTTTACCAAGTATTTTTAATCTGTCAAATTACTGTTCTGTGATTGGTGGATTTAACGGGTGAAATATTTTGATTGGTCAAATTAAAATGTTTTGTAGATCATAAATATGTATACATATTTTCCCTAGGGCTTAAATGTACTACTTTAGCCCCGCTTCACAAGTCTAATATGACACACTTTTCGAGCATGAGAAGTGAAAAATAATTTTATATCTGTCACAAAAATATTTTGTAAAAGACACAAGTTTTAACAGTCGTGGACCATAAGTATAAGTTTGTGTAATCGAGTGTATTAAATATTTAAGTACGTTTGTACAGAAAATAAATTCGTGACAATAATTATAAATGTTTGTACTACTTTCATTCCATCCCATCCACCTTCAACTCCAAAGGCGGAGTCAGTTTAGGGCCTCAACTCTACCTTCATATTTCCTAGAGACGGATCCTTTTTGGCATAAGTATTCCCCATTTCATTTTGCTCTGAGCAACTTATAACATTATGAAAATTAAATATCGTGATTTTTTGATGTAATAAGGTGTATATGATAGACACTAACGAGCAAAAATAATGAATAAACTTTGTATTGAACTTCCATAGAAAGTGTACCTACCCGTTATTAGGGTTCCGTAGTAAACAAGGAACCCTTATTTTTGTTCTTGTTTCTTATGCGAGAAGCTAGGCTAAATACATATATCTGAAAAAAAATGAAAAAGACGAGATCAATATATCAATAAATTGCTTTTGTTTTGTATAAACTGTAGCAATGAAAAAGAACATTTGTGTGCGTTTTTATACGTGTACATAATATACTTGTTAAAATATCTTGTACTCCCACATACACCTAACATACCCCCACATACTCCCACATACAACCATAACCTAACCTAACCTAACCTACAAAGAGGACGATTTGCGGCACAAAAACTATCTTATGTCCTTTTAAATCTCAGACTATATAGTATAGACATTTTATCTTAATAAGCTTCAGTGGTTTAGCGTGAACAAACAACTGAGATACCGATAGAAAAATATACTTTCGAATTAATATTATTAGCTGGGAAAAGACAAAATCCACCACCACACATCATAATCTACTTTACTCCGTTGTAATAAATAAGGTTCTATTGTATATTCGTAGTATATTCCGTTGTATCGTTTTCATAAATAGTTGACCTAGTACTACTATCATTATCATGATTAACCCTAACAAAGACTACTGCATTATAAAGCTATCGAAATACAACATCAATTCCGATTACATCGATCAAACTTTTAAATAAACCGAACTCAGGCTTACTTAATTAAAAAACTTGAAACAACGAAATCTGAACTTGGACATAAAGGCTTTCATAATGGCGCGCTCCTTTTTTGTTCGCTGACAGTTTTTAATAAGATTTTAATAAATTATGCAGCCCAAGTGACGGTGAAGAAGATAATGTTCCGCCGGTATTCGATTTGTGCTGTGCCGGTCCCGTTCTTACATTATTTATGAGTTACTACTTTTTAATTTTAAGCAACGCTTGGTTTTCTTCATGGAGTCTGCAAGAGAAACTAAATATTTCAGTTGTGGACTTAGTTGGGATAAAACTAACAATATTTTGTTTTATTATTCCTATTTGATCTTAACTAATCGGAGAGTTAGGATATTGAAATAAATCTGGTTACGTAAAACGTGGATTTATGCACGAAAGAAAAAATATAATTTTAAAATACCCGTTTTAACGAACTAGCTTTGAACTAGCCTGAATAGTTTGTGAATGTTCAGGTTTATTTATAGGTATATTATATAGCACCAATTTGAACCACACGAATTATTCATTCACGAATTATTTATCGACGACCGCTTTAGCCTAGTTGGTAGTGACCCTGCCTACAAAGCTGGAGGTCCCGGGTTCGAATCCCGGCCGGGGCATTTATTTGTGTGATGAGCACGAATATTTGTTCTTGGGTCTTGGATGTTTTCTATGTATTTAAGTATATATTTATCTATATAAGTATGTATATAGTCGCCTAGTACCCATAGTACAAGCTTTGCTTAGATTGGGACTAGGTTGATTTTGTTCTTGGGTCTTGGATGTTTTCTATGTATTTAAGTATATATTTATCTATATAAGTATGTATATAGTCGCCTAGTACCCATAGTACAAGCTTTGCTTAGATTGGGACTAGGTTGATTTGTGTAAGATTGTCCACAAATATTTATATTATATTTATTTATTCGTCTTTACAAACGTTTTACTTTTGCAAAATCAAATAGTTTTTATTATAATAGTTCTAATAGTTTTTATTCTTAAAAAAGTATATGATATTTATTACTATGCAATCTTTTTAATAAAAAAAACCACTACAAACAACGAACTGGTCTTTTACTAGATTCTAGAAATTCCCCACGAGATATAACTTGCGGATTATCAATTTCAACAAATCCCAAGGTAGGCTAAACATGTTTCATCATAGACTTGCAGAGCATCTGCATTTTTCAATGCACGTCAAGAGTATCCATTATAGCTGGGTCCCGCAATAAGGAGGAGGCGAGTAATTGAATTTCTGAAGCGCAACACGTCGTCTCTGAAATGAGGGTACTCTACGTTAATAATAAATTTCTCTTATGAGACATTGCTTAGCTGGTGAGACTAATCGAGATTAAGGATAATGGTATAAAAGAAAAGTTAAATCAGAATTTTAACAGAACTGAAAGATACGGTAAATATTTGCATTGCGAATGGGGAGAAAAAAGATATATTAGTAGTAGTAACATAACTAATTCGTAAATTCAAGTCGAATTTCACCCGTGGTCGTGTATCAAAAATGAGTGTATCAATTTATGGAATCGGGCTCCGGCAGAACAGAATTGCATTTTAATCTTCAGTTGTGCACGGAGTGTATCGACTCGCCGGTAGACATTTTCCGTGAAATAGTAACGAGGAAGTTTGCAGCGTCCCTAGGTTCCTACACAAATTTAATGCTGCACGTAGGAATAGAAACACGGTTTTTCACATGTTACTTTAATGAGACTAATAAAATTGCAATTAAGGGAGGTAGGGCACAGCAAAATGGCATCTCGGCACAGAATAATACATCTCGGTCGAATTTGGAGCAGCCCAACTGCGGAAGTACCTGCGCCTTGCAGAAGACCACAGCCATAATAACATTATTTACTATACACGTATGTAATGAATGAATGATAACTTTTATTTCGGATAAATTTCTTTACATCCAATATGTTGTTAGTGTAACTTAAAACTAATCATTAGTACCTATTCTAATAACACTATTACTTAAATCTTAATTCAGCGACCGCCTTGATTTGCCCTACCCAGTGTATAAAAATTGGGCAGTCATACCTGTCCGAAATGACACTCAGTCAGTATGCTATTAGAACTAGGTATCTCTTAGCCGGCTCAGCATCGAGATGATTTTTTTGCGCATAATCGCTTGAAAACCATCCGTGCCAGCCTCAGCGAACAAACCAAAGTTTTTTCCAAAGGTTTCTGATGATAAGTATTTGTAGAAAAGAAACCTGTCTTATAATGCAATAATAAACCACCGTGCAAGGTGCAGGAATAGACTTCGTTCAAAGGTCCTGTTTTTCATAATAATATTATGCCCTGAGGCATCCAGGGGGAGCGAACCAAAACATTATGGCGAGCAATATTTTTTTATATGTTAGCCCCAATGTGCATGTAAGTTATGTTTTTTATTCCATGGATTTATAGTACCGGAATTGCAGAATATGCGGGCTACTAGACTAATCGAAAAATAAGCTTGGCAGCCCTTAACTTTTGACATGTCCACCGAAAAGACGCGCACCTTGTAATCTTATAACTACTCTTTTAGTATGGAAAAGGACGTTTTTAGATCAACCTTACGCACGTTCAAAAGCCTTACTTTATTCACCCAATCTCTTAAGGCCGATTGGAGTCATAAACAGATTTATTTTCGCGTTTTTCCTGTGGACAATAGTTAAGGGCTACAAAGCTTAATTTTTGATTGGTCTAGTAACCCGCATAAACAGTCTCCGTTATGGTTGAAATTCTTTTTGTTGAACGTATTTGTATTAAAATGTTATTGGATTTTGAACCTTATTGTTTGAACTTTAAAGTAGCTTTTCGAAGGAATTGCTTTGGAGCAATTCGTTCAACTGTAATGATTTTAAGTATGTACTATAAATTCATGTTATAAGATAAAACTATAACTTGCATGCACATAAGCCGTTAACTATTGACCTCAGGAGGGACGATTTTTGTTTATACAAGTATTTATGGCCCATTTACATTCACGGGAACTTGCATGCACTTTATATAACGTTGTAGGGATTGATCGTACTCTATCTTCGTATCTCGATAGCCAGCCCTGCAATGTAATGAAATCTGCATCCAAGTTCTTGCCATTGAAAATCGGCCTTTAGGTGTGACTTCCTAATATTAATAATGTCCGTGAATCATTATGCTTAGATATGATGTCCGATACTCTAAGGTTTTCTGGAAGAGATCGCTCTTTAGCTATAATACCACAGAATAAGTAATAGTACTGCAGAAGACAGACTACGTACAGAAGTTGCACTGTTAACAAATCGCCAACCCCAAATTATAATAGGTAAATAACAAATGTTGGCCACACCAAGCGAATGACGAGAGGAGGACGGTCGCGTCCTAGCAATTCGCGGCCGCCACTGAATGAGTACCACCTGGGGATGTACTTGCAGCGGCGCGGCGAACTGACGGAGTGAAAACCCCCTGATAATACCGCGGTTGTTTGCCTCTACTCATTGTGATGATGTACTGTGCTGTTATTTTTGTTGAGGTTATGCAATAAGGAGTATTTGTATTGTATTTTAATGTCACTTTTGTTTGTGCAGCTCAATATTATTAAGCTAAAACGCAACGCTTAAGTAAAGGCAACGTTTTCCTTACATCGCCAGCTCGAGACATTACCCACATCATTTGCCTTCATATCCCGTGTGGCAGAGCTCAGCGGAGCGGCAAACAATTTCCCTTTGCCGACTGACAGAGGCAATTTAAAAATGTGCTTATAACCTGAAATTAGCTTTAGATAGCAAATTAAACATACAAATAGTGGATCAGCGTTATTGAAAAAAATGTAAATACATTTTATATTTCGGAATTATATTTTTAAATTTTGCTTTTTCAGAATAGCCGATGACCTTTGTACAAAAAACAGAACTATATAAAATTTTCTTCCAGAGCATCACGTTCATACAAGTAGAACAGATTCAACAGATGCCATAAGAAAAATATATAACGGTAATGATTTTATAAATCATTTTCCGACAAAACCCTGCAATTATGTGTGTTCGTCAAATAAACGTCTGTAGAGTGTAGACAAACATGTTAGTTTCAAGATCTCGTCAACACAGTAGATAATATCTTAAAGCAGTAAAACAATTCGTACAACCGTCTGATAGGAATGTTGACACCAAATAGAAAAGATCAATAGGTCCAAATTTTCTCGAAAAAGGATCAAATTCTCAATCAAATGTCGAAAAAAAGTAACTCAAAAGAATAAATGATTACATAATTATAAGTCTTCAGTAGCGCTTTCTCTCTCTAGTTGTGCCTAGCTTCGTTATTTTTTGAGATAATTTGAATAGGATTTCCACCATTTGGCATAGTTTTATGTCTTCTTTCTTTTGAAGTAATAATACATTTTGAGTCAACATCCCTATTATACGACCTGGCACAGACTCGCGTCTCGCGAAACTTAAGCTGTTAAAGAAGTTTTCAACAAACTGAGGCATACATTTAATATTAAAAAAGATAGCTCCAGTGGAGCACCGATCTAAAAAGCCTCTACGCCCAATAATCAATTTCAACTCATGGTCAAGCATGTTGTGAAGCCCACTGACGTCTCGAATAACTATGTCACATGACATAGATATTCAAACCGTGAGTTGGCTTGAAATGAGTAAATAAATAAATTAACTACGATTAATCCCCGTTTTGTAAAAATTATGTTTGACTATCGCAAAAATTTTAAAGTTACATATGGTCTAAAAAGTTATAAGGTTACATTTTATACCTTATAAAGTATAAGGAGTAAAATGGACATAAATGTATTTGACACAGGCTATAGACTACGCTGTTTTCTATGGAATTGTGGTTGGATTAGCACAATCACAGCAACTACGCAGTAGAGGATTTTCAGTAGCATTAAAAAAAAAATCCGTCACGTAATGAAATTCCAGCTAGCAATAAACATTTTGATAAAAACTTTTTTAATTAATTCTCCAATCTTTGTCTTCTATGAAAATTGTAATTATAGTGTCTCAAAAATAGTTGGTTAACTTTGTCTTTATTCAGCAAGTTTTATATTAATTATAGATGAGATAGATGTTTATGCTAGATTTGCTATCGTGTTTGCTATGCAGTTTTACCAAATATCGAAACTATAAGCACAATGTTATTTAACGGTTATGAACAACAGAGACTATGATAAAATCTTGTCGCTTCTAACGTCCATCGTTTGTCGCTGTTTCGTGCTACGTGGCCAGCCCATCGCCATTTTAACTTTAGACTGTAGTTCAATACATCTATTAGTTTTGTCTGTCTTCTTATGAATTCACTTCTTACCTTATGTTTTCTTCTTATTTTTAAAATGCTTCGTTCCATGGTTTTCTGGCAGTTGACCAGTTTTGTTTTAATTTTTGTGCTATATAAGTCCACGTCTGGCACGCGTACGTAAGGGTGGGTAGTATGCATGTATCCATCACCGTTTTTTTTCAAGTGGAGCGGGTAGTCCTACCTTGGATACTTGACCTTAATCGATTATAGAGTTTGGACAACACTTGCCATACTTGCCAAAAAACTGGCAAAATAACCGCAGCATTTTGTGAATCATTTTAAGTTACCTTTGCAATTGTGTATCAAAGCCAAAGAGGAATATTTTACAGATAGGTAAATAGGGTTTTGTTTAGTGTCATGATAGTGTTTTTAAGGGGCTCCACTGTCTGAATGACCTTTATAGCGGTTGGCTCCCCGCCACACCACGCACCCCTTGCCGTACTTACGTAAAAGCGCTGTGTCCATTTCACACTTACTACTAGGAATAACTAAATAAATTGGCGTCCACCCCGCACTATCACAGAAAACAGCGTCTACGTCGCAATACATATAATTCTCAATTTCTCACTGACTTTGACTGACTCACTTTTTTGTAAAAGTCGTGGAGTCGTGTCGTAAGTACTAAAAAATATCTAAAAAACTCTTTGTCAATGTATTGTTCGTGTTTTTGGTCTGTAGACGAGAGGGTCAAAAATGGCCTTTATTTATTGTGTTCACTTTCAAGATCTATAAATAAAAGTGAAAATTAAAAAAAAACCTAAATATACATATAACAGTAGTTGTACATATTGGACGCTTTTATACTTTATCGTTGACGCGGCCACGGCACGGTAAAACTCTAGGTATGGTTTCATTCATAAATAGCCCGTAAGCATAAATAGACTTTAGACTTTTTTTTTTTTTTTTAATAGCCTATTATGTGTCCCACTGCTGGGCAAAGGCCTCTCCCCATGTTGTCCAGACGTCCCTGTCCAGAGCCTCTTCCTCCCAGTTGGAGACAAATACGTCCAGACTTTAGACTACCTAAATAAAATATTTAAAATGAAACAATTTTATAGCTGAATAACTACGATTAATTTTAATCAATTCAAATGATTTTTTTAAACTTTTTAATATGGCAAGCAAAACTTTTTGATTTAATTGTTTTACTTTAGTTTAACGATTGATTTTATAGGTACACAATCTCGTCTACCAATATTAAATTAAAGAAGCAAGTTGAAGGACTGGCAAATTTAGAACTATAATTTAGTCGAAAGGGCTTTAGTTACGTATTTGGATATTCCTTTTCAACGGTAGCCTGTATTTAGTGCGATTCATTAATTAAAAGCAGGCGCCCATGTTTTTAAATAAAATATAATATTGATAACATTTTTACTGATAAGATGAGGAATCTACTCAGCACCGCCTATTTTAGACTTATAATTAATAACTAATGTAGCCTACCTTTTATACCCTAATTTTTGTAAAAAAAATAACTTTAAAAATTTAATATTTTATTTAGTTCACGCATATTTTTAAATCATAAGTGGTTGCCATGTACTTACTTTGCAAATACTTTCTCATGTTGTGCAATAGTTTTAATTGAGCTATCGACTATTGTAATGCCACATTACAGGATGTTTAATTTAAACGTATGCTTAAGTTTGTTGCTTGTAAGTGTGCCTTTTTCAAATAAAATAAATAAAAATAGTTAACACATTTTAAAATCGACTTCTTCCTACAAGGGAATGTGAGCAAAACTAAGTAACGGTATGTAAAAAAATACGAGTATCTGTACATACATGCTGTTATGTGATATGTGAGTGATAATTTAGACATGTAAATATTATTGACTACCTATTGTTTCGTACAAACTCTGAATTTTCCTTAGAAAGTACTGGTACAACCATACACAACCATAACCATTTACCTCAATCACTATAATTAGTATGTACCTCAATCACTATAGTATAAACATAAAACGAAAGGATATGACTGACGAAAACTAGAAGCACGTTTGTCAGGAAACATCTGGCTCCGAATAAAATTGGTCATCATTCAAAACAAGGGAAAAGGTCAGATCGTGTCGATAAATTGTCCGGAAAGGCTTTATTTATAGAAAATATTGAGTAATTCAATATCGGACAAATTAAAATCGACTAAATTATCGTTAAGTTTTGCGGGTTATTTATTAAGTTTTAAGGACTGGTTAACATATTTTTGTCTTATTGAGGGATCTGGCGCTGAGCAAGGGATCGTCCTAAATACAAACGCGGCTACGCGATGATCGCGCGACTTTTACTTAGAATATTTACTAGTAAAAGTCGCGAGTTCGCGCGATAATTGCGTAGTCGCTTTTGTTTCATGACGATCCCTTTAGGACACTATTCGAGTTCAATATATTCGCGAATTTCACTCGCACGATTGCGCGATCATCGCGTAGTCGCGTTATATTAGGACAATTCCCAACAATGCGTGGGAGTAAAATTGGCATCTAATTTTTAGGGTAAGGGTCTGGAACGTTATAGTTATGGGCGAAAAAGTTAAGTAGCCCCCCTTCTTGCATGTGGTAGTGGACTATTTGAACAGGCATTTGTTTTATTGTGTTTCAAAATTTAAATATTAATGTGTATTTGAACATGCTAAATACGAATACACACAAAAGCAGCCAGTTGTTTAACTATCAGTATATGCAACTGAAAATCTTCAGGCTTTATGATACAACGTTACCTCATTGAGCTATTTTCGTTTGAGGCACAACATTTTAGAATATATTTCTTTTACATACCACGATCCCTTGCTCCAATCGAATCACAATATATTCTCATTGACCTGACAAGTATGATGAGAATTTGTAGTCGGTTTCGACGAATATGCCGCACATTGAGATTGATAAATGGCACAGGACGACATAATATAAATCTGTTTAGTCTAAGAACTCTGTAGTGTACAGTAGGTATATGTATTAGAAAACACAGAGTTACAGACTGTGTGACAAGTGTTTTATGCAAATAGTATTTGATGCAAATAAATTACTTATTCATTACTTCCTGTGTTGGAAATCGGTTGTAAGTAAAACACCCGCGTTGTATAGATAGCTGGAACATTGCTAGTTACAAACTTTCCCTCGGCGTAGGCAAACTAATCGTTTACCAATACCGTTTACAGTGCCGTAGCTCAACTAATGCGTTTTACATTTGTAATTCGCGTTAACTTACCTTTTACTTGTAGTTGGACTGAAGTCGACAACGTATCTAGGCAAATAGATCCAGTGAAACATTGTAACTGCTTCACATTTACAACGCTCGCACTGTAACTGCCACACACGAGTACACAAGGGAAACTAAAGCGCTCGCTGTAAAGTACGATTTACACGTAAGGGCATTCTTCGATTCTGTAAACTACGCCACCCGTGTAAAAGACATGCTTATGCTTTTCGCCCACGAGAAAACGAGATGCAAAACTTTTCGGGAATGGCTTTTTTGGACAGATTTCGATAATTATCTAACTTTGTGAAGTTTCATTCATATTCATATTTTCTCTTGTGAGAGTTTAGATACACACTAAATATTCATTTGAACGATCAATAATTATTAAATAGTAAGTCTGTGCAGAGTAGCTGCCGGTGCCTACAACCTAAAAAAGTCTCATCCAACACACGGTCGATTCCGATTAAGTTCTGCCGAATTGAAGAAAATACCCCTTTTGTAAATAAAATAAATCGTGTCCCGTTCGCTGCGTCACGATGCGTTTCGATCTGGCACGTGTGAATCGTACTTAAAACAATGTAACTCTACAAGGGAGAATCCGACTCATTGATCTCATTGAGATTCCGCTGCAATCCCGAGCAAGATCGCATTCGCGGGAGACGAATTATTTCCACTGTCACACTAATGTATCTTCCACTTCACTCAATTCACAACCCTATCTCCTTTAACTTTGGGGATATATTTGTTTATTAGAGATGGATATTACAGGGTAACATTAGGTGTTACAGAGCGGATTGATTGGCGAATAATGTCCCATGACTGGCAGTTTGTGAAACGCCATTTCACACTTACGGTGTTTTATTGCTATCAGAGTGTTTTTAGCGTTTTATATTATTTTCACTGTTGTGGTTTGGGATTTGCACTGAAAATTATCGACTTACTGAATAATAAACAATTAAAGGCAGGTACAGGTATTTATTTCTTGTCGTGCTAGGTAATAATTCAGATAAATAGATATAATATAATAGTTTTCATTTTTTAGCTTTGTGTTTTGTAACCGACCAGTTTCAATAAGCAGAATTTTAACGTGTAAATCGCATTTTGTCTACGCATGTTTATTATATTTAAAGGAAATACTTAAATCATTAACATTAATACTATCGATTCTGCGTCACACCTTACGTTACGGCTCAGTACTTTTCGGCTGCCGGCATGACATTTTAAAATGTTAACACGCTTCACTAACGACACCTGGCGGAAATTAACCCTAATATCACTCAAACTAGATAACAATGGCGTAGCAAAATTCAAGCAAGCGTGGCCAGTGTAAAGGATCAATAAAAACTATCGATTCAAGCCGGATTGGGGACCAGAATCAATATTAATCAGAAATTACCGATTTGATCGGTATTCTAATTCCCAGGAATCATTATCCTCCTAGCATTTTACCGTCGTACCCTAAGGACGGGCTCGCTTTGCCACCTCATCCCAAGATTTGGCGCAGGCACTAGTTTTACTAAGAAACTAGAAAATTAGCCCTTGTTGGGTATTAATATTCATTCCCAGGTCCCAGGCCTAGCTAACGGGAAGGTGCTGGAAATGCTACCGATAAAATTTTCTTTATATAGACCGCGAGATAATTTAAAGAAAATAATTCGAAAACTAGTTTAGTTAGATATCCGTAATTTTACGGCCTCCGAGAATCGTTCTTCTATAACTTTCTTGGTTAAACTTAGTAACAAAGCCCGACAAAAACGGAGTTCCTAAGAATTCTAGCCAGAATTAAAAACCACAATTTGTTATAAAAATAAACACGCTTAGTGTTCACAAAAATATAAAATGCCACAAAAATAGTTGCTTCCCGCGAACGTTAATGTTTTCCTTTGCCGTTATATTTCCAGAATATTTCCCCCGAGTTCAGTTTTCCTCAAGGTATAAAATACAACATTTTAGTGCTGTCTTAATATCTGTAAAAAATCTTACCATAGCAGCGTCAAAAAAGGCTATTAAATTATGTAATTAACTCAAGAACGCCGTAATCGCATGTAATAGCGTCATTATGAAATAGCTATGGGAGTCGTTACGCCACCTAACACAGCTACCTTCATCCCACCTGCGCTAAAAGTCCAAAACCGCCCTTAATATGCTGCAATAAGCTTCATAATCCCCTTGCTTATATTATGTGTATCTCAAGATTATGCGGGATTTCTTTGCTGCTTATAAGTCGTACCTACGCGTCAAGCAGTTCTCTGTTTTCTATGTAAAAGCATTCCACACCTGGATCGTTCCGTGACACTTCGCAATAAAGGTTTTAGTCTACCAATCGTAAATCACAGTCACGGCGAACTTTAAGCCTACAGGAATAGAGATCATTTCCTGTTACACCGTCAGCAGAAACCGATATGTGTAGAAATAAATAAGGTTAGTGGAGCGAGAGGCTGAATACGGATGCGAAATATAAAAATTCAGCGTCACGCAAGTGCGTGTTAAAAAAAACAGTGCAAGCTAGTTTTTCACGGTAGTAAAACCCTTTCAGCGATCTGTTAAGATATAAAAAAACTACTAAACACGGAACTGTAACTAACACAAAATATACACCTATATATAACCTACTCACACAAGTAGACTTTACGATAACCATATGAATAAGATAATATATATATGAAAAAAGTATGATGCAACTATAAAAAAACTAAACTATGAATTTAGTTCACATGGTTTAATTTAATATTAATGATTAATGTTATATTTTTACTTTGACGATCATTATGAGATATTGACATTGAATTCCTTGTTTAGATTGGTATTGTTATAACATAATTTTGATAATGAATACCTGACATAATTATTATAATACCTATTCATTATTGGACGATCATAATGTAAATTCTTCTAAATTGGCTTCACATTTTCACGTTAATCTATAATGTAATTTATATTATGAAATAAATAAATCTAAATCTAAATCTATGCGCTATTCTCGCTACATATCGGGAAATACCTGTTACGATATATAGCACGCGTAGGTTATATTGTTTATCTAGAAAGATATGCTCATAGCTGACTTTGTGCTATTTGCACAAACAAATTAAATTCTGCTGGTAGGTTGATTTGTTATTTCCCGTGCTGTTCTAGTATTTATAGCCGACCAACAGATTTACGCCGATTGTAGGGGTAAAACCGGATTTATGAACAATTAGGCTGAGCCTGCATGTTTTTTTATGGCTCAAAGGTAACTGCTTATTATAACATTATATAATCCATACTAGTTTTTTCCCGCGACATCGTCCGCGTGAAACCCATTTATCGCGATAATTGCATTTTTTTATATCAGGCGCTTACCTAGTTATCGCTCATTCATACAAACTTCCACTCCCCTAAGGGTTGATTTCTGGGATAAAAAGTATCCTACTATGTCCTTCCCCGGGACTCAAACTATCTCCATGTCAAATTTCATCTCAATGGATCTCAGACGGACAGACAGACGACAGA
The DNA here is from genome assembly GCA_951800055.1 of Cenopis cana. Classification (NCBI taxonomy): domain Eukaryota; kingdom Metazoa; phylum Arthropoda; class Insecta; order Lepidoptera; family Tortricidae; genus Cenopis; species Cenopis cana. Next base: position 15,570,560 of record OX637480.1, read on the forward strand.
CACACTTTCGCATTTATAATATTAGTATGGATTAGTTGGTTGACATATGTAATAAGTATATCTAACGTACCTCTAATTATCGATTATACTTGTCAAACCTGCAACTGTTGCAAGTAACTTTATTTCTACCTATTAGCACTTTTCTACCTATTGAAAATAGTATGAAATCAAACTAGTGATTTTTATTATTTAGTGTTGTGATCATAATGGTTCAACCCTATTTTTAATGTTGATCGGTCCTGTAATCGTAAGTATAGTAAGATGCAACCTACCTTTATAGTTCAGAGGTCACACGTCAGTACGGTTTCGAACTCAGAAGTTCACAAGCGTCCTGACTATGTCTAGATATCAGCTGCAAAAAGATAAATAGGTATACGATGAGTCTGTTCAAAAATAACTTAGCTAGACTCTATTAACCGTTAAAAAATAATTTCCATAGACTCTATTAATGGTTAATAGAGTATAGCGAAGTTATTTTTTAACGGTTATTCCATTACTCCATAAGTCCATACTAATATTATAATTGCGAAAGTGTGTCCATCTACGTTTGTCTGTCTGTTACCTCTTCACGCTTAAACCGCTGAACCAATTTACATGAAATTTGACCTGGAGATAGTTTGAGTCCCGGGGAAGGAGATAGGATACTTTTTATCCCGGAAACCATCCCTTAAGGGAGTGGAAGTTGGAAGGCGCCTGATATAAAAAATAACAGAAATTAAATTCTATCGCGATAAACGAGTTCCACGCGGACGAAGTTGCGGGAAATAACTAGACGTGTATATATTTTTGCAGTTGACTGTACTTTATTAACGGTAATTAGAGTCTTTTGCACTGACAATGACTGTACCCTGTGTTGTAAACAGCCTTGTCACGCTTGAAATAACCAAAAGTCAAAAAGATTAAACGCTCAATAAGCGCGCGTGTCAGAGGAATAACAATTCCATATCTATACATATAATAAAGCAGAAGAGGGTCGAAAATCTGTACATTGAAGATATTAGTAAAAAAATCGATGGAGGGGTCTAAGAATCGATAACAGAACACGTTTCAACTGTTTTTAGAATTCGTGTCTGTTTGTCTGTTTGTCTGTCTGTTTATTTGTCTAACTATCACGCGAAAACTAGCGAATAGATTTTAATACAGCCTTCACTAATATGTTTATTGGATCTTCGGCCAGGTTATAGGCTATAAAAATCATATAGGTTAGGGATGAAAGGGGGTGAAAAGAGGGGTTAAACTTTGTATGAGAAGTCTTTCAGTTCATGATTTACAGGCTTGAAAATTGGTAAGTATATAAATGGACGCAAAGTAAATAGAACCCCATTCAAACATTTCATAATAAACAGATAGTATTTGAAAAAATGGGGGTGAAATAACAATACCTCTGCCTCTCAGGGCTAAAGACAAAAATACAAAAGTCCCTCAAACCATATTAACTGTTTGAAATGAGAGATCTAATTATGTTGGTCAGTCAGTCTCTATCAATATTCACAAACCTTACTACGAAACCTCGGTTTTTTTTGTTTTCGATGGAGGGTACGAGTACCTACGCAGAGCGGCGGGCTCTCGGTTGCATGGTAGCACTTGCGACATGTACCTATATAATATTAGGTATGCGCATTTTTGTATAAAATATTGTATTTTGAGGTGCTCATTACAAGAATGATATCCATTTTCGAATCGAAGATGGCGGACATTTACTTCTTTACTTTTCTTAATAATCGATATGGGTGTCATTGAGGTTCTTCGAGGTGCCGATTAGTTGCGTTTTCCGTCAGCAAAATGTATAAAAAACGTTCAGCGCGAAACAGACATAAATTTAGGGTATATTGGTATTCGTTAGTAAAATATACCTACGTAACAATAAACATCAAGTATGACCAAATTCGAAAGGTATAGGCGGATAGGAAGCAAAAAAAAACAATTCTCAGAAAATCACATAACTCTTAGAAGCAACCAGGGTGGGTGCGCTATCAACCTAGGCCTCTACTCCATCTTCGAAAGTGAAAGAACAGACCAAAGTAGGTATTCAGTTATACCTATGCTTTACAATAAAGCACTTTGAAAGGTATTCCACTAATTTATGAACAAAAAAATATCTATTCAACCACCTCTTTACAAAGCCATTTGATAGGTCAACAATTTCTTTTTGTCCAATCATCTACATTGCTTGATGCGTATGAAGTATTTTCCGTACCTGCATCATAATTTTTGTAAAAATTTCGCGTTCGTGTGAAGTATTTTCCGTACCTGCATCATAATGTTTGTAAAAATTTCGCGTTCGTTTATTGTCATTTCGCACTCGCTTTTTCATCTACATTACTTGATGCGTTTGAAGTCTTTTCCGCACCTGCATCATAATGTTTGTAAAAATTTCGCGTTCGCTACGCTCGCATTTTCATCTGCATGACTTGATGCGTATGAATTATTTTCCGCACCGGCATCATAATGTTCGAAATTCTTCGCGCTCGCTACGCTCGCGTTTTCATACACATTACTTGATGAGTATGAAGTATTTTCCGCACCGGCATCATAATGTTCGAAATATTTCGCGCTCGCTACGCTCGCGTTTTCATACACATTACTTGATGAGTATGAAGTATTTTCCGCACCTGCATCATAATGTTCGAAAAATTTCGCGCTCGCTGCGCTCGCGTTTTCTTCTACATTACTTGATGAGCATTTTCCGCACCTACATCATAATGTACGAAAATTTTCGCGCGCCGTACGCTCGCGTTTTCATCTACATTATAGTTGATGCGTATGAAGTCTTTTCGGCACCTGCATCAGAATGTTCGAAAAATTTCGCGCTCGCTGCGCTTGCGTTTTCATCTACATTACTTGATGAGTATTTTCCGCACCTACGTCATAATGTTCGATAATTTTCGCGCGCCCTACGCTCGCGTTTTCATCGACATTTTAGTTGATGCGTATGAAGTATTTTCCTCACCTGCATCAAAACATTTCGCGCTCACTACGCTCGCGATTTTCTTCATTTCTTGATGAGTATGAAGTATTTTCCGCACCTGCATCATAATGTTCGAAAAATTTCGCGCTCGCTGCGCTCGCGTTTTCTTCTACATTACTTGATGAGCATTTTCCGCACCTACATCATAATGTACGAAAATTTTCGCGCGCCGTACGCTCGCGTTTTCATCTACATTATAGTTGATGCGTATGAAGTCTTTTCGGCACCTGCATCAGAATGTTCGAAAAATTTCGCGCTCGCTGCGCTTGCGTTTTCATCTACATTACTTGATGAGTATTTTCCGCACCTACGTCATAATGTTCGATAATTTTCGCGCGCCCTACGCTCGCGTTTTCATCGACATTTTAGTTGATGCGTATGAAGTATTTTCCTCACCTGCATCAAAACATTTCGCGCTCACTACGCTCGCGATTTTCTTCATTTCTTGATGCGTATGGAGTATTTTTCGCACCTGCATCACAATGTTCTTTTTTTTCATTTTGCGCTCGCTACGCTCGCGTTTTCATCTACATTACTTGGTGCGTATGAAGTCTTTTGCACACCTGCATCGTAATGTTTGAAAGAATTCGCGCTCGCTGCGCTCGCGTTTTCATCTTCATTACTTGATGCGTATGAAGTATTTTCCACACCCGTATCAGAATATCCGAAAAATTTCGCGCTCGCTCCGCTCGCGCGCGTTTTTCATCTACTTCCTTCTTAATATATATTTTGTCTTCTGTCATGTGTTTCATGTGGGCGCATTAAGCCGGCGTTCGCAATGTTTGGCGAGACAGCCGGTGTAGAAGTTGATATGGATATTCACGCGAATGAAGTCGCGGGAAAAAGCTTAGATAAATAAATTTAAATCATAAAAAATCCTCTCCCTGTGATCCTGATCTGTGTCCTTTAATTGAGGTGTGCAATAAAGAGTAGGTATTTGTTGTTGTTTGTTGATGTATAAAACTGGACTACCCGTGCGAAACCGGGGCGGGTTATACATGCGAAAGTAACTCTGTCTGCCTGTTTCCCCTTAAAATGCTCAACCGATTTAGATGAAATTTGGTATGGATATAGTTTGAGTCCTAGGGAAGGACATCGGATACTTTTATCCTGGAAATCATCCCTTAACGGGGTTTAAGTTAGAATGGAAGAGAGATAACTAGGTAAGCGCAAGAAATAGAAGAATGAAATAACATTCTAACGTGATGACCGAGTTCTACGCAGACGAAGTCGCGGGCAAAAGCTAGTTTTTAAATATATCTAAAAGAACTCAAGTCATTTTTCGCATGAGACACGAGACTTTATCAAACAGTGCTAGAACTCGAACATTATTATAAGAGTACGTGCCTCGAATATCAGCCGCTCCATCGAAAGGGATGGCACATCAAAGAGATTCGAACGACGCTGAATTTGATGTAAAAAGTGGTATTGTTATCACAGACGCATAATATTGTATTTCACTAACTTTTTCCTGCGACTTCGTACGGGTGGAATTCAGTTTCGGAGGGAAGAACGTTAAAAAAGGTGACATTTGTTGTTATATTTCAGACAATTACAGATTTCGTTTATAATAAAGTGACGAAATTTAGTTTTATGTATTCGTTTTTTATTCCCTGGCATTTATGCCTAACTTTAATATCAATTTCTGAAATGAATGTTGACAACAATAGAGCCTCATGAGTAGGTAGGTAATTTATTCTAAGATATTCTCATTTTTGGTAAGAAAGAAGCGTTTTAAGGCGATATATCGATTGAAAGAGACACCCTTTGTTTTTCGCTCACGACAAAACGGGATGCAACCCTCTCCGAGAATGGCTTTTTAGACAAATCTCGTTAAATATCTGACTGTGAGCAGGTTTATTAAATTTCCTCTTGATGAGGTAAAATACCACCATATTAACTTAATCGTGTCTTTTAATAATGCGTTGTTTTAGTAGGCTGAGGAAAAAAAGGAAAATATAGACTCGACTTTGGATTTATTTTCTATCGAGAAAATTTTAACCAATCATGTTTCGCTATTGTCAGTACCACAATCATATAGTCAAGAATCATATAACTGAAAATCAGCCCCTACTGTTTGCTAGTCTGGGCAGGACAGCGTTTCAAAGTCTCAAAATTTATCAGTGTAGCACCTTAAACGAATAAACTATATTATGCTTTATGGCACATCTTTGAAGCTAGTTACACTCAGCTGTACGCTTTCAACTCTGTCAAAGAAATAGTTTGAAAACGATTTCAACAAATCAGAATAAATCAGGTCAGGTTTAAATTAAAACAACATTTCAAATTCCCTCGCAAACCCAATCCCTTACCTAACTTTGACTGTCCCAATCGGGCACATTTGCTCAGCCTCAAAGGTTCGGAGTCGGCTAACTGTGTGTAATTTTTATGCACTCCCGTGTACTTAATGACGGAGGCACCGATAGCCCGTCCTCTGATGACCTAACCGACCTCTAGGTCGAGGCTTCAGTGACGTCACAGTGAATATCGATAATTTCACTTGCTGGCTATCGATATTATTTTATGCACTCTCATCCCATGTATTGCCTGAGACATGGATACCCATTTGATGACCTAAGCGACGACCGCTAGGCTAGTTGTAGTATGACCCATATCGATAATTTAACTTTCTATCGAGGCGATATATTTTCACGTACACAGTTCGGACGAAGGCACAGGTTCTAGATCTGTACGTGGCGTCATGGCATATCGATAATTGTTTTCGCCATTGCTTTTCTTCTTTGAGTTCGTTGATAAAAAAAACTACTATCCAGCCAAGTGCGAGTCGGACTCGCGTACGAGGGGTTCCGTACCATTATCTATAAAAATGGGGAAAAAATCATGTCTGTTGTATGGCCCCCTTAAATATTTATCTTATTCTGTTTTTTTTTTAGTATTTCGTGTTATAGCGGAAACAGAAATACATCATCTATGAAAATTTCAACTGTCTAACTAGGTTCATGAGATACAATGAGATTAACAACCTTAAATTATCAGTCAATTCGATTTTCGAATTTTGTGGCCCCTTGTAACAACGTAGTTAGTTTTATTTTACTAAACGGTTAAAACTCACGTATTAATTGTCACTTCGGGCAACATGTTATAAGTGTTATAACATGTCTCACGAAAGTTTAAATTCAAACGTAGTTAGTTACCAAAAAAACATGTCGACGCACTGCAAGTAGGTATAGTTGATGTGAAAGATGGGCATTTTCACTTTAAAGTGTACCCCCTACTTTTTTTCTCGGATCTCGACGATTTTGGGTATTCTGACTCAGAATCACGAGTACCTACTATGCATTTTCGCAAAGAAAAAAAGTGTCCCACCAAGAAAAGTCAGTTTTGTGACGCTTTTTCGTACAGTTTATATGGCTCGTCACAAAACTGACACAGAAAATTTATATGGAAAATCAAGGACATTTTTACTCGTGATTCTGAGTCAGAATACCCAAAATCACCGAGATCCGAAAAAAAGTAGGGGGTACACTTTAAAGTGAAAATGCCCAGATAATTATGTTTACAATTTTCACTTAATATTGGTCTGAAATAAGGTAAAAATAAATATGTAACGTAGTGGCACCAGTAATGGACCTGGCTCCAGTAATGGACGCAAAAATCTTTCACGGTCGAAATTAAGCAACGGAAAAGTATTTTAGCCATGGCAACACTTTAAGCATAAAGAATAGGCTTCTATGTATCACATTGACAAATGACATACACCTCGGTCATTTTGTTTAAAAATGGCGCGGCGGCAAAAAGTGTGCTCCGGTATTTTTCACGAAAAACCTAAATTTCTTACAGAAATAATTAAGGAAGTAGGTTTACGTTTTTGATTGTAAACTTTATTTTCTCTAAACAATATTATTTTGATATGATTTCGTGAGAAGCGTTACATATTTAACAATACTTTTTTAAAGTGTTTATAGCATTAGAATCCAATTTGAATGATTTAGAGAGGATGTACATTACTGGTTCCTGTTTTTTGTTAATCTCCAATTATGGACAATTTCTCCATGATTGGTTTTCATACTGAATTCTGGTTACCCAATTATGGACACCCAATGTTGGACGGATTTATTGGCGAGGTAAATGTTTGAAAAATGCCACCCAGTTTTATTATAATAGTAGTTTATCTACACAAATATAATCCTCTAAAATGCGTTCAGAAACCGTAGGCAAAACGACCTTCACTTTAACATCAATGTACTTATAAAAATTTTCTTACCCGTGGTGAAGTTTACCAGCAGTAATATAATATTCATTATAATGTCCTATTTAGTACTATAATGTTTTTTTTTTAATTTAGAACAGGAAAATTAAAATTGAGTCGATACGAAAGGTCAGCTCGATATAGGTTATTTTTTTTGGGATAAGGATTCAGGGAGAAGAATTTCAAATTTTACATTTATTTTAAATTTTAAGAAAAAAAAAATTTTTTTTCGAAAAAGGTCATTATACTCGATTTTGACTGATTCGGGGATGAGGATTTCATATTTTACATTAATTTTGAATTTACAGCGAAAAAAAAAATTATTGCGAAAAATCGTCATTATACTCGTTTTCGACTAATTCGGGGTTAAGGATTTCAAATTTTATATTAATTTTGAATTTTAAGAAAAAAAAAATTTTTTTCGAAAAATCGTCTTTATACCTACTTGATTTCGACTATTTCGGGGATAAGGATTTCAAATGTTATATAATACCGGCTACTATAACCCATCTTAGAGTACTTATAATATGTGTGTAGATAATAGTACATTACTTACCAAGGGCGACAAAACAAAGAATGTCTTAGATCGCAGGTATTTTACGCCCGAGCCGAAGGCAAGGGCGATAAATATGCGATCTGAGGCTTTCTTTATTATCGCCCGTGGTAAGTACAAAATTTTATGTCACCCCCTGGCCAGGAAGTGGGTTTTTTCGCGCGCGGAGCGTGCAGTAATGGCCACTTTATGGCTAGGTGTGACATAAAGTAATGTATGCAACTGTACATAATTAGGCATTAAAACACTCGTCTGACCTTATTATGAATAGCATAAACTACTATTATGCAACTGGTACATCATGAGGGGCATTAAAACACGATTGTGTTTTATGAAACGAGCCGAAGGCGAGTTTCATAATAGGGTCACACGAGTGTTTTAATGCCTAATTATGTACAGTTGCATACATTACTTTATCTACACACATATTATAAGTACTCTAAGATGTGTTCAGAAGCCGAAGGCAAATGACCTGCATTGCTTACCAGTGCTACCGGTAACATATTTATAGATGCTCTAAATAGATTTCAAATTTGAACTCCTTATCCCTGAATTAGTCGAAATCGAGTAAATTGACGATATTTGGAAAAAAAATATTTTTTACTTATAATCAAAATAAATGTAAAGTTTGAAATCCTTATCCCCGAATTAGTCGAAATCGAGTATAATGACGATTTTTCGTAATTTTTTTTTTTACTTAAAGTTCAAAATAAATGTAAAATTTGAAATCCTTATCCCCGAATTAGTCGAAATCGAGTATAATGACGATATTTCGAAAAAAATAATTTTTAACTTCAAATTCAAAATTAATATAAAATTTGAAATCCTCATCCCCGAATTAGTCGAAATCGAGTATAATGACGATTTTTCGTAAAAAAATTTTTTACTTAAAATTTTAAAGAAATGTAAAATTTGAATTCCTTATCCATGAATCCTTATCCCGAAAAAAATAATACATTATTGCCGTGGCCGGGGAAAAAAGCAAATGCAGGCTGAGTATTTGTTTAAAAGGACGAGCTTGCGAGTCCATTTAATTATAATACGACACGAACCCTGCAATTGCCATTCCGGCCGAGGCTAATATAGTACTTTTCTCAAAAATGGAGGAATTACGACAAAATTTGGATAAATATTTGATAAACATAACCTTAAAACGTCAAAAACATCATGCTCAATAAAAAAATAAACAGCGGGATGTTTATTTTTTTTAACAGAATCACAAGTGTATGGTTTTACCGAAAAACGCAAATTATTCAAGACTGAAAAAGACGTCACGTTTCCAACAGAAAAATACGAGCTGAATTGGCTGAATACGACCTGTGCCTCCTTTTATATGACAGTTTTTACTTTTTTTTAAAGTTTGGAATTCAACAAATAAAGGAATTTATATGTGAAATTGCAGGCGGTCTACAATGTTTTTAAACCTTAAGGTGTCCAAGATTGGGTGTCCATAATTGGATTTTGTCTTGTCCATCATAGGATTTTCGAAGATTTTCGACTTTTTCAGATTTGGAGCAAGTTTCTCGGAACTTACAAGTTTATCCAAAACTATTGTATGTTTATTATAATTAGTGATTATTAAGCTACATTTTCTTTGAAATAACTAACATCAAACTTATAAAATAAGAGAGTTATAGCCAAAAGATGTCGACGTAGTTCTTAAGCCGTCCATAATTGGTGCCATTACGTTACCTACAAATTATTGATGTCAATTGTATTTACTGCTTGATTAACATTAGAATAAAGATCAATATTAAGTACATAGGACACCGCCATCACTAGAGTACGGCAATGCGGACAATCCGGGACATGGACAAATGCGCCCGGCGACTCGTCGTGACACGTTCATCGAGCTTTCATTTGGGCAATTTTCGGCGAAATCCCGCCCGATACGATCCGATCTCTAACTGCTATCGTTTACCAGAATAAATCCAATTCGACTTAGTTACTGCTAAGAGTGCTCAGATCGGTAAATATATGAAGGTTATAAGTAGAAAACTACGAGAAAAAATAGTAAGTAATTGAATAAAAATTAATTCAGCATGCATAGTATTTAAATTCTTCTCATTCACATTTTGTATGTGAGACAGCAATGATAGTATAATATTACTGGTCCATTAAAGTTATAACAATAATTACGCACTATTTTGTGTGTGTGTTTGTTTTGCTTAAATCACTTACATAACTCGTCACATTTATTCCTGGTTAAATAATAAGCTTTTATTTATTTATTAAACAAACCAAGTAAACTTGGTCCACAAATTCAAATCAGCAACATACAACAAACAAATAAAATACAAATCAGAGACACCAGAGATGTACATATTTATTAAACCATAAATTGTTCTGTAAAATGACAACTAGGTAATGAACAAAACTGACACAGAAAATTTATATGGAAAATCAAGGACATTTTTACTCGTGATTCTGAGCCAGAATACCCAAAATCACCGAGATCCGAAAAAAAGTAGGGGGTACACTTTGAAGTGAAAATGCCCAGATATGTTTACAATTTTCACTTAATATTGGTCTGAAATAAGGTAAAAATAAATATGTACCTACAAATTATTGATGTCAATTGTATTTACTGCTTGATTAACATTAGAATAAAGACCAATATTAAGTACATAGGACACCGCCATCACTAGAGTACGGCAATGCGGACAATCCGGGACATGGACAAATGCGCCCGGCGACTCGTCGTGACACGTTCATCGAGCTTTCATTTGGGCAATTTTCGGCGAAATCCCGCCCGATACGATCCGATCTCTAACTGCTATCGTTTACCAGAATAAATCCAATTCGACTTAGTTACTGCTAAGAGTGCTCAGATCGGTAAATATATGAAGGTTATAAGTAGAAAACTACGAGAAAAAATAGTAAGTAATTGAATAAAAATTAATTCAGCATGCATAGTATTTAAATTCTTCTCATTCACATTTTGTATGTGAGACAGCAATGATAGTATAATATTACTGGTCCATTAAAGTTATAACAATAATTACGCACTATTTTGTGTGTGTGTTTGTTTTGCTTAAATCACTTACATAACTCATCACATTTATTCCTGGTTAAATAATAAGCTTTTATTTATTTATTAAACAAACCAAGTAAACTTGGTCCACAAATTCAAATCAGCAACATACAACAAACAAATAAAATACAAATCAGAGACACCAGACATGTACATGTTTATTAAACCATAAATTGTTCTGTAAAATGACAACTAGGTAATGTAAGAATAAGATGATCACCCTACGCAACTAGCTTGTGAAAAAAATAGATTCATATTAATTTCAGATCAAATTAATGAATATAATTTCTGTTTGTGTGTGCGATTGTTACAGCTGCGTTTGCCAAATCATTTTAATTAATTACCTATATTGGTGTAAGAATCCTGACAATGCCACTCCACTTTAACATGTGTAAGATGCCGGTAAGATGCCCACTATTCCTTCAGTTTACATCTTTACCCAGTATTCATCTTAGCCCACCTCACCCATAACTTACATTATGCTATATTTACAGGTACATAATTTGTAATTAAGTAAATATAAAAAGAATAATTTCGCACATTTACCTCATACAAGTAATGTCCTTTAAAAGCAATACCCGTGAGCATTTCCTTCGTTAATCCGTATAACTAAAAGTGTACGTAGTACGTATATTATTCCATTGGGGCGATTAAAACTTGGACCTTAGCTTAGTAAGGTCACGGGGTTTATATGCAAAGTTACGGTCTAATATTAAACTATGCTCTAATAAAGATGCAAATGTAAATTAGGAAGACTTCATTCATAGGATCCAGCAAAAATCCGTACTTAATTACGGGAAGGTACATAAAAGTGGTCCAATTCAAAAATAAGAACTGTTTTTAATTTGTAATTTTAGGTATATGTAATTTTTTTAAATACTTAGTTTCAGTTGCAATATCCTAAGTTTTAATTATGATAAAATAGCATAGGACATCACTAAGATATCACTTTTTCTCATGTCCTTAGACGTTATAAATGCTATTTTTTTTGACATATCGAATCTGGCCCAGATTCCTTTACTTTCGAGAACACAATTGATTTTGCAGTTATTTTTTCTGAGTTGGACCCGATCAAAATATCAAAAACCTAATTTAATAACATACCTCCCACCTCCAATTCCGCTTCGACAAAAATAGCGTAAACCAAACAATTACTCTTGTAAGCACGGGAATTTGATTTAAATTGGGTAATCTCATTTTATTTTAACCTTTTACCCTTTCCCATACAATCTCGGCAAAGAAATTTCATATTGAATTAAATGGCTGGCTTTCAGAAAATCCTGTATGACGTAACGCGGATATCCTGCTAATCCTAGCTTTAAACTTAAAGCCGTCATACGTAACTTTTCAGTTGCAAGACTTAAACTTAAAACTACCAAGATTGTTGCTACGCTGTATGAAAACTAATTTTGAAGAATATTTTTTGTTTATCTTATACAAAATACTACTCTACTAAGTCATTTATTTGCTTAAGATAATGTTGTTGTTAACAATGAGATGTTAGGTATAATTTTCATTTTATGCAACAGATGCATAATGAGAGGCATTAAAAGACGATTTGGTTTTCATAATAAGATCACAGGATGTATGTAAGTATATTGAAAAGCTATTCCTTCCTTACCAATGCTTTGTATTCACCTTAAAGAGGATTGACAATATGGGTGTAGATAAATATCATAATTCAACACTTTGAGACTTATGTCACTTTGTCATATGTGGAAAGGATCCAAAATTTTAGTATATCTGTACGTTGCCTTTTAATTATTTCGATGGGTAGTAACTCGATACGCTTCTTCTTAATTAAACTTGTATAAATTTGTTAGCAAAGTGTATTTCTTCATCATCATCATCATCCTGCTTTGCCTAATTCGCGCCACCACACCCGGTCCTCAGCACACAGGTACGAAAGTGTATTTATGGCAGATTAATTAGCGACAGACGAAAGAGTTTGATTACTGTACTTTTATACGTGTACTAACACGTCTGCGTCTTTGGATGATCTCACTATTACCTACTCGAACTCGAAGTACCTACGGTAAGTACATTGTGAGCGAACTCATTGATGACTCAGGGATTCAGGAGAAAGTAGAAAATTGTAATGCAGCTCTTTCTTATGACTCTTTCTTTCAGTAAAATTGGTTATACATATAACAAGTAGTGACTCAACGTACCAATCTTCTGTCGGTATATAAGTACCTACTTTTATTTACGATTACGTAGTATAGTTAAGTTTTCTACCAATTTTGAACTCTATTATTTTGTATTTGTAAGAAAAAAATATTAACAATAATGACAGGGGTGAAGCTACCACTTCAGTTATTTGTTATAGCCATATATTTAGTACTAGCAGCCCGTCCCGGCTTCGCACGGTTAGTCTATTTTTTTTACCTAATGTTTTGATCTAATTACCCACTAACCTACCCTATATACTACTACAAACGACGTTTCTCTAGTCCCTCATTTCGAATATTAATCGTTTTCCATACAAACATTCAACCCCCCTTTTTGGACCCTTAAGGGATTAATTTCCAAAAACGCATTTTTTAACATTTTATCTGAGATTAGCCGCGTCTACCCGCGAAGTATGAAGTCACTCACTTTAAAATACTCAGCTTGCCTTTACAATGTTTCAACCCCCTTTTCATCCCTTCAGAAGGTGAATTTCCAAAAACACTGAAATTCGTTTTCTTATAACTGAATGCTTGGTCTATAAACAAAGATTCAAGCTCCTCGTTTAAAAAAAATGTGCTCCCCATACAAACTTTCAACCCCCGTTTCACCACTTTAGAGGGCGAATTTCGAAAAACGCTGAAAAATGTTTTCTTCCATTTTAATGCTTAGTCCATTACAGAAGTTTCAAGTTTCTATCTTAAAGATAATTTTCTTCTCCATACAAAATGACCACCCCCTTTAAACCCCCTAGGAGGATGAATTTTGAAATAAATCATAGCCTATGTCCTATTCTGGTATCTAAGCTACAATACTGGTAAGTTTCATAGAGATCCGTCCAGTACTTTTTGTGATTAAGTGGAACGTACATACATACATCCGCACAAACTTTCAAGCTTATAATATTAGTAGGAAGGATAGGATATAGAAATAAATACCTATAGATGCGCCACTGAGCGACCAATAATAAAAAGTAAAATACAAATACGCAACATTGGTAGAATTATTTATTTAACAAAGACTAAACACATAAGAAACTCTCTCTCTTCCTAGCTATTAATCCCACATGGTGGTGGGGTCAGCTTTCCGCACTAATCTTCGCCACTTCGCTCTATCTTCAACATCTTCTTCGGATGCCTGATACTCTATCATGTCCTTTAGCACTACATCCAAACAATTTATAAAATGTTCATAAACACACAATATTCAAAATAAAACTCAAGATACGATTTTATTTCAAATTTTAAACAGAAAATCCTATTTTCTTGACATGACTGATCATTGTCAATTTTGACATACTTATTGTTTTTCTGTTGATGAAGCAAAGAGGTCGGAGAAGGGATATTTGAGTCATTCTTAAAAACGCAGAAATAGACCCGGTGACTGTAGCGCCCTGCTGCATAACGGATGGTTCTTGTAACTAGTAGCATTTTAGCCAATCAGAGCGAGGCACAGGTAAGTTAGTCGAGGATTGCGGCAAATGTACTAAGTGAAAACCCCATGGTCCTCAGCTTCCGATACACGACGTGAGTGCGACGTCAGCTGTACGTTGAATTCACAACTTATTAGTGAAACTTATATCGAACTTGGGAACTCCGAACTGGTAACTTTACATACAATTTGTTTTGGTAATTTGGTTGGTGCGGAGAGGAATGTGTTTACACAAGTAACTTTGGAGGTGCGCTGTTGGATTTAATCATTGGTTACCTACAGGCAACAAACTTGTTTCATGAATATCAAAGCGAAAGTGAATAAACACATCCACTGTATACGTATATACATATATTGGAATGTACACATGTCTTTTTCCCGTATAATCTTAGAATAAAATAATAAATTAATATCAAAAACATACAGAAAGCATACATAAAAATAAACATTTACAAAATAAATTTACGAGGTATCTGTACTTGAAACATTATGGCGTGTACCCTTTCTACCCATTGATGTACCCTACTTTGTTCGTCCTTGGCATGGTAGGGTACAATAAATTAGAGATACGAAGAGATCTGGCACTCGGTAGTTATGTGGTCAGAGTATTACGGGGGGACATATGCAACCCGGGTATACTGCAGCAGTTGACCCTGAACGTGCCGGACGCGTACGCAGCGCGGCGGCGGCGGCCGCGGCTGCTGGCGGAGCCGCTCGGCCGGACCAACTTGCTTCGGAAGCGGAACGCACCCCTCAGCCGTACTATACGCACGCTAAATTTAGTTGCCGACAGGTTTGATTTATTTTATGGTTCAATGAATGATTTATGTAAAATATATCTGCATGTATTGTGTTATGTTATGTCGTAGAATAAAATGTAAAATGTAATGGTAATTAATTATAATAATTTTAGAATAATGGTTTAGGCACTATTGCATTGGGTGTAACCTGTAATAATAGTTGCTTGTATGAAATAAATAAAATAAAATAAAATAAAATTTACCCATATACTTAACAAAAATAAACCACGCGTATGTTAAAGCTATAGTGCGGACTTTTTAATTTGACATGGTAATAATTATACTATTGTAATACCTTTGTTCAGGGGTAGTCAAGTAACTTTTGAAACGCGGGTTAGGTTAGGTTAGGTCATTTCTACCCGACTGACGCAAAGGAGGGTAAAGTGTTAATCAGCTAATATTATATATGTATGGTAATATTGTTTTTATTTTCATTTTTGTCTGAATGTAGAGATGGGCAAAATGTAATCGACTAACGATTAAGATTAATCGAGTAAATCGCTTGATTAGTTTTAGTCGTACGAGTTCCGACTAACTTAGTCACGATCGATTAAATAGGTCGTCGATTAATTTCCAGCGAATTATTCATCATCATCATCATCATCAGCCTATATACGTCCCACTGCTGGGCACAGGCCTCCTCTCATAGATGAGAGGGATTGGGCAGTAGTCCCCACGCTGGCCCAGAGCGGGTTGGGGACTTCACATGCAACTTTGAATTTCTTCGCGGATGTATGCAGGTTTCCTCACGATATTTTCCTTCACCGAAAAGCTAACTGTAAATATCAAATGATATTCCGTACATAAGTTCCGAAAAACTCATTGGTACGAGCTGGGATCCGAACCCACGACCGCCGCTTGACAGCCGCATGCTTGAACCACTGGGCTACCGTAGCTTTTTGTAGTAGCCGTAGCCGAATGTATAACTATAAAACCACAGGGCATTTAAAATAAGAATGTGGTAAAAATACTATTTTACACTTTGCTTTTTTCTGTGTCTCTGAATGTAAAAAAACGCCATCTAATACCTATAGTCAATTTTGACTAGTTAGTGATCGGTTCCTTCACTGAAAGACTAGTCTGAGAAATTTAACGAGTTAGGCGACTTCCTGACTTGCGGGCGGGATCGATATGTAACATTTTCTTCTTTGACGTAAACTTACTGACGTCGCAAAGATTCTCACTTGACAAAATACTGTCAGTAATATTACGTTTGCGCAGTAGTAATATCATGCGCAGAAGCGGAGCAGTAACGACTTCGCATCGTCCCGCTACCGCGCATCTGAGTTGACTGACAGTTGACACTGACATTTGACAGTTTTCTCATATCGTACCGCCTCCGCACCGACAAATCAGGAAGTCGCCTTACTCACACTAGAAGCCTCATCGTCACAGGATAGCACTCATATTATTAAAAAAAAATGTACATAAGTTCCTTGGCGCGAAAGGTTTTGACTTTTTGACCGTTACGTTCAATGCAAAGTGAAGTGACTAGTTACTGCATACACAAATAGAAACAAACTAAGCAACTTATAAGAAGGATGATTAGGTAGGTTTTCTCGCTCTTTCATACAAGTTTACGGTAGATGTAACGATTAGGTACTATCAGTTTTTCTACGAAAATTCGCTTATAATTTAGCTGTGGTGAATGGTGATGTTTGCTAATCACTTTATTGATAAGCAGGGGTCGGACAAAAAGTGCGGATGACGTCAAACCACTTAGGATGATTTCAAATAGTATTTTTGATTTTCATAAACAATTATCACTTATCATTTATCAACCTATTTATTAAACGATACGAAGCCACTTGAAATGAGTAAGTACGTTTTTGACAGACACATTCTGATTTGTCCTAATTAACTTCCAATAATCGTCCCTTATGGTATCAAGTTTCGTGGAATTTATTTTATTCACTACATCACCCTACCACCTGTATTATTAATTCCATGGATTTATTTACGATTATGTTGTTACTTCATTAATACTACTTTGTTACTACATGTCACACGAAAGTTTAAATACAAACATCATCCTGTGTGCAAGATTACGTAATTTTTATGTCATTCGCACTTTTTGTCCGACCCCTGTTGATAAGGTTCTTTCTTTGATGTGGATTTAATCTTAATTGAGGCAAGTGACTTTAAATGTGTAGGAGAACGACCTAAATTGTGATAAAATAGCGCTAAATTGTTTAATCATAATTGGACAAATTAGAAAATTCGGTAACGAGGGTAAGTTAAGCCATAAACCTATATATAGGTATTATAAACTCATACTAAATACCTAAGGTAAACTTTTACGTTAGCAAAATTATAAGCTTACAAACAGCGATTACTTGGAACGCCGGTAAAGTCTTTTTAATTACTTACAATATTGCGCTATCTATAACGTAAATTCCTCGCTTCAGTCTATTGCTGGCCTTGTATTTTAAGGCTTGACCGTCGCGAAAATTTTATCTTGGTAGCTCGATTATGCAGTGCTAGTCGCTCACGTAAATAAGCTGTTTGTCAAAACGGACATCGTTAATTTCAAAAAAATAAGTTAACAAGTTAGGTACTTATTATAGTTTATTAATTTGGGTAAAGCGACTTGTAAACATGCCATACGATTAAATAAATAAATAAATTATAAGATTCAAAGTTTTATTTGCTCATAAATACTCATAATAAATGTTTTACATACTAAGATGTTGAAAATAAGACATCTCCAGTCAATCAGTCTGCACGCAGGCGTGCAAACATTTTTGAGGAGCGACATTATTAAGTCAATAATACATAATACAATGTCAAGGTAGTAAAAATTATAATAATGTTAATAAATAATAATAATAGACACGGAACTGTAATAATAATAATATAAAATGTAAAAAAATATATATATTAACCACAAAGTCAATTAAGGTCCAAGTATTTTCTTACACTAATAGCATGTATCTAGAATATTTTATGAAATTTAGATTTCAATATTTCATATTTTCCTTTGAAGCATACTTACAAAGTACAGAAGTCAAATTGTTACAAGTGGAAAAATTATCTCGCACCTGTGCGCCCTGCAGAGTATTAATATTTTGTTTTCTGATATTAAAGTAATAATAGTTAATGAATAAAGAAGTAAAAAACTACTGTATTTAACTACAGTTTACCACGGATAAGCCTTAAACCAAATACCTCCACCCTGTCAACAAACCGTCTTGGGTGCGGTCAAAATTCACTCACCGTGTTTATACTTAGCCACACAATATCGTCTCCACATAATGGACTACTTAACCAATTTAGCCAACAAACAATAGGCATTCAGCGACAGGCTCAATACTTAGCAGAGGGCAAAAAAGCTTTTAACTCGCTGCTAGTTCGCGGAACATGCAGAGTTCTTGAAGGTCCAATTGACCCAAATGGACACACAAATAGTTGAAAGGGACGAGGTCATTACTCGGTCTGTAGCCCGGTAAAAGTGTCAAGACGGTGCGGGACGAGCATTTGTCTACATCCTGAGGGCACCACTGATTTTCGGAAGGATATATTAGGACAGAATGAGGGTTTTTCAAGAAATCAACGGGGAAATAAATTATTTTAGCCGCCGTTTGTGGCGTGATGAAGTTTCGATGGCGGATGTAAGGGTGTAATTGATGTTGAAGGGATATTTTGGCGGCCCTTTGTGTGGGATAGTGGCTTTATAACTATTTATGCGTTGTAGTTACTCGTATCTGTAAGGCTGATGTAGGAATAATATTATTTAGGTAAATTCATTATTACGTTGAAAGGTTATTTGTATAATGATATGTTACAATATGTCTATGAATAGGTATTATAATTAAGCCCGAGGAAAGGGATAGGCTATCCGTGTCCTATATGGGTTTCTTTTAAACAAAATACACTCGAGAGAAAATACTAAACTCTTACATAATCAGATACTCTTGTCTACCTAATACAACTAAATTCCACTGCTGCAAGAACATTATACTTCGCCTTCAGTTAACGTAATCCAATATCAGTCACAAATCTGATATTATATTGGTGAGCCAGAGCACTAAAATTGCTTAAAGTATAACAAGGCCTGGTTTTATAATACCCTCCTCGGCCCAATCTGGGGGAAACTTACAATTCTTTTAAAACGGTTTCGGCGGTCGGCCCGCGCAATATTGTGCCCCATTAACTTCTTCACGCCGAGTGCGTATGGAAATTGGACGTAAAACGAAATATAGTACGATTCTGGGATAGTTACAACAAGATTTGTTGATGTCGTCTCACGGATTTGCTATTTACTTGATTTCGGGTGACACGTTATTTTCGGAGCGGTTTTACCGCGAAACGTATCTTTGTGATTTTTATACTCAACCCATTTGTAACTTATCGTTCGATTACTTACGTTAAATAAATAAAATTATTACTTAAGAGAAAAAACGAGTAGAAGGTGTTCTTGCAAACTTTACTGTACATACTGCATAGTTAGTGGTAATGGTAATAATATTGATAATATCTAGTTTTAATAATGTCTCTTCCACTGCTGTAGGCGACCCGCATACCAACATCTTTGGTGCACGCTTGCTGGTTGGTTCTCATTTATAGAATAGTATCAAATAGTATGACACTAAGACTTCTGCGTAGAAGCGCCATCTATTAGGACTTTTTTTGAGTTCATAGAAAGCGGTATTATACAAAACTTCCACAATGTATAGCCATTTTGTATTTAATTTTTGTTTTATTATAAATTTTCATAATATTGTTACTTTATACATCATGACGATCTTTTTGTGAATTCGTGCTATTTTAATTGTATAAAATGACATGTAAATTTTCATCAAGTAATAAATAAACAAAACAAAAACATCGACAGGCTATATAATTTGTCTCTGATCTTAAGAATATATCTATGTGATCTTAAAACTGCACTCAAATTTATTCGTTCATTTGACAGCTACAATGCAACAAACAGACAGACAGATCACTTGTTAAACTTACCTCTATAACAGCTCTCATTTGCGTCGGGGGTCAAAAAGGAATTGTCGTTTTACGCTCAAGAGAAACCCTTTTACCCTATATGTAAAGGAATGGCTCAGTATTTCTGTTATATCGACTGAATTAAATAAAAATAGGCTAAATTGTTGCTATTGTGGTTTTCAGTAAGGCGACTTCCTGACTTGGCGGGGCGGGATCGATATGTGACATTTTCTTCTTTGACGTAAACTTACTGACGTGGCAAAGATTCCCACTTGATATAATACTGTCAGTATTACGTTTGCGCAGTAGTAATATCACGCGCAAAAGCGAAGCAGTACCGCCTTCGCATCGTCCCGCTACCGCGCATCCCGCGCCAGTCAGGAAGCACTCATTTAAATGTAGGGGCGTAGTAAAAAATGGTATCGCGTCGACTGACAGCTGACACTGACATTTGACACTTTTTTATATCGTACTGCCTCCGCACCGACAAATCAGGAAGTCGCCTAATTCAACTTTTCTTCTTAAACGCTATATAAGACACTCGCCCTAGCTCAGTGGTACTCACCCTTCAAATTCGATAAAGCCACAGGAATGCTACGAACAGTGGTTTGAGTTGGGTCCATTTCAAAATATCTTTATGGTAAACTAGATATTGCCGGCGATTTCAACCCTTTGAGGGATGATTTACGGGATAAAAAGTATCCTATATGCTAATCGCGGCTGTAAACTCGTTGTATACCAAGTTGTATCATAATCCATTCAGCTGTTTTTGTGTGATTAAGTAACAAACATCTAAACATCCAAATTTCGCATTCATAATATTAGTAGGATTGCGAATTTGTACATAGAACAGCGTGCGTAAATAAAAGCAAAATTAAAAAAATTGAAAATACCCCCGACGGATGTAGCTAATTGAAAAATAATTAAATAATTAATTCGGAAGTCCCCCGACTGTATAGGAAATAAGTACATAAAGATATCTTTTTTTTCAATACGGTTAATTGGTTGAGAGTTTATTTACAAGTCCAGAAAAATCCGTCGGGGGCTGCCATTGCCTGCCTTGAAATTACGTAATATGCAGTTTATCTTATACCTTCGTTTAAGTAACCTCGAATTACTTATATTACTATTTTAATGCAAATGGGAACAGACATGGCAATGGCAGCCCCCGACGGATTTTTCTGGACTTGTAAATAAACTCTCAACCAATTAACCGTATTGAAAAAAAAAAGATATCTTTATGTACTTATTTCCTATACAGTCGGGGGACTTCCGAATTAATTATTTAATTATTTTTCAATTAGCTACATCCGTCGGGGGTATTTTCAAAATTTTTAATTTACTTTTATTTTATTATTTTTAGAGAAAGAGCCGTCCAAGTATATATGAACCCTCGAACGCGCCGGTTGTAGAATCAGTTTCCTACCTATGATTCCTGATTTTTGCTTGAGGTTTACCTAAGGAACTACAAAAATAGGTGCCAAGTGGCTACTTTCTATCCCCGAGTGTCTTACAATCGAACCTGAGGGCCGAAGCTCCGATGGTAAGGGGTAAGGCATACGAGATCAGAAGACGTATCGCGTAGGGCCGAAGGCACGAAACTTCTCCTTGGAGCGTGCTCGCTGTTCGAGCCTGAGGGTAGAAGATCCGAAGGGCGAGCCCAAGTCGACATTTACTAGCTCCGAGTCTCTTATAAGCGAACTTGAGGGCCGAAAGCCCGAAGGTGAGAGGCGAGTCAAGCACAGAAGCCATCCTACGTAAGGCCAAAGACCCGTAGCGAGGCATACGAGGTCGAAAGGCGTACCTTGTAAGGCCGAAGGCCCGAAGCTTCTTCTTGGAGCGCGCTCGCTATGCGAGCCCAATAGCAGAAGGCCCGAAGGGCGAGCCTAATTTAACACTTTCGAGCCCCGAATCTCTTACAAGCCAACCTAAGTGCCGAAGACCCGACGGGCAACCTCACGTGGATAACTTTCTCCCTAACTCACATTTACCCCTCTTTCAAGAGGTATAAAGGACTTCATTCTAAAAAAATACATGAAATTCGCTTACTTGATATTTACAATATATGTAAAATAGCATATGACATTTTCAGTTACATGGTCACGGATTTTAGGCTTCTCCTATCCAACTACTTAATCGCAAAATATCCCGGGTTAAGTTTTGTAACTTGTTGTTAAATAATAATGACGCAATTTGAAGTGTAAACTGTTTCGAACCAACGAAGCTTATTTAAGTGTTACCTGGGTCATAAAGAGATTTAGGTTCGCGTCTTTCCTGGGGAAATATTACAAGTTAAGAGCTACAAAGCTTAATTTTTGATTGGTCTAGTAACCCGCATAAACAGTCTCCGTTTCTATTAATCCACGTGGTAAAAGCATAACTAACTAACTTAGGTACATGCACATAAGCCGTTAACTATTGACCACAGAAGGGACGACTTTTGTTTTTTCAATCTTTATGACCCACCTATTATTTCAGCATTACATAATATTTCTATTAGTACCTTGTGGCGAATTCTAATCAAACTACTACTACAAACCGTATACTTAATAGTTAAAAGGTACTGGTAGGTACGGCACTACTTATAGAGCTATAGGGATCGCTGTAGGGGGACATATCGCTTCCACCTATTCTTCCATTGTGGGAATAAAGTGCCACAGTTCTGATCTCAGCAGTCCAAGTAAAGAAGGTACTCGGTAAACATTTTCAAAACCTTCAAAAGGCTTCAGAAGGTACTCCGCGAACAGTATTAAAGCAGTCGAAACACGATAATCCACCTATGTGTTCTCGCAAAGTTCCCTATGATTTTGCTTCATCATCAAGTTTTCTGATGTTCATCTACAGAGGCTTCTTAATAAACACTATCACAACAGTCTTAACAGGATTCACTAACTGAATACCTTTATACCCTCAAATATTGTTCTGATCCATCATCAGACCCTTAGCAGATCATGTACAGAAGCTGCTCAGCAAGCACAATCTAAAGAACCCAATCACGACCGAGACGCTATATGCCGTCGCAAAGTTCTCTGCGGTATGTTTCTACTCCATCATCAGACCCTCTGAATGTCACGTACAACGTGTGTTAATACAACATAAACAAAAGAAACCAAAAACAAACGAAGGGATATCTACCTCTGCTTAGTCCTCTACTATGTTTTTCTGCTTCATCATCAGATCCTCAGACTTCAAATGCATGCAGTACTCTTCAAGTCGTATCAAAATCATAAGCGTTGGCTGAGTATTTTCGGAGAAAACGCGCTTAAACGCACTTTAGCAAGTGAAAAATGTTTACTGCAGCGCCCCCTGGCGAGTTATCCTCGTAAAATCTATCTAAAATTCTTCCCGACTGAACTACAAACCTATTGCAAAAAACCGTATCTAAATTGGTCAAGCCGTTTTGGAGATATTGGTGTCCACACACACACAAACAAACAAACAATCTCTCACCCTAAACGCATATACCGTCTCCGTTCCGTCGTGGGTAAAAACAGTGATATCCTGGCAACTGTAAGATTGAAAGACCGAATTCAAAAGTATACTTTCCTGAGCGTAGCTACGTTTTCAAGGCACGAGACGCCAACCAACTTGTTGCCGAGCGAAACACACAATTTTTAATCTCGCCAGCGCGAAGAAAATATTTCATATAATAATTCAAGTTGTATGGAAATTGTACGTTTTAATAGAGCAAAGTACTTAAGTCTTTCCGAGCTTGTGAAGCTGTTTTTCTCATGCCACAGAAAGTTCTCACAAGTGCTGTGATATTTACACAAGAATTTACTTAATTCGCAATTCTTAAAAAATGCAAAAAAAAACCCAATTAAATCAAAAACATAACAATATCAAGGGTACCACTGACTTCGATAGCTGCACTGTACACCCGTACCCTTTATTTTTCCCACCAAGCCGCTCCTTCCAGCAGAGATAACATAAGTGGTTTCCCGATAAGGCCAGAGAAGCCTTCAAAAGTGTATTAGCCGAGCCCCGTTCCGTTTTCTTTCATTTCATATCTGTTTATCAGATTCCTTTTGCCTAAAAACGGCGTTAAAATAAAGGGGAAACACTAATACGTGGCTTGATTCAGTGTAGCAACAGTTTCAGTAAATTGTAAGTAAATTCCTATCAGAAACATGAGAGTGAACAGCTGCTCACAAATATCTGAACAAGGGTCTTTCACAAGGGGCCAGAGAGCATTTTTAAATATATTTGAGGTTCTTGATAAGATAAGATGTTTATTTGTAAAGTCATGTACATGATATGTTACAGTTAAAAGCATATCAAATATTGCATGACACCCTGTCAGGGCACACAAATGTCTTATATATAACTTAGTTCTAAATTCCAGGTCATGCTATGGTTTAATTAGTGTAGGTATGTTGGATAATTGAACAAATATTAGTGTGATATTAGTTTACAGATTATTATTTTTTAATGTCAAGGTAAGTCTATATTATATAATTTAGCAGAGGTAGTTGAGTCGATCTAACTGATGGGCGTCTATTTAGTTATTTTTGACCAATCTAAAAGAGAAGGCTCTGTATTTGATCCACTATTGATAAGTTCATAAAAACTTAAGTATATATTTGGCCTAATATTTCGCATATGTGCGTGACAGGCTCGATTAGTGAAAAGCACTGGGGGTCTACTCCGAATTTCGAAATCCGAAATTCGTATCGTGCCGTCTCCTTCACTCTCGTGTTATACACCATAATTAGAGTAGTGAAATGGATGGCACTATACGAAGTTCGGATTTTGATGGAGTACAAGCCCTGTCATTTGTGATTGAAGTTACGATGTAACTGTGTAATGTAAGTAAAATGTATTATAAGTTAAATGCAGACTGAGCGATTTCCTGTACAATTATGTCAAAAACTACATTCATCAATTTCGAAGCAAACCATATATGAATTATTTCGATTAACATTCGCTCAGCACAAATAGCATGATTAATGTACTTAATAACACTGATTGTTTCCATCTTTATTCAGCCTTCTATAAATTCTTAAGCATCTTTAAAGCTTCTATTCAGGTGTCCCTTCCAGATTTAACCTAGCCACGTAACTAGATAAGTAGGTCAGGCTAATCTAGCGTACCTGCACGCTGGGAAAGTGAAAACCTCTTCGCTTATCATGTAATTCAATTTGGGCTCCCACTGCAACTCATATTTTCTCCAAAAGCGCCGTGCTCGGAGCTGTATTCTGCGAATTTCTGTTCTGCGAATAGCAACGCTTCACTAATTTGAAACTTTGATACGTCCATTGCAGTGCAGATTTCGAAAATCGAAACGTTTACCTGTATTTCTTTTGATTCAAACTAGTCAATAGGTACGTAAGTCAATGTTAGCTAGCAGAAAATATCTATTTCTGTTGCGCAATGGGAAATGTGTCGATACAGATGTTTTTGAGTTTGCTAGTAAAGTTGGATAAGTACATTATGTACAGACCTACGAGAGTGTGAACATAGTATTAGTTCTTAATTAGATGGGATTGGTTGAACTAAGGACGGGTTGTGTAAGTAAAGATCAGTTTGACCAAATATCAGATCAAATTGTGGTATAATAAGTACTTTTATCTCACGAGCGCGGGTTGGCCATTGTTCTTATTGTGACACATACGCTGACGCGCACATAGACAACGTGCATGTATAGCTTAACACACAACCATGGCTCACCCGCGCTTGTGAGATAAAAGAACTGTAACTTAGTTTTTCTACGTAAGCTTACCGAGATAAGTTCTATCTAACGGATCATTATAAAACCGACCCTAAAAATCTAAATAATTATAATTAGGTCCCAGGACCAACACCCACCTACCTATCCAAATTTGAATCCAAAATGATGCTCTTGAACCATTTATCACATTTTTTAAAATCGTTATCGTAATCGTCGTAAACGTTGTCAACTCCAGCAAGCCTCTAAACCAGGAGTCGACAACCTTTTAGCAGCTAAGAACCACATAGTAGCTAACAAAATTATCGCGGGCCGCAAGTAACTATTACTAATTTGTGACTCTATCAGAAGAAAGGTACCACATTCGATTGTTAATCAGGAGGCTCGCTGGTCGCCTGTGGTGGCCGAACACTTGACTGCTCTAAATTACTACACCGTCTTCATGTATTTAATTTAAATACCACATTTTACTAGCTTTTATTTCACTTGCACTATTAATACTATGTAAGTTGTCCTTCGAAATTATCCAAACCATTTTTCAGCCACTGCCCGTTATCCGATTAAACTGTAATTTGGCTTACATATGTAGTTTATGTAAATTCGTTGACAAATGCAATATTATGGTAGCATGCATAGAAACTCCTCAATTAATCACGATATGTAAACCCTTTCAATGAGTGGCCGATGACTGTGCGAAGGAGTAGAGTCAGCAATAAAAGCTTGTGCCAAACATTTTATTATAGCCACAAACTGAAAGTTGAAACGAGGTTTGCTATTTATATCTCCACGCGACAAATTCACGCAAGTTGCGACTGCGTGGGTGTATTTTCAATGGTGGCCCGTACCTCTCCAAGCTCTCAGCTTAACAAAGTTAAGAGCGCGAGAGGTGATTTTAAATACCAAAATTATTCGTAACTTTAGGTTTGCATTTTAATTTGATGTCAAAGTGTGCTGCGGATACATACCAAATAATGTATTCCTTACTTAAAATTACCACTGCTTTTGAGTTAGAACCTCTTCATACTACTGAGAAGTTATTTATTTATTTATTTAATCTTTATTGCACAAAAGTAACTTATGGTTAGGTTACTTGTGGTTAGGTTTTAGGTTATGTACTTATGTTATCTGTAACGCTAGTTTTAAGTGTAAATAAAATAATAAATAAAAATAAAAAAAGCCTTTATTCTATCATAAACTTACAGCAGCAAAACATATTTTTCAGTACCACTCTTAGCAACAAGATAAAGACAATGTGATATTGAGGTTGAGGCAATCATTCGAAATTTCCTTTTAACCATAACCTAATAGTGTAACCTAATCATCTGACTATTTTAAATCTTGAATAATAATATTCCTGATGTCTAACACAAAGCCAATAAACAACTTAACCCCTAATCTAAGAGGAAGATAATTAGTAAAACTACCCGCATAAGACTGGGCCTATTGTGTGCGCAAACTTCAAGTGCCGCCAAAATGAGATAGAACAGGTACGCGGGTGAGGTTTAAGTTTAACCAAGGTTCTCGGCTTATGCTCGACATGGCTTCATTTAAATAACACGTGAAGGAACTCGCTTGACACTAACTTTTTAATATGGCCATAAAGCTACAATGTTGAATTATCAATACTGTATGGCAGTACCAAAAACTTATTAACCCTTTACTTGGCAGCGTACATTATGCCACACATTCTTTAGGTAGCATTTTTTCCAAGAACGATTTATTTTTCTCTATGGAGCGCAGCCGAGGCTTAAACGCACGATTTTTTTAATTTTGCCAAGATAAGGGTTAATCGCTTTTCGATATAAATTTTCATCTCTTATTTTATAGTCAGGGTGAAAATTGAAATTCTCCGTGACTCAAACGTCAAAGTTTTGATTAAAATTCAGATAGCAGGTTAGGTAACAAACAAAACAGACAGACAATTATTATGCACAAATGCATAATATGGATTAGTGCTCGTGCCATGTGGAAGAGGCTATGTAACCTTCTGCGGGGCTAAGGTGATCGCTTATATGTCGGACATATTTATAGCATTCGTCCCTTACTTTCAACAAAGAACATATAAAGCTGCTTGTCGATAATCTTTGCTTTCAAGTAGGTATTGTAAGTGCGATAGGCACGAATGCCCCGCAGAAGGTTATATAGCCTCTTCCCTCTGATTCTATCTGATCTATTGGTAATGGAGAGTAAGAAATAAATTAACATGATTAATTATGTTTTTAATTGGTATTTGAAAATACTCATACCTAATCAAAAGAGTTCAGAGTAATTACATCAGAAGCGCCTCGAGTATTATTATTTGAATAAATCCACGAATAAATCACTCCGTCGCGTCGTACACCTCCCGCTGTTAGAGTTATTTTGACTTTAGAATTATTTTTCTGTCACATCCGTTTACAAATTAATATTCTCATATTATTAATAATCGTGTTATATAATCGAGCTTTACAAATTGATGTCAAATTAATTTTAATCGTATTCGTTTGAATGGAAAAAATGTAAACAGGGTAGCGTCACGTGGAGCGACGCACCTCGTCGGAATGAAACGATTATGCTACAAAATGTCAAAAAAGCAAAAGTACGAAGGACTATAGGGGCGGCGACCGCGGTTCGAAGGGAAAGGGGGAAGGGAAGCGTGGCCGTCAGTTTCTCGCTGAACGCCGCGACGCGAGCACGCCTCGATGCGACTCGCGCCCTGACGCGATGGCCTCGTCCACGAGCGGCAACATCGTGATCGAGTGGTTGCGATCGCTCCACTTGGGCCAGTACGCGGAAAGTTTTATAGACAATGGTTATGATGACTTAGAAATATGCAAACAGGTCGGGGAACCGGATCTGGACGCCATCGGCGTCCTGAACCCGACCCATCGTCAGCGCCTGCTACACTCCGTCAGAACTTTGAGAGAGGAGGGAGCAGCGGCTGTTTACTTCACTTTGGAGGAAGCGGCTGCCGCTCGGGACTCCTGTCGGTGTGAGGAGGAATCCAGAAAGGAGCAGGCATCTGCTGTAGTGGAACCGGCGAAGTACGCCGACGAGTACGAGGAAGGAAAGGCCGAGTTGGTGAAGATTCCTCGCATTCAGCTGAAGCGGTTACTCCGCGAGCGGCTCGCGCAGGACGGCATCCGCCTGAGCCTACAGCCGTACTCCACCACGGTCAGTGTCTGTAGTTGTGGCAGTGCTTCTTGCGGTGTTCTGTGAAAGTGGTACCGAAAAGTCACACGTGTGTAGTCTAGTGAGTGTCTTAAGTATCGAATGAGGCCGTGTAGAGGCACTGCCAGCGTGCTATTTCTTTTGTATAAGTCTGTGTGTGGTATGGGCCGTCTTCGCCCGCCCCGGGCGGATCGCTTCTCGGGACGTGTTGCCATAAAGTTTGTTGCGTGCGTGATTTCCCTCGAGATGAGGAGTTTGCGCGCCTTCCTGTCGTGAGAAGATTGTAATCGCGTGCCTCCCGGCTCTAAATTGGGTTTTACGATAAATCGCACAACCTGTTTCAGCTCCTTGAGGCGTTAATTAGCAGAACGACTTGTTCTCTCGCAAAATGAAGATCTCGTTTCGAAATAAACTGAAATGCAAATTGGTAGTCGTTTACGTTCCAGTGAAGACTTCATTGGGAAGTTAATCAATCTGTATAACAGTTGTGTCGTCTTGGAGGATACATTACGTTTTGTCTAAGTTTTTAATTATGTTTTTCTAACAAGACAATAGGTACATCTTCGGTTTCACTGCTTGAAACTTCTTTTGTAATCCGTGCCTGATGTTGCGACGAACTTCCTTGGGGAGACTATAAAGCAGATGACTAGGATGATTTGAATTTACGGTACATTATTTTTAATCGCAACAAAATACATCTCATAACATATTGTCCTAAATTTTGACACGTGACATTGACTGTTTCTTGCAGCTAACCTATAAAAGGATTCCATACACCACCTCACTGAAAATCCCATTAACGTTCAGATACCTAATAGAAAAGAAAAAAAAGTTAAATTGTTCCAGGAAAACATAAAAGAGAGTAAAGCTCTTGAGCTACAGGTATCATAAACACACGAACTTCACGTCTCGTACCTACCTACTTTACTTAACATTTTATGCAAAAGTCGAACGCGAAGAGCTTTTTCAACTTAGGTACTTTTTTCGCTTCAAAAAAGTGAGAAGTTGAATGTCTCATAAAACGATTATACAGAAACGTCTGAACAAGGTGATGCTGGAGTATTTAGGCATTTTTAATCCTTTTCTTGATTGGGTTAGAAATATTCTAACAAATTCCTCAAAAAATTATTCCCTTTAACACAACTTGGACTAAATAAATGGTCTTTGAACTTCCTACCTATTTTTTACAAAACAGAATATTCATTTTCAAAATGGTATCAAATTAGTAACATTATCTACATACCTACTTACATGAGTATTATTTCTGGGCTCAAAGTTCTTTTATCGTGGAGGTTCAGATTAAAAAAAAGAACGTATGAACATATTAGGTACTTATGAAAAGTAAAATATGTATAAATACAGACGTGCTTACAAACCATGCTGCAAAATGCGCCTCTCTTACCCGAAAATTGATCTGAAAACTTTCTAAACAAAATGTATCAGTTACAAATAGTTAAGTAATAAGTATAATATCGCGGGAGTCGTCTGTTTCACATGGGCGGAAGCGTTGAGTTGATATTTTAATTGAGGTGTTATTAATTATTCGGCGGGGTAGTGATTAAGAGGGCGGAATATTAACGTAGAGGGAACGCCCTTATGCGTCGTTTAAATCGTACCCAGTATTTGTCAGCATTATGTGTGTGGAGTTTTGAAACTGGACTACTGTATACTGTATCGTGTTGTCTTAGCGCCACGTCAATAGCCTTTCTTCACGTTTGAATGCTGCCCAAAAGTACCTTATATTTCTTTTCGATATCTGGAAAATACACAAATATAAATGCGAATATTGTGTCGTCGTTCTTTACTTTACTTAAGCTCTTAGGAGTGGTGTATCTTTACTGAAAACTACAACATTTTACTATTCGTTAAAGTCTATTTTGTCACCTAAACCAGCATTTTCAATGCTCAAGCCCTAACCTTCTGCGAAAATGGTTTTTACTGCTCACGGGACTTCTTTGTTTCCAACCTCGTACACAATGAGCCATTTCCAGCAATGTCGCTAACAAGCGGGGAAAACACTGGCCACAATGGCCTGCACAATGTAACCTATAAGGAATACATGTTCTGGGAAAAACAAGCCAAAGGAATTCCTAAAACGCACAAACGCCAAATAAACACATCAGAGGTTTAAAAGCAGAAAAGAATCATTAAGATAAAAACTACATTAACCTCATCAATTCCAATCCCTGGCCTTAACTGCATAATTCAAGATCACCCGCTTTCTTGAAACGAACGACTCCATCCGTTTAACGATAAAAACTCAGCGATAAAGTCTCACGCTTCACTTTTTACCCTCTACATTTGAATTTTCAATTAAACCCATACAATTACGTATTGGTACTGTGAAGCGATGAGCCTACCGTAATTACCTGCGGTGTTTTTTACCGGTTTTCGGTCCCCATGTTGAAACCTGTTCGGACTCGAGTGCGCCAAGAATCCACATTGAACGAACAGACGCACGTCGTCTCGAAGGTAAAAAATGCACCTAAGAAAGCCACTGGCATTACAAACTCCCGACCGGGTATCGCTCTCCAACAAGACTCCAGTAAATATTTGTCTGGTAAACTTTGTGTACACTTTTAAGATCTGTTTATCAAGGACAAATTTCGCAAGCCTTTGCAGTCTTAATTGTTTGAATAGATGCCGAGCTATTTAACGGATTCCATTACAATAACTGCGGTGGCGTTGATACCATTAGCGTCCCCATTTGTATCAATTTCACCGTTATTAATGGGACGTGCTGTCGCTGTTGGATTTTAAAGCTCACTATCAACTTGTAGCACATTGTGCCTCCCCCACGGCTACCTGGGAGAATCCCTTTCATCCGTTCACAGGCCGAACAATTACGTCGGTCATAGATTTTTTGTCTACAGCCAATTTTGTAAAACGATTACCGCCGGAACTGTGCACAAAGCACTGACATATCGCTGGTATCGATATCGCCAGTTCCGACTAATAGGCCAATATTTATGTTTTGTTGGCCTCTATTGTGCGTGCAACATCCGTTTTTCTGACGAACGTGTTTGAAATGTAACAGATTTAGTTCAGACGTGGAAGTTGCAACATTTCATTTTAATCAAAATGAACGGATAGATACTTTCATTTCGCAGAAACTATCGGTATTTTATCTTTGGTAAGCTGTTATCTGAATTGATAATCAGTATGATTATTATCATACACGAAATTTAAACAAAAAAAAATATCACAAATTCGACGCAACGCTTACACCAACTTAACAAAGTAGCAGTCCAGCGTATGGTAAATTTGTTACGAATCAAATTGGTAAAATTTCGATTGGAGAGGGTGACTTTCTAATAAATTTAACAATCGCATCATAAATCTAAGGTCACGGTCACGGCGACTGCAAAATAGATCAATCTCTCCCACACGTTGCCGTAACCGATCATTTGCGAGCCCATTATGATCCATTACTTCCTCTGTTGCTAATTTTATAGAGGGGTGTGCGGATGTAACGGCTTACGCGGACATTAACGCCTGTGGATGCGATGCGGTTTTAGTTCCATTTTCGATCTATTCATAGGACAATTCATTTCTATCCCCATTGTTAGAAAAAGTTAACGGCATTGGACAAATAAATTTAAGCTCGAGTGACAAATTGATTGATTACTAACAACATCCGATCTGACTTAGACATAACAGTAGAAATTTTCCTTTATAAAATTTACAGTCTCCTGGTTCTCTATTAGGAATTGTGATTGGATATTTTAATGAACTTACCACTTTTTATGTAGTTCTTTAGACAAGAAATAATTTATGCACGTAGAATTCATTCTTTTACATCGTCATCAGCTACAACATTTTAAATAGATACATTTAGGTCTAGAATTGGCGTAGAATGGAAGGCATAAAGTGGACGGATAAAGTAACGAATGAACAAGTGTTGTCAAGAATAAAAAAAAAGAGACAAATATTGACAACCATAGAGAATAGGAAAGGAATAATGATCTGCTAAGACATGATCTTTTCCTTAAGACCGTTATAGAAAGGAAGATTGAAGGAAAGAGAGGAAGAGGAAGGCCAAGAAGAAACTACTTTGAGCAAATAAAAGAGAAGGTTAAGGTCATGTCATATCAGAGAGTGAAGGAGGTAGCAGAGGACAAAAACGGCAGGCGATTGCTCCACCGACAAGAGTAGTAAGAAGAAGAAGGTCTATGAACATCTAAAAATATAGCTAATTAATTAAATTTTATATTAAGTACAACTATTTTCTCATTATTTCAATTTATTAAACTAAACGGAAACAAATTATGTAACCAATACCATGTGTTCTCTTATAAATAATATTAACATGCTAAACGTATTTCCGTTAAGTGGACACCAATGAAAAAAGTACACACGTTTAGATAGTCACGAATTTAGTTTTATCGCCATCATTCGTGAACTACATAAGTAATACCTACTTAGCATAAAGTAGGAACAAACGGCTTCTTTTATGTCATGTCTGCTCACACCGATATCGATATACTGTAACGGCTTAAATGCCGCGCATATTTTACCAGTAAAAAACAACACCATTAGAGGCAGCTTTAATCGCTGAGAAAAAAGTGGTCGGATTATCTTATTCAATATGTAATATACTCACTTCTCCGCTACCAGAAAAACCTAATATATCTATCTACAATTCTACATACTTTGGTTCAGAATCACTTTATAAACGTTAAGGTAGGCAAGCCCATTATAGGTTAATTGATGTAAAAAAAAACCGAACAAGTCATTTTATCTCTTTTGTTAAGTGCGTGGGTACTACGGTTGTTTACATAAAGAATATTAAAATATGAAAGCCTTCAATTCTCGAACCCTAACGCCGTCATAATCTTCATGTTACTCGAGACTATTTGACATATTAAATAACTGCTTTTGTTACGAAATCATAAATTTGAAATATTACGTTATCATTATCTATACCCAAGTGTATAGTATACTTCGTATTCAAAACATTTCATGTAAGTAATTTATTAAGCTTCGAAAGCTAATTTGTATTCAGTATAACAACGCATGTCGGTATAGGTACCTACTAATGTTTGGTTTAATAAATGTTGTGTTTCCATACAATATTCTTGTTTACTCAGAAACCGCAATATTAACTCTGGCTTTTTGTACCTGTTCGGTCGCTTTGTAATGAAATGTGTGCGGAGTCACGCAGTTGGCCTAAGCTCCTTCTTGGCCGCTTTGCGTTTTATGGGAGGCACGCATTGTAATTTTACTTGTGTTGTAAAAAGTAATTCCCGCACGAATAATAAATTTTATTGTTTTAGTTAGGCTTTCATTCGTAATGGAATTCGTAACAAAGGTTAAAATTACCGTATCTTCGTGTTTTGGTGAAATTCATACTGATTTATGCAAAGAAAAAAGGTTGTTCGCTGTCTCTTTTCTCAAGTGATGACTCATAGACAATTGTGAACAAATGGTTACAACCATAATTTTAATACTTAATTTAATCATCTATATCTCTTCCAATATTATTTGTAGTGCCTGCATTTTGCATAGTCTCGTAAAGTAAACCGACATCAATATCCAGGATGTTTCGAGCGGCTTCGTCAGGTGCACCGCCGAGTTTGCCCAGCATGTTTGCCTGTTTGCTCGCCACACAACGGAGACCTAAAGTCGGCTAACTTTAGGAGATTTGCACTTGAGCTCGCTGGGAAGATTAGCATCCGTGATTGTAAGGTCAAGGAGTACCTCTGAATTGGATTTTGGAAATTGGATTTCCGTCTATGCAATCTGGACTGTCTGCTTGATTAATTTTAGACATTTATGTAAATTTTGTGACACTACTACAAAACACTGCTATAGCTGCATTTACATAGATATGTCATATTGCATAGACGGGAATGCAATTTTAAAATCAAATTCAAAGGCCAAAAGCAAGAAAATATTTACACCATTACTTTCTTGCCTTTATCATATTTACTTAGCTCTTGTATGTACGGCGTCAATTTTTCTTCCATATATTTCTGCCATGTACATTCCTTGCATAATATTACGAGAAAGAAATAAAACTAGAGTGCAGTGATCTTTTAAAACATTTTGTTTGTTGGAAATATTTATTTGTTTTTTCGTCCATTCATTGTGAATGTTTTTTTATACAGTCATTTAAATCAAACTATCAACCATCCTACTACTTACTTACAAAGGTACAAAACTTTAATTAAAATTATATTATTGAATCTAATATCAATTATAAATTTAATTGTGGAGAATCTCAAAGCAGACACCTAAACAAAAAGAAATATAGCAGTATTTCGGAAACGGCACTGGATTTGTCATATCCTTCGAAAACCGGACTTCCGGGCGTATCCAGGAAGGTCTGACTTGGCAGATACCCGGTAAGCGGAAAAAAGGTCGTCCCAGAACACCTTGACAGTTCCGTCGCTCAAGAGTTGGGCTCTCTGGGAATAAAATGGGAAGAAGTAACCCAAATAACTCAAGAATGGAATAGAGGGAGTTGATTCGAGCATACACCTCAGCAGAAGGTAACGGGATACAGAAGAATAACAATTAGTGAATATACAGAATTTTAATTTTCTGTTTGTTGCGCGCTTTTACACTGTACACTTATTAACTATTGTATGTACACACGCCACACCAGCATGTTTAACCAAACACCTTAATGATTTTCTAACTAACTTTAGATAGGTATGTGTACAATGTACATGCTAGACCTAGCACAAATTGCGAAGCATAAACAGCTACCAGTGTTATCGCTCCTGGGCAAGCCTGCATACATAATCACGCTACTAATGGCCACTGGATCCACTAAACATGTAGGTGTCGCCCATTCCTGTGCTTGAGTACCGCTTTGTTATTAGTTTATCGATGGAGTAGGCATCATCGATTGCTCTTCAGCTGAAATTGACAAGCGACTGGTTGGAATAACAGTTCTTTGAATCAATATTTGGTGTTAAATCAATGTTGGTGACAAATGTTGGTTTTGAGTGGACGGCGTAGATTCTTTCGGTGAGCTGAGGCAGTTATACAAGTAAAATGTCTTGTGATAACGGTGGTCAAATTATGACGATAGTGGGCAGGTCTTATTAAAATTTGTATTGATATCCAGATAAACATGCTTTAAAGAATTTAATATGTGTTAAGTTAACCCGTCCTCTCCCAGCAAAAAAAACAAAACATTATTTTATTATCTGGCCGGGGATCCCAGTCACCGATGAATGAGGTATTTACTTTATAAATGGGAGACTAATGTCTAAAACAAGAGAAACAAATGTACGATAGAAAAAAATGACATAATTAGAAACTTTGTCTATCAGACCCACAATAATATTTAAAGTCAAGTAAACCACTACTTTTTTAATATGTACTTACATATATGTTCTTTCCTACTTTATCCTGCAGTAATCAAAAAGTCGTTTATACTTGAATCTCCTTAAATTATCTACTAAACAAAATATCCAAATTTGTTTACAAAAGCCATTGTGGCTTTCAACATTTTCCTGTGGACTTATTTAAGAAAGCCTTCAATCAAATAAAGTAAGAGTATTCCGAGAAAGTGTTTGTAAACAGGAGGTTTACGTCCTTGTTTTAGCGTCTTAGGTGGCTTCTAATGTGTTTACGTTAACTGGCATATTTAAACAATAAACAATAATGTAGACACCTCTCAAAATGATGATGTAATGACATACAACTATGGTTACTGGTTTAAAAAAGAAGTATTTAATATGTATACAGTATAGATAATATTGACACAATAATTTGGTAGGTACCATCAAGTTAATCCGATGAGGAAGCTCTGGAACTGCTGCTGAAATAAATAATGATAAACTCTCGAGTAAACCAACTGATTGAGAACAATGTCACGCACTCTAACAGCTTTCTTTTTAAAGTTTGTACTACACTTATAAAAAAAAACTGACAAATTAGAGCCTAAAAACCATTACTGGTAAGCAATTCAGTAATTTACACAAACGGTTCATGATTTAGAGCTCTAATGACCCGCTCTTAGTCAGACCACACACCGCCAAGTACAAACACGGTTACTCTTCGAGTCAATATTGGACAGGCGATTTGTAATTTCTAATTTACCCGAGTATGGTAGCTTGTGAGCAGGCGTTGAAAATGTACAAAGCACTTTAAAATTAATACGCATATATCTGCTCATCACTAAGTACTACGCTACGACTTTGATTTCCTAGGCAAGAGAGCAAATTAATTAATGCAACTTGACTAGAACTAATATCTGATCAGTGTCATTATGAAATAATACTCATAGATAGTTTTATTCAGTGTGTTTATACTAATCTGTCGAGATAACCCCTCATCTTCCACTTGAATTTTCATATTTTGAAAAAGCCCAAATGTGACTAACATTTTCGTCGACTGTATAATGTAAGTACATACAAATGTTCCTTCCATTGTTTTCAACTAAAAACAAAAAACAGCTTTTATGGTTGTTGACAACTGTCACTGAAACTTCATCAAAATAACATCCATACTATCCATAGGTAGTCGAACTTATGTATTTATTACAAGTAGCATGAATTGTTTTGCTAAAAACTTTTTAAATTGGTAAAATGTGCCTCACTGGGCCGACGCAAATTGCCAGGAATAGCATGAACAGGCCCGGAATTTTTCATTTGCACACCGGTTCACACTTCACACCTCCATGTTAGTTTAAATTTTGCCTCAACTGTTCAAACATTTTGACCATAACTATACAGTTTTGACTTTTGGCTAACTGTAGCCAATTATGCAGTTAGCCCAAATATGTTTCGTTTAGAGTTTGGGAACTCTAATTACCTACGAGACACGTAATAGTTGTGGCAGTTAGGTTAAATTTGGGGAACGTGTTAGATGTGGGATATTAATATTAAAATTAGGTCCATTCTCGTTGTTTAATCACTACAACTTCTGTGGCCTTATTAATATACGTCCATCATACCTATTTTAGCGTAAGTACTGTTAAAGTACTGTTTGTTTTTATCTGTCAATTTGACATTTTGATTTTTTGAAGGATTTTGGTCGTCGCCGCGTTGGTGCACACGTGCCGGAGCGACGACGAGCAGAATCCACTACCGTACACTGTCTTTGTTGCCTACTGTCATGGCGTCGTTACCGAACAACGTCACTGAACAAGTATTAATTGGCGAAATAAACATAAATTTGATGGAAAGCCATTTTTAAAAGAAAAAGAAGAACAGAGGTTTGTTAAGTTTTACGAATAGCGAGTTAGTTGTACAGATGGACCAGAGTAATAAATTATAAAAACGGTCAATGTTAACAGAGAGAGTAGAATCGAGGTTTTAGTAATACTACAAAAAACCTGCACGAAGCTTGCTAGAAAAAAACCTGAGCCAACGACCAAATACATTTTATATCTACTTCACTACTCATTTAACATGTTTTTCAAGGTTTATGCCTTTGTTTATTCCCCACAGGCCACCCAGTGCGAAAATTATAACCTGCTTACTTAAAGAGTTAATTAAATACGGGACATAAACTTCCTCGCAGCCCGGTTAAAAGAAATAAAATGTCTTGCCACGGATAGCATTTACTTTAATAGTGGGTCTTAATGTTTATTCGCCAGCGCCATACCAGCCTTCTTATTTAAATTAATTGATATGTTCACTTGCAATAGTAGCATGTTTGCAAAACTTCTCTTGTTCATCCAGCCTGTTACGTACTATGAAAACATAATATAATTTTTAATGAACTGGAATTATGTTTGAATAATTAAATTATGGCTAACTTCAAATTTAAACCTAAACATATCAAGGGTGAAATTTATATATAAGAACTAATGAACCTATATACCATATATTCTGTGAATAAACATTCATTCATTTCATTTATCCATTCAATAAACCGGTAGAGTAAAACCGATTTTTTTTAACCCGATGGCGCTATCAACGAGTTTAAAATGTTTAAATTGATTAATTTACATTCCTAATTTACTGTAGTGTTTGATGTAATTACGTACTTATATCAGTATCCTGAACGCGTCAGGGGAGCAAATTACCTTTTGCTTATAATGAGGGGTAATCGAAGGTTATTATTTTCATATTAACCCTCAATCGGTCCAACCCAACCACTGAACTGGATCAAATTTAATGATTACTCCCAAAATCGGTAAATAATGATACCTTACCAGGAACAATGGGTCAGGCGCATTTTTACCAAACTTATTCATAAAGATTTACATATAATTTATTTCTATAATAACTTGGGCATGTTTTTGAAAATTCTCATTCGGATTTGCATGAGAATTGAATCAAAGATAACTCCTACACGTGGAATTATAAATGCATAAGTCAATTTCAACGAATGAATACGGTTCTCGTAAGTCTCGTTCGAGCATAAAGTAACTTTCAATTTAACGATGCGTGTCAAAACTTTATTACAATTATTAATAGTTATTTAGCTAAACGGGATCCTCATTTGCTACTTAAACATTTATTTTAACGTTAGGAAACTGCAACAAAAACAGCATTTGTTCCTAATTGCGCTATACTATAAAGTGAATCCCTAGTTGACAATCAGACGGTCAAGTTTGAGATTCCGAGACCCGACTCACCTCCAGCGGTCAGCCTGTTATAACCGTGAATGGAACGATAAACCGGCCAAGTTTAACAGCCCGCGTGGGCAGACATACAGACATCTTTTTATGTTTATATATGCGTCAAGAAAGGCGCCTCGACCCAATGGACCCAGCGGGAACCTAACCCTGCCCGCGATTATCTCAATTTATTATACACCTGTAAATGGTGACCTTTTTCTGCCCGTCTTTTGTTACAATTTGTTTATCGATCTTTGGGAAAACAAAATTGGAAATGTAGTGTCGAATTTTGTGTAATTTTTATCACGTTTGCGTTGTTCGTGCTAATTAAGGTAACTGATTGCCATTTTTATTATGTTAATAGGAGTATTATTTCCTGTAATATACATAACTTTTTGTCATAGAAATTAGATCAAATTAAAACTTAAATTAGG
This sequence comes from Cenopis cana, assembly GCA_951800055.1. Lineage (NCBI taxonomy): Eukaryota > Metazoa > Arthropoda > Insecta > Lepidoptera > Tortricidae > Cenopis > Cenopis cana. Next base: position 15,610,443 of record OX637480.1, read on the forward strand.
CTTGAAAATGTATTGTTCATACCCACACAAAAACAAATATGTATGTATATATATTTATGAAGTCATTATTTATCATACTAAAAATAGTTGACTTGTTTGGACGGACCATATTATGTATATCCCAATTTGACACGTGACCTATCTGTCACCAGACTCGTAAAAATATGAAATTGGTAGCAAACCGAAAAATAAAACAGATATTGGGAAAATAAAGTCATAAATAGATCGGCGGAAGGTAAAATTATATATGGAAGAAGGTCGGAGAAATAGTCAATGACAAAAGCTAGATTACGTTTGGAGTTGATGATGATGATGATGATGAGTTCCTGGTTATCCCTCATTAGAGACATGGGTCTCGCAGAAGAGTTCTCCACTTGTCACGGTCTTGCGCAGCTTCCTCCAGCTCTTCCCAGCCAAGGCCACTTGAACCAGCTTCTTACGTTTACGTTTGGAGTTAATACACAAAAACAAACACTGTATGAGGATTGAAGATCGAATAGATCCGAGAACTCCAAATGGCTTCCGAATTGAAACTTTCGCTTAGTTTGCTTGAAATTGATTAGGGCGTAAATGGAATAAAGATTCCCCCATTTAAAGCTAACTTTTTGCCAAGTTAAATTCGTTGTCTTCAATTTCTTTAATGAATTGAAACTCCAGGGTAGTTTTTGTCTTTGCACTTAGATAGAGTGCAAAAACTTGGTAAACAGCTAGATTAGGGCGACAGCTCAGAGTTTATTGTGTTCGAGTGGAGGCGATAAAAATGTTATTTTTCTGTATTTGAGTCAATAATAAAGACTGCAATCTTATCTACGTGAGTCAGTGGCCTGGATTGTTGAGTGACGCGCCCAATAAACCGACTGAGTCAGGCCGGGAGAGAATATCGGCTTTTTATGGCAACTCCCGGAGGCTGGGGACAGGAACGGGACAATGCATTCCTATGTTGTTACGTTCGGTCAACAAAAAGCCCAGCGGAATAAACGTTTTTGTCGACAACCCCCGCTAAATTAAACAGGGTAGTCCATTTTTTGTTATTTTTTGGCGGTTTTTTTGTTTTAGCGCCGAAAAATCCCGACGGTTAAAACACTGTCATGCGTAAAGTTATCTTAACAATGCAACATTGTTGTCTGTGTTGATGACAATAGCTTGGTTCGCCTACAGCGCAGCGGGAAGATCCGCAACTGTTTTCGCAATCGTTACTTGGCTTGTAGAAGTAATTGGTTTTCTCTTCAGAGAAAGAAGAGTTCGGAGTTGTATTAACTCCGAATTTGAGTTCGTGCCAGTAGCAGATTAGCTGGGGTTGTGAAGAAATCTCTATTTTTTCCATTAGCTTCCATAAAAATAATTTAACATTTAGAATATATAATTTTAATTAGGTTAAAGGTATACACAAACAAATCCTTTTTGTCTTAAGAAGGGATAATTAAAGTTTTCCTTTGGATTATCGGTTTTACGAGATACCAGTTAACAATGCTTAAATAATAAAATACTTCGAAAGGAGGGTTGCATAACATCACAACAAATGCTTTGCATTCCTGACATTATTAAAAGTGCCTATTAATTCCGTGACTAAAGAAAGAAAAAACCAACCAAGGATTAGGAGTGAGCTAAGCAGAAATGCTTTGCACTTCGCGTCGCATGTCTGTAATCGCGCTCGGTTGACTAAATATTTTGTCGCGTGCATGACAAAACAACTTCACTCGGCAAACTGAAATAAGTACAATCGATTTCCAGTTACAGAAACTAGGTGACATTCCAATAAAATTGTACTAGTAGTTGCAGGAATTTTTATGGGTTTTTGATCGAAAATTATTGGATAAGTTTCAACACACAGGAATATTTGAAATACCTACTGTAAGTGAAAAACGACTTTACAAACTCTTAAATGTCAGCGTAAAATACCAAGCACAAGGGACAGAACATAGCAGTCTGAAACATATATTTACGTATTTGCTTTTAATGTCACATCTACTTTTAACAAGTATTATTATCTGATTATACATTTGCTAATTTCATTTTATAATTATAACATAGATATACATTTAACTAGATTTATATTTATTTTAATTCATTAAACTACAATAAATTATTTTTAATTTACTTTTAACTTACGAGGTAAATTATTTGCCATTAAAATTATCCCTAAACATTAAAACGTTTAATGGAGTGCTCGTGGCCCAGCGGCGCCGGGTACCGCTTGCGGTATCTAAGGTTAAGCAACGTGGGCAGCGGTCAGGAGTTGGATGGGGGACCGCTTTGAGTGGTTACTAACTAAGCGCTCCCGTGCTTTGGAAGGCACGTTAAGCCGTTGATCCCGGTTGCAGTCTATGGCAGCAGTCGTTAAGCCAAGTTGGAGGCCTTCGGGCGGTTTGAGAACTTCTAACAGTCAAGTTGCCCACTGACTTGACAAAGCCTAATCCCAATAAGGTCTAGTTTCCCCTCAGGGTTGGAAGGTCAGATGGCGCTTCCGTAAAAACTAGTGCCTACGCCAAATCTTGGGATTAGGTAGCGGACCCCAGGCATCCTTCAGGATGCAACTGTACTGGGATAACGCTAGGAGGATGATGATGATTAAAACGTTTAATTATGACTAGTAACATTTTCTACAAATTCCTAAATAAAACGTTATTACAACCTCACTTAAACATCCATTAGTTTTGCAATTTTATTACTATCCTATCTAATAGGACGAAGCGGCGAGCGAAATTGCACTGCCGCAATATTCGTTTAGAAGTCCCACTTATTCTAAGTGCGTTTAAACCATTAACCAAACAAACATTGGCTCGTCAATGCCCGCTCAATTACCGGGATTGTAGTATGATGTCGGATAAACAGCTTTTAGTTGACCCTCGAGAGCATAACGGGCCTTTATGAGGACGTGGCGCGCGGCGTTTTATCAAAAATTTACTAAAAATTTGCTTTGAGGTTTGGGCGAATATGTTGATGTTAGCTTAATTACGCCTTAAAGAGCTAGCTAGCGTCGTTCTTTGTGGGTTTTACGGTAATCTTTTAGTCCGTGATTTTTTTATACAACGACGGTGGCAAACAAGCTTACCGTCCACTTGATGGCAAGCGGACACTGCAGTCTATCAGTGGCGGCGCGTCAAAAATATTCTAAGGGAAGCCGGAAATAATTAGCTTATTTTTCATGAGCCCTAGTACTGGACTGGCTGAAAATAAGGCAAGCCGGTGGGAATCGAGTTGTACGGACGCTTCGCCACTGCAGTCTATAGACGTTGCCGACCCTTTGTAAGATTTGAGGATTCACTGTGTTAACAGCAGAAGGGACAAATTTAGGTCACTCGCTCTCAACACAGTGCATCTTCGGGAGCTCTGGCAACCTTGCTCATCTCCACAACACAACACAGTATTTCAATGAATGATTAAAATCTGCCTCAAACATTCAGAAACCTTGTTTAGTTGCGCCTGATCGCAAGCTAGCTTTCATTATATTATTATGATATTGACAATGAAAACATTGTTAGTTTTAAAATTGTATATATGTATTATAATGTCTACTTCCTTCGGAGGCTATCGTGCACGTGTCCATATTACGCCCTTTTTGTTGTTGCATTTGTATCAAACGCTACGATTAAGTTTTTTATCGCAGCGGTCACGCAACGTTCAGACCTGCGTATGTTTCCGTATTGCGGGTACGGCTAGCATTCCTCGGTCCGTATGATCGTCTAGGGACGGACAATCTATCCGTGGCACACTTAATTGTTTGCGGGCATGATTTTATCGGAAAATTACACTGGCCTATTCTGTTTGAACAGTATAACATCGGACGCTCGATTAGTTGTATACCTACGGGTTGTTTACATTCGTTGTTTTCATAAAATCGATGATCGTGGTTTTAATTAAGTGAATTTCATGACAATCGAATGTTCACTAGTTCACTGTATTGGAGCTAGGTTATTTACTGCGCTTGACCCCATGACACGGAAAAACGAATGTCGTATTATGCAGCGAGTTTTACATGAAACTCAAAAAGAAAAAAGAAGAAGAAAAGAAGAAAGTAAAAGTAGCAAATAATCATTCCGTTAGAAATAATGTGTTATTCTGTTACAAATAGCTGTTAGTTCTCCACAATAAATAGGTTTTATCATTACAGAAAAGTTGGCACGTCAACTTTAAGCACTATCTTCCAACATTTCTCCACCACTAATAATTTTGAGGCAGTTCAGTCAAATCAAATAGCATTATTATGATTAGTGTCTTTAAAAACCATTCACGGCTGCATGCTCTGCACAAGAGTTAGATGATTACAAGTAGGTACCTGTATTAGACTGGGGATAGACACCTTTTGGCGCCATAATGCAAAGGGCATCAATAAACTACACCGAATCAGAACACATGCCTATGCCTCCTCCACACCTGCACGCAAATTTCCCTATAAATAACAAAACCGGCTTCGGGTGTTTAACGAGTAGCACGCACGAACATTGGGTCACTTTAATGACATAATTAAAAATCCTCAGTCCAAAGTAAAGTTTCCCGTGGGATTTGGAGCTTATCCTTACAGTAAACTGGACAAGTTGCCCTGGCTTGCTAATCTCCTAAGCCAAGTAATGAGATGGGGCAAGCGGTGAACTTACGTGGGACGGTGTACGGATACCGGGATTATTAATTAACCGAGACAAACACGTTGCCCGGTCGGTTCCGTTTCTCTGTTAAATACCAATAACACGCAAAACACGCTTAAAAATATTTTTGTTTTCAATTGTTAGTAAATCACAGGATATTTTTCTGATGGATGTCTCATGTTTTTACTTTAATGATTGCATAAAATAAACACATGAGACTTCTAATATCCTAACTACAGGTGTACCGTTTAACTGAAACCGCGCCTGTGATGGGAGGGGGACAAAAGGGGAGACGTCAAAGGGTAGCGGACGGGTAGCGGGCGGCGGGTCCGCTAGCCTTCTGCGAGGTCTCAATTATGCGGCCAACCTATAAGAAGTCCTTAATTTTACGCCACAAACGTTATCACATCTGTTTAGTGTTAAAAGCACTAACATTAAACTTTCAAATAAACTAACGATTAATAACGGAATATTTACCATGTGAAAGTGAAAAGTGAAAAAACATTTATTGCCTATAAAACCTTAACCTAACAAATACAAAATGAAAACAATCGACAAACAGTGGCATGTATATTTGTTTTGTTGAGTTAAAACTAGCAGTACGTCAGTTAATCCGTCATAATGGCGCTTGCAACAGTGTCGAAATATCGGCACTCAACAAAACAAATATACCTACATGGTAAATATCCCGTTATTAATCGTAATTCTCATGTAAATATGTTGAGGTGAGCAATAAAGAGTATTTGTATTGTATTGTAAATGACAATATGGGCTTGAAATCTTATATTTCATACAAACTGTAACCATTTTCATTGTTATTTTTTTATTTATGAATAAGAAAACATACATTTGTTGAACTTATGGTAAAAACTCACCAAACTGTAACGTTTGATGGCGAGATACGCTCATTTTTTTTTAATGATTTAACTTAACCTATTTACTCGTGCTTAAATCTAACATAACATAACTTAACATCTTGAGTATTATACATTTGACCGTTGACATAACCGACTTTCCACAAGCTACCCGCTACCTCCCTCGCCTCAGACTGCCGCCCAACACAAGCTTGCCAGGAAACTAGCAGGTGCCCACGAACGTAGAGTAATGAGTTTTGTTGTTGAACAGTTACTGCTAGATTAAGGGATATACTAGAGGTGCAATGGCCATTTCAAATATTAGCTTGGCAACAAAGCGTTAGAGGACATGTGGAAAAGGCTGGAGTAAAATGTAGATTCCTTACTTTATTTTCATGTTGTGCTTCAAATGCAAAGGTTTTATAATGTAATCTACCCCACTCTTTTTCGTTTTATAACTTTTTATTTTACTAGCTTGTGTTTAGGGCCTCTGTAGGAATCGGGCGGGCACGACATTGCGACGACCAACTTCCAAATTTTATTTTTATGGCCAAGCCAAATTTTATGGCATTATTAGTAAGTTATGCCACTGTTACATAATGAGACGCACTAACAAAATATGCAGAGCAGCGCCGAGGACACGATAATCGTGTAAAACACGGGTGTGGTTTTTCATTAAAACATCTGATAATAGATTCCGTCATTGAAAATATGGTTTTGAATATATTAATGAGTTTCTACTTTGGTTGGAATCTTTGAAATCATTGTCATCACCATGATAATTATTATTTTCAGCACGTAATCGCCCATTTCTGAGCTAGATAGCCCTATTTTCAAGTATGCCACTTGCTCTCGTTCTAAGTTAATCTTATCTAGAAGTAATCAGGGATCTTTCCAATGTCATCTAGGTTAGGTTACGTTAGGTTAGGTTAGCTTTACGCTACGCTTTACCCATCAAGCTGGTGGCCGACCGACGGTTCTTTTTCCTAAAAGTCCAAGGCCATCAATCCGTTAAAATTTTGGTTCACCTGACACTATTAATTTGCAGTTTACCGACAAACGTTTAACCATACCAGCATTATTTGTATCGGCAACAAGCGATAAAGGTGTGATTTACACTGACTTAAAGCAGAATTATCGACAGATCGATTAAATCTCAGTTTTTATAATCGGCTTAGAAAATTCACTAAGACCCTTATCTGGCGTACTGAAATACCTCCTTTATATTAATTGAGAGTAAAACAAACTTTTTAAGAAAGTTTTGTGTTCAAATTGTTGTTTTGTTTACTGGTACGTTTTAGGTACGGAAGGAAATGAATCCGCGGTATTATATTTATAACCCGAACATCGGGTTAGAGGATTAATCAAATTTAGACTTTATCCATGGGTAGTATGTACGTATGTATGTATGTAATAACTTTAATAGTAAAGGTAGTAAAGGTTATTATGATCCTAGAAGCACCAATTAGTTCATTTAACTTCTAATCTAGGATAAACATATTCTAAATTAGCTAGTGCATTTCATGGTGGCGATAAATATCCCAAGAGGACATGACGTCGTCATATGATTTAGAAATCTCCACTAAATTAAGATTAAGCTATTAGTATCTGTATTTCGTGCAGAATATTTACAATGGACGCTAAATTGTACTATGTACTATCAACACGAACCGAAAATAAATCACCTCCAATTTTGAGGTTCGTTAAAAAAACATGGATCATACTAAAGGTTTAAAAATGCAAAGGTACCAGCAATTGTGATGCTCTGGGTTACTACAATATTTTTTATACCAAGGCAACCGCAGTTTCATGAGACAAAATTACTGTACAAAAATAAAAAGATTCACCGCTTAATATGAAATACCGTTCTCGCTAGCACTTTATTCGTGGAATTTATTTAAATTTTCGCAATAACTTAAATCTTATTTAGAGTCTGAACGTGCACTTAATTCTCGCTAGGTTTTAAATTTAACTTGAATTATAATTAAGTTAAAGCGCCTTGAACATGTGCTAGCCAGGTGAAGTGTGTACACCTGCCGCATTATTCTTTTGCGAAACTTAATATGGAGAGCTAATTTTGTTTTGTTCTGTAGGTAACTTGAACCCCAATGAGACCGCGGTAAAGGACAGATGAGCCACTTAACGTTCACTCCATTGATTTCCCACAAGGTTAAAGTTCTAGAATAAAAATAATGAGAATTTCTCTCAGCAAGCATACGCTATAAGTTCGATCATACGTACGTATGAAACTTGTTCAACAAAGTTATTTCAAGTTAGCCTGGTTATAAATTGCTGGATTCTGAATCGTTGCCAAACATATAGTGAGCTTATTCGGGACAATTAAGAGTAATGGCAATTTGTATTGAAGTTTTAATTCGTTGATCCAGTATATTTAAGGTTATGTCATATTGAAAATAAATGAGAGTTCAAACGTACCTACGTACCTCCTATGAAGTACGGTCTTAAACTTTTATACCTATACTTGAGTCAATACTCATAAGAAAATGGCGGAAGATTTTAAGTTCAGACTTAACAAACAAAACTAACACTAGTTTGACAAATAAATCTCTCAATCTCTAATCTTATGTGACTAAAGTGCTTACATACATACATAAATACAAATGCCTGTTGTAAAACAGTGTTTTCCAAACAATCTCTCACCAATTCAAATAACAAATTCATTTTCAGTTACTGACATCCCCTCCACACCATCAAAAGTGCAACCATTAAACCCTGAAACAACATCATTAGAATCACGTGCCATGGAAATCATTAACTTGGCGTTCCTTGTCACTTCGTTCAAATGACCGTCATTCATTTTGAACTACTCGAAACTAACTAGGGAAAAACTGCTATAGTAGTTGTGTCACGAATGCGAGTTTGTTGTAGCGGACGCACGTGCAGGAAGTTTGTTTAACAAGTTTGCAAGGCTTACTGCACTCGAACAAAGGGGTCTCTGTACTTTCTAGCAAGAAAGGAAAAGCCATTTCTCAGTCTTTGGGTTTTTTAAATAATAAATACAGTACAGTACTACGTTTAGTAATTAAACTAAATTATCTTTCGATACTCAAGATCATTTTATGCAGACACACTGACATAACAGAAATGCTTTTTGCAACAGAAATTCAACTTGATTTGTTACATTCAACTGTAATGTTTTAGTGGGAAGTTGAATGTTCTCTAACATTTTTCAGTTATACGAGCAGCTTCTAAAAGTTAACAGATGACGCCCAGGCGTTATGCATAATTTTAGATTTTCAATCTTAGGCTCCAAATTCTAAAAATTATGGTTAAAGGCTGTCCTTATACGACAAATGATGCGCAGAAACAATTTGACTGAACGTTGTGGATTTAAAGCACATTGTAACTGACGGATTGCTGGTCAGTGGCGGCGACGCTAAGCTGGGATTGGATCTTACTTCTGAAGAGTAGATATGAGCGCCGATAGGTGTTTGGTCAGCGGCGGCGCGCCGGTCAAAATCGGTCGGCGGCGGCGGCGTATCGGCGGCGTGGCCTTGAAAGCGCTTGTTGTTTATAAAAACTAATAACTTTTAGTTAAAAGGACCGCCCGGGATCGTAGCTGGTGCGGGAACATAAATAAAATAATCGTCTCTATAAATTGCAATGCTTTATGGTACAATAGGCAAGCAGACTTCCGCAAAAAGTCCCTGCCAGGCCTGAGTTCAAGGTCGTGTCTGCAAACTTCGAGCTCGAAGGGTTCGCTCTAAGGTGAGGGCATTTAATTTCGCCGCCAAGCCTTGCAGTAAACTTGAAATGATCCATATGGCTCGTTTTGACCACATCAAAAGTATAGAGACCTAATTAGAAGCCTACCCTCCTGGTAGTAAGCAGTTCTGGTCTTTATCCAAATCGGTCGAAACCAATTTCTGTCGTCTGATACTTCCTCCTATGCAGAAGTCTGATGGCTCGCTGGCTTTCACCGCATTAGAGAAGTACAATCGCTTCGCCTCTCTGTTTGCCAGTAATCACCTATAGTTCGTACAAAACTCTAGGGCCAAATTCTGTCAACCGAACGCAAGCAAAAAACGACTAAGTGCTCTGACAGTAAGGTAGATTCTTGCTTGCGTTAATTTGAGAGCATTAGGCCTTACAGTTTTGAACGTACATACATACCACCGTCAATACCTCAATGTCGAAGCACTTCAGTCTAGACTTGACCAACGCTAGTGGGCCTTATGGTATACCTGCAAGGGTTCTCGAAGCACTGTGTTCCCGAGATGTCTCCTATTTTTACACACTTGTTCCGGCATCCTTGCTTGCCAATGTGCAACCAGTGCCTAACAAGTGTAGTCATGCCGATCCGTGTAATATTCGACATATCTACATCATCTCCATACTAAGGTTAAGGCCCATAGTATAGTAAGGTTATGTAGTGTGTTCTGAACAGTAAGCTGCTGGCTTAGCTTGAAACTAAAGGCCTCCTCAGTAATCGGCAATATGGCTTCCGCCAGTGCCGTCCACTGGGGATCTTCTTGTGTATGTCACGCAGCACGCACTACTGGGGCGAGGTAATCGTGAAACACAGCGAAGCTCTTGCCGTCTCTTGACATCTCGAAGGCTTTTGACAGGGTTTGTGATGCTAATCTGCTAAGCAAGCTTCCTGCATATCCCGTCAGTTTTGGCCTTTGTAGTTGGATTTCAGATTTCCTAAGTGAGCAGTCAATCCGAGTAACCCGATGGCTGCTCGTCGGACCTCGTGGTAAGTGCTAACTTGCTGCATTTGGCTCAGTGGATCGCAGAGCCAGGAGGCTCATTGGCGGCTGTACGATAGTAAAAAGAAACAAGGTGCAGAACCTAGCACAAAGAGGCAAAGTTGCCTGTCTATCTGTGCGTCTTCTACAAGCCGAGTGTGCTTAGGAGCTCCATAAGCCGCTCATACCGCCTTTCCCGTTCATCCATCGGACATCCAGACGGAGAGAAATTCCTCTTATACGAACAAAGCGCTTTTGATTATCTTTTAGTATGCGCACTGCTAAGGTTTGGAACGTAAACAATGTTCGCGATATCTACACCTCACAGAGCCACTATTGTATATGGGCTACAACGCGCGCGGGTATTAAGAATGCCGCGCCGATGCCACGCCGGTTGCGCCACATCGGCGGCGGCGGCGCGAAGTTTTCATCGGCGGCGGCGGCGCGCCGGCGCGGCGCTCATAGCTACTGAAGAGTAGGGCTTCCATTCCGTAATTACGTAATTACGGAATTACGTAATTACGGACAGATATTTGACTTCTAATAATTACGTAATTCAAAGGTTAAATTCCGTAATTACGGAATTATGTATTACCACTTATTTGTTTAAAATATGCCTACTATTTCAGTCTAAAAATGGAAAAAGGTTTTATGAAATTGTAAATTAACGTATTATTAAATAACATAAAAGATTATGGGATATTATTTGGAGTTAGTACCTAGGTACCTCGACACATCACTAGCGAAAATGGACAGGATTGCGTTGTAACCCTTTCGACTGGGTTACTCTGATGTCTGTGGACTAGATACAAGAAGGAGGTCCGACAGGGGCCAGGGGTGCATTATTTTACCGGGCGGGTGTTCGATGTGGTGGCTGGAATGGCGGAACAGATCAAAAACCTATTAATACCATATTACTATTTGGGGGTAGTGGCTATAATTGCGACCATTGCTGAACTATTGGGATCCTAAAAGTGGGTAAAGTCCTGCAAACTTAAAGAATTGCAGGATTTTGCTGAACTCGAGAAATTTAGTCTCTTCAGGGCACATGACGTGTTTGCCCAAGAAAGAGCTACGGCTGTGCATTAGGCTAGGGCAGTCAGTTAGGATGTGTGCAAGCGTCTCCTCCACTTCAATGCAGCGTCTGCACTAGAGGTGAGACGTATTTACGGGAACAGGTTTTTGGAATAGGTTTTGGCATGGACGCGTAAGTACGCGATCCCGCTCGCGCGTCTTTTAGCGTATCGAGTACTAGGCGTACGACGACTCTGAAGACTCGAAACGTCTAGGAGTCTTTATGTTCCGCGCTATTCGTACTCGTCTGCGCGTTCGGATTCTTTCGGGGCACCTCGGGTCGGGGTCGGTTTAGCGCGTATTTGGACCTAGTCTTTGGATCTAGTCTTTTTGTGGACGCGTACTCGCAAGACTCAGTACGCGTTTTGCCTAGTACGTCTCACCTCTAGTCTGCACCTCCTTGTGTCACTCAATCCTAACGTGTGCATGTGCTTATTTAGTAAGCACCCTTACAAACACGCGTAGTCGGTCCCTGCTTAGCAATAGGCATCAGGGGACTCCTTTTTGTTAAAGGCCTTAAATAGCGCCTTGGAATGGTTCAGACATGGGAACTCTCTCTAGGCCTGAATGGTTTTGTAGAAACAGTAGATTTCCAGGGTTAGCTTGGTTAGATGTATGGGGATGCCGCAAAACGATTCTGGCCCGCAATGCATCCCCTTCGCGCCCGCTCGTGCAAGCTCGTCAGCTCTTTCATTTCCCGCGATACCTAGCTGCATGCCCTGGGACGGGACCCACCGTAAAATAACCTTGTTTTTCGCTCCAAGGTTATTTAATGCTTCCCGGCAATTCAAGAGCACCGCCTGGCTATACGATTGAATATAAATGATATTGTTGAGATAATTGCTTTGCCGATTGGTTGTCGCACACTCTAAGATGGCGTATACCTCTACTTGGAAACTAGAGGAGTCCTTTCCCAGATTTTCAGATGATAGCAACTGGATTGAGTGCTAGAAGTAAATTTGTGGCATACCTACTTCGAAAGGGATATCGTACCAATTCATCGATTTTAGACCAGCACAATATTCGAATCAGACTGTCCACCACACTACCATACTTGATCAATAACAACTGGTTGCCAATACAACAAATAAAACTTAAAGACGACCGTATTACTGGTAGAAGTTCCTCAAGCTGGACTGACCATATACGTTCAGCTCTTTGTTCTGAAAATTACACGTGGATGCTGCGATTTGTTTAAATAATGGTGTTAAAAATCGTTTCCCTTAATTATAATTAATAATTATAACAAATACAAATTATTTGGAGATTTTTAATTTGAACTCCGGGTCAGTTACGTAATTACGTAATTACGTAATTCAACGTTCTAATTACGAAATCAATTACGTAATTGACAAATCCGTAATTTTGGAAGCCCTACTGAAGAGCAAGTACAGCTTGCCGACCGCAATGACCGTATGTTAGAAACGTAAGCAAAAGAAAAGGAGGAAAACTTTCATTTTTACGCCGTCTAACGGATTCAATATCGGCGCTGCTTGAATGAGCCTGGGGTGGAAAATCGTTAATCATCCTTTTGTTGGATTTTTGTTACTACCTAACTCGTTGCTCGCTTGTTTGGGCTCCCATTTTTCCTTGTGCACGAAAGTAGAGCTGTTTCAGTCTTTGACGAATTGTTTTCATATGAAAACAAGGGCAGGCCGTTACTAATGTACGAGTACGTGTTACTGAAATATTCTACTTGTTACTAGTTAGAAATTGGGACGAGTAAATGATAACATACATTGTAGACCATTTTAGAATTCTACAACTCTGTGTTATTTTCAGTAGAATAACTGTATTTTGAATAAAATATGGAATAATGATAGTGGAGATGAAATAGTCTGTTTAGATTATTTTGTATTTCCCTTAAGTATGTACAAACAAAATATCCGTTTTGACTTGGTCATTTTGTTTGTTTGTAAATATGTATGCGTATTACTGTGTCCACTCGAAAATTTCATGAGGTTATATACCATTCATCATTCATCATTTTCAGCCTATAATCGCCCACTGCTGAGCATAGGCCTCTCTTCGAGTACGCCACTCGTCCCGTTTTTGAGCCAGTCTTATCCAAGAGTGACCCGCGATCTTCCTAATATCATCGACCCATCTAGCCGGTGGACGGCCGACGCTCCTTTTGCCATTAATTGGCCACCAGTCTGACACTTTTTTGGTCCACCTGCCATCACTGTGCCTAGCAATGTGTCCTGCCCAACTCCACTTGAGTTTGGTAATGACATCTCCGACGTCACGCACGTTCGTCCGGCGTCGGATCTCGTCATTCCTCACTCGGTCTTGCAATCTTATGACGAGCATGGCACGCTCCATGGCTCTCTGTGCTACACGTATTTTGTGCACAGCCTCATTTTCGTAAGCGTCTATGTCTCGGCACCGTACGTCACATTATATATACTGACGAGCAAAAATAACGGGTACACTTTGTATGGAAGTTCCATAGAAAGTGTACCCGTTATTTTTGTTCGTCAGTATTATATTATCAAGTCTACCTAGACTACCTTTTGAATGTGAATGGCGATGGATTTAATATATAAAATAAGATAAGGCTACTTACAGTAATTATTCAGAGTCACTACTTAACTATGCCGATAACTTATTTCGAATTAAACTTATCTAGGAGGCAAATACCCGCTATCTATTGGATTGTCACGGATATTGCTTATCAGCTGGCAGGGATTAATATAAATATTTTATTAAATTATCCAGTCGGCTATCATAGTTTAAGTGGAATATGTGTGTTGATTCTGAATCAATACGGTGGTTTGAGGTGCAGTGATTTGTTGACTTTCGGTGCATTCAACCTATGCTATGCTACCAACAGAATTCATGTCATAGATTGTAGGAAATTTACGTTTAGAAGAAGCACTCCTATCAGTGATGTAGTTTACCAGTAGTGTAATGACTTGCGAAGTTAATTTTATTCTTCTGCTTCTCCTCTGGTTTTGTAAAGAATGACTATTGCTAACGATTATCACCAAATGTGTAAGAGCAAGCTGTTGAGTCAATTGATTAGGAATAAATATTATTAGGTAATTGGAATGAAGGCTCAGAGTCTGAGCTTTAAAAGTTCACTGAAAACGGCTTAGTATTATGAGTGATACTTTGAGTGAATAAGCTTGTTCTTTATGACTTAAATCATTGCTGTTCTTAAGCTTCGATTAATGTTGATGATTCAACAGTATTTCGATGTGAATATGACGTCCCCGTTCGTATCTCCAATTTCATGATAAAAGAGATATCCTGGGGATGTCTCCTTGTCAAGTGAAATGGAATCGCAGTAAAGAGCAAATTTAAATAGGTAGATAAAACCTGTACCTATATAATCACAAATCTACCACTATAAACTCAAACTCTCCAATTTACGAAACCATGTTAAGCCCAGTAAAAACAGTTTTCCGAATGCTTGTAAAACAATCAATAGCAATTAGGTGTGAGAGGTTTACGGCAGCGGCTTCACCCTTCATTGTTATAGCACAAATCACAGCCGGGTAAATACTACGGGCTGCCGATATGGCTGCTTAAGGGCCGTGGCCGCAAGTTACAAGTTACAGGCGGGTTAGTTAAGGCTGAGACAAAAATATTATAGGATTCAATCAGCAGCATCCGTCAAGCCCATCCCGCCGTAGCGGTGACAACTCATACTGCAGTACAATTTGGAATTGTCAAGAAACATTATTTATCTATGTATGTAAATCTTATTGCGGCGAAAGCAAAAACTAACCTTTTACAAAATAGATAATCACTTCGGGTATAATATACCTATAGTTAACGTCGTGCTCATATTTTGTCGCAATATTTTAGTTATTCTCATTTTTTTTTAAAGATGGCACCTAGACTACGAAATTAAGAGTCATTTCAACTGTCTGCCTGAGCTCCTATTTGTGTGTTATATGCTTGTATGTGTGCGGTGTCATGTGACAGTCGCTCCAGGCTCTGTGACGCTGGGTGTGAATTGGTGAATGGCCTTTTACCGTATGACGTTAATTTTGAGAGAATAAGGTCATAATTTATGTATATCTGCCATATATTCCTTCATATACAATAGCGGTATAATTATGAATTTCATTGCTTGTTCTACGTAAATGTTACCCCGACTCGCTAGTTCTAATAACTTGCACCAAACCCCCGAAACGCAACTGTGTCAACAGACTCGAGATAATTCGAATACTCAATAAGGAATGTGTTTTCTTATCTCGGGTTCGCGACCAATCGGCCCCTTTGAACAACTTCTGTCAACTTCTGCCAGCACCGCTTTGAGCAAGAGTTACATGAACTCCATTTAAAGTTCCCAAAATGGCAATGACGAATTAGATTTCGTATATTCCGTCATTCCAAGTTTTATGTAGCTATCAGTCATTGATGCGACTGAAGTGAAATGGTTCGTGGATTTGAGCAACTAAAGAGTTAACATTTAAATTGTAATCTTAACTTTACATTTTGATTATAGATTTTCTTCATGACAAAAATCTTATCTTTTGAAACGAGGAAAAACAAGGAATATAAACTGGAATCGACATAAAACGCGATTATATTATTATATATTATAATTATTATCCTGTGTACTTAATAGATAAGTTTAACGTTAGTGGCATACTTGTCATTAAATTATAGCAATAAATAGGGAAGGGGTTGTATTTACCATGTACATACAATCATAAACCCACTTTATTATTATGATATCCACTACTACCAATTAACATTCGATATCTTTGCATGAATATACCATCTTCTATCAGAATTAAAACTTACGTACTATAGTATGCTTCATTAACTTTCATCATCATCATCATCTTCAGCCCGTAATCGCCCACTGCTGAGCATAGGCCTCTCTTCTTGTACGCCACCCGACCCGTCCCGGTCCCTTGCCAATCTCATCCAGGAGACAATGAGGATCAATCTCTCATTAACTTTATTTATCAGTAAATGACCGCACTTAAATTGCAATTAGATTCCTTCATTATAGGTAAGTTAGTGACCATATTATCGTCTGTTTTTATAAATTTGTCGGCATAGAGTCGATGCAGTATAAAGCGTACCGCACACTGGAGCGGCCTGCGATGGCGGCCGCGGTGGCGGCTAGTCGAGTTAGTTCTGCCCCGTCATGTAGGCTGCACACTTACTCAAAATTACCCGACGGTACATTCAAAGGTTCGTATGAAAAATTACTGAGAGAGATACTATTACTCGTAACTACGTGATAAAAGAAACGATGCGCCTATCAGCACTAAACACCGAACCAAGGCTTCCGGGTATCCATTATAATTTTACTACAGCTGTTGAAGTTATAGTCGGTGTTATAAAGCACTCATAAGCCGTAAACTATACAAGAAACTGTTAGTTACGTGCTAACTTATGCTATTTCCTAACTTGGTATTTTTTACTTTCCCGGCAGCATACTGAAGTCGCTTAGATTTCCTTAGTCATCGGTATACTATCAGTATTACATTTGCGCAGAAGCCGGCCGGTTACCGATGCAGCAATGCGTTGGTGTTTGGTGGCAATCAGGATTTACTCATTTAAATTAGGCGAGCAAAAAATATCTGTTCCGAGTCGGTTGACATTAGGTTCTCTTCTCACCAGCTGACAGCCTACTTATATCACATCAACCCGCACCGCCTAGCTGGAAGCAGCCTTAAGCTCGCCTAAGATAACAGGGCGCGATTGTTTGCCGAAAGTCGGTTCGGTATACAATGTAGTAAGCAACCTATAACCCAATTTCAATGACGCATTTTACTACGTTACCGTAACAAGTCAAACAAAGGTCTGCTTTTAACCCAGAGTTTTGCGGCCTCCGTGATTTTGACCACCCGAAATCAATTACCATCTAAAGATAACTATCAAATATATAATTAGACTGTTTAAATTGATCTAAAAACAAAATTATTTGGCCTAGGATGCTGGTGGTCTTGTGTTCGAATCCCGGTCAGGGCTTTTATTTGTGCGATGTTTACGAATATTAGTTCCCGTTTCTTGGATTCTACATATATATTTAAGTGTTAATATCTATATACCCATAAGCTACTATAAGTTTGGCTTAGTTTGAAACTAGGTGGATTTTTGTCAGATTGTCCACAAATATTTATTTATTTATCAACTAAATGGCATGGTAGCCCAGTACTAATTGAGTGCCGGATGAATCGCTTATACACGCCTATAACACGACGGCTCAAAGCCTCGCCGCCGTATCCGGCTGTCTGGCGGTACTATTATATTTTTTAATGGTGTACTGTAGAAGTTAGCATTAAAAAATAGATACCTATCTAGTGAAATAGCTCGCAAGAGTAGTTAAGGTCTCATCGAAAGGCAAAGTGGGCGTGGTAACACGTTCATTAATGTTGTATTTTATGGGACAGCCTTGTGGAGTGGAATATTAGGTACCTACTGGGTACCTACTGGGTACTTACTGGTTGATTTATAAGAAGGTACTTATTTAGAGATGTACCGACTAGTTGAGGAAGCCGACTATCTGGCCACATTTGTAGTCGGCGATTAGTTGTCAAAAGAGACAGACTGTTAGGCACACAAAAAAAAACCTACCAATATTTACTTCGTTTCATATTTTTAAGTATCTTTCTTAAATACCTACTAGGTATAAATAATTGTCTTAGAAATAGGAACTTTTGTTTTGATCTTAGACTAATGAAATAATTTTGACTAGAGACGTACGGAAAAGCCGGCCACATTCATAGTCGGCTACTCGATAAAATCCATGGTCGGCCCATCTCTATTTATTCTATGTTGCCTAAAGCATTCGAGTGCCCTCACGTTTTTCTGTCTTGGTTTGAATCTAGACCAAATTTAGCCCACCACGGAACGAAAAACACAATGCGCGAATTTAGGATGAGAAGTCGTGGTGTGTGTTCGTTTGTTCAAGAGACTACGCCGTCTACGTCCTCCTTAGTATTAAATACAAATTTGGTGTAATAGTGGAAGAATATTTTTGTAGTAACCTGTCAAAATCCCGCTAGGATAACACCAGATTTAATATTTTTATAAACTGTTACATTGAAAGCCCGAAAGGCATGATCGAAAACTCAAATGGAAAAAGTTATATTTATGAACATCGTCAAATGTATACGCTCAATTAAATAAAATAAAAATTATGGAAGTGAAATACTGCGTGATATTGGGTTGATTCCGGTTTTATAAATAACGGCGAAAGTCCATACAAAGGGCCGCGGAACATCATACATACACGCGATTTGAAAATAAACACGCCACCTACTACTGAAGCGCGACTTCTGCTGCAGCTGACGCGTTTATATAAAATTTATTGAAATTACAAGACATATTTACCAACATGACAAATAAAACAAATGTTATTAACCCTTAAATGCATGTTTTTTTTTTCTTTTTCGATAAAAACGCGATATTTGCTCATTTAAGGTGTACTGAAAACTTAAAAAATAATATAAAAAATCTTTTGTAAGTTTTTCGTACAAAATTTGTAAAAATAAAAAAATAAGGTATTTTCATACATTATGAAATGTACAAATATTGCTTATTTAATATGTGAAATACTTTACTAAACTTAGTACTCAGACAATATTTATGATGTGTAGAATACATTCTAGTAAGAAAATAATTATATTACTAATAAAAGAAAAAGACCGGCATAAACACCGATCAAAAAACCTCAAATTTTCGTGTGCTTAAAAAATATGGCGGCGGATTATTAAAATTAAAGATTTTTCGTTTATAAACCACTGTAAAACTTTTCTCTTGTATAAAACCATAAACATTTTATGAATGAATATTAAAATATAATTGAATTCCCTTATGAAACCAGTCTCAAACTTAATATAAATATTACTTCTTTTAAATAATTCTTAAATTCTTACAATATGGATTTAACGGTTAATGTATTTCTAAGCACATTTAATAGATGACACTTATAAACTACACACTTAATTTAGAACTCGTTAATAATTCCATATTTTTAATGCGTTTTTACTGTAGTTTAACCGTCAGAATACGTGAACTTTGACATAGTAATACTTCTTAGACTAGATGAGCACATATTTTCAACTAAATGGCTAAACTTCGGTGTATCGCTGTACCAAGTTTTGAAACGTCGTTAGGCTTTAAAACATGCTGAAATATGGCGATTGTACGGCCTACTCGCAGTTACTCATGTTTTATAGTTATTTGTTTTGTAAAGTGCCAACGTTTTTTGTTGCGTGAACATAACTTTGGATTGCAGGTTAACGTATTGGTTTTCTCATTGTTGTGACATGGAGAATATGATATTCATGACTATTATTTTTACAGCTTGCTATATTTCGTGATATCTCAAAATTCACAACATTAAACATGTACATGTGCAGCCAGTTTAAAATATTATTGCCTACCTGAATGATTCTTCCTGTTATCTTCCAAATTCTAGCAAGCATAATTTGTCATATTAGGGACTTGTATTTTCTTATTTCTGACATTCTACCCACTACCCAGTTAGTTATTTCGTCACTTGAAATAGTTTCATCGTCATTGGTAGGAACCCTTTTCTAATCTCCTCCGGATAAGCGAAGCATGTATATGTATTCTTTTATTGATCCTTACCCTTCGTCCTGTCAGAGTTCACTCCCTTGATACTTGTATCATCCTTCACACTGTGCGACCTCGCTTTTCCATCCCTATTCGGCCATTCCTTTTAACTCAGCTGTGCAATTCACAACGTGTCTTGACTTGACTCTGAAGTTCATAACAACTATACGTATTTAAAGGCCAGAATCATAGTGGTTCATCTCTGGCTAGTTTCCGGTAAATATAGCTCAATTCACCAAGTTCTAGGTAGACAATAGTTTCCCGTTTCGCACTAAATACATATTTTGATTTGTAAGAAAATAATATACTAATAGGTGATTCTTAAATTCTCAGCTTTTGGCAGCCATAACACAATCATTAGTATCACGCGATACTCGTATATTAAGGCAGTATCACATAAATATTGATACATACTATTACTGCGCAATCTTCAAAATTCCGTTTGCGCCATAATATTGACATCTCAATTAATCTTTCTCCGAAATGCATCTTAATGTTACACTTGTAAACATTATGTAGGAACTGTAGTATCTAAACAACGTGGCCCTCATCTACTTATATTCCTTACAACCCGTATCTCGGAGTCACCCGGGGGTTTTGAATTGCAAAACGGCTCGGACTATCGCAAGAAACGAAGTAAAAAGCGGACAGGGAAGTTGAATTCATAGATGTGTTATGTCCGGAGATACAGGAGTTGGTAGTTCACAGCGTCTACTCAGACGAAGCAGTTTAAATTCTGACCTCCAATCGCGCATAGTTACTAAGAGTCTCAGTGTCAAGATATACTGGGAGTTAGTGGTGAGTTTTTGAGAACTGGTTGAGAATCGCCTACGCGAAACGTATGCAAGACGGTGATAACGTCCCAGCGGGGCCGGTGAGAGTTTCCTTGTATTTTTATGATATAACAACGTCTATAAATATGTATTTATTCCGGAACTAGTGTCTAAGGAATATCGTTCAAAATTGTATACATGTTTTTAGATCTGACCTTATGCTGCACTTGGATATCTTTGTTTGTTGTGCTATTAAAGTTCTTCATTTCTTTTACCAATATTACTCGGCTTGACGTTGATATAGGTGTAATATTTTACTGTAGACGCTAGGCAGTTATGTATAGTTAGGTAGTTTCTAAGCTCAGAGCTCGGCACGCTGTAAATTTCAAGCAGGTGATAATGCCTCTGCCGTGCTCAATGTCACGAACCGGTGGTATGAACTTTACCTGCTCATTAACATTCATTGAGTCCTGGATGCCTGGTTAATAGAAAAAACTACATGGGAGACCGGGCTTTGCACGGCTTTTTGAGTCAAAACCCCGGAGAAATTACAATTTCGAGTACCTAAAATGTAAATCCCATAGAACTCTATAGCCGGTTTCGACAACCTATTACAAATGTTGTTAGGTACAGTAACCCTTTCTGCAGCGTTCCTAACCGGTGCTTCGTCGATCGAATACTTTTTCGGTCTTGTACATAATAATGGCTACTACATAAAGTAGTGTTAAGTTTCCGTTTTTATCAAGATAATAAAATCATACCATGTATCGTACTTGCATGACTCATATTACAGGACTTTCATCGGCTTTCAAAGAATACCAAAATCGAATAAAAATTGACCAGATGAAAAAATATCAGACATCCGTGTAGACGCCATTCCGTGAGCGATAATACCGTGCCCGATCTCTACGATCGGCCGAAAAGATGAACTTAATGCCGATATTAGGATATCGCACGCATTCGAATAGTCTCCCTAGTAAAGTCGGATACATTACTGATTCCTTAACACTGGCGGTGGTGATTTTATTTTATTTCTGTTTATCGTGTGATTGTGTTGGAATATCTAGTGTGAGCGAGTGAGCGTAATGACACATGTTAGGGTTGTTTTTGTTTATAGTCCAAGTGTTGTAGGCGAAATTGGTCGTGTGATTTTATTTTCAATCGTCAATATGGTTATTTATACCAAATCACATGGTATTATTTTATTCTACGATAATAAAAGGTTCCAGTTAGTACTGACACATGCGCATTGGCGACATTTTAAATAATATAGATATGAGTATGCGTTATTTTAATTGCTTGCAAAGTTAGAAGTAAACGGTAAAAACTGTTAAAGGCCGATTATCATTCAACAGCTGATCATTTTAATAACACTGTTTTGTTTATAGATAAATTTAAAATGTAAATGTAATTTTCAACAAGCGAATGATAATGAGTAATACTCGTTACAAGTAAACACACAAATAATAACCGTTTTTCCGTTTAATAAATGGCCACCATATTTCTATGTCAATATTTTAATAGGTAACTGGATACTTTGCGCGAGCCGTTTGTAATATTACTTCGGTATCAATTATTGCTTAATTTTGTTTTATGTCTTTGTAAAGTACTGTTTATTTATATCTGATACGCAAATTTAATTGAAATTGAATCTTTAATTTTATACCTAAATACTTATGTACCTACCTGCTTGGCAACTTTCAGTATGAAAATATCATGTACAATTTTATAAAGTAGGCACACGTGGTTTTTATCACGTCATGATTTTTTAACTCTATTTGGATATATTCTAGACCTAAGCCAATTTACTAAATTTTATTTCTACAATTTATTAAACATATAGATGTATGTGGCATATAGAAACGTGTTCTGCATCAACGTTACCACTATGAAAATTATAACACATGTATGCATAAACAGTACGCAGATGCAAATTGGGTTTTTTTATCTTTCCGATAAAAGATAAAAATATGTTGACGCGTCGAAAATGTGTCACATCACTTCACTTTCCTAATCTAGCATCTGGCCAAACCAGGAGGTAGCACGCATGTTCAATACACATACCTACTCGTAACGTCAAAATATCTCTATATGTCACTACCTCTACAACTGATACGGTCCCCCTCTATTTGCACCCTATTATATATTGGAACTTTGTCCCGTTAGGATTAGGATTCAAATTCCTTTGACAATTGATGTCTTAGATAGTGCCACTCCACTTAAGGTCTTTGTGTAGCATGAGCACCTTACTGCCATACTTTTAAGATTCATATTAGTTTGGCATGAACCTTTGTTAGATAGTAGCACTATCCTTAGGGTTGCGACCCAAATTACACACGTGCTGTTTATTGTGACTATTATTATAACGTTGTGTTTTTGTTTTTACAGGTAAGCATCAATTTCAATCACCATGTTTGTAAGTACAAAGGAACATTAATAAAAAAGTGTTGTTGGAAAATATTGCCGTTAAAACCAAGTATATTACTTCTTAGTTTTAAATAGGTTTTAATTGTACAATCACTGATACCCACATTATTGTCCGCATACATCTCATTACTTACAAATATCACACTACCGAATAATCCAATGCATTCCTTCAGAGGGAAAGTATTCGGGAAAGCACCGAGATCATATATACCTATATCACACTTTTCAATCACATGAATGACATATGTATATATATTTGCATTAGTTATTTTAATTCTACAAAAACCTTAATAATTAATCTTAAAGCATTATATCACTACATAGACCCTTAACGTTTCTTCTCTGGTGGACTCGAAGAAAAGGTCACCGTCCATGCAGATCCATCATTGTCTATTAGAAATGAAAACAAAACCAGATAGTGCGTATATTTTTTTAACTTTCTCTGACAGCTGAATATCGTTATCGTGCTTGATTTGTTCTTACATTTTAGAATGGTGACAATTTTGTTCAGTATATTTATCGAATTTGAGCTTTGATTTTTATACTCATTACATGGATAACAAAAATATCGTACGTCGTACTATTCAAGTGACACATATAATTGGAGAGACGTCACGCAATACCCTTTAATTAAACTAAAACACAAGGAAAAATACTGCTGTTTTACGACGTCTATTACAGAATAAACGTTTTTTTACAACTGAACTATGTTACCCTCTAGGTTGCTGTGTGTCGACAATAAATTACTCGTGTTTATTAACCTATTATACGGAGAAGTGAAAATTATTGTGCAAAAACCTTAACTTTGGCGACATAAAGTAAGCAAATATCACACATTTTTCGTCGTAAGGGCTCAAAATAAGCTGTTTTAGAAAACCGACAGCATCATCTACATCTATTACTACATCTGATGTTCATGATGTTTATTATTGTAAATTAAGTTGTGCGTTCTGCTATTTAAGAGAATATTACTTTCGGATTTTACTTTTCGGACGGAGAATATATCTTTCGGACTCAAGAGTCTTGAGTTAATGACCAATGTGTCCCATTTGGGACACTACTCAAATATTCCCAGAATTCAGTCAAGGCCGTTTTATTTGGAAACTGTAGCGACACGGAAAGGGGATAAATAAGCATGTACCCATGCAGGGGATTCGTTAAAAGGCGGCGGGCCCGTCACATTGTTTATTCAGACCATCGTCGGCGGGACGTAATCCGGATCGATCGCTCTGGAATTTGCTCCAGTTAGTCCAGGAGCTTGTTTGGACTTGATAAATTAACATTGATTAAGCTAAATTACTTTTTTTTGAGGCTAGTTATTATATCTGTCTCATTCAATCTATTACCTATAGAGACAATTGTAACTTGGAAAAGTCACTATTTGCGACCTGTTTCGGACTACAATTGGAGTCCTTCATCAGTTGAGTGGTTTTACGCTAACTATTATTGTTAACGCTGCTAACTACGCACGGGAGGAGGGGCGCGGGAGGCGCGGGCGCCGGGTCGCGCTTCGCCTGCGGCTTTCCCCTTCCACCAGACTCAATTCGACACCGCGCAGAGCGCACGTCGCCTATCACAATTTTCTTGTATAATTTTCGGAGCGAATAAACGCCGTTCAACATTACCTGGAGTCAGATTATTATTTCTTCCAATCTTCAACATTTGGAGACCACACGACGTGATTATTAAGAACGAATATTGCTGTATGAACACGAAACGAACGAAATTATACCACGATTAATGGCGGCGAAGTAACGGAACCGTTAAGTTGCAACTTCGAACAAAGGGATTACTTACCTATACGAAGATACAAGCCAAATGTGCAAATACGAAGGAAGTGTACCCGTTTCTAATTTATTTAAAGGTTTAATGCAATTTAACTTGTGTTTTGTGACAGCGGTGATAGTCTCTCTGTAAATTATATGTCTAAATCGTTATTTGTGAGCAGTGCGAACATAAAATATGTACATATACGTTACTAAAGTGAAATTACACGTTTAGTTACATTTAAAAGTAGTTGTAATATTAGTAATTTCCCGTTAATAAGCAATTGTTTACAATTAACGTTCATTCCATAAAATAAGTAACGAAATTAACTCTTTTATTTGGTTTTAAATACATAGACGAAAATCAGTAAACTTAAATTACATTTCTTGCGAGTAGGTACTTAAATTTGATAATATTAACAAGTGTTTTAAAGTGATTTGCCGACTATTTCAGATATCCTTGGAGTACAATACATGTTGGGAAAAGGCAAGCGAGAACAGATAACAGTAAACAGTGAATTATAGCCTTATATTTAGCTAAATTAAGCTAAAATTGTATGTTTGAGGTAAGGAATCATCTTGATTTACGAACTGGTAACCGTGAGTATATACTTATTTCTATTTTACTTGCCACGTTGCCCACGTTGCTTGCGCTTATAAAATGAGTGATTTAAATGAATTAGTACAACTGAGAGGAGTTGAGAGAACGCGCTTAACACTATTTAAGAAGTTTTTCTCGACTTTATCAGAGCGCGATCCTAATGATGTTACTAGAGCTCAGATTAACGAGTTATCAATGAGGTTAGCTAAAATGAGAAGCTCATTAAATAGTTTTGATGAGATTCAAGATAAAATTGATAGGCTTGATACCTCTGGTAAGCAACTTAAAGAAAGGGAAGATACCGAGTCTTCATTTTACAGTAGCATGGGCCAAGCCCAAGAATATATTGAAACATGGCAAGAGCTCTTTCAAAAAGAGAAAGTTTCAAGTAACGCTAGCCGCATTACAGGCCTTAATAAAATTAAACTGCCTCCTTTGAAGCTTCCTCTTTTTAATGGGAATTCAAACTCATGGCTAGAGTTTCGTGACATTTATTTGTCACTTATTCACAACAATGATGACATGGATGATATATGCAAATTTCATTATTTAAAGTCATATTTAGAGGGTGAAGCAAGTGTTGTTATCAAATCAGTTACTGTCTCTGCTGACAATTATGAAATTGCTTGGTCTCTTCTGTGTGAAAGATATAACAACAAACGCTTGTTGGTTAGCCAACACCTCAAGTCCTTGTTTAATATCGAGCCTTTGTCGAGAGAAACAGATAAGGGTATGCGCAATTTGATTGATACAATTTCCAAAAACTTGCAAGCTCTTAAAACGCTAGGTGAATGCACGGACCACTGGGATACGCTTATTATTTATATGGCTACGACAAAGCTTGACAACGCTACAGCACGCAGGTGGGAAGAATTTAGGAATGACATTAAAGATTCTCCCACTTTAAAAGATTTTTTCAAGTTTTTACGTAACAGGGCTGATGTGTTGGAGACGGTAGGTTCTACAAGGTCGGATTTAAAAAATGAAAAACGTTACACAGTTCCTAAGACTAAATCTTTTATTGCCTCCGCTTCTGACACGCCTTCCGCCAATCACCAATGCATATCCTGTAAACAAAATCACAGATTAGTCGAGTGTCCTAAATTTAAATCGCTTTCAATCGATGATCGCTATACACAAGCTATTCAATGGAAATTATGCAAAAACTGTCTTCGACCAGGTCATCATACTTACCAATGCAGGTCTAATGGTTGTAAAATCTGCAAAAGAAAACATAGTACTATTTTACACAAGCAAATGAACAACCAACAAGTTTCTGGCAATGAAACTGCTACTACTTCAGCTACAAGCAATACTCACCTTCCTCAAGCGATGGCGTCGGCATCCAACGAACTCGTGGAGCAGCCAACCACATCTCAAGCTCAAACATCCATCACATTGTCCTCAGTGTCTTGCGACCAGGTCCTGCTTTCCACAGCACTCGTTGAGGTGACAAGCGAAGGTAACAAGCATGTGTTACGTGCTTTATTGGACAGTGGTAGCCAATCTTCTTTTATCTCTGAAACGGCACAAAAAATGATTAACTGTAATACAATTCAAGTGAACCGTTCAGTAACAGGTATTAACAATGCAACATTTAAAATAAACAAACATTGCGATTTAAGAATTAATTCATTGCATAACAATTTCTCTGCTCAAGTGAAGCTATTTGTAGTGCCTACCATCACTGATAAACTTCCAAACATGAAAGTCACGGCACAATTAAATATTCCCAAGAATATAATTCTAGCGGACCCTCAGTTCTGCCATCCGTCAGAGGTCGATATCTTACTCGGCTCAGATGTATTCTGGGACCTCATTGGATCCAATCAAATTAAATTGGGACGTAACAAACCCGTACTGACGGAGACAGAACTGGGATGGATAGTGGCCGGCCCCACTGGGGGGAGCCGCGGTGGTTCTTCTCATTCACAAGAAATAAAATGTAATTTTTCACAAGATATCAAAGATCAACTTGCAAAGTTCTGGGAACTTGAGGAACTACCCGCGGCAAAGGTTGTGTCATCGGAGGATGCTCACTGCGAAAAGCTATTCAATGACACGACTTATCGCGACGCAGATGGAAGATTCACAGTTACAATTCCATTGCGAGAATCGCCAGATGTCCTAGGAGAGTCATACAAAATGGCAGAAAAACGATTAATTAACATCGAAAAACGACTGTCCAAGGATCAGTCTTTAAAACAAGCCTATTCCAATTTTATTCAAGAATACAAGGATCTAGGACATCTGACGGAAATCTCTAAGCCTACATTTGGGGGGTTCCTCCCCCACAGTTCAGTAATCAGACAAAAGAGCGAAACAACACGCTTACGCGTGATTTTTGACGCATCTGCTAA
This sequence comes from Cenopis cana, assembly GCA_951800055.1. NCBI lineage: Eukaryota > Metazoa > Arthropoda > Insecta > Lepidoptera > Tortricidae > Cenopis > Cenopis cana. Next base: position 15,638,152 of record OX637480.1, read on the forward strand.
AACCACAAACGGCAAATCGTTCAACGACATACAATATGTTGGCCCTGTGGTACAGGATGATCTGCTATCGATTTTAATGCGGTTCAGGCAACATACGTACGTAGTAACAGCAGACGTCGAAAAAATGTATAGGCAAGTGCTCGTAGAGCCTAGCCAACGCTGCTTACAACTGATTCTCTGGCGAGATGAGGTAACAGAGCCAATTAGGGTTCTACAGTTAAATACGCTAACTTATGGCACCGCCAGTGCCCCCTACTTAAGCACTAGATGCTTGCTACAATTAGCCAAGGAATGCGAAGACGAGAGCATCGCTCAAGTAATAGAACATGATATATATATGGATGATCTGTTGACAGGATCCCAAACTGAAGCTGAATTAAGTCATATCTGTGAATCCGTCACTAACAAATTAAATTCAGCATGCTTTCCTCTTCGCAAATTCCATACAAATGCACCTTTGGTCGTGAAAAATAGTCTCGGTACTATGATACCGAAAGACTTAGACGTTACATCGCAATCGAGTGTCTTGGGCCTCACGTGGCATCCGGCTGATGACAAACTGCTATTTTCAGTACAGCTAGATGTTACACCACCAGTGACAAAACGCACAATATTATCGAACTCTGCTAAAATATTTGATCCATTGGGTTTATTGAGTGCAATCACAATCACACCAAAAATCATCTTACAGCGATTATGGCTAACTAAACTAGACTGGGACGATTTAATTCCTGCAGATTTATCCAGAAAGTGGCAAGAATATGTAGGAAATCTTAAGTATTTGACTAACATTGAAATCCCAAGATGCGTTATATGCCCAAAATATAAAACAATTACCTTGCATTCCTTCAGTGACGCATCCCAGGATGCTTATTCTGGATGTATTTATTTATCGTCCACAAACAGCGAAGGTAAAACTCTGGTACGTCTTCTGTGTGCTAAGGCTAAAGTTGCTCCTTTAAAACCGACATCCATCCCACGCTTGGAGTTACTAGGAGCTTTATTATCCGTACGTTTGTCGGTTAAGGTAAAACAAGCGCTACGCTGTCACATTGATCAAGTTTTTCACTGGACGGATTCATCTGTGGTTCTGAGCTGGCTCGAAGCCGAACCGCGTAATCTTAAAACATTCGTCTCAAATCGTGTAGGCGCAATCCAGGAACTGTCTCCAGGAGGTATGTGGAGGCATATCCCTGGAGCTCAGAACCCTGCGGATTTGGCTTCCAGAGGAGTCGACCCTCAGCAACTGTGTAATTCAGTTTTGTGGTGGCAGGGTCCCTCATTCTTGAGTAACGATGAGTCAACTTGGCCACGGCTGAATCAGTCCATCATCAGCAACGATGTACCTGAAACAAAAACTTACACACAAATTACAGAAATTAACAAGACACCGGCAAGCGCTCTTTCCAAGGTTGTGGACTTCAACAAATATTCAAAATTATCCACCTTGCAAAGAACCTTTGCCTTAGTAATGCGATTCATTTCTAACCTAAAAAACTCAGCTTCTAAAGCTGTAGGTCCTTTGACTGCAGCAGAATTAAATAAATCATTAAATTACTTAAGTAAACAATCTCAGCAAGAATGTTTTGCTGAAGAACTCTACGCACTAGAAACTAACAAAACCTTACCTGTGAGGTCTAGGTTACTCTCACTTACTCCGTTTCTCGATGAATCCGGTCTGCTGCGTGTCGGCGGCCGCTTAAAGAACTCACCTGAAACATACAATAAAAAACATCCTATTATAGTTGATTCAAAACATGCATTTACAAAATTAATTTTCAAGCAGGCCCATATAAAACTGTTACATGGTGGACCGCAATTATTATTATGTACAATTAGAGAAACATTCTGGCCTTTAAGAGGCAGAATTCTAGCAAGAAGCATAATAGACAGCTGTAAAACATGTAAAATTATGAAGGCAAAAAACATAAATCCTCTCATGGGCAACTTACCCGAACCAAGGGTGACACCAAATCTTCCCTTTCATGTTTGCGGCGTCGACTTTGCTGGCCCCTTCCTAATTACAGACCGCAAAGGACGCGGTTGTAGAATCACCAAGTGCTACTTATCCCTATTCGTCTGTTTCTCGACGAAGGCGCTGCATTTAGAGTTAGCGAGCGATCTCACTTCTGATTGTTTCATCCAATGTCTGAGGCGGTTTATATCTCGCAGAGGGAAACCAAGCAAAATCTTCTCAGACAATGGAACCAATTTTGTAGGCGCAAGCAACGAGATAGGTAGATTTCTAAAAGCTGAAAGTGATTCCATTGCTTCATACGCAGAAAATGAAGGTATATCATTTCATTTCTCGCCTGCCCTATCTCCTCATTTTAATGGTTTAACAGAAGCCGGGGTTAAATCAGCTAAATTTCATTTAGCTAGGGTTCTAGGTAATACACACATGACATATGAGGAACTATCAACGCTGTTCACTCAAATAGAGGCAATTTTAAACTCACGCCCTCTCACACCGTTATCGTCCGATGGTAACGATTTTGAACCATTATCTCCGGGTCACTTCCTGATCGGGAAAGCACTATTGTCGCTACCATCGCCATCTCTGGTTGACATCAATCCCAATCGCCTTAGTCGATATCAGCACATCGAAAGGATGCGGCAGCAATTCTGGTCGCGTTGGCACAAAGAATACCTAAGCGAATTGCAACAAAGAACAAAGTGGCGGAGTAATCAAGAAGGCCTACAGATCAACGACATGGTCGTCCTCAAAGCAGCCAATGTTGCGCCGATGAAGTGGCGCTTGGGCCGCGTCCATAAACTTTATCCTGGCGATGATGGCATCGCTAGGGTAGCCGATGTTAAGACAACAAGGGGCATCTTTCGTCGCGCCATTCACAAACTTTGCGCATTACCTAAGGAGTCATCACCAGCGACGACGAAGCCTACTTCAGCATCGGCTCCAACGTCAGCAGCTCTTCCACTCCTCGAGGCCTGTACTGCTCGAGGGGGGGGAGTATGTTAACGCTGCTAACTACGCACGGGAGGAGGGGCGCGGGAGGCGCGGGCGCCGGGTCGCGCTTCGCCTGCGGCTTTCCCCTTCCACCAGACTCAATTCGACACCGCGCAGAGCGCACGTCGCCTATCACAATTTTCTTGTATAATTTTCGGAGCGAATAAACGCCGTTCAACATTACCTGGAGTCAGATTATTATTTCTTCCAATCTTCAACAATTATTAAATTTAAATATTATGTCTTACATTAGTGTTAATTTATGTGTTTTACAATTGTAATTGTTTGTACATGTATATACAGAACTTAATAACCTTGCACACAACTAGCCTGCATCAGGCAGATGCCTGATCTGATGGTGCCAAGGAGCCATAGTTAATAAGTGCACAAAATTTCAACTTGACAACGCAGAATTTGATCTATTCTATTCATTTTATTCATCTGTAGTATAAGTTGTTTTATATAGTATATAACATGTATTCGTATATTTACCACAACATATATTTGTATACCACCGTTTAATTACAACTATTTTTCCTCACTTCGCTCGGGGAATTTGTTCGAGTGGTAATATCAGCGTCTGTATTTCCGAGTTCATATAAACCTTTTTAAGGCACGAGTGAATAGACATCTTCTGGGTGAGCTCGCTTCACCGTCGGCCTCATCTTTGTCCCTTGGCTGGATGCTGGGCAAGAGCAATCCCATTCTTAATAAGAATAAAATAAAAAAAAACAACGTAGGTACATTTAAACATTTCATACTCCTAGCTCTTAGACTGCGCAGCCAACCTTTTGAGGTACCATCACGTGGATCTGCGAGATAAACCAGGTTGTGTTTATAGCTTCAAGACGAGGGTTCCGTACGCATTGGAGTCCCGTTAATGGTTTCTGTAATAAGGCTTAGGTTCGAGTTTTTATGACTGGGCAAATCAGCAGAGGGTTATTTTTGGGAATCAAACGAGAACTATTTGTAACCGGGGTTAATTAATCTACATCAGGACACAGGAAGTATTCGACAAAACTCCTTTAACCTAACTATTAATATATGTACCATGCTACAGTAAAGTACACTTAAATAACAATTTACTATTCTGATTATCTAATGTTCATCATTACTTCATTAGCAGTAGCGATAATTTGATATTCAATCTGAGAACTGTTCAAATAACTGTAACTAATACCTAATGAAATTGATTTTATTGCGCGGTTTGATTAAGAGCGTAATTGGGCCATTTTACGGAAAGTTGTACACTCGACATTTTTTTTAAATTTGGATAAAATCGGGTTTTTTCTACTCAGAATCGAAAGCACTTTCGAACCTAATAGGAGAAAAAAAGTGTCCCAAATTTTTCATACAATTTTCAGTTTTTCCATTCCACCATACAAGCATTACAAACTTAGTATGAAAACGGTAACGGAATGGAATAAAAAAAATTTGGGACACTTTTTTTCCCCTATATCATTCGAAAGTGCTTTCGATTCTGAGTAGAAAAAAACCGATTTTATCCAAATTTAAAAAAAAAGTCGAGTGTACAACTTTCCGTAAAATGGCCCAATTAGAGTACCTATTATTTGCAACATGCGTTTAAATTATTAACGATGGTATATATTAGAACCTACTTTAATTTAGCCCTTTCATTACTGTTAGGGCGCTCATTCCATTTCGCCGAAAGTAATTTGCTAACCAAAACTCATATTTTGAACAAGGTTAATTCCAACATGGATTTAACATTACAATTGTTAATCAATGCAATTATTTTTGTAATCGATCATACATTATACTCGCTCATCTACCGGACATCATGACCTCTGAATCCCCGATTTTGTGTATTAAGCATTGCAATGACGTAGGTCTAATTAAATTGGCTTCATGCTTGTCATAGGGTCGGTCATTGTTCTCTTTTTGTCCAAGTGTGAACAGCATCCGTCTCTGTCTCCCTTCAATTGCCCAACTCGTGTTTATAATAACTATGCAAATTGGACCATTTCAATTTTGCGCTTCGCCGGTACGGATATATTGTAACTGTACCTTTTTTGTTTGCGTAGGCCCTGAGCTTCGTTAGAGGTTGGCAATGTAAATGAAGGTTATACTACATATAAAAATTTAAAAGAAGTAACTCTTTCTACTTCTAAAGTTTCCATGTGAAGATCTCGGTAATGGATATCAATTGATTTGGAATAAGAATAAGTATAAAATAAACATTCGACAAACGACCCTGTTATGTAGATTTGATTGCAGATTTTGATACATACAAATGCGTTTATTTTTCCTTTAAATTACAATGGTGTATCGGTTAGTAATATCTTACATCTAATTGACATGGAAAAATCGGTGTGAGCACAGCGATAAGCTGGTTTTAAGCATACATGATAATTGACCGAGTGAAATGAAGGTCTTTGTTTTAGCTTCGACAAAAATGCTTTCGTATGTCCGGATTTCCGTTTGTCCTCCTCTACAGGTCGCATTTCTAAACCGATTCTCGTGAAATTTTGTGAGCAAGTTCGGTAATTTTATAGAATTTTTTAATCAAGTCACTTTTTGGAAATTAAAAAAAAAAAACATCTTTTATCAATGATTTTGTGTTTCTGCGGTCGTATTTCGATTTGTTCACCTCTAAGGGTCGCATTTCACAACCGATTCTCGTGAAGTATTGTGAGCAGGTGCTTTGATTTTTTTTTTTACGTTTTGGAGTTCCGGTTTGGAAATTTAAAAAAAACACGAGGTCTACTACAGCTCACAGAGCCGCTAGTTAGAATTTATATAGTAAAAAAAGTCATAGTCACAAACATGGAGTTTGTAAAAAGATACATCAAATGATGTAAATACCTAAATAACTTACACATTCCAATATTCCAATCAATTTGACGTTGTGTAAGCGTGTACTAACAAAGCTGTCGGTTTACTAGCGGAGTCGAGACCTGCCAATAAATCGCTGTCAATGTCAGCTTTCTATCATGTCAAGTGCGCAAACGCAACTAGGACCAAATAGGTACCTGAACGACTAACGTAAATTTATCCTAACGTCTATTATAATTCTAACCGTTCATAAATTTAAACTACGAAACATTAACAACGCATTGCTAAATAGGTTACTCCAAATGCAAATAAATACCAAATAACCAATGCGGACAACAACTGAAATGAACGAGCTGTAAAATGAGTGGTAGAACAATTTGCAAGTAAATACTATGAACTAAAGTCACCTAATCGTATCGTAATAACTAATGGGTAAATATTGACCCAGCTTGAACTTGTAGCCTAAATACACAAGCAAATTTAATCACAGATCACAGTACTCTTTAGAAGTCCCAAATCTTCTTTGATAATTTATATTTTTGATACAGGATCCAAAAGATTCGAGTATTTAAGTACAGTACCGTAAAATCACTTAAAGTATAAGTATTACAACGTCTGAAGCCATGCCTAAAATTAAATTCGCCCGTTTATTGTGGCTTATCTCCTTAATTATTCTGGCTCAAGAAGCCCAGTTGAAAGCAATATTTATTGCACGGCCGACAATAGTCGCAGTGCGTTTGTTTCTAACGGGTTCATTAAAATTTATTGTGAACTAAGACTATTGCAAATTGGAGTAAGTCTACTTCCGCCTTGTTTGCCTTAATGAGTCGGACGGGACTACAGCTCTTTGGTTCCAAATGAAATGTCAAGTTGTTATTTTCTTCATTCTTATTTGCATTGCGTTATTATATTCTTACTTATTCCAACTCCTTGGAATTTAACTACAAGAAGCTCAGTCGTTGTAGTAAAGTAACGTTAGATTCTTTATTACAGCATCATTTTTAATTAGAAGTCATAAGTTAACTAAGCAGTAAAGCAGAATTTGCTATATTCGTAGAACCCTCTTTCCACAACCCTTCAGTCGCGGAAACTTCCCTTTAATCTTTCATTGTTCTCTTGACCATTCCAAAATTTATTTTGAATGTTCCCTCGGGTGAATTATTTCATCTAGAGATGTTAGCGATCTACCGGGAACCCTTCGTTGGAAGCGCGGCGTAATTTCCAAAGTATTACGTAAGCTCCCTGGCCTCCCTGCCCTCTTTCATAGAACTACTATGTATTTGTATACCATGTATTATCAGCTATTGGTTCATTTAATAATATTCCATTTGCACACAAAAATAGTCAAGTGACTTTGTAAGTCATCCATACACTTGAAAAGCATTTCTCGTTGAAAGACGCCCGTGTGAAGTAAAGAGTTAAACACAAGTGACCACGGCAGCCACTCGTGCGTCGTGCGCTCTTAAGATTAGGACTTTTAATCGCATCCTTTGCGCGACCCTCCAAGGCTTGTGGCAAGATAAAGTACCTTCACAAGGACTTACCTCTTCAAAACTCTGCTCTGACTATTGTGAGGCGCATATTAAAGCAGACTCGGCTTTTCTTGTGAACTCGCTTCTCGATTAAGCTCGCTGATCATTGTGTACTATAATTCTAAACATTTGTTGTTTTGGCTCCTGCGCTTTGTAATCTGTGGATGGTAATTAGCTTTTGTCTCGTAATTCTGAGTGTTATTTCAGTGCTTTAATACTTTATTATTTGTATTAACAATTGGGTTGTACAGTTTTCGTTATTCCTGGATCGTTAAGTTCTACATTACGTAAGTAATTCGAAGTTTATATTACTTACTAACTACCTATCAGAACAGAGAAGTTTGTGATAGCCAGAGTTTCATAATTATTGTGATGTTGAGTATTTTCCTAATTATTATAATTTGATAATTACGATGTCGTATTAATATAGACTGAATTATTTACTTAGGTACCTTTATGATTTATGTAAGGTTAATTAAGGCTTGGTTATGGGTACTATATGCACCAACAGAGGTAGCGGCAGAAGATGTCAAAGATCAATTTTATAGTGATTTGAAATTAACTATTGAAAAAGCTCACAAGAATATTATGATTATTGGAGATTTCAATGCTCAACTCGGTCCAAAAACAACATCTGAACATATTTTGGGTAAATTTGGTACCGGAAAGCGAAACAAAAATGGAGAGAGATTAATCAGTCTAGCATTAGAATACAACCTACATATTATGAACACATTTTTCAAAAAGAATTTCAACAAGAAATGGACATGGATCTCCCCAAGTGGAACAGTAAGAAATGAAATCGACTTCATTATAACAAACCAGCCAAGGCAAGTAAAGGATGTAGACACCATAAATAAATTAAACTTCAACACTAACCACAGAATGGTAAGGAGCGCAGTACTCACACATTGTCCGAGAAGAAGTAGACAACACATTGGACAAACAAAAAGCCCTATAAAAATCCCGATCCCAGAAGAAACACTCGAACACTTAAGAAAATCACTGGAAAGAACTGAGAACGTCAGAAACATCCAAGAACAATACAACATAATAGAAGAGGAGCTTCAACACGTACACAAGAAAATAGCAATGGAAACAAGGAGAAACAAAAACGACAAATTAGGAGAAAAGGCCAGGAAACTACTGCAAGAAAGAGCACACCTAATCATTAATAGAAAAACGAATCGCTCACAAATAGCCTATATCAGCAAACAAATAAACATAGAAATAAGGAAACACAGAGAAAATCAAAGAATAGAGACTCTAACACATTACATAGAGAAATCAGGAGGTGTACAAAAAGCGTACAAACAATTTATAGACAACACAAACTGGCTCCCAAGTTTGACACACAAACCAACTCGAAAACGTATAACACACAGACGTAAAATTCTAGAAACAGCAACTGACTTTTATAAAACCTTATATGATGACGACCAAAACCCAGACCATTGTTTCACAAGTAAAGATCAGGAATGGGAAGAAAATACCCCCCCTATACTAGAATCTGAATTGGTCAAGGCAGTCATTTCCCAAAAAAATGAAAAAGCACCTGGAGAAGACAATATCACCAACGAACTACTGAAGGGCTGCTTAACAGCAATCGCCAAAACACTTATAAAACTGTTTAATGATATATTAGAAAAAGAACAAGTACCCAAACAGTGGACTAGCTCCAGAATCAGCCACATATTTAAAAAAGGAGACAAAAATGATATAGGAAACTACAGGCCAATAAGTCTGATGACAAACCTGTATAAGGTCTTTTCAAAAATTATCCTACACCGTATAGAGAAAGTCTTGGATGAAAATCAACCTGTTGAACAAGCAGGCTTTAGGAAGGACTTCTCAACAGTAGATCACATACATACAATTAAACAAATAGTCGAGAAATGTAACGAGTATGGAAACATATACTATTTAGGCTTTGTGGACTACAACAAGGCATTCGACTCGCTGAAACATAAATATATATGGATGGCCCTTCAGACCCAAGGAGTACCAAGCAAATATATAAGGATAATAAGCAAAATATATGCCCAGACTACTGCAAAACTAAAACTGGAAAATATAGGTGAAGAGTTCCAAATCAAAAAAGGGGTCCGTCAGGGAGATCCCCTCTCCCCAAAATTGTTTTCAGCTGCACTAGAATATATTTTCAGAAACTTAAACTGGGAAAATCAAGGAATAAATATAAATGGAAGACTATTGAACCACTTACGCTTCGCAGATGATCTCATTATTATTAGTGACGACCCATTCAAACTCCAAGAGATGCTACAACAATTAACCATTGAAAGTGAAAAGCTAGGACTCTCTATGAATATACAAAAAACCAAAGTAATGACAAATCATGTAAAGCAAGAAATTACAATAAATAACAATAGTATTGAATATGTAGATGAATATATATATTTAGGTCAAATTATTTCACCTCAACAACAAACCCGTAAAGAAATAAAACGAAGAATATCAATCTCATGGAAAAAATACTGGTCAATGAAAGAAATTATGAAAAATCCAGGATTTAGATTAAAGGAAAAAAGGAAAATTTATAATACATGTATACTTCCCTGTATGGTATATGGCTGCCAAACATGGTCACTTACTAAAAAAGATACTAAAGACTTGGAAACTTGCCAACACAACATGGAACGGAGCATCCTAAATATAAAAAAGCTAGATAAAATTAGATTAAAGGATATTAGGCAAAGAACTAAGGTAAACGACATAACAAAAACAGTAAAAGGGCTCAAGTGGAGATGGGCAGGACACATATTTAGAGACCAGAAAGATAAGTGGACAAAACAAGTGTCGGAATGGTATCCAAGAGAGGGAAAGCGAAAAAGAGGTAGACAGGTTCGAAGGTGGGAGGATGACCTTAAAATAGTAGCAGGAAATGTTTGGAGAAGGAAGACTATGGATAGAAGAGAGTGGAAATCTTTAGAGGAGGCCTATGCCTGCAGGCAAGACGACAATGTGGATGTTTTTTATGAAGTTTGAGAATGTAAATACTCAGTCGTGAAATAAAGGCTTATATTATTATATTATTTTATGGGTACTAGTCTATATATTTAGTTAATATATTCACCTACTTAAAACATCCACAACTCCAAAACAAATATTCATGTTCATCAGAAAAATATTTCACCTGACCGGGATTCGAACCCACGACCGTCAGCCTCGTAGACAGGGTCATTAACCACTAGGCTACGTTTATTTCGTATTTTCAGCTAAATCACTGGAAGCCTCAAAGGTAACTCACATTTTCCTTATCCCCAGCCCCTTCCATTCCTCCGGTTATTATCTTACCTATATTGTAATTCGTATAACCTCACTTTTATTGGAAGAACGCTTTATTTCACTGAGATATATCTTGTCTGCTTTAAAATAAACAAACTAACTATTACTTCTCTGCGAACCGGTCTGATGCGAGCATATATCTAAGCTAGTTCAATAAATCATCTCAGTAGCGGAATGAGCAATCGAATATTCATGTATGTAACAAGAAGGAGTTATTAACCGAACATCTAAAGGCTCTTCGGGCGAGAACTTAATTATGTAAATGGCGATACAAGAGCCATTCTGCGGGGGCAAATTCTATTCAATAGTGTGGAAACACATTTTAATAACAGCGACAACATTTGCGTTGGCTGGGCTGAATATGCGACGAGGAATCGTTAATTGGAATAAACGGATGGTAATGATGCTTTCCACGCGCTACTACATTGACTACTAAATTAGATGAAATATTCTTAAACAGTACATTATTCATTGTCATAACAGTTGTAGATTTAGGACCTACTACATAATTATATAGGTGGACTGGACGACAATTTGAACAAAGCTCATTTTTTTACGTAGGCAAGGTAACAAAATGTAAATTATTTGAATCATGAAAAACTCCCGTGTCTTTAATTGAGAAAAAGTTAAAAAGCGACCAACAAGTTTTTCAATTTGGCCGATTCAATTCTTGCGAATTAGTACTCCGCCGTACCCGATAGCCACCTACAAAGTTCGGTTTTATACACCATTTTTTGTTCGTCGGCGTTTGAACAAAAAAAAGCAATCTACGTGTATGAATGAACACGGGCAACGATGGCCACAATACTACTAACGTCGAATAGCCGTGTCGCACTTCTTTACTCCAGTCAAGTGAGTTTATAGTTGAATAGTTCAAGTTTTTAAAGCTGCAAGCTAAAGTTGGTAGTGTAATACGAGATTTGCGCCCATGAAAGCCAGTGTCGCTGAGCTTCGTGTATTAGATTACCTACTCTTTGTGGTTTGTGGGTACGTCACGAGAATTGTGGTCAGGGAGTCTCACGGTCACCACTACGTCTAATCCGAATTCCGACTATTGTTTCAACAGAAAGGTGTCAGAAATGCCTTCTTTTCTCACCTCGTTAAATTACGTGTATATGCCGCAGCCAGACTACTGATTTGATATTTATACTTTCTGATTTTATCTAAAAGTTCACACTAGGGAGTAGTATTAAATACGTAATTCATATACATATTTCGTTGCTAATTATAAAAAAGTGGTTAGGTGTCATTGACGCAAATACATAATTTGATTATTTTGTTTAGCCCTGACTCTAGAGCGTAATGAATTTTTGAAAAGCTTTTATTATACCTGCGAAAGCTTATGCTTCTTGTTGACGATAAAGCAGCCTGTCTGCCTGCAATCGTACGTTTTTCACGTAGAAATAATTCTCGCCTTAAACTGGAACGAAATACCCGTTCAGCGGAGCACGTGTCCTAAAAAATCGCTAAAGCGCAACCATCGAACTGTCTGCCACCGACCACCTTGCCGAAATGCAAAAACTCCGTAACACAAGCCGCGAAGCCCGAGTTGCGAAGTAATTAATCGCGACTGTCGCCGCGTCAGGGCGCATCAGTTGGTGAGCGCGGTCTTCTGGAAAATTGAACCTGGGCGAGTCGATCGAGGAACTCGTGATCTTCTTTCGACAGCTTCGAATGGGCGTTGCGGATAGCGGGGTTGGTTTAATATTTATAAAAAAAAACTAGCTTTAGCCCGTGATTTCGTACGAGTAAACTTACACTCCGTATATCATCAATTCGAGAGATGATTTTCGGAATATAAATTATTCTGTGGTTAATCCAGGACATATAAACTTGTTGTTTCGTGTTGTGTTGTTGTTGGTTTTTCATAATAATCCGTTCAACTATTTTAGTGTGATTGAATAAAAAACACTCAAACATCTAAACTTTCATATTTATAATATACCTATTAAAAATGTTCTTTTTCGACTGTTGTTGGAGAAAGTCAAACTCATCGCACTGATTGACGGTCTAATGACATAATTTGTGCCAAACATCAACTTGAGTTAAAAAACTTTGCTTAGGTAGGCACAGTCAAGTGCAAAAATATGGGTGCATACAACTTGCTCAAAAATATGTCCCATAGCTCTTATGTCGGTGAATTAAGGTTTTATTACCATATTTCTCAGAGGATACACTCGATACATATTTTTGCACTTGACTGTACTAAATATGTAAATCAGATACGGCGTTATTGTTTATTCAAAATTCTGTTTATTTAGCTATGATGATACTACTTAAAATTAAACATTTTGTTTCGACTAATAGTCAGTTATTTCATAAATGGGGCTAATGTAAACAACATCGTTTTTGGCTGAATACGCTAATCTTAACTATTTTTCCATTACAATCGCTCCATTTCACGCAAACATTCTGCACGTATAAGTAACTTATCTCCCGTCACAAGTCTCAACCATATCAGCCAGAAACAACGTGACTCCATCACAATTTGTCAAAAAGTTACAGTATCCGTTCCGTCTTCGGAAAGCGATAGATTCGATCAAAGCGAATTCATATGAGCTGTCAGAATTTGCCTATTCAGTCAAAGATAAGCCCCTTACCAAAGAGATTGAAGCGCTGCGCGGCGTCTGTAACACGAATTTGATCTTTATTCTTTTAATATTTCCTATGTCAGCTGCAAGATTTACTGCTCGTTCTATAATTTATACATCATTGTTGGTCGCAAATAATAAGAATTAAATAGGAATATATCTGTGTCGTTTTGTTATTCATATTACATTACTGTATCTTCCTTTTCCAGACGTTTTAAGCGTTGATTATTCAGCGCTATCGTAGCGTACCATCTGGTGAGGTACTTTGTGCAATTTCAGTATTTATTTTTAAAGTAGTAAGGCGCATTTTAGTTTGAAAAAGCGGGCGAGAAGAAGGTTATGTAGGAGACATTATTTTGTCACAATGGTGGGAGCCGCCCACTCACAGGCTGCAGTCTTCGGTGATGCACTGCTTTAGGGACCGAATAAATTACGAAAGAGAACTTTCCCAAGAAATACACACACTCGGCCAAAGTTGGTTAGTTTAGGAGCCCCTCTGGAATAATTCGCCCAAACGGACCTCAAATAGCTTTACTGTTTTCAAGGCGTTGCCATTATTCGTTATTTAGTTTGGAAATAGAATTTAGTATCTACACGGAAAAACAAATTTGTAGTAAAAATAAAGGATCTATCCATCTCATGTATCCATCTCAAAGTACCGAATACATAAAAACCTTTAAAATTGAGATCTTATTCATCTTCTTTTAGCCTTCAGTCAATTTATTTTGAACTTTGATTTAAAGTTTTCGACGAGTATCTCTGGTCTGGGTAGCATGATAAAATTATGGTCACAAATATGGATGCGGTTAGTTAGCTTTGTGGATAACATTTCATATCAAGTAAATTGTATTATTTCCCAGAAGCCAAAGATCTAGCCTTCGATAAGAGAATTATAAATTAAAATAATATAATCACTTGAATCCTTTGAAATTATCTTTATCAGATATGTTAACTGAATAAATAATGTTTACGAGCAGAGCGCGGTTAATTAATTATAATTAGTTCTCAAATTTAGGGCTTCATTTAGGCCTCTTTGTTTATTAAAATCGTTCTAAATGTTTCTGAATATTTGAACCAAGCCTTTAATATGCATAATATAAACGTTGACTCATATAATGAGTTTTGTTTGGAAACTCATTTCAATTCTATTCACATAATGTGATTTAGGATTAAAATTTATATATAGAATCAGACCAAATACTATTGCTTATTATACCAGATTAAATATACGTTTTAAATAGGAAACTCTCGTGACTCCAGTGTTAGACGCGAGGCCGTCTTGGCTAGACCTCATGATTAAGGACCACGTATTGGTCCGAAACATGACGAGCGATATTCGACGTTAAACTTCGCAACAATTCATGGGAAGATTAATTTCAGCCAATCTTTAAGAAATAAATACAATAAAATTCAAATATAATTTAATTTTTCACACAAAAGGATTACACTTAAGAATAAAACAGAAAAAAATAAATAAAACCTAAAACACAACCGTATCACGTAAACCGTCAAATTAATATGTACATTAGCGAGCGTAATAAAAACAGTCGCATTTAGTTCAGGGACAGAAAATATCAGTTGTATTCATACAAGTCCACCACGAATAAGATCGGCGATTAATTAGTTCATTCTTTACCTACTTTCTATTTTAATAAAAATCCATTTACCAGGAATTTTATTAAAAATAAACTCCGTCTTGTTACTCAGCAGTTCTGGTTAATTTAATCAACACTGGCAAACCCAACTCCACCAAGTTTCGTGAAATGAACGCGATACAGTGCCCATAGATTAACTTAATGGTATAATGTAGACGCGTCAAACTTGGGTGCTTACCTAAGTTTGGTTATCCAGGTCGGCTACGCTGCATTTACCTTCGAGATACCAACGAAGAGTTCAACTACAGTTGACGTTACGAGATTGAACCTCTCTCTGACGGGAAATTCTTGCCTGGAATGAAAGTTTCGCGGACTTTTTTGTTACTTTATAATATTATTAGATACTTCTTATTTGGATAATAAACCAGCACTAAACCTAGTGATAAATATATTATTAGGTATCACTCTGCAAATATTACTAGATAAGTTTAATGTTTGAGTTCTTAATCTTCAATCTTCGTCCATCAGCGGATTATCGCGGCTAATATCGAGAACATCAAACCATAGGGGCGGAGCGTATCTGTTCTAATACAATATCTATTTACTTACTATACACCAGCTTTTACCTGCAACTACGTCCGCGTACTTATATTCTACAAGGAAGTTAATAGTGTAAAGGAAGCGTCGTATCTTTCGCTCTCATTTTCCGGGATAAAAACTATACTATCTCCTTGCTAGTGTCTCAAAACTATACAGAATTACTTTCGGATTTATGATATTAGTATGGTTTTGAATTATAGGAAGTTCCGAATAATCTTAATTCGCGGGGTGGCGCGAATAATAGGTTGGCAAAGAGATTTGTATAAGAAATTGCCGGCGAGTTTGGTCATTGCCGTCTGCAGCGCGTGTTTTTATGCGTGAATGCCTTAAATTTCATTTGGATTATCTTATCATTTTTAAATTGGCTCATAGCATAAGTTTTGGGAAAAGTAAACCTAAAACTATACATTTCTCGGCCGGAACAGGGAATGCCTGCCTCGAAGTCTATAACACACACGGCAGGCAATCCCTTTCTGTATTTATTTGGTTTACAAAAAAGTTACAGATAATATATGAGATGCAAGAGAGGTGAGATCTCACACTGGTTACGAGAATACAACAAAGACAACACACACTGCTAACTAAACAAAACAAAATCTATAACTATTACTAAGTTAAACTAAACAAAAAGCAATTTAGGTACAGGTGAGTGTGAATGCAGCTTACGAATAGTAAACATTCCTGATGATGTTTTTCAATGAGACATTTACCTAATAGTAGATGTAGATGAGATTAGCAAGGGGCAGGGACGGGTTGCGTACAAGAAGAGAGGCCTATGCTCAGTAGTGGGCGATTACGGGCTGAAGATGATGATGATGATGACTTACATCAGTGGCGGCGCGTCAAAAATATATTTGGGGAAGCCGGAAATAATTTGCCTTCAGCATGAGCCGTAGTAAAAGAACTGGACTGGCTGAAATTTAGGCAAGCCGGTGGGAATCGAGTTCTATGGACGCTCCGCCACTGACTTACATTTAAATATGTTTATGGCCGGATTTTCGGCAACGGTTACGTTGTAAAGGGTGTCCCAAAAAGAACGCAACATTTAAATTTGCCGCTATTTTTGCATTTTAGTGCTAATAACCCTAAAAGAATACTATTTGACAGCTGATAGTTTAGGGTTTTTAAAAATGTAGCACACTATACCAGAGAACACCTCATTTTTATTCTTGCACAAAAGCAATGAAAATTTGGCTACGAATTCTCTTAAATTTCGTGTACTGATTCGTTTCGGTAGCAGATTTAGCCCCCTATCCTATGTCATGTGATTTAACACTATTAGATTTCTTTGTATGGGGTTATTTGAAGTCAAAGGTTTATGCCAAAAGTCCTAACGCATTCAAGGTGGAGGTTTAATGTTGCATTCGCGAAATTCAGCCACATTTGTGCAAAATGGTCAAGGAAAATTTCATCAAAAGAATTCGTATGTGCCGGCAAAGTCGTAGTGGGTATTTGCCTGATGTGCTATTTCATGCATAAACCATATCCTATGTAGTTAATGTTTAAATAAAAAAATATAGTAAAAAAAATGTGTTTTCTAATTAATTCAAATATTGCGTCCTTTTTGGGGCATCCTATATAAGCGACACATTATTGTTATATAGTAGGTATAATATGATGGTACTAAATGTCCAGAATCTGCTGAAAGACTCCTGCATAGTTGTTTTATGAGGTAGCTTACTCCGAAACCGCCGTATAGGAGATTAGTTGCGTATCACGTTCATGGACCCATTCAGTTTTAGGCCTAGACTAGTCTAGCGGGCGCGGTGCCAGGCGGGTGCATGTGCGGTCGTGTGCACTGATTCATGACCAGCCAACTTCTGCCTGTTGACGGTTTCAAGTCTCGCTTGTTTTTATTCCATTTTTAATTTTTAATTTTATTCCACTGGTTCTCTGTTTCATTGCAAAACAGCGAAGCGAATTCTGATATACTTTTTATTTTTAACTTCCACAATTTATGACATGTAGATAGTGGATGTGGAAGTGGCAGGAATCTAACCAATGCCTCGTTGGTGCGACTGGTAAATTTATCTGTTAATGTTTTATACCACTACCGACGAGATGGTCGTATACCAGTCTGAAAAAGAACGAGAGAAAGAGATACCATTTGTTGTCTTTGTCATAATTTCACTTTTTTGGTTTACCTCAAACTAATTGACTTTGAGGCAAACAAACGATTACCCAAGCCAGGAAGGTTGTTTATGATAATTAAGCCATTAAACAAATTCAATTTAGCCGTCCTTCTTGTGCGCATGAATTTAATTCTTGTTGTATCTCAGTTAATTATAATAATCGCAAAATTTCCAGACCCAAGACCTGTCATATAGGTACTCGTATGTATTAGTTACCTTCAGTCAGTAAATTTTATACCTAATACATTTTTTATACCTAATATCAAATTTTGTTTAGTCTTACTCGTTGCAATTGGAACATTCCTAATTGACAACATTTTAAAATTTATAATGATGCCTAAATTGAAAACCATTTCGGTAAATATGCTATCTAAACGTAATAAAATAGTTTTTAGATGTTTTTCTTCGCTAGATTTGAAGAAAATCGCCGAAATGTATAAAACAAAAAAATAAAATAATAATAATAAAAAACGGAAGTGTGACGTCATTCTTACGACTGTTAAGGAGCAATGCTGTCAAACATAGGTAATTCGTAAAAAATACGTCATAATTCACTTACGATTCGCTACTTTTAGATCAGATATTTTTGAATGAAAATTAGGATTTCGGGAGAAATAAAAAAACACGTGGACCTTAAAATTTCATTTTCTATCGATCTAGGACATAAAAAGGCCAACTTGGAAATGTTGTCAATTTAGCTGGGTTTCAACTTTTGCATCGTTTAAAACTCTGACAGTCTTTTGTATTGTTCTAGCAAGGGCATGTCATTGTGTGCAGCGTAAGCTTGTGTGTAAGTGCACTGATTCGCCAACGTTCAGCAAATGTTCAGAAATTGCAAGGCGGCTTGTCTTGCTTTTCTAGTTTGTCCTTTTTCTTATTTATTTTCAAATCTCAATCGACTGGTCACGTATCGCGTCTGTATAGCCTAGTCTGTGTTGTTGATAGCTGACCTGGTGAAGTGTAGCGTGCTGCCTGCATGCTTGGACGTTTCTATTGATTTATGTCCACCATTCTACTTAAACTGGCCGAGGTTTTATGGCTCGGCTGTTTTTCGTAAAATTGTATACTTACTTCGGTTTGGCATGAGCACTATCAAATAAGCGATACCTATTACTAGACACTTATACAATTTGTTCAAGTAGTTTTTGAAATTATCATTTCGCACGTAATTGTTCATCGCCCTTGTTATAGAATTCATGGTTGTTATAGAACTCATAGTTAAAAATGACAGGTGAAAATCCCTAATTCGCCTTGTAGGTAACCATGCCTTTGAGTTGCGTTCGCGAAATATTCTATCCTTCATCCTTGTCTGACAAGACATCAGACTCAATAATTCTAATGTCTTGACAGTCTCTTTTTATCTGTAACTTATTTCGTCTCGTTGGTTTTGCTTTAGAGCAGCCCTTTTACCGACATAAAAAACCTATAATTGTTCTTTACTTCAACAATACGAGCGAACAAACTTAAAACAACTCCAATTCTCCCGTATAAAGCAAACACCTGTAATGTCAGCACAATTAACTTTAATGTTTGCTTGGGTTACGTAAAGGAGTATATTGCATCGAACACCTGGTAATTGAGAGTTAGACCGTGCTTTGATATGTAAATGTGGATGGACAAGCAACATGTGGCGGTCTCCACGAGTCCTTCGACCGGCAAATCGGTTTACGCTTGCTTGAGAAGCGCTTAGTTTACGTAGGACTTGCTTTGCTACTTGGTAATGTTGGATATTTTCTTAAAATGTTATTGAGTCTATACCAAAATACTAAAATGACTATAAAACAGCCTGTATTTATTTTTTCAAAAAATTACTTTCATGAGTTTAAACAACGAATCATAAGTTGTCATCGTTTTCATAAGTAGAAAAACATTAATATTTTCTTTATTCGTGTGTCATTATTATAGGTACTTAATTGTTGATTTTATTTAGATTTTCTTTTTGTCATGGGAGATATACGAATACGAAATCCATAATTTATCCTGTGATTGGTTTATAATTAAAACTGTCTCGTGAAAAATAATAAATGCAAGTGTATTGTGAGAATTGAGTTTTTTATACATTTGAAGAATCTCTTGAAACTGAAGGGGAATAAGAATAGAACAATCAAGTATTACAAAACCGCATTTCTTTCCCTTCACCACAAATAAAGGGTTCCTTTGAGAAATCAGCGAAATTGATGGTTGTGGGTATCCCTTTCTTCAGTTACACGCAGGACATTGAGACTACATATGTATTTTAAAGGAAAATTGTGTAATTCCCCTTGAGTACTTAAATAAATATAGCCAGTAAGTACGTACTTAAGACAAAATACAAACAGCTAATATAATAATAAAGAAAATAAATAATTATTTAAAAAAATACCACTATTAACGCGTAACAGGATTGTGGCAGTGGCGCTACATCGAATGACCTTTCTAAAAGTGTGTCAAAGAAGTGATCACACTACCAGATTAAAAATAAATCATTAAATGAAAGTCACAATTATTTACAACGTTCTATTTGTGTCGGTTAAATAAAATTCATTCGTATAAAAGCACAAATCATTAGTCAATGTAAACGCACGCAATCGACACATTACAGCTTGGGATTAATTTAATAATAGTAAGAACACAGGTATATATGCTTAAACGGTATGCAGGTACTTTAAAATTGAACTTTAAGGCATCTAGTTAAGTACTAAATTTCTTTAAGTCACTGAGTAGCTTCAAACGGCATATATAAGTTAACGAAATTAGACTTTAACGGCGTAACAACAAGAACCAAGACGTCTTCATGAATTCAACTAGCTATACCCTTCAATCCGTGCACTTCAGATTTGACAGCTGGCGTTTGCTTTGACATTATTGACAGGGTAATTCATTAGCTGTTACGGGGGTGAATTTACACGGACCCTAAAATGGGGTGTAAAAATTTCCATCCATTTTCTGTCGTTGGGGTGAAATTTTGGCTTTCGTAAGCGTTACCGGAAAGTCCTCAACTTGTGAGGTTTTTGTAACGTTTCAAAGGGTAAACTTTGTAATCTCATTTGATTACGTCATTCCGGAACGAAGTTTAATGAAGGGCTGTTTTTAAAACCAGGCTGAAAATGAGATTTTTTACATGAATATAATAGAAAGTATTTTTCATCTGGTATTTGCTTTTTAAGGCTCCGTACGCATAGGGTAAAATGGGACCCTATTACTAAGACTCCGCTGTCCGTCCGTCTGTCTGTCTGTTTGTCCGTACCCCTTTTGGCAATACAGGTGTGAGTTTATGTATGTATGTGTGTATTTCTATTGCCACTATAACAACAAATACCAAAAAAACCGGTCAAGTGCGTGTCGGGCCACGCGCAAGGTAGGGTTCCGTAGTCGTCTACCCGTTACATTATATGGACTAAAAAGTTCGCAAACTTATATTTACTATGTTTTTGACAGAATTAACAACATTATCTAAGGTATCAATGGAAATTGTACGAAAGTTTGCTTTTGCAAAGTACATTTCTGAAGTTCGACTATTACTCGTTAACTAGTAATGTCTACTTAGCTGTGATAGTTTTCCTTTTAAATTCATCGTATTTACTACTACCATGATTTTTTTCACATGCCTAGTAGCCACCGTTTAGCTGGCAGGGGGGGGGGACACTTGACCATAGCTAAAATTATCACTTCAAAGCTTAATATCACGCTAACCAATTCTTTAATCAAAAAATGCTTTTAGAAACCTAATAATATTTTTAAAAGAGCTATCCAACGATACCCCACACGATGGGGTTTGGCAGAAAAAAAAATTGCACCACCACTTTACATGTAGGGGAGGTACCCTAAAAAAAAATTTTTTTTAAAGATTTTATTCTACCGTTTTGTCGGCGTCATTGATATGTATACTCATGCCAAATTACAGCTTTCTAGTACTAACGGTTACTGAGAAAAACGGGGGTCGGACGGACGGACGGACGGACGGACGGACGGACGGACGGACGGACGGACGGACATGGCGAAACTATAAGGGTTCCTTGTTTACTACGGAACCCTAAAAACAGAATAAAATAAAAATTTAAGGGGGCAAATACAACAAACGTCATTTTTTGCCGTTTCTATAGTTAATGGTAGGGAACCCTTCGTGCCGGAGTCCGACTCGCACTTAGCCGGTTTTTATTTTGACATAATGTAGAAACGAAAGTAACGGCTCAGTCACACTTTCAATAAATGATGAAATTCACAAAAATTTAATAGAAAATGACTCTGAAGGATTGACATGGTTTTATGTTTAGCTATAATCAGGGGGCTTTCACTCCGTCAGTTCGCCGCGCCGCTGCAAGTACATCCCCAGGTGGTACTCATTCAGTGGCGGCCGTGAATTACTACCGGATCGGTCGCGTCGTCTCGTCATTCGCTTGGTGTGGCCCACATTTGTTACCTATTACAATTTGGGGTCGTAAGTTGGCGATTTGTTAACAGTGCAACTTCTGTACGTAGTACTATTACTTATTCTGTGCTATAATAGTGACGATCCACCAGTACCTACGTGAGAAACCTTATCTTAGTGCGTACTTATCAATTGTTTAAATAGAAACAAAAAAAATATTCTAAGTTCACTCATAACTTAAGAGGTTATTTCAAGTGTAGCCAAGCATGTCAAACACTTGGAACAGCCACTTTCTACAACAGATGAGATTGATGGTTCCTATCGATCGAAGCTTGAAAGAGAAATTAACATCGATCATACAAATAGTGCTTTATTATTTTGTGAATAAATCATGTGAGGCTCGATTTTGTTTATACAGCGACTATGGGGAGACCTCGACTGTTGTTGTCGATATAAGGCGATGTATCGATTGAAAGAGACACCCTTTGTTTTTCGCTCACGACAAAACGGGATGCAATTCTCTTCGAGAATGGCTTTTTAGACAAATCTCGTTAAATATCTGACTGTGTGCAGGTTTATTAAATTTCCTCTTGTCAGTACCTAGATGAGGTAAAATACCATCATATTAACTTAATCGTGTCTTTTAATAATGCGTTGTTTTTGTAGGCTGAGGAAAAAAGGAAAATATACACTCAACTTTGGATTTATTTTCTATCGAGAAAATTTTAAGCAATCATGTTTCGCTATTGTCAGTACCACAATCATATAGTCAAGAATCATATATCTGAAAATCAGCCCCTACTGTTTGCTAGTCTGGGCAGGACAGCGTTTCAAAGTCTCCAAATTTCTCAGTGTAGCGCCTTAAAGTCGGTAGACAGACATGCTAGTTTACCCAAAAACAATGTCAATTGTATAATTTTAGGTTTAACGAGGGAAAACGGATTTTTAATCCAGAGCTAGCTTGCTAGCTCACTGCCGACAAACCTATTTGCGAAATATTTAGATATATATTAACAATAACACTGGAAATAAACTTTAAATTTGAAAGTATTTTATTATCGTTTGGGTTAAGTTTTATACGCATTGGGTGGTCGTGGTGTCTTGGAAAATTTCACGTGTCGTAATTTTTTAATTTAGTAGCGATTCTTACAATATGCAGACGAAGGTTCGATAATATCAGCACTTTATAATGGGGTAAGTAATATTAATTTGTGATATAGGTGTGGAGAAATTTTAATTAAAAATGACGAAACCAAAGATAATCATAATCGCTTGCCTTTTATGGTTATGATTGGTTGGAGAAAGTCTCATATTGGTTATTAGTGGTTGTTAAGGCGCTACACTCAGTAATTTGGAGACTTTGAAACGCTGTCCTGCCCAGACTAGCAAACAGTAGGGGCTGATTTTCAGATATATGATTCTTGACTATATGATTGTGGTACTGTCAATAGCGAAACATGATTGCTTAAAATTTTCTCGATAGAAAATAAATCCAAAGTCGAGTCTATATTTTCCTTCTTTTCCTCAGCCTACTAAAACAACGCATTATTAAAAGACACGATTAAGTTAATATGATGGTATTTTACCTCATCTTGGTACTGACAAGAGGAAATTTAATAAACCTGCACACAGTCAGATATTTAACGAGATTTGTCTAAAAAGCCATTCTCGGAGAGGGTTGCATCCCGTTTTGTCGTGAGCGAAAAACAAAGGGTGTCTCTTTCAATCGATATATCGCCTTAAATTTATAGACATCCGATCAAGTTTGGTGTCCCTTTCCACCACTTATTGATCTTTAAATCGTCTGATAGTTGACCGGACGTTACGAGTTTAGCCTTTTCCGTAATGGTTGTTTCTTGATAACGATAAAAATTATAAATTTATTAATTATGACATGTTAAAGCAGTAAGTAAAACTTGTGCATAAAAAGTATTTTAACTACTAATTATTCTTTTCACTCCACAAGGAAGTCGAGTTTTGTAACCCATTTGGACATACAAAAATAAAGCGTGTGCAGATGTAAAATATATTTTGAATTGCTAAAATCAAACGTTCTCGTGTTGACGATAAATCTACGAATACGCTTCCCTTTCTTTGCAACTTGCTATAATCAAGCCAGATATAATACTCACATAGTAGAGATACTTGTGCTTCCCACCAGTCATGGTGATTCAGAACCAGTCTCGAATCCCTCCCGTCCCCAGCACCTGTATAACTTGAACCTGAGCTTTATAACAACTATGCGTGATTAGACCTCAGACTTATACTGGATTAACTTAAAAGAGTTGTCGGTAAGTATTGTGAATATCAGCTTCAGCAGACGTGTTTATTTTAAAGCGACAAGCCCATGCCTTTCACTTTCGGCGCGCTTCCTACGCATTTCCGATTACACCTACCCTACCCCCTTCGCTTATTGTGACACCCTCGTCTCGATTTTTCATACAACTCCCATCCGCTCTTGAACACACTTGATTTGCAAAGCACGTACGTACCTACAACCATTCAAGAAGAAAGCTGGATATCCTAAAATCAGCTTTATGACTTGGTCATACTTCTCATTAGGCGGCAGGATCTTTTTTGTCATGTCTAGACATAACGTGGCTCATTGTATCGTGTTTGTAGAGAAGATCATATATGCCAGGGGGATACCTTGATATTACGCTATTTTATTCTAGTAGGTCTGAATTGTGTTGAAGATGGTTTGCTTTACGAAGTTTCCTTGCCTTATTGGGAAAGTAAATCCAATTACAGCTTGTCGTGTTAGCTCGTTGTTAGTTTGTTAGAAAGGGAATTTAAAATATCGACTTCAAAGTCGGATTCGAGATAAATAAACTAGAATAAATCATTTATTACAAATAACAAAATTAAACTACCTATGACGAAGTAAAAGGTAATTGATATAATAATAAATAAAATCTAAATATTTTTTATAAAAGTATTTCTTATAAACTCCAGTTATGAATCACTCCACATCAAGAAACATAAGATAAGTATTATCATTTTAAACCGTCTGGGTAGATTTTAATCCGACCACAATATGATTGACTCCGTTGCTAGAGAGAGGTTTTCTTTTACTAAATAAAGTCTGCTTGTTATTGAGTACAAAATAGGTATCTAGTTCAATTAACCCAATTGATACAGACTGATTCGTTTAACTCAGTAAGTAAAAAGTGATCATTTTCTATTTCCGCGCAACGAATTATAACGAGTTTATCGCATAATAGAATTTAATCCATGACCTTTCACTTACAGCACAAAAAATGGATTTCACCGACAAGATCATGAATCGTTCTTCGCATAACTCTTTCATTGGCGGCGTCCGGTCGATCGTTAGTAAAATCGGTCGGTAAAAAACTCTTAAATCCAAACTGCGCCTGACCATTACCGCCGTCAGCGGCACATTTTTAGTTTCCGCGTTGTCATGGCAACGGGTTCAAGTTTTTGCCCTCTTCCTATGCTAACCCCTTGTTTGTAACTTCGCGGTATCAAATTATATTGCGAGAAAGTTTTGGCAGATTTTGTATGAGTTGTTGACGTACGGTAAATTATGTGTGAAAATTTATAGCAATTTATTATCCGCAAATTGCTTCTTGCGGATTAGGTAATAGCATTGTGAGTTCTTAGATTAGAATAGAGAATGTCGAGTGTTGTAGTGAATGTTGTAAATGTATGTGTTTTATAAAGGGTCGTAAATCAAAAATATTACTACAAGTCAGTGAAAAAATCCAGCTGGAAATTGTTTTTTTTTTTTTTAATTTATGTAACACACTGCCCTAACGTTTGTGGTTAGGTTAGGTTTCTGTATTGTTATTAACTTTCCTTGCTTTAAAGGCATGTTAAAACCACGCTCGTTCATTTTCATGGTTACAATGAACTTAAAAAGAGTCGAATAAATTGCAATTTGGCATTCTTATAAAAAAATATCGCGATTTAATTGAATTATTGCTACCAGTCGCTAAAACCTGAAACTCAAAGGTGCTTTGATAAAAGCCATTTCCTAGAACCTAGCAAATTTAATCTAGCGTTATATTTCAATCCATTTTCGTAATTTCACGGGAGTACACGAAATTAAACAATCCACTGCCGACCCCTGACTTTGCGAGAAGTAAATAAATCTAAACTAACAGGAGGCCGCCGTATTTCACTCCCAACAGTCCCAACTAAGAATGAAGCAGCAAAATTTAAATTTCGTTTACTAAATTAGGTATATACCTCCATTAGTTTGTTCAAATAATCTAATGATTATAATTGTTATTAGTTTAATTCATAAGGTATTAAATTAAACACTTAAATATTTATATCACTGTATAGTTTCGCGGCAGTCTCACCGCCGCGATGTTGTTTATTATGCGGACAATAATTTCACGAATGGCTCTGGCCTATTTCTAAACTATTGTATTTAAGTTCCTTTTAAATATAAAATTATCATAAAATAATGGAATCCTGTCATATTATCCTATGAATGTAGGCTGGAAATTGATTCAGATTTAATAAGGATTCGAAATCCATATCCAGCACCGGCACTAGCCCCTAATCACGATAGAGCGATTTAATCGAGGACTCGCAAAAGGCATCTATGAATTTAAACCTTTCCTTGGATTTTTCTCATTCAGCACAAGTATTTAGATATCTGTCCCATAGAGCGGCCGTACCCTTAAGGCCAACCCTGTCATACTCCTTTGGGTTAAAAATGTTAAAATGAATGAATAAGGACGTCAAAAATCGTAGTTAATCAAGGGAGATCATTCATTCATTTGATACACTTGTAATACTTGTATTATGGAGGACAAAATACGAGTATTACATCATTACAGATATAAGTATAAGTTCTGTATGCCTCGTATATCTATTATTTAAGGTTTCTTTGTTGAGTCAGTTATGTAGGTGGCATGAATATAAGTATTACAATATCTTCATCGATTTTATTAGCTCTTGGAGTACTATACATATGACTTGTTGCACTATCTACTTCATCGATCATCGACAAGCAATGAAGCAGTATGGTTGCCAAGCCTCTTAAGCTAACCACATACGTTGTATTGCCAAACCTGACGTGTAAGAGCGCTTTTTATACTAATATCACACTTTAGTTCTACACCAAATTAATTAAATTAAATTAAATGCGTTTACGGACACGAGTTTTCACATTTATATTTTACGTGGTTTCTATTCATATCAATTTCGCAATAAAGTAAGGAAAATGAAATAATACGTCATTGCAATAATTGTTAGATTAATCTGCAGCGCAGTTGCTTCAAGCACTTAACATACATTAGAGGTACTTTGCGTTACTTTGACTAATTTGCAAACGACACCGATATGCCTTAAGCACTATGCCAAAATATCGCTATCCCGGGTAATTGGTAATTTACGTATCTACGTTAGCCACTTGGTTACTAGTTAATAAATAAAAACCTACAGCTAAAGAAGATTAAAAAGTTAAGCCAGCTGCAGTTTTGCCGAAGGTAATGTTTTCGCCCATTAGCAGTACAAACACATTTATTTGTGCTAACTTTCTCCTTGGCTCCTAGCCGAAGATTTTTTGGCTCCATTTACTGCTCTCCTTAAAATAAACAAAATTCAAGTAGTGGACTTTGTTCGTGGCGTAAAGTTTAAGCCTATTTGGTTGTACATTACGTTTTGATGGATGGCGTTGTTTGCCAATGCTTATTCTTGGAAATGTCTTGTTCAGAATGTATTCGGTAAATAAGATTTTACGAATTTTGAAGACAATTTTTTTTTTATTTTGGTTAGGCGACATGGCCCGGTTAAATTACCTATTTATTATGAGGTAGCTTATTTTTATGCCACTATTAGTTTTTCGCTTCTCCTGGCTATTCGATGTTTCTGCAAATTATTGCGTAGTTAATCCTTAGTTGCGTAATTTAAATTGAGAACTCGAATATTTAAATTTCAGTGGGCATTTTTGGTACTCATCATCCCTTAAATTATTCCTTAAAGGGGTGGAAGATTATATGATAGAACGATAACTAGGTAATTCTAACGCTATGAACGAGTTCTGCATGGACGAATTCGCTGGCAAAAGGTAGTAAATTATATTTCATTTGAATGTATCTGTATCAACTGGGTTTATCATATCAACGAAACGATTATACGAATATCCCTTGAACCGAAATTAAAATATTACAAAGAATTGGAAATAATAAGTTCTTTTAAAAACTCCACTCAAAAAATTATATTGTACAACCAGTCTACTTACCAATGTCTGCGTAATGGCTTAGTAATACAGAATCCAGGCATATCCGCGGGGCATGGTATTTACGTTATTGTGGCTACGAGAGGTCAGCTGGTCGGGATTGAAATGAAAGTTAAGTATGAATCCTCTCGTTTCTATGAACTTCTTAGTTTCCCTTATAGGCCAGTGAAATCTTACAAATAAAAAAGCTAAAATCGCAAAGCGAGATGTAAAGCTGCATTTTTGGTATGTTATTCGCACCCCTTAGGAGTATGTGTGACTACATTTTGCAAGCAAAAAAAAGTTGTGCTTCCTGTATGATACGCGAAAAACTGCAAAATTTTCGGACTTTTTTCAGGTATTGTAGTTCAATTCAAAAACTATGGGTTTTTGACATTACTTGTCTATGGCATTTTTAAAGTACATTAAATTTGCAACAATTTGAGCCTACCTACAGCTCCGTATGTCTTATAGTTTTTGAGACATGATGTTTCAAAAATACTGCTTTATTGAGTTTTGCCTATAGTGCGTGTTGTTATGGGTTTCCGTCGAACAAACACTTCACCACCGGCCACCAGCGCCGGCTTTTAGTATGTTATCAGGCATATCTCCTGGACCCCGAAACTGCCGGGAGACAATCTCTCCAAGGTCGCTCTCCCGAGTAATGACGTCATGAAAATTGCCGCCGAAACGTTTGGAAAAGTGGCAATCACACCCAACCTATGCAACATACATACACGTGTATGGTATCAAATGAAAGCTGAATAAATATGCCATAACGTATACCTAAATTAAGTTTCAATACATTGAGACAATTCAAAACTACCTATAAGCAAAATAATAAAAAAGTAAGGAAAACATTTCCGGGTTTCCATATTTAACAGAATAACTAGAACAGGTACCCGAGAATTCTGTTGCACATAAATAGTAATTAGTATGTCAGCTTTACATAACTATTTATTGTTTCTGGATATGACCAAAACTGTGAGAGAAATGCTGAAAAACCCAACAGCGCGAAGCCGTTTTTCCATATAAGATAAAAAATGATGAAACGCCTATTTTCCATGAACCAGCTTTTTTTATACGTCAATTTAGTTATACGTTATGGCATATTTATTCAGCTTTCATTTGATACCATACACGTGTATGTATGTTGCATAGGTTGGGTGTGATTGCCACTTTTCCAAACGTTTCGGCGGCAATTTTCATGACGTCATTACTCGGGAGAGCGACCTTGGATAGATTGTCTCCCGGCAGTTTCGGGGTCCAGGAGATATGCCTGATAACATGCTAAAAGCCGGCGCTGGTGGCCGGTGGTGAAGTGTTTGTTCGACGGAAACCCATAACAACACGCACTATAGGCAAAACTCAATAAAGCAGTATTTTTGAAATATCATGTCTCAAAAACTATAAGACATACGGAGCTGTAGGTAAGCTCAAATTGTTGCAAATTTAATGTACTTTAAAAATGCCATAGACAAGTAATGTCAAAAACCCATAGTTTTTGAATTGAACTACAATACCTGAAAAAAGTCCGAAAATTTTGCAGTTTTTCACGTATCATACAGGTAGCACAACTTTTTTTTGCTTGCAAAATGTAGTCACACATACTCCTAAGGGGTGCGAATAACATACCAAAAATGCAGCTTTACATCTCGCTTTGCGATTTTAATGTACAATTTCACTGCCCTATTATAAGTGACTACAATAGTTAGTCGAGAAAGTATTTCTATGAAAGTGTCTTACAAGCTACCATATTTATGGGTTTGTATACTGTGATTAGTCTGGAAAAATACTGGGACTTAATTTAACAGTTACGCTATTAGTTAGACGACGCTTTAGCTTAGTTGGTAGTGACCCTGCCTACGAAGCTGGAGGTCCCGGGTTCGAATCCCGGCCGGGGCATTTATTTGTGTAATGAGCACGATTTGTTCATGGGTCGTGGATGTGTTCTATGTGTTTAAGTGTTTATTTATCTGTATAAGTATGTATATCGTCGCTTAGTACCCATAGTACAAGCTTTGCTTAGTTTGGGATGCGTTTTAATAAATATATACATATAATGTATTCAAACGCATTTACAATCGGAAGACAATACATAAAACATGTTGTTAAACCATTACGAGCCCCTTTTTGTTCAGTTCAGAACAGAAATGACAGGAAAGGACATCATCAGTTGACAGCTAACGTCCATCCATCACCGCGAATGGCTGCGACAGGGTCATTATTTATTTGGCAATATCATCATCATTATAGTCATGTAGCTGCATCCTTGTGAGATCTCTGGTAGGAGTTAAGTTAAGAGCAATTAGCGGGTACGATCAGAGTTTATTCATTAGTTAATCGTAAATGCAGTACCCGTTGATAAGTAGGTACTGCACATTGTTCAATGAATAATTTAAATACCCATCCCTTCCGCTAGCCGCTCCGAGCGCATCGCGCCTCCAATGAATTGACAGATAGATGACCCTTTGGCTTGCATTCTAATAAGGCGTATGTCGCTCCTGCCTGTGACGTCCCATACCTAACTAATGCCTGAAACACACACAGGGCCATCATGACCACTCAAAAAGTTAATAATGGGCGGCTGTGTGGGTGTGCACACGATCACCATCACGAATTCCTTTGATATACGGCCCATGGACCGATTATGCTCGATCACAAGCAATGATTGACACTCGCAGACGATTACACCCTCCACACCAAGGCACATGTCTGTGATTGGTCATGATGGCCCTGTGTGTGTTTCAGGTGTTAAATATTGCCCGCGTGTGAATCAGTGTGTGCCTGGACTTCGCAATTGAGGTATGTGAGCAAGGGACATGACTTAAAGACTAATTTGTCTAATTCTTGAACACACATCGACCTTTAAAAACTCGGCTAATTTTGACTTCATAGAGCGTTGTCTCACACTTATCTAAAGGTTGCATGTCGTTGATTTGGCGTAAATTTATAAAGTTCATAAAGTGCAGTACTTATTTGATATGAAACTTCAATTAATAAATAAGATGATTGATGGACGCTCGCCAGTGTTCGGAAATCGTCGTAAACAGCCAATTGTCTCTTTCCAAAGTCTTACGTGCAATATTTATTGCCAGGTACTGGTACTGGTGTTGTATGTAAAACTACGCGTATGGGTTTTCAATTATATGATTAATTTAAGAGATATACGTTTTTTTTTTTTCATTTTAATCCTAGTAGGATAGAATTATACACTAAACAGACTTACGTTAGTCTTGTTATGCAAAGAAAAAAAATTGCAATCAATAATTCGAGAAAACAGCTGGGTGTCAATACCATCATTTTGGCTAACAACCGCTCGTACGATACGTTCGCAACAACAACAAAGGTCAAAGTGAGAGCAATCGCATAATAATATTAAACACTCTAGTAAACTTTAAAAACAATATTGTTTTTAAAGTTTATCCATATGGATACATTAGTAAAATTCATATTATAAGGTTTTTAGATATTTATGTAAATTATTTAGCTTCTACTTGGATGAATAATATATTATTTACATAGACTATGTATTATTTATCCGAATACGGTAAATTTCGGATTAGGTGTCCAGGCGTATCCCATAACCGGGAAAAATGCTAGGTGGATGACTTAATATTCGAATATTATTATTTTTTATTTTTTCGGTATTAACAACGATCTCCTGTCCCTTAACCCAAACAAGCGAGTTCCAATTACATGAAAACGCGTTGTTCGCTGGCCGCCATAATTTGCTTGAGATCACCGTAATTTAGTATTCTTAATATTTCATTATAAGTAGCTCGCGTGACTCAGTCGCGTAAGTAATATGCGTACCCAATGCGTTTATAATGGTGTAAGTACATGATTAAATACTAGGCTTTAAAAAAGATAGGACAGTGTTAATGGCATTTTCGAAAGTAGAGTCAAACGGTATGAAAGAAAAACCGTTTTATTTTTGAAAGCACAATTGATAATGGTTCTGATAGGATATTTTGTGCTTAAAATCTTTTAATTCGAAAATGACATCGAATACTTCTAGAAGCCAAAATAATATGAAAAACCAAAAGTTCTACGATTCGAGATGCTATTATACTACGATCACGATCATGTGCGATAAAATATTTTCATTATGTTTAGCTACATCTGTTTTTTAAATGAAGTACCTAATTAATAATGTGGTATTTAGCTATTCATATGCAGTACCGCTGGATATGAATAGTTATTATCATGACGATTAAAATTTAATGTCTCTCCCCTTATTATAAACACATTAATAATAAATATGTGATAGTTCTCGTGACATCTTCATAAATACATCCATAGATTATTCAAAAACTATATCCGGTGGAGTTACCAGTAAATTCAACGTCTATTTAATGAATTAAGTTATGCTAATAAGCTTGGAGCTGATGAAATTGTATACAATTATAAGCAAACAAGATTATTATCATAATTATAACGTGCTTCCAAACTGCTTTGTATCTTATTAATATGTGTGATATTAACATCACAATTGATGCTCGTGCAATACTTATTAAAGCGAAGAATAATTTTGTTTTCACTGTTCGCTAGTTAAATAAAAATTATGAATGAAATAAAATAATAACGAACATAAACCTGTATCAGAAAATAAATTGACAATACACGTGAGTTGAGTTCCAAGAATATAGCGTTCGGCATACTATGATAGAGATGCTTTAAGGCCGTGTATTACCACTTTTGAGTTTTTAAAAACCATCTGAGACATAGAATATAGTGTCTCAAAATCTAAAAAAAATATATGTGTTACATAAGGATCTTGTCTAGTCAAAATCGGTTACATGATCTGATGAATTTCACTCGATAGAAAAAAATCGCGAAGTTACCCCTTTTTGGAATGTATTTTCAATACTACGGCTATATTACTGATATTTAACATTTAATTTTTTTACTCAATTAAAGATCGTAAATAGTTATAGACAAATTCGCAGGGTTTGCTTCGATAAAATGATTGGCTTAATGACTATAGCTAAATATTCACAAAACTGCGCGCACAGCTTGCGTAGAGAGCGGGATGGTTAATTGTAAACTCACGCGTGTTAGAGCGGGACAGTTGCGTTGGGGATACCTCCCCTTAAGTAAGAGTCTTGAAATAAAATAATAATTTCGTCGCTTTACATAGAAACTCACATTCAAAATGTTGTCGAATTGTAGTGAATTTCAAAGATTTAATTGCTTGTTAATATTAACAAGAAGATAGGAATAGAAGTAGGGGTGAGAGTAGAAAAGTAAATTATGAAAGTGCAGACGCACCCCGCGTCAGAGGGCACGTCATAATCCTTTAGCCGGGCAGATTAACATTTAAACAACTTTTATGTAAATCACCTCGGATCAAACCCGTTTCATTTTTTAAATCACCCGTTTGGAAAGACGGCTTTTTAATCTCTTCGCTTGAAAGTTTGTTAGAGCTCTGCAGGATCGCGTTGATATTCTACGTTTTCGATCCCGATTTTTTTCTTAACGTGAATGTAGTAAAGTAACTATGTATGAGCTTCGTACATTCTTACTTCCTTTTAATTTTGCAGCAGTATTCCTCATTCTCTTGCGAGCTTGAATAATAAAAGGTTTGCATCAGCGTTCATTTCATTTTTATTGGACATGGACAACAGAATCAAGGAAAATGGATGGCGAGATAAAAATCTCTATTTGATGAAAGTCTAATAAGCCAGCGGGTCGGCAAATGGATTATCCTCTTTTTTATATATTGTATTGAAGTGGGTTACGGATGATATTTATTAGCTTGCTTCTTTGTCTATATTTACTTTTATAAGATGTTCTGTTATAAATCAAGTCAAGCACCTGGCAATAAAAATACGCCTATTGACTATTTTCATTTTACTTAGGAGACGTTTTATATTGGTTTATATAATTAAAACGTTCCTGCTGGAAGTTTAAAAAGCCTTTTATGTCACACCTGGCCATAAAGTGGCCATTATCGCATGCTCCGCGCGCGAAAAAATCCACTTCCTGGCCAGGGGGTGACATAAAATTTTGTACTTACCACGGGCGATAATAAAGAAAGCCTCAGATCGCATATTTATCGCCCTTGCCTTCGGCTCGGGCGTAAAATACCTGCGATCTGAGACATTCTTTGTTTTATCGCCCTTGGTAAGTAATGTACTATTATAGACCAACAATCCCCATAAAACCATCACCATCATCACACAGAAGTAGTTACATTTACATACGCATGAAACATAACTAACACCATAGGTGCTTCATGCATATTCTAACCAATTAGCTTGCAATGTATTACCTACCTCATCTACTGAAAGGTCTAAAGTAAACAGGTTCTTTAGAGTTATGGGACGTTTTTTGCTGGCTGGTTGTTTTCGTACCACCCCTTTTAACCCCGCCTTTTTATTTACCTTCGCGGGAAACCGGTATTAAATAATGGTATAAGGACAACTATTGTTTTTCCAATGTGAGTCGCGCCCTCTTTTGTCGGCGTTTGATTGTTGAAAGCCAATGAAATCGAAATCAATTTTAATTCATCAAGACGTATAGACCGTTTTAAATGCACCATTCTTTTTTCGTAATTATGAATAACTAGCTTTTGCCCGCGACTTTGTTCGCGTAGAACACGTTCATTTCAGGCGCTTACCTTGTTATGGCTCTTCCATACAAACTTCTAGCCCCATAAGGGATGATTTCCTGGATGAAAAGTATCCTATGTCCTTTTCTGGGACCTGGGACTCATACTGGCATAACCTATCTAAATCGATCCATTTTTCTAATTAACGTCCCAATAAACCATAAAAACGACAAACATATTGATATGCGCTCCAACAGGCAAGATGGTATTTCACGTCTGCTACGTTGAATTCTAAAACCGTTGTTTTCGTAATCAGCGACCGGATAAACCAAAGAAACAATATCCATGTCGATTTTTGACTTTGTAACCACATTTCCCCCTTTTAGGGGTTGAATTTTCAAAAACCCTCAAACACGTATTTACTTATTTATTGTTAGGTAGTACTCCTGTGAAATTTCGAATAAAATAATCTAACTAATCTTGTTTCCCCATACAAACTTTAGACCCCCATTTCGTCCCCTTAGGGGATGAATTTTGAAAAATCTTAGTGGATACTAACGTTATAAAAACTACCTATTGTGAAAAATTCAGATCTCTAGGTCCAACGCTTTGAACTGGGCGTTGATTTAAGTGAGTCAGTCAGGACGTTCACGTTTATATATATAGAAGATACTTTCCGCTAGTAGAAAGTGTATTCTGTTCATGTGACAGCAACATTACTTAAAGACTATAAAGATAAATCACCGAAACGTTCTTTATTCTCTCGCCATTATTGCAATAAGCATGCCGATACTGAACTTTTTAGGTTATTTAGCCGACTACATCAAAGTGCAACGACGAAAGACTTGTGTGGACTTAGGACTGATATACACATATGACTTTTCAGACTGACGAGACTGAGCATCCCAAGGGTTCATGAAAGTTCGTCCCTTTACTGACCTAAGTGCTTCAGCTAATGACTCATTAACGCAGAAGAGAAGCCTCTGAAACTACTTGTAATATTAAAGCTGTTTACTTAAGAGAATAGGGAATTCTCTGCGGTGAACAATAATGTACGTGAGTTTAAGGATGTATTTTAACGATCAGACTCGCTTTGATGGATATAAAGAACAGCTACTATATACCAAACGAAATCTAATTACGATTTACGTTTTAAATTATGGTAAATTAATTGGAAATTTCACTTCACTAGATGAAATTTAAGAATGGACTCAAGTATCAAAACTTAGTTAAATAATCACCTATAAAGGAAAATAATTCAAATAAGAGAATAGAAACCAGTTATAACTGAGAGAAAACAACGGAACTATATCTTGGGTGTCTAAACATTTGCGATGGTACTATCCGACAGCCTGCGGACCGATCCGTCCAAGATATTCACAACTAGGTAACTGGAAAAAAATACATTCGCATGTAAATAAAAAACTACGTTTTCACTTCTTCAGACGTACTCGCACATAGTCGGCGCCGATACCGACTGATTGGATCGCGCCTTCTCCACGCGAAATAACACGTCACTCAAACACATCCATAATAAATTCAATTTTCTTCTCCGAACCGTTGAAATGACGACCGGACAGGATTAAACGCGTCGTATTCGCCTTTTGTTCGCCGCAATTCCGCGACGCCGAGCGAAGCGGGCGATGTTTTTCATCGTTTCTTTTTTCGTGGATTTCCCGTAGTTAAGCTCCGCAGCCATCCATGGTGAAAAATCAAGCCGGGTGCTAATTCCAACAAAAGGATTCATGTCTTTGAATCGGAACGTTAGCGGATATAGTATCAATTTGCAAACAGTTTCGCAAGCTGTTTGCAACGCTATAGCTATCTAAACTTGTTGCTACAGCTTTACAACTATACTGACGAGCAAAAATAACGGGTACACTTTGTATGGAAGTTCCATAGAAAGTATACCTGTTATTTTTGCTCGTCAGTATATATAAGCGGCCATGAAACTAGTTTATTATTTTTTTTGTTTAGAAAAATAAAATAATTAAATAATTTGTCTGTTTTTGTTAAGTACATACATACATAGATATAAGGTATTACTAACCGATACACCATTGTAATTTAAAGAGAAAAATAAACGCATTTTGTATTTGTAAAGTGTAGACCC
Organism: Cenopis cana; assembly: GCA_951800055.1. NCBI lineage: Eukaryota > Metazoa > Arthropoda > Insecta > Lepidoptera > Tortricidae > Cenopis > Cenopis cana. The sequence goes on from OX637480.1 coordinate 15,674,885, forward strand.
ATTAGACCTAATAACTTGTGCCTTTCATTTAATCTAAATTCTAAATTTTCTTCAACAGTAAATTGTCCAGGAGTATTATATGACGTAACAAAGCCTATATAAGGTCAGGTTAATTTAGACTTCTTCGTACACGATAATATCAGTACCTAAAACTCCTGAGAGTACTGTGAATATCTTCCATATTATATGAACTAGACCGATAGCATTATCACAACGAAACCATTTTATTACAAATTAAATAAGCAATTCTTTTCTAAAGCTGCATACGCGAATATTGTTTCTTGATAACCGGCCGTTTTCTCAGAAGCGCGTACAAGGACTGCAATACTACTTCTTATTCTAAACTCCATATCGGCTTTACATAAACCAATTGAATGTTAACCTTATAATTTTGCAATAAGGTTGCTATTGCAGTTGTTAATTGAAAGTGATACGAGTTTGATACAGCTACAAGATTGCCAATTAAAGTATGTGTTGGCACTTGTTTTGTTTTTCTCTGAATGCGAGGTAGCTCTAAGTTACAATCAAGTTCCGAATGCGGCCGTGTATCGGGGTTTTATGGTTCCCTGGTAGAAATTTACGCACGCATTTTAACTGTCTTTTTTTGTTAAGGCAAGTAGTATGAAGTCACAGAGAAAGGTATGGAGGCAGACATGAACGTACCCTTTAAAACATACATAGATTTGTTTTACCTTTATCCCCGTTCATTATCAGCATTAATAATTAATTTAAAAAACCCGATAGCCCGAATGCATTCTCATATCAGGTTCCATAATACCAATTCGAGCTACCTATATTTCATTGCTAGTCGAGGCAGCAATAAAATAATATATGCTGTGGGAGCTATATAAACCACATGCTTACTTGTTTGTTTTGTCGGGAACCAGTATTTATAAGAATTGGCTTCAGCAACTGACACGCAGCGATATCAGAGCAAAGATAATCATGTAGTTAGGACACGAAAGGCACAAGTGATATTCATTAATTATTATTTTATACTAGCTTTTTCCCGCGACTTCGTCCGCGTGGAACTCGTTTCATCGTGATTGCATTGAATTGCTACTTTTTTATCAGGCACTTACCTACTTATCGCTCTTCCATATTATTATGGACTTCAACTCCCTTAAGGGATGATTTCCGGGATAAAAAGTATCCTATTTCCTTCCCCGGGACTCAATCTATCTCCATACCAAATTTCATCTACTTGAATTTAAACTTTCGTGAGACATGTTATAACTTTATTTTACTAAACGGTTAAAACTCACGTGCAATCGGCGCGGGTCGCAGACGCACTCATCCTGATGAAGAACTCCCGAAGAGTTCGAAACATGTCGCCCGAAGTGACAATTAATACGTGAGTTTTAACCGTTTAGTAAAATAAAATTTCATCTAAATGTTCAGTGGTTTAAGCGTGAAGAGGTAACAGATAGACAGGCAGACAGACACACTTTCGCATTTATAATATTAAGTATGGATAATATCTTTAAACAAACAATTATTTTATATTTATTGATTTTTTCGTGGGTTTTGGAAATTTGCTATATGGGACTTTTGGAACTTTCACTTGGAAATTTGCTTCATTTACACTGCGGGTCACGGAGGTATTAACAAGTTCAATTGTTCTAGAAAACCGAGCAATGTAGTTATACTCGCATGCGAGTCTCGTACAGCCCTTTAAGGCCCTTTAAGTAAGAACCAAAATAAGTAAGCTCTTGTAGACCGGGTACAGTCATCAACATTAAATGAATTAAGACACTGATTACTGGCGTTTTCGGAAAACTGAAAAATACTAAAAGCTAAATAATTATCCATTCGCGGAAATGTGCCTGTCCTGTTTGCTTCTGACTGGCTTCTTTTGTTGTCAAAAGTATACCTGGAAATTCTAAAATTTCATTTACTTATGCTTATACATGCATTTGTGTATCTAAAGTTAATATATTTATTAAATATGCACCGAGTTCCCAGTACTCTAAGCCTTTAGATATGCAGTTTGTTATTTATTTACACAGAGTGTTCTCGGTACTTTGTGTGCTTTCGCGGTTTGTGGTTCGCCGCCGCGCTATGAACAGTACCTGAGAAATCCATGTCGGCATAAAGATGATAATGCGTGTAGTACTTATGTTGTTAGGAGAATACGTTGGCAGAAATCTTTGTCTCAGTTGGTCACACAAGTCAGTGTGGGTTAAAGTTTTATGGGAAAATGGCATTTTACCTAAGTTCGTTTAAAACGTTACTTAATCGACCAGCAGGACCGTTATTCCAACATTGATAGAAGGCGAAATAATCCAAACCTTGAATTATTTATAGGTACGAATATAATAAAAGTAATAGATTCTCCTCGTTCAACCTGCAATACTGTTACAATATTATATTATTGTGATAATTTTCAAAGTTAACAAATTTTACCTTGAACTTGGTTTAGCGATGAATATTTTTCCCCGAAAGAAGAAAACACAATAATGTCACAGCTTTCAGTTACCTACCGGGAAAACTGCGAAGAAAATTATGGAACAAGGATTTAAGTACAATAAAAGATTTGGTACCTTTTTTCATATTTTCGGTTAGTCAATAAATATAAAAAACAACACTAATGTTAAACTTTTGGCATATTGTTCTAGTTAAATTAACCTTTTAATGACTGCTAGCTTGATATATCGCTTTCTTGGGATATATTATCTCCATTAAATAGCAAAATTAACGTGACAACTGCTACAAATTCTATCGTGTTACGATCCGTCATCATTGTCACCAAGATGGGATTGTTCAAACAGATTTGCTAAGTAATTGTAGAACCGTATCAGGTATCGATGCCATTAAAATTGGGCGTTATAACGGGGTTTTGCGAAAAATTCTTTAGGTAACTGTATCCGAATTAAGGCGAAATTGGCCAGTTGAGAGCCAGGTCAGAGAAAATTAAGGGTTCGGTATGAAACAACTGATTGCTTCTGTCCGGATACTATGTGCAATGCGTCGTTAGAAAGGGACATTATCGGTAAACGGTCAATGCACTGCGAGTATGTCACTCTTACATTTTTTTTAATCACGGGGGTTTTGTAAGCGGCTTACATATGCAAAGGCCACTTTCTTTTCTTTACGCTCGAAACGAATTTTGGACCGTATTTGCAACTAATTCTAGGTTGGGGCCTGATAATTTGTGTTCTCGTTTAATACAGTTATTTTGCACATAAACATCCCTACCATGAAGCTGACAACATAGCGGAGCCTGAGCCACCATTGGTGTCAGTCACCAAAGAGGCCTAAATGAAAAATGTGTTTAAGTTTTTATACTGATTTGTATGTTAGCCTGTAAGATATCTAGGTAATATTTACATATAATATGAGCCTTTTTTCTTGACATACATAAATAGGTACATTTTATTGATTATAAATATTAAAATAACAAAAAAGGCAGTTTACATTCCGCTCTGATGTTGGATTGTTATTAAAGGAATGTATATTTTAATAATACATGTCATTCACATATGTTGTACTGACATGCTCGGAACCTTTGTGAAGGGGAGGGGTTCTGTGCCAAAGGAGCCCTAAAAGCTGCGTGTCGGTGCACGTTCAATTTGCATGCGTAACATGGCCGTATAGAGCTCCCGATACACGTGTACACGTTGACACGGGTACCCGTGTTCTTAAGCCCGGCGGTGCTAAGAACCCGAACTACACGAACCCGCCGGGATCCGTGAAACGTGTACACGGGTACACGGGTACCCGTGTACCCGTGTACACGAATACACGAAATCACGGATCTTATTTACACGCCGGTTATAGATTAGGAAGGTACGATTATTTTGATTTTTATTGATTGGTAATGTTAATAATAGGTAAGTAACACACTTTTGTTTCAATAAATTTATATATTTTGAGATTAAATTTAACACGAAAAATATCTTAGTAACCGTTGACTTCACTGATAGGTATAGGGTGAAATTATTTAAGATGTCCGACTTTTTTATAAAACTGCCATTAGATTCCCGCGCGCTGATTTGCGGCGCTATTGAACCTTCTTGCTTTTACAGTAAAGTCGCTTTTTGAATGGACTAATTTGGTACAACTCGGACAGTTCAAATAATTTTAAGTTTATCATTGATGTAGTTTTTAGATACTAATGCTTAGTTAAATTACCACAAACGGTATGTCATATTTTCCTTTGGAGTGCGAAGGTGGGCAACTTTGTTGGTTGAACAAACTAGTATAATATCGAGAACTGAAGCATCTATGAGTAATCCGAAAACCCTCTAACATTGGGTAGCTTGATAGATCAATTCGCTACCCCTCCGATGTATTGACAATAGCGCTGATAAATAAACTGTGTGTTTTATTTAAATATTGAATAGCGTAAAGAAAATTTACAATAATTTATACTTAGCAATTAACATTTTTATAACATTTAACAATATGGGTTTTAAATGGCAAAAAAAAACCTGACAATTAGGACATGACGTTAATAAACAAAGTGCAGGTGTTTATTCAATAGAACGTGTTATTTTTACAACATGCATTGGTGGTTTTGGCCTTATCTCTTTGTAATTAGCACAATACGTCGGCAAAAATACAACAAATAATCTTGCAGGGAGGATTATCCCATTGTTTTGTTGCCGCGCGGCACTATAAAGTATTTTGACGACAAACGATGAATAATATCTAAGCCTAAAATGTATAAAGTATCTCATAGAACTTTAGTTAAACTCCAGTTCGCCACTTGGTCAGTTGGATACTAAAGTCTCTCTACGTGAATCGTACCGTTTTGTTTTATTAATAGTTTTTGTTGTGTTGTTTGCGTTCGTTTGTTGTTTGCTGTTAATTTATTTTTATAAACTTTATTATTGTTAAAAAATGAAAATGAGTTTGGAAGTTTGCCACGAGTTGGTGACAAAGGCTTTTGCTCTTTGTGCAATGTCCGGGCAAATAACGAGTTTTCGTGCCATGGTGGGTCAACAGGAGCCATAGGAAGACATTTGTTATCCATACATCAAAAATCACCCACCATGACGATTCCTGAGTAAGTACATTTCTTCCTACTATTGTACTTCGAATAGCCTCCTACATATTTTTGCGTATTAACGTATGTTGGTTGTTTTTGACGAATCCTATAAGCACCTACCTACATTACACTTTTTGACGATGGTCTGATGATGTAGTCAGGAGTAAATAGTGGAACTCTTCATTGGCTACTGACTAAAGTTAGATACAGATACCGAATACTGAATATTTTTTTAGGTAATGATATTGATAAACAATACTTTCTTTTGTGTCCGAATTATCTTTGGTGCTTTCACTGTCCGGCGACTCGGCGAGTCGCTCCCAACAGTCCCAACATTTATTACATAGTTAGAACATGATATTTTCGATAACTTATTAGACGAGACGATAACATAGGATAGGATACGTATTCTAGATTGTTTAATGCACCGAGTGCTTCAGGTGTTTACAAAGAAATGAACCGCCACGACTTAATCCTATTGTTAATGTTATTGCACTTATTGCTAATGAATGGCGGTCTCAAACGCGGCAAACACGCCGGACAATAAATACTATTCATGCTGAATTGCTGAGATTTACTAAGAATCTAGCGATAAGCGTAGGCAAGCCATGGGTTTTTTTTTGCCTGCCATTATTTGCTATCTCTTTTGCCCTATTTAGCTTTTCCTAGGTGTAAAAAAGATAGTATGCTAAATACTAAAGCTCAAAACGCACTGACAGCGGTAGCGGAGCGAGGCGTTGCGGTGCGAAGGCGGTAGTGGTTGTAATTTATTTATTTATTTATTTATAAGGAGAACCAACAGCTTTTATGATGGGATAACTCTTTAAACATATAAACAGGAAGCCAATTATAGGATCTCACAGGTAGACGTAGTAATATTCGAACTAATATGAAAGGGTCCGCACAGAATAGCGGCCGGGAAAAAAGCGTGGCGGTGGCGGCGCGGTACCGGTACCGGAGCGGAAGCGGCGAGCCGCCTGCACCGCCCCGCCCCGCCACCGCGACGCGCTCGCCTGTCTGTGCTTGCGAAACGCACAGAGCGCGGCGCGGCGCGGTCCAGGGCGGAGGCAGTACTGCGGTAAAGCGAAAGCGGCCTGGAGGACGTCGCACCAAAGAACCGCCCGGTATCCGCGCGGGATTGCGGCGCAGAGGCGGCGTTATATTGTCCATTTCTCACTTAATAACTCCTTTTTTATTGCATTACAGTAATCTTTTTCCTGCATAATGCGTATTATAAAGGCCCGGGTCCGGTTTAACAAGTTAAGTATATTTTTCATTGCTACGCATTGCAGAAACGAATAAAACGTAAACTAAAGTTGTAAAAAAATACAACTCCTGTCACCGCTCTGAGCACGCCTCCGCACCGCGCCGCGCCGCCACCGCCGGTGCGCGCCGGTACACTGACAGCTGTGTAATACAACGTCACACCGCTTTACCGCCCCGTCCCGCCACCGCCACGCGCTCGGTTTGCCGCCTCCACGCCGGTACCGGCTCCGCGCCGCCACCGCTACGCTTTTTTCCCGGCCGGTTTTCTGTGCGGACCCTTTCATATTAGTTCGAATATTACAACCGGTACCGCCTCCGCACCGCGACGCCCCGCTCCGCTACCGCTGTCAGTGCGTTTCGAGCTTTAGGGAGGTTGGTGATGAACTTATCTTGTCAAAACAAAGCAATGTGCTGTGCCCAAACGCGAGGGGTATACAATACAAGTAGCTATTCAAGAGTTCCGCAATCCACCATCTGGGTCCATCAGCAGATGAGGTCAGCTCAATTGTACCAAATTATTATTTTGTATTTGTTCACTATCAAATTAAAAATAATTCGATTACCAAAATTATGTCATAGTTCATAGTGGTCTTGTAAGATTTAATTAGATGTACGTCAAGTATAATGTAAAGCAGTTAGTACCTACTACCGTATACCTATCTAATAAGTCATATTTGCCCCGGGGACCTAGACTGCATTCGTAGAATATTATTTAAAATAAAAAATCATGATTAAATTTATTTGACTAAGAATAAGTTAACCCCACGTTCTCTCACATAAGAATTATTCCCGTCAAAATTATTTGAATAATTTTGTCGGGAATAAAATTAATCTGATTTAATTCTTACGAATTCTTATTCAAATAATGATTTTATTCTTGAGTGCCCAACACTGGCACTAACAGAACGTAGCACTAAACGGAATGTTTTTTTAAAAAAAATGTATGGTATGATTCCTAACGGCAGGTGATTTAGCAGTCGTTAAAAGCGGTCAAATGTTATATGCGGAGTCGTTATAAGCGGATTCTACTGTACTTTATTTTTATTTCGATTTACTTTTATTACCTACTTGCACCTAATGAGAACAATGGAGCTCACTATCGAAAAGAATTGACCAACAGTAAGTGCAAACAATCCTATAATAAATACCATGCATGCTAGGCAGTTGGTCACTAAGGGCAATAAAGATTCGAACACCTGCATCTCGCAGTTGACTTTATGTTGCCGATTGTTTATTATTCTGTCTTTTGTTATTATTCACCACTGGGTCCACGTTGACTATACTACATGCGGCGGCGTTATCTTAAGTATTATATTTAATAAGTAAAATTAATCCAATTTCGAGGTCGCGTATAAAGAAACGATAAATTCAGAAAATGTGAATTGTGCGTCTGTTAACTAATTTAACTGAATTAATATCATTCTTGACACCCAATTGCTGGATTTTAGTATAATATCTATTTATATTTGGTCACAATAGGGTAGATGACTCATGTTACAATTTATAACACAGTGTGGCTTTATATAGAAAATCATCAAGAAATTAATCAAAATCACAAAACAAATGGGACTACAAAAATTCGTAAAAAGTCTTTTTTTAAAGTCTGAAATGTAAATAAAAGGTTACCAACAGAATTCAATAAAAATGAAATTGTATGGCAACTTCGCAACTATGTATCTACATAAACGCAATATTTTACGACCAAAATGGCAAATTCCCCTTCTTTCCATACAACGGTAGTACGAGGCTACGAAACTGTGACGTCACATTTTGCTGTCAGTCAGTACTCAGTACCTATGGAGCGTTTTCAGTGCTCGTCAGCTATGCTGTACTTTGTCATTTTTAGGGTTCCGTACCCGAAGGGTCAAATCGGAACCCTATTGCTGTCACTAACGCGTCCGTCCGTCCGTTAGTCCGTAGTCTGTCACAGTGGTTTTACAGCTAAATCGTTGGAGCTACAGTCTTCCAATTTGATGATGATGATGAAGCATCTTGGTGGCCAAAAGCTATACAAATAGTCAACACTTATTGCTAAATGTTATAAGAGGAGATCCCATACGGTACTAGTGGGGCGCGAAAACAAAACCAATTTAATTATGCGGTTGGTACGGAACCCTAAATGTGCGAAATCTGACTCGCCGAGTGTGGTTTTTGTCACTGTAATTGTAGTTGAAGGACGGGTTAGGCGCGCGTGTATTTAAGGTCCGTTCCGCCGTGTACACGGGTACACGGGTACACGGGTACACGGATACACGGATCTTAATTACACGTGTACACGACTACACGTGTAGAACGGGTCAGAAACCCGTGTACGTGTAGTACGGAAACGGATACCGAACACGTGTACACGAAACCCGGACACGACCGCGAGCCCTAGTAACAAGTGGAATTATCTCGGACGCCGCCATATTTGTTTTATTTTCCGTCACGAGTTGATTTTGCAAATAAGTGTGTATAATTTGTTTTTAATATTGTTTATGGGTGATGGGAAATGGAATTATGAAGAAAAATATCAGTGTCTGAAATTGAACATACTTACATATACGAGTATGCTAATTTTCAGTTACTCGCACTTTCGTTGTCAAATCATTTACTAATTAAATGACTCGCTCACGCAGTTGGCTGGTGTATGTTTTGTTCATGGTAATGACTAACTAGAACTTTCTGCAACAGTAGTTGTGTTATAGGTACGTTAAAATTGTTCATGCGATATCGCAAGTAAAAATAGGTATCATACCTTACAAAATGTTGCTGCATTCCCAACTGTTCACAGAATTATGTTATTCCCCAGGGAAACTCATAATGATTCATGCTCACTACAGTATCGAGTTATTGCTTTTACAACCGTGTTAATTAATCTTAAAACGTATTGAACAAAACATTTGATATTGTTTTACCTCATGTCTACCGGTGACTTGAAAACGAGTCAAGTAAACAAAAACATTCTTTTGTTGTGTTTTTTTCGCCGTCAACCCACAGGTTTGATGACTGATTTCTGATAGATTGTTAAAGCAAGATTCAATGTTTATTTGACTGTAAAACCCTAACAACCACAAAAATCTATTAAAAATATACGTTCCTAAGTTTAATAACCCGTATTATAACCTTAAAAGTAAGCGGCGGTGTCCTTTGAAACCTAGCCCAGCCCATTCCCGGCAACATCTTGATATCTCTGACAATTCAATACTCGGCCTTCGGCTACTACAAATATCTCGTGACAGCACGAGCTATCGCTGCGTGGTTTACCTAGCCGGTCAGGTCTTAAGATAAATCAAATTTAATTAATGCTAAATGGCACTTTAGTTGGCAATTTATTAGGTATGTTAGTGGATGGAATTTGAATGTTTGAAACTTTTGGACTCTATTACAATAGAAATATGTATAGAGTCTAAAAAGTAAAAAAAAAACAAATTTCTCGACTGTTCCTAGTATGTAGGATAGGAAGAAAAAGTTTTTTAATATCTATTTTATTACACGTATTTCCGGATAGGGGAGAACTAACGTTACCCATCATTCGCTTTAATCCGCCTAAGTGATGTAACTGGCATCCTATTATTGACGTAAAGCTAATATTTTGTTAAAATATTGGGAGAGAAGCATGTAGTGGTACAGGTCATTTACTTGTGCTTGTAATATAAAGACAATTACGGGCACAGGCAAGTCTCAACTGTCTCAAGACATAAATTCAAGTTCAGAAAAATAACTTACTAAATTTTCTCATCATATTATAAGAACATTTAAGAAATGAATTGTAATAATATCTAATCAAACCGTAACAAATCAGTGTCAAACCACTTTCTGTCCGTTACATTCCTTTACTCAAACTTTAATTGTCGTAATACGTATAATAGAATGACAGACCTCTAAAAATATTTCATGGGAAAGTAGAACGGAATGCAACCGAATATTGTTAAGATTATAGTTGAAATCCTGTTTAATGTTATGCTTTGAATTTCTCTCAATACTTGCTTTGGGTAAATCAAGCAAGTCATAACGGGAGTTTGTATGCACTCAAAATATATATGAAAGTCTGGCAAAAATCACAGACTTCTTTGGCCTGTACTTTTAAGTCTTACAACTTATTTACCTATACTGACGAGCAAAAATAACTACACTTTGTATGGAAGTTCCACAGAATGTGTACCCGTTATTTTTGCTCGTCAGTATACTTGCAGAGTCGAATTACCTCGATCTCTCCTATTTTTGTTTATGAGTGATATTGCGGATTTAAAATCATATTTATGTCCACGTAATTGAACAATCCGTTAAAAGTCAATTCATCGGAATCGAAACCATTTTCGTCCGTTTCAGCGTTTAATAATTATTGTCGTTATAAAATTACCTCCGATTGCAATCATTCACTTTGGTCGCTTTGGCAAATGACTCGCTGATTCGGAGTTTGATGACCATTTTCATTTTAAATGACTGATCATGCCATTAGGCACATGTTTAGTCAACTTGCAGAAAAATATCATACGATTGACGGTTTTGATCGCCTAGTTATTATTGTTTAATTTAGGGCCCATCTTTGAATCCTCAGATAACATTATCTGTCAGATGAACGTTAGCTATGTCTATTTTTTTTGGCTTCAGAAAAAGACACTCATAATTTTAACCAACGGATCATTATATCTGGGGATTGAAAAATCGAACCTTTGTATTTAAACTTTTGTATTTACTGTTACGCCAATAATATTTATCTTATTGCTTATTGTTCCAGGTAAGATCGCGCTGGCAAACTTCGCGTAATGTATGCTTTTATGAGCAAGAGTCTCCAGCTCTACCTGTTTGATCTTGCTTTGATCCTGATACGAGTATAATAGGGCCGTAATGTGACTGAATCTATGTAGAGTTGAATGTAAAGTCGCAATGTCGGCGCATTTACTGCAATGACACTTAAATACCAAGTCGATAAGGGTTGTAAAACGTAATGGCGTACAAATAATTCGCTCCAGCTGTGGTTGGATATTTTATTGCGATTTGGATCTAATTAGGAGTCGTCAAGTAAAGTTTTGGCAGGGGATTATTGCCCTTCAATATTGAATGACGTTGTTTTTTACGTCCCTATGTAATCTGTCAATACTGTTTTGTTTCTAATTTGAAGTTTACCTAAATGTACATAATAAGTTTTTATAAAATCGCGTGCATTATCTACCTGTATTTCATTAGTGTTATATATTGAAATTATCTCGATAGTATGTTTCGTCTTTTTTAACATACAATGTCCAGAAAACTAAGCAAAATTATAGACCCAAATATTCTCACTCACCACTCAAAATCACTATCACCTTACCCTTTCGCTTAACTCCATCCTTCATATCATTTTTCGTGTTTGACACGAACTTGCTGAAAGGACTCCGCTCCCTTTGAAGTCGGCCGTGGCCGGTGGTCTCTTTATACTTATAACGCGCATATGGCTTCCGTCCCATTCATGCAGCCATTACGAGATCATAGTGAATCATTATGCTAAACGGTTATGGAAAGGTTTATCGCATTATAGTTTCCAATGGTTTATTGGGCGACAGTACAAAGCTGCAAATAAATCAGGAACATAAATTATTTTGTCTAGTTTTGGTTAGACGTAATCAAATTGAATTAAGAAGTTTGAGTGTCTTGGAATAAACGAAAGTAGGTAAATTATTAAGAGATAAGAATAAGAATAAGAATAAGAATAAGAATAAGAATAAGAATAAGAATAAGAATAAGAATAAGAATAAGAATAAGAATAATAAAAGTTTATTGTCACACAACATATGATGAGATGTGATTTTTTTTCTCAAAATAACAACAACAACAACAACAACAAATACTCTTTATTGCATAACCTGAACAAAAGTAACACATAACAGTACATAATGACAATGAGTAGAGGCAAACAACAGGCAAAATGTTATGTAGTATTGTATTGTCAAGCCTGTTCCTCTTGCCGCTTCGGCTAAACTCGGCTGTGGCACTCTTTCGTGGTGTCCAGATACTCTGTCGCGCTAGGAACGAAAGAGCGCGTGCTATGCGACAAGCGCGTGTGAGCACGATGCCATAAATTGCTGTCAAACGTCAGTTTTATTAGGAGAAAACCTTCTGTGCGAGAAAATTTTCAGCCAGTGCAGTTCTTTTACGGCTCATGAAGTATAAGAAAGGCAAATTATTTCCGGCTTTCCTAAGAATATTTTTGACGCGCCGCCACTGGTAAGTAGGTACTATTAATTATTCTGTGGTATTGACTATGTAGTTGCACAGATCCTGCTGGCGTTTTACTCATCATAATCAGCCGAAAGACATAGGCCTCCCCCAGAGAGCGTCACAACGACCGGTCATGGGCTGCCCGCATCCAGCGGATCCCCGCGACTGTAACAAGGTCATCAGCCCACCTCGTCATTCGGTACGTGGTCGCCACTCGAGAACTCGCTGGCCCCACCGGCCATCGGTCCTCCGGGTAATGTAGCCTGCCCACTGCCACTTAAGTTTGGTAATTCTTCGGGCTATGTCAGTTACTTTGGTTCTTCTGCGGATTTCATAATTTCTGATTCGATCTCGCAGAGTAACTCCAAGCATAGTACTACTAAAAAGCTTTTGATTCGATCGAGACTTGGGCTGTGCTACAAGCTCTCCAGCGATGCCAAATAGACTACCGGTATATCGAAGTGCCGTTTATACGAGAACGTCAGTCCGTCTCCAGGACCAGAACTCTTAACCAATACCATTGCAGCGGGGACTCATATCACCGAAGCTATATATTAACTGCTGCACTGCGATGTGTTCAAGGTTCTGGACTGGAGGGGGCTCGGCATCAACATAAATGGCGAGTATATCACTCACCTTCGATTTGCCGACGTTATAGTGGTTATGGCTGACACGATTCACACGATGTAGAACTTCAGTACTATGCTCGATGACCTGATTAGGGCTTCTGAAGAAGTTGGTCTTAAGATGAACATGGACAAAACGAAAATAATGTTTAACGACCATGTAGTACCAATTCCAGTTAAGATCAGAGGCACTGCGCTCGAAGTTGTTGACGAATATGTGTATCTGGGACAAAAGGTCCAGTTGAGCAGGTCCAACTTCAAGAAGGAGATCAATCGTCGAATCCATCTTGGCTGGGCAGCGTTTGGGGGGGATTCTCGTCCAATATCCCGCAGTGTCTCACGACTCTTCGACCAGTGTGTATTGCCAGTGATCACCTACGGCTCTGAAACGTGGTCACTCACTATGGGCCTCATTAGGAGGCTCAAAGTCAGTCAAAGAGCAATGGAGAGGCTTGGCGTTTTACTATAGTAAAACAATTGACATTAATGACATCATTAATGACATTAAGAATGATGAGCGTTTAGTGTCGTCGTATAATTTGAATATATGAAACATATTCATCCAAAAACCTGTTGGACGGAAAATCCGTGCAAATCTCATCCGCCAACGCCGTCAAAGCATCGACGCTCCTGAAATATCGTCACAATTTCGGTATTTCCATAGACGAAAAGCACGCCTTAAGAGGATTTTGCGGCAGTGAGACGTTTACAAGAGCCCTAACAATGTTATTCTTCGTCTTGACAGGCTTACGGGGAGGCCGGCGATCAATCATCGCAGAGTGTTGCGCTCCTGCCAAATTATCGACTCGATATCGAGTTGATGAAAAAATATGGCTCGTACATATGAAAATATAGTCAATCAATTCTGATTGACCGATGTAGGTTACAAAATTAGTAAGAATAAAAATAGGAACTAGAAAATTTGCATTACTTGTTTATTTAATCCTATGGTATCCATCTAAGGTAAGATAAAGTACTACGTTTTCTTTACTTGTCTCACCCTTCTCTTCTAAAGCAGTGCAAGTTTTACTTAAGATTAAAGATGTATGAAAATTTGACACTTTCATTACATGTTTAACACCCCTATTACTGAACTTCAATCTCGCAGTGTAAGAATCTAATGCATGAATTATCCACATCTAAGATAATTACGAGATTACCATATCGTGTCAGATATCGCGGGGACATAAAGACATCACTATACTTAAGCCCCTTTTCCGAGGGGCTTTAATCGGGATAATACATGTGTCGCATCTTATTACCAATCTGAGTGTAGCAAGAGCAAACAGGTTACCCGGCCCTCTTACAATGGGAGTCAACATGATATCACTTACGGGACTCACAAAGTATATTTGTATTGACAAATTCTTTTTCATCTTTCTGTATCCGCTTACACATAGCTTTATTTGGCATCCTGTGAAACGAGATCATAGTGCGCCACATCACTATTTTGTCTTAAATCAAAATGTCAATGTGTCAAAATGCCATTACCGCAAAATTGAACGTCAAGGATATTAATGCTTCCACTAAGTAATTAACTCTTCATGAGTGTATTAGACATATTTTATCTTTATATTCAATTCATTTATAGTGAAATGTTTTCTTTATTGCTTCGCTCGGGGGGCTTATAAACATCATACCGAGTAATCGTAAAAAGAAAGGCGTCTGCATTCAATGTCGTTCGTAAAAAAGCGAGAGATCGTTTATGAGCAAGTGAATTAATATTAAGACACTAGTAACGTTGAATAAACAAACGAAGGTTTTAATTTATACTTCTTTATTGCACTATGATGAGTTACCGAGAGCTTTTTTAGTTATTTAGTATCATTTTGGCATGTTTAGTAAATAAACCTTCGCATAATTATTTTTCATCACAACGGAATAAAACACTTTTATCGTGTATGTTCGACTAAATTATTCAAAATGTATAGATTACTTAATGTAATGTAACATGAGATTCCGATACGATGGAACACCAGTTTACCGCTTGATTCAGTTAAAAAGTGTGAATAATTCCTTAATTAATATAATAAATTAATGTTCCTAAGCCCAGCGGCGCGTTTTGTGATATCGTGTGAGATTAAACGATTTATTAGTGCAGTAAAGTGTATTCTAATTGCCGTTTTATGACTAAATTACTCCTTTCGTGACCGCCCTTTAGGTTTTTGATACAGTTATTAAAATTGTTTTAAGACTTTTATTGGATCAGTTTGCGGTACCTATACATCTAGATGTAGATCAATCGTTAATGGCACGGCAAAAGATTTTACAGTTTGCAGTAGATTTGTGTCCACATTACAGCCATGCATATTCAATTTATGTTAATCTACGAGTAGCTTGCTTTATTACAAATATATAGATATCTACCTATAATTGAGGTATAATGTGACGTTGCAGGTAATTAATGCCACCAATTAACTAATATATTAGCCATTCTATATTCTATTCTCGATTAAACAGTATGGCCAATCTGTGGCGTTGCACGGCGTGGAATACGCTCCAACCGTTGACTTAAATATGTCGCAGGAAAATGATCAAAACAGGATGTTAAAATAGCGTCTCCATTTCATCACTTCCCTTACAAAAATCAGTGATTTGGTCCAATCTCTAGTTCAGTTTAAGTAACTAACAAGCTGATCTCGTCATCTCACTGATTGTAGGTGGTTAAGGGATTTAGGGAAGGGGATTAAAATCACTAAACTAATCTAGTGAAATGACAAACCGAGATGACTTTTTTGGGCGATTTTATTATTTCTCTGAACCGACTCAGAGATTTGAACAAATCACTGGATTTTGTTGGGGCAATGGTGAAATGGAGACGCCATTTCATTATCCTGCGTGATTTGATAATTTCCCTGGGAAATATACAGGTATTAAGGACCGGCCCAACGGGTTCGATTTTAGGGCAATAACTTGGGGTTGAAACATCAGATCGGCGACTGACTTTGCGTTAATGTATCCGTAAGTTACAGTTTTCGTCGCAAGTGTTGCTTGTTTCAACTGTACGAAGTGTTGGTCATAAATGTTCATATTGGCTTATCCTTGCTTTGTTAATAATTGGCACAACGGAAGCATACATGCCATGCATGAAAGTGTCAAGCGTGAGCGTTTACACACGCCTCCACGTATGCCACGAATCGCTTCCGTCTCATTTATGGAAGCGATTCGTGGATCGTGGCTTGTGTGATTACACATGTCAATTAAAGAACTGCTAATAAAAAAACTCTCAAGGTTTAAAGGTCAGAATGTATTTTAGCAATAAAATAATTAAAAACCTTGAACTGATTCACACTGCCCCCATAACCACGTTTATACCCTAATAAACATTCCAAATCGTACAAAAAGGTCCGGAACAGAGCCGCATACCGATACACAGATTGCTAGCTGCATTACGATTTCATCGCTACAACAATCATCCCAAGATCTTCGTTGAAAAACGTCCTATCCTACCTTAGGTAAACATGAACATACGGCATTTTAAATACCTTTTTATGCGACCGTAGAACAACGCTGTATAAGTTTTTGGGTACTGTAGTTACATACGCCTGTTTTAAAGAGGATGGTATTTGATTTACGTCGGTGCAGAGTTATCTCCGGTAAAATCCGGTCCGTTCAAAGATAAAGGAATAAATCACATGTCAGGCGACCGCCTTACGTACGGTCGTGAATCTGCTTAGAGCTCGCAGCTCTATTATTGATGGTAAGTTTTCCGTTTTGCTATGTTTTATTGGTGCGCGTATGTGATCGTATTACGATGTTACTTTGCAATAGATTTGATGTTTATTTATTCAGTAGGTACACTAGCTCATAGCATCGAATTTGTATTTCTTTCAACTTTTGCTTATTTATTGAGCTGTCGATGTTGTCCATAATTCGAGAAGACTGTACGTCTATCATATCTTGACATGTATTTAAAACCAGAGGGACAGCGAACCAGGGGGACACGTTTCTTTTTGTCCAATATTGCTGAACCAATTCTTATATATTCGAAACTTTCAAAATCTTAACTAAAAAAAGGTAGAGCTCAAATCATATATTTTTTATTTGTAAAACTTCAGCAGTGTGTTAAGCTCGCAAACTAATATGTATTATGACACAAATGAAAGTCTCAAGAGGTATTCGGCAGGCGTAAGTGTCAGCGGGCCTACTGACTACTAGGTAAACAAATACAACTATACTAATACTTTGAAAATATAGTCGAACATAAGTCTATAGGATGCGGTGTCTGATTACCATCAGGTGGACCGTAAGCTTGTTTGCCACCGTCGTAGTACTAAGACAATGATATGATTCATAATCATTCATAAAACCTATTTTGGTTAAGTTGCCGCTAAAATTCGTTTGTCCTTATCTGTCACTTTGACATTTATGTTTGTGAGAAAGGGACAAAACACGGTTTTGTTAGCAGAGGTTTGTTAAGTTTTATGAACAAGGGAGTTAGCTTGCACCTTTATTACGTGCTATACTTTCCCAAACTATGTTCGTACAGTCAGCAGCAATGGTTGCTACGCGGGCGAGGTGTTCAAAATGATCTACACACGCTCTTATTCCCTTATAATAAAGATGTGTGAAGATCATTTTGAGCACCTCGCCCGCGTAGCAACCATTGCTGCTGACTGTACCCCCATTGTTTAACTAAAAGTTAATTTCAATTTGATATTAACCACCACGTCACACTCTCATTTGTTTATGCAAAAACGGGCACATAAACTAAAAGAATTCATATTATACGTGCATGTTACACCAGTTCCGGACATCGCAACCTGTTCGTTTTCAATTTCTTTGTCATATTAGACAGTAATAAATGCTTGTAAATTCTAAATAAAATAGCTAACACATTTCAAAAAGCTGTGCATGAATATCAAATTGCCGCAATGCGTATAACGTAGACCGCGTTCTTGGCGAACGCATAATTACACTGAACCGCACCGGCGGTCCTTAAATGAGTACCTGCGCTAAGACTGCAATTGTCCGCGATGCACATGACAAAGGGATTATAAATGGTAGATAAAGCAAACGCGGTTCCAAATTACAAAGCAACTGGTAGCCTGATTAATTGTTGACTGCCTTTAGGGCACTGTAGCCTTATTTAATAAGCAAGCTCTCAAGATATGGGTGGCATGGTAATGGTAATAACAGGGTGTATAAGCAATTAAACGCATTTAGAGATGAAGTGCGAAAAATGATAAACGCTCCAAGTGTGCAGGTCTTCCGGCGTCCGCACACCTAGTGAATAAATTAATAGTACGTATTTAGGTAGGTGTTTTGTTTAATTCGTCGTATTGACGATAGTTTTTTTTCGTTGTTTCAAAACTTTGTTGTTGAACCGTAGCGGTAATTGCCGTGTAATATTTTGTATAAGTATAAAAAAGTTTTATCATTTTTAAACGAGAACCGATTCATTCTTAGGACATACGACATAAGTCTTTCTTATGTCTGTCGTGATACGTAAAATGTACTAATAAATTGCCTGCGTGCCGCGTGCGGTATCCCAGGTTAAGCAATTTTGACCGCTTTGAGTGGTTACTAATGAACGCTCCCGTGCTTTGGAAGGCACGTTAGCTGTCTATGGCAGCAGTCGTTAAGCCAAGTTGGAGGCCTTCGGGCGGCTTGAGAACTTGTAACAGTCAAGTTGCCCACTCACTTGACAAAGGGTGGTCGAAGTTGCACCACGTCCATAGGACGTCCACGTTCTGAGGATGCTGTTGCGGCTGCCGAAGCACTGCAGTGCATCTGGCATGTTTGCCGAGGCGCGACTCGATGATTTTTTTGCCATCAGGCGAAAAAGAGTTGCCTCCATGCTGAGACGTGTGCGCGGGAGCAGCAACGGACTCCTCAGGGCGCTGGCTGAGAGACTCGACTGCCCGATCACTAAATTCTGGGTAGAGGTGGCCATTGGGAGGGCTAAATAGTCCTCTGTTTTTAATTGTATTAATGTTTTTGTTTTTATTTTATTCCAACTAACATAGTTTGTAAGATATTCTTAAGTTAACTAACCACAATATGGATCAAAACGGTCTGAAATAAATGATTTTTATTTTTATTTTTTTATAGGGAAAGTACCCACCGCTACCCTACACGTGACCCTTGGCTGGTGCTAAAAGTGCAACGAAACTAGCAACCGTACTGTCTTCTCGAAGATCTCACGGGTCGAAATAATTGCCATACAATAAATAAATAAATTAATTAATAATACTTTTAGTCCAGTCAATACATAAAACAAAACTTACTACACCGCATATTTGTATGCGTAGCATAGCATCGTCATGCCGTGGATCATGATTGGCAGCCACTTGAACCTTCCTTTTTTATAATTTGATACCGTTTTTCAGCCAGTCTTAAACTGCATTTGATAAAAATATATCGCAGCACTGTCAAGTTTTTACGAAGTTATGATAATGGAATGAAGGAATGCCCGCTTACCTTTTATTATGGCGGTGGGTGGATATCCATTTATAGCGAAGTTAATCCCGACGTCAGAGCGGTCCGATGTCTGATCCGAGGATAGATGTGCATTTTTAGATTAAGTAACGTGGGTTTAGTTAAGGTTGGGGATTGGTGGTCTGAGGGCTTTATAAATAGGCTTTGGCGATAAGAATAAAAGGAGTGACATTTGTTTTAATTAGTTATAAGTTGTATAGTTGGAATTATTTTTCTAGAACGGGTCTTATCTTAAAGACCCATCGGTCCAACAAAGCCTTTGTTTAGCCATGTGGCACAAACACTTCGAAATTAAAAGGACATGCTGTATAAATACTTTACTTGAATAGTGACTCTATTGTTATACTTTATTAGTCGTCCTACGCTGCTCTATTGCTGTTTTTAATACAAAATGTCATCACTGATAAGTCGTATTTTTTAATGTGAACCTTCTTTCTTTCCTTGTAAGTAAAGCCGCCTTTTGGCCTAAAGTGTTAACGTTTACTTGGTTTAGTTTACAGGTATCAATTAGCGGTTATGCTTAACAATGAAAGACAGTGCTTTTGTTTAGAAGGCACAAAGAAAAGGGTAATTTGTTCAAGAAAAATATATTCAACCATATATCCATCCATCCATTGTTTTGTACTATACGCATATTATTTTATTTATTTATTTATATATACTATAGTCTGTATACATAAATAAAATACATAAAAAATAAATAAAGTCTGTAAATAGCCACGTGATAAACTTGCTTTAAGAACTGAGAGAAGAAATAGTTGTCGAAGTAATTGAGAAATAATAAATAATTTCTTTCTAGAAATATATACCTACTAAACAACAAACAAAATATAGTAGAGAGTAATAAAAGATAACTTCTGCGTTTAGATGAATAATTTTATACATCCAAAACATTTTTATTATAAAAGGTACCTATTACGCTAAAAAAAACTAATTCCGTCTGCTGCTTATAACACAAAAACCAATTTCCTTTCCGCACTAGATTGCCCCAAAAACTCAAGAAGGTCATGTGAACAGAAGTCGTTAATGGAAAGGTAAAAAGTGAATTTTGTAATGAAGTTGTTGTTTTCTTTCGGAAGCGGGCGGTCATTAGCGGCCCAACACCACCGATAAGATAACCCGACTTTCGGCCCCTTTGCTCTTATCGAAACGTCACAATATTTTATGTCCCTACACTTTAGAGTAAAAACTTAAGGTAATTATATTGTGGAAAGATAATACTGAAATTAATTCTAATCTTTTCTTTTTTAATGTGATGTGCTGACTAGCTAGGGGCCGCATTATAAGTTACTCTACAGTAACGTAATGGTCTCAATTACGTTTGTGGGGTGACAGATGCGTTTCTGACATAAAATTGGTCGTAATTTTGATGCCTTTTTTGTTTGATGGGCTTTTAATATTGGTGTTACATTCACACGCATATTCAGAAATACCGTGACGTGTGACTTTGTTCCTGTTTTTATGTTGAAATATTTTTTTATTTCAAATTTAACTGAATATTGTCATTTTGTTTCATAGGACATAATGTTTTCGCGCAATAGCTTTTCAGAAAAAAATATGCTATTATGTTCATACTACGTAGTAGGTACCATGGAATTTAGTATCAGTTTTTTCATAAAGCATAACAAACCGCTGCTAGCTAAATGTGTTGATTCGTTTTTTTACAAACCTAAATGTCCATAAATGTATTTACGAATAAGGGAGTAGTTACTTTTACTGTTTTCAGTCATCTCAGAATATCCATTCCGTGGAAATGTAATAAAATCAAATCGCGAGAATGTTTGATTGGCCAATATATCTAAACTAAATCGGGGATTGAATCATCACACAACCAACTTCGACGTAATCGGGCGATGTCGCTCACATCTACGCAATACCGATGAGGACGACAGAGACAGCGAAGCTAAGGTTTGGAGATACGCTAAGCGCGATTACGTTCTATTTCCGATGGCAAATTGCATATCGATGTTCGCGTCAAGTGATTTCACGCCCTTTGCGTTTGAAGTACCTACATGTGTGACACTAACTATAATTCTGTAAAGGTCAACGCCCGATATATCGAGTGCTTTAATCGTAGTGACAATCAGAATTCCTGACAATCTATGGTGCCTAATTTCCGTATTATATCGATACCTACAAATCGTATACCTAATGGTCTTCACACATAAAACTTATACCTTATGACCTGGTACAGATCGCGGGAGTCCGCTGGATGCGGCGGATGGCGCAGGACCGGTCATTGTGGCACTCTTTGGCGGAGGCCTAAGTCCAGCAGTAGACGCCTTTCGGCTGATATGATGATGATCATGATACCTAATGGACGCCATAATACATATTAAAGCAATTTTTTTTAATAATTTTCTTTCTTAACTTTTAAGTTAAGTTAAGCTTCTTTAAACGAGCACAAAGTATCATGTTTGTAGTATGTACTTTTGATAATTTTTTCAACAAAAACACTCAATAATAATGAAACTTTCCCTAAATTTACTCTATTTAGTAATGAAAATAAGATCGTTCGGAGGTTACGACCTTATTGAATTCTAAAGATGATTCGCTCATAATTGATGATTAGGGAAATTGATACTTATACTTTTCATTTAAAGTTCAAATTCGTAAATATGTTCCTTGTGTTTAACAGCATAATATTCTAGAAATAACTATAATATAATCTCATTATTAAACAAGAAATCTGAGATGATTATACGAGGTGTTGATGTAATTAACACGCTTTTATTAGGTCGACCTGTATATAACTATGTAATGGAATCTAAGGTTACTAATTTAACCATCTTCCAAGGATCGTAGCGTCATGAAAATTGGCAGCTGTATGTAGTTCTGATGACAATACAATAATATGGTACTGTCGAACTGATCTGATGATGGAGCCGGAAGATAAGAACTGGAACTTCATGATGGAACATCGTATCATAGCTGTGTTTGTATTTGTTAGAAAAGTCTTGTAATGAACTTTGACCACAATTATGTTTCAAGGTCTGATGATGAAGTCGGAAGATAGGCACTGGCATTCCATGATGGAATATCGTATCATAGTCGTGTTTGCACTTGTGAGAAAGGTCACGTAATGGACTTTGAACACGATCAGGTTTCAATTAACACGCAAAGCGTGTTTTTCTAGTGTTTTTAAACTATTAATTTATTTAACAGTTTATCCCCCCCATACATACATATTATGGAATTCGTCATCTAGAGAAGCAACAAAGTGCACGTAGAACCGATGGCCGTTGGGGACGAAAGGTTCTCGAGTGGCGACCACGGACCGGAAGGCGCAGCGTGGGTAGACCACCCACAAGGTGAACTGACGACCTGGTAAAGGTCGCGGGAGTCCGCTGGATGCGGGTGGCGCAGGACCGGTCATTGTGGCACTCTTTCGGCTGATATTATGATGATGATGATGATGAGATAAATATAGTTTCTATAACGCGGTTGTTTCGTCGCTTAGTACCCATAGTACAAGCTTTGCTTAGTTTGGGACTAGGTTGATTTGTGTAAGATTGTCCTCAAATATTTATTATTATTTATTTATTTATTTGAATACTACCCTGTCCTTATCATCTGTGCACCTCTCTAGAGTGCGAACCGTAATGACGTCACGCAGCCAGGTGCACAGATATTGTAACCGGGTTGTAGAAGAGATCGCCTGAGGCTACCCATTCTTAGCAATCTCTTTGAAGCCGCATTGATCCTGCTGAAATCAGGCACTTAATCACTATGAGTGTGGTCCAATTGACATTTCAAATTTCCAAGTTGGCCTTTTTATGTCCTAGAGAGAAAGAAAATGAAATTTTAAGGTCCACGTGTTTTTTTATTTCTCCTGAAATCCTTATTTTCATTCAAAAATATCTTATCTAAAAGTAGCGAATCGTAAGTGAATTATGACGTAATTTTTAAGAATTACCTATGTTTGACAGCATTGCTCCTTAACAGTCGTAGGAATGACGTCACACTTCCGTTTTATACATTTTGGCGATTTTCTTCAAATCTAGCGAAGAAAAATCTAAAAATTATTTTATTACATTCAAGTAGCATATTTACCGAAATGGTTTTCGATTTCGGCATCATTATAAATTTTGAAATGTTGTCAATTCCAAGGATTGTGATATTGTTAATTACCCCCTTTAATGTGTTTTGTTTCTTTCTTACAAACGTTTTGTAAAATTAATTCATACGCCATTGATAACTATATTAATCGGCGTGATGGACGTTTAAGTTTATAAAGTTTTTTTTTTTTTTTTTTTAAAGTTAAATCATTTATTCATCGAACAAAAACATAAAAAAGGACATTGCAAGAAAATAAATAAATAAACTAAACGCTACTAAAACTAAAAGCTACTTATAAATAAAAAATATCTTCTAAATCAGTGCCGATGGGGAGTGTGCCCAGAAGGCTGGCCGCATTGCCACGCTGTATAGCAACGCTAACGCGTTGTGCAAAGTATTGGCCAGCCCTCTGGTCACCTGTGGCTTCGATCAGGCGCGCCGCTAAATCTTTATAAATGCGGCGCGCGCTCTGTCCCCACGGCCCCAGCGTCTCGACCCCAAACGCCTCAAATATGTAACCACTACCGAGGGTGGCGTATTTGCGGCGTTTGAGGTCTTCTGCTGTGGATGCGGCATTGCCAGCATGTTTGCTGGTACCTGGAAGATGGGACGGTGCGAGAGTGTCTACACATGTAGCATCCCAGACCAGGGGCCGTCCCATCTTCCAAGGTATCAATGTCATGCCGTCGGGCCTCTTGCCGTCATCCCTTGCCAAACCAACTGGTTCTAGAATGGCTGGAACTTTGACGCTGACAAGGGCCCTTCGGATGACATCGTTTATGCTGGCGTGACGGGGTATGCGCCCAGTGCTTCTACCGCAGGAGAGGCCGTGGTGACCGAGGCTATCTACCATCGCACCGCATTGGCACCGATGTGGAGCGTTTGTTGCTGCCCCAATTCGCAAACTAGTCGCCAGTCTAAAAGTGGAGTTATCTAGGAGTGTGCCTATAGATGGTGAAGGCATTGCCTGTAGCCACAGACCCGACTCCCATTCCGCGGTGGCAAGGAGACGAGCGCGATCTGCCGGACCAGTTGACGTGTTAACTAGATTATTCCGTACTAGTCGGCAGAGCGGCTCGTCCCATTGTCTCTGGGAACAAGGGTTGACAGGCGGGTCAGCATTGGGACAAGTAACTGACCAAACATTCTTAGCCTCTGTGCAATGGGCAGCGTCCATGGCCCCAAGAGAAGGTGTTAAAATTCTTTCAATAAGATTTTGGGCGCTATGCACAGAGGACAAGAAGGCAGGCAGTGATACACTCGAAATTTTGCGAATTCCCAGGCCACCGTGTCGAATAGGTAAAGTGGCCTGGGTCCAGGATCTCTCGTTAAAAGGTATGTTAAGGACGGAAGACAAAGTGTCTTGGATAACGGAATCTAGTTTTAGGAGAAGGGTTGGGTGTTTCCAGAGGTGGCTGCCACGAAGAACATACGTAAATTTGGGAACAAAAAGACAGTATCGAATGATTGTGTAGGCGGTATGCATGTTGATGTTTAATAGACGGTCGGAAACAGATTGAAAATTTTGAATCTTGTCATTGACATATTTGTCAAAAGATTGATCTAGAATGGGGCAACCGAGGAGGTGAAGCAGGTTTTCATTGACTATTTTTATCCCCGGAGCTATATTTTCGAAACTTTGTATTATTCTGTCCTTACCAGTAGATGAATCGGAAACAAATAGTTCGCACTTGGAAAAATTTAGAGATAACCCTATAGATTTAAGATCAGCTGATAATTTTTGTAGGTCGTTCAAGACTGTACCTGCATCACCCCCTATTGTACCATCGTCTAGGTACCAGACATTTAATTTAGAATTTAGAGATTTTATGAATGGATGGATGGCGAGGCTAAAGATGGCTGGGCCTAAGGGATCACCCTGCTGACAGCCAACAGAGGAGGCCAAAAGATTCGATTTATATAAAAGTTTTGTAGGGGAACTGTAACACTGCCATAAAAAATGGTAGGTTTCGGGTATTTTTTCTTTAATTTGGGTCAGCAGGCTACCTCGGTCCACCGAGTTAAACGCGTTGGTAACATCCACCTTCAGCAGCACCTCACCAGCTCGACGCTCCACAAAAGTGCGCACAGCGTGGACTGCAGCTTCACATCCACTTTTCGAGCCAAAGCCTAGTGATTTATAATGATTTTCATTAGAGAAACTCAATGGAAAAATATAGGTAAATGTGTATTTATAGCAATTAGGAAAAATATACGGCGTTACTACCGAAACCCTCAAATCTTGTACTTTAGAATTCAGCTGAAAAAATATTATAGATAGACAACTAATATCAACGCAAGCCACGTCACTCACGTTTTAAGACCCTCTTTATACAACAGTTGCACACAGTGCTGTTTTATTATGTGAGGTGTACACTGTGTAATAAGAAGTATTGTAAATTTTCAATTGGCAATATTTCATAATTTCCAAAAGTCTTAATTCGAAAACCATTTCGGTAAAAACGTGTGAAGTACACAAAAAACATTTTTTTAGTTTTTTTTCTCCGTTAATTTTGGAAAAAATCGCAAATTACTGTAAACCGAAAGTTGACGTCATCTTCCTCGCTGTATTCAGGGAGACCTTAGTACAGAGTACAGACAATCCCTGCTCTGGAGTGGCTCTGGATTTTTGTTGGGAAGATGACGTCATATTTTACATACGCCCTTTTGGAATGACCTACTTTTCAACGTGTTTTTTTTGTATGAAATAATGAGTTAAATTGAAAAAGAAAAAATACGGGTAAGTTCATAAAATAAAGTAGTTAAAAATATGAAATGTTGTCAATTTCGCTATTAGGTATTCATTAAACAACCAATGTCTTGTCGTTTGCACCGCAAACACGCGTACTAGCCGAAGGCGCACAACTATCCCTTTTGTTATGCAGTGACATCAAAGAGATCCTTCTGATACTTAGGATCGGGGACGAATAATTGACGAAGCTATGAAACATTATTTGCTTATATGCTTATGTAATATTAACGACATGTTATGTAGTAATATTTCGTCAGGCATATTAAGTTTTTTTATAATGCGCACTGGTAAGGTTTGGAATTCTATCTCTGTATTTCCGAGTTCATATAACCTAGACCTTTATTTTTAAGGCACGAGTGAATACTTATCTTCTGTGTGAGCTCGTTTCACTGTCGGCTTCATCTTTCCCCCCTGGCTATAGATGCTGGCCAGGTGGTCCGACTGATGGGATGTTGTTACCTTGGCTTATGGAAGTCTGTAACTTCAGGGAATCACTTGCTCGCTGCTGACGGTCGATGAAAAATAATAATAAAAAAACAAAAAAAATGTTTATTTCTCTCAAAGTTACATGAAACTGAATTATTACAACTCTTAATCATTAGAAGGAAATCAAAATTAATATACTTAGGATGTTTATGTACCAACTTATTAAGTACTTACTTAATTAAGTGATAGCCTTCTAATATAGACGCCAAAAGTTTACGTAGGTAATAAAGCTAAAGAGCTTTATTAAAATTAAATTAACATACAAAATATAATATTCCTCCGTTACTTTGGAGACCTCCTCAGTCAATTTCAGGATTATAAACCCTGTAACTCGTTTAAGCGTGTAATCCATTTACTATGCTATTTTGTCTCAATTTAAGTTGAAAATTAGGAATATATCATTTAAGTTACAAATTGTTTCTATTTGATTTCAGGTACGTAAACGTTAAAATTTGTACGAGTAAGTAAACCTTTTGTTTATTTCATACATGTTTATATGCACTCGTTTTATACACGTGAATCGAAAGTAACTAAATGCTTAGGTTAGGTTAGGATATGAAATAATTTTCTGTCAAATATAAAATTTTTAGTAACTACTAGTGGAGACGGTTCCAATGAGCCAAACACGACGGGTTTATCTTGTGTAGTTTAGGAGTTGCCTTGGCCACCTTCTGTCTCCATCATCAGATCAGCTTGATGGTACCATAATATTGAATTATCACCGAACTTACGTAAGTATGCCCAGCTCAATCGGTTAAAGATAGCGGCTTCAAAATTAAGTTGCAAGATTATACCCTAACAAATTAGTTACATATACATATACATAAATATATACATTGCAAGTTAAATAAAAGCTTGTAAAAAACTAGCCAAATGCGAGTCTCGCTAGACTCGCACGCGAAGGGTTCCGTACCAGTCAACAATGAAAATATTTACCTCTATTTACTCGTTTAAACACTCAGTGACAAAATATGCGAACATCTCTTTTAAGACAATTGCCATTATCTTTCGCACTTTAGACTATATTACAATATTTAAAAATATATAAAATTTGAATACAATGATATATATTTATGATTTCGAATGTACATGATCGACCAAAAACAAATGTTTATGGCATGGGATTTTACATTTCATTATGATTTGTTTTTATGCGGCAACAAATGCAACAATCATCTATAAAAAATCAAACTATCTATTCATGAGATACAGCTCGCTGACGGACGGATGGACGGCCAGCGGAGACTTAGGAGGCTTAGGAATAGGGTACCTTTGATACCCCATGGGTATGAAAGCCAAAAATAAATGATGAAATAAACAACAAAGGCTTAAACAACAAAAACTTGTCAAAAAGTTAATCTTAAAATTTCAATTTCATCTGTCTAATTCACGAGTTAACTAACCTAACCTAACCTACTTATAGGAACTCTTGTAACAAGAAGAAGTAAGAGGCTGATAAAACGTAGTTCCGACGTATAAACTTGCGGTATAACTGCACAGAGGTTCAAGCCTCTGGTGGCTCGCAAACTGTAGGTCTAGCTAATAGCTTAGTAGGTCTAGTAAAACCGCGTTAGTATAATAAATTGTTTTCCTAAGTTACAAGATTTTCTATCAGTGATCATGTTTTATTTCTGCTGGCTTAGACAAATTTGGATGCAGATTATGAGTATTTAGAATAGTAATAGGTTCGATCGAACTGTTTTGTTCGATTTTGGCATAAGAAGTGTAAGAGCAAGCGAGAGAGAGGTACCTAGTACTAGTACTGACGGATACAAATACGTTTTTACGAGATCACACAGTGCAAATGTAAAAAAAAACCGAAACAAAAGCAGTTAAGAAAATTAAGGAAGCTAATTAATAAAATACCAACTCATTCCGCGCTATTACTTTTCTCTGGTATTTAAAAAGATGAACGCATTTATGAAAAAAATGCGATTTATTAATATTTTATTGACAAAGTAATTCGCGAAATATATTCTAAACAATTTAGGCGAAACAGACGCGAACAAGTGCGGGCTGAATTATTAAACACGCAAAACAAGCCTCCAACAGTTTTAATTTAAACCCCAGCGGAAATTCTCAATTTCAATCGATGCTGAATCGATTCATTTCACGTTCAATTGTGTCAAATCGTTCCGATTAAATTAACCACCTGCTTAACGTGAATAACGATTAGAATATCGACCGTCCTATTTCACCGCTCCGCAATCTCGTTTGTGAGAACGAGAAGAAAGTTCAGTCGAGAGTATTTCGATAAAATCACGAAGGAAACGGTGATGGAGCGAACATCCGGGCCTATTGTGGATGATTCCGTCCTTGAATGTCTTCACTAATTACGAAACCACGGGCAATTAGTGTGACAGCGATTGTCTTTTATTTTTATAATTGAAAGTGGAAGTTTAATCGTGGTAAATGACAGTTTTATACGTCGGCGAAGTTTGTGAAAGTTGATCGTGCACAATGATGATTGAGTCGTTTTATTGAATTGGATAAATACAATACGTCTTTTATTATGTCCCCATTTTCTTTGCTTGTATTGTTTCAATATAATAGTATTAAACTAATAATAGAGACTTTAACTGACTAGAATGTGTTACTATAGGTTTAAAAAAAATGATCCTTTTCATGGCTATCCCAGAGAAATCATCATTGGCTTGCCCTTATCCCATTTAGTTGGGGTCGGCGCAGCATGTTTTTTTCTTCCATACCTCTCTATCGCTCGTCATCTCGGCACTCACATCCTTCCTCTCCATATCATCTTTCACGCAGTCCATCCACCTTTTCCTTGGCCTACCCCTTCTCTTGCATCCCTCCACATTCATAACTAATACCCTTCTTGTTAAATGACTCTCTTCCCTCCGCATAACATGACCATACCAACGTAGACGATGAGCTTTCAACTTATCGACTATGGGTGCTACTTTCAGGCTTCCTCTTATATACTCATTTCTAATACGATCCATTCTGGTTACTCCGCTCATCCATCTCAACATTCTCATCTCTGTAACATGTAATCTCTTTTCATCCGTCACCTTTGCGGCCCAACATTCCGATCCATACATGACGACAGGTCTCACAATGGTCTTGTAGATTTTTCCCTTCAGTCGAAGGGGCATTCGGGCGTCGCATATTGTTCCCGAGACCTGTCGCCATTTCATCCCAGAGAAGCTATCCCAGAGAAATCATCGCCTTAAAATCCGATCAAGTTGATCCGATTAACAATCAGTATATAGGTATTTATCGTATATGTTATTCATGTTAAAATTAAACTGCTATACTTAATTACGTATAAAACTCCACAACAACTATTCGTGTCCCCATTGAAACTTCGTAACAGCCCTGCAATCAACAAATCCTGTCAAATTAATTCCAAACACCGACCTCAAATGTGATTATAGTCCATTTGCGCTGTGTTCATTGTAGGTGCTGCTATTTACTGCTTGTTTACAAACATTTTTAATGCCCAGGTACCTTACTACTGCGGCGAAAGTAAAGAAAAATCTTGCGTGGTTTGGTTACTTAAAGCTTTTTTGAAATGATATTACTAGATTAATAAGGAGCGCTCGTGGCGCATCGGCGCCTGCGTACCGCTTGCGGTATGCTAGGTTAAGCAACGTCGGCCCAGTTTAGATGGCTGACCGCTTTGAGTGGTTACTAACTAAGCGCTCCCGTGCTTTGGAAGGCACGTTAAGCCATTGATCGCGGCTGTTGTCTATGGCAGGCTAAGTTGGAGGCTTTCGGGCGGCTTGAAAACTTCTAACAGTCATGTTGCCCACCGCTACCCTACATGTGACTCTCGGTGGTGCTAAAAGTGCAACAGAACTGGCAACCGTAAGTACTGTTTTCTCGAAGATCTCACGATAAATAAATTACCAAACACAAAATTAATGTAACAATTAAGCTTCAAAGGCAATGATGCAGCATTTCATGTGACAAAAATTACCACAAATTTAGGAAAACTATCCCATTCATTTCCCAGTACATCCTCGCTAGCACTCACAGTTTGTGCCATTCGTTCTCTAGGCACAGCGTAAATGACGCGAGGAAGGCAACGGAGAGCAATTTGGCAGGAATTCCTGCCAGTTTGAGGCAATAAGACTGTTCCTAGTGAAAATTATTTGAATAAGGAACATTAGAATCGATTTTTGAATCGTGTAACGATTATTGCTCTTTTAATGTTATTGTTTTGGGACTGCAAATAGCCAGTGTTTGTCGAAACATTTTAACAGTTAAATAAGTGAATTGGCTCAGAATTTGTATATTAATTAACTCGGCTTAGTTTAGCAGTAAAATTATTTTTTAAAGAGGTAATTTTTTAGACATGGTGCTTCTAATTGCTTCTAATTAGAATGCAGTATGAACTGCACTTCGCATCAGAAGCATCGTAGGCAAGCTTAGTCTTCTTTAGTGCAATATAAAACACTTTATAGGTGCCTACGTTTGTAAATATTCTCGCTTTGTATCAATTTAACAGAAAGCCTATTTAAACTTCCATTCGAAACTTGTAGCAACATTATGTTACTACACTTAATCATAATAAAAGCCATTATTTCAACAAATATCCTCATAAAAGTCCATAGGTAACAAAATGCCTGCAGATGCAGACTCTGGAAACAACTTAAAGAGATTTGGCACGGCTTCCGCTGAGTTTGGATCGGCATTACAGTTCGGGCATTATTGAGCCGCGCCAAAACAGTCGAGAGCGTTGTTCATCCTCGCTAGAGGTGTAATGGAGTCATTTTTTGTGATATTATTTTTAGACGAGCGAGCGAGCAGCACGAGCGAGGCGTCTCCGTATCAGCTTGGACAAAATACTTTTATATGTCCGGCTGTTCCTATTACAGTCTTGTCGTGATTAAGCAAAAAGTAGGCGCATATCCTGTTGTTTTCTGTATACCATAAAGCATAGAAAAAAAAGGGGGGCCTCATATATTTTTACTCCGAAATTGACATTTTATTCGGTTGATTTTTATTTTTAGCGTCAACTAGTCAACAAACAAGTAGACAAACATCAATAGAGCACGTAAATAAAAGCTATATGTACAGCCTTGGCCAAAAGTGTTGAGCACCCCTTTTATTTTCCTTTGTAACTTATAAAAAAACTATTATTTTTTAAATTACAAAAATGCACATTGACGTAAAATATGAAAAGGTATATACTCTAACATCTAGACAACTTTAGATAATATCATTTCGAAGTAGCTATTGCTAACTGAAGACTAATAATAAAAATGGACGGGTTTGCAATAAAAGGACAAATTGCATTTTTATCCGTGCAATTATCTTTAACGTCAACGAGTAGCTAGTTATTGAAAGATATTTAATTTTCTTTAATAAAATGATATGAAATGCTTGATTGAAAGTTTAACTTTTATATGGAAAACGTGTGAGTGCTCAACAATTTTAGCCAAGGCTGTACATTGCTTTTTATAAATGAGTCAACATATTTTTGTGTTCCGAAGTATGCTTGTTTCACATTTCATATAATTTCCGTTGAAACCGGCAAAATATAGATAAGGTCGCAAGTAACTTAGGTGTCTGCCAAGTTTAACCTGAATATTGCAAACATTCTGTTTCCCTCCCACTTCACTAAGAATTTTTTTGATAACCCCCCCGGTCTCGCTCACTCGGTTTAATATTTAATGGTAAATGCGTCTAGCCTGCGCTATTTGTTTTTATTTTTATTGCGGATACCTGGTGTTCTAGTATTTTCAGTATCAAAAAGGTTTCATGTTTCATAGAAATCTAACGCAATTTCAATTTTTGTGATATAATTTTTGCACATGATGCTGTTGCAAAAGCCTGTATTGTTTTTTTAGCAAGGTAAAATTGTTAATTTATTAAATAATACTCTTGTATTCAAACTTTTATCTACGAGTACACAGATAAATGCATTTATTTCAAGCTTCAAGAGGCTCATTCAGAGAGAGACACACAATTAAAATAATCAAATTATCAGGATAAATATTAAAATAAAAATTGAATTACAAATAAAAATTTAAAATTTAAAACATTCCAGAATAAATGTTAAGTAACCGTTGGTAAATGTTTAATATGTTTAATTTTTTTTTTTATTTATAACAAAAGAATACAAATCGTGTACTTGAGCTAAAATTTCGCCAAACTGCGAAGCATGCATAGTATGCATGCTTATTAGTATGTATGTGAGCATTATTATTTTTTTATTATTATTTATTCATTAATCATAAGTACAAAAAAGACTTATATAATATTTCGCTCCACAAAACTATTTATAAGTATAACTTTATTTTACTAAACGGTTAAAACTCACGTATTAATTGTCACTTCGGGCGACATGTTTCGCCAGTAAAATAAAGTTATAACATGTCTCACGAAAGTTTAAATTCAAGTATTTATAAGTATGTTTAGTATGTTTAATAAATATTTAGTAACAATGGGCGCATCACCACAACAATCAATGTTATTATGAAAATTTTATAGGTATTATTCGTAGGTTACAGAAGTAACGTAATATTTATATATTTATATATCAATACCATATATAATAACGTCATGAGTTTGAAAATTGAATCATTTTCCAAAACCAACTCAATTTAAATATATAGGCCCATAATAGTATAGAAATTCAAATTCAGTCGATACAAAATGTTAGCTCGGTTTGGAAACACCTACCGCCCACTAACATAGCGGGCAGTAAATACTACTTCAGACATGGTTTAATGAAAATAAATGTATACGCTTCATCTAGCGTCCATGCTTGAATGTAAATAAACGCACCTACAGAATGATACAAAAGTTTTTATACCTGCGTGGTACGTACGTATCATTGGTAAGGATCAATGTCCACTTCCATTACCTATATCGATGCAAGCGTATGTATTATGTGAAATTTCAGCGTATGTTATTACAAACAATACCCTATGTTTATGTTCTGTAATAACTAGTTGGACATCGTTCCCCGCAGTTTACCTACAGTGCCTGTCTGTTTGAAATTAGTATAAATTTAAATAGAGTTAATAACATTTGAAAAGTGACATATGAACAGTAAAATTGTAATATTATTTTTGGGTTTGGTATTTGTAATCAATGTTTGTCAACCTTATAATAAAATTGAAAACTTAATGATATGACAACTATCTTTATTTTCAGTAGGTATAGGCACCTAATATTTATGTTATAACTAGCTTTTGCCCGCGACTTCGTCTGCGTAGAACTCGGTCCATATCAACTTCTATACCGTATTACGCCGTCACCGGGTACTGCGGGCCGGGCAATCTCACTAAACATTGCGCACGCCGGCTCAACGCGCCCACATGAAACACATGACAGAGGATTTAATATTATGGATGTAGATCAAGTAACGTAGATGAAAATTAATATGATGCAGGTGCGGAAAAAACTTCATACGCATCAAGTATGGAAACGAAAACGCGAGTGTAGCGAGCGCGAAATGTTTCAAAAATTATGACGCAAGTGCGGAAGAGACTTGATACGCCTCAAGTAATGTAGGTAGATGAAAACGCGAGCGTAGCGAGCACGAAATATTTCGAACACTACGATGAAGGTCTGGAAAATACTTCATACACGTATCAAGTAGCGTAGATGAAATAATTTCGAACGTTACGACGCAAGTGCGGAAAAGACTTCATACGCATTAAGTAAAAGATGAAAAAAAGACGAAAACGCGAGCATAGCGAGCGTGAAATGTTTCGAACATTACGATGCAGGTGCTGAAAATTCCATCAAGTAATGTAGCACGAATGTAAATAATTTTTAATCATTTGCAAGCCTGCTTACAGGTTAGATAGACTGTAGTACTGTAGAACTTTGAAAGCTATCTTAGCAAATAAATATTTCTAAGTGCCAAAGTATTTCAATTTTGTTTTATTTTATACGCAATTTATAGTACCTATTAATTGCTCTAAGAGTAACAGACATTCGAACTAAATCTGTCATAATAAAGGTTGACACACACATAGTTAAAGCTCGGCACCAGACCGGCGCGGCCTCACCTCACGTAAATCCAACGCAAGCACGGAACCGCATCGTGCCTCAGCAGCGCCGAGGTGGCCGCGTGGCGGTGCCGCGCTTGCCGCGAGGTGTCCACTGGTTGAGGGCTTTTTACGTTTGAAGTAGGCCGTTTCGCCTGCGTCTGTTCACCATGGCTGGTGGTCCTGTCCCGAGCAGGGGCGATGCCGTCACGTAGTGGATAATGGCTGGAGCACACCGCTGCATCCGCACTCATCTGGTTTGCCAAAACCTTAACTGTGCGTTGCAGTATGAAGTTTCTAACGAAGAACGGGCGGCGCCGGTCTGGTGCCGAGCCTTTATGTGTGCGACCACCTTAATTATTATATTTTATTGAGCCTAAAATGTCCCACTGCTGGGAAAAGGCCTCCCCCCTCTTTTTCCATTCCTCGCGGTCTTGTTTATCTGCCCAGTCTCCTTTTTAAAGAGTCCAAATTATCACGCCACCACCGGCGTGGTCTACCGCGTCTCCGTTTTGAGTCGTGGGACATCTACTCTGTGGACTTTTTGGCCCACAGCTAATTCGGCATCCGGTAGACGTGTCCAGCCCAGTCCCACTTTAATTGGGTTGTTTTCCGAGCTACGTCAACTATTTGAGTTTTGGAGCGCAGTGTGGTGTTCCGGATTCGATCCACCAACTTTACACCTAATATGCTGCGCTCCATGGCTCGCTGGCAAACCCCGAGTATGGATTTCTGGGCCTCTGTCAAAGACCAAGTTTGTGCACCGTAGGTGAGAACTGGAAGTATGCTCATGTCCATGAGCCTACTTTTAGGTGAAAGAGGTAGGTCGCCTTTCATTGGGTGATTCATAGACCAATAGCTCTTCCAGGCGTTTACTGTCCTCCTATCGACCTCTTTTTCTTGTCTTTGTCGACAATCTTAATAGCTCATCATAATCAAGTGGTGGCGAAATTACTCAGTTTATAACTACGGTGGAAAGAATAAATAAATCATATCTAAATCATGCAAATACCTATTTTATCTTGCCACTTTAAGACTCAAATTAGTAAATTGTGCAAGTGTAGTTCTACATTAGCTTCCTTCAACTTTAACGAATGACATCTGTATACTGACCAAGGGGCTGACACGCTTTGCTAGAGAAAGAGAGTCTTATTGCGATTCCTATAAGAGAAAATAGAAAAGAGTGGCATGTTTTGTCCCTATCACCGACAGAACATTTTTTCATGCTCGGGTTATAGGCAAAACGCAAACTTCCATAAGCAAATACATTGGACATGCAAACCGGCCAAATTGCGTAGTACAAATTATGTATGAAAATTAGCAAGTATGAGAAAGACATAACATCGGTCGCTTGTTGGCGCATCTATAACTAAAGAGTTTATATTATATCTATGATCTGTATATTGACACTTGACACACGTCTCTGACATGTCAAACGTCAAATAATATCGTAACATTTACAAATGTCTAGACTCACCTCACCATACGTCCCAATTGTATCTTGAACCTGAGATTCGTGAAAACTGTGAGCATGTTCGGAGGTCAGGCTTTCACTGGTTCTGCAGAGACGAATTTTCGTGGGCATTGTAAATACCTAACATGGATCCGGTTCATAGATTGGAAGTTGAATCTAATTTATCAGTTTGAGGGATTATTTCCAGGATAAAAAGTATCCTATGTCCTTCCCCGGGTCTCAAACTATCTCCATACCAAATTTCATCTAAATCTGTTCAGCGGTTTAAGCGTGAAGAGGTAACAGACAGACAGACAGACAGACAGACAGACAGACAGACAGACAGACACACTTTCGCATTTATAATATTATAGTATGGATTAAACAAGTTTTTTTGTACTACTCCAATAATTCAACAAAATATAATTGATACTTTGTATAAATTTATATTGCACAATTTATTTCAAGACAAAAAGAAGAGGCAGAAAATATCTTTTTTTTTAATATGAAGAATGTAAAACGCAACAAATACCAGATTGACTGTAAAAATGATTATTTTATTGAAGATCTTTATATAAAATGTGTCGATAGAAAATTTTCAACATGTATACTTTTTCAATTCCGTATATTTTCTATTTTCTTCAGAAATAACGGGGTACACGGGGTCCGCTTACCATCAGATGGACCGTACGCTTGTTTGCCACCGTCCTTGTATAAAAAAAACTCGCTCCAATAACATCTCGCCGTCGTTATCCACAAAAGCAGATTTTATCCCAAGACTTCCACATTACTATGTTGTTGAAGCATTTCATTTACTTCTATTTCCAAAGTTTATTTTACCCGCATTCAGTTCGCTTTATCTTTTAATCCTAATTGATTTTTATTTATACTTAATGCGTTTCGAGATAATCTAAACTAAACAGAGCGGCCACTTGAAATTACCACAATAATTCATGGTTCAAGTACTAGCAATAGCTTAGACAAAATTAACTTTTTGAGACTGGCAACATCAAAGAAAACCGTAAAGAGATCCGACGTAAGTAGTTTTCTACGAATTTGCAATTTATGACACTACGTGGCGCTTAACTATTATGCTTGACTGTTGGTGTTCAATTACAATGTACGTTTCATGTTCGAAGACATAAAACATAATGTGATAATATTTCTTAGAACGCTGTATTACCGCACACACAGTATTCATAAGGTAATAAGATATTTTCCTGACATTGCACTTGCCTTGACTGTTGTAGAATAAATTGAAGAAACGTAATTAAGGGCCCTTAACGATTCAAAAACGCCTATTTAGACTTGGTACCCGATTATGTGTGTTAATTGACACGTATCTTGACATTTTCTTTTTACACGACTGCCCAAAAAAGGAGTGTAATGTTTTCAGGTTTCATGTATGTATGTATGTATGTGAACTTTTTTTGTTCCCCTAGTACTTCTCAACGCCTTAACCGATTCAGATGTGTGAGCTATCGTTGGAATTCTTACGTCATCCCGGGTGACATAGGATATGTGACGTTGCAATAAAAACAATATGGCGGACTGTAGACTCAATTTTGTGTGTTCCGTAAAAAAAAATTTTTCTATCCTTAGCAAGTGAGGTATCAAAATGAAGCATTTGAAGAGACGATTCCAAAAAAATATATAATGTATGTGTTTCAAGCAAAAAAGTTCGAAATAAAATAATAATTATAAAAATTAAAAACACGACTGCACTAAAAAGATAGGGGCCTGATATTTTGGTTTTACTTGTATGTAGTAGGTCCCCCGACTACAAACAAAATATATTTCCTTGAGTTCTTTATTAGGAAACTTGTTTTCATTATCTTTTTAGTGCAGTCGTGTTTTTAATTTTTTTAGGTATACTCTCTAGTTAAGGACTTTTTCGTCAAAAATCTAAAAAATTGGTTCCGGGCAGATAGCGGTAGCTCGTTTGGCTATCACTTGCTATTTTTCTTAAGAAAAATGAGAGTTTAGAAGCTAAAACAAGATACTTTTATACGGATTCCATTCAAAAAATATATCTGAGTCAATATTGCTCCTGTAAACATCGTGTTTTAAGCGGGTGTAAGCAATATGTGCTGGTTATATGAGTTATAAATCTCGTCTTCCAACCTCCATAATCAGCTTTATTAAGTATCACATTTAGCGTGCGAATCCCTGTAATCGTTGCACACGTTGCACGTGACAAAGCAAATTGAATTATTAATGAGCACTGAATTTAAACTAGATGTTATTTTACCTCGCGCTTTGAATCCCGAACAAGCATTGTCTTAGATTGCGAGAGAAAATGGTACAGTCAGGTTCACTGATATATACACATTGTTGTAACCCTATTACAAGGGAGAAGGAGTGCAAAGGCAGGAGTTCGTATATTAATGAATTGGAGTGTACCTCTTTCTTATGCATGGCAATGCCTGTGGCGAGATTAAGTTCGCTCGAAGACTCCTGAAACAGTTAATATTATAAGCATTAGGTACGTAGTGCTGAAAGAATGCAATAGATGTGAGATGCTTTTTATTTAGACTTAAACTTTACTGTGAACTTGAGGAAGTGAACGAAGTAACGTTTTGGAATAATAGAGAATCATTTATTTCAAGTATCATAGACCTTTTAAAAAACATGTGTACAGTAATTGAACTTACGTAGATCAAAATAAATTTATACAATGTTTCTCGTTTTTCATTTCAGTTGCACCTTAGCTGATTGTAAAACTTTTGCTGCTCTGGCGTTGGCGTTTACAGGATCCGGTCTTCATAGGATTCCTGCTCCATCTTCACATCCAAATGGTCTTATATGTCTTCTCGAGCCTCTCACCCTTATTGAGACCGCTCTTATAATTGAAATCTGTACTTTTACTTTCAACCAATACATTACTTGTGAATATGCATTTCCCCATTTCGTATTTAATTTTGATGCGGTTTTTTTTATAAAGTTGTTATATTCTATCCCTAATGCTCCATCGCATGAGATGACAAGTGGAGTAAAGGAGGCTCTTAAATCTTCTGCTGCTCGGTCATATTTGGTGTGTTTCTCTCGGCTATGTCTCTGTGCTGTTTGTTGCCATGTGAGGTTGCTGTAAGAAGAAGCGTCGGCATTTATTATGCGAACATCGAAGAACGCTTTCCTTGCAGGTTCCCAAACACTGTTTAGTAACAAGTCTCCTATGAGGGCCGGTTGAGTATTACTTGCGTCACGCATTATGGGTTCTGTTGTACCTGTTCCCCAGGCTAGTTCAGCCCATTGTTTACAGTCATCTCTATGTTGATCATGACCTTGTTTTATTAGACCACCTTTTTTGCAATTAAGTGCGTGGTTTAGATCGAAGTTATTCTCTCCGCAACCATCGCAGGCTTGAGGGAGGCTGGTAGGTTCATGAGCATATCGAATGGCTAGGGCATCCTTAAACTGGAATAATTAGTCTACTTTTCTTTTGCGCATATCAAATTTTTCTACTGACTTACTTTTCTTAGCGAAAACTATAGATGGTGCTTAGTGGAACAGTGGTCAGTCAGGATTTTAATGATGTTTATCTACGTGGGATCCGATTGTTTCCTAAAGACTATTGTACACTAGGGCATGTGTCGTATTTAATCTAAATTAATTTATCAAATAGATAAGCAGTCCTGTTCCTTGTTGTTTCATCATCATCATCATCATATCAGCCGAAAGACGTCCACTGCTGGACATAGGCCTCCCCCAAAGAGTGCCACAATGACCGGTCTTGCGCCACCCGCATCCAGCGGACCCTCCTCCTTGTTGTTTACATCGCATATTTTATTTCGGTGAATATAACAAAAATCTTGTATATTTTTGGAAAAACCAACTTTGCTATTCTAGGGTATTCCAATTTTACTATGCATAAAACTAGTTCCAACTTGATCAGATCTAGACATCAAAACGTGCTCAACCAAATAGATTGAAACGTTTCAGTGCTCACTTTATTGCGAGGTCTTCGTCTGTAGCGAGCCGTGAAAGTGGAGCAAGCTTCGTGAATTGAGCTACCTTCGTACATCAGGGATATAAAGTCAGCATTACCTATTACATGCATGAACATGAACATCGAGAAATCTCATGCTTCCAAACCAGAGTCAATAAGGAGTAGGTAGTTAAGTAATTAGAACTCGGAGCTTTCTCAGGTTTATGCAATCAATATTGTTGGAGCCGAAGGCAAGGTTTGCAATTGTGTTTTTTTTTAAATATGT
Organism: Cenopis cana; assembly: GCA_951800055.1. Taxonomy (NCBI): domain Eukaryota; kingdom Metazoa; phylum Arthropoda; class Insecta; order Lepidoptera; family Tortricidae; genus Cenopis; species Cenopis cana. The sequence continues at coordinate 15,715,328 of OX637480.1, forward strand.
ATTTGTGGCGCAAAGGACGCGTCAAGCTACGGTGTAGTTGTAATATAAATATTTTATTTGATGCTAACGGACAAAACTTTATTAACTCGCCTTGGAATAAACTCTATTCTTTTTGGCCTTGATAATAAAGAACATAATGTACTGTTTACACAAGAATAATTGTTAATATGATATCGAATACGAGTAGGAATGTATGTACAGTATACTACAAAGATATGTATGTACACTGTTTCATCTTATTGCATTTTATTAACTGCTATTAAGGTCCACACAATTTTCTTCTGAAAAAATCTTTAACGGCTACCTATTAAGCAAAAAACTTTTTTAATAGAAAACTATCTTGCATCAAATATTGACCTCAGTAGCCTAACCTCTCTATAAAATAAGTAGTGTCCAGCATTATAAAAGCATACAATAAGTGTCCGCCATAAAATCTATACAAGGCTTGTCATGAAACAAAATACAGTCGATTAAATTTTAAACGCTGTTTTATGTCTTCTCTTTGGCGTGAAACTATATTATTAGTTGATTTTACTGGTTTGTAATATTATTTGATTTATTGTTACAGCAATATATTCTAAAGTTTATTTTATTGTGACCTGTCTAAAAATAGTTTTTATAATAAACAATAAAGTTAGTGTAGTGTAACTGTAGAAAAAAATAGGTTTTACTGGTTTCGGTTAAAAAGAAAAAAAAACTTTAGTAATACATATTTGAAAACATGTCTATGCCTATCATCCTTCAATTAATAATATACCATGTTGTGTCGGTCAGAGTCGTTTTCAAATTTTTTTTACATAGTTAAGGGCTTTAATTAAAACAAAACTTAACTATTCCTTTGTGTAACGATGACTAATATATTTTGTATGGCTAACTTTCGTTACACAAAGGACGCGATCGTAATTTTGTTTTCATTAAGCCCTTAACTATGTATTTAAAAAAAAAACGACTCAGCTAGCAATTAATTAGCATCAGCCGTGTATAAGCAAGATAATAATAAATAAATAAGCAAAGTTAACACTATCAGTATAGTATGTAAGTAATTTTTATTTGTCTCGTAAACATAGGTTACAGAATGGTGGTGTAAGAGGTACTAGGTATACATTAATATTCAGATTCAGATTCAGATTCATTTATTCACAATATAAGATTACATTATAAATTACATGTCAATTTACAAGAATCTCTATTGTGATCGTCAATAAAAATAAATACAAATAAAATCAATGAATACAATACAATCAATGAATACAATATTAATATGTATTCTGTATAACATGGCATGGTTAGAGTAGGCTCAGACTTACCGACGCGGCAGATTTAATACAATGAAACAAATGTGAAATAATGCTCCATTAAGTATGTTTTAGGAAAAAGTTTGTAGTTTGAAAGAGCTTTAAAACAGTATTTTCTCAGAACGATATTGAAAACGAGCAAATATGTATGTATATGTATACTTAAAAGTAATATCTAACCTAATATTTCTAATATTATATTAGTGTATGTGGAACATAAAATGAAAAAAAAACTGCCTTATTAATTGATTTCTTACTACTAGCAATCTGTGTGCTGTGAATACCGCATGCTCGGGGTCACGGACGCCATTTCACAGGGTAAGGGTGAGGCTAGACAGACCTAGTGTCAAGTTCAGGTTAGCTAACACAGCTCAGTATTAGTTAGTGGTTTTATGTGTACTGTAAGCTTATAATGTCCAATATTGCAGTCGAAAGTATAAAGAGTTACTGAACTTCCAACGTAAAGTTACTGAGTTATCTGAATTTATCGTACAATAGGGTATTAAACTAAGGTAAAAATAAATTATTTTTTACTTGACTAATAAAAGGTCTAACCAAAATACTCGAAAAACATCAATTATTAATTTATTTTAGCTAATTGAAGGATTTTTATAAGCATAAAGATTTAAAAAGGACGCTGATTTGAACAAACCAATTCACACTGTCTTAGTGACGTCACTAAGACAGTATTTCCCTACAAACTTCATATTAACAAATAGTTTTTGACATTTAATAAAAAGTTGCTGATTTGACTATGAGTTTAATACCGTATTACTAACATATATGGTGTACCGACGTAATTATAATAGTTAAATGATATTTAATGTTATTATACCCATAATTATATATACCTAATGTAGTGGGATTAGGTTAACAGCCACACCACTAAGAAAACGAGAGATTTGGCTAGCGTTAGGTTAGGCGTGGTTAGGGTTACGTTGTGGGTTATGCATCGATTTGGATGTAGTTTGTACCAATCAGACACAAGTGCTACACGTCTAGACTTTTCCTCTAAAAATGGAATCCTAAAATTACAAACATTAACCTGCCACGATCACTTCTAGCTTCCATTTAGTACCTGGTACCCACAATGAGTTCGATCAAAGCATTTATCCGTGTATCCGACCCTTAAATATTCATGACCGTAATCGTAAATATCATAAGCCGTGCGTATATAAAGTACGCGGCAAGCGTAAATCTTTGGGCCGATCGTAAAACGCAACCACATTGTGCACGTCAAACTACTAGTACGGGGAAAAAGGTCGCATGTCGCGCTCACGTCAAACGCGAAATAACGTCGCATGTGTCGCCCGAATATGACAAACCACAAATATGATCCCCAGAGCAGCAATCGCACGTGAAATTAAATTCGTACATAAGGTTTTGTGGAAATAATACCAAATCAACTGAACAACAGTGTTCTAAATTCAAAAACAAAAATATCCGAGAAGAATTCTTTATTTCAACTACAACCACAAAGCTTGTCGTTGTTCACTGTATTCCGGAGAAAAAAAAAGTAAATGCCATCATAATAATTCCCTTTCTCAACCCGATTAAACCACAAACCGCGTCGCAGCGTTCCTCGTACGTATATTTTTTTACTTACAGCATTTTGCATCAGACGTAGAAGTATTGATTGCATTGCTCAGAATGAGACCGCAGTGCCGGTTTTCGATTTCAATTATTCAGATGCTACAGACATAATGTATTTTGAGCCCTCCGTCGGAAATTTAAGTTTTTAATCTGCTTTAAAATGTACCGCGAATATAAAATTGGAATTGAAACGGCAGCCTGCTAAATAAATAAATAAATTGCTGTAGTGAGAAAAGCTTTCACATGACAAAATCTTCATCTGTGTGTGGTTTTTGACACGGTGTTCATAAAAATATTTTTAAATATGTAAACATATCTTTAAAAAACTTTTTTCGAATAAAGACATAACATTTCACGCTCTTCTTATAAATAAACTCGCTATAAGTGGTATAATCAAACTGCCTCTTAATTTTTTTATAATCACCCCACCAAAGTCCACAAAAAACAGAATGGTAGGCAATTTCAACCGAAATAAGTAACGTTTGACATTTCTGGCTGAGCAGTTAAAACAGTAATTACGGAACCCATCTAACGTTTCCCCGGGGTGTTCTACTAAAGCGTAATTTACGCCGGACGAGGGGTGCATAGAAAAAAAAAACAGTGACATCTACATGTCTCACGAAACCGACGACGCGACTCATTTCTGAGAAGACAAATTACGGAATCCGGGCCCGAGAAAAAAGCAGCAATTAACCGTGGTATAAGAATAACCACCTATTTCGGTAAACGATCATTTCGCTCGTTATTTTAGGTTGTTTACGCTTTTTGTCGACGTATGGCGCTGGAACTCGACAAATTTTATACGTGTGTCACATCAAACGTTTTGCGGAGAAGTTATCTAATGAGCATTTTGTTTTAAGACTTGAGAATAAAACTATCGTATTTAATTTGACTGCGCAGTTCTCTGAAATATACGGGTTTAGTTTAATTGTTGTTGTCAAAAGCTGTCATATAAAACATCGATTATCGTTCATATCAAAACAAATCTCATTTTACACCGCGAGCGCATGCCACCACCAATTTCTTTTGTTTAGATCACGATCTTATTAAAGCGCGTGTAACATAATACGAGAAGAATTCCAAAATAAAGTAAACGATAAATGAATACATCGTTAAAGTACGAAGCGTAAGCACCAGAGTGGCAATAACAAATACCACTGCGGCTAATATTAATGCGGCGTGAGCTGCAGGCATGCATTCGTTAAGTTGGAGGTACTGGTACATTCCGTTCATTGCCGTCTTCAATAACCAACCATGTTTCTAAAATGAGTTAGGTACCTGTATTGGAATTACGTATTGGATAGTTGTTACTGTTCTCGGCAACGGAACATCGCTAATTAGAAACCTAAATCGAAGAAGTTATTATCTGATGACAGACAATGTTCTAGTATGATCATCCTCCAGCCCAAATTTATAGTTTCCTAAAATCAATTAAAATACGAGTACGATACAGGCCATTAATCACCTTACAAATAACTTCTAAAGAAATCTTAGGTATAATGTAAAGTGGTGTAAGAAGAGAAAAAAATGACATAAATGTGAAATCATTGACCGGTACTGAAGTTATCTGACAAAACTCTATGGATGTATCTACACATCAAAGTCTGTCAGATATTTTTTTCAGATATTATTGCGTTTGGCTGTACAAACCAGCATGGGATGATTTATCTTATTATTAACTGCACTTTTTTGCTCTGACGCTACTAATAAATTGGCTTGCGCAAGGGTCTCCATATAAACACGATTTAAAACGCTGTAAAATATAGGTAAAGTTGTAGAATTTATAACCCGACAACCCGTTGAAAAGTAAACCGTGAAACGAGAGCCAGTTCGCGCTTGTAATAAAATAATAAAGTGATAAAAAAATAAATCTCAGCACCATGCACGTTTGAAGCGATGAAAGCTTTAAATTGCCTTTTTCATTTCACCCATTACTGGCAATAATGTTTCCGAAACGCACTTTATTGCTGCTTTTAAAAATGCTGTAAACATGCGAATGTCACATTTAATTATTTAAGTTGTTGCAATATCTTTACATTAAACAATATACGTGAATATTTTCAGCAAGTGACATAATGTAATGTTAGTGAGGACTCCAGGCACTCTTAGTCACGCTCACATAAAATCCGTTATAAACTGAAGTAACATTATGAATTATTATCAAACCGCCCGGTTAGTAATCAAAGTCAGTGGGACCGTAAAGCGGCTTAGATAACCGATGTCAATTAATTATGAAGGCAAAATGCAGTGTAATATAATCAGTACTTTATCACTCCCGACAGAACGGATCGTTTGTCACTTGTTTCGCCCACGGCGCTTCTTCTTGGGACATTCGTCACATCAAAAGATAACTAGACACGATTTGAACCTTATCTCTCAGCCTTTAAAGGAGATATTTCTTCTATAGTAGCTCATTAACTAATGTGAGGACAGCCAGAGATGGCCTTATCTGGTTTCGTTTAGTGAAAAAATGGGTCATTTGAACTTTAAAATCAAACCCTACGATCAAGGATTTAATTAATGAGAAAAACCGGACTCGAGACTTAAAGTAAACATTTTGGGTTTATTTTTAGTTCTCAAAATGGCAATCGTGTAACTTGAGACGACTAAATATCGCTTTAAAATCAACCGTTATTTTTGCCTTACTGATAAAGAATTTAATTTAAGATTGTAGGACATAAATGATTGTAAAACTGATTACAGTAATTGCGTTTTATTGTTATACCTAATAAAAAAGTAACTGAGCGCATTGCAATTTATGTCTGAACTAAAAATATGTTGTGAAGTATATGAAAATTCAAATTACGATCCGTATTGTGAAGAAAAAATTATGTACTGGTGAAAGTAGTTATAGCTTTGTTGAAGGCAGAAAGACATACAATATGTTATATTATAAATTTTATTTTATCAATTATAAATGGAATGAAATTTCAAGTGCCGATATAATATGCAGGTTCAAAGAACCGTGACATTTTTCTTTAGCTCGTATTTGGGTACCGAAAGCCGACAGCAATGTATGCTCGTATATACATAGCAATTACATCGGCTTTTACGTCCTCTTTAGCTGGAATATCCTTGTCCTTGAGTGCGACAAGAATGCAGTGCATGCTTTCGGCTCCCACAGCCAGCAACCGCTAAAGAAAAGAATTCAAAACTCTTTAAACAACCATTCAAATTAGCTAAATGCGTTCAGCACAAAGCCCCGCGATAAGCAAGCAAAGAGTAGTGGAAAGGGACTGAAAATAAAATTTGTCTTATAACTTGATCATTTAATTTCACTTACATTTTCTTATAGCCTATTGTCAAATAAAACGTTCTAATAGGATTTATATATTTCTATTTAAACGATATTTTATATCAAATATTCCTATTTAGATGTCTTGCCAAAATTGACATGTTTTTGTGTCATTTATAGTATAGTTGAATGCTCTTATGATAAAAATATTCCAAACGTGAACAAAATATGGAGCGAAGCTGATAAAGTCCCAACTGTCAGTTATTGTATTTTCTTTCATCATAAACATTTTCGTGTCTAAAAAAGAGTTGTCTCTCAAGTTCCGGCGCAGACAGTCGGCGACAAATCTCGAAATAGACAACAGATGTAGGTATCGTTTGCAACCATTCGTCGCACAACATGCGCGCTCAACCGTTGACAGATTGGAAGGTTTAAAATTAGAACAACCATTATTTATTCGGAATGTGAAAATTAATGATGGCCCGTCAATTTAGATTTACCTGGCTGTCATGATTTTAGTTTTAGCACATATTTAGTGTTACATTGCACTTAAAATACTTAGGACGTATTGAGAAAACAAATGTTCTATTTTGCGTAAACGCGCGCTAAACGTCTACACGAGATGAAATATTGTGACTTTGAATTCGATTTGACTCGCAGTATCGTAGCAATTCAATGTCAGTTTTATCGATGTGTTTTACTGGTGACAAAGTTTCGACGTCGGTTGTAAAGTATACGGTCTTGGATATTTACGAGCGTGTACGGTCGGCTTCGGCGAGATGTGTAGCACGCGTCGGTCGCCCTTCCCACGTGCGATATTCAAATATTTTAGTTTATGCAATGTGCTTTATGGGTAACATCGGCATCGCGATCTGGCGTTCTGACAGAAGGAACGCAAGGGAATAGTGTTAAAGTCTATTTTTACTCGTATTGCAACAAACCATTTATCCGATGCACGGAAACATTGATGTCAGATGCGGACAATAACGTAGATCTTCAATTTCTTGGAAAATGAGAATTTGACGGTGCATTGTGGGCAGAAACACAAAGAGATTTGTAATCTAAGGAAGATAAAGTAAACTGTTATTTAATAAAACATAATTTCATTCAGAGACATGACTGGTGCATAAGACGCATAATAATATTATAATGAAAACGGGATAATATTTAATATATATTTCAGACATAAATAAACTACTGTAGGTTTTAAAAAATAAAAGACATAACACGTAACTGTTAACGTGGTGAATTATTGTCGTAAAATCCTCAACAACTATGATCTGAAAAAATTTAACGTGGGTTAAATTATGTTAGAGAAATGTAAAATAATCTTTTTATTTACTTGAGAAGCCCTATTATTATTACGTCATTTAATTTATAATTTCGATGACACATGGTTGTTAACTTTCTATGGAAGTTGTCATGTGTCAAATATTTGAAGTAAGAAATCACAACGTATAGGTATTAGGTAGGTGATCGTAAGCGGTGTTCTTTAAATCTGATTGTATGGAAAGTTTGAGAAGTTTCTATGGGATGACAGTTGCTGGCGCCATTTTTAACATTGATCGGTCTGTAATCGTAACTTCGAGCAACCCGCCCTTAATGATGTTCCACGAAAATATATTTCATGTAATTTTTATAATTAAAATAAAACTTTAGGAAGCGCTCAGAACGTTGAGATTCACTTCCTTCGCAGCCAAGTGTCATGATCATAAACACAAACAAAGCGTATCTTGGAAAGCCGTGAAAGAAAACACTCTTTGGTGGATTAGTTTTCCGTCAAAATTCGAGGAAATTTCCTTACTGTTCTCGCCATAGCATTATCAATACAGTGCCGTAAATTGGAGTTAATTTAGGAAAAAATGGGGATACTTTGATTTTAGAACACTTATATAATCATCACTAACTAGGTCTAGTTTGATTCAGTTTAGTAAATAGAAAATTTACGAAGCCATTGACCCCATGTTAACCAATAAAAAAATAAAACACTGCATAAAAAGTATATCCTATTTGCTGGAGAAAAAAGTAAGTAGGTATACTCGTATTAAAATCACAGCCACACCATTCAGTTGTTTGATAGCTAGACAAGTATTCTGAATGTCTCCTATTCCTACGAGTACATAGTCACGCAATGCTACAATTCTTCTCACAGCACGATGGTCGTATATACTCTTCAAATGTACATTAAATCCGACACTGTGTTCCGAGTCAGTGTTATTTCACTACACTGTTATTACACCAGTGATACAATCACACGCCCACCTCCATATTAAAATACATGTGAATATTGTTCGTGCCTCAGCTGTTTAGGGGAATAATTCATCATTGTCAAATCGTTGACTCGATCGTTTAAATTCACGTCGTGATTTAAATTCATTTTGATCGGTTGGAATAGGTAAGGCTATTAAACGGACACTTGATGTAAATAAATCTGTTAGTTTTGTTTGTTCAACCGTTTGATATTGGAGTTTTATGTGAGTTCAATCCTCAATCGATAAATAATACATTTTGTGTATAACATAATAAAATGTGACTTTTGTTATGGGTTCTCTATTTAAATATGCTTCTATAAAAGATGTAATTTAGCAACATTCAAAATGATTCATTAAATAATATTTTTATTATCTCAGAGTCAATATTGAAACGCGCGAGTAACCCAAGTTATTTTAAATATTAAATTTTCTCGCGCGACGTAATTTCGTTCTCGAGAAAGTGTCTCAGCAATATAAAAGATGCCGTTGCTCGCATAATGCTGTACGGGGAGTATTATTTTATTACCCATAGAATACTGCAGACACGCAACGTCTACGATATCGAAACTCAATATCCGTTCGATACATATGTTAGATTCCACATTTCCTCCCCAAGCACTTTACCGCATTTACTCCAGTTGTATTTTCAAATATCAACCTTTAAGATTTCCAATATCGTATTAATCCTTGATGTCGTACCTACATGGGTTATTGTTGAGGCACTTGCAAATGGCGTCTCGGATTGAGTACGAAAATAACTGGGACTGCGTGTCTTTCGAAGTGAATAATGTTTCATTGAACATAAATCTTATGACAGATTTACTTCATACATTTTTGTTTCTAGCGTAATCAATTTAACTTAAATTGCTGTGTAAAATATTGAACTGCTTATTATCTTGTTCAATAATTAGAAAAATGGTAATGGTAACCTACATGTTTTTACTGGTTTTTAATTTTTTAAATATGTTTGAAGCAGATGCTGAATGCCAGACCGTTTAAAAAGTTGTCAAAGCTTGACCCATTTCTCGCAGTTTCATCTTTAATTGATAAAGTAGACAAAATGATAATCAATATGAGTCAACCAGCTGACGCACAATTTTAAACTTTTCGTCAAAAGGGTACTTCCTATCTTTAACGTCATTATATAACTTATTTATCCTTATTCAATCTTCATTTAATAGGAATTCGGACATAATTGTTTCTTTTACTTTCTAGGTAATATCATGCCAAATCATACAATATGCATAATATGTAATTTATATTGGGTTTCTTTTAGTTGTTAGTTGCACCGCCAACAATTTTTCTGCGTCGCCTTAAGGTTCACTGATAGAGAATGCCATACGGCATTTAAGTCAGCCTTTTGCACAATAAGGTTTTTGTGCAATAAGGATTAAATAAATAAATGCATATTGAATGAGTAATTAAGTGTATTTATGCTGCACCGTAATGTCCATCATTCGCGTCCTCGTTTAGACTAGCTTGCCCTAAAAAGCGTCCTTGGGGACTGTCGAACGTGCTTCAGTCTCTTCGGAACATGCGAGTTTTTTCTGCATTCCCACTCTACTTTTGTACCAATTACGTGCGATTAATACGGTCGCAGCATTAATGGAAACTTTAAATAATTTTCAAAGTACTTAAGATGTACTTACTTACTTTACTACACCGGCTTATCAACCCGAATTGGATCTAGGTCCTCGACGAGTTGACCCCAGCGCGCTCTCTCTTTAGCGATCTCCTCCCAGTTTTCTTTATTCAGGTCTATCTCCACGTTTTCACTTCATTGGTATTTAGGCCATAATGGCCACATAGATAGCCTTTCGACTGCCATGTCTACCGGCATCCTTAAAAGTACCTACCTTTTTTGTAATTCGCTTCAAATACAGGTAGAGATTTGAATACATGTCTGACAGTTTGTGGCTAGCTATTCCAAGCAGTTTCGCATTTTAATTTGCAAAGTGATTTCGCGTGCTCGTTTCGGTTGTTTAACTGCGCAAGCGATTTTCTTTGATCAACTCCCTTCGTTTGTAAAAACTCGATGTTAGTTGAATCATATACATAACTTCGCGTCTTTCCTGTGGATGTGGACATGACTAAAGTTAAGATTATAAACGCAAATTATTGGTAAGCCTCATAATTTGCATAAACGGCGTCACTGTTTTCTATAAATGTATAATACCATTACCTACTTCGTACAACAAGCCCTAACAATCACTGGAGGGACATTTTTTATTTATAACTGTGTTTGACTCAGTTATTATACCATTATAATGAAATTCGATTTTCAAAGTTTTGGTAATAACAGGGGGTCTGACTCCGTTAGTTCGCCGCGCCGCTGCAAGTACAACCGTATATAGGTTGATGTCTATTCATTGGCTGCTGCGCATTGCTACCGGACGCTTGCGTCGTCGCGTCATTCTGTTGGTGTGGTCAAAGTTCTGTTATGTTACTGTTGTGTTGTGCTGCGTTTATGTATTTATGTATAAATATAGAATTTAAAAAAGTTTTGTAGAAACCACTAATAATATAATTTTTTAAGGCCTATCCATACCAGACATCCCATACTTCTATTTATGTGCATTGATATTTTTTTCAGTTTCCGGTTACTACCGGTGGTAGCGGTACAGACCCAATTTCAATGAAAGACCGCAAATCGATGTACAGTTTAGCCATTTAGCACACGCATACTAGCGGTCAAAACAAAGTTTTTGACCCGCAGTTCCTAAAGAAATTTCCCTTAGGAGGGGAGTGCCGAGACATTCTATTTTTTGTATGGAAAACAAAAAAAAAATCAGAAACCTATCGTGTGTGGTATCGTATGAAAGGGTTTTTTGAGGCTATTCTAAAAATATACCACATCATTACATGTCAGCCATTTTTTTATAATTAAATCAAAAATAATTTTCGTAACATACCAAGTTTGAGGTCCTCCAGACATGATATGGCTGATTTGTATTATGTACACCACAAATTATGCGTTATATCGTCATATCTAACCTCAAAAAAGCAATTTTGAAATGATTTTCATTAAGTTTTTTTTTAATTTTTCAATATTACTAAGGAACGCGGTTCTACTTCAAAACCTATTTTACGTGACACGATAAGTTTCTGAAAAAAATATTTTTTTTTCCATACTAAAAAAAGAATGTCTTGGCACTCCCCCCCTAAGGGAAATTTTTTTTGGAACTGCGGGTAGGTTTCTGAAAAAAAAATCCATACAAAAAAAAAAATGTCTTGGCACTCCCCCCCCCTAAGGGAATTTTTTTTAGGAACTGCGGGTCAGAAATTTTGAAATGGCTAAACTGTACATCGATTTGCGGTTTTTTTAATCGTACGGCATACACTACTAGGTATGGAGTGCCCCTCCAATTTATTATTTTTTAGCTAAAGCTCTGGAATGTTTCTCATAACTTTTCCATGACGTATAATCTAACTAAAAAAAAATTAAACATTTCCACCTGACAGTAATTTATCTGTTTTACATAAAGGAAACCTTAGTTAATAAATTCATGTTCTACAGCCCATTAGTTAGCATTAGTGGTCAAGTGACTTGAGTCGATTGATACTCGTCTCTGAGCGTTTGAGTCGGCGGCAAACATGAAGTAACGGAGATTAATAGCTTATTTACTGAGCTGTGATAAAATATTAATTGCTTGCATACGTTTTAAGCATAGAATATAAAGTAGCATAGAGGAATATGAAGACTAGCAAACCTCATAAAGTATTTTTTTTATTTACGAAACAATTTATGTCATTACCATATATAGGAAATTTTAATTTTCTCGTAGATTAAAAAGAACTATACGCATAGAGTTCAGAAATATTCGTATGTGTAAATATGTCAAATGTGAATATTTGCATATGTTTACTATTTGCATTCCTATTCAAGAGAATTTCTAAGCACGTAAATTATTCATTTTGCAATTTGATAACATGTAATAAAATTGTATATAGGTACATTAATACTTGTATAACAGGATTATAATTAAAAATGTTTTCAATAAAACTGACCAGACACAATTAATTTTCGTCACTCGTCGCCGGTATAACATGACGTATAAATAAAAGAGATTAATAGCTTATTTACTGGCGCAGTAACATTTTAATTGCATGAATTTTAAGCGAGTAAATGTATATACGAATGCCATCTTATCTAATGGACTGTTACTTAAATACCTTTATAGTTAGATACTGCTTAATAAGTTACATTTGCTGTCCTTTTAAAGTTTTGGAAATTCCAAACAATTGCACGCATATTTATTGGCCCCGCCTTTGGCTCGCGCAGTATTTTTTTTTATTGTGACTCTTTCATCAGCTTGTAAGATGTATCAAATTCTTACTCGCAGTCATGAATTTGAATAGGACGTGAATTCAGGTTTTCCTAATATACAAAACTAAATAGTGTCAGGCCCAATTTTTGGCATATCGTTCCTACATTTTAATTTTTCGTTGTGACTCGAAAATTTGTCAAACAATTTATATGGGTAATTTTCGTGTCACAACGGAAAAATTGAATGTTAAATGCCTTAACGATTTGCCAAAAATTTGGTCCTCACCCGATCACGTCACGGGAGATTACGGTTAAAAACATGCGAATTCTCAGTAGTTTCAACGCAGCAGTTCTGAATTAATGCTAACTTAAGCTGGTTAAGCCTAACTAGCCTGAATAAGCCTCGTCCAGAGCCGACACCTGACGGAGACATAAATTTAGTGCAGGAACTGGGTATTCGCTGTGTATTGTGCATTTGTTTTGTTTTGCACAACGGGTGCAGCGGGCAAAGGTGAACCGTTGAATATCGTATTTATCTTTTAATTGTTTATTTGGATTGCCAACAGTTTATTATGACTAAACTAACAGTATCAACCTCTCCTCTTTTTGCTAAATTTAGTTCCTATGTGTACTTATAAATGAAGACCAACTAAATAAAAATACATTTTACAAAGACTGCGTAACTTTGCAAGTAGTAGCCAGTTATGGAGCCGTCCTTATCTAAGTGGCCCCATGTAAGAGGCTGCGACGCAAACGAAGGGACTTAAAAAACGAAAAAAAAGCGATCATTTCCAGAAAACCATGGATAGTTGTATGGGTACAATAGTAAAAAATCCTGAAAGAAGGAGTTCTAACGCTAATTCGTGAGGTAGTAAAGCCTGCCATTGAGCCAGCCAGGTTTAACTGGTCATGAATGAGGCTGCAACGCAAGGGACGGGACATAAATCCCTGGCTGGCACGCGGAACACTCATTGTGCATTTGTTTTGCACGGCGGGGCTATTTCAGTCCCTAGAACTGAACGGGATCGGATAAGATCGCACTGCGAAGTCAATTTGATAAATTTAGTATAATGCTACTGTTTTGGTTTAATTACTTTGAATAATGGATTCTTAATGCGCAGGCATTTTGGCCGTCTTATACTGAAATATTAGTACGTCATCAAAATAACCTACAATATTCCACATAAATGCAATAGTATAAGTCAGTGATTATGATTGAATTAACAAAAAAAAATAACACAATAATATGGTGTGTTACAAATTTATTTAGTGCGCATTTTCGTATACAGTTTAGATTTCATTTACGCGTATGTACTCGTAGGTACCTAATAAAGCAGTTATCATTAATTGGATAGCTTTGTGGTGATCTTTGTAACTGACACCTAATTAAATTCTAAATAACCTTACATCTTTCGTACAAATAATTTACGAGGTAATCATGTTCAGTGTCTGCAAATTCGTAATAGATTGTTATGAAATAGTTTATTAACGGTTTAATAGGGATGTTCGGATTCGCATATTATTTATATACTATTGGTGTTTAAAGTTGCTTTTAAATAGCGCCTCATTGGCTATTGTATTCTTGCATTTCTTGTTTCCTGGCGTCGCGCTCGCTATTTTAGATTCGTGATCTCTTAATAGTATTTGCTATTCGGATAGAAGCTGCTGAATTAAATTGTTTTAGAAATGGTCTGAGCTGCATTTTAACTGCATAAAGTGAAATTAGGTATATTAATGTAGTTGAAGTGTGGTGTGTTGTATAAAGCTCGCATAACATATTAAATTGCGAAATTAATCTGGGTCATACTTAGCTTAGCCCAGCATACTAAACTTGTGTTTACTCAGCTGTCGTGTGTTAATTAAATATAAGATAAAATGACACGTACACATTTTCATCTATTCGGATATCTTTCATGTACATTTTAAATAGGTCGTTATGATTATGAATCGATGACATAATTTAAATTGCATGATGTAATTATAATAATTATTACCTTGTTGTATTATGATCTCAATTTCAACTTAAACTGCTGCATTTAATCTTATTAATCGCCATAACGGTTAAATTTAAACCAACATTCCCGGATAAATAAACATGCGTGAATGATTTTATGTAGGCGGCTAATGGTTTTACTTGCGAGTTAGTTAAGTTATCCTGCCTTGACAAGGAAAGAAAGAAGTATACCCCACATGAATTGCTAGACGTGTTTCTTATGGAATCTAGTAAGTCTAGTATTTGTTTTTTATTGGGCTTTCTAACTATAACTGCAGACACTGCAGTAAGTGGCATTGGCTGCGAAGGCGCATATGACGTTTATTTTTCAAAAAGTAAAATGACATTAGACTCTTCGTAATAACGACCTAAGTTGCTATTGCAAGTGACTGTAAAAAAACATTAAGTAATTTGTTTTAGAGTTACGTCAATATGATAATGACTAATTCTATTTACAGTGCATAACCATATTCAAACAGAAAAAAAACAAATTACGCTGTAGTTGTGAAAAGTAGTCTGGTAGTAGTAGTAGTAAAAGAGTAGGCTCGTATAAAAAGTCTTAATTTAGTCTAAGATTTCGCTTCGCTTCGATTTAGAAGCTTACGCTTATTGAAATTAGGTTTACTTAGAGTGCAATGCATCAACTAATAGGAGTTTTTTTTTACCTGACTGTGGCTTTATAGGTCGGGTCCAATAAAGCGATAGGAGTGCGCGGTTGGAGAGTGGAATGAGGAAAATCCAGGGGAACCTTCGATTCGACCACGCGGGCGGTTTGAACACTGGAGTACTCCAATATGAGCACATGTAATTAATGAAGCGGATTTTTGATTTCTAACCTTAATCCGAGCATGTATAATACACAGTTTTGGTTAAGGCGCTACACTGAGAAATTTGGAGACTTTGAAACGCTGTCCTGCCCAGACTAGCAAATTACAGTAGGGGCTGATTTTCAAATATATGATTCTTGACTATGTTATTATGGTACTGACAATAGCGAAACATGATTGCTTAAAATTTTCTCGATAGAAAATATATCCAAAGTCGAGTCTATATTTTCCTTTTTTTCCTCAGCCTACTAAAACAACGCATTATTAAAAGACACGATTAAGTTAATATGATGGTATTTTACCTCATCTAGGTACTGACAAGAGGGAATTTAATAAACCTGCACACAGTCAGAAGTCAGATATTTAACGAGATTTGTCTAAAAAGCCATTCTCGGAGAAGGTTGCATCCCGTTTTGTCGTGAGCGAAAAACAAAGGGTGTCTCTTTCAATCGATATATCGCCTTTGTAATTAAATTTGCGTATAACGTAGGGTCTTCTGAAGCTTATATAACTTGTCGTTATCACTCATATTCACAGACAGCATAACACACGTTCTTATAATAGTTGTTTATCTCACCGAAGAACCTTAATTAACGCAGTACCAGTTCAACGAACTCGAACACAATGGGTATAATGATACAGACGGACTAGGACTGTCACAGGCGTAACTAGTCGCGCAATGGTACGTAAGGTGCATGTAATGGGCCGGCCATGTGGGGTGTTTAGCTTGGAATTAATGCAAGTAGATAGCGCAAGATGTAAATTACTTCTTGATTGTAGGTAAGTTAAGTAAGTATAAGTTTTTTGTACAGCGTTTGTAAAATATACTGTATTCTCAGGAATAGATATGAATAAGCACATCATCAAGTACCTACCAGAGGCAGGTAAGTAGGAGTAAATGACTATTTTGGAGGATACATTTAGGAAGTCGTTGTTAAGAATGTTAAGTACGGATGGAATTTGGTGTACATAGCCAGATACATTTTTAAGAGAGGTAATAAGTGACGTAAATATATTTGTAATCCCATAGCAACAAACTCCTATGAAACGGCCCTAAGGCACTGAAAGATCGGAGTGACCTACTGAGTACGAGGATATGTAATTTAAGTTGAGTTTTTTATGATAAATAAATTATAGCTAACGATGTTGAAAATCATATATACTGAGTTGCTATTTGCCTGTCGCCCAAACCATTAGTATAGTATATAGGATTAGTATTTGACATTCATAATTAAGACCTCCATGTGCCTTTGTTTTTATATCTTTTATTAAATAACAGATATTTAAAAAAACCTATTATATGTCTCATTTTGTAAGTCTTAAATAAAATAGGCGTCGTTTAGGGTAACTCACGTACCCACTCGTACTTATTGAATTTCATCAAGTTACAAATTTATTTAATAATAAGTACAAGTAGTCAAGCGCAAACCTATATTGAATTAAAAAAAAGTAATAGTAATTTCATTGCAGCTTTATCATTTATTAGTTTATTGTCACGAATCATATTTTTTCACTTACCGCTGGTAATGTTACAGAACCGTTAGTACTTGCTTTCAGCTAGCCTTCATGTAAAATTGTAAATAATAGGTTACATCCATCGATATCCCATACAAAGTTACTGCCAACGACAACCCATAAAGCTGAGGTGATAATACATAATTGTCCCCAAACACTACTTACACGTTTACGACCTTCTTTATACGAGAAACATGATGTGCAGTCTACTTACAATAAAGCGTCCGGGACCTGTTTTATGACATAGCCTTAATAGTTGCATCTGTTCATGATGAGCATAAATTGTTAAGTAGCCGTAGGTTTAGTAGCAATTAGTTGCTGGAATAATGCAAGGAAAATAATATTTTGATAAAAAACCTGTTCAATTATTATGAGAGTTTAAATAAATTTTATCTTAAAGGTCTTGAAATTAGCATTTGCGTAAGAGTTTTTCGGCGCAGTAGTTAATGAGAACTTATAAATATATTTAAAATTATGAAAAATTGCGTTAATGATCAGCTTTTCTTCATGTTAGGTGTCGATTTTGCTGGCCCTTCTATGACCCTTCTTTGAACGCTGCGCAAATATATACAACTAAGGCGACTTCCTGACTTGGCGGGGCGGGATCGATATGTGTCATCGTCTTCTTTGACGTAAACTTACTGACGTCGCAAAGATTCCCACTTGACAGAATACTGTCAGTATTACATTTT
Source organism: Cenopis cana (assembly GCA_951800055.1). Classification (NCBI taxonomy): domain Eukaryota; kingdom Metazoa; phylum Arthropoda; class Insecta; order Lepidoptera; family Tortricidae; genus Cenopis; species Cenopis cana. The sequence continues at coordinate 15,732,997 of OX637480.1, forward strand.
TCGTATTATGCGCAGAAGCGGACCAGTACTGCCTTCGCATCGTCCCGCTTCCGCGCATCCCGCGCCAGTCAGGAAGCACTCATTTATATGTAGGGGCGCAGTAAAAAGTAGTACTGAGTTGACTGACAGTTGACACTGACATTTGACAGTTTTCTCATATCGTACCGCCTCCGCACCGACAAATCAGGAAGTCGCCTAAAGTATAGGTAAGTATTTATGATTTTCAACAGCGTTAGCTCTAATTTATTTATCATAACAAAACTCAACTTAAATTCATTTTAGATATCTTTCAGGGGTATATTTCTGAAAGTGTATGGAAAATAGCAGAACATTTGTATGAATTGTTCTCAAAATATAAATATTTGTTGCTATTTTGAAGTACACAAATTTGGAAATTGGTTTTCCAATAGTTAGTAAAGTGTAACTATATACTCAATTTCCTAACTCAATTAAAGCCCCCATATGATTAATTTTTATTAGAAAATGAGTTGAAAAAGACAGTAATAATTTCACGTTTTAGTCTAGTTTAAAATGAACCACCTATCTACGAACCTAACCTATCTAAAATTAAAAACAGTCTAGTACAAGATAAGAATAAAAACTTCATAAACGTACAGTATCAACGACTAACTAATCCTATGTATGATGTTAAATAGTTAAAGTGGACTGAAAACTCATTTTCCCGCCATTAATTCGTGAACAACTAACTACCGTAAGCAGATTTAAATGCACGGCAAAAGTTTAAATTTATGTACCGGACGCGGTCTTCAATTAAACTTGTTATAATGAAACTCAGGAAAAACGGAGTAAATTGCCATGGAAGCGAGACGCAAATAATTCCCAAGTTTTGCAATTTATACTCATTTTAAAGTAAAGTTCGATGGCGCAGACGGACATTTCGGGGCCCCATCGCCGGCAGAATCGATTATTTCGCCGCTCTGAATCTTTCCGCGGGATACTCGAAAATTGTCTTCCTTGTTTTTAACATAATTTGTTAACGGGTGCCGAATATGAAACAGCTGTCAATTCCGAGGATATTGTATAATTTGGAACAAAGGTATGGTTAATTAAAAACCATTCGGAGAAATGGGCTGCTGAAGCGAGTCATGTTTCGCGAATGTTTCTTTTTACAATGAATCATTGTTTGGAGCTATTTTATTAATGGTACTTTTAGCATTCCGTTAAATATTAACTCTTAACTTTTCACTTTATACGGATCAGCTCTCTCTAGGCAGATGTTCCCAACTGACACTTCTATTTCAAAGCCATTTGAACTATTTAGATGAAATCGAATAGCGACATTGGGTTTTATTGTTTCGCTTGAATTGCCTTTCTTCTTCGGTTTGTTTTTCGTAAACATTCCAGCTGTCGTTGGCAGACCATCCAATGAACTCGTTTCTATTCGCTATACGACTGGACGTGGTCTAAATATACCATTAAAATTCAAGAGCAGTTACTGTATCTTGCTTCTAAGCGTTATGGACTATTTATTGGTGTTTTTACGGTGTCTGATTCGGGGATAATATTTTTGGGACAATTTCAAATTTTAAGATTTGTGTATTAACCTTCCGCAACAAGCGCCAAGTGCACCTGGCCCAGAACCCTTCTATAAGCAATGTATAAGCGAACTTCTTTCATCGTGTATTCACAAAGCAACTGCTCTCAGCTAAGCTTTCAATCAAACTGGATTTCCACCAAAACAATAAGCCCTTGCCGCATCAAATTGCGCGGAGTGAGTGCGAAGCGAGGTCTCGCGAGCACTTTCTCATGCAAAAGTCGAACCGTTACTTTAATTCTTAGCTCGAGCACTTGTCGGTTTTACGAGCGTGGAGCGATTTAATCCACTTAAAACGCAGAGCACAAACTCCAAGCCGACAAAGCTCTCAGCCGCTCTCATTTAAAAATGGAAATAAACCCCCGGCCATCTTTGACTCGATGTGCGGCCGTTGGTTGAATTCTAAGTGCGGCTCTCCATTGATGCATTTGCGATTCTATTTTCACTTGACGCAGACTCGACGCCGGGAACAATGCGGAAATAACAGTAACCGTGAACGTAATGATAATAAAACGATATGAGGTGAGACCCATCTTTTTCATGTACTTCGGCTGGCGGAGAATTCAATTGAATTAGAATCATTTCTCAAGTTGAAGTATAGCTGAAAGCTGAAAATAATCTCGCAGCTAGTGACTCGAACCGCATTCATTTTACGCTCGTCGTATTTTTTTTATTGGTTATTCTGTAATACTCGTTTTCATAAAAAGTTTATTTTAAACCCAAAGACAATCATATTTTGCCGCCTGGATGTGCGGTTTTGGTTATCAAACTCATAACTACAGCGAAATGAAAATCTCCGGCCTAAATATTTTTAATATTTCTCAGTTTATTTACGCAAGCAGCTCAGATAAAGGCGCAAACCGAAATATTTCCACGGAAGCAATGTTTATCCGGGGACCGGAGAGTTATTCGCCCGCGGTCCACGTCTTCGGTTCCCAAGTCTTAATGAAAGAGTTCGTTTGCGCTGAGATTATTTCTACTGTTTATTTAGTTTCTTTGCGGCTTTCCCTTGCGGTCAATTCGTTCGCTCGATTCATATTTGTTTTAATTTGTGTACCAAGAGTGTAGCGTTTTCTTATTAGGGCGCACTGGGCGCGGTAATTGCTCTTTTAATTGGGCAGGCGTAGGTGTTTAGTTTCAGGGAGTTTCTCGCGTTTAATAGTATTAATAATTGCTCGTATAAAAGCGTTTCGTGCAGTGCTCTCCGGCCAATTAGATCAAATGACGGGTTATTTTTTATTTCTAACAAACATTATTTTTTTAACGTGCAATCGAGCATTTTGTAGAACATTCGTGTATTTAGTTAGGCCAAAGAGTTCATTACGACCAGTCAAACATTCTCAATTTTAAAAACCCTCCTATAATTCAGACCTTGATCCTTAATTGCCTCCCTTAACGTTATGCCCCTTTTTTCGGGTTGCCAGCGGAAATTGCGTGGAAGGAAGGAATTATTTCAGCCAAATAGGTCTCTAGGTATTGCTAATTACTGACTTTTTGCAGTTTGTTAATTTCTCTGTGTTGGTAATAATTGCTTGAATTTCCGGGTAATTCAGTTCATACTCGACGTTAGAAACAAGTGAAAGCTGTGTTAAAGGATTGAATAATTGCGAACTGTAATTGATGCTCATTTGATTTACAAGCCTATATTTATATTGGTACAGTTGCATACTCATCATTCATTTTAAAGTTGACAATTAGGTTTATTTTGAGTACACTTTTTTTCTTTTTATAGATATGTATTGTATAGTCTGTAAGGTATATTATGTAAATACGGGCCTTGTTAAGTAATTCATAGGGATTATTTAATTGCCTAATCGAATGTACTTACTTCGGTGCCTTGTTGGTATTTAGTCAAAACAAGGCAACGTGAAAAGTTCTTTAAGAAATCGAGTATTAACAGTTCAGTAATCGAGTACCTATTTACAGCAATTTCATTCATTATCATGACAACATAAAAGTATTAATAAATAAGCGATCTATACGATGGTTCAGAAACCGCATCCATTATTAACTGTTTTCCTTCTTTTCTAGGATGGAGACCGAGGTTACCTAGAAGGTCTGGCATCCCGCTACGCAGACCTATTCTCCACCCACTACGGAGACGTACTAGATCACCTGGAGGAGCTACGACGACACGAATGGGAGGAGATGTCTCCTCGCATGAGGGTCCTGGGGGGACCCGGGACCCCGCAGACTCCGCCCCTGGCCAGTCCTGGGTCACTCGCGTTGAACAATTTGACTACGTCGCTGTCGCAACCGATTTACGTGCCAGGAAAATACTCGGTGAGTGTTAAAGTTGTTTTTTGTAGTTCTAGATAGCAATGTGTTTCAAAGTTACTATACAGGCATGGGATTTTTTTATCATAGATTTAAAGAGACTGATTGAAGAGTTTTGATATTTCATAGTCTTCAATTCAATACTTTCACCACCTCAGTCAATGAAATTCAGATTCATTCATAGATTGGAATTGTATATTGGAAAACATATAAGCCACCTCCGAGTATATTTGAGAGGAAATGTATTAGAAATTTATTTTAAGTCACGATATTATAATTTAAATGATACCGTGACTTAAAATAAAACTTAATTATATAGTTTAAGTAACTCATCATTCTAAGCTAACAAGGTAAATTTCTCAATGCCTGACACTAGCACTATGTAAACACTTTCTAACTTAATTTAGAACAATAGAAGTGAACCAAGAAGAACATGACATGGGCCAACTTAAGGAAAAAGTAAACGTCGTGTCGTATCAGGCGGTCAAACGAAAGGCTCAAGAAAGCGATACATGGAAGTTGCAAGAGCTTGGCTCTTAAATTAATGATGATGAGAAGTGAACAATTGGTTTCAATTATTGTATGTTGAGGTCTCAAGCATAGAGACGTTTACCTTATCTAACACAACGTAACTAATTTACTTGTAAATGCAACAAACCATAGATTAGATCTCTTAGCCCTAGTTTTGCCATCACTAACCATTAATTCCACCTTCGCACTAAAGCTAAAATTGTGCATGCTATAATATCATAAGCCATAATACGACAACTAGTTGGTCTTTATTATTTTTCCTTGAGACGCTGTTTTTAAAAAAAACTGTAAACTTTAACGTGTTATAAAATAAAATCGTATAATCGTAAATATTTATGAATCATGCTTATTAAAATGCCTTCATTGATTACGTCTGCAAAAAATCGGAAGACGAATGAATTCCATAAAAATAAGAAATAAGTCTTAACGCCGTTTATAACGTAAAGTTTCTAAGCTTATTTTATTATACATATTACATACAGTAATAAATATTCATACGCTATTGAAAATATTAAATTATGGCAAATGAAATTATAGAACCCTCTAGTTCTCTTCCACTAACCTAATCACCCACGCCACGCATCTAACCTAGTACTTTATAACATACCAATTTAGTCTTATGTCCAACAGCCGTCAAGCTGCCTGACGGACAAGGAGGAAGACGATATCTACGGCTTCGGGTACGGAGTGTTCGGGAAGCAGATGTTGCAACGGCAGCAGCAGCAGAAGCAGTTACTGCTGGCGCAGCCCACGCAGCCGCTCATTCACAACCAGCAGCACAACTATCAGAGGTGAGTTAACGTCGAAGACCATTCACACAAACGGTTTCAGGTAAGAGGTGTCTGGGAAGCAGATGTTGCAGCGGCGGCCCACGCAGCCGCTCATTCACAACCAGCAGCACAACTATCAGAGGTGAGTTAACGTCGAAGACCATTCACACAAACGGTTTCAGGTAAGAGGTGTCTGGGAAGCAGATGTTGCAGCGGCGGCCCACGCAGCCGCTCATTCACAACCAGCAGCACAACTATCAGAGGTGAGTTAACGTCGAAGACCATTCACACAAACGGTTTCAGGTAAGAGGTGTCTGGGAAGCAGATGTTGCAGCGGCGGCCCACGCAGCCGCTCATTCACAACCAGCAGCACAACTATCAGAGGTGAGTTAACGTCGAAGACCATTCACACAAACGGTTTCAGGTAAGAGGTGTCTGGGAAGCAGATGTTGCAGCGGCGGCCCACGCAGCCGCTCATTCACAACCAGCAGCACAACTATCAGAGGTGAGTTATCGTCGAAGAACTTCTACACACACGGTTTTGGGTGTCTTGGAAGCTGATGTTGCAACGACAGCAGAAGCAGTTGCTGGTAGCGCAGCCCACGCAGCCGCTCATTCACAACCAGCAGCACAACTATCAGAGGTGAGTTAACGTCAAAGACCATTCACACAAACGGTTCCAGGTAAGAGGTGTCTGGGAAGCAGATGTTGCAGCGGCGGCCCACGCAGCCGCTCATTCAAAACCAGCAGCACAACTATCAGAGGTGAGTTATCGTCGAAGAACTTCTACACACACGGTTTTGGGTGTCTTGGAAGCTGATGTTGCAACGACAGCAGAAGCAGTTGCTGGTAGCGCAGCCCACGCAGCCGCTCATTCACAACCAGCAGCACAACTATCAGAGGTGAGTTAACGTTGCAGACTATTCACACACACGGTTTCAGGTAAGAGGTGTCTGGAAAGCAGATGTTGCAGCGGCAGCAGCTGCTGTTAGCACGACCCACGCTGCCTCTCATTCGTAACCAGCAGCATACCTGTCTATCAGCTGAGTTAGCATCGACTAATCTTGTTTAGCACAGTTAGCACAAGATAACGCAACTAGCGTGGGAAGCTAGAAAACCGCGGTACACATGGCTTGGGGTACTTACGGGGTGATTCGGCAGTAATATGCTGCAACAGAAACACAGTCCCTCATTCATAACCAGGAGCGTAAATTATCAGAGGTCAATTAAAATAAGGCAACATGCCTTAAGGCATTAAGTCCGCCATTTGTACTTTTTGTATTGTGCAATAAAGTTTAAATAAATAAATAAACATTAATACTATTAAGGAAAAAAGTACTTACAGGGCACGATGATAATTTCTGTTTAATTACAACAGCGCGGTAATCACGTAACGTTTTCGACCGTTAGTACGATAGAGTTAAATGTCAAATCCCATACTAAAACTGATATTAAATACGTACCAACGGTAATACATATCGTTACGTGATTACCCCGCAGGAAGTGAATAAATGATTCTTGCTAAAAACCATTTGTATAAGATGAAAGTGATAGGATTGAAACTCGGAAAACACTTAATTTATACAATTATGTACCTATATCAATATGTATGTCAATGTTCACAAATATTTTATAAAATTAACATAGAACATGACAAGACGAGCGTTTTTATTGCGAGCAATAGCGATAAAATGTGAGTTTGATACATTTAGCATTTGAGATTGATAGCTTGCTCAATAAGTATTCCAATGCCAAATAGAAAAAAAACAGATTTGAATAAATCTAAAACAGAAGTCCATAAATATTAAAGCCGTGTAGCGATAAATATTATAGTTTAACGGACAGACGGTTCACTTAAATCGGTTTTATAAATATTTCGCAAATAAAATAACAATAAGGAGAAAGAGACAATACGCGATACGACTCTATACAACGATATGGAAATTCGCGGTCAGATTATATCCATTGGCAATTTAACGAGAATGCCATGGGGCTGCCCATAAATTATTTTGACTTTAACAGGTGTACTTGTTAGATAAGCTTTTACGCTGCATGTTTAAAGGCTAATCTAAATTGAAATCAGACATTCGATTGGCGACAGAAGCTCTGGACCCTGAATAGTTTAAGTTAACTCGAACAGTGATAAATGCGCGGTTGTTCGCGTTAAACGAGTTTTAGCTATACGCTTATGTGTGCAATATTTTAAATATGATTTGTGGTTTATTATTTTGTTATGTTTGTTTAGTATCTTCCGTTACCTTATTCTTAACAAAAGTCTGTATCTTTTGGTTTTACGAAGTTGAACTCCCAATTACTTCATGTATTCCACACTCTATAATTATAATTATCAGTATTATTAATAAGATATAGGTACACATATTTAAGCTATCAACTAATTTATTTCACACTTGCAAAACAAATTAATACGTACTATCTTACATCCATGCGCGTCCTGCGAAATTAATATAACCGTTGAGGTGTGACCAAAATATGACTTCATTGCAAGTTATTTATCGTTAGAGGCGCCCTTTCTTCGTCTTAAAGTTAAATTATTGATCTCAATTTATTAAGGTAACATGAGGCGGACATACCTCTAGCTGCCCATTTTAACGCCAGCTAATTAAATTTCTGTACCTACTGATAGTGATAGCCGATGCACATCGGGCTAATTCGGGGCTCAATTCCCTTTGGGAATTGGTGACTGCCAAGAAATATGTTAGCACTTGCTTATTTGATAACCCGGAAATCTAGAGACAAACGTCACTAATAATTCTACCAGTTTCCGACAATTCCTATCACCACGTAAAACAGAACATGAAAACAAGCTCGCTGAAGTGTTTCAATTGTTATCGCCCACTGAACGCAACTCTTGCTTAATCTCGAAAAGCCAGCCATTCCACGTAAACGCTGTACTCCTATCGTGGTGTGTACACCATAAACTTGTTCGTAAGGAAATCTACAACTGCCGATGTCACGACGCCGCCTACGCTACCATGTCCAATGCTAATTAGATCTTCAGCCAGCCTAGCTAATGAATTACATCGTAAAATCAGACATGGTGAACATAATGTTTTCTAGCCATTAAATATTGTTTGCTTTATGTTTTCGGCGCCGATACATGTGGGATGGATGATTTATAATCAATTTAAGAAGTTTATGACGTGTTTTAATGACTTGAATATGGTGAGGTTTTTAGTTACCGAAATACCTAATAGTCAATTAAGTCTTTTAATGGGATATATCTTGATTTATATACTCGAATATTATGTTTATCTATAACCATATTAGCATAATGTTAGATGGTAACTTCTGTCTCAAAACAAGCAAAGAGATATTTCGCGAAACAAAATTAACTTTCTTAAAGTGCCTCCAACATTCCGCAAATCGTATTTGAGTAGAAGCCAGAAGAAACTTCACTAAAGTCTTTAAATAAAATTACCCTTAGCCTGCGTATAGCATATGGGCTCATCTTTGCGTAAAACTCGGCGCCCGGCGATATTCCAAAAAACACTGTGCTCAGCAGTGTATTAACACAGAAATTACGATTCATGCTGAGGCAAAACTGCGAATCTAGGCGAAAGAAAACAACCGGCGCTGTCATTACAGGCGACTTGCGACTTTATGGCTTAAGTAAAGGCTCCTTTAATCCCATAACATTTACATCCATTTGAGTTCTTCGGTTCCGGTTGTATAATAAGGATACAGATTTACTGGAAAACGTTAGATGGAAAACACTCAAGAGATTGTGAAGGGAACATCTGGCATTGCTAGCAACTTTCAAGCCCGTTTTGTTAACTTTATACGCTGATATATTTTCTTGAATACGGGTTCGAAAAATATTTTAGCCAATGGTTTTATTCCGATTTCAGATTGAAGAAGTGGATTTTGCGTAAAAAAATTTCATTCAAGAATAACCTGCAATTAGTGATATAATGGCACGCTTAATAGTAGGAGCATATTATTACACAATAAAAGGAAAATAATTTTTGGACAACAGCTTACTAACAAACACTTACCTTCCAATAACGTAAATAATTATGTATATTGCTTTTGAAACGGCTGGGTTTTAAAAAAAACGTAATAGTAGCTTTTCAGTCAAGGAAATCACCGAAGGGTCTTCTAATCCCAATAAGGACTAGTTTTCCCTCACTTCTTCACTTTCAGTCACTTTCAAAAAACTAGTGCCTGTATTCTAACCTCTACCTATATCTATGTGTAGTCTGTAATCTGTAAGTGGTACCCGACCTTTTTTAGGGAACACGCTAGAAAAGTTCAGAATCAGACCATCAACGAATTGCCTGAATTTAATTCGTTGAGCGTCGCATTCATATTCAAGGCTGTGGAGTTAAATACTATGAATGTTGAGCTTTAATACGTCTAATTTCGTTTCCTAACGTATGTAAATCCAGTTTCAAATTATACGAATTTCCAACAATTAACAAGACGAACTGCAGACGTGAAAAAGTGTGTTCTCTTACGTTTTATTAACATAATTCGGAAATATGATTTGCATAATTATGATATTTAAAATAATGGGAAGAAAAGATTCTGGTTAATTTTCGGTTGAATAACATTGGACGGGCGATTATTTAAATATGCTACAACAACGCATTTTCAATTTGTATCCAATAAATTCAAACGTGTTTAAAATTCTTCGCGTGAACATAATTTCTGACAATTAGACTTTATAGGTACTGAATTACAGTGACGAATTATAATCCCATTCAATTAAATTGGCCAAATCATCATCATCATCATCATCATCATATCAGCCGAAAGACGTCCACTGCTGGACATAGGCCTCCCCCAAAGAGTGCCACAATGACCGGTCTTGCGCCACCCGCATCCAGCGGACTCCCGCGACCTTTACCAGGTCATCAGTCCACCTTGTGGGGGGTCTACCCACGCTGCGCCTTCCGGTCCGTAGTCGCCACTCGAGAACCTTTCGGCCCCAACGGCCATCGGTCCTACGTGCAATGTGCCCCGCCCACTGCCACTTAAGTTTAGCGATTCGAAAGGCTATATCGGTTACTTTGGTTCTGCTACGGATGGCCTCATTTCTGATGCGATCACGCAGAGAAACTCCCAGCATAGCCCTCTCCATTGCCCTCTGAGTGACTTTGAGCTTTCTTATGAGGCCCATGGTGAGCGACCACGTTTCCGTACCATATGTCATCACTGGCAACACACACTGGTCAAAGACTCTTGAGACACTGCGGAATATTGGACGAAAAGATATGCCGTAGCTTCCCGAACGCTGCCCAGCCGAGTCGGATTCGACGATTGACCTCTTTCTCAAAGTTGGACCTACCTAACTGGACAGTCTGTCCTAGGTATACATAATCGTCTACAACTTCGAGCGTAAAGCGTCCGATTGTAACGGGAGTTGGTGCTACATGGGCATTTGACATGATCTTCGTCTTATCCATGTTCATCCTTAGACCAACTCGCTCGGAGGCTTTACTGAGGTCGTCGAGCATTGTACTTAAATCCTCCATGGTTTCAGCCAAGACTACTATGTCGTCAGCAAACCGAAGATGAGTGATATACTCGCCGTTTATGTTGATGCCTAGCCTTCTCCAGTCCAGATTCTTGAAAACATCCTCCAGTGCAGCGGAGAACAGTTTAGGAGAAATAACATCTCCTTGCCTGACTCCCCGCTGCAGCGGAATAGGTTTCGAGTTCCGGTCCTGGAGTCGGACTGACATAGTGGCGTTTTCGTACAAACACTTCAGTACTTCGATATAGCGGTAGTCTACTTGGCACCGCTGTAGAGATTGTAGTACCGCCCAGGTTTCGATCGAATCGAAGGCTTTCTCATAGTCCACAAACGCTAAACAGAGGGGCAGGTTGTACTCTTCAGTCTTCTGTATAACCTGTCGGAGCGTGTGGATGTGGTATATGGTACTAAAGCCTCTTCGGAAACCGGCTTGTTCAGGAGGCTGGAAGTCATGCGGTTGCGTAGTGTGGACACCTCAGTACCAAGGCCATATTGACCGTCTGGAGAGAATCCAAAATGTTTTCCTGAAGTCACTCTGCTATCGAACAGGTAATTACTTCGAGCGCAGAGCATCGGCCGCGAAGCATTTTTGTGTTCCTTCCCTTCATAACCGGAGGCAGTATTTGGATGCAATGTTCTTGTTCAAAATACTTAAAGGTGCGATCCACTGTCCTAACCTCTTAAAGTTAATTACTCTTAGTTGCCCGCATCATCCCTTACGTCCTAGATCTTTATTTCATATCAGCTTTGCCCGCAAAAATTACTCTCGGCACACTTTTTTCAGGCGAGTCCCTTGGTTGTATAACAATAATCTTATAGATATTGATCCATTCCATAGTCCACTTTCTGGTCTTAAGATGTTAGTCAAACGCAAATTATTTTAGTTCATCTATCCTATATAACCTATTAAAGTACATATGTAGGTATGTATTTAAACTTGAAATTCCAGGTTTTGCCAAATTCTAAATTGTGTAGGTAACCAAAAATTTGATTCAAAGTGTGTTCCGGTTTTCGACTCATGTAATGATTACATTGCATACTTATGATTCATTTTCATCTTGTTTATTTGTATATTGCGTCGAAAACCGGTTCTACCTAGTTTAGTTCTTATTAGTAGTACGTTTTTGTTAACAATTTGTATTGATAAATGAACCTCCAGGTCTTTGTACTAACGTTATTTAGTACACTACGTGTACAACATATATGTATATGCGACTGTTTGTGTTCTTAAATAAATTAAAAAAAAAAAAAGTCATCTAGCCTGCGTGCGAGACGGTTCGTAATGACTCTTGAAAACAGCTTGTAGACATGGCTCAAAAGCGTGATGGGTCGATAGTTCTTCAGAAGAGTGGTGTCACCCTTCTTAAAGAACAGCACCACCACGCCTGTGTTCCATGCCTTTGGCGTTCTCCCTTCCAGTAAGACGGAGTCGAACAACTTCTGAAGGGCCGTAAGGACCGGTTTTCCACCCGCCTTCAGGAGTTCGGCTGTAATTCCGTCTTCACCGGGTGCCCTGTTGTTTTTGCGCTGTTTAAGAGCCATTCTAATCTCGTACAGGCTGATGTCCGGGATGTCGTCGGTATAGTGCCGGGTTAGTTTAGCTCTAGGATCTTCCACTAGACCAACTTCGGGCCAACTCGGGACCAATTGGCCAAATATCTTATTTAATTATTACAGTTATAATTGAGTTTTAAGAAATTGATGGAGTGAAAAAGCTAATAAACTTCGTATCGCTTAATTATACACTGACCATTCGTTCATACGTCCTGTACGTCCCAATAACCGAAACGTACAACACCTAGTTATTCGTGTATCAATCAATTGATACCAATTAACACTACTATTAGTCAGTTGTCAATGCACGCGTTCACTGATTAGTGTCCTAGTCACTCGAATCCAATAAATATCTAATTGAAGCTATTTTGTATGCACCAGTTGTAGCGACAAATTAAACTTAGACATTAACGCAATTGTGCACAACTTAATAGCATTGTTTAGGTTATTGCTTTCTGGGCCAACTGTGGGTTTTAAGGCTACTTTTTGTTTGATCTTACAATATCGATGTCTATTGTATCTGTATGAATTAGTCGCTTGAAATAACCACCTTCTCATCTTCTTCTATCTAGTACCTAGTAGTTTTTGCAAAGGTCATAAATTTTTTAGTGGATTTTTATAGTGTGACATTTTTATTGGTTTTTCTATCGTCTAAAGTAATATAATAAATAAGCTGCTGGTGTTTGCGATAGTCATTACTCAATTCGCAGGATCGCGAGAGTTACACTAACAAGACGATAGCGACGTACGGCTAGAAGCCGAGGTGTAAGTAACGGGCTGGGATAACATCAGTGTTGTCGGTAATTGCAGTGTAATGTAACGCGGTTACTTCCATTTGGATTCGTGGGCACAAGTTAATGTAACTAGCGAATTGGTAGCGAAACGGTTGCTGGATCGGCAAAAATGGTTGGCGGAATTTGGGGGAAATAATCGGTACCAGTAATTAACGTCGCTAATGATGATTGTGGCGCGGTAGGGAATTGAATTGGGACAAATGATTAATGCTTGTCATAAATAGACAACAAAAAATTTGCTTTTATAGTCGATCAATGCTTTGGGAATATTACTAAATATACGTAACAAATGTAAAGTTTATGATTTTTTCTCGAGAATGCTACAAATGCTACATACTCGTATTTGAAGCGTTCTGAAAATAATTATGAAAATCATTTGCACTGTAGTTTACCATCATGGTTTGAATACTCTTCAATAAAATTCATCCAAGTTGCACACATTGGCTCAGGTGTTTCCAGAGTTCCAAAGAAACAAAAATATACAGTAGATGGTGAACTGTTAAATGTAAGTACGTAAGAAGGAAATCTCGTTTGTTTAGGATGCGAGGAGCGACTAGCGAGAATTTATTTACGCTAGTAGGAAACTCAATCTTACTTTGTCTTACGTTCGTGTCATGTTTTACTGAGCTCAGATACGAAAGTTAAGCTTCCTCCTCTTCTAAAGCGACTATCTGGGGTAAATTCAAATGGACAGTCCACAAATTATGCTAAAATCAATATGCAGTGTACCCACAGTTTTGCATGCTATTGATAGCACTGATTTATTGGCCAATTGTGGGATATTTACAATATATTATAATATTTGTATTATTATTTACCCATAATTTGAACAACGTAGGGATAAAAACTAGTGGCAGTACAGTGTAGACACTTATTTGATTAGGTATGAACTATAATTTGAATTGTTTGGTGCTTCAATAATAAAAAGCAGTAAAAATAGGTACCCGATAAGTAAGCCGTAAGTTGGCCGTAAAAAGTTTGCATCTTTGGTCTCTTATAAAATCATCAATTTCACATGTTTCAATCAGCTCTATTTTTCTCATTCCTTGTATTATCGTTATTCTGGTTACATCTTATTGGATCCTGGGCTCCAATTAGCTACTTACTTAAGAACTGACATCCCTTCGCCCTGCGTTTGCGAAAGAAATTTTCATCGGATTCAACACTTATGGTAAACTAAACCATATCAAACTGTACCATACTATTTTACTTCGATTACCTTCTGTAGCAAAGACGTCGACGAAAGCTATATTAGCTATATTCCTTCTGTAATTGAATAATTATATGCAAGTAATTTACCAGACATAACGCGCGGTTTCTTCATAAATCACGCAGTTCCTGTAAATCTCAGCGGGCTCTTAAAGAGCACAAAGGCAATTGCGCCTATACTACTGCTTATATACATTTCTTATAAAAATATCTCAATAAAGCGATTGATATCTTTCAATGCTACGCAATTGGAGCAAGTTAAATCTGTAAAAAATTGACCCCAATCTTGTGAAGTGCTCAATTCTCTTAATTCCCGAATATCTGGTCTCTTGTTTTATTCTTAACTTCGCTATCCGCTACAAACTCGCGCTGCGCAAGTCATTTCGCTCCACAGGATTTATCTAAGTGCCTGCATAAACGCAATGGTTCGTTACGTCTGTTACTCGCCATGGGACTGGTCCAGAACCGATTTACTTTGTTAGACGTAATCGATTTAAAAGTCTTATTAAGCTTGTGGAATTGATGATTTACGAGTAGATAGAAATATACACGAGAGTGTAGTTTAGAATTACTTGCATATAATTATTCAATTACAGAAGGAATATAGCTAATATAGCTTTCGTCGACATCTTTGCTACAGAAGGTAATCGAAGTAAAATAGTATGGTACAGTTTGATATGGTTTAGTTTACCATAAGTGTTGAATCCGATGAAAATTTCTTTCGCAAACGCAGGGCGAAGGGATGTCAGTTCTTAAGTAAGTAGCTAATTGGAGCCCAGGATCCAATAAGATGTAACCAGAATAACGATAATACAAGGAATGAGAAAAATAGAGCTGATTGAAACATGTGAAATTGATGATTTTATAAGAGACCAAAGATGCAAACTTTTTACGGCCAACTTACGGCTTACTTATCGGGTACCTATTTTTACTGCTTTTTATTATTGAAGCACCAAACAATTCAAATTATAGTTCATACCTAATCAAATAAGTGTCTACACTGTACTGCCACTAGTTTTTATCCCTACGTTGTTCAAATTATGGGTAAATAATAATACAAATATTATAATATATTGTAAATATCCCACAATTGGCCAATAAATCAGTGCTATCAATAGCATGCAAAACTGTGGGTACACTGCATATTGATTTTAGCATAATTTGTGGACTGTCCATTTGAATTTACCCCAGATAGTCGCTTTAGAAGAGGAGGAAGCTTAACTTTCGTATCTGAGCTCAGTAAAACATGACACGAACGTAAGACAAAGTAAGATTGAGTTTCCTACTAGCGTAAATAAATTCTCGCTAGTCGCTCCTCGCATCCTAAACAAACGAGATTTCCTTCTTACGTACTTACATTTAACAGTTCACCATCTACTGTATATTTTTGTTTCTTTGGAACTCTGGAAACACCTGAGCCAATGTGTGCAACTTGGATGAATTTTATTGAAGAGTATTCAAACCATGATGGTAAACTACAGTGCAAATGATTTTCATAATTATTTTCAGAACGCTTCAAATACGAGTATGTAGCATTTGTAGCATTCTCGAGAAAAAATCATAAACTTTACATTTGTTACGTATATTTAGTAATATTCCCAAAGCATTGATCGACTATAAAAGCAAATTTTTTGTTGTCTATTTATGACAAGCATTAATCATTTGTCCCAATTCAATTCCCTACCGCGCCACAATCATCATTAGCGACGTTAATTACTGGTACCGATTATTTCCCCCAAATTCCGCCAACCATTTTTGCCGATCCAGCAACCTCATTTCGAATCTACACGACCTGTATTGGTTTGAGTACTTTAATTATACCCAAATTTGAACCTCGGAACGCTCAGCATTATCGATGTCTTTTTATTGTTTCATTAAATGAAAAAAAGCTAGCCTTGTTAATTATTCATTAATTATCATTCGTCTTTGTTTGATCACTAAGTGCCGCGGTGCTTAATTACATGACTCCAATGCCTACAGGCAGTAACTATTAGGATATTTAAGAACATGTCCGTTATAACGATTCTTTTTCTATTGTTTCAGTTGTTTGAGTCCACGATCTGCTTACTTCTACGAATTTCCACCCAGTGGTGAGTATTATGCTACGTATTGTCAATTTTAAAAGCAATAATTTCTTTTAAAACAAATGCAGCAACGTTTGCATTGTTTTATAATTCATTTTATACAATGGAAGTATAGCCACCATTTTCCTATTTCATGTTGTAGCGTATTAACATAATCAGAAAACCCAAAGAAATAGCCTATTAATGAAAAAAAAACAGTCTCATCCGCAGACAACTGCCTGGGCACCGCCAAGAAGAAAGTGACCACGTTCTCACGACTCTTACGCGGGCTTAAGTCACATAGAAAAGAGAAGCACGGATCCTGTTCTCCCAAGCATCATAGTCCGCGCCAGATTCTGCCTCCGCAGCGGGTAAGCCTTGTAACTAGGTAATATAAGATAATAGTTGTGACCTAGAAAGTAGTTCTGCGGCCTTCTGAAAATACCTAGTTCTGCATTAATATTATACAAGGAATTGTAAGTAGGTACGTCAAGTTCTTCAACGGACAATTTTGGTTGTAATTTTCTTGTTTCAATTGAACTTCATAGTTCAGAAAAGCCTTAGAGTGAATATCCACCAGATAATATGCACGCATTTGACAACTAGCTGACAAGCATACGAGGTGTTAAATATATGAAAACACTGCTTCGTACATCCTTGGCGGATATTCAATTCACCCTTAAGTCCTAGGAGTTAATATTGATTACGAATTTACTCTTAATACCTAGATCATTATATGATTTCATCGAAAGATAACTTGGCTTCTACTGTTGCCTAAATCATTTCATTGTATTTACGATGAAACGTTATTTATTTCGTTCTAGTTTGTAGTTTGTTCTTAGTATAGGTAAGAATTAGGCGACTTACTGATTTGTCGGTGCGGAGGCGGTACGATATGAGAAAACTGTCAAATGTCAGTGTCAACTGTCAGTCAACTCAGTAATACTTTTTACTGCGCCCCTACATTTAAATGAGTGCTTCCTGACTGGCGCGGGATGCGCGGAAGCGGGACGATGCGAAGGCAGTACTGGTCCACTTCTGCGCATAGTATTACTACTGCGCAAATGTAATACTGATAGCATTCTGTCAAGTGGGAATCATTGCGACGTCAGTAAGTTTACGTCAAAGAAGAAAATGTCACATATCGATCCCGCCCCGCCAAGTCAGGAAGTCGCCTTAGGCACTTCTTCGTGGATTGACCGATCTATAGTCTAGAATGCTAACCAGTTTTCAAATGTACTGAGTACTAAGTTACAGTAGAGAATTTTGGATTAAATTACGCATGTATTTTGCAGCTTAACTCGTACGGGGCAGACAATTTTTATACAGAAACGAAGAAATGTTTTTTCTGTATTTTTTGTCAATAAAACAAGGGTTGACGGCACCATCGAAATGTCGACATACATTATCCATTTTCCACGTGAACCCGCACTTATCGTGAAAACCCAAAATAAAACCCGTGAATTTAGACACTCATTAACAGCCGGCCTCCAGACATGTACCTTCTTTCCCCCCATTTTCACATAGTATACGCCCCCATCCACATTGTGTGCATCCGCCCCGACGCCGGTCGCCCTTTGACATGTACTGCGAGCAATTAGTATGACGCACAGGCTCGTCCGGAACAGGCCTTTAAAAAGAGAAGTGAATAAAGTTTCGAGAATGCTCGTACGCGTACAGGAGATCGACAGAGAGCAGTCCTAATTCCAATCTGATTTCATTGTTGCACTCGTTTTAATCATGTTATGGTGTTTATAGGTGACAGTAATCGCTAATCATCCAGGCGATCCATCCGCTCGTTTGCCCCCTATAACGTATAAAAACAAAATGTTACTTCAGCCAGAGTGGAAGCGAGCGGGTAACACTGAAATCAAATTGAAACGGGAAACGTGTCTGTCAAAATTATGTTAGTCAAGAAAAAAACCAATGAAAATCATACCATGCAACTGTGTACAGCCACCTTAATCCATAATAACCCATAGGTAATGCAAATTTATATAAGAACAGAATACGCTTTTCTTATAAATTATATCACTGAAAATACACTACAAAAGTCTGCCGCGCCAACGGTGCATTAAGAATGCAAAACACCGCGACTTAAATTCTTATAAACACAGTGCAACTTTTGCAAAATGATAGGAAATCATTAAATAATGTTCACTACAGCGTACAGTGTACGGGTTCACACCGGAACAGTCTGCAGCCCGTGTGAATGTAATGCGTGCTTAAATAATGCACGCCAGTGTATTTTTTGTCGCGGCAAATGTGAGCGATTGCGATGAAGTTGCACTAAAAGTGGAGGTAGTTTAAATCGCTATTTCACAGCCGTTGAATGAAGCGTTATTTTGGTTGTGCAAACGAATATCATGCATTTTTATCATTTTTGTAGGCATATTAAGTACTCAAGTTTATTTTTAAAGCAGTAATAACAAAATGAATTCTCCTGATAAGGCCTTCAAAAGTACCTAGATAAAAAAAAAAGAAAAAAAAGAAAGAGAGTAAGAAAAAGAGAGTAGAGAGAGATGTCTGTAGTTATAAAGAATATTTGTATTGTATTGTATTGTACCTATTTTAAGATCGATTTCGTATTATTCTAGTAAGATTTTCCTAAAGAGAAGAAAAGATTTTTCTAAAGTCCTTTAAACAATATTGGTTCATTTACTGACTTAAAATGACAAAATCTTTTGAACGACAAGAGTGCTATTGGCCTTTGACATTCGGTTCCGCTTTCGTGACTGCGTTTTTTGTTTAATTTCATTTAAATAAGATTGCGATTGCGATGAGATTAACAATGCGCAATTATGTTAGTAAAATTAACGAATAAGAACTGGGAACAGCAAAACCAAGTGCATAGCAAATTGTAACAAAAAATCGTCGCTATCAAAAATTTCTTTCGACAAAAACGCCCCTAATCAAAGCTGGACACTGCCAATGGCAAAAAAAAACCTGACAGGGCTAATCCAAAGTGCAACTTGCGCGATAAGGATTAGGCCGCTGCCCTAATGGCCTCCAGCCCCTTGTACAAACTACCATAACTCAACCTTGCCTTGGCTCAACCGACTTAGCTTTGGCAGCCGTCATTTCTCAAAAGGCATGCGGTGACGTGGCTGGAGATTAATAAATATAACGCGGACGTGGAAAAATGTAGCACTTAATACCGTCGAGATGAGTTGCGTGACTTAGAATTGCTTCGCTTGTTCTTTACGTTTGCTGAATACGTTGAATTTGGCGTTTGTAAAAGTAGGTATCGATTAATTCTTCTGACGTTTTACAAATTACAGACATAGCACGAAAAAGTACATATAGTGGCATCTGTACGGAACAAGAAAAGGGAAAATACGGCGTTTAATGAACAAAAGATTTCCTTTGGCCGGATTGATATCTATAGTCTAAAGATGCATTTACGAAGTAGAGCCCCCCGGATTTTTCACGTGGTAAGAAATGGGGGGGGTCCAAACATAGCAGCCGACCTGTACATTTCAAACTAAGCTGACTCCTTTCTAATATCTACTAAGGCAAATTTGGTATCGTTTTCGTATAAAAGGAATACACCGACATCATTTCTGATCGTACATTTTACTATTTTGGAACAATTTTCTGAGTAAAATCGCAAATTTATACATTTTTAATTTTTACTTTTTGATTCAGCGCTCTGATATTGGATGTAAAAAGTTGATTTAAATAATGAAATAAATACTATAAGAAAGCTCGTTTTATGCAGATTCTAAATATATAAATATCAATATAGCTTTGCCTACAAAGTTATGTCAGAAAAAAAAATCATGGGTCGCAAGACGGCTGCGCGGGCGGGTCGGTAAGTACCGAAATACGTTACTAGCTACTGGGTACAGTCACCGAAATGAAATGTTTTCCACTTTTAAGAGTAAAAATAACTAATAGAGAATCTTACCTGACTATACCGACGTGTCTGACTAATAACAATGATAGTTCCTCTAAGTTATTTTCAGGTTTTAAAACGATGACTGTGATAAAAATTACACTGTAATATTTTATGGATTTTAGTTTCAGTATGCATGCGCTTAGGGCAGCCTATCAAGCAGGTCACTTGTGGGGACAAACTTTAAATGACACACAATATATAGCCTCCCTAACAGACGAGTGGATAAAAGGAGGAACAGTGGCAGCCCGTATGGACAATCCAACACAGAATCTGGAATGCGGCACGAGAACTTAGCTGCAAGAACAGCTGCAGAGGCCACTTGTCCTTGAAAGCGAGAATGAATGCCATGCACGGTGCTTCAAGACCTGTGGGTAGTCGCAAATGCGATTACTGATGGTTTTAAATGTGTGTCCAGTGTGGACCAGGGTTTTCAGCAAAGATGACGTCGAGGAGGCCGAAGAAGGAGAGTACAACATCTTTATCAGTTTATACTGGTCCTAGGTCTAAAAAATCATAACTAACTTCAAAAAAGATGAGGTCCTGTGTTCGACTGTAAATATTTTTTAGATATGTTCACAAATATCTTTGCTAGTTTAAGACCGATTTCGCGTTTTTTTTTTGGTTTGGAAGGGGCTGCCTCAATGATGTTTTCTTTTAAATTTGGTCAAGATCTGATAATGGGATCCATGAGAAAATGGACACTCTTCAATTTACAAAGGTATCTCCGCGGTATATGAATGCTAATTATTAATTACAAGGTGGACCAATATAATTTTTTTTATTATTATTAATAAGGCTGTACTTTTAGGGTGATCCAATATTATTTAGGACAGGATCCGTTAATGTTAGTTGGCATTTTTTTTTTAATTTAGCCGTTATCCATATAATTCATGGAGTTCGAATTTGTACTATCGTTTATAGGGGCCTATCTTTAGAAGTAATCAAACGATTTTAAAAATTCTTTCTGTAATAGAAACCTACATTAGTCCTTAATAACATAAGCTAAGACTTTTTGTAAATCGTTAACTCGTACGAAGCAGGGCGGCTCTCTATAATTTGATAAATTTTTACGAGATATTTTAGGGCGAAATTGATATATTTCATTGTTTTTTTAATATTTTAAGACGTATATTGGCATGAAATATGTTTTTATTGAGTTAATAAACCCACCACTACGATTCCAAGATCACAAACTATGTTTTTAATTAATTTGATTTTTTGTTCTATCTTTTAATTTTTAATTTTTTTAATACTTCCACAGTAGGTATATTTTTGAAATATATATTTTTGAATATGATATTAACAGGGTTTTCTGAAGACCTATTTTTTTTCCAAAATGTGTAGGTGTTTTTTAAAGTTACGGCCATTTTTCTGTTTTCAGTATGAATGAAAAATTACCTATTTTTTGTTATTTTTCGAAAATTTTGTATGGAATGGTACAAAAATAATTTCAGAAATGAATTTAGCATCCTTGATTTACTCGAAATTGACACCCAACTTGACCCAGTAGCTTAACTGGCGCAGATATCAAGATTAACCTGGAAACACCTCCCCCTCAAAAATTTGACATAAAAAATTTCGAGGGCTCTACTTCGAAAATCCATCTCTGGGTCCTAAAGGACCTACCCTGATACAGGAAATCTTTTGTTCACGAAATGCCGTATAAGTCCTCTTACCGAGGCCACTAATATACATAATACGCCAAATAAGATTTTCTTGTCTAAAATCCTTAGCGATTTGCTTTAAACAATATTCGGTCAGGAGATAATCTTTTAAATGACTAGTAATTCAGCTATAGGTACCTAATTTCAATGTTGGCCTTTGACATTCGGTTCCGGTCTTGTGACTACTGCATTTTCTGTTTCGTTTCATTTACCTATATAAGATTACGTTTCGTTGAATAAAATAATAATTGCGTTTCCTATTTAATTTCATTTAAATCAGATATGCTATCTACTCAATATCTGTAAGATTCTGTAACTATAAGCAGTGCATAGGTAATTTAACCTTGTTACATCACGGCAAATCGAGAATCAAATTCATATCAGTATAATAAATACACTAATATATACTTACGCGCCCAGCGTATCATGCTTACTTTTAGCCAATGTTTGATCAGTAGAAATAAAAGAATCCGTTTAAATTAGTTTTTAAATACAATGTTACAAACGCAATTAAGTTTTACTCAATGTGGAGTAAAAATAACGAATAAGAACTGGGAAAAGCAAAAAAACGCGCATAGCAAATTGCAACAAAAATCGTCAATATCAACAAAAATTACGTTACAATGCTTAATCGCTTTAAAAGAACAACGGTGGTTTTAATTGTATCGTTTATTTAGCTTACTCAGCACAAAAATTACTAGTTCTGCTTGAGGTAGAACAATGCAGGAAGAGGTGATGCCCGAAATAGAAGTACACTACAATTATGAGAATCAGCCCCACACACAATTGCATATGAAAAATTAAGAAAACATTAATAGAAAAATAAATTATAGGCTGTTCTACTTAGGACAGCCGTGCGTACTTGTCCTTGAAGGTGAGGAGAAAAAACCAATTAAATTATCCATCCCGAACTCACCAGCACTCCATAAAAATGTACTGTTATATTAGGGTGAACAACCACTAGATATATGTAAAGCTGTTTTCTTACATAACACTTTTGCACGCTCGACAGCTAGGTGTCTTCGCACATTCCAGGTGAATGGTCATCCTTACGTCCAGGGACTATTTTGGAACGCGCTGATTAAATGAGAATCGTATTTAGCTTCTTCACTAAACAAGTAGAAGTCAACTTGGTTAAGTCAAATGTGCAACTTTCTGAATAACCGGCGACATTCTTCTTAGTGTTAAAGCAGGTATACTTAGTAAGACAATAACAAAATAGATATTTGCAATATAAGCTCAACTAGGTTAAACAGCCTTTTGATAGTCGGAATAAAACAATGACTTAACAATTTTATTACGCTTTTACTGCCACGACGAAACTTTTTGACTTATACTTCACTGCAATGTTGGCACCTTGCCGTATCCTTACCGACATTATTGCACCACTACAATACATTATGTTAGTGCTGACTCCGAATATCGGCTATAAAATGTTATTGCCGGAGACTATGGTAGCTTTTGGTAGGTTTTGGTAGCATTATGTCGCTCGTAAACATTTACATGTATCGATAAGATTAGGTTGCATGTTGCATTATTAGATAATGTTGGAACAGTTTTGAAGACATAACGTTAGACAAAGAACATTGTGTTTGACTTTGCTGCATGGTCCTTGGTTTTTTTTTCTAAAACAAAGAAATATAACAACTTAACAACCCAAATAGATTTCATGCTACAATTGACCGTAAGCACTTAATTCGTTATGTTTTGCCATTTAACTTATATACTTTGTGGTGGTATTGAAACATTCAAGTTTTTGCGAAACTTTCGTAGCTCGTTCATCATCTCGTTGCCTAAAGTACTTTCTGTAGCCATGTTTTCAAGTTTAAATTATATTTTGACGAATTATTTCGCGCGATATATCTCAAGGGAGTCTAGCTCTTTGTTCAGTAATACTTAAAGTTTTATATTATTTGTTAATTTTTTTTAACAGAACACTGAAGTATTAATATATAATTTTGTATAGGTAATTTCTTTTGATTCTTTTTATAAATTCAAATACCAAGTATTAACAATTTTTTTTCTATAACAAAAAGGGTTAACGCTATGAAAGGTGTAACACGATAAGGTTCCTTCAATGGAATGGTTGATGTCAATTTGTGAAACGGTACTAATTGAAATGTAGAAGGCACGCGAAATAACAATTATGGAATGAACGAACATGATAAAGCTGATAGCTAACTGAACGGTCTCATGTAATAAACGAAAAAAGTGTTTTGGTTGTCTGTGCGTACGCAAAGAATACACTAACCATTAATTAGGCACATATATGAATTCCAGTTATGGCCGTTAATAATGAAATCAAGTGACTATTAATATCCATTGATTGGTTGTTGTTGTTGATTAAATGATAGCAGCTTGCGACTTTTTGGGAGTCTCTCGCGCATATTTAACAAGAGAACAGATTATACACATTGTCATTACCTTCTAAGGTATTTGATCAAGGATTTGATTAAGATCAGAATGTATTGACAATATGTATCCTGTGTAATTAGTTGCCCAATTAAACTATCATCTGTGAATGACATTTCGAACTTGTGAAATCAATCTGTAACTTTGGAAGATACCAATATACCGCATTTAATATTCAGTTGAAACAAGCAACAACACACATGATTATATTATGAAAACAAAATCATAACTGTTCGTTAGTGTACAACCTTCAATAATACGCAAAATAGAAGTCACACTGAGTCAAAGTTCTTTATTCTGCAATTAGGCTATTATATGTTATTACATGCAAGTATTAAAGTCAATAAACTACCACTGGCACTGCATTTTATGTTACCAAATGCAAAATAAAAGCTTTTGTGGAAAATGACTTTTTAAAATTTAAGAGTGTGTGAATTTGATAAGGGGCCAATAAATTCAGAAAGGTTCGAATTTAGGGTTGTCACATTATAGGCCCATTGTCGGCTATTCGCATTATTCCCTTATCAAACGCGAAGTTAATGGGCGAGCTTTGTGCCCTGTATGATAAATTGATTCGTCCATACATAGCCTCATTGTGATGTAGATATTCTTAGCTGCTCCACGCTTAAGTGTAGATGATAAATGAAATGTTTTTGTCTATAGTTACTAGTGTTGTGCCTGGTCGGCAAAACCTTAATTTCGCCGACTCCTTTTTCGCAATTTACCGGATTATTTTTTCCCAACATTTTCTTATCATCTACTGAAGATCGAGTGAAACGAAGACCTACGTTTTAATTTCGACAAAAATGCTTTCGCATGTCCGACTAACGTCTTTCCGGCTGTTCTTCTCTAGGTACGAGTACACAGGTCGCATTTCTCAACCGATTCTTGTGAAATTTTTGAGCAGGTTCAATAACTGTAAATAGATTTTAAGAATAACATATATAAGATAAGACCGCCTGTTGTTTTTCTCTACTTATTTGGGATTTTGTATTGTACTGTGTCCTTTAATTGAGGTGTGCAAGAAATAGTATTGTATTGTAATGTCATTTATTTAATAAAGTTATCTGATACTTCAATATATTTTCAACCTTCTGCTCAATTTAACTAACAGGAATATTTTACACTCCTTTACAAACATATTTCCAAAAAACATCCTTAAGGAATAAATCAAAGGAGTAATTTCATTCCAGTACTTAAAAGTCGATAGCTTGCCTCGGTCGTTCGGCCAAATGAATTAACTGCAGCACTAGCATAAGTGGCCAAGTATACGAATGCTAATGACTGTTCTCCCAGTTAATACTCGTATCGTATTGTTCATCATCTGTTTGTCGATGGTTGTGAACGAATGTTATTGTAATGACTGCACTCATTATCAGGAAACATGTCATGTATTAAAGATGGGCGAACTGGGACTGATCAGGGTCTAATCGTACTGTGTTATCGTAATCGTATCGTATTAGAGCTGATTCGATTTCGTGTTTGGATTAAAGTTAGTCCTTCGGATTTTATGAAGAACCAATTTGTTTGGGTGAGCGAAATTTCAACTTTGATTTATTGCCTATACTTAATAATCCACCCAATAATGAACCTTACAACCATTACCCGCGAAGGCGAATTTAGATTCCTATGTTAATAACACCACCAGTTAATTTTTAGTTGTTTCTTGCGGTATAAAGATGACTTTATTTGTCCTCAAGGGATCCCGCGCAGACTTATAAACTGTATAAAAAGCCTGATACTGAAATTCACGAAGGCGTACAGAAACTTCATTACATAATTTACAAAATGTAAAAGCTTTCTCGATAAGGTCAATGTAATTTATCATACGAGCGGAACGACCGTGATTTGTAGAAAAGTTTCATCCTCTCAAGAAAGTTTCCACTGTATTAGAGGATCCTGTTTAAGAAAAATGACTAGTCGAGCTCATGATAAATTATCATTTTTACAGTCTACTTCAGTTTTAACGTTGATTTTATTATTAGGGATTTTTCTTCTTTCACTTTCATTAACCTTAATTTAGCAATGAAGTTCATTTTTCTGTATAGGACGTTCTTCAGTTTAATTTTGGAAAGGCAATAAATCATTTAGTTGGTATGGTACCTTGTTGTTATGAAGAAAAAAAACATAAATTGTGTTCTAAATTTGAAGCTGTCTGCTAGAAGTGCCTTAGAGTTTTGATGATCAGTGAGTGACAAAATTAAGAAACTTTGAAATTTGAAATATACCGTGTTTACACAATGCCTGCTTGGTTATTGAAAATTCAGGCTTCTAATAGTTTTATCCACAAAGAAATTATAGGGGGGTCGAAAATGGCCCGAACTGCTTCGAGAAAAGGATGGTACGGCCGGGCCGCTTTTTGCTCGACTTGGCGGGGGCACTCCTTCCAGATTTCGGACATAAGTTTTTTGACAACTTAAAAAAAGTTGTTTTAGCATGGTTAACCCGTTTCCCTCAGGTCGACACCCCGGACAGCGTGCTGCAAAGCGGCCTGGGTCTAGGGCCGGGGCCAGACACGGCCCTCAGGTCCATGGTTGACCCGCGAGATTATGACCGCCTCCGCTTCTTTCAAATGAGTGCCGCCCAACCCAACACCTTTGAAGAAACTATTCATAGGGTGAGCTCATTAGATTTTCCTACTTACAGATTTTAACAGACCAGTACTTATACGCGATTAACCCTCTTCTTCATAAATTGCCGCTAAATTTCGTTTATCCTTATCTGTCAATTTTATTTAAATTTATGTTGGAGGTTTGTTTATGTTGGATATAAAACATTTTAGCAAGCAGAGGTTTGTTAAGTTTTATGAATAAGAGGGTATTTTTTTTCTGAAAACGTTGTATGCATTGTACGATTTGATGCTTATAGAGCACTCGTACAAAACTATTCAAGTCTGAAAGTATACTAATTGATTTTGTCTGTTAAAATTCTGGAAGAGGAAAATGGTTATTTAGTCCGTTATCCTCTGAGTGGCAAATTATTTGTGTGTAGTTTATGTAATACGTGTTTATTATTTTAAATGCCTCCTTAGTTCATTATTATTTTGCTAAGCTATTCAAGCATTTCAGATAATACGATTATGTATATGTACAATTTTAAGTGTTTATGTAAATCTATTATTCCATGATTAGTATAATTACTTGGCAAAAATCCACTTTTCTCTTGTTATTTAAATATAAATTTTGTTTTGGGCTATTCTTTACAGATAAACTTTTATATCTGCATCAATATTTATGTATAACCATAATATACGTGTAATATTATAAAAATGTTATTTATATTTGCCAACAGAGAATTAACAGACATTCAAAATTCAAAATTACTTATATGCAATGCATTTTTGGAACTTTTCTTATTCGGCATGCCCAAAAGAATTGGAGGTGGATCAATGACACTTACTTTTGGTTTATCGTTCTCTCGCATTTCCCCATGGGTTCCTTGACTAAACTATGAAACAAATACTAAAGTAAATACTTCAAGAGTAAAGCCAATCTTGAAATTAAAGGATGTTTTACAATAGACCGTTCCGTGTCTGGCACGCACAGCTCAGGCATATATAAGTACGTCAAAAACGGGCAGGTAGTCAACTTTACTGTCGTATACATAAAGTGTCATTCAATGGAACTTGCTAACTATGTAAACAAAAGACGTAATTTAGTCTTATCACTGTTTCTCCTTGAATTTTCACACCACCTCATCAAACACCATTGAAACCATACACTATTGAAACGGTCGTTACCGTAAAATACAGAATCATAAAATGTATAACTGTATCTTGGATATTCCATTAAAAGTTTCAAATGGTTTCATAAGTTAGGTTATTTTTCAATATGGCGATTCGTTTACATAGTTAGCAAGTTCCATTGAATGACACTTTATAGGAGCCCGCCTAACCTTGCACTTAGTTGGTATATCACATTACGGTACTAAGCTCGGAAACAGTACAGTGCCTATGCTTACGGCCCGGCCTGGACACGTAACGTTCTAGTGGGAATCATCCTTAACGCACCTCCAACGTACATGTTTACATAATTTGAAACTTAATTTGATGATACATCATAATATACAGTCATTTACTTAAAATTGATCTTTAGTAATCACATTAACATCAAATCTTGTTCAAACTTATGAAAACACACTCGAGTCCGCGTTCTGTTAAAGATTGGTTTTTCTCCAGCAGTAGTCGATAAAAATGGTATTTTACTTTAATTAACTATTTTTAATGCACTTTTTCTGGATAAAAAATAATTAGATAACTAGATTGTATTCGCATACTTAAAATGCTTATTTTTTTAATCACAGCACGCATTCGTTTGGAACTGTTTTGGTTGCACTGTGTATCTGTTTGTTACGTTAAGATGCACTTATTTTACTCTTATTGCTTGAATGCATGATGTTTGCATTTTTCGTAAATTATTGTAAAACTTTTTGATACATACGTATTAAGAAAATATGTTTTTAGAAATGATGAAATTGTGAGAACTCTAGTTTTTAAGGCAGAGTTGATGTGACGGAGACAAAGTGGAGAAATATCTTGGTCATCTTCATTCATATGTCACTTTTCGACTTTTCGTTGTAATGTAATCATTTGACGATGAATTAATGTCTAGCAAAAGTTAACGTGTACACGATATATTTATTTTCCATTATGTATTGAACAAAGTGTACCCGTTTTACTCTTGAGTGTAATTTTAACACTCATTCAGCGTTTGGGTTCAAAATTACTCAATATGACTTGAATAATATAGTAAACAGATAAAAAGTAACGCTTTCATATTAAATCCAGTTGGCTATATATATATAAAAATTTGCTTTAATATAAACAAAATCTTTAAAGAAGATAAATATACCTAGCTATGTCGTTTAATTGAGTTTGCCCATTCAAAGAATACAAAAAGGAAGGATATTACTTCATGAAGTTAATGAGCTCTCTATCCTTTGTTACAGTTAAAAGTTCAGGAAGCAATGAAGAAAAAAGATAAGTTAGCAAGAGAACAAGAAGAGGTAATTTCTTTGAAAGTTTTATTATGTCATAGTTATTTATTAAATATGCTTTCTACATAGGCATACAATCAGTTTTATGTACTTTTTAAGTAGAGTTTAGCATATAATATTACCTTATATTATAGTATTCTTACTGCCTAGAATTTATCTCGATGTGACGAAAATTAAGTGTTATCTATACTACATACATATCTATACGAGCCTTCCTCTCTACGAAACATTCCGTCCTACTGTTTGCACTAGCATTACACGGAAAGGCAGTTACCATCCCAACTTATCACGCACACATCCAAAACATAATCTGATGTAAGAGTCGCAGTAACATGTAATCTTCGAGTGTCTCGAACATTCGACGCGCAAACCGAACCGTGGGCTAATCGTGCCCTAATCTCAAGCTAAGCCTATTAAAGGCAGTTGTATCGCTTCCCTACGAAACTTCGGAAGCCTTTGCTCAGCACATTTAGAACTCTCGTAAAACTATGGGACCCTGGTACTTTGGAATATCGAACATTGAAATTTTACTGCCGCCATAAACTGTTGCCGCATGAATTTGGGGTAGGTATAATACATGGTACGACGATTGGTATGATGTCGGTTATTAATTTTTATATTGGACTCGAAGTTAGTACCACCATACGAATTGAGTTGAACACGATTGGATATCGATCGTCCTCTGTTTAGGTTCACATAGCCGTTATATTTTTTGCGCAGTATCTTTTCAATGTTAGGTACTCGTGTTGTCGAACTGCTTAAGTATATTTCAGAATTATTAAAATATTCTTTTTCTGTAAATATCTATTTTTCTGAATGTTCGATTTACGACAAACTTGTTGAACACCGTTTGTATGTCATTTATCACTTATCGGCTTCGTTACAAGTACATGACTTTCAGTTTTATTAAAGTCACTCGGTAAATTCTTCAATTATAGCGCTAGAAAGCTTATTTTCGTTATAGAATTCTTCTATCAGGATGAAAACTTTTGAAATGAAATAAAAATGTTTTATTCGTTAATAAATAAGTGTATTTGTTCCAGATATTAAGGGATATTAGACATGGTCTGATGAACATGGGTCGTGATGGCGTTAGAGGACCTTTTGGAGGTATGTTATGACATTACTACCTGTTTAGTTTTGAGACATAAATTCCCACGTTAAATAAATGTTTTGCGACTCACACAGATAACTTAAAAGCAGTATTTTAGTATCAGATTCACAATAAATAACATTTAACGCTTCTAATTTTATTTTAAATCTAATATATATTGCAGATTTTAAAAAGTTACAATACTCAAAAACTTTCTGGTCTTAATTTATTGAATTCATTACATTAAAATGGTTCTAAAGTTACTATCTATTTGAAACATATCGCATGTTGCTTGCACGATTTCGATTTTATTATTAAATTTAATTATTCAGCATTTATCTGCGGAACGCTTATTTTTATATAAGTTTTAAACATTTTCTTTTTGAATATAATGTATACTGTGTGCTTTTGTTGTGCATTTTTCATCGGTCATTTTTGTTACGTTCCATTTGACGGAGCAAAATATCAATAAACATCATGTTTCAATCAATAAAATAAAGTGCCAAAGAATAGGCAAACCAATAACTCATATTATAACGCCTCGTATCAAAAACGGCGGTTATGAAACTCACCTTCATCCATCAGACATTTAATTTGCGTTAAAATAAACGTCTACATGCATGTGTTTTAAAAATATTTTGCATAAAACCACGCACGGCTTTCCGATGTTCGTACACAGCTTTAAGAGCAGTGTTGTCAGTGATTCCGCCACCTACGGATGCTCATTTTACGGTAAATGTTTTCGCAAATTATGTTCGCACGTTTTTTATTTGCGCTATTGAAAGCTGCCTACTGAAATTGTCTAATAACGAGCTCGTTTGCAGACGACACGTACATGTACGACGACGAAGCGAGAGGCCTGTCGGGGCGAGGACACTGGTATGACGAACCCCCGTACGAGAGCGACCCCGAAGACTTCCTCATGGGTGGCGGAGCTCCGGCAGCCTCATTTCAAAATGGTCGCGTTTGCTTCACTCTCAATCTCCGCAATGAACCGAGAGGTGAAGGCGTGATATCTCTGAGAAGCGCCGGAGACATAAGCCTAGCAAGAGCCCCTCGACGGGGATTAATAATTCCGCAAAGCGGACCCTTCCCGACAACCGTGATCCCGTTACGAACAGCAAGGGACCGCGAGAGTGGGGATTACGCAGCGTCCGACATACAGTCTATAGGTTCGCGGCTATCCGGAATATCGCTGGACTCCACTAGATCAGAAAGGGATTCGAGGAGAGGTTACAGACAAATGTCTGGTTACCGGATAGGTGACCCGCTGTCGCCCGCCTCTTCAGACTACGAAGATCAAGAAAGCGAAACCGATTCCCAACATATAGCGACCGTTCACCAGGTATATAATAAGTCTGCTCTTTTCCGCGCTTGATTGAAAACATAAATTGATTTAATTTGAGATTAATTGGCATTTAAAAAGTAATAAATTGGCTGAACAATCGCATATTGCTTTTAACTTGAAAGCCCTTTCTTCCATATACATAGATTTTTTTCAATCATTTCAGTCGGCAGAAGAGTGTGAGGGGGTGTCCAACCTTGCAGGAAAAGTGCGAGGCCTTAGGCAAGATGTCCAAAGAAAAATATCAAGATTACGACTAGAGACCGGACCGGAAGGCACCGACCGAAGAACGAGCGCTGACCAAGCGTTCCCTTGTTCTAATAGTTCGTTTGAAAGTCTTCCCAGCGGATCTGGCAGTAGTGAGTGGATTTATTGAGTTTTTTGTCTGTGTTAATATAAATGTTTTTTGTAAATAAGTTTGTCTTTCCTTTTTTTGTACCAATAACTCCCCACGTATTACTTACAGCTAATGGTCTTGCAAATAGGTAGTCAGGTGTTAGTACTTATGTCCTACATAGTGTTTAACTAATTACTAATCACACTTACATGTCTTCCTTAAAATTTATTTGACGTTATCCTTCTATGCACAGTCTCACAAAGATGTACCTACAGGTATTTTATTTTCAAAGTCGTGGTATTAAAACGACCGTTAAAGCTAAAGCCTAAGTCTAAACTGTTTATGTCCAGGCACACAAGCATTGGTTCGAGCCGGTAGTAATCACTCATCTCTCTCGGCAGAAGAAAATATAGAATTAAGTCCGGCCGGGCGGAGCTTACTTGCGCCGCAAATGCTGTGCCGGGCGCGGGCGCTCGTCGATTTCGTGCCCAATATTTACGACAAAGATGCTTTGAGATACCAGGTAAGATAGTATGCAAATTGCGTATCCAATTAAGTACAGCATACCGTTGAGCAACATACATAAACTCGAATTATTATTTGTTGACAGAAAGGAGACATCATCGAAGTAATCAACATGAACGCATCTGGAATCTGGCGAGGTGTTTTAAACAACAAAGTCGGCAACTTTAAATTCGCAAACGTTGAAGTATTATCCGACAGAGACACGATGCGATCGAGGTCATCAAAATGGTGCAAAAGTCGGGAGAGGCTTTGGGAAACGCGACCAAGGACGGTAGAAGAATTGTTGAGGAGAATAGACTTACCAGAGTATACAGTGGCCTTTGCTAGAAATGGATATGAAGATATAGAACTGTTTAAAGAAA
Source organism: Cenopis cana (assembly GCA_951800055.1). NCBI lineage: Eukaryota > Metazoa > Arthropoda > Insecta > Lepidoptera > Tortricidae > Cenopis > Cenopis cana. The sequence continues at coordinate 15,765,884 of OX637480.1, forward strand.
TTGAGCCATCCGATCTTGATTACTTAGGGATAATGACCCCTGAGCACCGCACTCGCATTCTTGCTGCTGTACAACTGCTGCACCAACTCGAATGTAAGTTCAAATATAAAGAGAAAAAAATATGTGACTGCTTGGTTATAAGTTTGTCATTTAGTGCTAAAGGATTATTTTTGTTTGTCTTAGGTGGCGAAGGTGATTGTGAAGGAGAGGGCGGCGGCTCTAGCTCTGAAGGCGGTGATTCCCCGTTTGGTCGTCGACAGTTTCCCCGGGACTCTGGGTGTTACGAGGCAGGCGTTGGGGTTGGCGGAGTAAGAGTCCGTACGTCTCCTCTCGTCCACAGATCTGATGAACCTTCGCATCGGCCGCCAGAGCCCGCACCGCAAACCAAACGTTCCGTGCGTCGCCGACAACCCGACGATGCTGAATGCGACAGAATCGAACGCTATCCTGGTACGAATACGGAACGAACCACCAACCGCAGCACCGGATTACCTGGAGGCGGCCGGGATGATACATGTGAATCGGATCACCGGCTTAATGTGGTTAAATTCGTGGCCGGTGCGGAGCCTTGCGCGTCTGAGAAGAGCAGTGATTCCGGTGTGAGTAGTTCTTCGTTGAGTTCGGCGCATCCTCATCGTCCCTGAGCGAGGCCCGCCGCGCCCGCGCTCGCCTAGGCACTGGCGCGGGCGCGAGCGCAGGCCGCGCTGCCGCCCGCACCCCCCAGCCCTGTCAAAGAAGCAGAACCTTCCAATTCACACACCGAATAAGGCATCTACAGCCTGTCGCGCCACATCACATGTGCATCAGTACTTCTCTCGTACCTTTCACGTCATTCGAGCTTTACGCGCCGGTTACCGTGCTTTAGATGAGGACAATGAGAAAGGTATATCGAATATATTCGCTAGGGGGCTGTGGGGGTTACCGTGGACGTTTTAGATATTCCCTTATCACCAAGGTCGTTTTCATAATGAGAGCTGGCCAAATTTACTTGTAAAACGGCTGCAAAGAGCTTTGAAGTATATAAAACACGGACAGACTTTGAATCATGGCATTTAAAGATTTAGAGGTGTTTATTCCAAAATAAGACTGATGGTTCTGTCTGGTCAGCTTTAAATACTTCCCTTCAATCTTATTATGTATGTGCAATTTTATTGTGCATAAAACCTACTGTATGTTTGGTGTTACTTATTTTCAATGTTGGAATTAAATGCAAACTGCTCAGGCACTAAATGTTATAAGTGATATTATATTATTTTATTAATAATGATATAAGAATAAATTTCGTACTTAATTGATGGATCAACTGATAAAACCATAGCAAATTGACTTGCTCATATTTTCTTTTCAATAAATATAATTATTGATGAGTTTGGTTAGCGGAAATTGCTGTGGGTTAGTATTTGAAATCTTGTTATTGTGAATATTCTAATTTTAATCTTTGCTTAAAGTGATGTTTTGAAATACCGTATATTATCATTCCTTTACTAAACTTAAAAGCATATCATAACGAAGCCAATATTATTTAAGTTCATTTTAAGCGTTATTTGCATTAACTCTGTTCAAAATTGACATTTAAATTACATTAATGACAATACATTATCTCATACCATTAAAAATGGTATCTAAAGATGCTTGAAGTTACTATCTCTGCTTGTATTGATTTTTTTGAACAGAGTAAAATATCTATGCGACAAGGTAAGATGGTGGACGTAGGAAAATATGCTGAGTCGCGAAGGGGGTAGCATGCATGATTCCCATGCTGTTCCCGAGAGCAATTTGGGTACTGGGAATATTACCGGGAACAGCATATCTCTATCCTGCTGCTTGATTACGTAACGTGTCACACTTTAAGGTATATCTGCCTTTCAATTCCTGTATGGAAAACGAAATTTAGATTTACCTTACGCACGCTTGAAAACGTTATGTAAACGGGTGGTTTACGGTTGGTGGTATGTCTAATGTCACAGAAGTGCTATATATTATATCCATGAATTATGATTTTTAGATGAGGCAATAAGCCAGTTAGTTGACTGGGGCGTTGTAAGCGCAACATTTCGATAGCAATAATTGTAAATAACTTTAGTAGATAGGCTAATTATTGTATGTTGGAACTTTTTTGTAATTTTTTAAGAGAGCTTTATGCGGATGTCCGCATGTACAGAATAGTTGTAGGTGTCCTTGTGTGAAATTTTGAATTTCGCCCAAAGCTTCCAACTCATGTTTTTGTCATTCGTCGTACTTTATGACTTTCACACTTGCGAATGGCCTGCCTCGTAAAATGACAAGCGTAGTTTTACGGCTGGATGAAAATCTGACCTGTTTTAGAGATTCAACTGACGCCCTCCATAAAAGTGAAACTGAAACTACTCTAGTGATTCAAGCAACCTACAATTTTTTTCTATTTGTCATGGAATAGTACAAGTTGTATTATCTTAATTTAGCTTTCGTCCGATTGATGATCGCAGTTTCAGCAGGGGTCTACACTAATACAAACTTATGTTTTAATTATTTTAAGTATTTCCCAATCCGTTGCCAATTTTGCCAATCCGTTGTAGTAAATATCCATCCCAAAAAAGAACTGGTTGGCCAGTCGCCTTGGAAAGCAACTAATTAGTGAACACTCTCGACTGCCAGTCGTGTTCCCTTTTGTAAATTTTGTAAAAAATCTCCTTAAATGCACTTTTTGACTACAATTGTGAACTAGTCCAAACTATTAAGTGTATATAGATAAATGTTTGTTACTTGTATATTATAGATAGAATATATTTCTTTGGCAATTATTGTGTATTCAATAATTCATTCTTTATTGAAACTTAAATGTTATAAAGTAATTTATTTATAATCGAATTACGTTTCAAATGCTCATGTAGAGAATGTGGATGTCCATTCATTGGATACTAGAAGTTGTTTTAAGACTTGTGATTACTGATACTTAAGCTGTACATTACATCTTCATTTCATTTGTGTTAGCCATATACTACTGTAATAGTACTTTTTTGTAGCCATATTTATATTTTTTTAATACAGACCTTATGATGTACGTTTACAAATCTGTTTACAAACATGGATTCTAAATAAATAAATCCGAAAATTACATCTGACTTGTTATTTAAATACCCTAAAAATTCAGAGACCATTAGACTCCTTTTATTAGGTAAAAGGATAGATCAACAATTTAAAAAAAAATCGTTAATATTTTTTGTGTTTTAATGGTCCTAATTCCTAGTTTTGCCAAAACTTATGTAGACTCCCAAAATAATTCTAACGACTAAATTTAACTTTGTATTTTCAAAATCATCAGCAGCAAATTGTCAATAAGAAACTCAGTAAAAATATATTTTTGGAAATTTCTTATAAATTTTTCGATTATGGTAAATTTTTATCACTTTGCAGCTTAATCTAATTACTGTTGTCCAATAATAAAAACAACTATTTATCAATTTCACAAGTAATCATAAAACAATTTGACGCAAGATTTTTGAACCAATCGACGCGGTTTAGACTAGCAAGAACTTGCGTGCAATTTTGATTAAATATTCATTACATTGCAGAGTTTGATCGTATTCATCTTACTTCGGTAGCCTGCAGCCCGCAATGTAAAGAAACTTGCATGCCAAGTTCTTGCCAACGTAAACCGGCCTTAACTGACGACGCTAGACTAGAACCTGCTTTTCGAATAGCGAATTCATTTTTAAACAAAGATCTACGAAGATTAAGTAACCACCATTATATTTATGGCCAGTCAGTTAGTAATGATTAAGAATTGAATCAGGCAAACCCGGTATCGTTGTAAGATTAACCAACATTGTATCGATCGGAATGCGCCCAGACAGCTTAGGGAATTGATATCCCGGCGCTTACCTCCGTGTTCATTGCATACGGGAATGGATTATTTTCAACGAGATCAAGTAATTGCATTTCATTAGAATTTGTGTATAGGTAAAAACCTAACTAAAAACCTAAAAAAAAAACCCCATCTTACGTGTAGTTGTGGACTATTAGAATAGGCAATTTTTTTATTTATTCCAAATTTAAATACTTATGTAATATCTTTTCCAATAGGTCAGAACTACACAGTTCGATACTTAAGTTTTTTACTGATAAGTACTTGAAGAAAAGGAAAGATTTTGCTATGATTAGTTATTTTATACTTAGATTTTGATACACTGAAGTGCCAGCAAGTCTTCATTTCTATCATCCTTTTGAGAAGTGACTTCATCATCATCTGAATGACAGCGGAATTTTCCAACCCAGACGGAAAACTACACCTTATTGGATTTAGAGCAGTTTCCTCAGAAAGTTATTCTTCACTGAAAAGTAAACTAAAGTATGTTCCAACTTGGAGATTAATTAATTTCACAATGTAGGTTCAGAAGTAACATTACTCTTACATAAATTAAATAGGTCGGTACTTTCATTTTTGATTAGTTTAATCGTACAGTCAGCAGCAATGGTTGCTACGCGGGCGAGGTGTTCATAATGATCTTCACACGCTCTTATTCCCTTATAATAAAGATGTGTGAAGATCATTTTGATCACCTCGCCCGTGTAGCAACCATTGCTGCTGACTGTACCTATGTCTTGCATGTTTTTGATTAACTTTAGCAATTTCGGCACTACTAGTGGCACCTTCTTAAATACACGGAACCGATCCCTTGATTTATTTATTCAAATTAATAACAAAGAAAAAAAAACAAAAACTTAAAAATACTTAAATATAACTAAATTATTAATAAACTAGCTAAACCTATAAAAAGTAAATGCCCCCCAAGTCCCCATCGCTGGCTATGGTGCCCAGAAGGCTGGCAGCGTTGCCACTTTGGATGGCTAAACTGATCCTTTGGCCAAAGTAGCTGTCAGCCCTCTGGTCGCCCGACATTTCAACTAGCCGCTCCGCTAGTACTTTGTGGAACGCCTTCGCGCCTTTGTGGAACGCCGCGGCTGCAGCTCCAGCCTTAGAGGAGGTCGCTTGGAGGTGGGACGGCGCTAGCGTGTCAACACAAGTGGCGTCCCACACAAGCGTCCTACCCAGCCTCCACGGAATGAGCGTCATGCCGTCAGGACGCTTGCCATCGTCACGTGCGATACCGTTCGGCTCTAACATGGCCGGCACGTTAACGGAGGCAAGAGCCCTACGGATGACGTCATTCAGGGAAGCATGGCGGAAGATGCGGCCAGCACTCTTCTGACAGGATAACCCGTGATGACGTTGGCGCCACAACGGCAATGGTGTGGCTCGTTGGTTTTGCAGCCAAGACGTAGACAGGTCGCTAGGGTTAAAGTTGGTTTGTTCAAAAGATTGCAGATGTGCAGCCAGAGACCCGCCTCCGGCTCCGCTACAGCGAGGAGACGAGCACGCTGTGCTGTACTCGAGGCTGTATCAAGAAGATCTTTTGCAGCAGATCGACAGTACATACTCAATTGAATAAGAATAATTTAATAGTGCTCCTGGACACGACGCAGATACTAAGGAGCTTCCTGTCTCTATCGCCTTAACCTATATACCTTGTAACAACACGGTTGGCATTTGAATAAATGAATTATGAATGAAAAATTACAAAATTGAAATGGTGTTTTTTTATGTTCGAATCCTTCGAAACCCTTCTTTGTGGTTTGTGTGTTAAGACCGCAAAGTATAGTTTAGGTTTGGCTAAGCACTGTACTAACATTTCGCGGTCAGTTAAGACTGTTAATAATAAATTTTAAAAATTAAAAATAGGGTAGCATTTAACGAACCACCAAATTAGTTGCCGAATGATGCTCTAAAAAATTACATTGATTACCAAAAATACTAGATTCGCACCAAATTTTCAACACCTTTTAAATATAAAGTGCAACTCAAAGAAGTAACATGTCGATAACCTATTAAATTAAATTGTTACCAAATAAATTAGTCGCTACCCAAAAATACTTAATGATCACCTAATTTCAAACACCAAATTTTATATAATATACATCCAAATATTACAGGGCTCGTAATCCTATTAAAATTAATTACACCCAAATAATTCTTTCGATACCCAGAAATACTACATGATCACCTAATTTCAAGCGTCATTTGTTTCATCAATTTAATATCTAGTCTAATGCCGAATCTACGCAATGGACATACCTAATGGCGCAATGTAAGGAACGCAAGCGACATGTTTCGGATTGATCGAGCGACATGTGTCGGACCCACACGCGACATGTTCGGCCTAATCGAGCGACATGTTTCGGACTCATACGCGACATGTTTCGGACTAACACGCGACATGTTCGGGCTCATCAAGCGACATGTTTCGGACACATCCAGAGACATGTTTCGGACTCATCCAGCGACATGTTTCGGACTCAACATGTGGTGGTTCTGGCGCTTCGCCGGCCGCTGCCGTGGCAAGCTCGCTGCGCTCGCTCGGCTCGCGCGTTGTATATATATATATATATATATATAATATATATATTATATACACATGCGCTAACGTATGAGTCTTGGGTATCAACATTAAGGTGTCAAACATTGCGACGTTTACCTTAATTGGTAGTTTAACTTATAATTCAATGTTAATAGTAGTTTATGCAATTGATACATAATGAGGGACATTAAAACACGAGTGTGTTTTATGAAACGAGCCGAAGGCGAGTTTCATAATAGGGTCACACGAGTGTTTTTTAGAGTTATGCTACAATGTTTCGGACTAACACGCGACATGTTCGGGCTCATCAAGCGACATGTTTCGGACGCATCCAGGGACATGTTTCGGACTCACCCAGCGACATGTTTCGGACTCAACATGTGTTGGTTCTGGCGCTTCGCCGGCCGCTGCCGCGGCACGCTCGCTTCGCTCGCTCGGCTCGCGCGTATATATATATATATATATATATATATATGTATATTATATACACATAGGCTAACGTTTTGAGTCTTGGGTATCAACAATATCAACATAAGGTGTCAAACATTGCGACGTTTACCTTAATTGGAAGTTTAACTTATAATTCAATGCTAATAGTAGATTATGCAACTGGTACATAATGAGGGGCATTAAAACACGAGTGTGAGTTTTATAAAACGTGCCGAAGGCGAGTTTCATAATAGGGTCACACGAGTGTTTTTTAGGGTTATGCGACATGTTTCGGACTAACACGCGACATGTTCGGGCATTAAAACACGAGTGTTTTGATGCCGAATTATGTACAGAATACACTTTTTTTTTAGTTAAAATTCAAAATAATTGAAAATTTGAAATCCTTTTCCCCGAATGAGTCGAAATCGAGACATAATGACGATTTTACGTAAAAAATTTTTTTTTTACTTAAAATTCAAAATAAATGTAAAATTTGAAATCCTTATCCCCGAATTAGTCGAAATCGAGTATAATGACGATTTTACGTAAGAAAATTTTTTTTTTTACTTAAAATTCAAAATAAATGTAAAATTTGAAATCCTTATCCCCAAATTAGTCGAAATCGAGTATAATGACGATTTTACGTAAAAAATTTCTTTTTTTACTTAAAATTCAAAATAAATGTTAAATTTGAAATCCTTATCCCCAAATTAGTCGAAATCGAGTATAATGACGATTTTACGTAAAAAAAATTTTTTTTGCTTAAAATTCAAAATAAATGTAAAATTTGAAATCCTTATCCCCGAATTAGTCGAAAACGAGTATAATGACGATTTTACGTAAAAAATTTTTTTTTTTTACTTAAAATTAAAAATAAATGTAAAATTTGAAATCCTTATCCCCGAATTAGTCGAAATCGAGTATAATGACGATTTTACGTAAAAAAAAAATTTTTACTTAAAATTCAAAATAAATGTTAAATTTGAAATCCTTATCCCCGAATTAGTCGAAATCGAGTATAATGACGATTTTACGTAAAAAAAAATTTTTTTGCGTAAAATTCAAAATAAATGTAAAATTTGAAATCCTTATCCCCGAATTAGTCGAAAACGAGTATAATGACGATTTTACGTAAAAAATTTTTTTTTTACTTAAAATTCAAAATAAATGTAAAATTTGAAATCCTTATCCCCGAATTAGTCGAAATCGAGTATAATGACGATTTTACGTAAAAAAAAATGTTTTACTTAAAATTCAAAATAAATGTAAAATTTGAAATCCTTATCCCCAAATTAGTCGAAATCGAGTCTAATGACGATTTTACGAAAAAAAAAATTTTTTTTGCTTAAAATTCAAAATAAATGTTAAATTTGAAATCCTTATCCCCAAATTAGTCGAAATCGAGTATAATGACGATATTACGAAAAAAAAAAAATTTTTTTTGCTTAAAATTCAAAATAAATGTAAAATTTGAAATCCTTATCCCCGAATTAGTCGAATTCGAGTATAATGACGATTTTACGTAAAAAAAATTTTTTTTCTTAAAATTCAAAATAAATGTAAAATTTGAAATCCTTCTCCCCGAATTAGTCAAAATCGAGTATAATGACGATTTTTTGAAAAAAAATTTTTTTTTTTACTCAAAATTCAAAATAAATGTAAAATTTGAAATCTTTAACCCCGAATTAGTCGAAATCGAGTATAATGACGATTTTTCGTAAAAAAAAAAAATCATTATGTTATTATATTTAATAACATAATGAACAATTTTAATTCATAATAATCATTATGTTACTGCTGTAACCTTCTCCACACGTAAGAACATTGAATGTTTTTATAAGAGTCATTTTCTACGGTTTCTGAACGCATTTTTTTTACGCAATTAATTTGTATGTATTAACTACAATATAGCTTGTAATGTGTTTAATATTTGGATGTAATTCTAATAACAAATGATGCACGAGATTAGGTGGTAGTTTAGTATTTTTGGTGGTACTTGACAATTTTTTGATGCGATTATAAAATTTCAGGGAACGCAATAAGTAAAATAGCTGCAAGTGCTGAAATAATAGGTATGAGTGTTTAGGTGACCTGAAATTGATGGTCGATACATTTTTTTGAGTGTTCAGCGTTATTTTAGGGTTCGAAAATTTGGTGATATCAAAAGTTATTTAGGTGATCATTTTATTTGTTCCCTTAAAAATATTAGCCAAATATGTTTAGCTATTCTGAAGCGATGCGTATAGCACAAGTACAATATTTTTTATTTAACTAAACAGATAGATGACTACCTACATCTGGACATGTGTCCATGTGTCTGGGCATGTGTCTGGAGTATGGACATGTGTCTGGTAGCTACCAGAAACTTAGTCGTGTTATTTATCAGATCAGCCAGGGAAGCATCAACTACCCTAACTTCTAGGCAGTGGTCTTCTTCTGAGGGACGCTAGTAGATTTTGACTTCTAAAAGTGCCTTTGCAGCCTACTTGTAGAATAAAGTGCATTTATTTCATTTAAAAATAAAAAAATACCCGGCAAAAACGGTTTGTTTGTACCAACGAAAATCAACTCTACTCTATATAGTGTATTTTTAAAAAGATCACCGAGTTACAAATATTAACAATGCATACCTATTTTTCTTTCTTTGTTTGTTTTTAAACTGATTTATCATTCCATTTACCGACTTAAGAAACAAATTAAATAACCATCTTTGTACACGCAGCCTTCACAATTATCCCGTCGATGAGTTACGCGCACACACTAACTCTTAATCATGCGGCTACAGCCATTTATCAGCGCAAAGATAAATCTTAGACATATTCTCTAAGGAACGTAGATACGTATATTCTGCAGTACTCTTTGAAATATTTTCTATTAGCTCCCTTTGAAGTTGGATAATGAGTTTTGTTGCCGTAATTTGATTATGGACGGGAACATAAATAACTGCGTGAATAATTTGATCGTGTTCTTTTTGCATTCAACTTGTTTCATAAAAGTTTAAGAGTAGGTATCCGTAATTGGAAAATATGTTAAGTGATCACGTTGTTACTCCTTGCTACTCCCAATCAAGACGCAGGAATTGTTAAATCAAACTATTTTAAATACTTTAGTGGCATTTGGCATATTTTGTAAGTGACGAAGTATATTACAGAAAAAAATCTGTCTCTTGTGAACTACCTATATACTGTCAGAACCAATTACTGCAGTAATGGGGCGGTTAATCTAATCTCCGAATTTTAGTTAATCCGATATATTATTAATATTATTATAGTTAATCTGAATATAAACAAATAAAAAAATGAAAATATTTTTTACAAAGGCGGGCTAAGCTGCGAGCACGAAGAGCATTAAATATGTTCAAAGACATACCGTGACAATATTTATGCATATTTTAATCAACTAAAAGCTGCATCCTTTACCGAATAAAATACCTTCTTTATTGCCCTCTGTCACAAAGCACAACCCCGTTACTTTTTTCCGTTCAAAATGCCGTATACATATTATACAGTTACGCACACTTACGCTCTTATTTTATAACCATGTTTACGGCCCAAGCGTAAGTAAAAGGTCCTACAAAGATTTACAAAACTAAACATGTGTGACTTTAAGGAATGCTGCGGTGGAGCGATGCGGGTGTCCGTTGTTTACCTGCCGTCCTAATTAACTTTTATTTTGTGAAGACCGCCCCGGTTCTTCCCTGTAGCTCAATCTGGTTCGTCATTTCAGATCGCAATATCAATTCAATGTGTTTCATACGCTCGTTTCCACGAACGCCATCTTAGCATGTCAGAAAGAGATATTAATCACTAAGTAAGAATCAAAACTCCTTTCCATGAGTGCAGGGAATTGCATATTGAGGCCGTATCGAATTTCACACGACTATTACTTTATTCCAGTAGTAACGCTTAACATATTACGTTATTATTTACACATTATATTATTAGGAAATTATTTTCGACAGTCGTATATTTCTTAGTCAGAGCAAGTATGATTTATTGAACCACTATATTGACAGCTACGCGCACTATAAAGTACATGCTTTCCGATTAGTCGGATGTCCCATAATGTTCGCAACGCCGTAAAACAATGCATAAAGCGCCCATATTGCTCCGTTAACAAATAATGTATTATGTATATGCGATGTATAATAGCTTTTACTGCATTTTGGAATAACACGCTGCACACACGAGGCGACGTAGACCGACCGTAAAGAGAGATGTGCAGCATTTGCCAAATTGACTTTGCGTTGCGGCTAGCTGGTTTATGATTTTAGGTACACTGTATTTTAGCACGCTTAACATAAAGCAACGATTTGTTTAAAAAATTATGAGTTTGGGATGGCATTCCTCATATCGAAGTCTATTTTAATTAAGACATATCAAATTAACAATAAAATTATTTATTTATTACAAATAACTTTAGGTACTTAAGTTCATATAAAAACAATTCGGTATAATCTCACGGGAACGTTCTCGCTCACCGATAAATTTAAATATCTATGAAAGAGGTGCAATTATTGCAGATAAGAACTTAAGAAACTGGCTATGACATAAGCAAAATATATCTAAAACTTAATATTACAAATCTGTTGTAATCGTCAATGCGATATTTCTGTTTTGTTTGAAATTAAACGTTGGCGGGATTGCCTTGGTGCAAGCAAATGTCAACCTTAAGGCGACTGTACCTTTCAGACATGCAAGTTTTTCGCTATCAAGCAATAAAGTAAGTTCATATGCTAACGTTAGCTGCATGTGCATTGAACTGAACCAAGTTTACAACTAATTATTACTTAGCTATCTTCAACACATTACGTCGGGGCTGGCGTCGTAAAACGCGGTATCTTCCTCACTTTCCGGTTATAAACGCGACTGTGGGAAAGCGGGAATAAATTTGTGGTCTCCGACGATATTCATAGCGTATTATATTCAGAATTGCTTATGTTTTGCCGTAATTTGTGGGTTTGGTTTCCTTGCACCGAAAAGGATGTAACTTCAGTTAATGTTTTTTGTTTAAAACATCATGTGACCCACACAAGAGCCATTTAACTATTTAAAACTAAGCCACCCACGAATTTAAAACGAAGTTATCCCTCAGTAAAAAAATACAGTTAAGTCCTATTCTTGCTTAATTTTATCCACTGAATTTATATTTTTAACATAATGTCTCATGACACACATTACCATAACAATATATGTAGGTACCTATTTCAATTTTAATAGAGATACAACAATAAACAGAAAAACATAAAAACACTTAACTAAACTTGAAATCATCTTAGTTGAACGAATTGCACCTGAAGCGATTTCTTCAAAAAGCTACTTTACCGTTCAATAAGGTTCAAAATCCAATAACATTTTAATAGAATTACGTTCAACAAAAAGAATTTCAACCATACCTAATTACCTAAAATGATTAGACGATATACATACTTGTATAGATAAAATAGATACTTACGATATAGAAAACATCCAACTCAGGAACAAATATTCGTGCTCATTACACAAATAAATGCCCTGAGCAGGATTCGAACCCGGGACCTCCAGCTTCTTAGGCAGGGTCACTACCAACTAGGGTAAAGCGGTCGTCAACATTACAGTTGAGGTCTGTGGTAAGGAGCCAGGTATCTCTACTAACCTGTGGTATTTGTGTGCTACATTCCTTCTCAGGTGGTCTGCACGCCGTATTATCTCTGCTCCTATAATCGACGCTTAAGCAATAAGTCACGAGAAACCCGCAATTTTGTGGCACGGGCAATTTTACCCTTGCGATCGTAGGCCAAAACGGACTGGACCGAATCTTTGGCAATTGATTATTGACTTGAATCTCCATTCTTTCCGCAAATTCGTATTAGATGATGGAAAATATTTCACTTTAAAAACTAGAACCATACTTATCCATCAGGTAATTTACGGATACTGTAGGATTGCAATATCTGTCCCGACAATGGTTGAAAAACGTTCTTATATATTTTATTACTTATCCATCAGGTAATTTAGCGATACTGTAGGATTGTATATCTGTCCCGACAATTGTCGATTTTTGAATTCCGGTTCAAAATTTAAGAATTTAAATAATTAGCACATAAGCTTGTTACAGGTTTTCGAAATACATGTGTTAAGTGACTCTAATTGGTAATAATACCTACATTATAATAATACCATTTTGTTGTTAATAGATACTCATTGAGTGAAAGCACTTGCTATTAATTCATCGGCAGACGTAACACGTGATACCAACTTTTAAACATTTGATTCCGTAATAAATATTATTGTACTGTCCTTATGTCCAAACCCAGCAACACGGTTGCATAAGTCCATTCATGATTTTATAACATAATCTGACATCTGATTGCTTGTTCACAAAAACGGATTATTGTCCCGTTTAAGCTTTGGATTTGCGCGTCAGGTAGATTCCAAATACGGATCTGTATATGTATCATAAATTCATTGGTTTAAAAATGAAAGCCTTCCTGAATTTCCCAAAATGTGACGAGAGAGTGGGCATTTGGCTGCTGAAAAAACATATGAATGGATCTACATTTTCCTTTATTCCGTTTGATACTTTTGTCCTTTGTTTCCTTGGTTATTCATCCATTCAATATTCGTAAATAGTTTTTCATCAAAAAAACAATTAATAGTTCGTAAGGGGTTATATTTTGTGGATATTGAGTTACCTATATTTTTGAATTAAAAGTCGACCGTTTAATTCAAAAACCACTAATTTATACCATCTACAAAAGTCACTGAACTTGTCCAAGTACAAAATTATAATGAAACAATACAGACAAAAAGGTTGAGTAGGAGGAAGCAGTCCAGAATAGGTATCCCGTTTACTATACTTTTTAGGACCTTCCCCACTCTTGCTTGTTCACGTGGTATATAATAAAAGTAGTAACACTTCAGAGCCCTAAATAACTAATCACATTTTTACAGGACCGCTCGGATGCCTTAAAATCGTATAATCTAATGTTATGTCAAAACTAAATTACCAATAATAAATAAAAAATATTTTCACGCAACAAAGACCCAAAGATGAATACACACCTTAAAGCTGTACCGCTGGCTTATAGCTGTGCTGCGTGGCTATACCTACCCCCGTATTATGGTCACGTTTATAGACGACACACGACAAGATAAATAAGGTATCTCACTTTCTATCGAGTGGTGTCAGAAAGTGACAGATATACAATACAATACAATACAAATACTCTTTATTGTACACCTCACACAATATATCAGATATTCAGATATCTTCTCGTTTGTCGTGTATCGATAAACGTGACCATCATAGACCCCCTGTTATAAATAAATTATAACGCTAAACATACGAGTATTAAACTCTTAAAGATATTCAATATCGTACACATTTTCGCAATTTAAAAGCAAATGCGTAATCCCCGGCTTCCGAATTAGCCTCACCATGTACCAAACGTTAAGAGGGCGCCGAGCATATTTAGCAAAAACAGCCTTCACCTCTCAATCTGTGGAGGTCACGATTCTCTACAAAAATATATAAAATATATGTAATTATTATCACAAAGAGTGTGTTTACAAGTTATCACTATTAGTAATCTATAATAAATTACACTTTAATAAATACAATACCGTAAAGTTGCACTAAAAATGAGAAGAACGCGTGTCGGCGTTTAGGCAAAATTGAATTGAAAAATCTATTATTTCGTTTCAAAATCACACTCAAACAAATCTCAAAAGTATTCACTATAAGTTATCACACTGTTCACATTTTTCCTCGCAAAGACCAATGAGAATTTCAAACGTAAATCTAAACTTTAGTGACTTTTCCATACATTTTCCCTGCCACCATACTTTGGAAAAATCGACAGATGGGCATTGGCCCTCGGTGAGAGCAGACGCATGCTCCTTTTTTCGCTTTGACAGCTCTGTTTTTGACATTTTGCCCGTATACGAATACAATATGTATACCACACACAAAGATTGTATTAATTGAAGTAGGGTAAATAAATATTGACGTGTGGCGTTTTAAGAACCTTTTAACATGGAATTTTTGGTATAAGCCTTTTATTTTTTAGAGAACATACAGTGTTTGGTCCCGAAAGTTTACTTATGCGTTCAAATTATAATGTTTTCCTTCCCGAAAACGCATTCTAGACGCAAAAAGTTTGCCGATGCGTTTCATTACAATGGAAATTAATTTCAATGAATGGTCACCCTGACGGAACATCTTTATAACGTAATGACATTTGTCACTTACTTCAAATGAAAATTTGTGTACATTTTTCTTTCTTTATATTTCAATAATTTTACGTATCTATTGTTGATATCGAACACCAAATACGCATACACACACGCCTCTCGACAGTTTGCCAACAACGCATACTTATCTACTGGCATTTTTTGGACATATCGCGCGTCGTCCCTATTATCCTCGAGTACATCATGATGACGGGAAAGGTGGAGGATAGACGAGCTCGGGCCAGCCAGGTGGATTGAAAAAATCACCAAATTCGCCGGACTCCGAGAACACCAGGCGCTGCATGCAGCGCATCATCGGAACCACTGGCGAGCCATCTGCACTCCCCGCCAGAGACATAGCGGTCACGATTAGGGTTGCCAACCGTCCCGCCTCAGGCGGGACGTCCCGTTTCCAGCACCCTAGACGATGCGTCCCGCAAAGGATGCGTGCGGGACGCCAATTGTCCCGTTTTCAGGCCTCAGCAGAATTATGAGAACTGGAGCGAACATTTTGTTTCATTTTAGGAAAAAGTGCACAACTTCGATAAATGAAAATAAGTGATTTTTATCCCGCTCCCGGAGGACCGTACTTGTTTTAGGATAATTTTAGCTCGGAAATCATCCACTAAGAACGTATATCTCGCGGGAATAAATAATGTATCCTACATCACAATTATACGTTAGCAATATTGATAGAGTGCGCGAGTCCCGCATTTTTTAGCTAAGTCCCGCAATTCTACAACAAATGTCCCGCAAATCGGGGCACATAAGTTGGCAACCCTAGTCACGATCCTCAGCATTGAAGAACCCACTGATTGGATTGATTGGATTGGAATACTTATTGAAATTTGTGTGGATATTCACGCTTTCTCGTCAAATAGGAATACAGTTTTGTGAGACCCCGTTAATTTTATGTTTTTATACCCTGATTATTAAATAAATAAATAAATAATAAATAATTTAATGGCTAAATATATCTCACATGTCGTGATATAACTTCAGGAATCGTGGATTATCAATCTGCAGTGTCACACAACAAAGAAAGTAATAAGCAGCAGAAGATTGTACTGTCGAAGCCGCATGGTCATACTAATTATAGAATGAAAATATAAATGTGTTTCGTTTATCTTAGTTATATCTCTAACGACGACGTATAATCTGAGTCTTATACAAAATATATGTATGTACTTATGTAGTCCTACTTATTTCTGCAGGTCTGTAAGTACGGTTTCTAATTTCTATTTGATTATTTTTTATGGTTTGAAATTATTTGGTTCACTGCTTTGATTTTGGATATACGGATATACGTACTTTAGTATATACATTGTAGTCTTTGGATATACGTAAGTACGTCACACCGGGTAGAGTCAGTCCGACCCAGGTCGGGCCTAGTAGAGTTTAGTTTAGTGAACCAGCGACAAGTAGCTCGATTCCACTCACAACTCAGATTCGGTAGAAGCCGCGTAACCAATCTCACTGGAGCGCAAACTCTTAGAGTATCCCAGTGTTTAAACCTCCCGCGTGGTCATGTCGGAGGTTTCCCCTCGATTTTCCCCAGGCCACTTTCCAACCGCGCACTCCTATCGATTTATTGGGCCCGACCTATAAGGCCACAATCAGGTTGAAAAAACAAAAAAAGTACGTCGCAATAATTGTTTGGACGTTACGTAAACGTAGTCAATAATAGTAAGATTGCAATTTCAATTGCGTATATTATAAGTATTATAACTGTTACATTACAGCATGTATGCAGCATGTACATGGATTTAGCTATACGCAACCATTGTCCAAGGAGTGTTAAAAGTTCAGTAAAATTTACTCCACTAATTATTCTATTCAATTATCGTTCTTATAAGAAGGAACATGAGAGCTAATTTGTCATAACATAACTATGGACTCGTACATTAAACCATGCACACGATAGCGCGTCCGGCCGGCCAAGTTCCAATTACAGATAGTGACAATGATTTACTAAATCCTATTTGATCATATTTGTCCTACTTATTTCATTATCATTAGGTTTTAAGAATACTTAACAAACTTATTTCAAAATACTGCCATTAATTTTCATTAAGTTTCATTACATAATATATATCGAAATAAAACAACCGCATCTTCGCTTAAAACTCGCATTACCTATAAAAGCCGCTTTAGCTTAGTTGGTAGTGACCCTGCCTGCAGAAGGATTACACATTCTTAAGTTTTATTCACCATTTATTCAATTAAATATAATTTAACAAACATTTATAATTTAACAATATAATTTAACATTTTTTTAATTTAACAGTTTAGTTTTAGATTTTATGTGTATTATTTTATATTGTTTTCGAAGAAGTATTACTATTTTTTGTTGATTACTTACTAATTTATCATTACATTTATTAAAACTGTGTAAACGTTATTTAACAACATAACAGCTTAAGCCATGGCATTGATACACTTAAATATAGGTATTTTAATCTATTTGTATATGAATAATTAGGAGCGTTTTACTAAAATCAAATCCCAATTTTCAGAAGTAAGGTTTTGGTGACAGATCAGAACTTGACTTTTATTTTTACATTTTTGTCATGCCTTAATAAATCATCAAATATTGTAAATCAAAACTTTGTATTCCTTACAGAAATTTACAGAGCATTGTCATTGTACAGTGACAAGTTATGACAATTTCGATTTCTCTAAGGAGTTTTTAACTCTGATTAACTGGTGGCAATACACAACTGAAAATACCTATTAAAAAAAATGTAAGTCAATGACCCGGGCCAACAAAATGAAGTAGTGTGTGTGAAATATGTATGTGTGAGTTACTGGGGAAAATAATTTAAAAAAATAGAAATTTGACAGGCGCTGATAATTTACCCTGCACGACGCAGTCTTAACAATGGATTCCTTTTTTATTCCGTTCCTGTCGAGTTGTGAAAAAATACAAACAATAAAAGACGGACAGAGGATGCGAGAACCGTTTTGCCGCCCTCGCCATAAAATTAAATGGGAAAAGGGCTTTTTTTACAAACGCTTGCTACGTGCAACTTTCGAGCGGGTCACTACAGATCTGCTCGCTTAAAGTTATGAAAAATCGCATAAGTTAAACCTCCTCTCGAGATAACCCCGGGTTATTGCTTTTTTGTGACGTTACGTGCTCTGCCAAGAGTTTTTGTTCAGTTTAAATTAATGTTTTAAGATCTTAAGTTGTACTGGAATAGTTAGAGGGAGTTACAATGTTAAATGAACTTTCAAGTACTAGATTAAGGAGCATCCAAGAAAATTAATGGTTTTTTAAGTGTTTAAGTATGTATCGTGTAGTTTCGTGCTAAGTAAGAGTTGCAGAATTGGAACATTCACAAGAATTCGTGTGGAATGAGAGTCTATCCATATCCTCGCTTGGTTGGGGAGTCCATTGCTACACAGGAGCTGGTCGGGACGGGGCCTTGATGGATGTACCTCAAACCTCAATCTGCTGGAAGTTTAAACGAATGAAACATAATATGTTAATAAGATTGTTATTAAATTATGTCCACAAGCAAAATAATCTAACTGTTTCTAGTTATGTATGTTCTTTATTGGCCTATTACGCTGGAGTTAACTCAAAAATTTTTGGCCTTCAAAGTTACCAGAAATCGAAGTAATGTAGTTTATAACATCGAAGTTTACAGAATCTGTTTAACCTGTTATGTAACCGTCAGACAAAGTTGAAGACAATACAATACAAACTCTATATTGCACACCTCGCAAAATAAAGCTACAGACCTACAGAGTACATGTAAAGATAGAGACAGACAGGTATAATGCGGTCTTATCGCTAGAATACAATCTGATCCTGATTGCTTTTGGGTAGTGGAGACATGTAAGTTTTCTTGTACTTAATGCTTTGAACAGTAAAAAGACCGATATATTATACACATTCATAATACTAAGTCGTGCATATTTTTATATTCATGCACTGTACTGTGTTATTTTTGTTGAGGTTGTGCAATAAAGAATATATTTATTACTGACCTATCTCAAACCCAGTACTTGCTTACCTTTATTAAGTACTATTATTATATCATCTGTGTTCCTAGCAGGAAACGAACAATTCCCAACCACGACACCGCATCGCATACGTTTTGTTGGGATCGATGACAGCTCGAGACATCTCATCAGGGTTTACATCTACAAATCGATTTACTCTCAATAATACTGAGACCCGATTGCTAAGGGACTCAGCGTAGGGTTGCCGCTGACATATTCACACTGGTTAGTATTTTAAATATTTGAATATAATTCTGTAAGTTTAGATTTATATTTATTTTGACTATTATTATTGTTCATTTGTAATTCTACCTAGTTTGTAAGCGATTTTGTGTTTTTACTGTTACACACACATGGTCATTTAATCGACAGACATTCGGACGGCCAAGGATATTTAATCCAGCATTTTATTTACAAGTCAGTCAGCCATTCTTAAGAGTAAATTAATCAAATTATTTACACTATTTACGATAAATTAACAAGTAAGTTCCGTTTTAAATACGCTATAAACTTGGAAAGAACAATTGTCGAGTACTTTAAAAAATCATTCTTTTTTTGTATTTGTATTTATGTCCTTAACCAGTTGTTATTGACAAAGATGTAATAAAATATTGAATTGTATTTCAGCCCTATTAAAGTAAATATTAATAATGGAATCTAGAAATTTCTTCATATATTTTTGAGAACAGATTTAATTCAACAGGTACCTTGACGAGGGTCTAGTGTTCAGGTGCCCGTGAGCACGGGTTCTTCTACAAATTCAATGCCTGTTGTTGAAAAGTATGCTACAGGTATTTTTGTGATTCTGGCGTGTGATTTGACCGATCTCACTTGAAACGGATTGGATAGGGTTCAAGACTAGATAAAACGATTGAAAGTAATATCTATACTTATGCGTATTATAGAGAGGTGAAGTTAGTGAGTTTGTTACCCCTTAACCTACCCCTTTTTATAGCGGATTAATTACCTCTAATCATTATTATTCTCCGAATTAATGTTCCGATTGGTTTACTTTTCCACTGCTAGAACAGATCTTCAGAAATAATGTAGGCTTTTTTATTCCGCATCTTTACCCCGCCCGGGTTTTTCGTTGTAGACACTTCGACATCTTTTACGTTAATATTCCAAGCCTAAACTAATTAGTCGATCAAATTAAGATAAAATTTGAATATGGATTTTAGTCCCTCATGGTGATATCATGGTGATATTTTAGTTCAGTCATTCGATTGTTCGTGTTTCATAGAGAAAGAATATTTTAAATCGTAGCAATTACATAGTAATATATTAGTTTATCTATCCAACTGATTCACTGTCTCCTCAGGGTTGAATCATTGTATGGGGTACAGCTGCTCAATATCAATTTACATACAGATTCATGTGAAAATTAACATTAAAAGATTTTGAGTAAATTTGGAAATTTATTACCTACTTTTTTGATCAATGTCAACTAAAAATTGAATAATAAGTTCTCTAAATAAATCCAGTTTTACATTAAACTCGAGTATGTTTGGTCAATTCGTATGTACATACATAGATGCAAAAGGTGCAGCTGACGCAGCCCTGAGGCGGATATTAACCACTCCACGACTAATTGTTCGCGTCCAATTATCGAACAACTGACAACGCTTCTGTCGGCTCCCGTAGTCCAGACATTTGACTGTTCATGTTTTATAGAGAAAACATTTGAAATTGCAGCAATAACTCTGATTGTTAAATAAATATCTCCCAGATTCATTGTCTTCTCAGTGTTGACTCACTACTCATGATCATCATATCAGCCGAAAAAAATGCACTGCTGGACATAGGCCTCCGTCAAATACCGGTCACAATGACCGGTCCTGCGCCAACCGCATCCAGCGGAAGCCCGCAACCTTTACCGGGTCATCAGTCCACCCTTCCCTGTTTACAAAAATGTGTAGTATTTATTTTAATTTGCCATAGGCTTTCTCAGACCTTTAACCAAGACTTATGTATAATTGTGCTCACTACAATATACTATAATATATTAATTGTTATTATTGTATGACTTTTAAAGAGTCCTTAAGACAAAATCAGCATTAACAACTGATTTTGTTATTTCATGGTTTTCGTTCCTATGTTATGTTTTATCTCGCATACCACTGTATTGCTGCTATAACCGACGCGTCGCTTTGAGGCGGATATTAACCACTCCGCGACTAATTGCTCCCGTTCAATTATCAACAGACTGTCAACGTATTCGTAGGTATATCTGAAACCAGAGGCATAGCAGGTGTTGCTTTGTTGCAGCAAATGATGAGACGGTAGATTAAGACATTTAGATAATTAAATATCGCCAAGTGTTAAAATAAAATATCAATTAAACCCGTTTTTTTCATGAAATCTTGCGTACTTACTGAAATCATAAATAAAGTTCTACAAATCTTGTACAAATTGAAAAACATTTTAAAAAAGTGGAAAAATAAACTAAAGCACTAAAACTTAAACGATAATAAATATTGATATGCGACGAATGACGATATCGCGATGCCAGGATCAATTACTTAAGGACCACAACTTAACATAGCATTACCTCCATTTTTAAGTGGTATTTTAAAACATTCACATTTACTGCGTCCTTTTAATTTTTTCCTCCTGTCACGCACGCGATTTATCAATACGGTGCATATTTAATTAAAAAGTTTAGGTGGACATGCAGCTGTTATATAACTTGTGTTTATTTTTTATTTCACGACGTTACGATCAACGTCGAGCAAAGTGCGGTTGCTCCAGTAGATTCGGATAACTACGCTCGCGTTACTTGCTCGTTGTCATAAAATACTAAACTTCGACTACAAAGACTTCGTCAATCGCGATTCTGCCCAGTATAGGTAGTGTGCTTTGACCGTCTATGCAATATTTCTACTATGTCATGTTTTGCAATACACAACAGTTTTAGTAAATGTTAATGTATAAAGTTTAACTGGGTCTAATCCCTCCGCAACTATTTGCAACCCTGAGGCGAATATTACTCCACAGCTAATTGTCCTCGTTCAATTATCGAACAACTGTCGGCTTGTTCGATGGCTGTCTCTGAAACTAGTTTAACGAGAATTCGATTGTTTTACTGTGTCCGCGGCTTCAATTGAGCCACTTTTCATACGGTCATCGATTTACAAAGTGAATTATTAGATAGATAGATAGATTATTAAATTTATTTTCACAATATACAATGTGACTTAAAATTAACACATAGTCAATTTTGAGGAATTTATATTGTGAGCGTCAGTTTTGGAACAATAACAAATTAAATAGAATACATTAAATTTATCATAAAAAAAACATATTGTACATAGTTACATAATTTACACTAAACAGAGAAGTCTTATGATAATTATGTATTTATATACTTTCGCTTTGAGTTATCTTAGAATAATAGAAAAGAAAGTTACGCACCGATCGCTACGAAGTTCCTAAAGTCCTTACGAGTAATAATACAATGCCTGCCCTGTGCTGGTATCCTAGTCAAAAAGCCGCATCATACTACGAGATTCATATATAGATATACGTTTATTTAGCTGAAGCGGCAGTGTGTGTCAAAGGGCTACACCTTAAATGCACATCGATATTACGACCGCTCTACTGAATCCCCATCCAATCATGATAAATCTGACGTATAGTCTTGTTACTTAAGGCGTTACATTCTTGTAACGATAAAGTCCCACGCGCCTTTGACCTACATACTTGTATATGACTTTGTTCTAGCAAGGGTAAGAAATACGGGCGATGAATGCGAGCGACGCAAAAGCAACATCCCAAATGAACTGTTGTTGAATAATTGATGTTCCAGTCGGTTCTAGAGACGATTGTCTCATTTCCACACAGAATAGTAATTGAGGGAGATTTGTAAGTAGACATATATTTCTCCTGATAGAATCTTGCGGTGTAATAAAATTTTGTGGTCAATAATATATTTTCTTATTTAGGGAAACATTTTTATTTTCACGGCTAATACAGTAGGTACTTAAAATTAGGTACTTGCATTGACTAAACATAGTCGAAAAAGGGCGCTGTGGGTGAAAATATTATTTGGTGTATCTTATTATACTATATAATATCTAGTATACTGGATTGATTAATCTTTATGGTGAGACTAGACGAGGGTAATTTTGTGAGCTGTGAACTGCGTATAGTAATTTCAGTCGAGACTATACTTTTGACATTAACCGTAAATTTCGGTAACAGTAACAAGTATGGTTTCCGCTGAAATCACGCAGCTAACAACTCACAAAATTACGCTCGTCTGGCCTCATCCTTATTGATATAACTAATTGTTGTACTTATTGTGTAGTTACTAATATTATTTTATTTATTGTTTAAGTAAATATCGAATTACATCACACTTTACAGACCGCGGTATTTAAATATGGCGTCGTAAGCCCATAGAAGCTCTCATACAGAACTGTCAAACTTCCCATACAAAGGGTACGTGTCCGGCGTAACTTACAATTACTGATGGTTTGAAACAACCGATCCTTAGAAACCAACGAACACGCTACTAAACAATCATACCTTGTTGCTAACAGAGCATTGCGTCTATCCTACTTGGGAACAATTCCAAGTTATTGTCATACCATTTTAAGAATCACGAATGCGATCATAAATACATATCTCTACTTACCTAACATTAACGCAGCGTCCTTGTAGATCAACATAATAATCTCGAAAATATCTGTGATATACATGTAATACTTTGTAGGTAAATATCAATGCTTTATAATAATTGGACCGCTTTTAATGCACGAGTGAATAGGCATATTCTGGGTGAGCTTGCTTCATCGTCGGCTTCATCTTTGCCACCTGGCTGCCAAGAGCAATCCTATTTTTAATCAAAAAAAATCTAACGCGATAATCAGAGTCGTATTTATGTCTATTTCAATCTAAGGTAATTTAGAAAGACCGAGAAATGGCATGCCGTCGGGGTTGTGTTGAAAGTTTTCAGTATTTATTATCATTGTATTCACAAACGAATTATTTTAGTGCACTAAGTGAGAATGTCGGTTCGACGTGTCTCATTGGCTAACAGCGCGGGAACGGGAGTGTTTTTGGGTCGTTTGAGCCAGGTACTGTTCAGGCAAAACGTTAGTACCTACATAAGTTCCTTTAATGTTGTTGTCCTCTTTATATTGTGTGTTGCGTTATGATTTTTTTTTATTAAAAAAGTACGATATTATGTCCTATCTGTGTACTTACTGCATCTTTGCAAAACACAGCCTCTTTGTGACTCGGCTCTCCGAGTTCGCTAATTGGATCAAGATCCCTTGTTTAAGAAAAACCTACTGTTGAGTTATCTACTACCTACCTAAAGTTTACTTTGCATTTAGCTCTAATTAAATTTTCCTGATTGGATAAATTTATGGGGAGCATTAGATTGTTTGAGAATCTGACATTGTTGTAATTATATTATCTTAAACGATGTCTATTGGGTAGTCTCATGTTGTTTGTAAATCTGAACACAGTCTATCGTCGTTTTGCGTTTGGTGTAATGTGAAAGAACATTAGACCGCTAAAGGAAAGTGTTCAATTAGGAAGTTGAAACTGCCACTAATATTTGATCATAGTTTTTAATTTGAATAACTACTAGCTCCTATGAAAACAGTGCCTAACTTTTAGTAAGTAGGTAACTATTTTAAAGTTTCCTTGACGATAATATTAACAAAAGGTATCAGACACAGACTTTGTAGCTAATCTCGAATATTATGGCTGCAACTTTTTTATGACTCGTATTTCACCGAAGCTTAACTTTGGAAGTAATTTCAACTTATGCACTTTGCACTTTTGCTGTATTTCTTCTAATGATACTCGTATTTTTATCGTGTTACTTTTTACTCGGTTAGCATGGAATTGATCGCAGCGCAGTATTTTTTTGTTAACCGGACTGTGTTCACCTTTCCGCCATCGCTTCGCTAACATCGCGTCATTTTATCTTTGCGCTTTTTGTACCGATCTTTTGTTCTTGTCTTATTATTCCAATTATGCGCTTTGGCTTCCTTTGCATCTAAATCATAAACAATGATTACTGGGCTTATATACCTGTCCATCAATACAATCACTATTACAATGAACTTTTTTAAACGTTAATTATAAAACCTTAGTGGACTTAGTTGTCAAGTTGTAAGCAGCTTCGTATTTATCATTCACACCGTGACTAAGTTACATATCGAGATAAATAAAATATCTGTCAATAATTTTACATTGATGTATTGTGAGGCATGCACGCAAAACCTTATTGAGCAAAGTCAATTTAAAAACTGAGTTATCTATAGTGTGAAATAAAATTCTGTGAATAATATTACGGTGATACGTGTATGTGTGAGTGATTACTGCAGGCGAACGCCCTTATTAGCGTAGCAATGGAAGGCTTCATTTCTTTGTTATGCTATTGATTTCTTTTATTTCACCTTCTCGTATCAATACATAGGTCGGTGAACTTAGGCGGGGTTAGTGATATGGTTATCGTAGTGAGCTCTGAACGGTTTTAATCCGTCATCTACCGAGCCCGGTAATTACCCTCCACATCGTTATCATTATGTATTGATTTTTCATTTCTTTTGTCGGCATATACCTATAGCTTAAAAGCGGCCAACAATGAAACCACGAGCACATCAAAATGCACAGATCTGTAACTAATTATGCAAGTGGGAACGCCGATAGTTCTGATTAACTCCGCCGGGATTCGACTAATCAACTGCCAAAATAAGCCCGATAATGATGCAATCTCCCTTTGTAATCGAGGCCATTTCCCATCCACGAAACAAAATACTCTATGGCGGACTTCATGTCATGTGGTATTCTCTACCAGTAGACCAAAGAGCCAAACAGAGACAATATTAGTGCAGAGTATTTTTTAAACTATGAACATATCTGTGGTTTGGCAGAAGTGCGTAAATTATGTAAAAAATAATAATATTTAAAATAGAAAACTCCCGTGAGTCTCAGATATACTGAAATTAATAAGGGGGATTCAAACCTGGGACCTCCAGCTTCGAAGGCACACCAACTAAGCAAAAGCCGTCGTCAAGCTCCCAGTAATTGAGCCCTTAGTTCTAAGAATTTCACGAAATATCTTTCGCATGTCCAGTTTATTTGTCTATAATTGCCTGTTTATTTCAAATATATTGAGGTACCTACCTATAATAAGTGCCCAGGCGGGGCGGCTGTAGAAATATTTATTTTCCAATATATTTTAAATTGAACCAACGGTGTTTTTATGTTATTACTGAACTCACCACACACGCTCCACACGACGGCCATTCGTGGAAATACAACAGCCATACTAATTACCATTAAATGCATTCGATGCGTTACCTTTATAGTCGATTCGTGACTTTAGATCGGAATTGTAATGGATTGTTAGATTGATATTGATTTTCGATCGCTACACGTATTTTAGGGTACTTTGTGTAGCTTAAATACTGTTTGAACTGAAATTATTCTTCAACTGCTGTTAACTTCAACTGTTGGTAAGTTTTATATTTATATATCAAATTTTTAAAACGTTTAGGTAAGCGTTGACTAGACCTTTGGGTCAATGTTCTTAAAGGGTTGCGCAGCGGAATAGATACTTGAACTTAAGAAAATAAATGGTTCAAATTTCTTACAATCTTCTCAGACTTTTCATATCAATTACAGTTTATTTTCTCTTTTATTAAAAGTTAAACTAAAACTCTTGTCTACTCAATATTATAATAATATTGATATCAGATAGAAATATATTTTCAACGGATTCAATAATTTAATATTATTTACTTTTTGTTCTTAATATGAATTAAAAGAAAAACAGATTAAACTTAGAACAATTTTTGACTCTGCTTTTATTTTTACTTTATTAATTATAAGCTCTGGATGTTTTAAGGGTTGTCTCTTTTATTGATTTAATACAAATGATTTTCAAAATTAATTTTCAATTTATTTATTTATTTTATTTTATCGTATGGCATTTATTTCGAACCGTGAGATCTTCAAGAAGACAGTACGGTTGCCAGTTTTTGTTGCACTTTTAGAACCACCCAGTGGGCTGTCATAGACAGCAGTCGGGATCAACGGCTTAACGTGCCTTCCAAAGCACGGGAGAGCTCAGTTAGTAACCACTCAAAGCGGTCACCCATCCATGTACTGACCCCGCCCGACATTGCTTAACCTTGCGTACCGCACGCAGGCGCCGCTGGGCCACGAGCGCTCAATTTTCAATCAAAGTGAACCACAAGGGATACCTTCGGTAGCTCAGTGGGTTAAGAGTGATTGAAGAATTACAGTGGTCGTACGGGTTCAAGTTCCATCCGTGACGATATTTTTTCAATTATTAATAATCATTTATTCATAAAACATATTAACTAAGCACAAACAGTCCACAAAATCTAATCCACAACACAGGCTTCGTCAGGTGCGTACATAAACAATTTCAATTATTCACTTTGGTTGAAAATTATTGAAAAACATTATAACCACCTACTTCCAGTCTGCCACATTTTTTATCTGACAGCCTCATAAGTTTATGAACGTGATACCCCATGTTGTCACGCAAAACATAAGTGTAAATATCATGCCCTCAAACCGTAATGAGCTGGGGAGTGCGGAACCTTGTCCGGGGATAGAAGCACGTGTGTTGTTTAGTAGGGCCCTTGTTCTGTTATATTATGTCTATTAAGATTAAGAGATGTGTTATAAGTTCCGTTATTTTATTTCTTCCTTTGTATTTACCTACCAAAACAGTTCAAAGAGCAGGATAAAAAAAAATCTAATGTCTTAATAAAACACGATAGTAAACATACTCGTACGTGGAATATCAAACAATATTGTACAATCGGACGCTTTACGCTCGAAGTTGTAGACGATTATGTATACCTAGGACAGACTGTCCAGCTAGGTAGGTCCAACTTTGAGAAAGAGGTCAATCGTCGAATCCGACTCGGCTGGGCAGCGTTCGGGAAGCTACGACATATCTTTTCGTCCAATATTCCGCAGTGTCTCAAGACGAGAGTCTTTGACCAGTGTGTGTTGCCAGTGATGACATATGGTACGGAAACGTGGTCGCTCACCATGGGCCTCATAAGAAGGCTCAAAGTCACTCAGAGGGCAATGGAGAGGGCTATGCTGGGAGTTTCTCTGCGTGATCGCATCAGAAATGAGGCCATCCGTAGCAGAACCAAAGTAACCGATATAGCCTTTCGAATCGCTAAACTTAAGTGGCAGTGGGCGGGGCACATTGCACGTAGAACCGATGGCCGTTGGGGCCGAAAGGTTCTCGAGTGGCGACCACGGACCGGAAGGCGCAGCGTGGGTAGACCCCCCACAAGGTGGACTGATGACCTGGTAAAGGTCGCGGGAGTCCGCTGGATGCGGGTGGCGTAAGACCGGTCATTGTGGCACTCTTTGGGGGAGGCCTATGTCCAGCAGTAGACGTCTTTCGGCTGATATGATGATGATGATTGTACAGTCAGAACATGAAATCTTTTAGTAAGGTCAGCTGCAGAGAAACCTGACCTGACCCTCCGTGCATACAAACTTCTATGGAGGAGGGCTCCCTTTTCTCTACTGCTGACTGCCGTACACTTAGGCCGGGTATTACGGAGATCCGTTACTCAGGACATTTTTGACGTAACTTACTGACGTTATCTAATGGATCTTTGTAAAGTTGTATTGGCATTAGATTGATTAATTTGCGATTTCGATTATTCACCGAATAATCATAATTTAAACTCTAAGAACATCACTCATTTTTGCTGATTTCTGGATGCAGCATGCATTTCGATGCACATAAAACAGTAATTACTCCAAAGATTCCTGCTGTCATGGGTGAGCTTAGTTCAAAATACTGACTGAGGCAAACCCAAAGTCCGGCTTACCCCAGGAATCCCAGGATATGTATGAGACCACACCAGACACCACTGACACAGATAGGTAGGTATTTTTACCAAGGTGTATGCAGCGACAGCGGTCCCCCATAACGTATTGGCTGGCTTACCCTGACTGATTTATTACATGCGTAAATCTCCGATTTACACGACGTTCTCATATGCAATTCACAACCCCTTTGGACTCACATAACCACTCGCCGCTAGCATATCTTGAGCCAGAGATACTTGGAAAGTTTACACGTTATCAAACGACTAACTTGTACTGGATACGTCAGAGGAGCCGATAAGCATTGTACCTAAATATCACTTTCTGTAAGCATGCGAGATACCTCGTGTGTTTACGTTTACCGTATTGTTTCATAATTGGCTTGTTATGATGTCTTGTATAAGTAAACATAACTGTTAATGTAGCCGCTTGTTATTTATTCTAATTACAAATTAACAACTATAGGTATTGAAATATGTATAATAAACGGCATGTTCACACACACACATGTCGACACGTGGACACGTATTGGTCCGAAACAAATCGAGCGATATTCGACGTTAAAGACGTGAGTGACCCGTTTATTATATTTCAATATTTATTTCTGAGATTCTCGAGAGTTTTCTATTTAAAACAAACCTACTATTTACTAATTATAAGCTTTCTTATTTAACTACTTATGTCTTTTACATTTTGTCATCAATAAATAACCAAGTTTATTGCCACAAAACTTATTTGAACAGATTCAGAGTAGTTGATGCCCTTATTCAAAAATGTCTATTGTAAAAATTGTGTTTATAAGAGAAAGAAAAACCATATTATTTTAATTAACAGAGGCATGTTAAGTTCTTGAGTGAGAGACCGCGATATTTTACAATAGTTGCCTAATTTTTATATGGATTTTAATACAACAAACAACCCGAACTATGGCAGGGACATGAAGAACTCAAGTATTCACAGTAAATAACTTATACATTTGTAATAGCTCGAAATAAAAGTAAATCGTTGTCGACAGGAAGTTTGAAAGTATCACAACACAATCAAGGTCAGCCAGGTCAAAGTTCACCAATAAAATTATTAATTCACGAAAATTTGTCCTTAAAACCTTCACCTCTATGACCTCGACCTCCATTCGGAGACGTACGCCCATCAATCTTCATGTGCGAGTTTAGTTTTTGCGTCGAGGGAGAATAAAAAGAAAAGTGATTAAGCGAGTAAATTAGTTTTCATTTTCGATACTAGGCTAGGTGATTAGTCAATGACCATGTAAAATTATTGGAGATACTTCAGAATTTTACAACTGCCTTTTCGTAAATCGATTGTTATTAATTGAATCTAGGATATTCTGGAAATTATACCATCTATCCCCACT
The DNA here is from genome assembly GCA_951800055.1 of Cenopis cana. NCBI lineage: Eukaryota > Metazoa > Arthropoda > Insecta > Lepidoptera > Tortricidae > Cenopis > Cenopis cana. Next base: position 15,796,168 of record OX637480.1, read on the forward strand.
GCTCGCCGTCGGCAGGGCATTCATCCTCACACATTAGAAGCTAAATGGTCGCGTACGGTACGATTTCAGAGGGATTACCTCCCTCGGACGCTCCGGTTTTGGAATGAGGTCCCTGCCGAGGTTTTCCCGAGGGACTACAGTATGGGGCTCTTCAAAAAAGGAGCGTATACATTTTAAATATTTTAATGGGGTCGGCAACGCGCATGTGACATCCCTGGAGTTGCAAGCGTCCATAGGGTGGTGTAACCGGTCACCATCGAGCGGGCCGCACGCTTGTTTCCCACCGATATGGTATAAAAAATTATAAAATTATTTATCTAAGTTCTAAACAGCATTATGACCTTGCCATTGACTGGCTATTTATTAAACCATGTCTACATCTGAATTCCACAAAAAAAAACGTATTTAAACAGGGTAACGCACTCGTAAACCCTGTATCTGTCCTGCCAGTCAAAACTAATGTATTTTTTTATCAGAGAGTAGTTTCACAGATTACTATGTATATAATAATTTATGATGAAGTTTCACTGCATTTTGATGGTATACTCCGTCATTTGAAATTGGTCCCAGCTTTCTACCAAATAAAAGGAAATATCATAAAACCAGATTCAGATTTTGATTATTTATTGGTAATATAAATACACTTACAAGTCATGAAATACAATGCAATACAAATTACTCTTTATTGCACACCTCAAAAAGAACACAGTGAAGAACATTAGGCTTAAAGTAGAGGTAAACAACAGGCGGTATTATCGCTAAAGCGCGATCTCTTCCAGACAACGGGTAGCGGAGTTAATGCAACATTAATATAATATCTAACTGAGTAGGTGGCAAACCTATATATGGATTTTTAAGTAAATATCATGTGGGTAATAATCAAAAAGAATTATAATAAACATAGGTACAGTCAAGGGCAAAAATATGTATACATTTTTGGACCTTGTTTCAATGGAATACGGTGAAAAAATTTATACATATTGGTGCCCTTGACTGTACATATAATAAATATACATTAAATTTTACATAAATACAATACAATATCAGCCAAAAAGATTCAGTAGAACCAACAACGGTGTATTAAGGGAGAGACAAATAATATTCTTTGAGTCGTGTTTTAAAAGCCAAAAGAGTTTCAGCACGCCTTATTTCCAGTGGTAAGCTGTTCCAAAGTCGAGTAGCCTTGAACGTAAAATAACTGTTATAAAATTTTGAAGTGGATGCCGGTACAGTAAGTAAAAAAATATTAGCGGATCTAACCGAACGAAAATAGCTAAAACGCTCTTTGAGGTAGCAGGGAGTCAATATCACAATAAACCACAATTAATCACTAACCTAACGAAATTTTCACCATAAATGATGCCAAAGAAATGAGGCGTTTGAAACGCTGTGATAATCACTCACCTACATCTAACCTTGTACTTTATATTACTTAATTAGTATACAATACAATACAATACAAATATTCTTTATTGTTCACCAAATAATGTACTAAAAACAAATAACAGAAACAAATTGCACAATGGTAGACAACAGGCGGTCTTATCGCTAACAAGCGATCGAGGTATAGGTAACTACAATATTTTTCCTAACTTCCTAAACTACCTTTTTAAATTACTGCGTATTGTGCCACTCAATAGCAGTCCATTTTACTCCAATATTAACGAAAATCATTGCAAGTCAGCCCGCAATGGATGCAAGCCAAGGCCTAAACATTATACCACATTACAGTGCTACACAGTAGGACATTACCGCATAGCATTCCGTACATGTAAATAAATAATTCTCGTACGGTCCGTTTTTACATTAACGCTACGTGAACGCCAGGGTGCTGGTCGTCACATTGTTTATTCAGTTCAGACCTTTCGGCTTAATCCTTATCGACCAGTCTATGTCGCAGTGTTAAAACGACAGTAAACAACTATACTTCGTTTTTGTCACATACCTATTAGAAAAATCATGCGGTATCCCCAAGGGCCTGACACGTTTTGATAGAGAAAGATAGCCTTATTGCGATTCCTATAAACGGAAAAAGAAAAGAGTGCCATGTTTCATCGTTACCATCGACCGAGCATTTTTCAAGATCAGGTTATAGGCACAGACACACTTCCATAGACATTTGACATGCAAACCGGTCAGATTACTTGTATATACCATATCTATGATTATACCCTCGTCAGTGGGACACCAAATTTTGGCCTCGCTTTTTTAAACGCTGGCCTCATTGGCTGTGCCTACTTTCTTCGCAATATAACAGCGAATAGTGTATTGGTCTCGCTTTAACCCATTGAAAAGTATAGCCAATGAAACAAGACAGCAAGTTACAGTGCAAGCGGTAAATTGAATGTCCAAATATGCGGCGTGCTATCTTTTAATAAAATATTGTCTGTCTGATGCAATACGGACACGAAGAAACGTGGGTGAAAATTACCGTCTAAATTCTAATTTAAAAAACGAGGTAACGTAAACTCGTAAAATCTTTTTTCTTAATTCAATTCTATGCCATAATTTCAAACTGAGGTGAAGTTGAAGAAGATGAGTCGGAGTTCTCCGACTCATCTTTTAATTCAAGGAGAAAAACCTGGGTATTTTTCTATAAAACGATTGTCCTAGTGAAAATTGAAATGCCAAACACTCAATTTCATCTTATAGTTTCAAGTTAAAACTTTAAGCTATCATGTTGTTTAACAAATCCAATTCATACAGGTCGCTCGAAACTTCTTTAGTACATGCTTCAAACTCCGTCCATCTAACTCCTAGGGCTCATAATATAACTCCAAGTCAAACTTGTTTGCTTTACTGTTCTTTCAGAGTTGTGTCTCTGCGGTACAGTACAACACGGATGTGTGTTCAACTTTGCCTTTGTGAGGGTGTGACTTTGTGTAAGTAGTCAATAGTCATAGTCGTTTTGTTTGATTGCTCTGATAGATTTGTGAATGATTTCTAGTCCAGCTATCGGTCAGTTACGATCGCCGCCGTCGAGCGGTTTACGAAGAATTGTTTTTAAATCGATTTTTAAGTTGGTTGGTTTTATTGATTTTAAAGTGTTCATTTCGATACTTGAATGGCAATTACGGCTGGCTAATGCTTTGAGAAAATCTCTAGTGAGTCAAGTGTTAGTGATCAATAAAACGGGACAAGATTTTAAGATCGAACATTTTATTGAGCGCGTAGTATTCGTTCAAATGTTTTATCTATCGACATTCGAAGAAACACATGGTCAGTAATTAAATATATAATGACTGAAGATTATCTAATAAGTATTTATTCGGTGTTTATTCCCTACATAAAACTTTAATGTACCATTTGTGTTCTCTCATACTTATCTCTTATCTCAAACAATCGGATCGTCACTCACTTCTCAACATTCAATAATTGAGGTGCATCTGATTTTCGACACAAAGCCAACCAACACCCTGGTTCGCCAGCCTTCTCTGACCTCCCCTGAGTCCCCTAATCTATGCAGATTAGTTCCATGGGGGGACATTCAAAGGATCATGGCAGACCAAGTTAGATTAGACATGTTCACCTGAATTTCCGCGCTTGATGTAAGGGAGTATGTTTGACTGGAATCATTAGCCATCGTGGTTGGATGGATGGTCGGATTGGTTGGCCTGGCGGTTAGACAATAGTACTAAGAATCGCCATACTAAATCGTTACGTTTACGTTACCTTCGAGCATCTTTAAGGTTTCTGGAAGTCGGTTGTACATAAATATGACAACACACATATTAAAAACGTTCTTCGTGTATATCATTTTACGACCTCTCGAGGTCTGGTATAAAACAGGTTCATAATATTTGCTCTTGTTTGTCTGTGGATGACTTTTCCTCGCGTTTTAAAATGTCACTGGTGTTTATCGCAAGTATTAAAGAATATGCCTGATTTATACAATGTCCTATATTCGTAGACTTAGTAGTCCTGATTTTTCTCATACATATTCGTTTCAGCACTGCATAATGGAGGCTCCGCGGCGCAATCAGCACGGTACAAAAAGCTAGTGATTCTTGCGGTTGCCGTATCCGTATAATACTGTTCTTAACGAACCTTTCCATGCTATTACATATATATATCTTCTACTCGTATTTATTATATAGCTTTTTTATATAGTTCAGCAAAGAACCTTATCAACAAGAGTATTGGCACTGATTATGTAATCCCTAGTCCTTGCGTTGGCTCAATTACATTGCATGTTAATTATATTTCTTAAATTCTACTAGTGGCCCATTGCTTCGCTATTTTGATTTTTTCGTCAAAGACTGACTTGCAAAAAAACCTGCTCTCAAAATTTCACGAGGATCGGTAGAGGTAAATGCGTCCTGCAGAGAAGAACTGAACAGTTTCTGGGATTCACTTATAATTTTCCCGCGGCGATGCTTTAGCAGTACTTGTCTGTAGAATAATTTGATAATTGCTATAATATGTATGTATATACGTTTTACAAAATAGATACTGACCCATTATAGCATTGAGGGTAAGACATAGTCAGCCGCACGAGTCCAGCATGTTCCATGTCATTTAGCACCATGCGACAGCCGACTGCGATGTCAGTTAAAGCAAATCTCACAGGAGACCGTGAATGACTTGTCTAACTGCTAAAGACGAAGACTAGACTAGTGTGGATTCTAACATCGAATAAATCCATGGGTTCAAAGAAACTCATTCGTTATAGATGTCTTCATATTGGACACAGATGAAAAATATCCCTTCTGTTTTCAAAAGTTCGACATGGCAATTGTAGTGATGGCAATAAATTATCACAATTTCGATACAACCCGAAAATACGTGAGGTGCGCTTTTTAAGCCCCAGTTCCCTTAATTTCGGAACCAAGGGAGGATTTTTTTTATTTATACTGGTTTATGACTCATGATTGCAAGAAAATTATTTGATTGAACACTTCCAGCGGTCCTAGGAAATCAACTTAAATTTGCATTTGAGGAGCGAGCTGTCATCGGCTCGGTTTATGCAGGACTGACCCTTGTTTACAATAACTATGCAAATTATTCCGATACCTACCCCATCGGCCAAACGGGGTAAATTGAATTTGTAACTCTGATTAAAACCCTCTTTTAAAATGCCGATTCTGTCAAACAGCCTTTGACGGATTATTAATGTTTTTTTTTTTCATTTATTATATAGGCTTGGACTCAGGGACATCAGCATATTTATCGTTTTCAAATTGAATGTAAATAATTTCAATTTGTCGCTGTATTTTTCAGATGTCAAAGACAAATTGATATGATATCAAAGTATTTTTACCGAACTTTTTTGCTGTGCCGAAATAATAAAATTTACATCCGTTAAAAATTAGGTTCACTTATGGATAATTAATTCATTTTACTTTTAGGGTGTTTACATATCGAGACTTTGTAATAGTGTTTTTAGATTGACAAGTTTGATAATTATTAACAAGTACAAGTACACCCAACAATGTAAATTTTATTTTAAAAGACAAGAAATCTGCGTCGAGTTTTTTTATTATACATATTATAGTATACAAATATTGTAAAGGCAAGCACCCTTGCGGCTTATGCCGATAGTATCGGCCACGCGCCACCCTCTTTTAGCAATTTCTACATAGTGCAGTGACGCCTAGCCAACAAATACAAAAGAATATTGAAACATTGTTCTGTTTCGTAATAATATTGATAAATATAAAGCAAAAAGAAAAAATATCCCGCACAGCTGAGCGGACAGATTGCATTATTTTTTTACCAGCAATAATGTACCTATATATAAATGAAATTTATGTTCATTAAAAAAAACGCAAAAAAGCTTATTATATTATACATTTGTGGCTGTGTCGATGCAGATAATAATATTAAAAAATCGGTCGAATTAACTACAAATATACTACTTGTTTAAGATACACAACATAAAAATACAAGTTTATGCTGTTCATAGTGATACTTTGATAGTCATTGTGATTATATTGAACAAACCAACGGTAATTAGGCTTTTTTAAGTACCGAATAAAAATAAGAATAAACTGTAACATTTTTCATGTAACATCGGATGGACAGTATGTCTGTGTGTCACTGGAGCATTATACACATTCCTATGCGATTATACTAATGCCATTTTGATTAAAATGCACTGCGTTTTTCCTTTTACAATATTGAATTTTACGCTTTACTAAGTTTTAAATCCTTTAACACCAGGAAACTAATGGAGTTTTGGAATTGATGGGACCGAATGCCGTTATTTAAACCATTTGGAAAAGTATTTATGGGTTTGTCGTTTCGGTAAAAATATTACCTAAATATGTGGCCATTGTTTTTTAAATAGATTTTCAAATACAGTGGGCGATTTTTAACTTGACTGAATTTCGTATAAACATTGTATATTTTTTGCCTCAGCAGTAAGACATTTTATTTCGTAGACCTTTTACGAAAAATCTTGAAAGCTTAAATGCCCCATGGTATAAGTTTGTAAAATAAAACTGATATCTAGTCCCGAAGGAATCACGGAACTTCTTAAAATATCTTGATTCTGATACGTAAAATGGTTTTTATTCTGCAATGACTAATGCTTGCACTCGAAAAGCATCTTATGTGGATTGGACATTATTTTTTTAACACCAGAATGATTTTGCTTATGCATGTATGTATTCACTTGACAAAGCCTAATCCCAATAAGGTCTAGTTTCCCCTCGGGGTTAGAAGGTCAGATGGCAGTCGCTCCCGTAAAAACTAGTGCCTACGCCAAATCTTGGGATTAGGTAGCGGACCCCCTTCAGGATGCAACTGTACTGGGATAACGCTAGGATGATGATGATGTATGTATTCTGGTATTAAAATAAAACAATTGATAAGCTTGGATAGATCATAATCAAGTGCAGCCATCAGCGCTTTCGATAAAAGCCGCGGTTTTCGTGTGTTAACGCTTAATATTTACATTGAGTGACAGGCCGGCTGCGCGATACTATCGCGGCACTCGCTCGGAACAGAATAATGACTGTGACACTTGAAGCGCCTTGAGAATACACCCCACCAATCTAACCAGACCCACCCCTCCCCTCCCGTCATAGCCCTTTCAAGGATCTCAAGGAGCGAGTAAGAAACCAAAAAGGGATCTTCGTATCCTGGACGTAATTCCCGTAGAGAAATTATAATAAATTTGATGCAGTGGAGCGTGCGAATGTTTGTTTTGTCAAACGTTAAAATTATTTGTGTTATCTGATGAGTTATTCGTGTTTAATTCTGTGTGAAACGGTTAAGCCGTATATCGATGTTTGGGTTCAAGTACCTACTGTTGGAATTGATTTGTGCGTTCTTGCCGTTTAAGATTAACTTCGGGTATGCTTTTAACATAATTATTATTATTATAGTCTGGGTTTAACTTGTACATAATAAATAAAATGCATTAAAAAGGTACGCAGTACGCACACGTAACACTTCGACACTGTTACACTTACCTTTTTTTATTTCGATAGTTGTTACAACCTTTTGCCTAACCTTCCGGCTTCAATTACCAGATCAGGTTGATGGTATCATTACATGAGGACCATTTAAATTGCCTTCGTCATAGTCGCTTCAGTATCTAGATTGAAATATCTTAGAGCCACCCATGAAATATTAGTAGTTGTGGATGACCATCCGCGGTCTTCTTCGTCAGTTTCCGTTCACCAAATGCTACTTTCTGAATGCAAATGCTCGATTTATTACTGAAAATACTAATATCGGTATATATTTCCCTTGGAATAATTTGGAGTTGTCTCAATTCCTCATGGATCCCATCATCAGAACCGGATTCTGGTAACAACGGGACCAACTTTGAAGCATATGCTTTCAAACGAAGAAATAATTCTCAAAATCGGTCCATAAATGACGGAGTTCCGAGGTAACAAACATTAAAAAAAACCGGCCAAGTGCGAGTCGGACTACGCACATTTAGGGTTCCGAACCAACCTCAAAAATGTGATTTATCAATATATTAGTTTTTTTGGTAAAATATACGTAATAATAAACATTATCACCAAAAAAGTTCATGAACTTGAATATATCAAGAATATATGAATAGGTCAAGGGGAAGTTAATAAAATCTTAGGAACAACATTTTGTGACAGACGACGGGAGGACGGATGGACGGACGCGTGAGGGACAGCAATAGGGTCCCGTTTTACCCTTTGGGTACGGAACCCTAAAAAACGATCAGTTAAGCTCAAGCCACACAGAGAGCGGGCGGGCGGTGGCGGCGCGGGCGCGGGCGGCGGCGGCGCGGGCGCGGGCGGCAGCGGCGCGGGCGCGGGCGGCAGCGGCCTTTGTCGGCAGCCGCCACCGCCAAAGCAGCTCCCGCGCCGCCGCCGCCCGCGCCCGCGCCGCCGCCGCCCGCGACCGCGCCGCCGCCGCCCGCGCCCGCGCCGCCGCCGCCCGCGCCCGCGCCGCCACCGCCCGCCCGCTCTCTGTGTGGCTTAAGCTTTAGGTGCATAAGACGAAAAAGTAAGTTGTTTTAAAGTAAGTTGTAAAATGACAGCTTCTTGATATATTGACAGAATTAAATTACGATAAACTTTTTTTGACATTCGTCGGTTTATAACTGTTTTACAAGCTTTTTTGACATTCGATGTTGCCTTATCTATTGTGAAGTGCCATTGGAAGCAAAAACAAAAATAAATGAAGCAAATTATTCTAAGGATTGATCCGTGATCGATCAGCGACATCAGCGTACATTATTAGTACAAAAGCCACATTAATAGTGGACCAACCGACCGTTATTTCAGAATTACACGAGTGATAAAGTTAACTAAGTCCGGGTTGACGCTAAGCGTTTATTTTATTGTGTTCTGTGTCATATGGGTTTCGTCCGCGGTACAGTTTCAAGCTTTTAAATAATCCCTACGAACACCCGACTGCAGTAGATTCTTCGGGCGTCCAAATTTATGCGTCGCCTTAAGCACTGCATCTTAAGTTTTTGGGGCCACTACGGTAACCGGGAGAATTTCTCTTGGGAGTAAACTACATGCAGGTAAAATTTAATACACAGATAAATAAAAATTAATAAATAGAAATACTAGGTAATAATTAAATGATGATAATGTTAAATTTGTTAACAAAAACATCTATTACAATACAATATATTATTGCAACAATTATTATAATAACGTTTCAATTAATTTACTGGTTAAATGTAATATCTAAAATGTCCTAATACTTTAGTCATACTTCAAATGCAAGAAATCAAAAGGCTTTTTATTTTATTTATTTGTACATCGTAATTTAGAAATTGCACTTATTTTAGAATTCGGTTTATGAGGTAAATGCTAAATACACATAGGCAGAATTACCTAGCAATTCTATCGTTATTTTCATAAAAGTTAACTGATTTATTAATTTATTGATCAGGTCCAGCTTTCAATCTAATAATTGAACTGTCGAGTGGCAAGTTAAAATAGCCTAATAGACAGATCAATCAGTCAATAGCAAAACCGCAAGTAAAAACAGTTGCATCCATATACACACTTTAAAAAAATAAACTCTACAACACCACTTTTTGTAACATACCTAGCCCTCGGTTTTGAATCTCTACTGACTGAAAGAAAGAAAACTATTTATTCGCAGCACAATGTTGAGCAGTTTACAATGTATACAGTATAACAAAACAAAGAGTTGAAAATTATAAAAAAAAAAAACACAAAATACAAAAAAAAATCATAGCTGGTTTTCGGTCGGGGAGAATTGGTGACTGGCGTACAAAGGGAATGAAACAATTAATGTAATTAAGGATTTAATATTACTAAACATAAGAAAACGAAAAGACTTTTGCATGTTTTATGAAATCTAATCTTTATACTCGAAGCTGTTTGAAGCGCATTTAATGGCCACATTATAATTCTCCCTTCCGCGGGCGTCTACCATTGTGACTATAATGTCGCCTTCCAAAAACTCTTAATTTACATTCGCATACGCAAATGTAATCCTTTCACCTTCGCGTTTAAGGGTGGTGATTGCTTGTATTTGGAACGGCGCATTCGATATTTCGATATTTCGCGGTGCTATTGCACCGCGTTATCAACGTGCGAGTCTGGGAAAGGAAACGTATTAAATATGAATGGATGTGTTGAAGGGATAAGATAAACAATAATCGTAAACATAACGACTTATTGCCTAACATTGTCATTGTGAAGTTTGGCCTATTGTTAACTTGGGGGATTCATATAGTTATTGTTGTCGACGTTTAGCAACTTATACGGGTGATATTTAGTAAACCTAATTACTTTTAGTTTGATTCTTCTTACCTCATTAATAAAACAGAATTCAGCTCTTAGTTGATGAATAAAAATATTTAACTTAAACTTGAACTACCAGCTAAGTTTCACTAAAAGTGGCTTTCCAAGATTAAACCAGCTTGAAACTCTACATATTCTATGCGGACCACTACTTACAAATGGTGCTCCAATTTGCCAGAGACCATCTTGAATTCAGCATTAAGATTTACTTGGAGCAAAACATGAATAACAAAACGTATCCAAGGACATCTGCTCTCTTGTGCAGAAAAGCGGGTAAAGAGCAAAATTTAATATTAAATTAAGGTGTTACCAAACCCTGAAATCGAGAAACGTAGGTGAAAATAAATCCTCGTGATATATGAGACAGGTTCGGGGATTCGGGAGCGTTGACAGAATTTTTGAGGTAGCATTTTTATGTTTTCGCCTCGCTTCTGTTGCGGGTTTATTTATTTATTTAATTTTGCAGCACTTGGGAAGGAACCGCCACTTGTCTTAATTCTAAATCTTTTCTCTCTTGTTGGGATAAATGCGTCAAGTAAAGTTTTATAACGTTTGCAGTACGCTTTGATGTATTGCGATACTAACTTGTTTGAATAATAAAATAAAATAGACTAAAATCCTGACCTACAATGCAAGGTAGGTACTCTGCAAATAGCTGATACACGTGCTATAGGTAAACCATATCACTTTTCACACGACTTTAAATAAGAGATTTTGGGATAATATTTGGCTTATGAACTTTGAGCCTTTTAAAGTCCGTACGGTATTGTCACAAGTGGTGAAAAAATTACATAAAACGCTTTAAAACCGACAAACAAGCTACACACAACCGCGTCCACGACTCGCGAAGTGTCAAGGGCTATCAGAATTGAAATGCGAATTACAGGCCAACACAATTGCAACTGCGTCGGTATCATGAATAAACCATATCACACATGGTTCAATTTTACGCCACTGCACCCCACTAATGCGTTCTGACTGTATGCTTTCCAATTTTGCTGCAGTGTTTGCGAATGAGAGTGGAGCGGTTTTTGATATGCTTTCGGATGAGAATCTGATTTAAAGTTGTTTGAAAATTTAACTACAATCTCGTTTAGTATATTATCCGATTTCAGAAGTAACATTTGTTTTATACTACTCAAATCATAAGTATATGTAACACTAGGAATTTCAAATCGAGAAATAATATGATAAAACTTAAAAACCGGCCAAGTGCGAGTCGGACTTCGCACATTTAGGGTTCCGAACCAACCTCAAAAATATGATTTATCAATATATTGGTATTTGTTGTTAAAATACATGTAATAATGGACATTGTCACCAAATTTCAAGTTCATAGGTCAATGGGAATTCAAAAAATTCTTCGGAACAAATTTTGTGACAGGCGACGGACGGACGCCTGGGCGACACCAATAATAAAATAGGGTTCCGTTTTGACCCTTCGGGTACGGAACCCTAAAAATGTGAACATGGTCCCTATTTTTTAGTTAGCTAAGTACTGTCATAATATAGACAAGTATTTTAGGCGAATTCGTTTTCCGAGAAATATTCACTTGACACAAAATAGTTCTACAGCAAAAACTAACATCCGTTGTAGAGATATAAAACTTTCAAACAAAAGTAATAATGGGAATAAAATGCTTTAATTCGTAATCAAGTGCCTACCCTACCTAGTTTTACCTAGCCTAGTGCCTATTACCTAGTTTTTTTTTTAATTAAGTATATATTAAGTGTAAAAAACATATAAACGGATGGAAAGGAAAATAAATATAGGTATAATAATCTCATTCTGCAATGAAACCTTACATTAAATTCTCGTCTATTTGCTAAATGCTGTATAAAGGCAGTGTCAAGAATTTCAATCACGTCACGATCGTGGTAAAAATAACACTCAAGCTGCATCACATCAGATGCGAAATACGTAGTAAATTAAAAATATTATTATACAATCTCAGTTTAAACGAAATCACAAACCAGGTTTAGTGGAACGCGCAGGTATTTTTAATGACAGTCGAAAATAAATTTCCTCGGCTCCGTGTGTGGGTTTAACGTTGGAAAAACAGGCGGTGGCAGTGCTTCGTGCAGTTCAGAGCGTCATGTTATAATTAGGTATGGAAATTAGTTAGAAGTTTATGCATATGGCTAAAATGCTGTGATGAAATTGTATAGGTACTTATCTCATTCAATTCTTTATAGCGCCACTTCAAAAGACGATACTAAACTTTTAATAAAATAAAATTTGCTAATTTGTCATAAAGTCCACATTTCTGGAAATTGAATCTGAATAATTTGTAATTTGGCTTGAATCGCGCTTTATATAAAGTTTTATATCGCCTTATCACATTAAGTTACGTAACTCTATGTAACATTTAAAAATTAAAGGATGGTCTCCTTTAAGTCTCTATTAAGATGAATCTCCAAATAACTCGGACTGAAATCTCAAAGACATTTCTTGAAACGTCCCGACCGAAAAGTCCACTCAGACCACCCAGATGTTACTGTACAGGACTAATTGAGTTTTCATCCCCCAACGTTAGACAGAAATTGCTTTTTTGCTTCATAATCTCTTCGAAAATGATTTTGTTACATGATTATTGTTTATTGGCAGAGTGATTTCGATAATAGTCTTTTTTATCTTACGATTAATTATTATTTAGAGGCAATTTTTGCCTCTTAATAATAATCTTTTAGTAACCTAAGGATTTTGACAGAATTTAAATCCCTATATTTAAATTAAAGCACCAGCTACATCGCGCACTTTGCGTACTTTTCAGTAACTTCGAATGTGTAAGAGTATGTAAATAACGCAGACGATATAGTTTCAATATTTTGATGTAAACAGTTTACAAGCATTTAGTTTAGAAGTTATAAAAGGTAAAAGAAACACATCACAGAATGCATTGCATCAATCAATCAATCAAATCAATCAATCAAATTCTTTATTTCGTCATCATAGGAAGTTTATGTACAGGTGGTAGGTATAAGTAACAGTGGAACAGCTATAATGTACCTTTCGGCGTACGATCAATTAAATACAAATGTCCATGCGGCTTATTGCATGCGGTGTTAATTTGATTTTTATGTTCAATTTGATATTATCAAGCAATCAAAACCCCATTTTATTAAGCGCATTTCTAACTATTGTCCCGGTATAAATTGCAAACGATTTCAACCATACCACTCTGTCAATAAGAGCTAACGTCAGCGCGTAGGACCCATTAGCGCGTACGACTCGCAAAACTATTCGAATTAATTAAATTTAATTGTGTAGAAAGGCGAGCGGACTGAGCTTGTCTCGTAAATGTGAGAATAAATTATAGTGTGCACTGTACTTCCATTAAAGTCCTGAAACGTAACTATTTTGCATTTGTTCAATAAGTACCTACACGCGTTAACGTTAGGAATATGACAAAACTACGAACTTTATACGTTTTGTAAGGTACAGCGGGGCAATCTAGACTGCGGGAAATTAAAACTAATCTAAAATATCATTTACTAGAGTGCTATCTATGCCCGGATAGCGGAGAAGCCCTTTCACAATTTCACTAACATGGTACTCTTATAAATGATGTAAAACATGGAAAATATTTCGATTAGTTTTAATTTCCTGCAGTCTGGATTGCCCCGCTGCACCTTATGCCAATAGTTTATTGACGGCTTGTATCGAGACTATTGCAAACATTCGTTGAAAAAAACTTGCTATTTTCATAATTAAACACGACTTTATTCGTTCCATAACTACGAAAATGAATTATTTACAAAAGCAGTTTTTTTTATTCAATTTGATTCAAATTGCTATCATCCGTCTCATCACACACTTGCGCGTATGCATACACCAATTGGGCTCTGGATGTTTAAACAACGACAGTGGCAAAAACAAGCGTACGGTCTATCTGATGTTAAGCGGACACCGCAGCATATAGAAGCTCGCAACCCCAAAGGAGTCACGTACCTGAAGCCGATCCTTTAAAAAATTTGAGGATTCACTGTGATGACAGCAGAAGGGACAAATTTAGGTCCCTCGCTCTCAAAACTGCATCCTCGGGAGCTCTGGCAACCTTGCTCACCTCCAGGAACACAACACTACATTTATTTACTTATGTGTTTTTAATTGTTAAGGACACTCGGCAGAGTCAATCAACATTTAAGTAATTTCGCCTAAAGGCCCAAGGCAATAAGTATCGATGTTTATGTATAATTATTTTTATGTCACACCTGGCCATAAAGCGGCAATTACCGCACGCTCCGCTCGCGGGAAATCCCACTTCCTAGCCAGGGGGTGACATAAAACTTTGTACTTAACACGGGCGGTAATAAAGAAAGCCTCAGATCGCATATTTATCGCCCTTGCCTTCGGCTCGGGCGTCAAATACCTGCGATCTGAGACATTCTTTGTTTTACATCCCTTGTTAAGTAATGTACTATTTTGCCGGTAGACATAAGAAAGAAAGCAATGACTTAATATTCGGAGGGTACTAGCATGGTTGCGCTACGCGTGAAAACCGGCTTTCATCTCTCTTGAAGAGGAGGCTCGTGTTACATCGCGTCATGATTTAAATCGTGCTAGCCTCCCTGGTTATTTCAATAATTCAGTTCCATAATTGTCACGTTAGCGTCGATTTCTATGATTTCACCAACCGGCTTTCACTAAAACTCCTGTGACAAACATACTAATCCGGCTAGGGAGCGGTGCTTAATGCGCGGTAATCCGTCTCGCCTGGCCAACTGCTTAAGTTTTATTTCACTATTGCTTATGTAGGGGGCTGGGGTGGTATCTAATGAATTAGGCGGTTAAGTTACTACCATAAGTACACTTTTATGTTGCAATTCATACAATCACCAATGCCAATTGAAGAATATAGTTTTTCCACAAATTAAATTTTATTAAGTTTTTCGCGCGAATTTTTAACTTAATTATTTCAGTCACATAAATTGTTTGTAAGCAAAAAGTTGTTTTTAAAAATAGTGTGCGTGTATGTGTTTGTAGTGAAAATTGAAAAATTAAACGCCACAGGTGGGATTTGAACCCACTACCTCTGGAATCCGTCCATTGCTCTTAACCAATCTTAATAACACTCTTCTAATTAAGCCTTATTAGGGAGGCTCGTTTTCACTTTGATTAAAAATTGAGATTTCGCTAGCGGACGCATCCGCTTGACAACATTTAAAAACTTGTTGTACAGTTAACTGTACAAGTTTTTCTTATAAATACTTAAATATCACCTAGTAGATAAATTAGGCAAGAAAAAGCACCGTTTCACCGCACTTAAATCAACTTGTAGGTATATTTTTTATGATCAGAAGTAAATTCAGAATTCACGTTAATGGCTCTAGGTACTAATTTACGACTCGCAACAGGATCAAACTTTTGCTCTTAAACAATTTATGGGCAAATATTTCGCGTTTACGTACGTAACAACTTTCTTACTAACCTTTTTTGGGGCCAAGTGAGTTATAGCTAAT
The DNA here is from genome assembly GCA_951800055.1 of Cenopis cana. NCBI lineage: Eukaryota > Metazoa > Arthropoda > Insecta > Lepidoptera > Tortricidae > Cenopis > Cenopis cana. The sequence continues at coordinate 15,811,860 of OX637480.1, forward strand.
ACGAAAATATGAGCTAGGAATTCATTAAGGTTTCCGGTGCGTACGTCTACCTATCTATCTTTTTTCTGGATCTTTTTTATACACCAGTTTTTTTCAATGTTAGGTAATTATACAGTTCACGAAATGACCATAATAAAATGCTGAAAAAAAAAACGCTTCGGGAACTGAAACTAAAGTCCATATGACCATGCGCCATATTGCGGAATTTCATTGGAACTACAATATTTTTTTACACGGGCAATAATTTTAATGACAAAATGTCAGCACGTCTGCTGCGAAAGTAATTCTCGGGAAATATAACTATTTCGGTGCAAAACATTTCCAAACTTACGTCTGAGCTGACAGGTAAACAAGTCAAAATGTCATAATAGTCTGTTGCCATATAAATCAGAATAATAGCGCCCTCTTGACAATGGTCATATATTTCTGGTTTACCTTTAGTTCGCTAAAAAACAAATCAAGATGTCACTGACCAGTTGCCAAATACATCAGAATAATATAGCGCCCTCTTTACAATGGTCATAATTATGTTAACGGTATACCTTTAAAGATACCGTAAAAATAAATCCAACTACTCTTTTAAAACAGAATTCCGCTAAATTCAATTACCATTTGTTTTTAAAAACAAAACTTAGCATTTCGGCTGTAACGAACTGACATTCGAAATTCAAAAACAATCACGTGTTCCATTTTTAAATTCATATTGCATTTGAATCGCCGGCTCGGCGTGACGGCTAGTGACAGCTAGACGCGATAAGTCCGCGATGACACGGCACGCGCCCGCTGCCGTAGCCAATGTGCCATTAAAAATAATAGTTCCTAATTTGGACGGATTATGTTACTGATCACAGTGATCACATTGTTGAAAGAACTTTGAAGAAACATATTTTTGGATAAGTTCGTACACATATGCCGGTTTCCATTTCTAGCCAATACTAGCAATGTATGCAACGATAAATATGTATGATAACATTATAGATCTGTTAATTTAAGTAGGCAACCTCGATTCAACTTCTATCTTTGCATCGGGTAGGGGCATGTTCATCAAGAGTGTGGCACGTCGTTGTTGATGAATAAAATTAACCATCATCACGACGCCCTTACCGTTTAGAATATAAAAGTCAATTGCACCTAGAATAAAATCTCTTAAATTGACATTAATGTAATTTATAATGAAGGCTTGATTGTGAAATAAATGAAATCTAAATCTAAATCTAATACCGTCATGATCTTAAAAAGTCTTGAAACTTATTTCTTAACTGTTTATAAGGCAAAAATACAACTCAAATACATACTAAATTTAATAAGACACTTTATAATTTCACATCGTGGCCATACTTAAAAGCAAGTTTATTAATCTAGCAACGTACAAACCTGCAGATAATTCAGCGCGAAACTACCATCGCGGTTGGCGAGCGCTGTCTGCTGCATCGTGGCAGATTTAAACAATATTGTGGATACTGCTTTATGAAGAACGAACGTTGAAATGGACAACCTGGGTTTTAGCTTAGATAAAATTACTGCGCTGCTGCTAGTTTATTTACAAAATTCAATATGCACCAAGGCAGTATATACCGTTGGTAAGTAGGGTATTATCGTGGATGAGAGCTTAAAATAATGCATACTGGCGTGAACATGAAAAACAGTATGTATGTATGTAATAACTTTATTGTACACAAAAAAACACATAAAAAAACAATAACAGTGGGTGGATACAGGCTGAAATGCGTATCATAAATGGTATGTATTGTTAAGATGTTACCACCAACAGTCGCTCCAAGTCGAATCGATTGAACGGTTGCAAAAGTCGAATTTGTTTTTGATCCTGATCTATTTTTTTTTGTTTTGTCTTTAAGAGTTCATGAATACTTATTTAGGTTTTTCGTTTTATTCAGTTTATTTATTGGTTTAATACATATATGATTTTGACTCCCCATATCTTTCAATCAGTTCCCTCGTACGTTACACGTATGTTTTTTTCTGAAGCTTAACTGTTTCTATATTCTAATTATTTATGTTCGTATGTGGTAGTCTATTAACAACCGAGAACACTCAGGTTGTGGAATGAGCTTCCTGCCGAGATATTCCCAATAGGCTACAGCATGGGGCTCTTCAAAAAAGGCGTGAAAAGGGTTCTTATGGGTCGGCAACGCGTTAGTGACGCCTCTGGTGTTGCAAGCGTCTATAGGCGGCAGTAACCACTTACCATCAGGTGGGCTGTCAGCTTGTTTGCCTCCGACGTAGTATAAAAAAAAAAAAATACTGTAAAAGTTTAATTTGGGACTATGTCGATTAAGATTATCTCAAAAATATTAATTCCCAAGCCGTAAATATATCCACGATATTCTATCTTCAACAACGGCCAGTCTACGTGTGCAATCTGAAATCACCTTTCATTTCTATAACACGCCAATTCTTAGCAAACGAGCTGTGAAAGCATGCCAACCACGTCTCGTCTGCCGGAGGTTTTGTCTAGGACGCAACTGAGATACAACTATCCTCACTTGTTTTTAAATCTAAAATTTGATGTGTTTTCACGGTGTATAAAAATGGCAATAAGAGTACTGAAATAGATGTTTCATCTACAGTTGGTTTTATGCATGGACGCGAATGAGCCGTTATCGTGGCATCTTCTTCACCAGCCATCATCAAAAGGTTGGTAGAAGTGCTTGTCAAACATACACACATGCTTGAGACGTAAGTATTGTACAGTCAAGTGCAAAAATATTTATAGAATGAATCCTGTCATAAATATGTACCAAAACCTTAATTCACCGACATAAGAGCTATGGAACATCTTTTTGAGTAAGTTCTATGCACCCATATTTTGCACTTGACTGTACCAGTAGCTTGACGTTTATAACAAGTCTGTGAAGTCCATAAAAATCGCATAAACTCACTATCAGAATTCCGTTAAAAATATTTCTAATAAAACAAAGGGTTCAGTGCAATATAACTTTCATAAGGCGCTCGCTAGACGTTCCAAAAGACCATTCGAGAAAGTTCTCAATAAAATACAGTTTTTAACTTGGTAATTCCTATGTAAAGTTCGCAACAAGGCAGACTGCACTTGATTACTACGTGCAAGTTCATTGCTTATTTTCTTTGTAGTTCAACATTTTCTCTGCGTGTGCGAGGTGCTTTAACTTTGTCTTTTGTACGTGTACCGTCTGTAAAATTTAAATTATTTGCATTAGACACTAAATTGTTCTGGAATTTCGTTAAGAAGTTTTTAACATCTCCGCGAAGCTCGCTAAGGTAAAAAAGCCAGTTAAGTGTGAGTCCAACTCGCGCATCGAGGGTTCCGTACACAGATTGTGTACCTGTAACGACAGCATTAATTCATGAAAAATCAACAGAGCAATGTAAAAATATAACGCCATGGCGCCATCAATCGGCGCGTTTTAGTACTAATTTGCGCGACTGAATAACTTTAGTGCGTAAGTATGTCGGTTTTTCAACGATGATTCTTTAAAAAAAAATCACGTGAACCGATTTCAATAATTTCTGTTTATTTGAAAGAAGGTACTTTCAGCACAATCTCATAGGAGTCTACAAAAATAGGGTTCCATTTTTACCATTTTGATACGGATCCATAAAAACGATAAAATACTAAAGGAGAGTATAATGAAACAACAGACTTTGATGAACCGTTTTTTTTTAACTGTCACCCATAATTTTTTTAGAAGTTTGCATACTAACGTAATGCACAAATCTTACATTTAAACATAATTTAAAACAACGCTATTGACGCCCGCCACTGTCCTCAAACATTATAAATTCGAAAATCCGATTTCAAATTTCGAGGGCAGATTTCGGGGATCAGAGGAAAGCCTGGCCATATATAACCGTTAGTGAAGTCATCAGAAGGGCAGCCTTCGCTCAAGGCGACGCTGCCATGTGAACCCGCTATCAATCTTGTTGGCCGCACGCATAGCGTAGCTGCTTTTAAATGGAGTTAACTTCTTTGTGATTTTTTAGCCCCTTTAAATGGTAATAGTGTTTACAAACAAGTTTGTTATATTTTAAATAGCTGCATTAAGCGTTTTTGTTAAGGCTTACTAAAACAAAATAAAAAAACTATTCGCTTTGAATAGCTTATAGACAGAGAGGAGAGATTATGAATTTCAAAAACGGGCCAAGTGCGAGTCGGACTCGCGCACGAAGGGTTCCGTACCATTATCTATAAAAAACGCCAAAAAAATCATATCTGTTGTTGGATTGGAGTTAAGGGGGCTTAAATATTTATTTTATTCTGTTAAAGCGGCAACAGAAATTCATCATCTGTGAAAATTTCAACTGACTAACCTATCACGGTTCATGATATACAGCCTGGTGACAGACGGACAGCGGTGTCATTAAATGGTAATAGGGTCTCGTTCCCTTTAGGAACGGAACCCTAAAAAACATGTTGTGTTGTTACAAACTTACTCGCCTCCTAGAAGAAATCATTCATCATTATTCTGTTATTATTTATTTCATTCATCCAAGTCGTATACCCTTTCCTTTTTGATCACAACCTCGCTTAGTAGGCATTGAAAAAAAAACAGAAAATATAGCCATTAAATAATGTGACGGTATTTTGTTTTTTATTAATTTTTATGCGTGTGATGTTGTCAATTGTAAAGTATCCGGGGCGTCCAAATCCGCTATTCTCACTAAGTGCGCTACCCACATTCGTGTTTATCCTTGGTAAAATAAACGCTTTCCGCTACCGCTCCGCTTCCCTTCGTGTCTTTGTCTCCCGTCTAGACGCGTAATCCATTATTACAGCAGGAAGCGCCGACGGCGCGATTCTTTTCTATACGCGTTACTTAGCATATTTACGCAACTGATAAATTGTTATCCTTTTTCATTGCTCGTGATAGAACTGTTGCGTTTTTCTTTGCGATAAAAGTAGTGGCATTTAAAACGGATGCAAGTTTTACTTTAAATATCCACGCCGTGAGTTTTAATTAGTTTTAAGTAACTATTTTGGATACCGTCAAGGAATTTACAATAATACTAACATTAAAAACTAATGGAAAATTAAAACTGTAATTAGTTGCACGTGTGGAATTATTATTTCCAGCCCAATATTGATATAAATGATAAATAAGAATGATTTTCTGATCACTTCTGTATTTATGTTAAGATCTTATTATTGAATGTTACATGCTGACTTATTCTGCACGTAACAAAATATAGCACTCAACGCTTGAATGTCGCCTAACAACCTTTAAAAGAAGCGTGTCTTCATAGATAGCAAAAACGCCCAAGTAAAAGAAACCTAATAGAACATCGGACACTCCGTCCCGTGAAAAATATCCATTAAGGAAATTTATCATTCCTCGCAATAAATTACTGGTCCCCTCTTTTAAAAATGCCTCCCGCGCTACGAACGGAAAGCTGCATTTAAATAAACTACATTACTTTATAACGACCAATTCACTAGATATTAATTCAGATAATGTATGATAATTCGATCAGGTGATAGTACTAAAAGGGCTCCGCCCTTCCCTCTAGCGGTTATTAGGCGGGTAGAGGCCCTAGCATGTCAATAGTGACCTATAAAAATGCGTCCATCCCTTTTCAATTATTATAGAACGAAAGGGAAGAGTAATACACTCCCTCTTACATTCTAACATGCTAGCCCGTCTCTGATGACTGCTTTGGCAAAACAACTCGGCATATTATGCCATAAAAAGCATTGAAATAGGACCCCATACGGCACCCCTTCGATTATTTTTAAATTTTCCATTGTAGTCGTTCTGATCGGAAACAATGAAGGCATGTTCAGTTGTTAGTGGTACCAATTATTGGGAAGGAGGGATGCGATTGTGTGCTTTGAAGTGGTTTTTAATAATAATGAAGAGAAATTTGCTTTTCCTTTTGAAAATATAGGTGCTTTTTTCTCACCCCTCTCTAATCGGTCTAGTATAAGACTGCAGGGAATTTTTTTGTAAATTTATTTACATGGACGTGTTTTATTTTAGATTGTTTAGCTACGGGCTGACAGTAGTTCAAACTTGAGCCCAAATGGTTGTTGGAATCAATATTGTAGCCTAAATCCTAGAATTCCTAGGGTATGTTTTCGTGAATGTGTCTCGTCCACGATCGAAAAGAGAATTGGGTTGCTGACATAGTTAACATACAAATGAATGTTACGTTATAAAAGCTAGTAAAAAATAACAAATTAAGGCGACTTCCTGATTTGTCGGTGCGGAGGCAGTACGATATGAGAAAACTGTCAAATGTCAGTGTCAGCTGTCAGTCGACGCGATACAATTTTTTACTACGCCCCTACATTTAAATGAGTGCTTCCTGACTGGCGCGGGATGCGCGGTAGCGGGACGATGCGAAGGCGGTACTGCTGCGCTTCTGCGCATGATATTACTACTGCGCAAACGTAATACTGACAGTATTATGTGAAGTGAGAATCTTTGCGACGTCAGTAAGCTTACGTCAAAGAAGAAAATGTCACATATCGATCCCGCCCCGCCAAGTCAGGAAGTCGCCTAACTCAGATACTTTTGAACGTAATCGTTTCATTTGTTGTTTGCCTCTACTTATTGTGTTTTTTTGTATTGTACTGTGTCCTTTAATTTAGGTGTGCAATAAAGAATATTTGTTGTTGTTGTTGTTGTTTCATTCACAATGCTATTTTGTAAGAAAAAATTGTGTTACTTTGTTACAAGGGTAGAAAGTTTAATAAAATTCACGCATAACCAAGTAGGTACGGGTTTGCGAATAATTTATACCAAATATTTAATCGTGACAAACAATTACGTCATGTTACGCACAGGTGACTTTAATAGCCAGCACTGGTCTTCCGCAGAATCTGTTCGGTAAAAAGACACGGTAGATTACATTACAAGAGAATGACAATAGGATTTAAATGTAAATTGCGAACACTATTAATGCACTATTCAGTTATACAATACGAATAGTTCACAAACTCAAGCACTGCACGAATTCAAACCTCTCTCAAAACGCTTTGGAAACAGCCTATGCCAGAAATCCTAAGGGTAAAAATAACAAACTCTTAGAGAAATGAGTCCGCAGTCACGTCTTTAGCCTAATACACATGACACTTACAATACAACTAATAATACCGAGTGCCTTCCCCTACCGTTTGCTTAGTTCTTCTGAAATTGAAACATATTGCGCCACAACTATTTGTTATTCAGAAAGGGCACATTCTACGAATGCTTTGTTTACGTTAGGCATTTTATCATGAAAAATTATGTTAAAATGGCCATTTATAACCGTTTACGTGTTGCTGGTATGATGTTTCTGTTTTAACACGTGAGTTTAAAACGATGTGTCAAAGAGATTAAAATCAAGTTGTGAGTGTAATACAAATGAATGGTGGAAATTCCTTTTTTGCCTTAAGTACGTACGTTTGTTTTCGTTTTACTTTTCGTCTATAGTTCTAGTCAATGATAGTATTTTTGTACCTATGCATTCATATAATAACAAGTTTGCGACAACCTGAACAGACTGCGCACTGGCCACGCTCGCTGTGCCCTTTACAAATATCGATGCGGGTGGCTGGACTCCTCCGCCTGTCACTGTGGTGCCCAGGAGCAGAGTATACACCACATCTTTCAAGTGTGCCCAGCTACTCGATATGTCGGAGGGCCTCCGGAAGACCTAAACAATTTAAACGACGAAGCTCTCAAGTGGATTAATTCTCTGGAGTTAGATTTATGATCTTCAGTATCTACTTTTAAATATACACTACGAATAAATAAAATTTAATTTGCATCTACGAATATTATTGCAATGCCCAGTTTAAATTAAATAATACCAGTTAGATGAAATATCTCTTTTATAGGAATGAAATTATGCGAAGATAACTTATCTTATTTGCTAATGAAATATTGTGCATTATTCGTATAACTGACTACTTACTACTTACGTAAATCTATTTACTGCAAACGCACTTTTAAAGCCGTTATATCCAAGTTAACCAGCTGTTGGTACTCATATTAAAACATAATTATAAGTTTTTGTTATCAATTCTTCAGTAGTTCCAATTTGTGACGTTTTTGGCTCCAGCTAAGTCAGTCACAAGGCGTTAAGATTTCAATCGGCATCACACGCGCTTTAATGAACTGCGTGCATCTCACCTCAGAGGGTAATTATTGAGTCCGGACACGTCTCGAGAGGGAGGTCAGAGTCACCCTCCGCGCCGGGCCGCTAAAATGTAGCGGTCCTCAAAAAGAAATGACATTTAGAGGACTTTTACACCTCTAAAATTACTTGACTATGGGACCCTTTACATCTCCGCTTATATGTATATTTGACACAGACTCTTTACATCTCTGTATTATAGGATAAGTCCAGCGAATGTGCCCAGGTATTTATCGGTTGGTTGATGTTGCTTTGTATACATGTTACTAAACTAAATGATATAATTGTAATTGATTGTAATTTGTGACAACATGTATAAGAGCCCTTGAGGCCTACTTGCAGAATGAATGTTTGAAATTTGAAATTGAATACTTCCTTTTCTATTGCGTATGTAACGTTTATTCAACATTTTATCCATGCAACAGTGTTAAATTGGATTTTTCTTGGTGTTTCATGCGTAACGATGTTGTTATACCTACTTGACCAGTAACAACTGCAATTTTTTAAATGTCTAGTCCAGAAATATTCATTGATTGATTTTGGAATTCGAAATGAATGCATGATTGTACTTATAAAATACATAATAATATGGTTATTTTTTGGGATAGCACACATAGTTGATATTACCTCTAGTTTTGGTCACTGACAGTCATCATCGCTTGCCCTTTTCCCATTTAGTTGGGGTCGGGGCAGCATGTTTTTTTTCCTTCCGTCCTTCCTTCCTTAGTTTCCTTGCCTCTCTATCGCCTATCATCTCGTCACTCACATCCTTTCTCTTGATATATTCTCTCAAGCAGCCCATCCACCTCTTCTCTTACATCCCTCTACAATCACTATTTTTTGACATTCGTAAACATAGTTTGGTACTCTCCGTTATTGGTTAAAAAAGGTCGGTCGGCATAAGCAGTGTCGAATACTAATTCTGGTGTTATCTTGTCTATATGTTCATGCAACATTTTACCGCCGCAAGCCCCGCTACAATTAACCATAAGTATTAATACTGTTTCCCCTAGGTTTCCGCGCTATTTCTCCTGCTTATTGCTAGGGGTGTCACCGTGCTATTTTTATTGGCACCGATTGTATGTCGCATTGTGTACTTTGCGACACTTTCCCTTTATGAGTGTTATGGTTTACTGCACCCCTTGTTTCTGGTACAAATTGTGTCTTGGCCGAGGAAGGCGTTTTGCCCCTTTATTACGTCACTAAAACTGGGAATATCCTACTTTTGGACAGAAAGGACTTAACTGAGTGGATCGTCCTATCAAAATATGACATTCTATTAAGTTGTTGTAGTATATTTGGAAAATATTAACTGAGGAGTGGAAGGAAAGCAATAGCTATTGCGGAGAACCATAAAATCCTCCGCAGCGCGTGTGCTAACTTGAATGTGGAGAATTTGGCCAATTTTACCTTGATGCACTGAATTAAACTTAACTAGTAATTCAGTTCGTAAATAAACAACTTCCGTACTTCGCCTAATCTTGACACTAATACACTGGGTCTCCATTTTCGCATCCATGTGCCAATAGAATCTTAATTTATTATTTACAATACGATTTTAGTGTCCAGATAGACTGGGAGAATCGATATGTAAAGTTTTATTCTGAATGAATAATCTAAATGTCTCAGTAAAACTTTTGGCGATCCTTTTTAAAAACTTTTTGTCTCCAAAAAGAGTTCGCTTAACGGAATTATTTTTATTTTCTTACTAAACCAATACCATTATCGTGAAGATTTAGTCGAAAACATTTTCCGTAGGCTAGGTAAAAATTGGTGAAGGAAAACATCGTGAGGAAACAAAATTCAAAGTTGTATGTGAAGTCCCCAACCCGCTCTGGGCCAGCGTGGGGACTACTGCCCAATCCCTCTTATCTATGAGAGGAGGCCTGTGCCCAGCAGTGGGACGTATATAGGCGGATGATTATGATGATGATGATGAGGTAAAATTCAATCTATGTCAATGTCTTAGGTAACAGAGGATAGAAACGGCTGACGATAGTTACACCCACAAGAGTAGTAAACCTTTAACTTTTATGATTTCATCTGTACCTACTAACTTGAAGAATATCCTGATATTAAACCTTCAAAGACAATTAATCATATCATCAGATACGTCACGCATTGTTAAGGAACCGGTGATTGCATTCAGATCCCCTTTCGCGAACATTCTTCGCCGTACCAACCAGCGGGGTGTTCCTCTTAATTGCACTCCGCCGACACCTATAATTCAGTCTACTTATGGAACAAACATGTAATGAATCAGGAGGGGCGTAATTGCGTGCCAACACTAGATTTTTTCAGTTAATTACTTAGTAGGAGGTAGGATTAGGAGAATGAGTATCACGTTCTCCTATCTCAAGTACAAGAAAAACCAGGAATTTTCAATTTGAAAATATTGTTATATGCAGGTTTTGTTCAGAAGTTGGTTCAGTTCTGTAACAGTTGAAAAAGGTATAAATATAAGATGAATGTCGTAGTCTACTGTTATTATTAATGAAAGTCCTATTGGTCATAGAGGGTTTTTGAATTTTTGGTCTACCAAAGATGAGTTAAGCTATTCTTTTATATATTTGACACCTCTTCTGCTTGTCAGCTATCAGTGTCACTTGGAATGTAAACACTGCTTAGCTCATCTGATGTGTACGCATCATTAAAGAAGCTATAATACAACATTCCCATCCCTATCCCCTCTGTCGTAACTTGGCAGTCATTATAGTGATTAGGGACCGCACGGTCCGGCGTCCTAGGCACACACTCACGGACCCGGACGAAGTAATCACAGCGTCCATTGCCCAAGTCGGGCCTAGCTGAGTTTCTTGCTGGATTCTTCTCAGCTAGGCTAGGTTTCGGGATCCAGCGACAAAACTCCCAGTAGGTAGCTCGATTCCACTCACACATCAGATTCGGTTCAAGCCGCTCAACCAATCTCACTGGAGCGCAGTGGCGGAGCGTCCATACAACTCGATTCTTACCTAATTTTCAGCCAGTCCAGTTCTTTTACTACGGCTCATGAAGAATAAGAAAGGCAAATTATTTCCGACTTCCCGAAGAATAGTTTTGACGCGCCGCCACTGCTGGAGTGTAAACTCTTAGTATTCCAGTGTTTAAGCCACCCGCGTGGTCGTGTTGGAGGTTCCCTGGATTTTCCCCAGGCCATTCTCCAACCGCACACTCCTATCGCTTTATTGGGCCCGGACTATAAAGCCAAAATTAATTCAAGGCTGGTTACGCAAAACAACCGCATGTCACCAAACTTTTAAAATTCCGACCAAATTTCTCCAATACAATGAATCTATGGGTGACCCTTTTGGAGTTGCCAACTGCCATTAAGCCTGCTCGACCCGAAAACAAATCGGCGACTTACGATATGTACGTGTTCTCTAATTTGGTCCACTCGTCCTATATCATTACAACCATCTCGGACGTTCAATCGTATCTTAGTGTTCCATCTGCAGAGAAGTTAATAGCTCATATTAGACGCATATCTGGTGTTACAATAGTCGACATAAGAGCGTCAAAGTTGTAAATCCACTTATGCCGCTATCCATTTTGAACTTTGTGGTAGCATGTTCAAGGATCGGTTTATGCGAAAAGGACGCAATTCCGAACTGCCTGCGGCTAGTTAGACCATTTGCTTAGTAAATTTAGTTCGCAAGCATTGACTGGATTATGGTTCAGATAGTATTGTTTTGAGATAATGATTGTATTTGGAATACCATATTGTTTTGTTGTTTGATTTATTTTGTTAGTTTAATGAAGTCCTTGTATCTGTAACTTATGTTTATTAACGAAATGTGTTTTGAGTGTTACCTATGTACGAAATACCATTTGATAACTAGAGACTTAATTTTTTTATTATGTAGAATAGGTACGCATTTCACTTCTATCTCACATATTGGTAAGTGATGATGAGGCCGGTGATGATGAGTACCTTTAGCTCTCCGGTGAAAGGAAACATATTGTGTTTTATAAATCTGAAGGTGCCTATACGGACGAGGAATAAGCAGCAGGGAACTCTGTTGCTCCGCTTCCCAAACCTAAACTAACTGTCTTAAGTTAAACGGTAGGCTTTAAGGTTTGTGTGCTCTCGCATTCGCACATTTGACTTTGCTAGAACGCAAAAAAGAACGCACAAATCAATGAGAATAAAATTTTATTACGTTACTACTCGTACTGCGCTTCGAAACGTATCCTCTGATAAATGACACTTCGCGGCTGATATACTGGTCCACGGATATATATATATCGCAGGATTTCGACACCATTGACGTATGGCTTTAAGACGGATTTACCCCAAAGATTTCACATTGTAGAGTGAAATATGATTATTAATGTGTCGGTAAGCTTGGTGACTTTGAAAAGCGTAAACGTTTAGATTTGGTAAGAGATTTTTTTGTGATTTTGGTAAGACTTGTTCGAGTATGGATTATATTTGAAATGCTTACCGTTAGGCGAGTCGTATACTAGTTTTCCACACTTATTTTGAGAAATAATATTATTATATGATATTATCAATGGCAATTTTATAAATATTTGATTGGATAAATAAATACGCGACAGTTTACTAAGAAATTGGTACGAATCAATCGAAAAGAACTTCTTGATTTTCTCAATTTCCGTTGTTTCCATGTGATGTGTAACGTCACCCTACGTCCATCAAATGATACATACGCATAATCGAGATAGACTCGTGAGTGTATGCCCATGTATTTTCATTTTTTACGACACATCAAAAGAAAGTGAAACCGAGTAATTTTATGATAATGGAGGGTGGAGGGGTGCAGGCCAAGTAACGAACGCTTTTACGGAGTCCCGTGATGAGAGTGTTTTATGGTTTGCAACATTTAAACTCTGATGGGTGGTAAAATTTTACTTATTACGTACCCTATCGTGCAATCAGTAATTGAGAATACCCTCCGTGGTTAACTTCAGTTTTCCTTTATAATTTGAATTTGTAATGATAATAATCATATCGTGCGACATAAAGGTTCCCTTGGCTTCATTAATTTACTGTTCACATAATAGCCATCTAATCTGTACCTATCCTTCTTACCAAATACGTTGCCTTCTTACAAAAAGATCTGTCCCCTGAATTTTTCCGAGGTCACTGGAGAATATCATCGGTTGGAGAACCGCACATTTCTATCGCTTTATTGGGCCCGGCCTACAAAGCTACAGCCAGGATAATCACAAAGATCTGACCGATATTAGCTCGTTTCGTCTGATATCAGACGTATTGTTTGAACGTGGTGCTCATGCAGGTAACCACCCTCTTCAAGAAATAATATTGTTGCTAAACGTACATGTGTGTGTACGAACATCTTAACAGTTTTTGGGTATTAGGAATCGGATTTTTGAGTTATTATATTGCTGTGATTCCCTCGACTTGCACTTTCCCTTTTAGTTTAGCAAGTGTGCATGATCGCGCTCTGATTAAAATGAAAATTTTACCTTCAAAATGAAGGCCCTTATATCGTTTATCTTCGTCTTGAACATCTTTATTCACCAATCCAGGTCAACATCTTGGCCCAGTTTATTTAAAAATTTAATAAGTTTCATGCAAATCAGGCGGGTGCCTCAAGAGTTAATATTGGCTGATCAGGGCTGATCGAATTGAAAAGATCGTGATGTGAAGTGAGGTCAGCCTGACGGGGGTATGAACCCTACTTAACGCTTTGATGTGGGCTGACAAACCGCATTGGATATTAAAAAAACGTCATTATGATTGGAGTCGTTCGCTGTCTCATCGGTGATTCATGAATTTGCATATTTATTGAAAGAAATGTGTGTGGTTCTGGCGTATAGTTTTGATTAGAGTGGTTTGTGTGTGAATAAAATATATATTCACTCGTTCCTTGCGTTAGCTCGTTCAGATTTAAAATACTGAAGGTCTGTTGATTCTGTTACAATGGATTCAGATTATTAAAATTAATCTACACGCAATTTGTTTAAAAGTTCAAAATCATACTCAAAACTCATGAATTTTACTTGTGAAACCTTACGAATTAATAATACAATAAATGGTAGGTATTAAACATTTAAATCAAGTTGATGCGAAATTCTTGCGGTAAGAAGTCCTGTGAAAAGGTTTAGATTACTGCAAAATACAAGCAAAATAATTCTCATTTACAATATTACAGCACCATAATGCGCTTTGCGAAACTTCGTTTAATGCCCAAAGTTCAGTGACCGGTAGTTTCCAGTAATAGCTGTAATGAAATTGACCTCTCGTAAAATTTTAACTACTGGCAATATATGTGGCAAACGAAAGACGAAACCTATCCCAATAGACTTAATAAAAGTTAACGATATTTTGTGTCTATACTGTCCGATATTTTAATACAGAATATCGGATAATTAAACACTGATATTAAAGCGAAACTAAACTGTTATTTTTTATATTAAGTCTTAAGCAGTATGAAGAAGATAAGAACGGGTTGGCAAGAAAATAAAAGAAAAATAATCAAAATCAAATATCGAATTCAGTAATAGACTGATCGTCGGGCCCTGATTCTGTAGAGAAGCAGTAACGAGGCAGGCGATTGATCTCGTTGCGACAGATACGTTTGATAAGCTTTATCCATCCTCGGACGATATCATCAGCAATTCAATTAACCTAACGATGTCTGGCTCGCTCTAACTGAGCAGGACGCATCTATTTTTCAAAACAGAATACTGACATTCGCAATTTAAATTTTTAAATTCTAAATGGCGTTATATTTTACTTTTTATTTCAGAGTGATAAAATCTGCGTCTGCGTTGATGGAGTTTAACCTTTTTATGTCGTTTAATTATTTCTTTCATTGTTTTCTAAATTAGAAGTGACGACTTTTTAACGGGGTAAGTAAGATAGGGTTTAGTAAACCCTATTTTGCGTCATTTTATATTTTAACTTATTTTGCTGCAAGTGCATACAATAAGTACAATATCTACTTTATAGTTCTTATAGTGCTTTCTACAAACCATCCGGCATCCTCTTCCGGTAGTAGAAAAAAATTACTTACCGGTAAAAAAATCTCCTGCGAATTATCTGCCTACAGAAGTGTGAATTTCATTTGATTTCTTTTTCAAACCGGAAATAATTTAAGTTGACGACAGCATAAATTACGGGTGATGAGAAAGTCACAAAATTAGACATTATGTACTAAGTTCAGCACAGAAGAAAGAAGTCTCCTTATATATAATTATGTATGTATGTAAGCACTTTATTGTTCACAATAACAATTTAAAATACGTACATACATGTCACAAAAGATTGAAGTATAAAGGTGAACATATCCCTTTAATATAAGGGATCTCTTCCAGCTAACGTTTGAGCAATTGAGTGGAAGGTTGCTAGCAATGAGATAGACAGACTTACATTCTGTACAGGAAAATGACCTATAAATGAAAAGAAAGTCTAACAGTTAAGGTTCGTAACATAAAACTAGTCATCCGTGAAACGTCGAAGCCCCGGTCTGAAGGTGACGATTATAGGAGATTTATTATATGAACGGAAGTTTAAACAAGCTGTTATTTACATTTATCAGGCTTATTTTGCTCTCACTTAACCAGTCAACAGTAAACTGTGAAGTTTCCAACCGCCTGTTATCTCCGGACAAACATTGACTTAGATCTAATCGCTATAAAATTCTAGTACAGTTACACGATGAGAGCTATGACACGGTGCAGTGAGGTGAACAAAGTGCGATTAAATTATGGGATAAAATACTGTTTATGAGTTTATGACATTAAATATCACTAACTTGATGACATCATCGTATATGGAACCATATAACATGTTGATGTATTATAATATATTATTATAAATCTTAATTACAACAAAATAAATCAAGTACCAGTAACTAAGCAAAGGATGGCGGCCAGTATCGATTCACAATTAGCTGATTATGAAAAGCTTAGCAGGATTGCTGATTTAATGATCAATTTTATTTCAAGGCAAATAAAGGTGTGAATTAAAAATCAGACGACTCGCAGTTTGAATAAAACATGGTCTTTTAAGGGTTTCGTACCCGAAAGGTCCAAACGGAACCCTATTGCTGTCACTCACGCGTCCGTTCGTTAGCCGTCTGTCACGAAATAAATTTGGGGGATAATGTTTATTATTAGTATACTTCACCAACAAATATTAATTTAAGTACCTACTGATAAATCAGATTTTTTATTTGAAATTGTTTCTTGTAAAACCAACTTAAATTTGCAATTGGTTTGGAACTCTAAACATGCGAAGACCGACGCACTTGGCCGGTTTTTTTTTATCTGAACGTTCCCCAAGTGTGGTTATTATTTTATTGATTAAGGCTGATAATCCCTTCTGTCCGTGTGTCTCGCACGGTAGTGCAGCCCGAGGGCCAGCGTAAAGCGCGCAATTTGCACAAACTTTATAATTCGACTTTGTTTTATAGGCCGTAATAGACAGTGGGGAGCGCAGGCACCATTACTGCCCTGATCCATTAAATTTTACGCCACTAGTCTAATCAACAAATGATTTTCAGACAAGTCACAAAGTCAAGTTCCGTCAATAGTACAATACTTGTCACAATGGGAAAATTAAGGCGGGCTCATTGTAAAATATGTGATTCTAAATACGGTTTTATTTTGAAACACCACTTATTAAAAATCCAAAAAAAATATAGGGTTATATTTGAGACCTTCAACTAGTACAGTCGGGACTCCGTTACGTAATTGGACAAACTTTGTTCGATAGAAAAAAATGCCAAACATACCTCTATTCTTGATCTTAAAACTCATTTTATTTCAATCTTACGTAACTTTATGAATTGGAAATTACACCAAAATAAGCGTCTTTGATGGTGTGAGGACACTCGGGACTAAAATTTTTAATATACTTATTTTTGTATTTTTTCACCCAATAACAACGAAATTTATGGTACATTCACGCCCGCTCCGCGCTTGCTCCACCGCGTCAGTCCCGCGCGGAGCGCATTGGAGGTCGGACGTACGCAATTTTTTTTCAGCGCCACGAGCGAAAAAAAAAATGGTTTGCAACCGAAATAAAAAGAAGATATCGTCTCTGAGGGTCTGGAGATTGAATAAACAGAAAAGGTTAGTATCTAGAAAATCTACATTCCTCTATTTAATACATCAAACACAAACAGTAGGTACCTATACACCGCACATCGTACAGTTCCACAGTATCGAGTAAAACAGTACAAGCACTACCTACTAAAAGTATTTTTCACTTCTCATGCTCGAAAAGTGTATCATATTTAGACTTGTGAAGCGTGTATACATATTTATGATTTACAAAGCATTTTAATTTGACCTCATTTTAATTTGAATCACAGAACAGTATTTGACTGATTTAAAAAAAAAACAACAGGTTGCACTCCGGGAGTGCCGGCAGAAGTAAAAACTTAATGACATGATAAAAAACGTAAATAACAAAGATATTCATATTCGCAATAATCGAATAATCCATCTACATACATACATATATGTCCCGAGTATCATTGTGGCCACAATACTTTACAATGACCAGCCAAGTTGACCCCTCCCAACATGGTAACCACGACACTAGGAGGGGTCAACTCAGCTGGTCTGTCGATCTGTCGCGAGTTTAACAATTTATCCTCATCACAAAAAGTGCTCAGCGCTGCTAAAGAAGTTTTCACTTCAAAAATATTTGGTATTGGGTACCAAGAAGTTTAGATACATCTTGGAGATTGCGTGCCGAACATTCGTTTGAAGCTAGAAAATATGGCCTTGAATGACGTCACTGTTGTATTGCATCTCTTTCATTAGATCCATCTTATATTAGAATGAAAGAGATGCCATATAACAGTGACGTCATTCAAGGCCATATTTTTAACAGACTTCAAGATTTCAAAAGAGGTACTCAATTCGGATTCGGTCGTATGTTTTTTATTTTACCGACTTCAAGATTTCAAAAGGGGAGGTTTGTATGTTTTTGAAGTGAAAACTTGTTTAGCGGCGCTGAGCACTTTTTTTAATAGGGAAAAATGTTTAAACTCGCGACAGATCGGCAGACCAGCTAGGTCGACCCCTCCTAATATCATGATTGCGATGTTAGGACTCCTAGTGTCGTGGTTACGATGTTGGGACGGGTCAACTTGGCTGGTCATTGTAAAGTATTGTGGACACAATGATACTCGGGACAAATGTATATATGTAGATGGATTATTCGAATATGAATATGAGTATGAATATATTTTACGAAAATTCGTCATTATACTCGATTTCGACTGATTCGGGGATAAGAATTTCAAATTTTATATATATTTTGAATTTTAAGTGAATAAAAACGAAAATTTCAAACGAACGAACGAGGATTTAAAATTTCATATTTATTTTATTTTAAGTAAAAAAAATATTTCTTTTCCAAAAATCAGCATACTCGATTTTGACTAATTCAGGGATACCTAAATGTCATTGAGTTTTCACTTCTGCCGGCACTCCCGGAGTGCAACCCGTTGTTTTTTTTAAATGTTTGTTACTCCAGAACTCGGGCATCTCTGAACCGATTTTGAAAATTCTTTTATAGATTGTAAGTATACAAGTTGGTCCCGTTTTTGTCAAAACGCAGTTCTCATGGATCTGAGGAATCGAGGGAACTCCTCAAATCTTAAAGGCAAACACATAGTGATTTTTGTATTTTTATCTACAAATCAAGCATTTTCATTCAAAAATGTGACATTTGATGAAGTGGAACTGCTGATGATGATCAGAACAGAACTCTTCAACGACGAATAGTTCGTGTTTGTGCGATTTGTCCTCCTAGCTGTGTTTGTTAAGCAAGTTCTATTTTCGCGGGTAATTTTTTTCATGCTCGAGTTTTGATGATGGGATCCATAAGGAATCGAGGGAACTCCTCAAATGTGAAAGGCATACATATAGTGACTTTAGTATTTTCAAACAAATCAAGCATTTACATTTAAATAAGTGACATTTGATGAAGTGGAACTGCTGATGATGATCAGAATTGAACTCTTCAAAGACGCAAAGTTCACGTTTGGCGATTTGTTCTCTTCGTTATGTTTGTCAAGAAAGGTACTAGGTAGGTACAATATGGGGGTCTACAAGAAAGGAGTGTATAAATATTTAAAAGGGTCGGCAACGCGCATGTGACGCCCCTGGGGTTGCAAACGTCCATAGAATGCAGTGACCGCTTACCATCAGGCGGGCCACAAACTTGTTTGCCACCGACGTTGTATAAAAAATATGCATTTTTTAAAAGTTCAAAGTCATTTATTTCTTTCAAATAGGCATATAAAATAAAAAAGCACTTTCAAAATGTCAAGTAGGTACACATGTAAAAAAAATATAAATAACATATTTATACCATGTTAGTGGCAAACAAGCGTACGACCCGCCTGATAGTAAGTAGTCACCGCAGATTATAGACGCTTGCAACTCCAGGGTGTCACGTGCGCATTACCGACCCTTTAGAAATGTAGATATACACTCCATTCTTGTAGGGCCTTATACATACCTAAACAAATTAAACTAAACATGTAAATTAAAATAACTCCTTTTGCAATTACGTTAAATTTTATCAAATGTTAATACAATATAAATATGTATTATGTACTACAAACATACACGTATGTATTTGATTGATTGGACTTGAATTCAACGTATGTAACTAACTAAATTCGCGCACTATTTTCTGTGACGTGACGACTTGCACTAGTTGCGCTACTGTAATTACTACACTGTGGTAGACGCACCGGCATGTGACCTCCGTCCTTGTATAGGACGGAGCGCTCGGACAAAGTGTTGTCTCTGTCGCACACGATGCGGGGTGCGGGGGTGAAATTTAGCATTGCGCGGTACAAGAACCTCGCCTTAACTTCCTTTATGTATCTTTTTTAAAATCAGAATAATAGTGACATCAAATATGTCCCCTTCTGCCATGTATAATGGCAGATGAAAAACTAGCAAAATCAACTGTCATGGGTAAGCCTTGCTTATGAGTCTTCGTCCACAAACCATTTTTTTTAACTTACTGTGGTTTTATAGGTCGGCCCCAATATAGGAATAGGTGTGCGCGGTTAGAGATGAGTCTGGGGAAAATTCAGGGGAAACCTCCGACAAGACTGCGCGGGCGGCATACACACTGGGATACTCTAAGAGTTGGTGCTCCAGTGAGATTGGTTTAGCCACTTCAACCGAATCAGAGGTGTACCCACGTATCATGTTTGTTGACTGGTGTATACTTTAAAATAGTCGAATGACCATAATGTTTAATTGGCGCATTTGAATACGGTGTTGATGACTTTCGTATATTTACCAGACTTAAAGAGAACCTACATTCGGTGTTGTAATTACTAAGTTTAAAATGATTGTCAATAACCCGAATTAAATACTAGAACAGCGGAAATATTACAATAAAGATTAGTAATGTGTTTCATATTAGTGTTACTCTAGTGAATTGAGTAGATAAACATAGAAGAACAAATAATGTTAAAATATGATGAATAGCTAGTTCCTAATTCGCTTAATAACAAAATCAATCAATAGCGTCGTGTTATAACACGTAACAGTATGTCACTAATCGTGTCTATAAATAGACACGATTAGTGACATACTGCCATGCCAAGTCAAACAGTAAGTAGTATTTTATATTCCTACCAATTCCATATATATATGGAATTGGTAGGAACATCCGGTTTTTCCATACATGCATGTACTGTTCAGGATGAGGTGCCATTAGTAGAACCGCGATAACCTTAGTCCCTGATGAACGTGATAATATTATGATCATCAAAGTTTATCTACCTAAGTCTCAAATTTAATTTTGAACTTTGTCTTGTTGAAAATTGGTTTGATAATAAAAGATAATAATTTTTTAAGGTGCGTGACTAAAATCACGTTATCCCGCATTCTTTAGCTCTAGTATAAGTTTTTTCGAAACATTAACTAATTCGAACGCGTTTGCGTTGTCTCTAAATGTATAAAAACGCTCTCACCGAGTTTGAAATACGCGCGTTCATCGGTTAGCAACAAATGTTATACTCGCTGTTTTAGTTTCCAGTAGTGACCACCAGAGGCGCTGTTCACGTTTTCATACCACTTTCATACATTTTGAGACAAAACGCAAACGCGTTCGAATTAGTTAATGTTTCGAAAAAACTTATACTAGATCTACTTATCTATTACTCGTGTAACTCACTACTAGATGCGTTAAGAGAATTTTTTTCTTTTTCCGTGGTAGATAACTAAACTTACTGCAGTAAAAAAAAAGAAAAAAGCTAATTTTTCATTTAATATTAATTATACATAATAAAAAAGAAGCAAATAGGTTGTTAATGTCCAAACACAGATCGCAAGCATTAAATGTGCCACTAATAAACCTTTTCTTCCGTAAAACAGCCTTTAAAACAGACCTTAAGTATCCCTCTGAAATACAGCCAACAAGTTGGATTAAATTTATGTCGGACAGAATACGACACCAAAAATCCCTGCTATTTTATGTCCCTCCATGACCCCTGGCCAACGTGCCTGTCGCTAGACTCACCGCTCCCTCTGACACGTACATTGACACATCGGTATAGGTACGCATATGTATTCTAGTCACACTTGCATCTCAAGGGACTAGGGGAGTCTGTTAAAGCGAATATTGGAAGAAATAATCTCGTTCTGTCATGCCCTCTTACTTATTAGTTGTTAAGTACTATTTATTGAGCTGTAAATTCAGGTTAAGTCCACATTCACTGTGAAAAAGCTGACCACGTAGAAAGTAAATAAGATTGTTAAGTGTTAAATTTATTTTCTATTTTCTCCAACAACAACGCTAAGTTCAGAAGTCGAGACTTCTTTAGAAAAGGAATAACAATTTACAGACTACACCACAGCTTCAAAGAAATATCGAAGTGAATTTTATTTTCTTTTATCTAGCATAGGTACACAATTCTATAGATGTATTCAGTGGTTAATGATCATAAAAAATAAAATAAGAGGCTAATTTTAAGTAATCTTAAAGAACTTGAAATGAATTGTATGCATCATAAAAATATTCATGAGGTCGATGCGTCTCAAATAAATCAGTGCAGTGGAGGCGTAAAGGAATATCAGTTAACTCTTTAATATTTATTATTTACCGATTGTTTTCATCGTGATGTGAAATATTGCCATTCCATTCACTATGAGCCAGATCAAAAAGACCTGTAATAATACCGATGTTGGCCCCGCAGTCGATTGTTCGAACTAATACGACGAGAGACGAAATGGGTCCATTTACAGTGGGCGTATACTACATTAGTAGCTGATACTAACATTCATAATCGTGCCGCTTCATTAGAGGAGGCTTGGAGCGTTTTAAATGTAATCACATGTACATTTATACACGCAAGCTTTGACTTTCGAACTTGTGTGTGACACGCTATTTACAACCATTTCTTTATTGCCATAAGTCTGAAAACAGCGTGCTTCTCAAGCAGCATTATGTGGTATTCAAAGAACTACGTACTGAGAAATTAACTTCTGGAGTCACCTTCGCCGGTTTATCGATGGGCAAGTCGTAAATGGGATTGAAATTGATTTCATTTGTTTGCCCAACGTAGCTAGTAAATACAAAGACACCGAATATAATTTACGTTCTGAAATACCTATTGAAGCAGTTTCTCAAGTTATTTTTAAGAATTTAAGATTTAGTGGAGTGCTCGTGGCCCAGTGGCGCCCGCGTGCCGCGTGCGGTATGCGTGGTTAGAAACCCAGATCAGTTCTTGGATGGGTGACCACTTTGTGTGGTAATTAAGTAAGCGCTCGCTCCCGTACTTTGGAAGGCACATCACAATCCCGACCCGACCGACCCGTAGTCACGCAATTTGATTTCTGGGTCACTACATACTTTGTCTCAGTGAAAATCTATATGAAAGCTGCTTGAGATCTCATATTAACGTCACTGTGACGAGGTACGAACTGGCCCCGAAATCAAATTGTTGACTGTACCTGGAAATCAAAAATGGCTTTCTCTTCAGAAAATTGACGTAGTAAACAATGGCGTATTAAATAAATAAATAAATATTTGTGGACAATCTTACACAAATCAACCTAGTCCCAAACTAAGCAAAGCTTGTACTATGGGTACTAAGCGACGATATACATACTTATATAGATAAATAACGATAAGTACATAAGTAACGCCTATTAAGTCTTAACCAAAACCTAGAATATACAGTCGCTGAGGCCGAAATCGGTCAGGAGCTCATCATCATTCAAATAGATACTTAAATACATAGAAAACATCCAAGACCCAAGAACAAATATTCATGCTATTCACACAAATAAATGCCCCGGCCGGGATTCGAACCCGGGACCTCCAGCTTCGTAGGCAGGGTCACTACCAACTAAGCTAAAGCGGTCGTCAAAATATGACTTATGACCAATCATCAATATTAATCATAAATAACTGTGTTACTTTATGTGATCCGTTTTGATCGTTTATAATTTAATTGGAGACATTATCTTCTAGGAACCCGTTAATCGTACACTTGTTTATGTATTGATATAATAGGTGTGTTTTGTTATACTATCGTCTCTTTCCATTTGATTGTCGCATAGTTTATAAAGAATCTTCACCATTGGCACGTGTACAGTACCTGCAGGCTTTTATTTAAAAGAACGAACCTTTTAAAAGGATATTTTAATTTCGTTTTCCTTGGAATAGTAGCACAGAATCTCGCTTTATACTTTTAAACCGCAAAAATATTGTTTCTGGCGGTTGCGATACGCCAAGTCAGCGTTGCGCGTCATGGGAACTTGCATGATACAAGAAACTTGAAGTTGTGGAAGAGGCATACAAATATATGATAGCTGTTACCAACTTGTTGACGAATCAATGTTACATAAAATATTATTCAGAAAATCAAATCGTCATTACTCTTCTCCTATTTAATTAACAGATATTAAACGAATGAAATAATTTTAAGGCGATATATTGATTGAAATAGACGCGCGTATGTTTTTCGTTCACGACAAAACGGGATGCAACACTCTCCGGGAATGGCTTTTTTGGACAAATCTTGATAAATATCTGACTGTGTGCAGATTTATTAATTTTTTTCTTGTCAGTACCTAGATGAGGTAAAATACCATCATATTAACTTAATCGTGTCTTTTAATAATGCGTTGTTTTAGTAGGCTGAGTAAAAAAAGGAAAATATAGACTCTACTTTGGATTTCTTTTCTATCGAGAAAATTTTAAGCAATTATATCTCGGCTATTGTCAGTGCCACAATCATATAGTCAAGAATTATATATCTGAAAATCAGTCCCTATTGTTTCCTCGTCAGGGCAGAACAGCGTTTCAAAGTTTCAAAATTTCTCAGTGTAGCGCCTTAAGAAACAGTTGCTGATCAGTGTTTAGGTATACCTACCTAATGTGGAAACTACTGCAAAATTTATCATTTTATTGAGCAATTAAATAAAAGGATAATATAAATACTACGGAAAGACTAGTAGTAGGTACCTATTTAGGATACCTACTTTGAGTAGAGCATCAGACAAAGCGTAATCTATGTCGGATTGAAAAAACTACATTAATAACGCACTTATTATCGCTATAAAAGTAAGAAGTAACATCCAGCTAGTTTAAGCGAGACAAGAAAATCTGCATAAATGAAAAATTATCCTTCTTGCAGATCCCCTTGCTCTGTGTAACTATATTCCCGCAGTATAATCCTCCACCCTATATCGGACTAGCCAATATCTAGTTAGTGCTGCTAAACCAGCGTTTGCTCACAATCCTCGATATTGAGATAGCTGCCCGCTTCACTGCGGTCGACGTTTCAGCTGTGATGCCGTTTTTCAGAGACGTAAGTTTTTTATCGTGACTTTTCGATGGCGTGAAGCGAATACGTCAGTTGCCAGTTTCTTTACATTAAATTATATTCTAGGAAATGAACATAGAACAGTTCGTTTATTATATCTTTACATATAACGAGAATGTATCCTTTAACTTCCAAGTAGGTTTCTTATAATGCATTGTACTCGTACAGCAAAGAACAACAGTCAATTTTGTATGTCGTTATGTTAGTTCGTCATAATATCACTGGTGCCTTGACTGTTACTTTTATCTGAATTAACCTGTATTATAATATTTTTTCCACATGAGCGTGAGAGGTGTTTCCAAATATGCGACTCATAAGCTCTCTCACAAACTTAGTCCCGACTCCAAACAGCTGAGAGGTCAGATATCTCTACTAATACGTTTTAAGCGGTACCTATTAAGGATACCCGTTGTAAATCTAAGCAGACTGCTTAGAGAAGTTATACACTAAATTATTATTGTTTACAATATCTTTGCAATCACTTCCCATTAAAAATTTAAAATATCATTCCCTTAATCAAAATCTTCATCAAAACTTTGCAGCTCATTACTACCTCAAATTTAACATTAATTAATCACCACAGGACAGGACATGACATTGTGTACAGCGACATGAACTAAGTTCATAATTGTATTCGGAGTTCGG
The DNA here is from genome assembly GCA_951800055.1 of Cenopis cana. Taxonomy (NCBI): domain Eukaryota; kingdom Metazoa; phylum Arthropoda; class Insecta; order Lepidoptera; family Tortricidae; genus Cenopis; species Cenopis cana. The sequence continues at coordinate 15,837,437 of OX637480.1, forward strand.
ACGTTCGGTTGATGGATTACCTCGTGTCTGAACTGAATTGGGTCACAGTAACACCGTTGTTTACGTGGGGTACGTTCGGGACAGTTGCAGTCATTTGTACCCTTACCATGAGTTTGCAATGTTTGCATTACCGTACTCTCTAGCGACTGCGTAAACGATTTAGTATGGCGATTCTTAGTTGCATTGCGTAACCGCCAGAGGCGCTGTACTTTTGTCCATACTAAATCGTTTACGCAGTCGTTAGCGAGTACGGAAATGCAAACATTGCAAACTCGTAGTAAGGGTATTGGTGTCGTTAACTTTCCGTTCTTTTTGTGGAAGGTAATTTGAAATGTCTTTGATTTATGAGAAAAGTTGGTGATCGGGAGGAAAGTGTTGGTGATTAAAAGGATGTCATACAGAATTATTTGTAGAAAGTATACAATGTTTACATTGATAAGTACTTATGGAAAATTTAATATATATATGATACATTTTTTTTAAACTGTATAATCAACTAGATTTGCCCAAAACACGTTTTATATTTATTTAACATAAAGAAGTTTAATCGAGAGTTGAACAGAAAAATATTCAGAGATAAATATGAAAATAAACAAAATACTCTTTTTAACTAAAATAAAATTGGGCATGAACCCATCACTATAACAAATGCATAATACCTATGTTAGGTTAGGATGCTATGTATGTATTAAATCTGCTGCTTTGTATGCGTCGCTTCCTCTAAATAAGAAATTCACAAAGCAATAACAAATGACAGTAAACTTTGCCAACAATTTCATAATAACAATGGCGCAATTTCAGTTTAAATTTACTTTCGACAGTTTCGACTAACGACTAATCATGAAGTTAATATTAAGTTACTTTATACTAGACAGAGTAAAATGTGTATTAAAAACACTATTTCGATATTAACACTCCGAGCACACATGACTAACAAAGCAACTCACGTCAACTCCTGCATATTGTAGAAATTTACATAATGATGTCCCTTACTAGTAGAAGAGATCTAGCCTTAGGGGTCATAATAATTCCCAAGGAAGCGATGTTTGATTTTTTTAGTTCTTTGTGTGTATCTTTTTGACATACTAAAAATCTTCCAAAATCTGACCGCGCAAAATGCGTTTTTTGACCCCCCAAAAAAAAATTTTTGGATTATTTTTTTATTACTCAATAATGCTTAGTGCTACACAAAAACTTCGTATTAGAAATATGTTTAGCATACAATTATCTATAACTTTGCTTCTTATCACTTTATTGATAAATCTAATAGTTCACGAGAAAAATGCTTTACAACATTCCGTTTCTTGTTAAAAACCTGTTGGTTAAAAGGCTTACTAAAATGAAACTATACCTTATGCAGACGGCAAGACACTTTACCCTGTGATACTTGGGACCAATAAGAATGATTTCATCTGAGGAAATGAAAATTTCATCCACTGGATTTCAAGATGGCGGTCCTTTTCTAAAATGGGAGCTGCATTTTTTCAAAAGTGATTATTTACAAAACGGCAGCTGCCATTTCATTAATACTGGTATCAATCGATTGGTACTGACACCATTAAATTAATTAAGAAAAATGTTATTTAAAAATTAAAGATGGCGGCAGACTATTAACTAAAATGTAAAATTTTCATTGTTCTTTTTTTCATTATATTAAAAATAACAACTAAATGTCCAGTTATATCGTCACTTTATTTATTTAAATAAATTCTCGTAGTATTATCTACGAGATAAAACAAAAATTATGACAATCCGTCGATTAGTTTCTAAACTATATGAATTACAAACGGGCCTCGGCAACTGTATCACGGTAGATATGGAAACAAACTGCTTTTTTGTAATAAAAATAAGACGTTGTACAGTCGTAGTAGTGATGAGACCGAACTTAGTGATTGTTTTCGATGCTATCTAATTTTCATCCGTCAGAAACCGAGATTACACCATTTCAAAATAATACATTTAAAGTATTCTACCAAGTTAAAGGGTGCACAGATTTAAAAATTAAATATGGCAATCGAAATATAAATACGCTATTTAACAGAAAAAATGCTTAGATTTTAAAACTTTTCTTCTGGAAATAAAATTAAAAAAATCTTTTTTTTTCGTTTTGCAACTAACGACTTTTTATTTATTTATACCCTGTAAAAGCCCAGATTTTGTATATTTTGTTCAAACAATTTTTTTTAATGAGAGAAAACAGTTTTTTTTATATTTATATTTATTACAAAATGCGATTTTTACATTGTATTTTGAATATAAAAGTAGTTTGTTGCGTAACAAAGATAAATAAAAGTTTCCTGTTTAATGTTCCCCATTTTTATTATTTAAAAAAAAAGCATCAGGACCTAAATTATTATTTTTCAAATGTTAAGTAGCGTTTCCTCTTTCGATTGCCATATATTGAATTTCCAAATGTGTCCAGTCTTTCACTTAGTAGATTATTTTAAATATATTATTTTAAAGTGGCGTAATCTCGGTTTCTGGCGGATGAAAATTAGATAGCATCAAAAACAATCACTAAGTTCGGTCTCTTCACTACTACGACTGTACAACGTCTTATTTTCATTACAAAAAAGCAGTTTGTTTCCATATCTACCGTGATACAGTTGCCGAGGCCCGTTTGTAATTCATATAGTTTAGAAACTAATCGACGGATTGTCATAATTTTTGTTTTATCTCGTAGATAATACTACGAGAATTTATTTAAATAAATAAAGTGACGATATAACTGGACATTTAGTTGTTATTTTTAATATAATGAAAAAAAGAACAATGAAAATTTTACATTTTAGTTAATAGTCTGCCGCCATCTTTAATTTTTAAATAACATTTTTCTTATTTTGATTAGTGGTGTCAGTACCAATCGATTGATACCAGTATTAATAAAATGGCAGCTGCCGTTTTGTAACAAATCACTTTTGAAAAAATGCAGCTTCCATTTTAGAAAAGGACCGCCATCTTGAAATCCAGTGGATGAAATTTTCATTTCCTCAGATGAAATCATTCTTATTGGTCCCAAGTATCACAGGGTAAAGTGTCTTGCCGTCTGCATAAGGTATAGTTTAATTTTAGTAAGCCTTTTAACCAACAGGTTTTTAACAAGAAACGCAATGTTGTAAAGCATTTTTCTCGTGAACTATTAGATTTATCAATAAAGTGATAAGAAGCAAAGTTATAGATAATTGTATGCTAAACATATTTCTAATACGAAGTTTTTCTGTAGCACTAAGCATCATTGAGTAATAAAAAAATAATCCAAAAAATTTTTTTTGGGGGGTCAAAAAACGCATTTTGCGCGGTCAGATTTTGGAAGATTTTTAGTATGTCAAAAAGATACACACAAAGAACTAAAAAAATCAAACATCGCTTCCTTGGGAATTATTATGACCCTCCCATACATTGATATCGTAGAACTCCTCTACTATACTCTTATTCTCAATCAGTTTAAAAGCAGACGATTTAGAATATTAAATATTTGAACTTTTTTATATGTGATTGTAGTATTTCTACAAACAATTTAACACTACAGATACCCGTTTTAAATCCGTCTAATTTTGTTAAAATACTGGACAAAGGCACTGGCTGGCTGGCTGGTTAGTGGTTATAGTAGAATATTTCACAAAACCTATTGAGGCTATTTAAACTAGGGTGACCCGAAATTTTTGACCGCCAGTGTATTTTCTTTGTTTTTCATCTATTTTTGTATTTACTTTCTTTTTATGCTTGCTATATTGCATTTGCTATTAACAAGCATTGAAAATATAATTTTCTTTATTATTATTGTTATGTTATTGCATTGTCTAAAAATTGCTTCATGAAAAAACAACACGTCACGTTACAGTCCTATCAGTCCCGTAGGTACTTCTTATCTGCCGGCGACTCTATTTTGAGTCACATTACATAAAACAGAAGTCTTTATATCGCAACATTACTTATGCTTTATTTTGAATGCGAGAAAAGTTGTACCAATAGTAGGTACTAAGCATCTAATACGGGCATTGTTATCATTCCCATCCGACGCTTGTTTTAATATGCTTTATCCAGCAACTACCTGCAACTAGTGCATTCTCCTCTTTATGAAAACGCTGAAAAATGTGTGGGTCCGTATAAGGTAAAAAATGCTCATCTATTAAGCCCATTTTCTGTTTAACTGATAAGTTTCTTGACATTTTATCAATGTTACTATCTATAACAGGACTATTGTGACCTAATGACATGACTTTTACACGTATTTCTTGCATTTATCATTAGATATTTTGTTTCAAACATCACTCCAAATCGAAAATGTTCGAGCTAAAAACTGCTTTATCGCGCTTAAATTCTACTACACAAAATTAAACCAAGAAAGGGCAATGTTACTGTCTAAAACTTACTCATATAATCATCGTATCTTATAATCATTTTATTGGTATTAACAATACTTTTATCAAAAAATGAAATCATAAATAATTAAAACTTATAAGGCCTCTTAATGGGATGTAATGTATGAAGCTGCGGTTTGGAAGCCATGCGTTTTTTAATAATTACGAAGTTTTTTTTTTAAATAAAAATGGGATTGCTCTTGGCCAGCATCTAGCCAAGGGGCAAAGATGAGGCCGACGGTAAAGCGAGCTCACCCAGAAAATGCCTACTCACTCCTGCCTCAAAATAGGTCTAAGCTGAAGTTGTGGGCCATCAGGTGGGCTGTCAGCTTGTTTGCCTCCGACGTAGTATAAAAAAAAAGTTGTGTTGGTATGTGTCCAATTTATGAACCAAATAATATTTAAATAAAAAAAACCTTTTTATTTTGCTGTATCGTTTTGGGCCTATCGTTCGTTTAGGTTCTTGCATCAATTTTCACTCTTATACTCGTAGATTTGATTTAGTATGAGGAAGGTTTCAAGGTGTATCAGTAGTAGGCATACGTTTAAAATGGTAAAATAAATTGGGAACGTGTATGGAAATGCCATTAACTAATATTACGTTGTAAATGTGGCAGGCAGAATTGGTTATCCTATATGTATATGCAGAATACAATAGTAGGTAATTGGGATTCCCACAACGTGTCACTTAATACAGATAATTAATTCTATACAAAACAAAACGCTTCTTCAGTAAATAACGGATACATTTTGCTAATAAGTTTTATACAAAATCACAATAGCCAAAATACTGAAACCGCATTTGTATCCCAAGCCTGTTAGTTAATCCACGTAAGCGAATCCACTGCGGTCCCAGTGACTGCCTCATTGAATTAAGTGGTCAAAGTGTTGAGGCTGCGGCGCGTGTGTGGCATGCCTTATCAGCGCCTTTGTGCTGCGGAAAAGTACCGTGAATGGCTAACAAATTAAAGTAATATTTAACTGCGATTGATTTTCGAAATAAACGCAGGGTGGAATAGAAGTCTAGATACCTATTAAAATTGCATTGTATTATTCTCGGTGCAACTTTTAATAGCTCGGTGATTCCAAAAGCGATTACAACATATACCGCAAATTTTGTACGATCTGGGACCAACTAAAAATTACATTCTAATCTGTAGTAACTTCAGTAACAAGAGGATTAAGACCCTTGCAAACACATACGGAAACCAACAGCGTTTCAAAACAGGTTTGTATTTTTTAATTCGCTTTATTAAAGTTACAGGGTCCAAGTTTAAAAACTTCATTAAAGGGCATTTTCACTTTAAAGTACACCCCCTACTTTTTTTTCGGATCTCGGTGATTTTGGGTATTCTGACTCAGAATCACGAGTACTATCCATTTCCGCGAAGAAAGAAAAAGTCCCGCCAAAAAAAGTCAGTTTTGTGACGCTTTTTTCATACAGTTTATATGGCTCGTCACAAAACTGACACAGAAAATTTGTATGGATAATCAAGGACATTTTTTTTCTTCATCCGAATCAATAGTACTCGTGATTCTGAGTCAGAATACCCAAAATCACCGAGATCCGAAAAAAAAGTAGGGGGTGTACTTTAAAGTGAAAATGCCCTAAATTGCCTAAGGATATCATAGTTTTTAGCATTTTGTCATATTGTCTGTTTTTTTTTAAACTAGGTGCACACATTTGTTTACAAAATTGAAGATTAATCCGAGTGGGTGCTATTGTTATTTAACTTACACTTTACTAAACGTCTACTCTACTAATAATTATAAAGCATGGTTTGAAATAAATAACAGATTCATAGTAAACAACAAAGTGCGACAAAACTTATTAAAATAAACAACATCAAAACTCGCAGTTGCAACTTTCTACAACTGCTGAAAACCTCGCCTTGCTAACTGAAAGAAATTGCTAGAAAAGCAAAATTGAAACTTGGAGTCGTTCGATATATTTCACTTTGTGGATCGGTTTTACAAAATGGCTGTGGTGGCGTGCTGCAGTTTAATATTATTTAGTTTCTGCAAGCGAGGGCAGGAGTCAAAATGATTCCATGCTATTGTAGCGGTATAAGTAGAATATCTTCTACATTCAAAATTCCAAACAATTATTTCACTCATCCAGTAACGATATATAGGTACCTAGGTAATTTTATATAAAGAAACCGGGGTTATTTCATAAAGCTTATGATAAGTATTCATAAAAAATATGAATATTATCAGCTAATATTTTGATATGAAATGAGCACAAGAATACATTATCGATCAGCCGATATTAGGTATAATGATGTTTGACTTTCCAACTGAAATGTATGCAAAAAATGTCGTTTATTATGATAATATTTTTTTTCCAATGACCCATTTGGTAACATTTAAAATAAAGCGGGGGTCGGATGCCGGTACTTTATCCATACAAAAATACTGGAATACGTTCCTTTTCGTTCTTTGCTATTATTTCATTTTTAATGTGACAATCTAATAATACGAAGTTGTTACCTAAATAAATGATTCTCATACGTAAAGAGCATCAAATAATTTAAAGTATTGGGATATTTCGGGGGAATTTAAAAATAACGATTCACATATAAAGACGTAGTTTCTCTGTAGGTAAACAAGAAAGATAATATATCAAAACTTTCCACTTTTTTACAATTACAATAACCGAAAACGAACAACCCTCTCGTACCTGTAAACAATAAAGGAACAACATTTTAAGCTTTACCTTCAGCTAGTTACTAGCTAGTTACTCTAGTTATTTCTTTAAATGAAAATTTTTATCAACACCTACATATAATATCTTTTGCTAACAAATACGTCTGTGAAGAAATCGGTCGTCACGTTAGAATTTTACTCCTATTCTTTTATTTCAGGTCCTTACTTAGTTATCACTGTTCCATACAAACTTCCACCCCCTTAAGGAATGATTTCCGGGATAAAAAGTATCCTACGTCCTTCCCCGGAATTCAACTACATTAACAAATGTCATCACAATTTGTTCAGTGGTTTAAGCGTAAAGAGGTAACAGACAGACACACTTCCGCATTTATAATACACTGCTTTTGCCCGCGACTTTGTCCGCGTAGAACTTATTCATCGCGTTAGAATTTAGTTGCGTTTCTTTTATTTCAGGCGCTTACCTAGTTATCGCTCTCCCATGAAAACTTCCGTCCCGTTAAGGGTTGATTTCCGGGATAAAAAGTATCATTTGTCCTTCCCCGGGACTCAAACTATCTCCACACCAAATTGCATCTAAATCGGTTCCGCGGTTTAAGCGTGAAGAGGTAACAACGCAGACAGATACACTGACACACTTTCGCATTCATAATACTAATAATGTGATTCCCACCGGCTTGCCTAATTTTCAGCCACACCAGTTCTTTTAGTACACGGCTCATGATAAGAAAGGCAAACTATTTCCGGCTTCCCTAAGAATATTTTTGACGCGCCGCCACTGGTATGTAAGCACTTTATTGTACACAATAACAAGTTAAAACACGTAGGTAGTACACGTAGATTAGTTTGGATCGTACTCAAATAAAAAAGTGGTTATATCCTGATGAGTGTGGTGGTTTTACTAATTAACCACCAATATAAAAACAGACAACCACTTTAAATGCTAGAATGCCACTTTAAATAAGAAAAAGTTTTTACCATAAATTATAGTGGCATTATCCTTGTCGTACTAAAACCAATACCCTTCCAATACAACAAATATCCCATTTGAAATATTGTCACGGCGTTTGAAAAATGGGGCATAAATTTAACGTCACGATCATGTCACACATGCTGCGGCAGTTCCCGCCATCAATTTCACGTAAATAAAAAATGGCTGTTAAAATTAACACATATTTTTTCAAATAAATAAAATGCCGATCGTTAAGGTCAATACATGCATGTGGAGGTTGTAAAACTTTTAGTATTGACTATAAATTCAATTGGAACTTCGATAAATTATCAAAACATAAAATGTGCTTGTTCAATGCGGTCCAGTGTGACGCCTCATAAAATACAATTTACTGCCAATTTTAGTAAAAAAAATAACTAAAAAGTTTCTATATAGTTTTAAGACTCATAATTATTTTAACATCAGAGTGTAAATTTTATTTTAAATAACAAAGACGTGCATTGCCCATTGGGTCTATAATGTCCTTAATTGTTCCAAATACAAAATATTCTTAACATTTTAATAAAACACATAGCGTCGTTAATTGAATTATTTGTTTGCATGAAAATTACATTATAAACATGTTTTTCAGTTATATTGAAACCAGTGAAGTTTTATTAAAAAGGGCCTGTGTTCCGTTTATTCAGAACAACTTGTAAGTACAATTTATTCCATTATCAAGCCCGTGTCTGTAACGAAAATGCGTATGCTATATGTTCAAACTTTTACAGGCTACGGTATTCGCTTACCATTAGGTAGGCCGTAAGCTTGTTTGTCACAATTGTGGTATGATAAGTAAGTATATTACCGAGAGTCCACGGGCGCTCGCAACATACGTCTTTCCCATACGATGGTGCGATAAATTCTCCTAAATCTAATAAAATCAAGTGATTTGTGCACTCCGGTTTAGACTCCCGACTGAATTGGGTTACACTGACATTACATATGTCAGTCAGGTCGTTTGCGTTAGGCACACTGAATATGAAGATTTATATCAGTTAATTAAGATGTACATGTAAATATTGTAAATGCACTGACTGGGCTAACGTGGAGTTTATTAATAAAATTAAATGGAAAAACTTATGTTTCTAATAATGGGTCTTATTAAATAAATAAATATTGTGGAAAAATATTATCCAAAATATGGACTTACCGAGAGCTAATTATCTAATTGGTAAGCTGAAAAAGGCCTGTTTACTAGTACTTGACGACCATATATTTAATATACGCAAAGGCATAGAGGACATCCAAGACTCGAACAATTCATGCTCATCATACAAATATTTGTCCTTGTAAAAAATTACAGTGTAGCACACTTAGGTACTTAAAACTACCTACGCTATTCTGACACGAAACAATGTTTCCATTTTGTCCATCTCATATTTTATAAAAAAAAATGACTGCTTAGTAATTTAATTCATCAATAAATTCTGATACAACTTCTCACTAAAATGGCACCCGCGAGACAAAAACTAAGCAAGACTTAACATAACTTGGCCAGAATAACTTACCAACTTGGAACTTATCCATTAGCAACTTATAACAGAGTAAAAATGATAAACGGCTTAATATCTTGCCAATTACTATGTATGTCTATAAATTGTTCTGAACCACTATCGGCTTAGTTCTTATCAGAGTGGCCAAAGAAAGGGAAATAAGTTGGAGAGTGCGTGCACAATTTATTAATAGCCCTTACGGCTTACATAGAACTGGACTACTAGATAGTTTCGTAAGCATCAATTATATTGGGTAACTAATTCGTGCGTAATGACAATTTATTAAAGCGTGGGACATGGAGGGCAATAGAGAGGGCTATGCTGGGAGTTTCTCTGCGTGATCGCATCAGAAATGAGGCCATCCGTAGCAGAACCAAGTGGACGGGGCACATTGCACGTAGAACCGATGGCCGTTGGGGCCGAAAGGTTCTCGAGTGGCGACCACGGACCGGAAGGCGCAGCGTGGATAGACCCCCCACAAGGTGGACTGATGACCTGGTAAAGGTCGCGGGAGTCCGCTGGATGCGGGTGGCGCAAGACCGGTCATTGTGGCACTCTTTGGGGGAGGCCTATGTCCAGCAGTGGACGTCTTTCGGCTTATATGATGATGATGATGATGATGTGGGACATTCTGTAGGTGATAAGATATCATTTGGTATATAGAATTTAAGATCTTCCATTGATGTTCCAACTGTCCTGTCTTTGGCAGCCTCTCAAAGATCTTGATTCGTATTTAATGCAATAAAAATAAGTAGGTACACAATAAAAATAGTATGTATTATATTATCTTTATAATTATAGGCATGGTGTTTATTATTTTGACGTCTCTCACCAATACCGACACCATAATTATATTGATCATGGTAAAATTATTGAATAATATTTGTTGTATCAGTATCAGTATCGTACATAATTAAGTAGTAGTGTAGTAATATTCTTTATGTCACACCTGGCCATAAAGTGGCCAAAAAACCCACTTCCTGGCCAGGGGGTGACATAAAATTTTGTACTTACCACGGGCGATAATAAAGAAAGCCTCAGATCGCATATTTATCGCCCTTGCCTTCGGCTCGGGCGTAAAATACCTGCGATCTGAGACATTCTTTGTTTTATCGCCCTTGGTAAGTAATGTACTATTATTGCACCAGTAATAAATGAGTCCATAATATTATACTACTAAATTACTGAGTATTAATACTAATTAAATAATAATTATACTTATGTATTTACAAAATATCACTTAGTACTGAATGGTCGCGAAACACATTGTGAGGCAACCAATCTAATCCCAACAAGATTTATTTTTTCCTCTGGGTTAGAAGGTAAGATTGCAGTAACTTTCGTAAATACCTTCGCCAGAGCACATCAGGGTGGAACCGCGAATACGCTTGGTGCATGACTAGTTAATAGTATTAGATACCAAAACATTTGAGCTTTATTTTGTCTCTAATCAAGGCAGGTTACTCCCACGATAAACTCGAGTATTTATTAACTCAAAGCGACCTATTTACGATTCGTATTATTCGCGCACAGGAAAATGCTATCGAGTGCGATTTCATTACAATAAATCTCGGTGCGAGAGTTATAAAGTTTTCCGTCCAACAAACTAAGATAATGTACCTCTGTCCGACCATTCTTTACGGTTCGGTTCATTTTGCAACCAGAATTAAACTCTAAATTAAATCACTTAAAGTTTGAAATAAACTGCAGTTCTTTTGACTTGTCAGTTGGTGAGGTATTTGATAAATACAGTGAGATAGGTAAGGTAATTGGAGCGATATAAGAGCCAAATGATAATTTAAGTCTGATTTTAATATCGTATTTAATTAATCAAGTTAAATTGAATAGGGCGATTGTATTAAATTGATAACGTTAAATCACTTGGTGATTAATATTAGCTAAGTTACTAGGCTTTTATTGATTTTGTTTTTGGTTGTTACGTATTAGAGAGATTCTACTTGTTTTATTCATGTGTCTGTCAGATAGTTTTGTTTTGACGAAAATCTAGATAACAATTTTTTATAAAAAAATATTCCGCCAAATCTATAATTATCAGTTGTGAATTTGAGCCCAATGTTTTATTCACAGTTTAAAAAACGTAAAACTAATTTATTTCGATGGATGGATTCCAGATTCCAGTCGGATGAATTGCAAGCATTGATTTTTTTATCCATTTCATACAAAAATTGATACAATTAAAAATGTAATTATGGAAAAATTCGATATGCTTCACTATTTTGAAATGGAAAATGTAATATGTCGTCAAGTTTTATTTTGGATTGACATAGTGACCACGGTTTATTTAAATGATTACTTTTATCAAAATCTCGCGTAAAATATTATATGCATTACAAATTTTTTATTTGTTTACGTCCATTTTATAGAAGTTTTTTTCCTAAGTCATTATGACTATCAAAGATGTAATACATCAGTACAGATCATTGTCCTAATATTCCGCCTCAAGGTTTTCTGGAGTGGATTTGTACCGAATACCGCGTTACATATAATTTTATTGTGTTTATTTTGTACGCATCAGAAGATGTTTTTTTGTAATACGCATTAGAGAGAATTTACATATAAAACTGAACATCCGTAAAAAAAATCTATTGGCGAATAGCACATAGGTTTAGTGCATAATTTATACACCCAAGAGCAATGTAAAAATACCAATTTTGACGGAATTAAATATTTGAATGAAATACAAAGTTAACCTATTTCTATTGTTCTCCATTTTAATATAATATACAAAGCATTAGAGAAAGGACATCTGTCTTGATCTAAAGCTACGAGCCAATTCTAAGCCACAGATTTACGACCACTGCACCGAAAATGACTTTTATCCAAACTGACGATATCTGCTTCCACAGTGGCATGTTAATAATGGGATTTCAATTGAAATATGAACTATAGAGATGAAATTTAAATCATTTGCTGCGGTAGTTCCATATAGTTTCTAATGTTTTATGGCATTCGCATTTTCAAGTTTCATCCTTATTTTACGTCACTTTTAGGTTCACATTCAAAATTCCACACGTGTTTTATTAAAATACGGAAAAAGTTCAAATTTAAATTAGGTAAGTTGAAGAATTATAAAGTCAAAAAAACGTGTATTTTTATAAAATACCTACTTCTTGCATTTACCAACCCCCGTTCTAACAATATATTTCTTTTATTAGTTCCTTGTCAGATTGTCTGATTATAAAACCTGTAAAACAATAAAGCCCTTCGGTAAATACTTGTTCGGTTTAAAAACTTATTGATACCCCTAGGAAGATTCATACTCGGCGTATTTATAGTATCGTAAAAACCTTTTTACGACTCGGCATAATCCGCACATAAAATTATAACGGCGGATTGAAGCCACCGAAATAATAAATCCGGGTATAACCTAAATATAACATTTCTATCTTATGTGTATTCTTAGATTTACTAATAAATATTTACAACCTGTGTTAATGTTTCAGGGATTCTATGATGATCACGTCACGTGATAGCGTTATTGAGTCATTTTTTGATACCACTCGACAGAGAAGTAGAATGAATATCCGAAGGAGGTACAGATAGAAATAAAGGGAAAATTTAAAAAATTTGCACCGAGCCAGATTCGAACCTAAGTCCTCCCGGCACTCGCGGACAGTCGCTCTAGCCAACTGAGCTATAGGTGCAACTACCACCCGGCCCCCAAATTCTTCAACCGTTCCTTCATTTATACAAACGCCTTAAGGGAGCTTCTGTCATCATCTCCCGGTCTATTAGTCACGCGGCGTAGTCCTGCACCGCCGCATACCGGGTAAAGTCAGTGCGTCTAGGTCAGGCATAGCTGAGTTTCTTGCTGGACTCTTCTCAGCTGGGCTAGGTTTAGTGAACCAGCTCGACAAACAAACTCGATTCCACTCACACCTCAGAGTTGGTTTCAGCCGCTCAACCTATCACTGGAGCACAAATTTTTAGAGTATTTATTCCAGTGTGTAAACTGCTCCGTGGTCGTGTTGAAGTTTTACCCTCCTCCTCCAAGTTTTACCTTATGTTAAGATGATTGAGTCCCTTCGAAATGTTAACGACGAATAAAGAGCAAAATACGAAACAGATTAACCCATGCTATAATTCCACACAAAACCGAAAGCTGCATCATTTTTTAGTCCGAATCAATATTTAAAGCAAGATTTTTAACAGAATTACTGTAAGGTCGCCTAATATCAGTAATATCGTCCGTTATTTGCGGAACGTGGTTCACGAGTATTCTACAGTATTAATAGCATTAAGTCGTATTACGTGGGTGATTCTCATCGAGCTGGCATTGTTCACGTCACGAGCCCATTCGTCATAGTTGACGTAATTGTGTTCTCGTTGTAGAATGGCGCATCTGCCTTTAAGCTAATGGATTGCATTTGTCGATTGAAATTTGGTGTTTTGTTGGCCTAATGCAGTTAACCAAGCTAGTTCGTTAATTTAGACAGGAATTAGGTTTTTCAAATTATACATACTTTTCCGGGTGCTCACTAAATATCTGAACGTGCATTATATCGCCTTGACAATAGTGTAGTGTTTAGGTGTTCATGAGTACCTTGGTTAGTCCAATATATCTGAATAGTAACTGTATAATGTTTGAGGTGGTTGCAGTTTATGTGCCACTGTCATTCGTCTTCCTAAAACGCATGCACTGCTGCTGAGAGTGTTTGTGAGGCAAAACAGAATACTGGTTGATCTAAGTCTATGTTATAAACAATACTTAACTGATGAATAGGCACTCGTAGTAATATTTAGTAGTTTTTTTATTATTTTGTAATTGTAGTAATTAAGAATGTAATAATTAATATTTAATACGCCTAGGTTTTACATCATTATTTAAAATTACGTAACCTATGTGAATTTGTTATCGATTAATGCATTATATACTGTGCAAGATATCATTCCCGGTCATTGTGGCACTCTTTGGGGGAGGCCTATGTCCAGCAGTGGACGTCTTTCGGCTGATATGATGATGATGATGATGAAGATATCATTACAACTTTTTACTTTTTAAATGTTTTATTGTCTTTGATTTTTATACTTTTTTATGTCATGTTTTTTGATGTGCCTTTTATTTAAATAGCTAACATATACAGTACATATAACTACAATATACATTACATATGTATAGTTCGTACAAAACTGTAAGTCTAAATTCTGTCAAATGAACGCAAGCAAGAATCTACCTTACAATCAGAGCTCTTATAGTTGGTTTTTGCTTGTGTTGGTGTGACAGAATTTGGCCTTAGAGTTTTGTACGTACAAACGCCAACACATAGAGATCACGAATGGTCACTTAACTGTGTTGGCGATGGTACTATACATTTTGTTTTCGTAACTTAATACGAGTATGGTTGACGAAATATAAGCTGCACCGATTCGCCATACAAGTTGTTTGAGGAATGAGCTTATATTTCGTCAACTATAACAACTATTTGTTACGGTTGAGTTTGGCATTCTTTTTTAAATTTTGTTCATTTTATTTAATAAGTATGTATTTGCGTGTAATGACTTAATGACCATGCATAATATATTTACATGCTACAAAGATAAGTTTTATACTTAAATATGGTGTTTGAGGCCTATTTGAATACTATTAAGGATATTGCGTTTTTAATATCTTTTGGTAGGTAATTTATTAAAATTACTGCGCCCCTTAATAATCTATTGACTATAACATTGACTTAAAACCGTTGTTGATAATCAGTATTTTGTCCAAATGCTCGCCTTGAACTGCTAACCATTTGACAATAAAAATAACAAACTCGGTTTATGTGTGTGGTTGGATATAATAAAAAATGCAAGTGAATTGGTTAACTGGAGACAGCGGGTGCGTGAAGCTCGTATAAAATTGTTTGAGATGCCAAAATAAACACCACAGAAACCGCAGTGGGGAGCAAGTGATGAGCGAAGTCGCAATAAAGCGGGTATTACACTGTCCTGAATCAGGCGTCCTAACTAGTGGAGGGGAGTTGAAGCATCTCGCTCTAACGTATAGGTCGGAACCCTACTAAGTGTCCTGAATTCAGGACAGTGTAATACCCGCTTAATGCAGCATTCACAGCCAACGTTCAACGGCCAGAGACAGCCGCCGGTCTGCTTGCGCATATTGGAGTATGCAATTTGAATATGGAATCTATCTTCTGTACAGAAGGTTTAAATTCCCCTTACACTAGTAAGACGAGCGCCGACTCCGGTCGTTTTGATGTGAATCAGAAGGCCAGGTTTTATAAAAATCCGTTACTCCATTATTTAACCTTTAATTAGTAACTCAGTACATTTTTGGCATAACTTATCAATACGAGAAACCGCCCTGACCAATATTAATGATAGTTAAGAAGGAAAAAAGTTCAATAAACGATAAAAAGTCAAATTGAAGAAAAAAATATATAATTGCATTTTTACGTTTTTCTTTAAACGAAGCCGCAGAAATCGTAAACACACCAAATTATCTTAAATTAAAAATACTCCGACACAGCGAATATCATTTGGCTTCTGATAACTTGCAAAGTGAAAACGTGACCCATGTCACGATCGCATTAAGTAATTTCATTATTTGTTTTTAGCCAGTATTTTCATTGGCTGTAAGACCGAATTTATTACCCCTAAAGCGGCGTTTATTTAATTGTATATATTGTAGTTTAAAAATGGATACCTCACACGAAGATCAAGGTGCCTATAAATTCGGTGAAAACGGGACTTAGGCGGATTCTCCGTTCAATCTCTCACTACGAGGGAATGTTAATCCTTACTCCCTTAAAACGACGACCAATTTACTGTTACTGACTTTAATTTAGTCAGTGGAACTTGACATCACCATTTTAACTTTGCATGTAATTTTGACAACTTTATCCGTTCTGAATATAGATAACCGAAAGCCCATTAGATAATATTTTTTTCGTTTTAAAATTATCGTGAATATTGTCGTTGCATGCGCTCCATTGTGCCGTGTTATCTATGTATATATATAACATAATACGCTGTGCGGCACTTAGAGAGCGCTTGTCAACTGCATTGGATTTTCATACACCATATACAGGGTGATTCAGGAGACGTGAGCAGGAATCAGGTAAATAATCAGGCCCATGAAACTCAACAACTTTCCCCTAGGAATATAGGTCGAAATCTGAAGACATAAAAGCCTACTTCACATAGTCACGTGACCAGCCACTTTGTATGAAAGTTGATTTCTAATTTTATTATTTCGGCCCATGGTTTCTTAGGGAAAGTTGTTCAGTTTCATGGGCCTGATTATCTACCTGATTCCTGCTCACGACCCAGAAATCACCCTGTGTAAATAATATTTTAATATTAGTTGGGAAATACAATCCCGGAGCATTACAATAAGTACCTTTTTTGTAATATTATTTATACCGTCATTTCTGACTGCTTAGTCAGTACATATTATAATACTATACATAATATGTGTAATAAGTTAAAAAAAGTCATGCAATGTTGCGATATTATTGTGATATAGCTAGGTATCAAACATTATTCTCTGTAGCATCTGTAGCATCTGTTATTCTGTGTTTGTCTGTAGCATCGCTCAAGACCAAGTTGAAAGAATTTTGGCTATCCAATAACTTGTGAATTATATGGATACAATATTTATAGGTATATTTATGTATTTAATTTTGGGTAGGTATATTTATATTTATATATATATATATATTTATTTGTTTATTTATGTGTAGTATAAATATATATTTGTACACGTGTTGGTTTGTCTATCGTTTGGTTCCTATTCTCCACTCAATTGCTCAAAGGTTAACTGGAAGAGATCCCTTACAGGGATAAGTTCGCCTTTGTACATGTATAATCTATTTTGTCTGTATTGTTTCTTTCTCTTGTCTTGTGTACAATAAAGTATTTACATACATACATTATTTATTATAGTTTCTAAGTAGTTTGCCAGGAGATATATATAAGATGTGAAAGAAATATGTTTAAGAGACCGCTGAGGAAGCATTACCTACCTAGACTCTGGGCAGTGCCTCATTAGTAGGCTCATGAACTCGCCATACTTTACATCGCATAGGTACCTACTGTAAGTACTTAACTTCAATATATTATTATATTAATGCTATACCTACTAAGAGACTGCCGAGCTCATATTTAAACTGCTGTTACAGTTTTGTAAGGCTATGTAATAAGTTTAAGTTTCCTACTAATGTGATAAATAAATAACAATAGTGAAAAAATCCCAATTTATCTTTTTACCTCGCCATTACTATTGACCCCTGTTTACGGTACGTAAGTACTTGAAAGTTAATGATAGTAAAATACAGGGTGACTGGCGATCATCCTGTATTAAGGCAGCAGCAAAATATTAGCCAATTTGTTAAATAATATCTAAGAGAAAATCTATAGTGAATAGCAATAGGTTCATTATATTTACTAAAATATCGAAATGTCAGAGTAGTTGCTTTTATGGTCGGGATAGGATAGACGCAAAGCGATTGTGTAAGTTATGAATAATTTATAAAATTCCTGACATTTTCGTATCATTATTTTATGCATAACAAATGTGACTCCATTGAAAACAAGAGATAGAAAATATTTTGCGGCCAATAGGTATCGATTGAACTATAATTCTGTCTCCTAGTTTAGTCAAACGTGGTGTAATAGTACATTACTTACCAAGGGCGATAAAACAAAGAATGTCTCAGATCGCAGGTATTTTACGCCCGAGCCGAAGGCAAGGGCGATAAATATGCGATCTGAGGCTTTCTTTATTATCGCCCGTGGTAAGTACAAAATTTTATGTCACCCCCTGGCCAGGAAGTGGGTTTTTTCGCGCGCGGAGCGTGCGATAATGGCCACTTTATGGCCAGGTGTGATATAAATACTATTCCTGATTTTCAGATCATTTTTCTCGACGGGCTTGTAGTCACTACCTACTCTACCAATCAACTGGATTTAAGTTTTATTACAAAAAAATATGGTGAGGTAAATTCTATTTATATTTGAAAATAATAATATTGGCTAATTGTTGAATAACCATGTTTTCTAACTCGTCGACACATTTGTCTCTCCGCAGAGTATTCTTTATCAAATGCATTTCGTCACTTAATAAATACGTAAATGTGTGACCGTTCTTCTCATTATACAAATAAACTTTAGCCTTTATTCAACTAGGATATGAGAATTAAGTTCAACGCTATGTGGAATTAGGCGACTTCCTGACTTGGCGGGGCGGGATCGATATGTGACATTTTCTTCTTTGACGTAAACTTACTGACGTCGCGAAGATTCCCATTTGACGGAATACTGTCAGTATTACATTTGCGCAGTAGTAATATTATGCGCAGAAGCGGACCAGTATCGTCCCGCCTCCGCGCATCCCGCGCCAGTCAGGAAGCACTCATTTAAATGTAGGGGCGCAGTAAAAAGTGGTACTGAGTTGACTGATAGTAGACACTGACATTTGACAGTTTTCTCATATCGTACCGCCTCCGCACCGACAAATCAGGAAGTATCGCCTTAATAATAAAGTCATGAATATTATACAGCTACCAAGAAATTATAAAGCGTTGTTTCGGAGAAGTCCTTTGAGTGGTTTGATGATGTGTGCTTTATTTGTTTGCTCGATGACTTGAGATATCATCGGGAACTTTTCGAATTAATTAAGAACCAAAAGCGCGCAAACGAAGAAGCAAAGCGTGTTTTTCATCTGATCATTGGGTTCATTATCAATTCTGCTTTTTTAATAACTACGCTTTTGCGTTTTTCGAAAACTAAGGATTTGTCAGGGATTGGAGCCGACTAGGTACAGTCAGTTTTAATGCCTAATTATATATATCTAATTATATAAATATATATATATATATATATATATATATATATATATATATATATATATATATAGTCCTCCAAATCAGTTTCGATGACGGCTACGATACGGCTTGCAAGATCATGGTCTTAAAGACTCTATGACCTGAAGCTGCAGACGAAAATTAGTGTCTACAAGGCGCTAATCATTCCAGTTCTATTGTACGGCTCAGAGGCATGGTGTATCTACATCTACAAGGCTGACAATTATGTCAGGCATTAGCCTAATTATGTAAATTTGTAAACACTACTTTATCTACATACATCCATAATATTAAATCCTCTTTCATGTGTTTCATGTGGGTGCGTTGAGCCGGCGTGCGCAATGTTTGACGAGACAGCCCGGCCCGCAGCACCCGGCGGCGGCGGCGGTGGCTGTGTTGTAATGGGTGGAGATGACGGTAACGGTACCAGTTTTGATTTTTTAATGGTCATCTCCGCCCCGGGCCGACCTGCGCGCGCACGGCCGGAGGGCGCAGGCCACGATATATTGTAAAGCTAGTCCTTACCTACACTTATTGAGCATATTCAAGAGGATTTCCTATATGGGTGTTATAGATAAAAAATCTAAACGAAGTCACAATGGTTTGGGAAAGTACAAAACACCGCTTACAGGTTGCGCCCAGCCAAGCCAGGAACTAGCCTTTGTCTTAAGATCAACACAGACAGATCGTTTAAAGCTAAAGTGCTACCGACAAAACAATATTGACGTTCCCACAGTACGAGTTAATAGTGATAGCGGTATGTTTTGACATGTAATTCACGGTGTATGTTTGTCTGGTCGTTAGCGGTTGTATTGTCAGTCTCGCTCAATTAGGGTCACGTCGGTTAATATGAGTTTTTCGTTCACGGTAAATATTATGGGAAAATTGGATTTAACGTTGCATTATTAATGATGATTCTGAACGTTTTTGGTATAATATTGGTAATGACTTAAGTTGGTGGTTTAATTTGGGTAAAATAAGTTATTTTGTTCAATATTACTTACCCAATATTTATCGCTTAAAATGAATTAATATGTAGAAAAAAATATGGTGAGGTAAATTCTATTTATATTTGAAAATAATAATATTGGCTAATTGTTGAATAACCATGTTTTCTAACTCGTCGACACATTTGTCTCTCCGCAGAGTATTCTTCATCAAATGCATTTCGTCACTTAATAAATACGTAAATGTGTGACCGTTCTTCTCATTATACAAATAAACTTTAGCCTTTATTCAACTAGGATATGAGAATTAAGTTCAACGCTATGTGGAATTAGGCGACTTCCTGACTTGGCGGGGCGGGATCGATATGTGACATTTTCTTCTTTGACGTAAACTTACTGACGTCGCGAAGATTCCCATTTGACGGAATACTGTCAGTATTACATTTGCGCAGTAGTAATATTATGCGCAGAAGCGGACCAGTATCGTCCCGCCTCCGCGCATCCCGCGCCAGTCAGGAAGCACTCATTTAAATGTAGGGGCGCAGTAAAAAGTGGTACTGAGTTGACTGATAGTAGACACTGACATTTGACAGTTTTCTCATATCGTACCGCCTCCGCACCGACAAATCAGGAAGTATCGCCTTAATAATAAAGTCATGAATATTATACAGCTACCAAGAAATTATAAAGCGTTGTTTCGGAGAAGTCCTTTGAGTGGTTTGATGATGTGTGCTTTATTTGTTTGCTCGATGACTTGAGATATCATCGGGAACTTTTCGAATTAATTAAGAACCAAAAGCGCGCAAACGAAGAAGCAAAGCGTGTTTTTCATCTGATCATTGGGTTCATTATCAATTCTGCTTTTTTAATAACTACGCTTTTGCGTTTTTCGAAAACTAAGGATTTGTCAGGGATTGGAGCCGACTAGGTACAGTCAGTTTTAATGCCTAATTATATATATCTAATTATAAAAATATATATATATATATATATATATATATATATATATATATATAGTCCTCCAAATCAGTTTCGATGACGGCTACGATACGGCTTGCAAGATCATGGTCTTAAAGACTCTATGACCTGAAGCTGCAGACGAAAATTAGTGTCTACAAGGCGCTAATCATTCCAGTTCTATTGTACGGCTCAGAGGCATGGTGTATCTACATCTACAAGGCTGACAATTATGTCAGGCATTAGCCTAATTATGTAAATTTGTAAACACTACTTTATCTACATACATCCATAATATTAAATCCTCTTTCATGTGTTTCATGTGGGTGCGTTGAGCCGGCGTGCGCAATGTTTGACGAGACAGCCCGGCCCGCAGCACCCGGCGGCGGCGGCGGTGGCTGTGTTGTAATGGGTGGAGATGACGGTAACGGTACCAGTTTTGATTTTTTAATGGTCATCTCCGCCCCGGGCCGACCTGCGCGCGCACGGCCGGAGGGCGCAGGCCACGATATATTGTAAAGCTAGTCCTTACCTACACTTATTGAGCATATTCAAGAGGATTTCCTATATGGGTGTTATAGATAAAAAATCTAAACGAAGTCACAATGGTTTGGGAAAGTACAAAACACCGCTTACAGGTTGCGCCCAGCCAAGCCAGGAACTAGCCTTTGTCTTAAGATCAACACAGACAGATCGTTTAAAGCTAAAGTGCTACCGACAAAACAATATTGACGTTCCCACAGTACGAGTTAATAGTGATAGCGGTATGTTTTGACATGAATTCACGGTGTATGTTTGTCTGGTCGTTAGCGGTTGTATTGTCAGTCTCGCTCAATTAGGGTCACGTCGGTTAATATGAGTTTTTCGTTCACGGTAAATATTATGGGAAAATTGGATTTAACGTTGCATTATTAATGATGATTCTGAACGTTTTTGGTATAATATTGGTAATGACTTAAGTTGGTGGTTTAATTTGGGTAAAATAAGTTATTTTGTTCAATATTACTTACCCAATATTTATCGCTTAAAATGAATTAATATGTAGAATTCATGGTTTCTTTATAATAACCAATACATAATGCCTTATGTTATCTTTTTTTATCCCTCAAGGAGTATTTGACACTGGTCCCACCGCCAACGAGTAGCGAGTACTCTCTTAGTAATTCTACTCGCTTGAGCGACGATCAATTTGAGCCTTTTGCTCAAATAGCTCACTAAAAAAATAATTTTCAAAAAGTACTTTTAAAGCACTTGTAGTTACTATTGATATAGGGTACATGAATACGTGCGGATAATGCATTTCGTCACGAAAAACTAATTCAACAATCATACTGACAACAATCATAATTATTTCAACCATATTTTTTCATTCGTATTGTGATGACAAAAATAACATTCATAAAACATAAGTGTCACACTCGTATATCGTTAATCTTATCGATATAATTTTAAGTAGCCTTTGACATGAATGTCGAAGTTTAATATATAGCTGGATGGACGTGCCCGTATGTGCTGTCATTAAGTCAATATTGGCCTATTTCGGCCACTGACAATGTGACGCGACGAAATGACACCCGCATATAGCCGGTATTATTATTATTAACTCCTCGAATGTTTTAAATACAAATCAATGATTTTTAACTGTATGGAAAAAATATGCCTTGTTTGTGAACGGGCGACTCGTGCAGCGTATAGCATTTTATTTTCAAAGTCTAGTGACTGTGTATGTATTTCACGCACTGCGCTTATCATCATCCTCATCATCCTCCTAGCGTTATCCCAGTACAGTTGCATCCTGAAGGATACCTGGGGTCCGCTACCTAATCCCAAGATTTGGCGTAGGCACTAGTTTTTACGAAAGCGACTGCCATCCGACCTTCCAACCCCAAGGGGAAACTAGTCCTTATTGGGATTAGGCTTTGTCAAGTGAGTGGGCAACTTGACTGTTAGAAGTTCTCAAACCGCCCGAAGGCCTCCAACTCGGCTTAACGACTGCTGCCATAGACAGAAACCGGGATCAACGGCTTAACGTGCCTTCCAAAGCACGGGAGCGCTCAGTTAGTAACCACTCAAAGCGGTGACCCATCCAAGTCCTGACCGCTGCCCACGTTGCTTAACCTT
Source organism: Cenopis cana (assembly GCA_951800055.1). Taxonomy (NCBI): domain Eukaryota; kingdom Metazoa; phylum Arthropoda; class Insecta; order Lepidoptera; family Tortricidae; genus Cenopis; species Cenopis cana. The sequence goes on from OX637480.1 coordinate 15,860,804, forward strand.
AGCAAGCGCAAGCGGTTCGCAAGCGCCGCTGGGCCACGAGCGCTCACGCACTGCGCTTATCAACAACCGAAAAATTATTAGCTCACGTAATATTCTTTCGTCACTCTCAGACTTACTGTTAAGAGAGATATCCACGTTTAATATTTTATTACTGTACAGACGTGTGTAAACTAAGCATTATTTATTAATTTCACACTCGATATTATTTATAGAGCGCCGTCTATATGAGACGGTAGAAATATGGAATAGCACTTTGGCCCGCAGTCGTCGTCGGATCAAATGATTCCTGCACAAAAGTATGAAAATGAACGGCTTCATCAATCATTTCCAAACAAAATTAAACGTCACACGCGCGTTGCCCGCGCCGGACGCCGGTAGCCGCAGAGTATCGTGGGACAGAGAGAGACACTGCTCTATTTTTGTCATAACTATGACATAATTATCTTTGTACCTGATGTTTATGCTTTTGTTTTTTTATGTTAAATTTTGTATAAATTTCGTTAAAATTTTTACACTTTTATTTCGCTTAAAAATTGTGTTTGTACTACTTACCTAATAATAATAATCCTACAAATACCAGTCTTTTTTTACGGTGGCTGGTTTTTGCAGCTATTTTTACTTCTTTGTGAAATTTATTCATTCTTTTACTTTATGAAATTTATTCATTGTTATAAAATTTTAAGTGGATAAAATTGATATTTAGTATTTTAGTACCTTATTTGTTACATACACAATTTTCACGTAAAGTTTAAAATATCGTTCGAATGCATTACTGGCTTTTTAACCACATATTTACAATTTGCGCCTAATATGACTCTTAAATTGCTTTTTATTATCAATCTACCTAACAAAGAATACCATCATAATTTTCATCATAAACTTCCCATTGTTTGACACCTTAATAACCAATAGTTGACTTCTATTATTCACCCCTATTAATATGATGATGATTATGCTTAAATTAATATAAGATTGAAAATGTTAAGTATACGGACTGTGTCGAACACTGGAACGTTAACATTAGGTACCTGTTTTATTCTTGTAGCCTCTGTTATTTTAACATCTGGAGGCAGTCAGCAAGCGACGCACTCATTAATACTACATTTGTCTCGGCAAGAGACAGAATTCCTTCCTCATTCACTGTTATTAATATTGTATCAGCGTAATTATTTCCATCCTCTCGGATCGAATGTGACACGGTTATAATTGCTTTCATTATTATGAGTTAGTTACGATCATGTCAAAATAAAATTGGTTTTGGGATAATTAGGTGAGATTTATAGCAAGGATTGAAATATTTATTTACCTTGTGAGTATTGCAGCATGCTGCATGCGGCGACGGCAAAAGTGTAAAGAACACGTTAGTAGGCGGACATACTAGTGTAAAGACGACGTTTGTTGACCTAAGTAGTTTAAAATGAATTCGGTGACCGCATTAGGTGAACGACGAAGTGTAATCGCCGCTTTAGTCTTTTCGTCCGCTCCTATCACTGCTGCTATCGATCTAGTAGGTAGTTTTGGTTAATCATGTGATTCGCCGCTGTTTTAAGGTTCAAGGATCATGCTAAAATGAATTAAAATGAATGAAAAGTATTTAGTCTATAAGTAATTTGCCACGAGCACTTTGTCTTCATGCACACGGTAAGTACGTTTTGCGCGTAAGAAAGTAGGTCCGACTCGGGCCAGTTCTGCCACTCGTTCTAAAAGCAAAGCAATCTCCCGATATCACGTTGAACATATATGATATTTTATGCATGTAAATTCAGCACAGTTTGACTCACACAGTAAGTTTTAATTGGTTAGCATGGTCATGAATACGAAAAACATGGTTTAATATTTTAGTTGGTGAAATATTTAGTTTTCGGTTTGAGTCGGATGAGTGTCCATCTTTATTCAAAAAAATCTAAAGGACGCTCAACTGCACTCACTGAGTGTTAAAATATTTAAAAAAACTAGGGTACAATTATAATAATGTTTTAACTCTGGATTAGGTACCCTGTAAAATCTGAAACAATTGAATTCAGTTAGTTATGGTGGTGTCGGCCCCTTAATCATTTATTAGAAATGCAAATGTTAAAAGTGACAGAAAAACTAGTATTCACGTCATAATAGGTAAAATTGTTTGATGGATGTATAGTCAGGGAATTGGGGTTGGTATGTTTGTCATTTTTGGATTGTATTTCTGTTGTTACAGAGTCCAAAACTGGCAAAATTCAAATTCATTGACCGTACATAAAAAAATATCATTATTATACTTACATTATCTTCTGTTTTTCACGTAATCTTCTTTTTCTTTTATTTACTTGAAATAAAACAGAGAAAAACACATTTTTAGTACATGTTCGAATTGCCTACCATTCAAATATTTAAATCGCCACATAAACATTACACTTGTAAATAACCGTTACCGTTAAAAAACAAAAATAAAATCACCATAGGACAAAGTAAAACAAATGATACTTACGACTAAAGCAAACGTGTTAATACATGTGGAGAGTATAAATACAAGGCTTAAGCCGATAATGGCTGAATATAAAATAATACAGGTTAAAATTATAACAGCCCATAACTGGGCTTAACGGAATGGCGTTGACATACTGTTATACCGGGCTGAAATTTACGCAGCTGAAGGGTTATTCGGGATAGAAAAAAGTGTCTCAAACTTCCATGTTGATTATTTACAGTAAAGTATGGGTTAAAGCAAATGAAGTACACTTTTTATAGAATTTCCCAATAAACTAACCCTCAACGGGTTTAACTGTAGTTAATATTGTATTCGGTTAGGTACCGCGACATTTACTCATTAATTAAAACTTTGTTGAAATATTCACATTTAGAGATGAAAAAGGCATAGCATTCATCATGATAATATTCCGAACACAAAAACCGCATATATTATTTAGAACATAGTTATTTAATTCATCGTGAAAATCTGATGGGAAGACTAATTATTATTCTTTTTAATATGAGCAACAGTTGGCACTGTACTGTATGTATAACACACATTCAGTCAATGATATGCCTTCTCGGAAAGTCTATGCTCTGGTTTCCACCACCAGAATAACCCGTGCGCTGTGGTTGTGTCAGCATTTTTGGCCGCATAATCTGAAACGGTTTGGGTAGCAATTATAAGGATGATTTATCTTTGTTATTTAACATTGTTATTCTTTAATTTACGGAGATACTTACTGGAAGACACAATGCTTGAATCGTTAAACTATTCACTGTCTACATTTAAAAGAAAACAACTTTTACGAATATAAAAATTTACCGTATCCTGAAATGATACCTTGAGATCTAATAATCTTTTTTTCCCGTGTAATGTAATTTGATAGTATTTATTATTTTGTATTCACTGCAAATTATATATTTACAAACCCGTAAATAAACACATTAACAAAAAAATCTTCTCTATGTGTTTGAAAAACACCTATAAGTTTAAATTGAAAATAAAAACCTAATTTCAAAACAGCAATGGTTTTCTTCTGTCAGTAAATTGGCACTTATCCACAATAGAAATGAGATCAATTTACCTTATTTATTGATAAATAAATACCCCAATTCCCTTAGGCATTATAGAACCAATTCGGCAAACACCGTGGTGCCATCAAAAGTGATCGCGATGAAATATAGGTGAGGCGCGTGCGAGCAGCAAATGAGAATAAATAAATCAGCTTATTGCCAAAGAGTGAGGGAGAAACGTTAGTTGAAGCTTTGTGCCTATCTGCGATAGTCATCGCAGAGGAAAATTACCATACCGGTGACAACATAAGGAGATAATTGACACATACATTAAAATATTACGATTAAATTGATATTTAGGTAAATATTGTTACACTCAATTCAGGTTGTTTTTGTTTATTAGGTACAAGATTGCCTGAAATCGATATTTAATGGACTGCGATGCGATAATAAAGATGTGAAATTAATGTGTTTATTGTTTCTTTTAAGAACTCGGAAGACATAACTTCGCAAGCTTGTCCAATAACATATACATTATACAGGTACTTAACACATCGAATTCTTACTTATTTAATTTCTTAAAGTGAATATTTGTAGTGCCTCTTGATAAGACGCGCGCAACAGAAAATAAAATTTGCTCAATTAAAAAATCAACTAAAAATTCACTTCGAGTAATTAAATACAATAATTAGGTAATGAACCCTGCGGAAGACCGCTGGTTGCAAAGCCACCGTTATGCTGAGCAGGGTCCATTTCGTTACACGGCCTGCACTGTTTTCTTTGTATCTTCTGTATTCTTTTTATTTATTTTGTACGTGTAATTAATAAATGTTTGAAATTGAAATTGGAGTGCTGTCTGCAGTTCCCCTTCTTCGGCACCGCGCATGCGCCGCGGGGCGTGATGCTCGTGATTTACGCCGCGCGCGCACAAATTAACCGGCCCATATAAGGAGGGCTCCTGTCACCGCCACGCGCTTTTATTTGAATAAGGAATTCCATTTTTAATTTGTCTGGGATTTAGACGCGATTAATTGAAAACGTTAGGGATGAAATAAAAGAAATTGAGATATATTTTTAAAATAAGTAGTGGAACGAAGTTTAACAGAACTAAACTCTATATTCCTAAATGTGACAGTATAAGTTTGCAATTTTATGTATTTTTAATAATGGATACAAATTATCAGTAAAAAAGGTTACTTCCCGAAAAGACACCAAATCGTCACTAAATCTCGTAGGTAAGTTAATTATAGATTTATCGACGAAAAAGTAACTCTACTCTTTTCGTGTTTACTACTTTGCGTTTCTCAGACTATGGCGACTTCCTGACTTGGCGGGGCGGGATTGATATGTGACATTTTCTTCTTTGACGTAAACTTACTGACGTCGCATAGATTTTGACTTGACGGAATACTCTCTGTATTACATTTGCGCAGTAGTAATATCATGCGCAGAAGCGAAGCAGTACTGCATTCGCATGGCTACGCTGCCGCGCATCCCGCGCCAGTCAGGAAGCATTCATTTAAAGCCGTAGCGATGTTGCAGGAGAGGGGAATTCCCGCAGGAGGTGAAATCTGGTGGATTGAACCATCTATATTTCTAAAAGTCTATCTTTAACGTATTCAAGTTCGAAGTTAATAACATCACCTGTTTGAGGTTGTTTCTTATACATAGCCTTTTTTAGATAGCAACAAAATTCTAGTAAATAGTAAATACATAAAGCGCATACTTACCCGTACACCTTTACTTTTCCACCATTTTACGACAAACCCTCGCAAGACATGAAAGAGCGTAAAACATTTCCTCGCCTGGGGGATCTATCCAACTACAAACATTTGTATAGTCTACCTATCGCTAATATTGCTTTGATATCACTATTGTTACGCATCAAATTATGTTCATTTCCACGTGTGTTATATTATCATACCTAATGGACTAAAATACAAAAGCGTTTATTTTTCACTTTAAATTACAATGGTGTATCGGTTAGTAAGGTCTTACATATTTAATTGATATGGAAAAATCGGTGTTAGCACAGCGCTAAGCTGGTTTTAAACCCACCTGTAGTCAGTAAGTTAGTTTCACACTAACTACTATTGATTTTCACTGATTGTATTTAACTACTAATTGATGTTTAGTCCAGTTCTTGAAAGAAAAGACGCCACTGCGTAAACTTTGGTCGACACTTGTTTATCGATATGGTACAAGAACTGGCCAAGTACGTGACGGACTTTGCACATTTAGGGTTACGAACCAACCGCAAAATTAAGTTGGAAAAATCTGTTTTGTCATTATATTAGTACTTGCTGGTAACACATACGTAATAAAATAAATTATCACTAAATATCAAGTTCATAGATGAATGGGAATTTAAAACACTCTTCGGTGTAATTAAAAAAAAAACTGAATTTGATGGGTTGGAGCTACAGGCTACAAATTTACACAGTATAAGCATGTTGTTGACCCCAAGCCATACAAATAGTCAAAACTTATTTTTAAATGTTTTTAAGGGGGGCTCCCGTACAGCTTAAGGGGGGGCCCAAAAATTTTTTTTTATTCTACTCTATCGAGTGGGGTATCGTTGTTTAGAGCTCATTGAGTAGATACTTACTATATTTTTAATAAAAAAAATATTGGTAAGCAAAGGAATGAGAAGCCTTACTACTTACGAATTTTTGTCCCGAAGAATTTTTTAAGTTTTTAAATGCCTATAAACTTAAAATTTGGTAATAATGTTTGTTATTACATATATTTTATCAACAAATACTAATATATTGATAAATTAGCTTTATCTTTGAAATTTCCTTATTTTTCCTATCAACACCAACTTAACTTTGCGGTCGGTTTGGAACCCGAAATGTGCGAAGTCCGACTCGAGCTAGGCCGGTTTTTATTATTTGCTTGCTGTGATTTAAACAAACGACCTACATCTCAAAATCGTATGCCACAACCACTCGGATGCCATAGCTTCGTAATCTCAATCTGCGATAAAATATCTTGCTTTAACGTGATCCGACCCTCCCCATAGAGCCAAAGGAGTAACCTCTTTTGCCTGAAATAGAATCCTTTGACCGTAAGAATAGCCAGGTAAACGCTAGACAGCTTCATGCAAAGAGGCTCCATTTTACAATTTACAAACAATTTCGTTGCAATCACTATATAGGTACCTATACATAAATCCGTCTTACTCATACCCGCTTAACTGGACTCGGCGACTTCCTGACTTGGCGGGGCGGGATCGATATGTGACATTTTATTCTTTGACCTAAACTTACTGACGTCGCAAAGATTCTCACTTGACATATATTATAATACTGTCAGTATTACGTTTGCGCAGTAGTAATATCATGCGCAGAAGCGGAGCACTACCGCCTTCGCATCGTCCCGCTACCGCGCATCCCGCGCCAGTCAGGAAGCACTCATTTAAATGTAGGGGCGTAGTAAAAAATGGTATCGCGTCGACTGACAGCTGACACTGACATTTGACACTTTTCTCATATCGTACTGCCTCCGCACCGACAAATCAAGAAGTCGCCTAACGCAAAAAGTACTGCATGACATAAGACGGTTCTTATAGGTACTATGTCATTTTATCAAAAATTCACCCTGAAATTGTATTTTACCTACTGTGGAGAAATAAACAAGAGATATTTAATTGAAACTCAGCTAGGGCTGCTTGCGGCATGAGGTTATACCTATTTTGTATTTTTTTAAATATATATTTAGCCAACTTTTATATTTATGTGAAAATGGTACTAAAAAAACAGTTATTACAAGCTTGTTAAGGTTAGGTTAGGGTTTAACCCTTTTCCAATAGATAAATGCTTTTATTATTTTAATTAATAATATTTCTGATTATTATTCAGTTGGCCAAACGGTCATTTTCCTTAAGCCAATAACCCAATTATTAAATTTTACAAGAAATTTCTGCCTGATCAAGACTATAGCAAATCGCGTGGATTACAAAACCAATTTAACAGTCGACGCAAACCCTGCTCGACATACTGTCGGCTCGATATCGAAGACGCCTATCAAATATTTCATAGCAACGTACCGTGCGAGGACATCTGGACTGTTATTCTCAATGCCTAAACTCACCTCAGTTGAGACGAACCAGTGTAAGCCAGATGAGAATTGCATAACGTTTTTGAGCATGGCCAATATAGATTTAAATATAATTTTCATACTAAAGATGACAGATATAATCTAGCAGCTTAATTTTGACACTAATCACCTAGCAGTCAGCTACCACGTGAAAGTGGCAAATTAGAAGAATTCTAAATGCCGATCTCCGTCCGTATTATGTTTAGAGTTATCAGTTATCACGTGATTAAACGACAAGACAAAGCATCCGTCACTTTCTATCAGGAACTGTCAAAAAGTGACATATGATTTATTTGGTCGGTATCACGCGTTTGACTAGAGACTAGAGTAGGATTTTGATCGTCCCGCGTTGGTGAGCACATGTACCCGGGGCGACGACGAGCAGAATCCATTTACCGTACAAAACCTTATCTACTGTCATGGCGTCGTTACCGAACAACGTCATTGGACACGTGGCATTGGCGAAATCATCATAAATTTGATGGAAGCCATTTTTTAAAAGAATTGAATTGAATTGAGACTAGAGTATCATAGCCCCTATGCTATGCATAGCGAAGGAATAAGTAGGTACTCATAATTGACAGCTTATTTGATGAGAATTGTAGACATAAATAATTTAAAAAGGCTCATCATAACATCACTCACTGGACATAATCTCAGCTTCAATATATACTAGGGGTGAATTGAATGGTGAGGTTGGGTAAACCAAGTTGTGAATAGCATAGCTGGTGAGACGGGAGGACAGAATTCAATTATATAGAACGATAACATCTTGAGACGAGTCGCATTAAGACAAACAGACGGCAGTAACACCAGTCTCTTTGCATTTACATCCATGATATGAAGTTTTTTGAAACCAGCGAGAAAACTGAGCTGAGATTATACTTAGGGAAAGAGACCCTTGTCGTCTGCATACTTACAGGCTTTGCATTTTCATTTGATGCAACATAATGTACATTTTAACGTAGGTACTCTTTTAAAGTCATTTGAAGTCTGAAAATGGTTTTACGCAGTTTAAACGAAATACTGTTTCTGAATGTGGGCTGATGTGGGCTTTATTGTTGTAAACTCAGACTTAGAGTTTAGTAACATTTACTGACTGGTTTAGCCTTGTGGTTAGTAACCCTGCCTACGAAGCTGACGGTCCTAGGTTCTAGTCCCGGTCAGGGCAAATATTTATTTGTGTGGTGAGCATGAATATTTATTCTGAGCCTTGGTTGTATCTTATAGACTAGTTCTTTGAGACTAGTTCGATTTGTGTAAGGTTGTCTCCCTAATATTTATTTATATTTACGTATGATTTCCGTTAAGCCAATAAAATGTCATTTTCTCGTTAAGAGATGAGTTCGTATGTGTCACAACTAAAACAATGGCCAACCCGCGCTTATGAGATAAAATTACTATAACTCTGGTTACCAGGCGTCATCCTAATTTCAAAGAAATAGAGGCAATTCTAGTACCTACCTATTAGGGAAACAGAAAAAAAAATCAAAATAAATATACCATTTCCTACACTCTCACAAACTCCATGCAGACTACTGCAACTAAATGATACATATAATTAAAATAATCGAAACATTTCTGCAACCGTCCACGGCTGCTCGTAGAAAGCAAGTGCAGCGCAGCGCCTGCTAAATGTTTACGGTTAGAATAAAGATAACTGCCCGCGGAACCATTGCTAGTGCTTACTGCAGTGTAGTAAGCGGACGGTCTATTATTTCAATATTCTAAATCCCGCATCTATATTGTGTTGTTATATCATGAGAAAGAAAAGAAACATTTGAAAAAAATATATACAAAATGTATTTTGAAAAACTTAGGCACCGAGCAGGATTCGAACCTGCGACCTCCCGGCACTCTTTTTTTTCCTTTATTTCTAAAATTTCTAGTTCGCGTTAGCAGCGTTATTGCTTAATACAAAATTAAATGTATTTTGTTTAGTGTGGATTAAACAAAATAATGCGAAGCTTTGTGGTGATAAAAGAGTGATCTTGTGGGTACGATTACGATATTTTTTGATTTAGAACATTTTACGAGTGCTTGACTTAGGCTGGGTTGCACCAAACCGTCTGTAATCGTAAGCGGTGTTCGTCAAATCTGATTGTATGTAAAGTTTGACAAGTTTCTATGGGATGACAGCTGCCGGCGCCATATTTGACGATGACCGGTCTGTGTTCGTACGTTGGTGCAACTGGCACTTAGAAAGTGACTAGTATTATTCAAATAGGTATACAGGATGTAAAACAAGTCACTAAGAAAATTTTAAACAACCTCAACAAATAAATAAATAAATAAATAAATATTTGTGGACAATCTTACACTAATCAACCTAGTCCCAAACTAAGCAAAGCTTGTACTATGGGTACTAAGCGACGATATACATACTTATATAGATAAATAAATACTTAAATACATAGAAGACATCCAAGACCCAAGAACAAATATTCGTGTTCATCACACAAATAAATGCCCCGGCCGGGATTCGAACCCGGGACCTCCAGCTTCGTAGGCAGGGTCACTACCAACTAAGCTAAAGCGGTCGTCAAGTCATAGAAATGTGTGTTCCCCAAATGCTGTGTTTAACCGAATGGTTGACTGGTAGAGAATGCCTTATGGCGTTAAGTCCGCCATTTGTGCATATTTATTTTCTTTATTTGTGCAATAAAGTTTAAATTTTACTAATATTATAAATGTGAAAGTTTAAATGTTTGGATGTTTGTTGCTCAATCACGCGAAAACGGATTACGATCAAACTTGGTACCTATGCAACGAGTTTATCCTTCTGAGGCCTGACTTTCAAAAATTTCCAAATTATCACAACCTCAATGCTTTTTCTTTCCATGGTCCACAAATTCTCTAGTATAAGTTTTTTCGAAACATTAACTAATTCGAACGCGTTTGCGTTTTGTCTCAAAATGTATGATATGAAAACGCTCTCACCGAGTTTGAATTTGAAATACGCGCGTTCATCGGTTAGCAACAAATGTTAATACTCGCTGTTTTAGTTTCCACTAGTGACCACCAGAGGCGCTGTTCACGTTTTCATACCACTTTCATACATTTTGAGACAAAACGCAAACGCGTTCGAATTAGTTAATGTTTCGAAAAAACTTATACTAGAGCTACGGGTGCGTACAAAAACAAATCAAATACAAAACAGACACGCCAGAGATGAAATCCGCCACAGGCTTCGTCAAATTAAGGACCGCCCCGGACCAGTCAAGAATGGAAAAAAGATGGCATAATACTGGCAGCGTTGCCGCGCTGAATGGCCAGCGAAAATTGTTGAGCCACGAACGATCCGGAGCGAGGATCGCAACTGGATCGTTACTGGCACGAAGTCGCACATCGGTTCCAATGCAGAGTACTTAACACGTTTGGCCCGGGCTGCCGACTCTGCGGCCGACCCCGCGGACCTGACGGTGTGACTCAAATGGGAAGCGGCAAACATGCTCACTCGTAGCGTCCCAATAAAGTCGTGTTTATAATTATATTTTTAAACAATTTGTCCGTGCACATATTATTACCGAACTTGCCTGTACTTAATATGAAATGAACAGGTTATTTTTAAATACCATCATCAAGGGAACGCGTTAAGGTTTTATTTACGTTCACTCCGTATAAATACTTCAACCGAATAAGAGTGGAGCATCAGCATTATTCCACTAGATGGCCCGATAGAAGATCAGTACATCGCTTAAGTCCAGAAAGACGTATGCCCTCCAACGTCGGAGGCACTTAAGTCATCACGCTCACAAAAATGTTGGGGTAATCGTTCGCGAGTCATCGATAAACGAACCGATTTAAGTTCGCTCCCCGTAGAGCTAAACTTTAAATTGCTACGGAGGAATTTTACTTTGAAGGACTCAAGAGTGTCAAAGGTGTCATTGATAGTTATAGTTTACGACGTCGTGTTGCTTACTTGGTTTGACTTTGGGATTAAAGTACAAGCGTTCGTGGAACTTTTTGTTGTAATTTGCTTCAATTCATGTTACTCAATGTAATAAAAGAATTCTTAATTTATTAATTCGTCATCTAATTTTGTTTCAAAAGTTAGTTAGGTACGGGTTTAATCCTTTAAAGAGTTTAAAGTTCATTCTTGAAATTAGACAATTGAGTTATTAATCGAGTTTTATCAGTGACAATCATGATATCGTATTAATAATTTAAAAGTTACATCATTGCCCTATGCGTCTTTATCAGACGATTTATGCAGCGACCTGCGAACACTTTCTGGTGTGGCTATGTAAGCCTATACGGGAACGGCATTGTCTCCCGCAGAGGTGGCAGCAGAACTGGGGACAAGTGGCCAGCGAAGAGCTTGTAGTGGTATGTCTCCTCCTTCTTCGGTCTTCCAGAAGGTCGAACCAAGCCCTGTCGTGGTTGTCGCGCCCCTCTAGGATAGTCTTTCGCCACTTAAGTCTATCCTCCGCAATCTGCTCCCAGCAACGGTGATTGATGCAGAATGCTGTCATGTCCCGCTTGGCGCAGTCCTTGAACCTTAGCAAATACTTATTACAATACTTATTATAATGGCATACGTGCTGTTTAGTCTTAGAAGAAAGTCTAGGTACTACCTAATGAAAAACAAACGATCACAATAAACATATGGTTTTACGAAAGTAATCAACTGGCGGGATATAAAACTTTTATTAAAACACTTTATGGTTGATTTCACTCGCATCGCTCTTGAGTAAAAGAAAATAAAACTTTTAGGGATCCGTACCTAAAGGGTGCCTACGGACCCCTATTACTATTTGCCTCCGCCGTCACCACCCGCCGCCGCCGTTATACGATGGTAAAATTTACGTACCAAACGTACAAAACCTTCGAGTGCGAGTCGGACTCACACTTGGCCGGTTTTTATTAAAGCAGAGTTACGTTCACACGCCATTGTGTGTACAGCATTGGCAGACATTTCTGCCAATGCCATATCGTCTATTCGATTTGTCTATGAATTACAAGGTAGACACGTGCCAAAACTGTACACAGCGCAGCGTAGTGCTCTCAGTTTGCAAAAGGCTTTGCTTGGATCTAAAATTTGGGACATACAGACGATCTTAATGACCAAGTGGATTATTTCCCCTTCTAATTTCTAAATAAAGGAAAAAAATTGAAAAATTTAGGCTTAGGGCTGGATTGGAACCTGCGACCTTCGCGAACTGCATTTCCGGCCAGAAGCAGCGTGACGCGATGTACCTAGTTCTTCGTTAGCAGCGTTACTGCTTAGTACAAAAATTAATTAGTTTCCCCTTCTCAAGCACGAAACAGTACCCTTACCATGAGTTTGCAATGTTTGCATTACTATACTCGCTAGCGACTGCGTAAACGATTTAGTATGGACAAAAGTACAGCGCCTCTGGCGGTTACGCAATAGAACTAAAAATCGCCATACTAAATCGTTTACGCAGTCGCTAGCGAGTACGGTAATGCAAACATTGCAAACTTATGGTAAGGGTAGGTACTGTGCTCGACCGACGGTCAACGCGTATGGTCGCTCGGGCGTCACTATCGCTATTCGCACCGATGCTCACCGGCTGCGCGTATGCGGCCATACAAAATACGCCCTACCGACCATACGCGCTGACCATCGGTCGAGCACTGCTTCCAGCCTCATCATACTCATTCACTACCTTTAGCAGGCCAGCAGCCTCATCCACTCGGCTCTCACTGCTTGCCCTTCGTTACGGCGGATGGAGGCTGTTTTCCAACGCCCACGTGGTCGTGTCGGAGGTTTCCCCTGGTATTTCCCCAGGCTACACTCCAACAGCGCACTCGTATCGGTTTATTGGACGCCTACTCTTCCTCTTCAAAAACACTTAGAGATAGGGAAACCTAGTATCACGTGGAGTCGGAGTTAAAACAATTCAGCCCAAAAGTTACGTTGAACTACCCTATCTTCTGGCGGTTACTAACTGAGCGCTCCCGTGCTTTGGAAGGCACGTTAAGCCGTTGATCCCGGTTGCTGTCTATGGCAGCAGTCGTTAAGCCAAGTTGGAGGCCTTCGGGCGGCTTGAAAACTTCTAATAGTCAAGTTGCCCACTCACTTGACAAAGGGGGGTCGAAGTTGCACCACGTCCGTAGGGAAAGTACCCACCGCTACCCTACACGTGACCCCTGGGTGGTTGTAAAATTGCAACAAAAACTGGCAACCGTACTGTCTTCTCGAAGATCTCACGGTTCGAAAATAAATGCCATACGATACGATAAATAAATAAATAAAATCTTCTGGCGGTGATGGTATAAGGATTGTGTTGATTATAGGACTGATGAATTTCATGACAAACGCTTTTATTCTTCTATACCTATATCATATACCTACCTAAGTTAGTTGTGGTCTAGGGCTTGAAATATTTTGATTTTATTTGGAATATGAGAAGATTATGGCAAATATAAGTCATTTACCATTAATGTAGGTGAAAATTAATACAGGTACCCCGAATGAAATACGAGTATCATGATAGCATGAACGGTATAAGACTAGAAAAATCTTGCAGAGCGTGTCGCCGCATTTCAGTGGCAGATTATGAATTCAATTACGGAAATTGTCAATTAACTAGGCATAATTATAGGTTGGTGGTAGATGCAGATTATATGAATTAACGACTAAAGCAGATTAATTATTTAGTTTTGATACGTATGTTATCTTTAAGGCAATGTGTCCCAATCCGCCGATACGTCTGGCAGCAAGCCACCGCGCTCCTTTATATATCATCGTGTTTTGACGCGTCCACGTACCACGGTGAGGCGCGGACGCCGGTGGAATGGAAGACGCTGGAATCGCGCGGCTGTCATTTGTTAATGTTGCAGATTCTATTTTTCTCTGTGATGCTGCTAGTGCGCCAATTTCGAGTGGACGGAGCAAAATCAGCGGGTGGCATCAACTGAACGATAACAGACCGAAGAACGAAGACAAATCTAAATTCGCAACTAAGTTAAAAGAGATTCTAAATACGACCTCGTTCACAATTTGAGCGCTATCTCAGGTGTGAGATAAACAAATAAACATACCCATAAAGCGGAATCTCACTCGTCTATAAATACGAAATACAACCGGATGAGGACCGGATGCGGGCGGCGCTTTCAGTTTATGCTCCGCGCGTTCCGGCAGTTAGCCCGTACCGGTCATTTTCATACGGTTGCCTCTTTTATTTCGGGGCAGGTTTGGTCGTGAGTGTGAGTTTAAAATTTATATTCTGTAGTCGGTTGTGGTCTGCACGTGGTCGGCGCTAATGTGCTAAGTTGCAAACATAACATGCAAGTGTCGTTGGGTATATTAGTACTTACTTGAAAACTTTTCAGACCTAAATACTGATTTTATTAATTTGTCAGGTCAATACATTTACCTAGTTCACATCATGGTAATTTAATCCATCTAAACTCTTTCAAGAGAAAATTTAAGAGAAGAGTGTTGCATCCCGTTTTGTCGCGCGCGAAAATCAATACGCGTGTCACTTTCATGGGGGGCGTGGTTAATAGAATCGAGAAATCCCCTTAACGTTACCTAAGTTGGTTACGTATTGATAATCCGCCTTTTGTACCATAAGTTTTACTTATGTGCTATAAAATAAATAATTATTTAAAAAAGGCTAACGGTATGTACTGTGTTTTGTATTTTTGTACCTTTTGAATACATCAAACTAGTTTTACGTTACTAGATTCGTCGACTGTGGCCTTATAAAGAAAACGACCGTTTTATTTTGGAGCTTATAGCTAAAGTATATAAGCAAGTGCACTCGCTCGGAATTGTTCGCTCAGCCTTAATACACGAGCGTCTTATGGTTTCTTTCATACATTAGCTTGTAGGCAAGTAGTTGTTGTTAGTTGTATAGGCACAAAGTAGCAGCCAGACCACACATTTGCTGCTGAGTTCATTCATATTAAAGTCCACTGCATAAACTTACCTCCTAAAACTGTACTTGATTAAAACTTAACAACCACAAGGCCCCAAAGTACTTTTACCGACAATAACATGATAATATGAAACGTAACCAGCAAATGACGCGTCCAACTTATATAAAGCTCCCTAACGTATAGTAAGCCCGTATAAATCGGATCTGTTGGTGCTCTGGTCGGTCTGTATAATGTACAATTGTACAGAGGAATGCACTTTCGCCTTCATAACCCTCCTGGGTAATTCACAGTACACATTTTTTAACACAAATATAGTCCGTATTCGTTCCGGTATAACTGGGTAGAGTCAGTCCGACCCAGGTCGGACCTAGCTGAGTTTCTTGCGGACTCTTCTCAGCTAGGCTAGGTTTAGTGAACCAGCGACAAAACTTCCAGTACCTTGTTTCCACTGACACGCCTCAGATTCGGTTGAAACCGATCAACCAATCTCACTGGAGCGCAAACTCTTAGAGTATTCCAGTGTTTAAGCCGCCCAGGTGGGAGTGTCAAAAAATTGTTTGGAAATTGCTGCATAATATTCCTGCGTAATGTTAACAGTAGTAATTAGTGACTAATCAATATAAGTACCTGACTAACTAATTATAAGTATATTTTTCTGGAATAGACGCGGAAAATTATCAATTGTCACTATATCTTGATAAGTTAATAGGATGGCATAATAGATACGCGATAGATAACAATACGAATAACCGTATGCAGCGAGGGTATGAATGCTTAATTTGTAAATGGAAGAACGAATTTTGACGAGTCAAGTCGCGCCGAACTATAATGAATTTGAACAAAAGGACGTTGCCACGGACACGTATGACAAAATGCATCAACGAACGCTCAGCCGTTGAGCCTGCACTTCGTTTCTCTTCTTTGGGACTAAAAATGTTGAATGAATTTGGTTAGTTTAATTAATTTCGGTAGACTCGAAAAATAATGTTGTAGCACAATAGTATAAAAAAGTAGGTCAGCTTGCAATTATTTTTCAAGAAGGTTTTTAGATGGAGAAAATTTTAAAGGTTTTAAATCGTCGGCAAATACACTTCAACCCAATTAATTAGTTACTATTACAACACCCACGGTGGGAAAATTATAATTTCCATAAAAACTAGTGCCTACGCCAAATCTTGGGACTAGGTAGCGAACCCCATGCATCCTTCAGGATGCAACTGTACTGGGACAACGCTAGTAGAATGATGATGGTCACAAGGGGAAATGGGTGTTTTACGGATATTCTGCAAAGCCAGGTCAGAAGTGCCCACAATCGACGAGCTTGTATGAGGAGATGTATGGATGTGGTTGAAGCAAAAGACGTATGTAAGGAACGTAGTACTTGGCGTTCTTAGGTCTCTGCCTACCCCAATGGGATACAGGCGTGAGTACGTGTACGTATGTATATGTCTGCAAGGGATAATTCTTCCGTACATTTCAGACCTTGCCTACTGTTTTCACCTAATGTACTGCCAGGGCGGTGTTCGTAATTAACATGGCAACTTTCCCGGTCGCAGGTGAGACCGCCTTGTTCGTGGTTACTTGACTTTGTTTTACAGCTTAGATGCTCTCAGTAAACTCTTCTCCGTTTCATATCCTCGGACTTCGAACAAAGCCATTTGCCAGTTTCACTGCTTCGGCTGTTGTGCTCTTAATCATCACATTCCTATTGGCCTCTCCGCGGCTATTAAAAATGTATCTATCTATCTATACATATAATAAAGCAGAAGAGGGTCGAATCTGTACATTGAAGATATTAGAAAAAAAATCGATTGAGGGGTCTTAAAATCGATAACAGAACACATTTCAACAGTTTTTTTACAATTCATGTCTGTTTGTCTGTCTGTTTATCTGTCTAACTATCACGTGAAAACTAGCGAATGGATTTTAATACAGCCTGCAATAATAGGTTTATTGGACCTTCGGCGAGGTTATAGGCTATAAAAATCATACAGATTGGGGACGAAAAGGGGTGAAAACAGGGGTTGAACTTTGTATGGGAAGTCCTTCAATTCGTGGTTTAAAGGCTTAAAAATTGGTAAGCATCTACTTGGAAGCAAAGTAAAAAGACCCCCATTCAAACATTGTGCAATAAACAGATAGTATTTGAAAAAACGGGGGACGAAATATACTTGAGAGGCCAATGACAAAAAAAACAAAAGTCCCTCAAACCATATTAACTGTTTGATATGAGAGATCTAATTATGTTGGACAATCGGTCGCTATCAATATTCACAAACCTAGGTACATACCAGTCTTACTATGCAAGCTCGGTGTTTTTTTTTTTTTGTTTTCCATGGAGGGTATCTACGCAGAGCAGCGGGATCTCGATTGCATTGTAACATACACTTGCGGCATATAATGTATGCGTATGATTGAAATAATTTGATTTGGCCGAGTTGCACCAACAAAGCTATTTTACTGTTACAAGTATTAAGATTCAAAATCTAATAACATGTTTATAGAAATTCGGTCAACGAAAATAATTTAAACTAAATATGTACTGTATTTTTGTATAAAATATTTTTTTTGGGTGCCGTTTTCAAATCCAAGATGGCGGAAATTTAAAGACTCAATGGTCCACTGACCAGTCTCAAAGCCAGAAAATGTGTAAATCCTTGCGATCCCGTTTTTTTCTCCTATCAACAGAGGGGCTACTGCGAACCACAAGTTTTCCGTCTCTGTCGCACTTACGTACAGACTTGCAAGTGCGACAGAGAGGGAAAACTTCGTTTGTGGTTCGCGGTAGCCCCCCTGTTCCACAAGTCGTAAACTTTGCGTTTTGCGTCAGCAAAATTCATAAAATACGTTTTTTTAAGTAATTATTTCGAAACAAATTAAGCATAACCGCAGCTCTATCTATAAGACTATGGCCCTTCAAAAATGGCCCTATTTATGTTCTAGCGGTTCGCACCGAAGTAAGTTTTTAGAAATTGCAAAACTGTACGAACTAACTGATCAATACAACATACCGAAGACTAGAAGTATATAGGTATTATAGGTAACAATAAACACTAAGTATGACCAAATTCGAAATTCATAGGCCGATAGGAAAATAAATCAACACTCAGAAAATCACACATCTCCCAGGAACAACCAGGGTGGGTGCGCTATTAACCTAGGCCTCTACTACACCTTCGAATGTGAAAGGACAAACAAAGGTAGAGAGGTTCTCCAATAATTTTCGCGCACGTAACGCTCGCGTTTTCAACTACATTATTCGTATAAAATCTTTCCCGCACCCGCATCATTACGTCCAAAAATTTTCGCTCGCTGCGCTCGCGTTTACATCTACTATATTTGATGCGTATGAAGTAGGTATATTCCGCATCTGCATCATAATGTTCGAAACATTTCGCGCTCGCTACGCTCGCGTTTTCATGTGTAGTACTTGATGCGTATGAAGTCTTTTCCGCACCTGCATCTTTATGTCCGAAAATTTTCGCGCTCGCTGCGCTCGCGTTTTCATTTACATTACTTGATACGTATGAAGAATTTTCCGCATCTGCATCATAATTTTCCAAACTTTTCGCGCTCGCTTCGCTCGCCTTTTTAACTACATTACTTGATGCGTATAAAGTCTTTTCCGCACCTGCATCATTATGTCCGAAAATTTTTGCGCTCGCTGCGATCGCGTTTTCATTTACATTCCTTGATACGTATGAATTATTTTCCGCTCCTGTATCATAATTTTCGACACATTTCGCGCTCGCTACGCTTGCGTTTTCACCTATATTACTTGATACGTATGAAGTATTTTCCTCACCTGCATCATAATGTTCGAAACATAGGAAAGGACATGGGAAACTTTAGTCTAGGAAATCATACCGCAAGGGGGCCTGAAATAAATTAATAACAATAACATTCTAATGCGATGACCGAGTTCTACGCAGACGAAGTCGCGGGCAAAAGCTAGTACATAATATGAACGATTCTTTGAGGTGTAGCAGAAGGGTAAATATTGATAAGATAATTGATAAATTAAGCTATATGGTTGAGTTCCGGGACTATAGTCGAGCCGGGGGCTTTATTATATAGATTACTTAATTACCCAATAAGGTAAAAGGCAAGGTAAAGGCAAGGGAGGGTAGGCTAATAAGGTAAGGTTGCGAAAAATAATTTTTACAAAAGTAAAATGCTCGACACTGACGAATATTTTTATTGACGAGTATTGTTAAAACGGAAATTAAGAAACATACTGACATTTTATTATGCATAGTATAATATATTAAATAAAATAACTATATTATTCATCAAAATGGGAAAAGATTTAAACCTGCCGACACAATTTCAGCTTTGCCCAAAAAGATTTAGAAGTAGATTCTAGATTGAAACAAAATAAGCCAGCTTACAAGTAATTACTGTATAACAAGAATTACAAGAAAGCACCCGATACAAAGGGATTTAATAATTGAAGTGTTCACGAAAATTCTTCCAAGAAAGATTGAGATTGCCTTTGTCACAACTAGGGTATGACTCGATTACCGTATACATTATCATAATAAACGTAATATAAATAAGTTATATGTGGTTAATATAAGACATTTGATTTCAATTCATTTTATGCGCTCCTTCCTACAACAAACACAGCTGGTCGACACACGCGTGACACACTAAAATCAAATAAAAATTCAAAATTATGCATATTACGTTTCAATTTCAAAATTTCTTACGTAAAACACATTTATACAAACGAAAAAATCTCAAGCCACATAAAAATCACAGATTGCGCGATAAACCAGAAAAAAAACTTATCACTCTTTATCTCAGAAACATAAAGAGCAATTACGGCGTCGCCAAACGTTGATGGGAAGGAAGCACATTTCTTCAGAACGGGGAAAATGTCCGTTGCGAAAAGCTAAATAGATATTTTATCACTTTTAATGCCCATTTAGCCGGATTCGTTTGAATAACAGCGTTTGTGATGAGTTTTTTCGGATTGCTTAGCGATTCGGACAGTCAGGGTTATTTAATGGGATAATATCATTACCATTATATTCAAATTCGTTTCATCATCATTATCATATCAGCCGAAAGAGTGCCACAATGACCGGTCCTGTGCCACACGAATCCAGCGGACTCCCCCGACCTTTACCAGGTCATCAGCCTACCTTGCCCACGGTTCACCTTCCGGTCCGTGGCGACACTCGAGAACCTTTCGGCCCCAACGGCCATTTGGTTATACGTGCAATGTGATTCGAAGAGCTATATCAGTCAAGGGGGGCCAGTTCGTTTATAGACACTTATTATGTACTAGTTTTTGCCCGCGATGAACTAGTTTATCGCGATATAATGTAATTGCTATTTCTTTTATATCAGGCGCTTACCTATTTATCGCTCTTACAAACTTCCACTCCCTTTAGGGATGATTTCCAGGATAAAAAGTAGGTATTTTATGTCCTTCCCCGGGACTCAAACTATCTCCATGCCAAATTTCATCTAAATGGGTTCAGCGGTTTAAGCGTGAAGAGGTAACAGACAGACAGACACACTTTCGCATTTATAATATTTAGTTTTTTTTTATTCAAAATAGGTTTGCGCTTGACCACAAATCACCTGATGGAAAGCCATATTGCGGTCTAGGATGGAACGCCTTTACCTAGTACAATACCGATTCACTCTCGCCTTGAAGACCGAAACAAGGACCAAGGAATCCGGCAAGGAGCTCCACAGCTTGGCTGATTTAGTATGGATGATTTCATGTTTGTTTCTACTTGTTTCTTTGTTCTTTGCGAAATATTACTTTATTAAATGTTACGAAAGTCTCTCAATTTAACCAACATACGCCCCCAATTTGAAATATCGAAAAGCCTTTTCCCTTACATTTCCCGTTCCCTTGAGCAATTTATCCAAAAAACGACAGCACTCCCCCTAAATCGAACACTAAATCTAAACATGCAAATACTTCATTCAAGTCACCGAAATGGGCAATTACTGGGCAGAGTTGGAAAGGCAAATTTGTGTAAAAAACGTTGGGCGCGTTGAGCAGACCGGACGCCAGAACCGCGGGTCGAATCATTCCAAGCATAATGTCCGCTTTCTTTGACTTAATGTCTTTGTTATGCTGTCCAATTTCAGCCTTTTGTTGTAATAAGCATTGCTTGTGGCCTTGAAAGGATTCGTTGCTTCGTTTTGAAGTAATAAGGTTGTGATAAAAGTGCTTGTTGAGTTTTTTGCTCAGGGCTTATTTAAACATTCGATTTGCATCTCCGCTACGGTGAAAGTGAGCGAGCGCTCAGCGAGCTTACTAGGGACAAACAGTGTATGATTTAAATACACTTATTGTATTCTGAAATATTTCTGTTGTATTGGTTGTTGGCAGAATCATTTGGTTTTTTTTTTTTAATTTATTGCCACAATATACAAAAACAGAGGCTCTGGACAGGGACGTCTGGACAACATGGGGAGAGGCCTTTGCCCAGCAGTGGGACACATAATAGGCTATTAAAAAAAAAAAAATAATAATAATTTACATATTTTCGCCAAACTGCGCAGCAGTTTGTTGGCGAAATTAGCACTCTTTTTTACATTTACTTGATTAAACTAGGCTATTATATCCTTATCCTATATTTGGAAAAAATCTAAAACTATAGTGGTTTTCCACCAACAAGGCAAAGTGAAGCAGAACCAAAAATGTTACATTATCGGTGATTAAATAGTGCTTTGAACTTTATTGAGGTAGTCTCCCGAATATGTCCTTCTGGTTCGCCGAAAACAGCAAAAAATTCGAAAGCTCTAGATGTGCTGCTTCCTGTGAGATTGCAGACGGACGATCTATTTTTTTGAGTACTGATGCTAACAATATCTTGAGAGGATATCTTGATTTTTTTTAAATATATGTTTTGTACATGTTATGTTTGTGCTTTTTTAAAAGACCTGTTACTCAATTAGCTGGAAAAACTATAGACTGGAACGTTCTATTGTCGTTGGACAAAAGCAATTGTGAGCAAGCAGTACCTAAAGCAGATGTCATCAGCAATCAAAAATCGAATCCCAATTTTTCATCCAGTCATTGCACTGAACACAGGATTGCTACTGCCGACATCGGAAACATAACCATGAAGTCCGTAACTCCGCAAATAGAGTGAGGCCGTAGTTTGTGGCCGCACGCGTGCTGCGGCATAATCGCCACCGAGAAGCCTGTTGGCCGACGGCCCAGCTCACTGGATTTTGTAGAAATTGTGATATGTAAACTACAGACTAAAGACTTCAAATATACCGTGCAGAGACAGTTACAGATAAACGTCTGTGAAAGAACTGGGAGTAAAATAAAATATGTACCACATCCATACCTACCCACTTTTGTAAATGCTGCTTTCGTATCGCCTCGCTTCTGCGCATTCCGCGCCAGGCAGAAAGCTCTTATTTACCTAAATGTAAGGCGTATCAATTAAAAAGCAGTACTGAATCAACTAACAGTTGAGTTTGACAGCTGATAGTTGTCTGATACTATACCGCCTCCGCACCGACAAGTCAGACAGTCGTCTTAGGGTAGCGGAAAACAAGTCGGATTGGTATAATTCAGAGCACCAACACCAACGAATGACGATTGAAGACAATTAGTGATACGATGGATAGATACCTCATATTTATCGTGACGGTAAAATATTTCCTTGACCTGCCGTTTGACGACAAATTACAAATGCATGTTTCGAGAGTATTCTACGTTTTATACATAATTTCATTAACATGCAATTAAAGTGTAACACAGTCTGCGTGACTAGGAAGTAATTGATCCGGCGGACTAGCCCACGTGCGTATATTGGGCTAAGCATTACAAATGGACGGTCGGCATGCGATCAACGATACGCCACCTTATATGTGTACAAATTTAATTTCGGTAAAAATATTAACCCATTCTTGTCGCTGTACGTGTGTGTACTTAATAAAACCCGTAAAATTAGAAAATATGTCCGAATGTATTTAATGACATAGATGACAGATGTGACAGGAAAAAATCAAGTGACATTTGAAAAAACATAAATTATCTGTGCCAGCGGCACTCTAAGGGCCGTCGTCTACACCCATAGTAGGCTTGGACATGGGTCTGTACTATCGGATTATTAGAAAGTGATTTAAGCCACGTTGGCGTTTCCTGACATTTTATGGAGTTTAAAATATTACCAATATCAATAGGGTTGATCAGTAGTAGATGCCGCTAAGTGTCTAATTGTTTCGTTTTTTTGGTCGTCATTTGATTCAGCAATCCGTAACTATTGCCAAAGGAATAGCCAAGGGTGTGATAAAATAATTAGCTTACAAGAAGCTATTGATGCTTTGCAACATTCAAACTAAGCATCAAGGGAAGAATTATTTTGCTGACTACTGGAATGAAACAAAATTCATTTCATATTTTGTAATTGTTTCCTGAACCCCAGCACTGTCCTGGTCCCTTTTGCATAACAATATGTAACTTCTAAAACCAATGGAAGTCTGTTTGTGGTAGAGAAGATGAATTAAAAGAGCATAATGACAACATTATACAACGGCCCCCTGAAAGCATTCTTTAATTAGACACGTGAGGTTCCCCGATAAGGTTCTATGACAGGGTTTTAATATTTCGGAGCGTGTACACATTGTCTGTAGGGTTTATTTTAAATAGCAAAGTAGAATACTACCATTTGCATCATTCCCGCATGTTTTCTGAAAGTTGTTTTGAATTTTATGAGTATAATTCCGGGATAGATGACCATAAAGTAGAGATGGTCCATTGAAATATTTCATAGAACAGTTGACTTTTTGTTGTTAGTTACAATTCGGTTCACTTCGCGTCATGTGGGAGCTATATTGCGATAAAAACATTAGTGAAATAAAATCAAAATTTAAAAAAAATTGTTTTGCCTAGTGAATAATTTGCAGGGAGTTCTTGTTTCATGCGGATCTTTTTTAATTGTTATAGCGGCAACAGAAATACATCATCTATGAAAATTTCAACTGTCTAACTATCACGGTTCACGAGATACAGCCTGGTGTCAGACTGACGAACGGACGGACTGATAGCGGAGTCTTAGGGTCCCGTCCACCGTCCACTTGCTCTTCATGCATTTTTTTTACTGGTGAAAACATTATAATTAATACCTAAACTGAGCACTGACTGCTAAAAAATATTAAACTAAAATAAACCAGGGCATAAATGAAAATACGGTGCATTATAAAGACTTGTTGTTGGAATCAGTGACCCAAATATCGTAGTTGAAGCGACAACAGGCGATGTCATCCGCGATTACTGCGCCGCACGATAAGCATTGCCAACAATTTGTTTACCAATGTTAATTTAATATTCAGTCGATAGACGTTGGCATATTATATGTAAGTAAATAAAAACTTCGGATAGTGCTGACCGATGATAATGCGTGTATTTCAGATAGACAGTTCACCTAATGGACACAATTCTTCGTACCTACCACGGGCACCGAATAAATAAGCTAGACAACCCGCAATATGTCAGAAAAATATAAATGTAATTTTTACATAAATTTAAACTAACGTGAGACGTAGTAACACTTAATAAGAGAATAACGGTTGACTCCCACTTGGAAAAATCACTATTTGCGACATGTTTCGGACTGCAATTGCAGTCCTTCATCAGACCTCAATTCAAGATTCAACCTTGATTAAGGACTTCAATTGCAGTCCGAAACATGTCGCAAATAGGGACTTTTCCAAGTGAGTGTCAACCGTTATTCTCTTAATAAGTATATTTTTTACGTAATGGAAACTCAGAAGGATGAAACAAGATATTTTAGTCTTAAAGCAAGATATTTATTTAGTCTCCTGATATCATTAGTAGATTGTTAACCAAGGGCTGAAAGCCACCCATTTCTGCTGAGATATTTTGGCGCTCGAACGAAGTGAGAGCGCCAATAGTTCGAGGCTGAAATGCGTGGTTTCGCCCGAGTTAAACACTCTGCTTTTCATTTCGAATACGAGGAAAGTAAAATATTTAAAAATAAATAAATATTTGTGGACAAACTTACACTAAAATCGACCTAGTCCCAAACCAAGCAAAGTTTGTACTAACGCGACGATATACTATACATACATGGATAAATGCATACTTGAATACATAGAAAACACCCACAACAATTTATACGTGTTCATTACACAAATAAATGCCCCGAGCGGGAATCGAGCCCGGGACCTCCAGCTTCGTAGACAAAAAAAAACAAATTTTCGTTTCATTTTTCACAAAATACAAGATGTAAAACAATATTGACATGATCTAAAAATTAGGAACTGTGTTATTTGCAACGTGAAATAACAACTTGTTAAATTCAATAACAATATGCACAATACATTTTCTGAATCAGTGAAAGAAACATTTTGGCGGGAACTGTTGACTGACGTTAATGGTGTTTGTGTATGGACAATTTTATTCCATTTATTTATAAAAAAAAAAAAATCGGCTTACGCTCAGACTAATTAGACTCGACCTCAAATAAATGATACCTACTGAACGAGATGGTCATATACAACTTTATATAAGAGCGACAGAGAGAGACATATGATTTGTTGTCCTTGTCATAGTTTCCCTTTTTTTATCTGTCACAAACTATTGATATTACTTTCGACTGTAGCAAAAAAAAACAACGGGTTGCACTCCGGGAGTGCCGGCAGAAGTGAAAACTCAATAAAGATAGTAAATGGGTCATTGTCAGATTTAGGTGCGCGTCTTTTCGGTGGACAGGACATGCCAAAAGTTAAGGGCTACAAAGCTTAATTTTCGATTGATCTGATAACCCGCATAATCTGTAATTCCGTGTCTATAAATCCATATAATAAAAACGTAAATTACATCCACACAAGCCGTTAACTATTGTCCACCGAATGGACAACTTTTGTTTTTCCGACTGACAATGACCCAAATAACAAAGATTCATATCGGTATCGGTATCCGTATCGGTATCCGTATCTGTACTGTACTCATACTCATGTTCATATTCGCATAATCCATTTACATAATATGTCCCGAGTATCATTGTGTCTTACGCATCTAAGACCAGGAACCTGTACCACAATACTTTACAAGCGTACAATTCGACAAATTTGTGAACTTTTTCTATGGAAAATTGTGCAATTTTGTCAAATTGTAGACTTGTAAAGTTTTGTGGTATAGGGGCCAGCTGAGTTTAGCTGAGTTGACACCTCCTAACATCGCAATCACGATTACTAGGAGCGGTCAACTAGCTGGTCTTAGAATCTTAGAATCTGTCGCGAGTTCAACAAATTTTCCCCAGTACAAAAGTGCTCAGAGCCGCTAAAGAAGTTTTCACTTCAAAAATTGTAAGCAATACTACCTATTTCCCATTTTTATTTCTTTAGATTCGTTGAGTGTGCTCAGGAACTCCATGAGCTCATACCGCCTTCCCCCTTCTTCCATCAGATATCCAGACGACGTACGACTGGCTACTTTCATTACCTGGTCAAAATCATCTTTTTTTATAATGTTTACTGGTTTGGTATTCGAATGGCGTATGTAGGTACTTCCGAGTTCAAATAACCTGGACCTTTTTAAGGTACGAGTGAATCTTCTGGGTGAGCTGGCATAACCGTCGGCCTCATTTTCAATTTAAAAAAATATATATGCCTGGTTAGAATTAGGCGTTTATTTAAGAAAATTTAATTTAGCTGTTTGCTCTAAGGAAGAACCCAAATTTGGTGTATTTTGAAAATTAATTTTATTTTTTAGGAAATATTATATTATTAATATCTATTCATTTAATGTGACTCGTTTACTTTCTTTGTCTATTCTAACAGAATCGTGCTCTATCAAGGTCATAGGTCCCCATTACGCTAATGTGCCCAGGGCCTCAAATTGGTTAAAGACGGCCCGGCCCTGTGCGTTTCCGTTACTGTCACCCGGGGAGGTACCCTAAAAAAAATTTTTTTTAAAGATTTTATTCTACCGTTTTCTCCGCGTCATCGATATGTATACTCATGCCAAATTACAGCTTTCTAGTACTAACGGTTACTGAGAAAAACGGGGGTCGGACGGACGGACGGACGGACATGGCGAAACTATAAGGGTTCCTTGTTTACTACGGAACCCTAAAAACTGAAAAAATCAAATTACTTGAATTTCCCGAAACGTGGGGTAATCTTCAGGGGATTTTTTTATTATTTGTTGGTATCCCGAAATCGAATTATAAACCGACTGAATGATGGGACATCAATTCTAAGCTGGCTTCTATGGTAGATTTATACTACGCGATTTGATCGGTTTATATGTGAAATGTTTGGAGGTTATTTTTGAATTAATTTACATATTTTTCCTATTTCATCAAGTGTCTCATGATATAACTTATGATTTAGCTCAGTAACTTGGTACCGGTGAGATTTTAGAAATAAACACGGGTCCAAAATGCAAAGAAAATGTACTTACGCAAATTACGCATGGAATGTAACATCCGCCTTTTTTCGGTCGAGTTTGCTTTTACAGCCCAACACTGAACACCCCACCATGTTTGCACTGAACACCCAAACACTACGGATCTGATAATTGGTAAATTATTATTCATTTAAACCAAACTTATCATTAATTCTCCATTTATAAAATGCACTACCAAATATTGCCAATTTGTTTTGCAATCTTCTTGACACAAAACTTTGACACAAATACAACATTTTTCGATCGGTGATAAGGACAAAACATCGCACTATTTTCTACTTCCGCTCATAGGAATCGCAATAAGGCTATCTTTCTCTTACAAAGCCTGTCAGGCCCTTGGTATTTTATCCATCACTCTTGGCCACTAGGTATTTTGAAGGGAACTGTCACCGTATTTAGGGACAATAAGAACTACTTTCCATGAGAATTTATTTGAAATATGATCTTTACGGAAATCGGTCAGTCTGGCTATCCGATATTGGACTTTGGAAACGCTTTTTTAGGGACAATAAGAGCTACTTTCCATGAGAATTTATTTGAAATATGATCTTTATGGAAAATCTTAGGATTGTCTTAAAACAGTTAGAACCTTGGCTTTCTAAGAAGACCAGCTGGGGACCCCTCGTAACATAGCAATCACGATACTAGGAGGGGTCAACTAACCTGGTCTTGGAATTTATCGCGAGTTTATACATTTTTCCCCAGTACAAAAGTGCTCAGCGCCGCTAAAGAAGTTTTCACTTCAAAAAAAAACAAACAAATTAAGGAGGTTGTGTATGGTAAGCAGTCAGGCATTTGAACAAGTATAGGATCTCTGTAGAATCTGTACATGTGGCTGTAGCTGTTAGTGCCGTTGCCCAATTTAACTGCGATTCACCATACAATTTTTTTTTAATACTTTTCTGCTCTAGAGCAGAAATGGACCACTTTCAGCACGCTACTTAGATGAACAATGACCCACTTTCAGAGTATGAGAAATGAAAAAATAATTGCTGGAAAAATAACAAGAAGGTATGGCCGTAGTCGACTCACTTTGAATGCCTGTACAATCATAACTACTACAATACAATACAAATACTCTTTATTGCACACCATAATAAATAAAACTATTACAGAGTATGTATATATATTTAAAACTAGAGGTTAACAACACTCTTCTTTTTATCCTAAACCTTTTCCCATTATCTGGGATCGGCTCTCTTTGTCTGTCTTCTCCATTGAACTCTATTCTGAGCCAATGTGTCGTCGATTTCAAGAGCTTTCAGATCCTTCTGGACCGTCGTCATCCAGGTGGCGGGAGGTCTTCCACGACGACGCCTTGTCGTCGGCAAGTTTAGGGCAACTCGTACCATGTGGTCTTCAGGGCGACGGAGTGCATGTCCATACCACCGCAATCTACGCTCTTTAACCTTATCGCTGATGGGTGCGACTTTATAACTTCCTCGGATGTGGACATTGCGGACTTTATCCAGCCGTGTGACACCCGCTGACAACACTACTTTGAGGTTAACAACACTACTTTGTATTTTTGAATGAAACAAAAACTAGTGTATTTGTATATACTAATGTATATATACTGTACAGTAAATTCATTTGTAAAACTCAGACATGTAAAAGAGCCCTTGAGGCCTACTTGCAGAATAAATATTTGATTTTGATTATATTAAAGCTTTACCATAACAAACTTTCAAGTGATTTTGCTGTTTGCACAACAGCTATTCACAATTCTCATTCAGAATTATATTTTGTATTTATAGTGACGATGACTATTATTTTCTCCAATAATAAGTCTTGTCTTGTCTACATAAACAAAACTATTGTTTCATTTTTGTTTCTTATCTAAATATCGTGATTAAATTCTTCCATTACGCCACTCTTATCAATTAATCACCGCAGTTAATTCTATTAAACAACGAATGTGATCGTTTATCGGCTTCTGGGTCATTTGTCAGGCACCCCAAGCGACGGTCACACCACTTAGATATAGTAATTTTATTATTCAGCCAAAGTAGCCATACACTTTGGGAGCATTCGTGGCCAAACGCCGCCCGCGTACCGCGTGCAGTATGCGAGGTTAAGCAACGTAGACCGAGGTCAACTCTTCGATAGGTGACCGCTTTGAATGGTTTCGAACTGAGCACTTCCGTGCTCTGGAATCACGCAGTCTTTGATCCCAGCAAGGTCTATGACAGTCGTTTTTAAACGAACTTCGACCAGTCAACTAGCCCATTTACTTCTAATACTAGTAATCCCAATAAAGTACGAGTATAGTTTCTTTCTTGGACGGGAAGGTCGAATAGCAGTCGCATCCGTAAAAACTAGCCGGTACACCAAATCTGTCGGTAAAAAAAATGGGATTAGATAGCGGACCCCGGGCATCCATCAGGATGCAATTGTACCGGGATAGCACTAGAATGATGAGTTATTTAGTCATACATTCCTTATGGTTATGTGGTATTTATAGCCACTAAAAACTGCACGACGACTGCCATCTGCGCTCTCATGCGGGGGACTCCAGGATCTCTTACTGGACGCACTGGAGCCCCCCTCGCGCTTTTCTGCCTTTTGGCTTGGGCCACCCTCCCTGGGGCTGATAAGCAAGTGCTGCGGCCCCCACCGCATTAAGTACTTGCAACCCCGGTGACCCCCCTTTAGGCTGCGTTTCCAGCCTTAGTCGCCTTTTACGACAGGCGGGGAAGACCGTAGACCTATAGTCCGTCTACACGGCTGGAGTAGTCATACACTCCTAGTCGTTCCGACAACTTTCGAAGTTGTACGTAAAGGTAAACGTTCCAATGTATGACACTAATCCGGTACACAATAGCGCATAGACTAGCCCAATGGCTGTGGAGGGGCTCGCCTTCGTAAATGACACGCTTCAATTGTTACACCTTGAATTCAAATCAGACATTAAGTTGTCCCAAAATAATTTAGATTTGACTTAAACCTTATAAAATAAAGTGCTCATTTTACACAATTTCCTTTTCAAAATCAAGTAATAAATATACTTGTCCACACATTAATATTTATTATTATTTATTATAAAATATTTACGATAAAACGCAATGCAAGAAAATAGATCTATTTATTTTATAGAGTTATTCATATCGCAAGCTGTTATATTTATCACAGGGCCGTGGGACATTTAATATTAAATTCACGCTCACGATTTGAGTGGTAATCATATACGTTAATTTAGTAGGTATTAATCCATACGTCGGAGAATCGACTACCAATGTGAATTAGTTGCAAACGACCAAGTAAGAAGACAAACAGAACATTATGAACATTTCTCTACAGGAATCGGAACTGGTTGCGAATATAGAGGGCACGTTGAACTGGTTAGAATTCAGTTAATCAAAGACTTTTCTTCTGAGCACACGACACAAAAGCTTTGTAAAGGAATAATGTTGATACAAATACTTCTACGTTCTAGAGCGTTTAAACTTCCCTCGGAGATGGATATTTCTTCGAATACAAAATTAATGTTCTGGTGCATAAATTCTCTGCATTCGTCTGAGGAATTTAAGACTAACCATTTACTAAAAGCATTGGAATTCAACCTTTTGAGTCATTTATACCTCAAATAAATGACTGTCGTGTCGATACGTGCAACGCATCACGATTCCGCGCATGCACATAAACTTTCGACAAAACAAATTGGTAAAGAGTGAAATTCGCCAACCGCTCCCGCTGCCGCGACTACGGAGCGCGCGACAGAAAACTTGCTTGTAGAGAGGCGGTGGAACGTGCCTTGCATGTTTAATGTCGAAAAGCGGATTGAATGAAACTATTGTTCAGGAGAAGTGAAATAAAAAAGTTTGAGCTGCGCTGTTTGAGTAACGGGTTCCGTTATAGTGAGGTTGAGGGAATTTCAGAGAGAATTTACTCTGTTCAAAAACTGGCGTTTGCACGATTTTTTGATGTAATGTTGTAAGATTCGTGTGTATTTTCGGTGAGACAAGTTAACTTTTTAAATATTTTGATGCCGAATTAATACCAAAGTAATGATAATACCAATACAGCGATTTAAGTTTACGATAATTTATAAAAGTTTTATGTATAGGTTGTAACATAATTTTATTTTATTTTATTATGCATATTGCATAGTAGAATTCAAGCGAAGAAAAAACAGTGTTTAGCTTAAAAGTGGTCGGTTAGGAGTGATGTTTGAAACGATATTTTCTTCATGAAAAGTCCAAAAAATACGTTTATAATTTATGATCCCAATTGTCAGGATACATTGAGAAAATATCAAGATACGTGTGAAACAAACAGAAAGTGGCCTAAATATATGAGTTTTTTTATCTAATAATGATTGTTGATGAACATTGAGAATGAAGGCTAATGAAGACCCGATCATGTAAGGCGATCTTCAAGTTTTATACAGTGATGAGACGTATGAAACAGTGTCATTGGTGCAAGCTGTACAAAAATCAGTTTGGTAGTTTCTGAGTTTGGCAAATACAGACTGAGGCGGGACCTTATTTTACTTTCATAGTGACGAAAAAAAGATATCATAATAGGGTATTAAACTAAGGTAAAAATAAATTCTTTTTTACTTGAATAATAAAAGATCTAACGAAAATACTCGAAAAACATCAATTATTAATTAATTTTAGCTAATTGAAAGATTTTATAAGCATAAAGATTTAAAAAGGACGCTGATTTGAACAAACCTACTCACACTGTCTTAGTGACGTCACTAAGACAGTATTTCCCTACAAACTTCATTATTAACAAATCGTTTTTGACATTTAATAAAAAGTTGCTGATTTGACTATGGGTTTAATACCGTATTGATAGTAATTAACATTGGAAAATTAGAATAATAATTGACGCTTTTAGTAGGTATGAATCCTTAAGTGGGAGTTACAAGTCGTGATAAAGTTTGGCCTCACGATGGAAACTGTTCCTTAGGCTACTTGTAACTTATACTGAGCGAGGCCAAACTATCCACGCAAAAAAATCAAAATGGCGGCTATTTTAGTTTCCAAATTTTTTTATTTTTTTTAGAGCTCAAAAATGCTTCGTGCTACACAAAAACTTTGTATGACAATTATGTTATGCATAAATTTATCTATAACTTTGGTTATTATCATTTTCTCGATATATCTAATAGTTCATGAGAAAAATGGTGTTCAATATTGCGCTTCTTGTTAAAACACTGTTAGTCAAAAGGCTTAGCAAAATCAAACTGCATCGTATGCAGAAATCAATCAATTTTCTCCAGTGATACTAGGAACAAATATAAAGGATTTCATCCGACGAAATGAAAATTTCATCGACGGGAATTCAAAATGGCGACCATTTACCAAAGGGGGAGCCGCATTTTTTTAAAAGTGTATAATTTCAAAACGGCATCTGCTATTTAAGTAATATGGGTATCAATCGATTGGTATTGACACCATTAATTAAAATAAGAAAAATACCATGTAAAAAATTAAAGATAGCGGCCAGCTAATATCAAAATTATAATATTTTAATTCTTCTTTTTTTCGTTAAATTAAAAATAACATCTAAATGTCCAACGATATAGTCAATTTATATATTTACATAAATTCTCATTGTATTATCTACGCGATAAAACTAAAAATATGACAATCCCAATGTCCATTTATATGGGGATTCACACCTACTATTTCAAAAAGTTTTAGTTCGTAGTCAGAGACAAGTGAAAAAAGTGCGATAATACGGCGTAAATATAAAATTAAATTGAAATGTCGATAGATGCCCGGGGAACCCTAGACACGATGGTTGAGGTGAAGAAGGTATACAATGCCTTTCAAACCGAACAGTTTGTCTCTTCAGTCAAATTGAATAAGATTCCCGTCGAGCATTGTTACAGTTACGCTCTTCTTCAGCAGACATGTGAGCACATTTTAGTATCAGTCTAAGGCAATGTTTTTGACATTGTTTTGCTGTATGCAGAGGACATTTAGAAAAACCTTAGGGGTGTCACATGGTAAATTTGTAATTTTAATACAGAATTATAGTTTAAAATCAGGCATAGTATCATTTAAAAAACACTTGACGTCACTATCAAGAGTCACTATTTGCACTTTTTTTGTGTCTTTCCCGAGGAGGATTATTTAGCAACTTAAAAATTCATAACTCGAAAACTACGAAAAATCGGCTAACATGCATGGGGTATATTCTGATAGCCCACGACGTGAGGAATCTAAAAAAAATTATTGACGTCAAGGTTTGGGCCACCCTGTATATTATCATAATTATTTTAATAGTCACACCCGTGTACACACATTTAATCAAAACAATTTCAATCCAATTAATTAGTTCCGCATACCCATGAAACCGAAACAAGTGCAGTAATTAAAATAAAACAATTGCTTCAATTGCGTCAAACCGATCCAACCGAAAACCCTCTATAATTAATCACGAAACGGGGTCCAAATGAAAAATTCTTCACTGTGCCCAACGCGCGCATTAAACGTCAGTGCCGGCCGCGGCTGTCTATCAAAAAGCAGTTTTGCGGCAACCCACGTGGCGCGGATTTACCGCGCATGGAAATGTCGACCACATTCGTAAATAAATGGGTTTTCATTTTGTTGATGTTTCTTGAATTTGGGCAATAAGTCATCTGAGTTATACTACTATATTACTATTAAAATGCGTCATTGTACTATTTTATATTTTTACTAGCCTATTGCAGAAATATTCCGCTTCAGGGATCTTCTTAAACGTTAGCGTAAATTTATGTAATTTTCCGCTAGTCCTAGTAAAAACTTGTTTACATTAGCCCCTATCGACACATCTGAATTACTCTTTTCACAAGGACAGCTTCCCGCATGCGGTGAGAGAGATCATGCCATTTTTTTCATTTATCAAACAACAGGATAACAAGGGCTCCCTGTATTCAAAATGCGGGTCTTGTTCAATGTACATAAAGTCTTTAGTCGTTTTAAAAGGCTAGGCAGCTTGTTCTTTTTTAGCTCTGAAAGTGTAACAAGTAGGCAACATTTCATGTACCTACTGCTAAAAATAAATATAATAATCGTCTTCGGTTGTGCCACAAAACATAACTTTTTTATTATCCTGGTTCTCAGACTTATCAGAAGGTCAGAAGTTCTCGCAACTGACGAGAATGTATGACGAGATGTATTATGGATGTCACTGAGGCAAAAGAAGTCTCTTGACAAAGCCTAATCCCAATAAGGTCTAGTTTCCCCTCGAGGTTGGAAGGTCAGATGGCAGTCGCTTTCGTAAAAACTAGTGCCTACGCCAAATCTTGGGATTAGGTAGCGGACCCCAGGCATCCTTCGGGATGCAACTGTACTGGGATAACGCTAGGAGGATGATGACTGAGGCAAAAGAAGTATGCAAGGACCATAATATTTGGCGTTCTTTGGTATCTGCCTACCCCAATCGGATACGGGCGTGAGTTTATGTTTTGTATGTCAGACTTATTATCCGATGGATATGACATTATGATATCCTCAGTAGCCTACTTCATGACTTAAAGTCTCTTTCTCGTAACTGATACATACGAAAATGCTAAAATAGTTCAAACGTGTAGAATATGGAACCTGAAGAATGCATTTACAAACTGTCGAGCTAGAGTTAAGTGTAATTAATAAAATTTGCATAATAATTCACATACGGAAAGTTTTCCACCGCAACCGTTTTGGAAGTGTTGGGAGTGCATTTTGCATGTACTGTGCAGTCGACTGCTAAATAATTAAATATGTGCACGACTGCTAATGCATTCGAAAATATCTTGACGCTAATTCTACGAGTGTAATCGATCAACGTAAGTCTGTGTCAAGATATTTTGAGACAGCCGTAAAGATAAAGTTAACGGAAAAGTGTAAATATATAACGAAAACGTATGTATGTACATGTAACCCAAAACGTGTAACATTATGCAAAAACAATGCAATCTTATTTATCAATTCATAAATTATATAATATTAGTTAGCTATTTTCAGTGTGATAGGACACCTTGGCTTAAAATTTCCTCTATTCGTTTCTAGAACTATTGTGACTTAATTATCATAGATTTAACACATATTTTTAAGAAGTTTTATTAAAAACAAACATTACAAAAAATCGACTCAAGCTAATAACTGGTTTCTTCCGCTTAAACTCTGCGTTACAATCTAAAACTATAATAATAGTACGATGCTTTCTTATACAATTTTATTGGGAAAAAGGGGGGTCGAAGTTGCACCACGTCCGTAGGGAAAGTACACGCTATCCTACACGCGACCCCTGGATGGTGCTAAAAGTGCAACGAAACCGGCAACCGTACTGTCTTCTCGAAGATCTCACGGTTCGAAATAATTATTTATACGCCATACGATAAATAAGTTGGAAAAAATACTTTTGTCATAATTTGAGTTCAAAACATCAATTTTATAAGGCCTCTTAAATACGAAACGATAAAAAATTAAACTACCTACGATTAAAAAGTCGAGCAAAATTGGCTTAACATGTTAAAGTCGGTGGAAGCGCGGCTTATACATATTTATTGTTTGTAGGTTTTGAGCACTTTATCCATCGAGGGATCGATCAGACATTACGTTTCGCATTGCTTTTGATATTATTTATTTATTAAAAATGGAATTGCTGTTGGCCAGCATCTAGCATACAGGTCAAAAGTTTCGGGTCACCCTAGATTAAATAGCCGCAACAGGTTTTTTTAAAAAATTTACACTTGTTTTATTTACAGCTACAGAATATACTATTCTTCTTTTTTTATACTGTTCTTCGTATTGCCCAGCTGTATAGAAATTTCCGGGATATCTATCATAAAAATATCAATATCCGAAAATGGGGATTTTTGCGATATTACGCTCCGTTGACGTTGTTTTCTGCATGAATTTTTACGAGTCCGATTTTAACCTGCAAACTTTAGTTTTTTAACTTTTATTTTTGCAGTTTATATGTAAAATTAAATAAAGATCCTGACATGATTAAAAAAACTCACAACCTTGCAGTATTTTAGGAAATATAACGGTATTTTACCGACCCGTATTCTTTGTCCGCGAGTGTATAAATTGATGTGTTTTGTGCTTTAACCAAACGCTACACTTTACTAATGTGATACTAAAAGCGTGGGTAATAAAGATGTGCTAGTGTCAAGCCAATGCTCTTAGTATGATTGCCTTCCATTCGACCATTTCATGGCTAGTAATTATTGGTTAAGAGTTAGTGGTACCAGTTTGACTTGTAGATCTTTTAACTACATGAAACGTCTGGATCACGTACGGCAGGTTACCAACCTTAACTGGTTGAAATTCCTCTTACTCAAACCAAGCGCTTTTCGTCATCTTGGAATTCCAATCCTTAGCAGTGGCTAAGGATTGGAATTCCCTGCCAGCATCTGTATTTCCGAGTTCATATAACCTGGACCTATTTAAGGCAAGAGTGAATAGGCATTTTCTGGATATCCTCGCTTCACCGTC
The DNA here is from genome assembly GCA_951800055.1 of Cenopis cana. Taxonomy (NCBI): domain Eukaryota; kingdom Metazoa; phylum Arthropoda; class Insecta; order Lepidoptera; family Tortricidae; genus Cenopis; species Cenopis cana. Next base: position 15,898,076 of record OX637480.1, read on the forward strand.
GGCCTCATCTTTGCCCCCTGGCTAGATGCTGGCCATCAGCAATCCCATTATTAATAAATAAACAGGCTCGTAGCGCCCAATTTAAAACGTTATACTTTAAAATCTAAAGTAAAAGTAGATTACAAGAAAAATAATAAAAAAATCCTTAATTAAATAACGGTTGACACTCCCTTGGAAAAGTCAATATTTGCAACTGCAATTGGAGTCCTTCATCAGGTTGAGTGATGTAACACTAAACAAACATTTTGCAATTATAGTGACTTTTCAAGTGAGTGTCAACCGCTATTCTCTTATTAAGTGTAACTATGTCTCACGTTTGTTTAAATTTATGTATTAATCAGCTGTTAATTATTTAAAAAAAACCATTTTGTTATTTAAACTTCATATTGAGTAGTGGGAACAGTCAGCTTGGAATACGGCCTAAGAATCAACAGAGGCAAGACCAAGCTGATGATTGTGTAGACAGGTAAAATACCACTCCCCGCAAGAACGAATTCCAAGATCTGGACACCGTCGAGGATTTCGTATACCTTTGGGCTCTCTAATACGCTCCAATGGTGACTGCGAGAAAGAAGTTCGAAGAGATCCTGTGGCAAAGGGAGCGGTAAAAAGACTGGAGAAATAATGGAAGAACCGCGGGATACGGTTGAAAACCAAAGTCAAACTGCTGCGGACCCTAAGTCTTCTCTTTCATTTTATACGCTTCCAAAACATGGACACTGAAAGCCACGACGAAAAGATTGATGCGTTCGAAATGTGGTGTTGGCAGAAAATGCTGGGCATCGAGACAGGCGCATAAACGAATCAATTCCAACCCAGCTGGAGATTCAAACGTGACTATTGACTATCAGCACTCAACGCGTACTTAAATATTTCGGACACGTGACCTGGGAGGACAGCTTGGAAAAGTTGATAATGGTCGGTCACGCGAGAGGGAAGACTGGTACAGGCAGAGCACCTGTCCGGTGGATAGACACTGTAAAGGCAGCAGCGGGAACTAGCGCCCAGGCTTCCTTACGAATGTCGCAAAATAGGAGTGCCTGGAGAAAGGTGGGGCAAGACTGCAGTGGTAGTCAAGACCCTCAACAATACGTATACGACTAAGATGATTAAGTGTCTAATTCCAAACTATTTAATTAATTAAATAGGACTATATTTTTTTTCATTCGAAATGTATTGATTATTATTTTTTGCCCATGGATCATATTTTGTCATCATGTAGTCAGGCATTTTTTGGAAAATGCATTTTGATTGGCTGAACGCGGCAAACTAATGATTTAGACGTTTAAAATTTCATGTACCGCGTACCTATCCATTTGATTAGCTTCAATGCGCGTGACTCGACCGTGTGAAATCTATAAATCGGTGTGCGATTTATCAAGTACAATCCTGACGGCTGAATACTATAACTATACCACTAGCACAATTTTCCGTTAAAAATTCTTAATATACGCGTCGAATGAATGCAAATACTGTATTATTCGTTTACCATATCATTACCCAGGCGAATGATCCAATTATCTGCCGCATACTCAATTAAAAGTATATTGGCTGGAACTAGTTATTTGCGAACAATTATGAGCATTTCCAGCGTGTTTTTTTTTTAATGCTCATTAATTTGTGATCATCGTTGTTGGTCTTCAATAACAGATAGTTATAACGAGAAATTTATTCACGTGTGTAATTCTATTAAATTACGTTATTACGTTTTTCATACAAAATATAGGTACGTGATTATTATGATTAATGAAAATTTCAAATTATTTAAGAATTTAAAACAAAAAATTGGATCCCTTTTAAGTAGTCTAACCGCCCGAATAATTACCTACTGCTATTGGGTAGATGACTCATGTTACAATTTATAACGTAGTGTGGTTATAGGGATAGAAAACCTTCAAATAATCACAATAGATTCACAAAAAAGGGGTTTTTTAGTGCTTGTCTGCTATTCTGTCCTTTACCTCTCATTTTCGTCTTGTGTTGCGGCTATTGTGGGTGGTCCAATACAAATATTTGTTCGTCTCTAAAGCTGGTTCGAATGGCATGAGAACAAAATTAGTCATCATGCCTATTGTAGACAACAACCGGCATCGATGGCTTAGCGTGCTTTTCTAAGCACCTGCGCGGTCCTATTTACTCATCCAAAACTAAAAAATTCCATAGCCAAAAGGCATATAACACTGTTTTGTGCCATGCCGGTAGGCGTGGTAGGTGGATGTGTCTTCCGCTTTTACTTAAGTACGACTTTTACAACTATCCATATTGATACCCACCAGAAAAGCAACGAAGAAAAAATAAATATAATGTTTGCTACCGCAAACAAATATATCTAATCCTTTCTCAGAATTAAGATAAATAATGACCAAGCATGGATTAACGACTCCGTTAAGAACATGACTGATGCAGGTTGTTTATGATATCTATACGTTATTGAGAGTAGTTCATCAATAGACCTCGCTTTGTCCCGGGATTGAGATAAACGAGCGGAATAGTGTTGGGTCAAATTCAATTTCTGATTCGCAAATTGAAGAGGGCCGGTGGGTGCGTTAGCGAATTTGTATCGGCTGACTTGCTTCTATTTTGTAGTCTAGTATGTTTAATACAGAAGTAATGAAAGGTTTGACGCAAAATGATAATAAACAAGAGATTTAAGGCAAGTGACGAGGTGTGCCATGCAAAGAAAAATTGGTATGTATGTACTTATATATGTAGTAAAGTAGGCTATGTAAGAACAAGTTGGCATAGAGGCATAGGTATTCGTTTAAATCGGTTTAAATTACCGGTTTTAAGACAAATTCATCTTCTCCTTTGGTTGTTGGAGAAATAGTAGGTTGGAAGTGTATTGAACGAGCTGATACTCGTAGGTTCGACCTATTTCTTCAGGGGAGTCATACTACAGACATTATTTGCAATGTTTTTAATCTAGTCAACCAGGGATCTAAATTCATTGTTTTATAAATTATGTGATTTTAAGATTTTATTTTATGTTATATCCCACCTTCGTTAGCAGTCAATGAAAATTACAAATTGTACCCACATTTATGAGTACCTACCTGTAAAAAAACAGTTTCAATAACATAATATAAAAATACAAGCAAGGGAGCAATATTCCTTAAAGCACCATTTCCCGATTTTAAATTCAAAAGAACAGCCACTCCATTTATCAATTTGTTGTCCCAAACCTGTTTAGACGAATGTAAATTTTATTGTCTCGTCCCCCAAATATAGAATGTTATAGTAAAAACGCCATAACGCGTACCCCTTGCGACGTTCGGTAATATTGTGGGTGAGTTTCCATTGTACCACTCTAAACTCTGGTCCACAATTCGGCGGAGTTGTTTGACAAGTCAAAATGCACAAATGTTGCCACAGTACGGCCAGTGCTGTTCATATCGATATTATTTAAGGCCTTACTAGACGGTACGGATCTTACGGACCTATTTATCGGGTAGGACCCTTTGGTGCTTGCCGAGAAATTAGTAGTGTTTATTTAATCTAAAATGCTCTCAATTTGACAAATTAAAATGATTTGTAAATTTTATGATTTTTCATTATTCTTCATATTTATTTTACTTTTGTCCGCTTAAGGCGCAGGGTAGGGCAAGGCCTTCCCCATACAAACTTTGTGCACGTTTTATTCGTCGGTTTTGGCACTAACAAATATAATTTTTTTTTTGGTTGTAAATATGCGGAGATCGTGATGTGAAAATTACCTAATTAATATAAGTTTCATTTTAATAATATTTATTATCTAGGTATCTAAGCGCTTTGAATAATGCCTTTGCAGTATCCGGACACTTAAGGTAAAAGTACCCTTCACCGGACGCTTAAGACCTACATGTACGTTTGTTTTTTTAATAAGGTTTAGAATTTTTGTACGATTATGATCAACAGCATATGGTGAAGATAGATAAATTTGACATCATTTAAATGTACGTCGAAATTTATTACATAGTTAGACGTATATAAAAATATTTTTTAAAGTTTTTTATATCGATTACATTGATTTGTCCCATTCAACGAACTAAGAAACGGAATTTGCACCCATTACCGGATCGGCATGCCGTTTCACCGAACTAGGGAAGAAATGTATGGAATGATGGCAGTGTGTGAGTTTGTAAACTGATGAGTGACTATTTATTTCAACCTAACTGCACTAGTTTTGTGATTTCGAGCAATCTTGACGGTAATTTAATCTAAGAAAAAACTGTCTATAATTAAAAATTTAAATCAAATATTTTTTTTATATAAATAATATACTTATCTATTAAAAATTCTTCGCTAATCGCCAATAATTTATTTTTATATAATTTATTCGTTAACGGTTTACATCTAAGTAGCGCTGGCTTTTTTTTTAAAGATATACGAAAAATAACACATTTCAATATAGATCTAGCTGTACGCTGAATATGGTTTATATTCCAATGAACGCCAAATAGCAGCTAGGCCGAGATAATCATATGTTCGGTATCAGAGACCATGGGTACGCTTTACCGAACGGGCGTTCGGTAAAGCGTACACAATGAACCTATCACGCGAACATATTTAATAAAATAGTGTTTTAATCTTAATGATTCTGCCATAACAACATAAGTACATTTTATCTAGAAATAAGAACTATTGCAAAATAATAAATACACAATTATTTTGCTTCTACTGATGTTAAATAAATAATATGGAATTTTTAAAATTACCTGGTCAGTGAAGCTTATTTTGACGTCAAAAAGTCGTGAAAACTATACATTTCAAATGCAATTTACAAAAAATCTGTCTCGTTTATAGGCGTTCGGTAATTGCTCATTAAATTACTCTATTAATTGGATATGTGTAAAGCGGAGTAGTATATATATAACGTTTAAAATTAACGAGTGAAAAAATAATTTTCAAAACATACGTTTTTCCCTGATTCCGAACGCTGTTCGGTAAAACCTTCAAGCAGTAGATGAGGGTGACCCATCACCGAATTTACATTTTTGTTGAATTCTGTAAATTTGACTGCACTAATTTCACTTATTTAACTCAAACACACACACTTATTAACTCATGATACGATAACACCCTATTTTGAAGCATAAAGTCACTTTTGAACGCTTTTATGACCTTACGAAGTACACTCAGTTTCTTAACCATTTTCGTAAGGAGTCCCATACAACGCCGCGATCGACCTGCTCAATCGATTCTCCCGTTACAACTAAGAAACAAAATGACTTGCTTTGCCTCGTAGTGGAAGGAATAGGTATCTAGCTAACGAAAAAAAATATCACAACGTAATATTAGCTGTAAGAACTCGACTTATGGCTCAAAATATAGAAAATCCGGTGATAGGGCAGATCCGGTAAAGGGTACATCTACCTTACGAGGTCAAACGGCGCTAGTCAGTAGCCTCGAGTGATTCATTCGTAAAAACATAGGTATTACTTGTACAAAAAGTACTTACCTACATTATTTTGAGTATATATAAACATTTATGTTATTTACCATTTTACCTAATATATTGGTACAAAGGCAATTTTGGTTTAATATATCCTTGGTGTCATACTTTTTGACTATTTGTATTCCTTATTTGTATGCATAATTTAATGGTGTGGTATGTTTTGGTATAGCGGTCGTTTACCTGACACCACGAAGTTGCGCAACCAACGCAGTTGTAGTGTGATTATTTGTAATTTTTGTATGTATCTTAGCTGTGGGCCTTTGTTGCCTGAAAATAAAGATTTATTAATATTATGTATCTCCTCTCGGGCTCAAAGGCCCGGTCGTTTGAGAGGCGTGCGTGGGAATATAGATCCATCACGTATTATTATTATATTTTTGGAATTAACTCATAGAGCCCTTTCATTTGATACTCCACTCGATAGGCTTTGATTAATTATTGTTTCTTTTTTCATACATAAAATGTGTGACATCATAGCTGGAAAATATACCAGGGTGACACTGCTATCCAATCGAGTCTAAAATAAAGTAGGTGCTTACAAAGGTTCCTTCTCATCTTTCCCGAGAAAAAAAACTATTACGCAAACCTCCCTACAGGACAGCTAGTCCTAGACTAACGTTAAACATTCAATCATGAGGTATATTATTTATAAATCTGAATTTAACATTCTTACATAAAATGCTACGTGCAAATTGAATTCTATACAAAAGCTAACAAACCAATGCGCTCAAAATGTCGATCCCATTTCGGTGCGATACCGTATTAATGTCGTTGTATCTGCTCTGTATTAAACTCTATAAAACGTACATTGCGTCAGTCCCAACTCCCAGGCAGAGCGTATCGAAATTGAATTTTCGGAACCCTCGTGATATCGTCTGTGAGGATTGTTTAGAATGGGAACAATAATGTAAAAAAAAGTTAGTATGTAAAATACGTATGGATGTAAATGTCTCGTGCTCGTGCATTTCGGACCATTACTTAGGTAATTACCTTATAGATACTACACTACCTGTTATAATTGAGATACTACATGTATGGGAGATAGGGCGCAGCAAAATGTCATCTTACTCGAATTTGGAGCAGCCCAACAGGGGAAATACCTCCGGCTTGCAGAAGACCACAACCATAATAGCGTTATTTACTACACAGGTATGTAGTGTTGTATTCTTGGAGGTGAGCTCTCGAGGATGCACCATGTTGAGAGCGAGGGACCTAAATTTGTCCCTTCTGCTGTCAAAATAGTGAATCTCAAATTTTATAGTGTCAGCAATGCGCACGTGACTGTCCGAGTTGCAGGCGTCTATAGGCTGCAGTGTACTTGACATCAGATGGACCGTTCGCTTGTTTGCCGCCGTTATTGTAAAAAAAACCGGACAAGTGCGAGTCAAACTTTGCACATTTAGGGTTCCGAACCAACCGCAAAATTAAGTTGGTTTGTATTCGCGCCCTCTTTTTTCACCTCAAGATAATATTAAATTTTCAAATTCACAATTATGAAATACTATAAAATATTGATTCGTGTGTCGAATTTATTTAGAGTTATGTAAGAGGATACTTTCAAGTGAAAATATTATTTTTTATTTTAGAAGATGAGAATATCTGTTCGTACATTGTTTAAAAACATTTGTTATCATAATTCCAAGAAAGTAGGTGCCTTATTGTAATAAGAAAAGTAACTAAATAAATATATAAAAAACAAACAGGTTATTTATTTTAACTTGGAATGGGCTAACACTATTCGAAGCGAACTAGATACTTTCAGTTAACACCTTTTTTTTTTTTTTTTTTTGACGCAGAGGAAATGCATTTACGCATCCCCCCGGGCCCGGGAAGACCCATGGTGGGGGGTATGTGGGACTCGCCCTTCCACAGAGGAAGGGAATACCCACTAAAACCTCTGCGGCGTTAATCGTCGCTACCGTTTAATGGGGGGAATCGCGGGGTCACTGTGATTCTACCGCGATGCCCCCCCGGCTGCCCCGGCTAGTGCGCCAGAGCCACCCTCGCGCTGATGGAGGGAGGTGTTGGGACGCCCCAACACTTCCCCCTGTAGAGTAAATTATAGTTGGTGGGTTCTACTGGGGTATCAGGCGGTTCGCGAATTGCCGCCGCCTTAATCCCCTCCGTCTGCACCGGAGCGGGTGCGCATCGCCTCTATTTTCGCGTTCCCGCTCCGCTTCCTCTTTCGCTGTCATGACTTCTTCACAGAACGATGACACTGCGTTCCAGCCTCTCTCGCTGCGCAGCATTTCCGTCACTATGTTGCGCAGCGAAAGGTCCCCAGTGCCCAGAAGCGCGCTGAGCTCACGGCGCTCCCCGACCCAGCTTGGACACTCCTGCAAGGTGTGCAGGGCCGTGTCATCCTGACACCCGCAGTGATGGCAGGCGGGCGTCGGCTCCCTTCCTATTTTGTGCAGGTAATGACCGAAGCAGCCATGTCCAGTCAGTACCTGCACCAGCCTGTATGACAGGCTCCCTCTCTTCCGGTCAAGCCAGCTGTCGAAGGACGGGAGGAGTGCCTCTATGGTATATGTGCCATAGGGGGAGTCCTCCAGCTGGCTCTTCCACCTGTCCCGCTCTCGCCTAGTGGCCATGCGCTGCCTCGCCTCTACCTCTTGAGGGGCCAGGCGCTCCTCGGATGTTCTAGCCTCTACCCGCTGCCTATAACGCTCTGCCAGCAGCTGGGCGTCCAGCTCCCAGGGCAGAGTGCCAGCGAGAGCGCATGCCGCCGCGTGGGCTATTGTTTTGTAGCCCCTCACTACCCGCTGAGCAATGACCCGTTGTGGTCTTCGGAGGAGAGCCTTTGTTTTGGCTGTTAGCCTCTCTGCCCATATAGGTGCCCCGTACATCGCCATGCTGCGGATGACGTTAGCAAAGAGGCGCCGACATGGAGCTCCAGGGCCTCCCACGTTGGGCAGTAGGCGGCCCAATGCCACCGCAGCGCCAACGAGGCGGGGAGCTAACCTCGTGAAGTGCTCCCGGAAATCCCACCTGCGGTCCAGAATAAGGCCCAGATACTTTATGTGGGCCCTGACCTGCACCGCTTCCCCTCCCACCAGGATAACTTCGTTGGCCCTAGGCCGCCAGTTCAGTCTTCCAAAAGCCACTGCTTCCGTCTTTGTGAGCGCTACTTTGAGGCCCAGTAGGTTTATGCGGCCGACTGTTAATTCTGTCGCCACCGCTGCCTGCCTCAGAGTATCTCTGTATTCTTTCCCCCTCACAGCCACCATGGTGTCATCCGCATAACATACGGTGATCATGCGGGGGAGTTCCGCCCCTCTAATTGCCCAGTCGAATCCGATGTTCCAAAGCAGGGGCCCCAGCACGGACCCCTGTGGAACACCGCACTCCATTCTCCGTTCGCGACGTTCTCCTCCTACTTCGTAGAGCACCACCCTCTCTGATAGATAGTGCTCTACGATGTTCTTTAAATAGATAGGTACTCCGTGGTAGCGGAGCGCCTCCTTTATTACCTCATAGGGGAGGGAGCCGAAAGCATTAGCGATGTCCAACGACACTGCTATGACTCCCTCACCTTTACCCGCAGCTAGGTCCGTAAACTCTTTCAGCGTGCCCACCGCGTCGATCGTTGACCGCCCCTCTCGGAACCCGAACTGATGCTCGCTGATGTTCGGGCCCGTGTGCTCCAAATGCTTTAATATCCGCCTGGCGAGGATGCGCTCAAGCATTTTCCCAACCTCGTCTAGGAGTACTATGGGGCGGTACCCCGAAGGCGAGTCTGCTGGCCGACCCTCCTTCCGCAGTAGGCACAGCCTGCCTTCTTTCCAACATTTCGGAAAGATTCCCTCTCTGAGACAGTCGTCGAAAATGTCCCGCAGTCGGACTCCGAGGTGCTTCATCGCCAGAGGGATGATCTTTCCTGGAACCCCGTCCGGCCCCGGAGCCTTCCTGCAAGACTTCAGGGGTAGGACTGCCCCCAGAATCTCCACATCCGATACTGGGGGGACGTCGGGAGGACCCTCTGGTTCTCGTACAGGGACGCACATTATCGGCGGCGCGAAAGGTGGTGCCGACGGAAAGAGGCCCTCGATTATTCCTGTGAGGAGATCCGGCTCTAAGGATTCCATCGGAGGGGCATACTTCATCTTATTCCTTACTATTTTGTAAGGCCGCCCCCATGGATCTCGGTCGAGGGTGAGAAGGAACTCCTCGCGGGCTTCGTCCTTTCTCTTGGCTATTGCCGCCGTCAACGCATCCTTGGCCGTCCATAGGGCCTGTCGAAGCGTTTCCTCCTCCTCTGCAGTGTGGCGCCGGCGTCTGCAGCGCGTAAATTCGCGACGTGCTGCGTTGGCGGTGGTTCGGAGGGCCGCTATCTCTTCTGTCCACCAGTAGACTTGTTTCTTGCCGGCAAGGCGTCTCGCCCTTCTCATCCCGGCGTCACACACAGTTGTCAGTGATGTACGGAATTTTCGCGCCCGCTCTTCCACCCCTGCAGAGGTCGGTAGGGGCGCGCACCAGGCCTCAATCATGGCGGCCTCCTCCAAGATTTCCCTGTCGAGGCTGGCCAGGGACCACCTGGGAAATCTGCCATTTGTGCGCCGCCCCGTTGCTACTGGCTGAGGAGCCACCGGTGATGGTGAGACCCTCATCCGTATGTAAACGTGGTCGGAGAGGGTCTCTGTATCCTCGAGGACGCGCCAGTCACCAACACGGTCGGCGACAGCAGAGGTTGCGAACGTTATGTCCACAATAGACCCCCCTTGCCGCCGCACACACGTGTTGGCGCTGCCCCTGTTCAGGACGACCAGCCCCATCGCCACTGCCCAGTCTCTGAGGGCCGCCCCTCTTGCGTTCGTGACAGAGGAACCCCAAGCCGCGCTTTTGGCATTGAAGTCCCCCATTAAAAGCACCGGTTTTGGTGCAGCCCTCCTTATTACCCCCCCTAGATCATCCAGCCACTGCTCGAATTCCACCAGCGGCTTATTAGGGGAGAAGTATGTCCCGATAAGGACCATCTTCTCCCATGTAGCCGCTGAATAGCCAATCCCTTTTTCAGTCCCCACTAGGGGCGGAAAATCTCCGCTCGCCGGTGTCACCAGGGCCACTAAATTGTCCGCAGATCCCACCCAGTTGGGTTGAGGAGGGATGTAATATGGCTCCGCCACCACCACCACGCTTATGCTCCACTCCGCCATTACCTGCATTAGGAGGTCTTGAGCGCGGGCGCAGTGGTTTGCGTTAGTCTGCAATATTTCATATGGCCGAGTTGGCATTAGGATTCCATATGGTTACCCTCCTCAGCCTGGTCGGCGTTACTCTTGCTGGGCCCCCTGTTCCGGATGGGTTCCTGCCGTCCTTTTGTTGTTGGGGGGTTACACGCCGACCCACCCATCATGTGCCCAGCAGGGCGCTTTGAATGGTGGCACACCGCGCAGAATGGTGCCTCCGTGCAGTCCGAGGCTTTGTGCCCCGGCTTACTGCAGCGGAAACACAGATTTCCCCTCTCCACCTGCGACGGGCATGTTGCTCTAGTGTGCCCCGTGCCCATACATTTGAAGCACCTAAATGGTGCCGGGTTGAGTGCTTTCACGGATGCACTCGACCATCCGACTGCTAGCTTTCCGCCCTCTAGAATTTTATTAGCCGCAGCTATCGGGCATTTGATCAGGGTCGACCCCGTCCCATTGTAGGAGGCCCGAATAGCGCCGACCTTCACTTCCGCTACCTTACAGCCTCCCTTAGCTGCCAGCGCGGCCGCCACCGCCTCTAGAGTAGTCGATTCCATAAGACCGGTCACCCGCAATTCGGCATTTTTTACGGGCCTGTAGACTCTAGCGTCTTCACCGATGAGGTCTTCCAATTTCTCCCGTAGGCAGTCGGCCGCCCTTCCATTGTCTGCTCCGGAAACTTCAATTATTCGAGCCCCATCGGCTGTCTTCCGCATTCGGGCATGGTCTAACCCCACCTCGGCCAGACCGATCGATGTTGTAGCCTTCGTCATAATGGAGGCGTAGGTGGCCTCCGACTCCGGCTTGAGGGCCACAATAATAGCAGCAGTCGCTGGGACTGACAGTTTCCTCGGTTTTGTTGCAGCGGGTTTGGCGATTTGTGCCGCTGCCTTGATGGCCTTCCTCTTTGCCTTCCTGCCAACAACATCCCTCCACTCCGACTCGGCTTGTGGCTGTGCCAGTGATGGTGGGGACGGCGGCAGTGGTGGCGGTGCCTGTTCCGGACGGGAAATAGAAGTAGGCTTCGCAGATTGTGGTTGTTTTTTGCCTGCTGAGGCTTTTTTCTTGCTGTTCGCTGACGTTGGCTCGACAACAGCACCAGGGGCAGTGTAAGCAGCAGGAGCAGAAGCAGTATCCCTCTGTTGCGTGTTCTCTCTGCGGTCCGCCGCCAGTGGGGGACGGGGGATTGGCTCAGGCGGGAGGCGCTGCTTAATGTCCTCAAGACGAACATTTACGATGTCACCAATTGTGACGATCAGATCCCTCCTCAGCTCCTCTCTGAGCTCAGCGATCGACTCCGTGAGGATCTCTGGAAGCTGTTCTACAATCGTCGCAGCCTGAGTTTGCTCCTTCCTTTCTGAAAAAGCTTTCCTCAGCGCCTTTGTCTCTCTTTCCAAGAGGGCGAGCTGTTCGCGCATCCTTTTATTGTCCGCGCGCAGAGCGCGCATCTCGTCATCCTCATTCCGGACCTCTAATTCATCGATATTTTGTCCTATCTCTCTCAGGGCCGTGTCTATTTTCCCTACGACCCGACCACTAAGGTTGCCACATTTTTTGATTTCGGCGCGGATTGTGTGCGTGGCCTCACGAACTCCCCTCATTATCTCGTCCTGCACACGCTTCGTGGCTTCTGAGATCGGGATGCGATCCCTACAGGGTTGAGACTGCGACTGCGACTCTAATTTTTTCTGCAGGCGAGCGCTGCTACGGCGGCCGCTGTTTATCGCCCCGTCCAGATCCGGGTTTTCCACTAAGGGGCCAGAAGGGGCCTTGTCCTTTAATATTGCCTCTTCTTTCGGGGCCTCTTCAGTCTCGGCATCTCCGATTTGCGGTTCCCGGGTAACTTTTCCCGAATTCCTTTGAGCCTTTGTGACCTCCATTGCTTCAGAGGAGTACTCAACCTCAACCTCCACTTCAGACTCAGACTCTAAGTCTAAGATATTTGATATTTCGTCCTCGGCTAAAGTCTTTCTATCTAGCCGCTCCAGCAACATTTTGACCTGCTGCAGCTGCGACTGTGCTGGTAGCACCCTATCTACTCCCTCCACTTCGGTTTGGCCCTGGAAAGGGCCGTTTGAGCTTTGGCCCTGAGAAGGGCCGTTTGAGGGTTGGCCCTGAAAAGGGCCGTTTTTGGGGGTTTTTTTCGAGCAATTATCCATGAAATTCCCACGAGTTGGGGAGACATAATGACCACCGGGACAGAGATCCCCGTTATCCCGGTGGTTTTGCCGCAGCGTGTGGCTCTAGGTGGCTGGTAGGCACTCCAGCCGCTCTGAAAAGAGCATCCCTACGCGGCGTCACCTCGCGTAGGGAATTGTGGATTTTTTATTGGGGTTTACTCCCCTTGGCCCGGCCAATTAAGGCAAGGCCCCCGGTCCGCGCGCCGACTGGCTGGCATCTCTCGTATCCCCATAACGCCAGCGATGAGGGTCGCTGAGAGAATGCTGCGGATAACGGTATGCGGGAGACCTGGCGTAGGCCCCCTTGGTAGTTCGGTTAGGAACCAGCCCCCCCCCCCCCCCCATTTCCCCCACCCTCCCTCCCCCCTTCCCCCCCGGTGTCGGGTTATTGGTAGCTCCGGTAAGCGATCCCCAGGATCACTTACCGTAGCCTCCAGGGCGCACCAGCCAGGACGCTTCCCTTCCCTGCGGATCCGCGAGGATCCATAGGGATTGGAAGAGCCCAGACGTTCGTGGAGGTTACCCGACCTAGCGCCCCATCCGACCTAGCGCCCCTTCAGTTAACACAAAAAAAAAAAAAAAAAAAAAAAAAAAAAAAAAAAAAAAAAAAAAAAAATTAAAAGACGCCGTGGGTAAATACTCGTAAAAGTGAACAGAAACGTTTTCCCTAGGCTTTCCGCCGTAACGTAGATTAGATATTCCATAACACCTCGCCTGCTAACGTAAGCTAAGACGAAAAAGAGGTAAAAGTAAAATTCCTTAAAGATATTATTACAGGACTTGAGTTGATGAACGGGTTCCTTCAAGCGGTATTAACACGCTGATATATTACACAATTTTCTTTACGAGCGCAACGGATTTGCAACAACTCGCGTAGAGGGTCGATATGGAAGCTACACCTCGCATTTCTACATGATTTGAAAGTTAAAAAAAATATTCGATATAAAGGAACGCTCGTTCTTTACATTGAGATTACCGGTCTATCGCCAACTAGGCTATCGTGGGTTCCACTCGTAGTGAAGAATCTCTTGACGCGTTGGGGAAACTAGTCAGAATGAACGTGAGACACAAATCATATTGGAATACGAATCGTATATTTCACATGGACCCCCTGTGTACAAACTCGTGTGTTTATCAGGTTGTGTGAGGAGAATATTAACGTCACCATGTTTCTTTTACCTAAAGTATTCGTCACTTTTTGTCGTCATTATTTTAAATTTACCAATTTTTAGAATTTACAATCAAATGCGCAACAGTGGAGCGTGCTTATAATATAATTTGGTTAATTATGTAGTCAATGTTTTTTAAATGTTGCACTATTTTATTAAAATAATTATCTACTCAACGAGCTCTAAACACTAGACCCAACCCAACGATACCCCACCCGATGAGATAGGAAGATTTTTGTTTCGCCCCCTTTAAGCTGTACAGGAGCCCCCTTTAAAACTTTTTTTAAATAAGTTTTAACAATTTGTGTGGCTTTGGGTAAACAAAATGCTTTAATGTGAAAATATGACAGACGCGTGAATTACAGCAATAGGGTTCCATTTGGACCTTCGGATACGGAACCCTAAAAAGTAAGTAAGCAGCAAATTTATTCCGCAAGGTGCCTCCAAACCATCTGCGAGTATGTTGAGCGAGAACCAAGATAAAAAATATCAAAAACACATGATAGCATCACGTACCGTCTTAATACAACAGACAATCAAGAGATGAAACATCGTACAGGGAATAAAAACTGAAAAGATCCGGTAACGACTGGGGACGGGCGCAACAAATCGTGGGTCATCACTCAAAGTTATTATTGCCGAAGGGAACGGGCCGGACCCCGAGATAGCTCAGCTTTTCATTTTGTGCACGAGATGATAACGTTGTTTGTTCAATTTGTTATAAATCGATGTAGCACTAGCCTCTATTAGCTTTGGGGAAGTGTGGCGGTATTTCGATAGACTAACCTCTTTATTCATAAACGGTCAAAAACGTCAAAAAGCCTATTTTACCTAAAATGACGTTATTATTCGCTTGTCTTAGGCTGGGTTGCTCCAAACCGTTTGTAATCGTAAGCGGTGTTCGTCAAATCTGATTGTATGGAAAGTTTGACAAGTTTCTATGGGATGACAGCTGCCAGCGCCATATTTGACGATGACCGGTCTGTGTTCGTACGTTGTGCAACTGGCACTTAGGCTGGGTTGCACCAAACCGTCTGTAATTCGTAAGCGGTGTTCGTCAAATCTGATTGTATGGAAAGTTTGACAGGTTTCTATGGGATGACAGCTGCCGGCGCCATATTTGACGATGACCGGTCTGTGTTCGTACGTTGGTGCAACTGACCCTTAATCTGTCACTTTGACATTTGTGTTTGTGACACACATTTTAGTTAGCAGAGGTTTGTTAATTTTTACCAATGAGGCGGTAATATTTTGTGTTCATTGGTGATATTTAACTGAATTTGTTTTTCCACGACAATATATAAGCCACAATACCCATAACACAGTAGACTGATCTGTGGCACAATAAACAACTTGGATTCTTTGATTAGTTCCACGATTTTCGTTACCTCTTACAAACATAATTATATATTAAATATCCATACTAATCCATACTTCCATACTAATATTATAAATTGCAAAAGTGTGTCTGTCTGTCTGTCTGTCTGTCTGTTACCTTTTCACGCTTAAACCGCTGAACCGATTTAGATGCAATTTGGCATAGAGATAGTTTGAGTCCCGGGGAAGGACATGGAATACTTTTTATCCCGGAAATCATCCCTTAAGGGAGTTGGAGTTTTTATGGTTTCTATTTATAAATAGGTGAGCGCCCGATATAAAAGAAATAGCAATTACGATAGACCGCCTGTTTACCTCTACTTTAAGCCTAATGTTTCTGTACTATGATCTTTTTGAGGTGTGCAATAAAGAGTGTTTGTATTGTATTGTATTGTACGTTCTATCGCGATAAACGGCCTCAAAGGCCTCATCCACAAGTTCCAAGTCGCTCAGCGAGCTATGGAGAGCTATGCTCGGGGTTTCTCTAAAGGACATAATCCGGAATCAGGACATCCAACGGCGAACCAGGGTTACCGACATAGCGCTGAGGATACCTAAGCAGGTTGAAGTGGCAGTAGGCGAGGTATATTTGTCGGAGATCCGATGGCCGATGGGGCAGACGAGTTCTGGAGAGGAGATCGCGAACGACTCGGCCTGTGGGACGACTCCCCGCCAGGTGGAGCGACGACCTAAAAAGATTGCCGGGAAACAATTGGATGCGGAGAGCTGAAAACCGGGTGTGGTGGCGGGAATTAGGGAAGGCCTATTTCCAGCTGCTGGACACATGTATAACATTATCTGCGACCAAATGGTAAAAGTTTTGGAAGATGAAGCTAGAAAACAAAAATTGGTGAACCATAAAAAAACATAACATAGCACAGTTATTAAGACGCTTAAGTGACGAGCGTTCTCATTGTTCGAACTCCGACTTTCCAAATGGTAAACTTTTTAAACAATTTGTCTAATGGAGAGGAAATCTGTCTCTGCCGGAAGTTATCAAAGGAAAACTTTACATCAAAAGAAATATTTTTCAGAGGCCCTCACCCATTGGGTTCATGTTAATCCCGCGGAATCTGACATTAATTATTTTTCAGCGTAATGAAATATCTCGTTATTAAAATGAATATTTCAATGTGAACGCAATGGATATGTGTGCTCTGTGGGTTCTTGAATATTTTATAACCTCCTCATTTAAAATATGCTTCATACTGTTCAAGCAAACCACTAAAAATATTCGTAAATATTTTAACATAAAATGTTCTATAAAACATTCATAGCCGTTTGATCCACCGTGTCACTGAGAATATATTTAAAGTGTTTTACTGGTTTGACGTAAAATTTAAACGTGTTTTACAGGTGTTATACCGTGAATTTACGTTACCTAAGCATGCATCGTAAACATATGTTAGTTCGAATAGAGTCGCAAATATGCAGTGACGAATTCTTTAGCGAACATACACAACGGGGTCTATATACTCGTATATATGTACTTATAAACATATTTTATTACGGCGTAACATAAATTATCAGGAGCTACTTTAGTTTAGTTTAGTTTTTGGTTATACTATTTGAATAATATTCGATGCCCTTAGTAACCATGAGTTCTGAATGATTTTTCAAACAGATAAAATCAAGAAAAGAATTATGGATTTCAGTTATATGTATGTAAAAATACATACATATATAAAAATATTATACATATAACTGTGAAAAATACAAACAAATTAGGACATTTTGGTACAAAGGCGAACTTATCCCTAAAATGGATGTCTTCCAGTTAACCTTTGAGCAATTGAGCTTTTTTCAGTTCGTGTCATATCTTGTGTTTTTTATTATTATTTATTCGTATTAATTCGGTTGCTGTCTATGGCAGCAGTCGTTAAGCCAAGTTGGGGGCCTTTTGCGACTTGAGAACTTCTTACAGTCAAGTTGCCCACTCACTTGACAAAGCCTAATCCCAATAAGGTCTAGTTTCCCCTCGGGGTTGGAAGGTCAGATGGCAGTCGCTTTCGTAAAAACTAGTGCCTACGCCAAATCTTGGGATTAGGTAGCGCACCCCAGGCATCCTTCAGGATGATAACGCTAGGAGGATGATGATGATTATTAAAAAAAGTACAATGATTACACGAGAGACGTGTTACAAAAAACCTATTACATTTTGAACAATTTGTTATACAATTAATGTGAAAATGTAGCCTGGCAAAGTGTTGGCACAATGTCCTGGCCTGGTATTCACAATGCTTACCGATACTATGCGCCTCACCATTTCTGATCTCTAATTACACATTACTGATACAAATCTTGGGGTCAAGTTATATTAGGAACCTAAGAGCTGAATCGAAACTAGCGAAGCTGTATTGTTATACAAAGTCGGAAATCACCGCAAATGCTTTAAAACCAGACGTATGTCATTAACTTATAACAGACGCGGCAATAAATTCGTACCATAATCTAACAAACTAAGAGAAAGTGCACGTAAAATGGGGCATTTAAAATTTATCGCCGGGAAATATTACCACTTTTGGAATGGGAGCCAGCAAACTAATGTTGCAGGCAACTTACCTTCAGGGAAAAGAAATAATGAGCTCAAGGAACGCGCCTTTCTTTAAAATGAGGTTTTGTTTGCAAATGGACTTATACTGCATTTATATTAGAATTACGATTAATAACGGAATATTTTCCATGTAAGTATATTTGTGTGCAAGTAGTACCCTTCAGTTCTCGGTTGATACCTGGTTAGATGAGGTAGCAAAAATTATTTAAATTCGCAGGTCGCAGAATTAATTAATTTAACCCTTGCAAAACTAATCATACATTTTTAATTCAATCAAATTACCATGATAGCGCCAATATAGTCTAACCCATTTTTACCTTTGAACATAGCGAAATGTGTGAGTGCAACGCGTTTACGATTAAAATGTATTTAATAATATTTGATTGTTACATTGAATAAAGACTACATCCGTAAAATTTATCAATAACAATTGAAACACCTTTACGAAGAATGTTTTTTTCAATGTCATTTCTAATATACTGGCACTTCGCCATGTCAATAAAAATACACGATTCCAAATTTGAAATCAAAAGCATTTCGCACTTCATTCGGTCGGACAAATAAAGTTGGTTTGAAAAGTTAGTACAAAAGTCTCACGTTCTATGGCTCCCACTTGGGATCCGCAGGAGCTCGGCAGCCAGATAAGTGAATTGTAGAGAGCGGTCCATACGTGATGCTTGCTTTGATTGCACTTGCGTTTTTTAACGTTCAGTAGCTCTAGTATAAGTTTTTTCGAAACATTAACTAATTCGAACGCGTTTGCGTTTTGTCTCAAAATGTATGAAAACGCTCTCACCGAGTTTGAAATACGCGCGTTCATCGGTTAGCAACAAATGTTATACTCGCTGTTTTAGTTTCCACTAGTGACCACCAGAGGCGCTGTTCGCGTTTTCATACCACTTTCATACATTTTGAGACAAAACGCAAACGCGTTCGAATTAGTTAATGTTTCAAAAAAACTTATACTAGAGCTACTGAATTAATTAGTCTTTATATAGCATCTGTTGAAATGTCACAGGTATAAGGAAGAAAAACCATATTAATGAGAATATTTCAAATTTATTATGACTATTAGAATAAAAAACACATAAATACAATATTTAATTAAATATTAAAGAAGCTATAGCACCAATCGTCCAATAAAACAGCACACACAAAGACAGACCCTACGGGTAATTACGGTTGCGTACCTAACTATTCAAATGCTCGTTATAACTGATATGTCCTAACTAGGTACTCATATTCATACTCATTTATTTAAAATGTCCATCACACGTGTATACATCACATTTCAAAGATTAATACGTTTTACAAGTAATTTATAATGAACTAAGAATAAAAATTAAATAATATTAATGTCATGTTTCTAATTCGATAGTCACTACACTAGAGTGGAAAATATTTGTATACCCCTATCGTGGTATTTTAAGGATGCTAAAAAGTAAAAATCATGGAGTGAAAATCGCACTAAATCATAATCAAGGAATTTAATCATTTTCAGCGTCAGAAATGCGCAAGTGTAACGGTCTGACGTACAGGAGTCTGTAGAACTGTTTCTTCAAGGTTCAGACTTGACTGAATAGGTAGTACGTTATACCAAACTTGGCAGAATAAGTTAACCGGCACATCTTTTATTAGCAAGGTTTGAAGTAGATTTTAATTTGGTAGCACTGCCAACATTCTAAGAAAATAACCTAGTTGTACTCGTATTTTAGAAAACGCCTGTTGGTGTGGAAGGTGGAAATTGATTGTAGAATTAGGGACATATTATCTTTTTAGTTCGATCAAAAAAATATCATGCATAAAATAAAAACCGGCCAAGTGCGAGTCAGACTTTGCAATTAAGCTGGTTTGATTTCGCGCCCCCCTTTAGCTGTATGGGAGCCTGCCTTAAAACATTTAAAAATAAGTTTGACTATTTGTATGGCTTTGGGCCCCCAAGATGCTTAATACTGTGAAAATTTCAAGACTGTAGCTCCAACCGTTTGGCTGTAAACATGTGTGACAGACGACGGACGGATGGACGGACGGACGGACGGATGAATGGACCGACGGACGGACGTGACAGCAATAGGGTTCCGGGGGAGAGTTGGACCCTTCGGGTACGGAACCATAAAAATTAAATTGTGTACTAAATAAAATCTTCTGTACTGTGTTCTCTTTGAGGTTGCAATAGTTTACTGAAATTATGCAATAATAGTTTTAGTTGTATTTTAAATTATAACATATCATTTATTATTTGCTTTTTGAATTAACAAACACAATAGATACGGAAATCAACATTGTAAATACATGGAAATATGAAACATTATTGAATTGTACAACTTACCTTCAAGCAGCAAGCATATAGTTCCCTCGGTTTTGCAGTCCTTCGGTATTTTCCAAAAAGGTACCTAGTGATTATAGGCAAAGAGAAAAGTAATAGAATTACTTAAGAAAATAACGAATCAAATTAAAATCAAACACATGAACACCATAACCTATCTAGTGATTTATTTCAATTTTTATTTTCTAATAAAGTTTCTGAAACACGTAATCCAAGCTTGGTTTAACTGATCGACAGTCGCCATTGTTCTCTCGACGCCCAGATAAAATTTCTGACATGTATTTTACGGTTAGGAAATTCATATAACCGCCAATCACCAAAAACTCACCAAATCAGAATAAAGTCGAAGCTAAAATTTTACGCCGGAAAACTTTTGGTGCCATTCAATTCTAACGACGAATCGGCAGTTTCGGAATCCCGTTTACCGGCAATCCAAAATCGATTTAATCACAGGAATCATGCAAAGTTCCCAACAAAGTTTGGACAAACTTTGGAATTGGAACAAATTGGAGCAACGTGGCCGGCGGCGAGGTATTAATGGTGGATTTATGACGCCGTCTTCTAGTTTGGCCCCAAGAGTTTATTAGTAACGCATAGATCTGTGACCGCAGAATTGTAGCACGTAGCACTGTTTTGGGGTGTGTGTAAGCTGTAAACTTTCGTTAGTTCGATTCTCTGCATCTATAACATACCATACCTCTAATATAACCTATAATAACAGTGGAACATGGCGGTTTTGCAATTTTAAGTGATGGTATTGCACTAAGTGCTTATATAACAAATATATATGTATTTATTCTGAAGAAACTGAATTTTCTACCTAGCGCTATCCTGCCAGGGTCTGCTTTCCTGATCTCCTTTCTCCACATTGCACTAGTGCCAACCCCACCATATATGTATGTATATATAGAAGTACATAATGTACCTTTTGGCCTTAGCGTCTCTGCTAACACTATTCTAACAATCAGAAGCAAGCATTGGTGGTCTTAACCCGGCAGATGGACCGTTTGCGGATCAAACGTAAAGATTTATTGAACTAACTTTAATTGCTTTCAATCGAACAGCACTTTGTTAACAGTTGGCCTTTCGATCAAAATTTGGATGTTCCATTTTAATGATTTATAACCTTTGAAAGTTATGTCTGACCCTTTTTATTGAATGTAAAGTAAAGGAAGAGTAAAACCGGCCAAGTGCGTGTCGGGCCACGCGCAAGGTAGGGTTCCGTAGTCGTCCACCCGTTACATTATGTGGAGTAAAAAGTTCGCAAACTTATAATTACTATGTTTTTCACAGAATTAACAACATTATCTAAGGTATCAATGGAAATTGTACGAAAGTTTGCTTTTGCAAAGTACATTTCTGAAGTTCGACTATTACTCGTTAACTAGTAATGTCTACTTAGCTGTGATAGTTTTCCTTTTAAAATCATCGTATATACTACTACCATGATTTTTTTCACATGCCTAGTAGCCACCCTTTAGCTGGCAGGGGGGGGGGGGACACTTGACCATAACAAAAATTATCACTTCAAAGCTTAATATCACGCTAACCAATTCTTTACTCAAAAAATGCTTATAGAAACCCCAAAGGCCAAAGTTACCCTGCAGGGCTAAAGTTACCCGACTTTACAGTTCTTATTGTATTTAGCTAGACTGTATGAGTAAAAAGTCTAGAGAGAGTGTCGTCGATTCAAAAACCGACTTGTCCTCACCAGTCACCTCACTTTGTTTTTTTTTATATGGAAACTGTCAAAAGCTGAAAATGACATTTGACAGTTTCCATAATGAAAACGGGTGAGGGTGACAAGTGAGGACGATTCGGTTTGTGAATATAACAACCCTGTATTTTACCTTGCCGTTAGCTAGAAAAGGGCGAGCGATAAATAATCAGCATTGAGTCTGAAATGGCGCTGAAAGAAATATACATTGAAAGCGGTTGCGTAACATGGCTTTTCACTCAGCTACTAATGAGCTCCGGTAGTGCTAAGTCATACACTAGTCATAAATAAGTCATAATTTATTGTCAAAACTGTGTACATAACATGTCATAATGATAATAAGTCTCATCATAATCATGATAATTAGGACGTACAATATTATATTAATAATACAATTAAAGTTAAATTAAAATTAAAATACAGATTAAATTAATGTCGCAAGAAATATTCATTTAGGTCATAAAAACATTTACAAATTAACCAGTCCTTCAGTGTCTTCTTAAATTATCACTTCAAAGCTTAATATCACGCCAACCTATTCTTTAATCAAAAAATGCTTTTAGAAACCTTATAATATTTTTGAAAGAGCTATCCAACGATACCCCACACGACGGGGTTTGGAAGAAAAAAAAATTGCACCACCACTTTACATGTAGGGGAGGTACCCTGAAAACATTTTTTTTTAAGATTTTATTCTACCGTTTTGTCGGCGTCATTCATATGTATACTCATGCCAAATTACAGCTTTCTAGTACTAACGGTTACTGAGAAAAACGGGGGTCGGACGGACGGACGGACGGACGGACGGACATGGCGAAACTATAAGGGTTCCTTGTTTACTACGGAACCCTAAAAAGTTTATTGTTTTGTCCATCAATATACGTAGTTGGTTGATATTGTTTTCTTAAGTTATTTGTGCCATTGCTTGTTAATAACAAATTGCACATTTTACTTTAACACTATACGCAAACTCGAGCGTTAAATTGTGGGTCTTAATAATGGTTAAACCTAGCTTGCTACTAATGGGACCGTGCACGACGACAGCGCCACGGACAGGTGGCCATTATGGACAGTTTGTCATAGCTGTCAAGCGAGAAGTAAGTAAATATTGTGAAAAAAAATCATGAAATCTTGTGTTATTTTACTATATTAGACAATATTGGACGATGGTAGTCAGTAAAATTATTGCCAATAACATTAAAATTGTTGTTTTCAGTTGTTGTTGTCAGGTTAGGTGACTTACTTTTTTTTTCTTACGGCAATTATCCACTTATTTCTTTGGTCTCGTTTCCACCACGGTCTTGAAAATTGGTAAAATTTACAGTCGCTATTCTGTGGTGTTTTTACAATTCACAATAACACATCTTACTAGGACCATATTAAATTTATCTCAAAAACGATTAGAAAATGTTTACTGCAATATGGATTTCACAGCTAAAGTCACCGAAAAAATGTAAATTTTAGCCGTAGCGAGCGCTGTGATCGTTTAGGCTACCCCCTCCACCCGATTTGCACCCTGCCAAAAGGTACACACTAATTCCCACATTTGTCGCAATAATTCTCTTTTATAGCACAATCACGCGCAAATCTTATTAAAATTCACATAAGAGTCGCGAACAAGGCTCAGCGGTACGGCGCATCTAGCACATTGTGATTAAAATTTAGACCGATGCTAGTTTTCGCTACGTTCCTTTATGTGTTAAACGTCATCTCTTTCATTACCAAGGCTTATTCCTGCAGGCGTTTCGAGCGTATTTTCATTAAAATGGAGATAGAATAATAAAGTAGCTTTAAGTTTATGAAACGAGGACAAAATGTTCGTGGCAGACACCGTGTCTGGATTAAAATTATTAGTTTTGTGTGTGCTGTGAACATTTAACAAGCATCTGTTGTGTTAGATGGGATAAACGGGCGCGTGGTAATGAAGATGAATTATTGAGTGGATTAAGCAGTACAAAGGACTATACAACCGTAAGTTTGATTAAGTCAGTCTACTTGCCTAATGTGCCGTTCGTTATTTTTTTGCAATAATGATTACTACATTAGTGAGGGAAGGCTAGGTGTATGTGGTGAAAGTATGCCAAAATTGTTACCACAAGTTAGTTGGAAATTAAAAAAAAGTTATATCATATAGATAAATATTGTATTCGTTTTCAAGGATTTTTATTATGAATTCTATCTAATTTGATGATTAGTATGCAAGGACTATTTGTTTCGAGTATTCTAAGTTTACTACCTATGTTCTTCTTAGCGCAAGAAAAAAAATTGCATTTTTCAGCGCGGCAATGCGGCCAGCCTTCTGGGCACCCTACCGCCGAACTCCGAGTTTGAGGCCATTTTTTACTTGTAAATATTATTTATTTAGGTTTTAGTTTATTTTGTTATTAGATTAGGTTATTTTATTATTGTATTATGTAATTTCTGCTATTAATGTATGTAATTTATAATGTAATCTTATTATGAAATAATAGTAGATTATACACCAAGGGGATAAAGCACTGTTTTATGTCACGGGCGCGATATTGAATCCTGAACGTAACGAAGGACTCCGGGTTTTACTCCTGAGCGGAGCGAGGGAGTAATGAGTTAAGACTGAGTCCTGAGTGTAGTGAGGGATTTAAGCGTCCAAGACAAAAACAGTTTTATCCACGAGGAGTATACTCTACTTTTCACACCTCTAGCGAGACAATAAAAAAAAACCAAGGCTAATAGAGACAGAATCAAATTAGTACCTAATTCAAAGCCAAATCACGTTCGTCACTATTCACTCATTTTAGTAGATTTTTTTTATCTTCTAGGTTTTGCCCGCGACTTTGTCCGCGTAGAACTCGTTCATCGCGTTTGAATTTAATTGCTTAATTGTAATTGCTAGAATTTAATTTCAGACGATTACCTAGTAATCGCTCTTCCATACAAACTTCTACTTACTCAAGGGATGATTTCCGGGATAAAAAGTATCCTGCCCTTCCCCGGTACTCAAACTACTTCCCTACTACATTTCATCTGAATCGATGCAGCGAGTTTAGCGTGAAAAGATAACAGACACAGAGACAGACACACTTTCGCACTAATAAATCTTATAATATTAGTACCAATACCAATGGATTTTTATAGAATCTGAAATTTTACTCTGTACCTATACTTCCTTACGCAGCGTCTTGTTAGATTCGCGGGTTTTGTGTTTATTTACATATTTTTTTTAAATTTATTTAAGCTTTGGCAACCAGGGCCATCAGCTTGAAACCAAATTACAGAATCGAATTAGGTGACTTATTTTCATAATGTGTTCCATTCAGCTTGTGGTGGCCAGTACGAATACGTTCGATTTTCAAATTTGTTCGGAGCGGCATCCCCGTCCTCGGGCCCGCGCAGTGTTTTGTTTGGAACGCCGCTGTGCCGCCTCGCCTCCGCCGTGCGGACTTAACGAAATTAGACTTTAAGGACATAACAATAAGAATTACGAAAAGTGAAATCTCATTATTACCCGGCGGGTTATAATGAGATTCAGTACAATATTACAACCCGGCTTAAGCCAAGGGTTATAATGATTTGCTTTCGGTAAGGTTTGCATGATATATAATTGGGCATTGGCGAGCAGGTGGTGTGAAAATGCATTTTTGTATTATTTGAGATGCCACCTGTGTGGACACATTGGCGCCGTCCTATTTGCCACTTACTTCGTTGAGAGCCGGCGGAGCGGCGGCAGCGGCTGAGGCGCTGAAGTGCCGCAAATATCTTGGTTTATCAAACAACAACATATTTGCGGCGTTTTCCGTCGAAACCCTAGGGCCCTCCTGGAGTTCCGACGCCCACAGGCTTATTAAAAGCATTAAAAAAGGCTGAGGGAGGCTAACGCAGATCGCAGGGCTGGCTCATTCCTCTGTCAAAGGATAATCATAGCCAGGGGAATGTAGCCAGCCTTCCACAGGTGACAGATTTGGGAGATTTATATTAGTTTTAATTAAGTTGTAGTTTAGTTTCGAATAATTTGTATTTCTTTCATGTAATGTTCAACATAATATTTTTTATTTGTAAATTTTTGTATCACAATATATTATATCATTAAAGTAAAGTATATTCCATCTAAGAATAATTTAAACTTGTGTAGAGTCAAATTACAATCTGCAAAAGTTCAAAACATGTAACCTACATCACGGTATTTATAAGGCATCCTTTATGTTATGATTGGTCTATTTCAGAGCACCAATAGTCCCCCTGGTAAACGGGCAAAATTACTGCCACAAATGCTCAAAATCTCTTACAGGTTCGAACTATCACGTCTCAACGCTCACGTCCAGCGTCTCCAAACTCAACATTCTAGACAAATACCCGTAAACAAAGTGTACGTTATTCCGTTAGCTTATTTGCCACACGTCCCCACCTGGCCCGGTTAATTGCCGGGACGCTAAACGGATTTAAGTTCGGATCCGGTTAGTTGCCGTTTAACGAATTCAGTCTACGTTAGTTAGAGCCACGTGCCTTTGTTCTAGGAGTGTTGTATTTTTTTTTAGTTTTGACCGGTCTAACGAGTTTAATTCGAATTGTTGTGATTGTTGTGCAATAAGTTTTGACTGTATTTCTTTTTCTTCAGGGTGACAATGGAATTTATTTTGATTTAGCGATATCGATGTAGTTATTGTTTCCCTTAATTACAATAATGATGACTTAAGTGTATTAATTACGCATAGTTTTGTAGATTGACAATGTGAGAATTGTATAAAAACTACCTTTGTATTTTCAGGGTTAATATACAATGTGTGTTTTTCATACGACTATAAATACTAAGTGTTGAAAGTAAAATTTAATTAAGTACCTACACAATATGCAACCGATGACTTGACCTAACTGAAATTTGATTATCATTATCACTTAGAAGTTTTTAATAAATGTTATGTGTGCTACAAAACTTAAACAAATCGTACCTACGCACTATTATCAGGGTAATTGTTATAATATGTTGATCAAACTGCTAAGTATACTTACTTATAATTGTCGTTAGTAAACATATACCTAAGTTGATATAGAAAACACACGTTGCAGACCAATTGAAATAACATCTAAACAAAACACCACTGCGTTGTAGATCAATTGAAATAACAAAACAAGACAACAGTTAGTTAGAGGTAAAGAAAACTGAAGAGTGCTAGGAAAAAGTTTGATGGTAGATAGCAAATTAGATTTCTAGCGTTGGCAAAATAAACCTAGATTATTTTCCTGTATTGTATTATTTATTGTCTACGTAACACATGAATGGGAAAGCTCTCACTCCCGTAACATTTGAATAGTCCGCAATTCTGGTGACAGTAGACAGCTTAAAACCAGTAGGAACAGTCCAAACGTTTGTGAACACGGATCTTTACTAACGCATTCACTGCCACCCTCTTTTCCTGGACATTCGGCAGGTGCCGCACTTTGCGGTGTGCCCCAAACGCACGTGTGAGTTCAACCGACTATTTTAAGTCTAAGGCACTAAGGCACAGGGTGAAAGTCACTAAATATTATGAACGCGTCTGTGCGTTCAAGGCACTGGGTGAAAGTAACGGAAACGCATATATGCGTTGGTGGCAGTGAATGCGTTAACATGTGTAGATGTTATGCTGCTTTTCAAAGTCAAATAAAAAAAATCCAACTACTACCTAAAGGGGACATTAGAGTAAAATGACGCAGGAATTTATTTTACACTTAAAAATGATCATATTTGGCAAGAAAAAATATTCATATTCAGCAGAAAATATTACACCTAGGAACCTTACTGTTTTTTTATTCACAAGAAAAACATTTATACATAAAAATATATATATAAGTAACATATATAAATAAATAAATTAAAATCATCGATTGAATGACACTGTTCTTATTGACAAACTGTTTTTACACTATTTTTTATGATTTAATTTATTTACACCATTTCCACTATCGAAATGTTGTCTGTAAGAGATTCTTAGCGATAAGACCACCAATTGTCTACCTTCACTCCGTGTTATTATTTTAAATATATCGTCGTGGAGTAGGTACTAATACTAATACCTAACAAGCCTTATTCAGCTTAGGTAGGTATACTGTAGGATTAGTCTAATTTATGTAAGACTGATTCTTTTGGTGAATAAAAAATATATTTATATTACATTTTATTATATTAAACACTGTAATCTCATGCAGCTTCCGGCGACACCGGACAGAATGCAAGTCAATAAACCCGCGTGGCACGGCGCTGCGACGTATCTTATACGACACGACATTTTGTTCTAATACTTGATGCGAGAATCCATTTGCTCAAGCAGAAATATTCCTGATGCGGTATTTTGCGATGCTTTGCTGTGTTATCTGAAAAGGACAGGACAATATTTAGTTCTTAACCAAAAGCATATCTACTTGTTAATGTATTCTGGTTTGACTCTAAAGGATGATTCACGCTCTAGACCGTTCCGTGTCCGGGCCGGCCCGTTTTGTAGTACAAGAAATCGATGGACGCGCGACGGCCATAGTCAATATATATTAACGAAATGTGTTTCAATATTTTATATTCTTACCTCGTTATATGATGACTTTTAACCGACTTCAAAAAATGAGCACGTTGTCAATTCGGTTTTAATCATTTTGTTAATGTTTGTTACCTCAGGAGTCCGTCATAAACCGATTTGGAAAATAATTGTTGTTTGAGAGAAGATGCCTTCAAGTGGATCATGTATAATTTTACTGAATATATCTGATGACGAGATTCATGAGGGATCGAAGGAACTCTTTATTAGGCACATCTATGGTGATGTCGGTGTTTTCTGTAGTAACCAACGCTTGTAATTAGCTCTCGCAGTGGCTTGGCGAAGTACCAAAGTAAAGTCGTTTTGTTTTTAAAGTAGGTAAATGAGATTACTATACTCATTTGCACTCCTTAATAAGTTGTATTTATATCGGAACACTAATCCGAAAATCCGAAATCTGAATCCGAATTTTTTATGGTATTTTGCAGCAGTCCAAATAATTCCAAAATATCTGGTCTATTTGATTGCACTTAATAATTTCCAACTTTACGTCTATCTTCATTAAAAGTGTGATATTTCTGTGAATTCTGAAATATGTTACCATTTTGCACTCGGTAGATTTTTTTCACCATCATACAACTATAGACTGATTCTTTTCCCTGGAACTTGACTGGCAATCAGATCTTCTAACATGCCTTTAATATTTGATATATCAGATGATAATTGATTGATTTTCTCATCTTGTTTTAGTATAATATCGCGCAATGACTGTGGACTACTTCCTTTTATTTGAGAATTTTGATCAATTCCTATAAAAACATCATGTAAATTATCAATTTTAGTTTTCGTGCTGTTTTTAAAATCGCTTTTCATTGCACGTTCTTCTTTTTTTCTTGCTATATCTATGATAGCCCTGTATAATGCTGATGGTAAAACCTGAGGGTACATCTCAACAGATGAAGAGCACTCAACGAACCATGTCCTGTTCGCTTTAATTGAATTGTACATTTTCTTATGATATCTTTTACCACCATACTTCTTTTTAAACATTTTGGATAATGGTCCGCAGTTCACTAAAACATCCAAAGAGCTAAGTAGATCTACTTGCTTCTCCAATCTACTAATATTTCCAGACATGTTCAGGTTGTTGGTATCGCTGACGGCGACTGCTATCATAAAATTCACCAATACTATCGCAACGAAGATGACAAATACCAAAAAGAGTAATCGAACGATTGTTCTAGAATGTTGAAGTTGTTTGTCGTGTTCTTTGCCGAATAGATCTTCATAATCGAACTCTGACGACATCATGATCAATGTTTTGACGATTGCAGATATCGGACCATCGAACGGGGGCTCGGTTTGAAATTGTATCATAAAACAAAAGGCAAATCCAACAACCAAACATATTGAAGTGATGAATACCTGAAAACACATTCATTTTATCATAATAACTATAGCTTTACCACTTAATTTGGACGGTGCCTACATTAAGGTCGCCGTAGCATGGAGACGTCAAAGAGCGATCACAGAACTCGCGGACCTACATTGCCCCCGTCCGCGACACCACCCGGGGGCAAAGATGAGGCCGACGGTGAAGCGATTTCACTTCTACCCTAGTACTCTGTGCGCCGTGAAGGATAATCAAATGTGCTTTAAGTGTACAGAGGAGGTACAGCAGAATTATTTTCTACATAATTATGTGGATATACAATTGTTTACCCGTAAAGATGTACTATTTCATTTAAATGTATGTACGTATATTGGAACTACTCACCTTAAACATATTAATTGCAACTTTCCCGAACATGAGAACATAATAACCCCATCCAGGGAACCGGGACAGCAAGAACATGGCTTGAAGCCAGACTAACAGAAGCGCGCCGCAAGCGACATGGCGTTGCCAAGCCTTCATCTCTACGTAATGAACAGTTAGTGGTAAACCGGCAGCCAGGACGAGACCCACTAACTTCACCCACGCTTCTAGACTCTCAAAGTAGCGAAGTCTTTTCAAATAAATGTAAAATGATTCCTGCAACAGAAAAGGTACACTTATTTTAACTTAAAAATCTTAACATACCGTAGTAAAAATGCTCTTCGCTATGATCTGAAAGAGGTTAGGGTTTAGCCAAGAAATAAACTAAAAAATACGTAATTATTCTGTTATTTAACAGCAAATAAGCAATATATTAATGTCTTTATTGTATTTGAATAAAATTGTTTTACCTGCAAAACTAGCAAGCTGATTGAAATGTATAAGAGGGCTAGTAACAAATAGTACCATTTATCGTACATTTCAAACCAAGGTAGCTCGCCTGATTTTTTCATCAGATTTGAAGGTGTATCAGAAATATTTGAAATGTCTAAAATGTTATCCTTGCAATAAAAAACATTTACTACAAAAATATTGAACGAAGAAAGAAATAATGCGTAAATCATTATCAAGACGTAAAATACAGGTAAAAGTTGCCTCCACTTTAGATACAACAAGCTTTCAATAAATGGATGCAACAATATTTTTCGTAGTCCATAACTCACAAACTCTTCTATAGCCTTTATCTGTCTTAAATCGTCGTTTCTCGAAAGCACTTCATAATTAACACAAACTACAGTTGTTCCCATGGGATATAACCCTTTAGTACAGACGAATTCATCAAATACCAGCTCGAAAAAGCTTAGGGCATCATGAAATTTGGTAGCTAATATTTGAAGAGCAGAGTTTCCATCCTGATCCTTGGCCGATAGCACTGCACCATTGCGCAAAAGTAGTTCAGACATGGTCCTGTTTATTGCTTTAGCTGATACGTGTAGAGGAGTATTTCCTGAATCATCAACTTCATTTGGGTTGGCGCCCATTTCCAACAAAACCTCAGCTGTTTCATTGCTAAAATATTTTGCAGCCAGATGTAACGCTGTCATACCTCCTGCTTTGTCCTCTTTAAAACTTTTCAAGGCTACAGTTTTTAACTCGATATTGTTAAATTTGTTTAGAAGTAATTTAACTGACTCAGGTTGGTTACAATAGGCAGCTTTATGAATTGGTGCGTAACCATAATCACTAAACAAGCTTGGACAATTTGTAGTATCCAGCAGATATTTTAAAATTATGGGTTTTCTCACAGCGATGTGCAAGGCCGTCTCTCTTCTTTTCGAGACCTCATCTACAGTAGCTCCTTTTTTTAAAAGGATATCTACAGCTTCTAAATTGCCATTCATAATAGCTGTATACAGTGGTGTCTGGCCTTTTTTATTATAACAATTTACCACTCCAATCTGCTCAGCAACGTTTAACATTTTAACCAGCATCGTTAAATCCCCAACTTTTGTTGCTAACTGAATGGGTGTTTGTACAAACTGTAAATAATATTTGTAAAATTTAGTTTCATTAAAAAATTACGAGTATTTCATTAAATTTGAAACTACGAGTATGAGCTCTGCGGCAAGTAATTGAAAAAGGTGAAATGAAATACGTACGGCAAGAACGAAATCTTGATATGAAACATGCTGGTATCTCTCGAGGGAGAAAGTGTGAGGGTATAAGGTTTTGCTGGCAGTACAGAGGGCTGCAACGTCAGCTCCTGCCGCCAGCGCAGCATCCACGCCCGGTAACCAGCGGTGTAAGACAGCTACGTGCAGAACTGACAAACCACGTGCATCTCTGACGTTGGCACTTCCTTCGTGTTTCAATAGAACCTGCAAAATAAAATACTAGTCAGTATCTTGTCATGTTTAAAAAAAACATAATTAATTTCAACTACAGTTTTGTGCCTATGTTATAAATGCAATTCCTTTTAGATTTTTTGTCTCCCGGTAACGGATATCTCCGGGAACATAACAAAACAATGCTAATCTGTATTTTTTTCGTCGGGAAAGGACGAATTGTACCTGCAATATCAAACAACATTAACTTTAATTGATTTAATCAGACGTTACTTTTGATACATCCAACAATTTTGCTTCACTATTCCGCTGAAAGAACGTGTAGGTCTATGAGTGATAATGAGATGCATCCACTTGCTATATATATATATATATATTTTAAGTGATGGACAATACGTGACGGATCAAATTCATATCCATATTCATAATGTGCATATAATTATGTGCAGCATTAAAAGTAACTCAGCTAACAGGAGATATAAATTTTAAAATTACAAGGAACAGTTAAACAACTCTTTTTACTCACTTCAAAGGGTTTAATTAGTTTATGGAGTATACACAGATGTAACGGTGTAAGTCCGGAGTGGTCTAGCGTAGCGGGTGATACTCCAGCAGCGAGAAGGCTCTCGATAGCAACTATGTCTTGAGCTGCCACAGCTTCGTGTAATCGATTGTCTAATCGCTCCCGAAGCCTGGAATGATTACATCATGTAGATAACATTACGGCTCACAGTTTATGTAGTAATACAATACAAAACTCTTTATTGCACATCTCACACAAATTATGCAGTCATAAAGAGAAACAACACAATAACATAAGTATATCAAATATTACTAAAACTAATAAAATGTGGAACTTTGAAATACTCATTGAGAGGCTTTCTGAATTAATAAACAAACTAGCGGTAACGTGTTAAGGTTGTTATGGTTGTCTGGAAGAGATCGCTCTTTAGCGATAAGACTGCCTGTTGTTTGCCTCTACTCATTACCATTATGTACTGTTATGTGTTATTTTTCTTGAGGTTATGCAATAAAAAGTATTTGTATTGTATGTTTGAATACTGTATCAATTACAAAAAACGCCAAGCAACAGGAAAGTTTGTGTGATAATAATGAGAATATTTAAAATATTATTAATGAGAATATTTAGAATACTAATAGAAATTCGCAAACATGCAAACATTACACATACTAATAAATACACATACACTTGCATACATTAACACTTGTCTATGCAAAATTAATTTTGTATTAAGGGTCCTTATAAGGTAAAAAATGCTCATCTATTAAGCCCATTTTCTGTTTAACTGATAAGTTTCTTGACATTTTATCAATGTTACTAAATGAATAAATGATCTTATGTTACTATCTATAACAGGACTATTGTGACCTAATGTCATGACTTTTACATGTATTTCTTGCATATTTCATTAGATATTTTGTTTCAAACATCACTCCAAATCGACAATGTTCGAGCTAAAAACTGCTTTATCGCGCTTAAATTCTACTAGACACAATTAAATCAAAAAAGGGCAATGTTACTGTCTAAAACTATAATATAATCATCGTATCTTATAATCATTTTATTGGTATTAACAATACTTTTGTCAAAAAATGAAATCATAAATACTTAAAACTTATAAGGCCTCTTAAGCAGTAACGCTGCTAACGCAAACTAGAGTCTTCTGGTATATGTCGCTGTAAAGGCGTTGTATAAATGAAGAAAGGATTGACTCAAGCCGGGTAGCAATCGCACCTATAGCTCAGTTGGCTAGAGCGACTGGCCGCGAGTGCCGGGAGGTCGCAGGTTCGAATCCTGCTCGGTGCCTAAGTTTTTCAATTTTTCCTTTAGTTCTAAATTTGTACTTGTCTATGCACTTAGTTACTCCTAACTGTTTTCAGAAAAAAGAAATTAATCTAAAAAGAGTTGCATCATTGGTTTTACGAACCTGCGGACCTCATCAGTAAAGAAGTCATTGACTGTGTTAAAGCGCGGCCGAGATGTGTTCAGATTGTCGTATTTTCTTTGGCATTGGAACACTTCAGAAGCATCACTGGTGCGTCTTGTGCTGTCAGCTCTGCATATATTCAATTTTACTGATGATCCTTTTAAATTTGGCCTATAAATAAAAATTATATAAATAAAATAATACAAATTGTATAGAGTAAATTGTCTTTAAATTAAAATCTAGTTCTAATCCTGAAGAATTAATCCTTGTTACAAATCAAGTTCAATCAAGTTTTTTTAAAATCTTGTAATAACAAGTACTAAACAACAACAACAAGATAAGAACAAGAGATCCCTCATAGGGATAAATTCGCCTTTGTACTTAATCTTATGTGACATGTATATAGTATATTGTTTTAACCTGTTTTTGTGTACAATAAAGTGCTTACATACTCGTACATACAAGTTAGGTTTGAATCGAAATAAACCAAACTCGAAAAAGTATCTATACTGGGATTTCTCCTCAAAAATATGAAGACACGGATTATTCGATGTTTATGCCATTATTGTTTCTTCCTATTCGCGATTCTGCACAATATTATTTCCACACAGCTGAATTTTATCACATGCGTTATTCTTCACAGTCATTAATTCTTCACAATGTTGTTTCTTCCTATTCGCTATTCTGCACAATATGAATTCCACACAGCTGAATTTTATCACATGCGTTATTCTTCACAGTCATCAATTCTTTACAATCTTGTTTCTTCCTATTCGCGATTCTGCACAATATGAATTACACGCAGCCGAGTTTTATCACAGGCGTTATTCTTCACCGTCATTATTTCTTCACAATCTCGTTTCTTCCTATTCGCGATTCTGCACAATATGAATTCCACACAGCTGAATTTTATCACATGCTTCATGCTTCACAATCATTAATTTGTAATCCTCGCAAGATACACTGCCTAAACATTCAAGATAACGAGAGAAAACTATTAATACTCTTACTATATTCGATACGTAACAAGTTAAGCACAATTTAAAAGTTGTACCAAAAATCAGAACACTTAAAGGATACCTTTCAAAAACTCGTTGTATCTTAGTTTCATTTCTATTCACAAAAAAAATAGAATACTGTGAGCCAACCACATAATAAATGGACCCATGATACAATACAATACAATACAAATATTCTTTATTGTTCACCAAATAATGTACACTAAAAACAAATAACAGAACATAGATATCTAAGAACTTACTTTAATTTTGGATGTAAAACATTCTTGTTAAATGAGAATAAAAGAGACGGTAGTTACTTCGGATAGCAAAATACCTTGAAATAATTATAAAGCAAGTTTCGAATTATACAATTCATGGGAAGAGAACCGTAACGTCCAACGATATATATGTGTCTCTTTTCAAGCACCTTTTGACCAAACTGCCAATCATAAGAACTTTTTCATTGGCTGCACATTAAATGTGGTATACATGTTTTCGAAGTAATGCACATTTTAATCGAAAATAAATAAAGTCTGATTTTTTGGTATAGAACCTAAAAATCTCTTCTTGTCTTATAACCTTCAGGACTTCATTTTTAGGGTTCACCTCAAAAGGAAAAAAACGGAAATCTTTGTGGTGTTTAGGCTATCACGATAATTAAACAACGGAGTACACGTTAACAGTTTAATCTCTAATTACAGACTGACTAGCGGGTAGTTGGACAAACCCCAACTACCGGCGCTTATATACTATAATCTTATAGGATCACTTTGTTGTCCATCTCTCTGACTGACCCTTTAATCTCGGGAACGCGTGGAGGTATCAAGTTGAAATTAAAACCATATACTCAGGTCTACGAGTTGCGAAGATTGTATAAAAATATAATTGTGTGAAGAATAAGGCATGTGATAAAATTCAGCTGTGTGAAATTCATATTGTGCAGAATCGCGAATAGGAAGAAACAAGATTGTGAAGAAATAATGACAATGAAGAATAACGCATGTGATAAAATTCTGCTGCGTGGAATTCATATTGTGCAGAATCGCGAATAGGAAGAAACAAGATTGTGAAGAATTAATGACTGTGAAGAATAACGAATGTGATAAAATTCAGCTGTGTGGAATTCATATTGTGCAGAATCGCGAATAGGAAGAAACAAGATTGTGAAGAATTAATGACTGCGAAGAATATCGCATGTGATAAAATTCAGCTGTGTGGAAATAATATTGTGCAGAATCGCGAATAGGAAGAAACAATAATGGCATAAACATCGAATAATCCAAATCAAACGTAAATATAGATGTGCAGTAATAACAAACAAACATTATATGTATTAGAGTAGAGTGGTAGAGAATGCTTATGGCATTAAGTCCGCCTTTTGTACCATAAGTTTTACTTTTGTGTAATAAAGATTAAATAAAATAAATATTATTGATACCTACCCAACGAGAAAGCCTGTACTGTTGTCATACTATGGGCATATAAAAAAAAATCAAGGATTAAAATTATGATCAACCAAGAATTTACCTTTTCCCATTTCATTTAGTACCTAGTCATCTCATGTCGCTGTTAGGTGTCGCTGGTAGGCACTACTTTTGCATGAACTCGGGTTCCGCAACGTTATTTTTTTATGCTACTTACCGAGGGCTCTGCTCTCGTGGTAAGAGGCTCCGAACCGAGTCTCCCAGTGGCAGCAGAGGCACACAATCCACCTCATGAGTACTAGGTAGGCCAGCTTCTGCATCAACGTCTGGAAGTTGGCCATAAAAAAAATCAAAACCCAATTAAGAGGAGGGGTAGGGCAAGCTCTTTCCATACAAACTTTGTGCAGGATTTACTTCGTTTGTGTTTGCATTAAAGTTATGATTTTTGGTCAGTAATGTCAGTATGCTTATTTTTCTGATAGCTATTTCGTGATGTATTTTTTTTTTTTTAATTTTATTTTGATTTTTTTTTAATATTTGAAAATTTTCACATCACGATCTTCGCATATCTAATATTTACAACCAAAAATAATATTATATTTGTTAGTGCCAAAACCGGCGAATAAAACGTGCACAAAGTTTGTATGGGGAAGGCCTTGCCCTACCCTGCGCCTTAAGTCGATTTAGTTAGAAGACAATGCCTAAGAAATAATTTCAAAGTGATCCTAATAAAAGTACCTCTTACATAAAAATAACTAGTATTATGATGAATTCATTGAAAAATATGTCTGCAGTGATTTACTCTTCAAGAGGGCCTGTAGTCATGTGTAGGTACTTTAGATTGAGTGATAGACATGTAGTATTAAGTGAATTCCCAAGAATAATAAGTTCGGAATAAATAATGTCATGTATACTTAAAATTATTTGAACTGTCCGAGTTGTATCAAATCAGACCGTTCAAAAAGCGACTTTGCTGTCCAAGCGTGAAGATTCAAAGTCCAATGACAAGTTTTATAAAATGTCGGACATTTTAAATAATTTCTACTACACCGGTCAATAAAAGGCTTTTTATTTTTTATTTATATTTTATAATGTCATGTACCGATCCCGGTAATTACCGTCCACATGATTTATTGTTATGTTACTGTTTGTTTATTTGCCGGTAGACGATAGGATTGCGTGCGCTTAGAAGTCACTCTCAAAATATGAACAAGTCTACTACTACTAGAAAGAACAGAGCATACCTTTTTTTATTACCTACATATCTTTTTTAGTGTATCACTAATATTTGGCACTATTATGACTGATAATGATAATAAGGCGACGAGATGGTAACTAGGCAGTATGACAATATAAAAATATACATTATGACGTACCTGATAATGTTGATGACATTCCGGCAAAACACTGTCATCCAAAAATGCGTAACCACAAAGAATATGTTTATTAGCTTTACTCCAAATAATAATATGATGTGTGCTCTGATGCTGACTATAATAATATGCACATAATTCGTTTTTTCCTGCGACGGTGACGGTAAAACTAGTTACTAATTTGCCTTGTCAAAGCAAAATTAGTCATATTCACCAGACAATAGGGCAGCTTTGAGGTAAATGACGTAATATATAATATCTCAAGGATAACTTTAGAATATTAACATTGAGGAAAACAGTCAAGGGTATTGAACACGAAATTAAATATTTTAAAGTACGTTAAATTAGACATTACTAGTAAACGAGTAATAATCGAACTTCAGAAATGTACTTTGCAAAAGCAAACTTTTGTACAATTTCCATTGATAGCTTAGATAATGTTGTTAATTCTGTCAAAAACATAGTAAATATAAGTTTGCGATCTTTTTAGTCCACATAATGTAACGGGTGGACGACTACAGAACCCTACCTTGCGCGTGGCCTGACACGCACTTGGCCGGTTTTTTTTACTAATGTATTGAACGATAATTCTGGCGCTCGTTTTTACGCCTAAAGGCAAAGTGCTCGATCTAAACCAAAACGGTTATATAAAAAAGGTTTAAATTATTTTTGACGAATGAATTATCCATATAAAATTACTTTCTTGAGGTGACTTCTCTCTGACATGAAGACACTCCTATTTTGTTCGTATGATTTTTAGGGGTCCGTAGCCAGGATGGCTAATCGGAATCGGAAAATCGGAACCCTTATAGATTCGTCATGTCCGTCCGTCCGCATGTATCTCGCAGAGAACCATAACATTAGCCATGAAAGACTACGCCAAAACCAAGCACCAACATGAGTGGAGGAATAAGGCGGGCTTAAGGCACTCAAAGCTCTTTATGGAAGGAGTGGACACAGGCTAGACCAAAAACATTTGGAAATACAGCAGAAAGTAGCTCAGGCTGACGGGGTCAAAGGAATCCTGGCCAAGATGGGACTAGCAGATGACATAGAATGTAGGATAGGAGTATGTGGCGAGGATGACGAGACAATGGAACACTTATTGTGTGAATGTCAGAGAATGAATGAATTTGGCTATGGTTATCCTGAACCAAAGGAATTCAGAGTTACTCCTGCTGAACTCCATCATCCGCTTTGTGGAAATGTCGGAGAGCAGCTTGGAGTAAGTATAAAGGAGGGGGCGCTTGTGCCAAAATATCCTAACTGCATCTGCAAGGATTCCGCATCTTGGATAAGACTGGCTCAAGACCGGGACGAGTGGCGTACTCGAAGAGAGGCCTATGCTCAGCAGTGGGCGATTACAGGCTGAAAATGATGATGATGATGATGATCCGCAAGGGCCCTCATCTAAACAAGATAAGATAGCATCCATGACAATTAACATCTGCATACAATTTCAAACTATCACGATCCGTTAAGTGTGATGTCATGTAAACTAGTAAAGCAAACACTGAAATCCCGCTTACTTAATGATATCTACAGCATCCAACGAGTGAGAGGCTATGTATAATTTACATTTAATGAAGGAACAGTAAGTGCCGTCTCACGGCAATACGTTGAGGGAATTTGCATTTTTATGAAATTTTTTACGGTACCACCGGTCGCGAGCCCTTATATTTCTGGAATAGCTATGAGTAGGTATGATGTAGGTGGTAGTGTGTTCATAACCATCTATGCTGATTTTTTTATACAACAACGGCGGCAAACATGCGTATGGTCCACCTGATGGTAAGCGGATACCGCAGCCTATAGACGTTCGCAACTCTAACGGAGTCACGTGTGTTGCCGACGCTTTATAAAATTTGAGGATTCACTGTGTTGACAGCAGAAGACTCATATTTAGGTCCCTCGCTCTTAACATAGTGCATCCTCGGGAGCTCAGGCAACCTTGCTCACCTCCAGGAATTGTTTTGCATACTCGTACTACTATATACTTGTGTGGTAATGAATTTGTTCAGAGTCTTATCTCTCTGTATCATTTCAACTCATAGTTGTTAAGAGTCACTGTCATGTCATGTCTGAATGCAAAATATTTGAAAATGATGAAGGTACATGAACAATTATAATAATTGTGAATTATAACAGAGTTCTTATGTCCAAAAATACATATCTAGAAATAAATTTCCGGCAGTGGATTAAACAGTTAATAGATAACGATAGTAACAACATTTTTTTTTTCGAAGTTAATTGTGAAACCCAGTAAGTAAATAACGCACAAATCATGTCTTCAGTCTGTCTGTCTTGTATTTCTTTGTCAGAGTACAGTTACTCTCAGTAACATTGATATTTTTGAATAAAATGTAACCGTGAGCCTCAAAGCTTGAATTTTCAGTTATTAACCTGTGCTCCGGACTGTTACATCAGAACCCTGTACATGACAAGTGACTGGGTCGAGGGTTCCACCCAATTATTTCTATTGTCATTGGAAATGTCAAATCGTTTGGTTTCATGTCTGATTGGGCGAGGGACCGTCGCAAAACTCGCGCTAAAAATTGTGTTTGGGTTCCGTCGTATTCAAATAAATAATAAATAAATACTAAAATAAATATTTGTGGGCAACCTTACAAAATTAAGCAAAGTTTGGACTATGGGTACTAAGTGACGATATACATACTTATATAGATAAATACATAGAAAACATCCAAGACTCAGGAACAAATACTCGTGTTCATCGCACAAATAAATGCCCTGAACGGGATTCGAACCCGGACCTCCAGATACTTAAGCATTTAATATGTTAATATTTCTGTTATGCTACAATTACTAAAGATACTCTCATATAATACTTGCTACATTATCTAATTTTCCTACCTCATGAAATAAATAGATCAGTGATTTGCTGGTCACTCGCGGATCTCTAAAACACTTCTGTGACAGGTCTGTTTTCGTTTCACAGAATTGAAGGCTTGTTATTGAACCACTTTTACAACACTTCATTTTCCAGAGGTGTCAGTGATAAATAAAAAAAAGTTTTTTAGATTGCCCTAACTTGATGAATATCTATCTATCTTTTTTTACTCATAATTAGGCTTCGTCATATTGACGAAGGATTAAAACACCGTTTGGAAGCGAGGGACAAAGCCTCTTGTGACTGTATAATCCATTTCAGAATCGACATTTGCGTCCACACATGTGCCACGTAAAATGACGGCCCATATCATCGGTATACTTTTGATGATTATGTCTAAAAGCTTGTAGGTAATCCTGGATCCATGGTCCGTATTATAATAATTATTAATATGGTATTCAAAGTTATTAGTAATTTAGTAAATTAAGCTGAATACCTACTGAATAAAAATACTGGAAAGTAAAATCCACACTATGTCTTAGATAAATGTTTCCAAGTTACATAGTAATTAAACGTAGTGTACTTACCGCGCTTAAACATCAGTTATAGAACTTGCTATAACTTTAGAGCCAGTGAAAGCCGCTATAACAACACAGCCTGTCGTTTAAAAGTTGTCAAAGAAAATCTCGCTTCTATTCCACAACACCGCGTATTTACCCCATTAGGATTGGAATTACCCGACGCCGTCCACGCTGCTTATCATATTTTATCCCTTTTTATCACTTCCGCCAGCACGAGTAAGACTGTAGTATTCTTTTTTCAATGACAAAGCTTCGCCAGTTGAATAACAAAGCGGTGAATCTCACTTTTAGGTTTTTCCTCTTGGTATTTTTTACCTATAGTTACCTCAAATAAATATCTAAACATAATTAGTTTCACATATGTACAATTGTAAATTTACCCTGGGATTCTGGGGCAATGTTAGCCGCATCATGCACAGTTAATGTAGACAATACCACAAAATTGAGCACTTATAAAGTATCTTTAAAAAATCTAATAATATTTGTCAAAATATAAAGAACTTCATAGTAAGGAAAGTCAATAAAACCATTTTATTTGATTTTGTAAGTCAAACCAGCAAGCTAGGTAGTTTAGTTTCAGTAGTTTGTGTTTGTAGTATTCATTGCTTACAGTTGGAAAAACAATTTTGGCACTGAATCTGTGTGCAACTGTAACTGCTTATTTGACTGGATTATTTTTTTCTGAACACCTAAACTGTTTAGGACTTAATTTTTTTTGTAAGAATCTTATAAACATGTTTTAGAATCCATGGTCTAATTCAACAGTTTAGCGAATATATGGTACTGCTTCTGACACATCATACTTAATAAATGGCATACATCATCCAATGAAGAATTTTCCGGTGACTTTGCCTAAGCATCTATTCAACCATCCAAGTACAGTGCTTCTTCCCAGATTAGTCCATACAGTTAAGGAACCTTTTTGCAATTTCATCGAATCGAACCTAAATTTAATATGTTATTCTCTCATTAAATAAAACATAATTAACCTTTCTCTTTTATAAACGTAGGAATGAAGATTTCTACTGTAAACTCACCTTCCTACAAACTTAAGAAATGGAGAATCACAGTTACATACAAGAATATTTTTGTTGCAATTTCCCTGGCTCCAAGTGAAACAAACGTCACTTTTTTCAAGTGCCCGGGGTCGTTTCGCTTATCGATCTCGTATCGCACACGCGGTTTGAATCGCAAATAGGGCTTGTATGAATTCGCGATGCCGTCTTTGGGGTAAGGCGATCAAGATTATGTATGAAAGACAAACGAATGCTACATGTCTTTCCGTTCATATGTTAACCGATAGATTTTGTATCTAAAGTTAGCAGCTAAAATATCGTTGTCGCAAAAAATATTGTGACAGCGATACTGTCTAATATTCTAGACTTCTGGTAACATTTTAGGTCGATCTTCACTGCACAGATTTAACTTTGTGTGAGACTCAATATAATGTATTGATTTCGCTAAAAAATATTACAGTCAAAAGCTTAAGTACCTAAGTTTTATTTTATCACATTTTTTTGCATCACATGTGTGCTTGTGATGCTTGAGTCTTTTAACAGTTGTACCAGAAAGGCAGAAGAAGAAGAAAGAAAGAAAGAAGGAGAAGGAGAAGAAAAAAGAAATATATCACTATCAACGTACGTACAGTAAAATTGATCAATAAAGCCTGGCCCGGTGGCCAGGCTTCACTCGACATCTGTCAAAACATCATAGTTTTGACAGATTTCGAGTGAAAATTCGAGCGTTCGACACTCCAAAATCGGCCCCCTGTGCCAACTTATATAAAACTGCAACCTAAATTATACAAGGCTATCTAATAAGACTGTAGATAATTCTAAGTTTCTGAGCCAGTAGTATCCATGATATTTTACGAAAGGGGAGATAATCATCTCATGCGTCTCTATCATTCAGACCTTGAAAGACAAATGATGATGATGATGTTCATAGCCGATTTCGGCCACAGCGACTGTGTGATCTGGTTTAAGTATGAGTATTAGGTTGGTCT
Source organism: Cenopis cana (assembly GCA_951800055.1). Lineage (NCBI taxonomy): Eukaryota > Metazoa > Arthropoda > Insecta > Lepidoptera > Tortricidae > Cenopis > Cenopis cana. The sequence goes on from OX637480.1 coordinate 15,941,345, forward strand.
GCTCTCTGGTGCGCTCGCAAGTGGCTCACGTACCCTATCTTCTTAACAAAGGTACGAGCGCACCTTGAGCAGGTTAACACCCCACCGAGGTAGTTATACCTCACGGCTGCAGGTGGACGAGCCTTGAGTTCGTCTCGCTTTCTGTCAAGCTCGTTACGACGCTCAGTTTCAAATGTGTTAACCTGCTCGTGGATGTGCCGTCGCCATTCGGGCCGCTGCGCTGCCATCTCTTCCCACTTAGAGGGCTCAATATTGCATCTCTTCATATGTTTTTTCAGAACGTCTTTGTAGCGTAGGTATTGGCCACCACATTTACGTTTGCCATTCTGGAGTTCCGAAAAGAAGATGCGCTTCGCCACTCTATCATCATTCATGTCATTCGAGACACGTGTGCACACCACCGCAGCTGTCGCCTCATCAGATACACCTCAATGCCTCCGATATGTGCGCGCCTCAGGACATTCGTATTCCTGACGCGGTCTGTCCACTTAGTGTTCATGATGTCTCTGAGACATTTGAGGTGAAATCTGTCGAGTGTGCGGATGTGCTTACGGTAGACTACCCATGTCTCGGAGGAGTATAAGAGATTAGGCAGCACGACAGCCATGTAAACACTTATTTTTGTGGAAAGTTTAAGATCGTGGGAGCGAAAGACTTTGGGTCCGAGCTTGCCATAGGCAGCAGCCGCAGCACCAATTCTGCAGTTTATTTCTGACTCTAGGTCGCACTTCGATGTTATTGTGCTCCCAAGGTACTTAAACTTATCCACTTTCGTCAATATTTCTCCATCGATGTTCACACCAGCATTAGGCTCCCTGTGAGGGACATCCATGGTGGCCATGGTTTCCGTCTTCCTCACATTAATTTTAAGGCCAAACATAGTGCAAACATCGTTGAGATTCGTCACTAAGTTTTGCAGACCTTCCGCAGTATCTCTTATGGAAGTGGGGACATGTTCCCTTCCGTCAAATATGGCGAATGGAAAGCCCGTCCTGCTAGTCGATTACGTAACGAACGTTTGAAACGTTACGTAATCACGATCACCCATTTGGTTTCATATAACCATTATATCAAATGATCTCTTTAAGTGAAGTTGTACCCTAGTTTTAAGTTTAGTTTAAGCTGGATCCACTGAATATCAGCATCGTTGCACCCCGTACCTCAACTCAACACATGCTGAGTGTGGACTCCATTTTTGTGATGACACTAGAATCCTACTTAAGATTTATGCTTTATGTAATTCTTTGTTGTTGTCCCAAAATAAATCTATTATATTCTATTCTATATTGGAGAATATATTTGCATTAAATCTTCCTAAGCAGTGAACTAGAACTGACTATCCTCGACAGCACTAATTGAATGAGGTTAAAATCACGCATCAAAGAGCCTAGGCAACCGAGACGAACATCCAATAGTGCTAAGTAATATATTGATAGCATTAATTATTTATTAGTTTACAGGGAATAAGCCCCAATGAGCTAGAAAATGTGATTAAAGGACGCGATTGTCTGATAACATTATAGTTATTACACATTGCACGTAGAACCGATGGCCGTTGAGGCCAAAAGGTTCTCGAGTGGTGACCACAGACCGGAAGGCGCAGCGTGGGTAGACCCCCCTCAAGCTGGACTTGTGACCCGGACTGATAAAGGTCGCTGGACTCCGCTGAATGCGGGTGGCGCAGGACCGGTCATTGTGACACTCTTTGGGGGAGACAGTGGACGTATTTCGGCTGATATGATGATGATGATAGTTATTACATGTTTTATTGATAAAGTACAGTCAATTATAAAAATGTTTGTAAATATTTTCAGCCTGTCACTTTGTGCAAGCACAAACTATTATTTAAGGTGTCAGATCAAATGTATAACTACGCTCATGGCATAATTATCGGTTCATGTTCAATCATCGCTGACATTAGTTGTGTTAAATTAATATGTGAGATATTTGCCGTGTGGTAGCCGGTTGAGAATAGCCCACTCCTAACTTCTCCGAGGATGTCGTAAGAGGCGACTAAGGAGGTAAAAGACAGTCACCTAAGTCAACTAAGGATTCCCAAGGAGGGTTAACGTCAGGCAGGCGGCCGGTTGTAAAAACTTTTGCCGAATCTTCTCAGCAGCATGTATATGGAACGAAATGAGATGAGTGTTAGGGCTAGGGCGTACCCCGCAGGCGACGCGCAGGGGCAGCACCCGGCTCCTGTGGGAAATGTACTAGGGTTGTCGCACCAGCCCGGGTGGGGGCGACGTAAGAAGCGAGCCCGGGAACCAAGGTATGTGAGATTGAGGTATGCGAGTTGGAATGTAGGGACGATGACTGGAAAGGGTAGAGAGCTAGCAGATGTGATGAAAAGACGAAGGATAAATGTAGCTTTTCTGCAAGAGACAAAATGGAAGGGTACAAAAGCTAGAGAGATAGGGGAAGGATACAAGCTTTACTACTGTGGGAGTGACGGCAAGCGTAATGGTGTCGGTATAGTACTGGACCATAGCTTGAAGCAAAGTGTGATAACCGTCAATAGAAAGAGCGATAGAGTAATGGTCGTGAAAGTAATGCTTGAGAACGTGGTACTAAATTTTATAAGTGTGTATGCTCCTCAGAGTGGATGTGATGATGCAGTAAAAGAGAAGTTTTGGGAAGAATTTGATTCAGTGATGATGGGAATCCCTGAAAGTGAAGAGGTATATGTGGGTGGAGACTTTAATGGACATGTGGGACGAATGAATGCTGATTTTAAAAGGGTACATGGGGGGTTTGGATTTGGGAACCGCAATACAGAGGGAGAGACCTTACTGCAAACTGCTTCGGCCTTTGACTTGGGCATTGCCAATACTTGGTTCAAAAAGAAAGACGAACACCTAATCACCTATAAAAGTGGCCAGCATGCCACACAGATTGACTACTTCCTTGTAAAAAGGAGGAAGATCAACTGTGTCCAAGATTGCAAAATAATACCCGGAGAACATCTAGTGTCACAGCATAGGTTGCTTGTTATAGACGTGATCGTAAAAGTCCAGTCACAAAGGAAAAAAGAACGCCCCCCACCTAAAATAAAATGGCATATGTTAGAGAAAGATGAGTGCGCTAGAAAGTTTAAGGAGAGAGTGGTGGATAAAATGATAGAAATGAAGGATATGGAGGGATTAAATGCGAATGAATGTTGGAAACAGATGGCGAATTATATAAGGAAAGAAGCAAAAGAGATCTTAGGAGAATCGAAAGGGAAGTATATGATAGACAAGGAAACGTGGTGGTGGAATGAGGAGGTACAAGAAAGGTTGAAAAAGAAGAAGCAAGCATTTAAGGAATGGCAGAGTGTGGAAAGTGGAAATGAAAGTGAAAAGGAAAGTAAAAGGATTGAATATAAAGAGTGTAAGAAGATAGCTAAGCGCGCAGTTGCTATTGCCAGATCAGCAGCTCAGGACCAGTTATATGAGGCTTTGGAAAGTCCTAAAGGTGAGAAACAATTGTACCGCTTGGCAAAAGCAAGAGAAAGCAATACTAGAGATGTATGCCATGTAAAATGTGTGAAAGATGATTCTGGGAAAGTGTTGACGGAAGACGAATGTATAAAGGATAGATGGAAAAGCTATTTTCAAAAGCTCATGAATGAGGAGAATGCGTGGAGCAGAGTGCTAGAACACCAATCAATGAATATGGGTGTTGTGAGAGAAATTGACATAGATGAAGTAAGGAAGGCTGTGAAAAGTATGAAGAATGGGAAAGCTGTTGGACCAGATGGAATACCAGGAGAGGTATGGAAGTTGTTGAGTGAGGATGGATATAGGTGGCTGACTTTATTCTTCAATAAATTGTTGCAGGAAGAAAGTGTCCCCGACGAATGGTGTGACAGTATGCTGGTGCCCATTTATAAAAATAAGGGGGATGTACAAGAATGCAACAATTATAGAGGAATAAAGCTCATGTCACATAGTATGAAAGTGTGGGAGAAAGTAATAGAGAGAAGAATGAGAGACGAGAGTGATATAACACAAAACCAATTCGGTTTTATGCCGGGCCGAGGTACAACAGACGCCATATTCGCACTTCGCCAGCTGAGTGAAAAATACAGACATGCGCAAAAAAACCTGCATATGGTGTTTGTTGACCTCGAGAAGGCTTATGATCGAGTCCCACGCGAAGTTTTGTGGTGGGCCTTGAAAGAGAAAGGTGTGCCTGGGAAGTATGTAGGGCTGATTCGGTCTATGTATGACAAATGTTGTACACGTGTCCGGTCGGCTGCTGGCACCACCGACAAGTTCAGTGTCGCGGTGGGCTTACACCAGGGCTCGGCTTTAAGCCCCTACCTCTTCCTGCTTGTCATGGATGCTCTGACTTCGGACATCCAGGAGGAGGCACCATGGTGTATGATCTTTGCTGACGATATTGTTCTTGTCGGTGAAGATGGGCTCGAGGTTCAGAGCAGACTAGAGCAGTGGCGGCAAAAATTGGAGAATGTTGGCTTGAGGATCAGTCGGTCTAAAACAGAGCACCTGTTTTGCGATTTCGGCGGTCTCTCCAATTTTACGCCCATAGAGCTCGATGGCGTAACGCTGCCGGTCTGTTCCGATTTCAGATACCTCGGGTCACTCATACAGTGTAATGGCGATATTGACCGTGACATTAAAAACCGAATTAGCGCAGGATGGATGAAATGGCGACAGGTCTCGGGAACAATATGCGACGCCCGAATGCCCCTTAGACTGAAGGGAAAAATCTACAAGACCATTGTGAGACCTGTCGTCATGTATGGATCGGAATGTTGGGCCGCAAAGGTGACGGATGAAAAGAGATTACATGTTACAGAGATGAGAATGTTGAGATGGATGAGCGGAGTAACCAGAATGGATCGTATTAGAAATGAGTATATAAGAGGAAGCCTGAAAGTAGCACCCATAGTCGATAAGTTGAAAGCTCATCGTCTACGTTGGTATGGTCATGTTATGCGGAGGGAAGAGAGTCATTTAACAAGAAGGGTATTAGTTATGAATGTGGAGGGATGCAAGAGAAGGGGTAGGCCAAGGAAAAGGTGGATGGACTGCGTGAAAGATGATATGGAGAGGAAGGATGTGAGTGCCGAGATGACGAGCGATAGAGAGGTATGGAAGAAAAAAACATGCTGCGCCGACCCCAACTAAATGGGATAAGGGCAAGCCAATGATGATATTTGAACCAATGTCATTTAGTTTTTATCTTTATAGACCATACTTATGTTTTTCAGATGTTGTGAATGGTTGTGTTAGTTCAGATGTAGTGGTAGTTCTGAAATAGTTGACGATGACGACATTTAGAAGTTCGCGGGTCAGGTTTATTTAATAAGACCCTCAAAAACAAGAGGCCGGTTTTGACTCAAGTTAAAGCCTACGCTCAGCAGTGCTTGGCCGATTACTCACGACTAAGCACTACCTACATACATACAGCTCAAGCGATAAAGTTTATCTTATCTTATATCTTTAAACGAGCAATTCTTGTATATTTATTTATTTACTTCGGGGATCTCGGAAACGGCTCTAACGATTTTGATGAAATTTGGTATGTGGGGGTATTCGGGGACGAGCAATCGATTTAACTAGGTCCCATTCCCGGGAAAACGCCGAGCAAAGTTCGGTCGCCCAGATATTTTAACTGGAAGGGATCCCTTAAAGGGATAAGTTCGCCTTTGTACATACTATTTCCTTTTGTATTTTTCATAATTGTTTTATGTACAATAAAGAGTTTTACTTTTACTACTACTATTTTGTAATTGGTGTCAGCAAAATGTCCAATTAAAAACGAATAGATCAATATGTAAAGTGACATTGTCAATTTTTTCATATCTAATCTACAAACTTCAGAATGGCAAAGCATCATTTTGCAGCCAAGTTAGCTAACCTAAGCTAACCATTATGTTTTTGGTGCCTATTTATGCAACCGCAAATGACCTGCAGTAGGTCATGACGCAGTTTGTCAACACGCCGACACGTGTGATCCATTTGTCAGCGTCACGCGTCACGGGACTGATGTGTCACTGATCGCCTAATGATACGCGACATTTGATTATGGGCTTAGCTTGGTCGTGCTTGATGTGGCTTGATGATACCGATTGAGTAGAAAATTAACATAATTAGATAATGCTTCGATTTTTACATTAACACTTTAATAAGTTTATAGTACTTTCATAATACGCCTTAACTTGAGTCGAAACAATTCGACACTTAACTAATAAAGGTTGTCGCACACATAAAGGCTCGGTACCCGACCGGCGTCGCCCCAGCTCGCGCCGGTCAGTATTCTTTGTTAGAAACTACATACTGCAACGCTCCACTCCGTAACGCTCGGGACCACCTAACGGCGGATGGCCAGCTCGCCGTCGCAGGGTGAACGCCGCGCTTGCAGCTCGCTGCCGAAGAGATGAGCGCGTGTGGTCACCGCGCTTAACGGCGCCCGGGCGAAACGGCCTACTCGTACAATACAAACGTAAAAAAAGACGTCAATCAGTGGACACCTCGCGGCAAACGCGGCGACGTCGCTCGGCCACCTTGGCACTGCTGAGGCGATACTGTTCCATGCCTTGCGATGGGTTGAAGCCTGGTTGACGGCGATCCAGTCAGCTGGGGCGGTGCCGGTCTGGTGCCGAGCCTTTATGTGTGCGACAACCTGAATTGCTCAGAAGCAAATGTCACTTGAGTGTTGAACTTATTCTCATGACTTCCGCATGTATGAAATAGTATAATAGTTTATATTAAAGGCAAACTGTTAATAATGTGTTGCAGAAAATGTACCTATTAGATTAAGTGTGTTTTGTACTCTGTTTGGTAAAAAAGGGTAGGAAATGAAAGTTTATAATAAGCACATGGTTAACTGGTAAAAAATGCTTTAAGATTAATAATGTATGTTAAACAAACTTATTAGGCACAGGTACTTACACTACGGCCTAGAAAAGTTTGGTACGTTACAAATTTACAGAAATACATTTTCAGACCTATATTTTTTGCGACATAATACTAACAAGACTTGACATTTTCACTTCTTAAATTAACTATTTTACTGTCTTTACTTCTGACCATTTTGCTTGTCTCCGACTTATACGCCATTTTAGGGTAAGGTGAAGATACATCAAAAAGTCATCATGTTCTATTAATGTAGAAATCGATTTTCTGCTAACTCATACATAAATAATGCTGATCTGTCTAAATCCTATGTACCTACGCCCCTATAGGTTTACACAATGCAGTTTACATTACCTGCATGCTTAGGTACAATAGGTACTACCGTCATCAATGTAGAAGAACCTAATTTAAGTTGAGACATAAAACCCACCCCAGTAAAGAATTCATGACTAACCTTGAAGACTCGATAAAAATTTACTTTAATGAGGTCACGTAGACGGCCCGAGTGTTCTTTCTTAGATAAATTGTAATAAAATTTGCAAGAATGTAATTTAATGGAAGTTGTTAAGTAAAGCTTGAATTAAATTTCCATGGCTGTCTGGGGCTTATCCGATTTGAAAAATATTACAATTAATGATGGAAAACGGGCATAAAGACTTTTGACTACAGGTTACCCGCAAAGATTGCATAGACTAATCTGGGGATAAATTAAATCTTACTGTGGTAAAATTGACAAAAACCTACGCGGTTAGCCCGAATAACCCGACAGATTTTCTAAAATAAAAATGTAATGAAAATTTTTCGGACATTAGGTATGTATGTACATAAGTATAATTATATGAGAATTTTTCATCACACGTCAAGGACTGTACTGTAAATTGAAGGTCAGACCTAAGGGCAGACGTGAATCGTATTAAACTAAGTGTATATTGATAAGGCCTAAGTCAACATTAAATACCCAGTAAATAATTAGCATAGCAAGACTAGACTAGAGGTCTGTTTTTGTTAGCATCCGATACCAATCACATTAAAATGATTATGTCGCTATCGCTAGCGCACGCGCCGAGACAACTTATCAAAGAGAGCAAGCGAAATATTTAATTGCGATTGGAACGTGAAAAAGATGTCTGAATAGAGACTTTGCCCGTCTTGTTTTCTATAGTTTCTAGATTCAAAGCTAATTACTGTATTACGTAGTGCTCGGCGATTTATCAATATTAGCCACGGATTTGTTTGAAAAGCCAGAAAATTCATTTGCAACTTTTTGAAAGAGTTTATTTATGATTAATTTACTGTCGAATATTTTGAAAGATATTGGAGGGTGTAGTTGGGCGTTTATTTAAATTAATAACCAAATATATCTTCTTCGTCTGGCCTTATCCCATTTCTATTTGGGGTCGGCTCTCAATCGTCTCCAGTTATATATGTTCTGGATCGTCGATGGGTCTATTCCTTTATTTTTTAAGTCCTTATTAACTACCGACATCCATGTAAGTCGGGGTCGTCCACGCTTTTTCGGTCCTGTCGTACGCTCTAGTACTTTTCGAGTCATATGGTCTTCCGGCCTTCTCATGAGATGACCATACCATCGGAGTCGTGTCTCCATTAATTTGTCCTGTATGGGGCTTATTTTGAATGTGCCCCTGATGTAGCGATTTGGCACTTTATCCAGCAGTGTGACTCCGCCGGACCACCGTCCACCAGCATTCGCATTTCAGCGACGTGAAGTTGGTTGGATTGTTGCTTTGTGAGAGGCCAGCACACATTTAACATTGCCGGTCTCACGGCGGTTTTATACACTTTGCCCTTTATGCGAATGGGCATCCTAGGGTCGCAGAGTACTCCTGTGAGACCTCCATTTTATAACCAATATGTATTTTTTGTAAAGGTATATTATGTACGCAAACGTTAGACTACAACTGTATTCAACAATGTAGGACACATGCTCGTCCTAAGCCAATAAAGAGTGTATGATGATAAGTTTCGCATTCGAAAATAATTTTAATTTATTTCGCACACTCTGTCACAAATAACATTAGCTGAGCACGAACTGAAAACGAATTTATACCTTTATCTATCTGCCTCTTTGTTCCACTTGCAAATTCGAGAAACAGAGAACACAAAAATCTATATATTCGTTTTAGCAAAATCCCTGGTTGCAAAAGCATTACGTTATCTTCCTACAAAAACTTATTAAACTATAACCGGTGTACGCGAAATTACTATCGGAGATTTAAGTTGTACAGCACAAAATATTAATATTTGCATACTCGGAAACTTGTTCAGGAGCTTATCTTATACACGTTTCGCAGAAAACGTAACGTGGCTGAATGAAATCCATTTTCTGAGATAAGCAGAGGCCTCTATTCTCAAACCTGATAATGCGTATACAGTTTCGACATGTTTTCTTGCGGAACTACACATTGTACAGTGGGCCAACGAAAATGTTGAGCACTTTAGTTCTTTATCAAATTAAAGAGATATTTCTTAGATTTCGATGTGACAAGGTTCTAAGTATGCTCAACATTTTCATGGGCTGACTGTACATAACTACTATTTTCCCTCGTTTTATTCTTTGTTTTTGTGTTGTTTTATGTAGATACTCAGATTTTTTAATCTTAAGTAGGTTAAGTATATTATCATTGTAATAAGCATCTTTTTGGAAGAAAATGGTTGACTGTCGAGTTTCTTTCGGCGTTTCTTCTTGGCAGTGGTCTTTGAGAAACGCTAGGAGTTTTTGACTTGTAAGAGTGCCATTGCGGCCTACTTACGGAATAAAGTTTTTATTCATCTTTTATGATGATCTCTCGCTTGCGACATATCACTGATAATCAGTCGTAACTGAAATGAAATTATTACTTGAAAAATAGAGGCCCACATTTCTATTCCATAAATTGAAAACGGCAGATATTGCGTATTTCACTTATATAAATCTCATAATACTTATGAGTACCTACGTATTACGTGTACGTACACGTCCATACCTTGTGCGCATTGTGCAATGTGCTGTGATGCCTTGCCTTGCCTGTATACGTACTTACCTACAGCGCTAAAGCTAATCGGAGTAGTTTGCTCAGTAGTGAGCATTATTTGTCCAAGTGTATGAACGTTGAACGCTTATCTGCAAACACGACGGGGAACGGTCAAGTGTACATCCTCTATGAGCGTGGAGTGTTTGGTTTATTCTAAGCTTTAATTAACTTCGTTAGTTAGTGGGGTAATGATATATGTAGACATCAGTGGCGGAGCGTCCATACAACTCGATTCCCACCGGCTTGCCTAATTTTCAGCCACACCAGTTCTTTTAACAGTATGGCTCATGAAGAATAAGAAAGGCAAACTATTTCCAGCTTCCCTAAGAATATTTTTGACGCGCCGCCACTGGTAGACATAGAATAAAGAATCATGCGTATGGAACAAATACTAGTGAATTACTCGTATACTGCCTATCATCATCATCATATCAGCCGAAAGACATCCACTGCTGGACATAAGCAAGAGTGATTAGGTATCTTCTGGATGAGCTCGCTTCACCGTCGGCCTTATCTTTGCCCCCTGGCTAATAGGAGCTGGCCGAGAGCAATTCCATTACTAATTTTAAAAAATAGGCCTCCCCGAAAGAGTACCACAATGACCGATCCTGCGCCACCCGCATTCAGCGGAGTGCCGCCACCTTTACCAGGTCATCAGTTCACCTTGTGGTACGTAGCCACCACTCGAGAACCTTTTTGCCCCAACGTCCATCGACAATGTGAGCCGCCCACTGCCACTTAAGTTTAGCGACTCGAAGGGTTATATCGGTAACTTTGAATGACTGCTTATGAGACTGCCTATGTATATACGACATTTTGTCACATTCCTAATAATGATAATGAGTCAAAATACTGAAACTTGTTGTATATTCAGGTTATTTAATCTCGTGATTTTATGCAACATGGAAACAATAAATAAAGTACTAATTTAGTTATTATACTCAATAAACCGTATAGGTACAGTCAAGGGCACCAATATGTATACACTTTTTCACCTTACTCCATTGAAATAAGGCCAAAAATGAATACATGTCTATGCCCTTGACTGTACAGAGATAATTGAGAGTAAAGATCGAAACCGGGACTTACCGATATTAAATTTAATATCAATATCACGCCCCGCGGAACCCTCGCTAGGACTAATTACTGGCGGATAAATTCTTAATTAACTGGTTAATTTTAATTTGAGTTACTCATGATCAGTACTTGGAATGTAGAAAATTTTAATTTATTTTTAGGGTTCCGTACCCAAAGGGTAAAACGGGACCCTATTACAAAGAATCCGCTGTCCGTCCGTCTGTCACCAGGCTGTATCTCATGAACCGTGATAGTTAAACTGTTGAAATTTTCACTATAACAACAAATATATACTAAAAACCGGCCAAGGGCCAAAAAAATGGCCGCCTTGGTGCTAAAAGTTATTTTTAATGTCGCACGAGTGCTCTTCTGTATTACCTTAAAAATAATGTTAAAATAAAAACAATACGTATTTTTGGTAACAGAATTTGTACTGCACCCTGGGTAAAATAATGTTTGAAAATACATTTTTTTACCAGTTGTTTGTCCTAGCCCGCCTGCAAACCTTGTTTAATACGCAACGCAAACACGACAATATTGTCTTAGGCCTCATAAATAATAACGCAATAATTAGACTAAGCTACCGTTGGACTGGAATCAAAAGAATACGGCTGTACTCGTAAATAAACAAATGTTTCATAAAGCCTGGTAAAGGTTTACGTAAAAATATATTTGTTGTAATGTGTAGCTATAGGCCGATTCACGAAAACTGGCACGGAATGTCTATGCAACTAATGACAGCTTCATATATTTTCCGCTCCAGCTTTCGTGAATTAACCTAGAAATATTGTAATTTGCTTTTGGCGTCAGTCCGTCACGAAACCTACAATTTAAATATTCATTCAGTATTCAAAATCCCTCATACATTAAGATAATTTGTACAAAGAACTCATAAGGCCTCTTAATATTTCGGAAATGACATTCAAGTGACAAACGACTCCCATGAATCTATCGAAATAAAGTTTACCGTACTTATTGTACACTCAAGACCGAAGGATGGGAATAATTTGTTAAACATGTTCCCGTTTTTGCCTCCCCAATGTATAATGGATAGGTGTTCCCACCTGCATTCCCATCCCCAACTTTACGCAATTAATTGTCACCACGTAACGATTCATTAAAGTTTAATGAGAGTAACGAAACACTCCATTAATGGCCGGAATTCATTGGAAGCCGTCTTACTGTCCCGCGGAGGGCGTCGGCCCGTGTATCGCTGTAAATTGCCTTCAATAAAATTAGAGCATCTTCGTTTGATTTGTACTGGAAGAGCTTAACGTAAAATTTTTATTTAAAGTTATATATTTTATCTACATCCATATAGTAAATCCTCTTTAATGTGCTAAAAATTGTAGGTAAGAACCAGCTTTACACTAGTGGATCTGTGAGCTGTAGACCTCGTGAGTGTTTTTTTTTAATTTCCAAAACTATGTTCGATATCGAACCTGTACCCGTACTATGAGTTTCTATCGAAAACTCTTACCGTACTCGCTAGCGACTGCGTAAACGATTTAGTATGCCGAATCTTAATTCTATTGAGTAACCGCCAAAGGATGTACTTTGGTCCATACTAATATGTAATGCAAACATTGCAAACTCATGCTAAGGGCTCACAAAATTTCACGAGAATCGGTTGAGAAACGCTGTAGAGGAGCACAAACCATGGAAAAAAAAAAATTGACAAAAATTTACTCGACAAAAAAATTCTATGTAGTCATAGAACCTGCTCACAAAATTTCACTGGAATCGATTGAGAAATGCGACCTGTAGAGGATAACCGTCAAATCTAAAATCGAATTCAAATACGCTCGAATTTTTCGTTCAATACCTCAAGACGTTGTGCACTTTGCCGACTCGTAAAATAATTATAATTATACTGTCCGTAATAATCAGATCTTTTGCTAGTATTTTATCTCGCCTCCTCACTCAAGTCTCTTCTAGTAACACGCAAAATAATAGCCTACGCTGAATAAGCAAAAGGGAAATAAGGCAAGGGGGGGTCAATGGAATTAATGTTTACGTTTAATTGTGCCTCGAATTGGGACAGACCCTTGCGATGCGACGCGAGTTACAATGAAAAATAATATAGGTAAGCATTATTTAAGGGATAACTTGCTGGGATTAATTTAGAAAGGGACAGAGGGAAGTTAAAACAAAGTTATAATTACATCCAATGATAATAATGACTTTACTTTTTGTCCCTCGTCGTAAAAAATAAGCGTTGGTAAATTTATACATTAAGTTATGAATTATTGTCTGACCTAACTGAACCTAAAATATTGGTTTTAGAAGACCTAAATGTAAAATAATCATCATATTTTAAGAACTTTTTGCATTATTAAGCCAGCGAAATATGCACGCCACTGAAAATACCTACATAATGCTAAAGAAAAATAAATTGCCAAGGAAAGGTGGATATTGCCAAAGCGCTTGTAAGATTTATGTTCCATTTCTTTTATATCTTATTACTGAGAAATAACCCCATAAGGTGATATCTCTATCGCCTACTTTGAACACGTAATCTATGTGATTTGTAGAATAGCTATCACAATCAATTTGTCTTTAAATACTAATTGTACTTTAAATACAAGTACAAATTACGGTAATTACTTCGTTTCAAAGACTCTCAGTCCAATTACAATTGAACTAAAATATGGACTACCACAATGGTTTCGAATCTCAAAAACAATTCCATTTGTATTTCTACGCCACGGTAATTATTAAATGTATAAGTTTCAAAACTCAGGAATACCCAGAAAGCTAAACAACGATAAGTAACTTTAACTTGAAAATCTGAATATAAATGCTAATGCTTAATTCCGTCTGATCCATACTTTCAATTCCGCAGCTTCTTTGGAGAGATTATTATAATTTCATCCGAATCCTTTCAGGGAAAGTTACGGTCTCACCACTTGCATGAATAAATATTTAAGTACGATTGAAGTTTAATATCTTTCTTAAGGAAGTAGCGAATTTAACCGTTTCTGGTTCTTAATTTTATTTCTTTTTTCATTAAGGCAAAATGGCATGAATTTAGCTTTTGATGATCATAGCGACCGTCGCTATTATTCACTACTTCTTAATTAACTCGATTGCAATTCGGGAAAAAAGCTTTTCGTAAATACTCCGCCATGTCATTCCTTCTTTCAATAACTTTATTCGTGTTATAAGTCCACTTTAAAAGTATTGTCATTAAAAAAGAAGCGATGGCAAGATGTTAATTATTTGACAAAACGTCGGATCGCAAAATAATGAGCACTAATTGTTGGATTTAAAAAATGCAGTCTTGGAGGAATTTAGGTAGGTACCAAGTTTTTTAGTGCTTCCAAGTCCTTAAAGTATCAAAACATTAGAATTACGAAATCTGTTTTAGATACTTACGCTAACTTCAATAGCAACAGCCAATACAAATCCTGAAAATAGCATGTCTTTATAAAAATAAACCTTTTATCCTTTCCAGCCCGTAAGTATTCACCTCCGCTTGACAAATAGTTCCCTCGCTGAGACAAGGCAGCGATAACGTTTTAAAAGACGCAGAGTAATACTCCGTATGTGATCGAGAAATGTATGAGAAAAAAATAAATGAACCGAGTGTCACCTAAAGGAGATTCGAAAAGCTCGTTATTCTGATAAATTACTTCGCTCAGTCGTTCGCTTTGCTATTTTCTGCCCCTCTCGCTTTGTGGAGCTAAATTGATATATCTTTTTTTTTTTCAAAATTGAACTCTATTTTCAGGTCATTTCATGAATAGAAAGAAAAATTTCCTGCAAATAAATTATTTTACGAGATTTGAAATTAGTAAAAGATTTACTTACCTATATCACAGAATAATTATAAATCTTAGTTAACGTAAATAACAGACTTCTTTTCAGATTCTATTGAACAAAAGTACTCTAAGAACCAAACCGATGTTTGACAGCTAAAAACCACCAAATCATCTCGCTCTACCGCATAGCATGTGCTCTGTTGTCTAGTTATGGTAGCCTGGTTTGCGCGTCAACTCCGTCGCCTAGTAACCGACTAACGTCATTACATAACCCACCCTAGTTGAACGATGCTGTCTCTGTCCGGTAGTGTCACCCGTGTTTGGGTGAATTAGCACCCCTGTGAAAACTGAATTTAGCTTGAGTGACAAGAATAAGCCTGCCCGTACCACTACTAAAGCACAAATATCCCCAGAATATGTAACAATGTACTCATCTATCAGAGGTAAAGGATATGGGCATGAATGGCAGGATGATAAGTTAATTAACTTTTACTAGGTAAAAGGTAGGTGGGTAGGTAGGTAGGCCGTATTGTGATAAAACGATACCATATAACTCTCACGAATTTCCTGGTAGCAGTAAATAGTGTTTTTAATTACTTAATAAAATTGTGTTCGAGAAAAAATATTTTTACACAATGTAAATTACAGTCAACCAATTTGATTTCTGGGCCACATCGGACTTTGTCACAGTGAAAACCAATATGAAAGCCGGTAGAATGTCAATGTGATAAGGTACCAAGTGACGCAGAAATCAAAATGGTTGACCGAACATTAAGAATGCTGTCACTGCATGCCGATATTTCGGGCAAGTCCCAAGCATAATGGGTGCCTACATGATTAAAGGTAGGTTCATCTCCCAAGGAGCCGTGCATTGAAGTAAATATGACTGCTCGTTAAAATTGTTAAAATACCGTGAAATATCCGCCGTCGGACTCGCAAGGGACGCGCTCTGGATTCTCTAACGAGAGTTGAGGTTTATCAGTCTCTTATATTTTTAATACTTATCTAAAGGGACATGTTGCGGCCGGGCAGGTCTGAAGTGGAACTGAACTAATTTGGAACTCTTAGTACGGGGTAGTTTTGGCGCAAAGGAAATACTTCAGGAAAGTGGCTTCTTTTTCTTTTTTATTGATCTTTCGAGTACTCTATTTAATTTAAGGAGTGAATTTCATGGGTTTGTTTTTCTCCTTTTGACTAATACTTCATAAGGCTGTCACTTCTGTTTTCATGGCGTGCAAATGTTTATCAAATAAAATAAAGTAACATACCTACCAGATAAAATTAAAAATGTATAATAATTTCAAACCTTGTTATAATAATATCTGACGTGATAATTGTTATAATATGTATCTGATGTATTACTTAATCTCTTTTATGTCACACCTGGCCATAAAGCGGCAATTACCGCACGCTCCGCGCGCGGGAAATCCCACTTCCTGGCCAGGGGGTGACATAAAATTTTGTACTTAACACGGGCGGTAATAAAGAAAGCCTCAGATCGCATATTTATCGCCCTTGCCTTCGGCTCGGGCGTCAAATACCTGCGAACTGAGACATTCTTTGTTTTACCGCCCTTGTTAAGTAATGTACTATTAATGTTTAGAACCAATTGTAACTTTTACTCGTTTTTGATTAATTATGATATCTATTTTTATCAAATTTAAGGAAACAGTGCGACACTATCAACTCTAAAAATAAATCTTACAAAATTACAATAAAAATTCAAAAGGTACATATAAAAGATAATGGAAAACTTAACAACCCGCTGTGTTCGAGATCTCTGCATAAACTATTCAAGGTTCATTGTTAAACCAATTCGGTAGCAACACGAAGGGTCTCTCATGACAGCCTCCGACAAAGGATGAAAGAAGGTACCAAGCAAAGTACATACGTGGCTGGAATACACACGTCCGCACGTTTTACAATTTGTTACATCGCTTAAATTGTAATAAAGCTCCAGAGTAACACCTACATTTGACTGAAATTTCCGTATAACCTTCAATTTAACATATTCAACATACGACTCTTCGTCTCAATCTTAAGGTCTAAATTATAATGGCCCGTTATGGTTGCTTATAACCTTTTGTTTTAATCTAGTTTCATGTGAGACTTACAGAAAGAGGTGTACAGCGAATCCCGGATGGATACTGTTCGTATTCTATTTACTTTTACAGATGCCCTCATTATTCCTTAAGCATTTCTTACGACGGCAAAGTACTACGAGATATAGACAAATTTGCGAAAGACCTTTGAAAGAAGGTAAGTCCTGGTTTAATTTATATCTTCAAGCTTTTATTCGTTGTGACAATTTAACAAAACACTGTCGATGTTAACATAGAAACTTACTAAAAAGAGTCGATGAGTTTTTCAAGACAATGGAGGGTCATAGTGTTTTGTATTATTTTAATCATGTTTTACCACAATGTTATTTGTTTTATACAAATAACATGCTGCATTTTATGAGCGCTTACCCGCTACTCTCAAAAACGAAATCTCTGACAATAAATTTAGGCACCGACTTAAGAAATGTTTATCCTCGAAACCGTTATATTCCGTAAAGGAATATAACGAGGAACTATTTAATAAAAGGATATTTTTAAATTGTTATTAACATGTTTTAATATTATTAATTTGGACACTTACGATTATATTTTATATTTTTGACATTGCATCTATTGACATTCTGATAATAATTAGTCTTGTAAATTCTTTTATTTATTATTTAAAATTGATATTTGACATCATCTAGGATATATCCTAGTCATGTATACCTACATTTAGAAACATTTTTATTTGTTAAATTGTATTATTTCATGTTCTGACATTTTTTTAATTATCATTATTATTGTTTTGAATTCAAATTGTATACCTGTAGATGATCCTTTAATGAATCCATTTTATTTTATTTTTATGTAAAATAATAATGTTATTTTCTAAAGGAAATAAATGAATCTATCTATCTATAAGCTAATATAAAAGAAATGCTCTTATTAGATTTAAAACGATACAAGTTATATGTATAACACTGAATATTCCTATTAAATTGAAATTTGTTTTCTGTCCGCTCCGCTATAAAGTTTAGTCTAACAAAACTTGCTCTGTGGGTACGTATGTGGTGTTGTGTTCCTGGTAGTGAGTGGTGACTAAGGTCACCAGAGCACGACATGCGTTATATTAAATGTCCAAATTAATGATAAACAGTTTCTGCACGCCACTCTTCCAATTAGATTCGGAGGTTTAGGTATTCGAAAAATCTCCAGTGTTGCCTTAACCGCGTTTCTCTCCTCAGTACATAGCACGCTACCTCTTGTTGGCAAAATCCTCACACCATCACTACGTGATTTTGAGGTAGTGTGTCTATCTGAGGCAGAAGACACATGGAAGATGGCCTGCCCTGGAGTCAACTTGCCCATAAACAAAAATATTCAAAGAATCTGGGACCAACCTCTCTGCAAGCAAGTGCATACCCATTTGTTGGACTCCTGCTCCACCAGCCAGGAAAAAGCACGGTTACTGTCTGTGTCGGAAAGGGAGTCTGGCTCATGGCTACATGCTTTTCCTTCTTCCAATTATGGCACCCTTCTGGACAATAATACACTGAGGTTGTCTATCGGCCTGCGTTTGGGTGCAGACATCGTCGCACCCCACCGCTGTCCCTGTGGAGCTCTGGTGGATAGCCTCGGTCACCACGGGCTGTCTTGTACCAAGAGCGCCGGTCGTCTGCCTCGCCACGCCTCTCTCAATGATATCATCCGTCGGGCCTTTGTCAGCGCCAACGTGCCAGCCGTATTAGAACCGCCCGGCCTGGCTCGTGACGATGGCAAGAGGCCCGACGGTATGACCCTTGTGCCCTGGAGACTGGGACGGCCCCTTATCTGGGACGCTACTTGTGTCGACACCCTGGCGCCGTCCCACCTAGGCGCAACATCATTGAGAGCAGGCGGGGCAGCCGCAGCGGCCGAGGCGGCGAAATGCCGCAAATACATCGGCCTGACAGACCGACATGTATTTGCGGCATTTGCCGTAGAAACACTGGGTCCGTGGAGCGCCGGTGCCCACCGCCTTTTTGGGCAACTATCCCAAAGGCTGGCCGAGGTGGCAGGGGACCATAGGGCTGGCTCGTTCCTTGGCCAGCGGATCGGCATAGCCATCCAAAGGGGGAACGCAGCCAGCCTTATGGGAACCCTTCCACAGGGCTCCGATCTCGGGGACCTTTTTTAATTTAGTTATAATATTATTTTAGTTCCTATGTTGATATATTTTGTGTTGTGCTGAATAAAAATATACAGACACCAGGCCCCTGTACTCCGAACATCGAAATCCGAACTTCGTATAGTGCCTCCCTTTCACTCTTATGGCGTATAACACGAGAGTAAAGGGGATGGCACTATACGAATTTCGAATTTCGATGTTCGGAGTAGACCCCCTGTGTTTCTCTCTAGTTGTCAACACAATGAATCCCCAGACCACTAAAGAGTCGGCAATTCACTTGTGATTTTTTGGACTCACATGCGTCTAGATATCTAGAAGATACGATCCCTGCTTACCATCCCAGAGGCCATGTCCTTGTTGGTGACGTCACAGTATTAAAAAAAAGTTTGTTTAAATAATCAGAAATCAGAAATTTTATTTGTTTAATATAGGTACAATTAAGATGGCATGTGCAACAAGTTTGTTCTCTATGTTTTACCCACTAGCATAGGTGTACAAATGTATGATGCTTGACATGCAGCATGCGATTTAATAAGTTCTCGTTAAGCTAAAATAATAACAATATAAAAACAAGTCAATAACAATCCTATCCGCATTTCCCTTGTTCTCGAAATGTCTTAATAATTCCAAGTCAAGTTCGAAATAACAGTTATGACGCTTTATAAAGCGACCCCCGATCGTAAATTAATAATTATTATTTTACCCCAACTCTCAGATATAAAACGATACAAAATAGCAAAATTAAAATTGAAATACAAAATAAAGGGTCACGCCAGTTTTACGCCAAACTGCTTCATTAAAGGAACCACTTCCATTAGCAACATAGTCATCGCAATTACAGATATACAACGATAAATGCACAGAATACTACATGCAGAAAGAACAATTTAAACTGTTACTCCTAAGCCCGCTAGACACAATCAGTAGATAATGACACTACTTCGCTATCCATAGGATAAAAGTAAGCTCGCCTTTGTACATTCATATATTGTGACATGTAACATATATATGTATTAAACCTGTTATTGTACAATAAAGTGCTAACATACATACATACAAAAGTAGATATAGCAGTTTTAAAATGTGTATTACATAACAGTGAAACCAACCACCAATCCACCATATTTAGAATGAACCCCCTCTTCCTAGTTGAAATCATTTTATATGTAAGTATGCACCCATATGCCTACGAGTCATATGTCAGATGCGAGCGGAAACTCACTGGGCTGGTCCAAATTAGTACAGCGAGAGAAAAAAATGTAGTCTATACTTTATACCATATTTGTGTACCTTTAAATACTTTAACAGGCCTTTCAAGTTTTAAAATGTTTGGTGAGTCAAATTATGAGAAAAATCTTGATTAAATTAAATTAAAGTTACGTTTACGTTTTTGTGTGTATTCTAATAGGCCAAAAACCTTTTTGTAACTTGAAATTTGTTAAGTGTGGAGTGATGTTTGAAACGATATATTTCTTAATACCTACACAAGAGAAAATGTCAAGATAATTTCCATTTCGTTCAAATAATACCCTAGATAGATGAGCATTTTTAACTGTTAAGAGCCCTAAATGAAATAAAAAATTATAGACCCGCCGATCTCTTTAAATACTCACAAGCTGTAATATAGTGGACTCTCTGATATTGCATGTCTGTTAGCCAGTCCTTGGCATCTAAGGAAATAAACGCTCAACGTAACGGCGTCTGCGTTTAATAGTCCGAGACTGGGTGCTTTTAATTACGTATCCATCACTATGTCTATCGGCTCGGCGAAGTGAACGCTCTGTTCATACATTGTAATCTGTGTAATAAATTAGTTGTGATTGTAGGTATCCTTTGATTTAGTTGGGTATTATTATGTTACCTAGGTTTAGGTTATCTCATGACTCATTGATTGTGGTAAATTGTGTATATATCGGCAATAAAACCAATGGATTTATTCATAAATTAAATTACCGTACGTCCACTAATACACAATAATAAAATAAATTCTGTACACTCAATTTGTTCTAAATACTTATGTTAATGAGGCAAGTGACTTCGCATCGCATGTGTTATTGAGCACCCGTCAAATGCCAAATAATTTATATCAACGCCATCTATGATACAGAATTGTTTAACAGGTCCGTTTTTTTAACGATAACACGATCACGACGCCACCTACCGGATGTACCAAGACAAATAAGTATACACATAAAATTTCATCCAAATCGGTCCTGCCGTTTAGGAGAAGTTAGGTTAGGGTTATCACATAATTACGTGGGTATTGGATTATTTAATAGTAGTTTATGCAACTGGAACATTATGAGGGGCGTTAAAACACGAGTTTCATTATAAGGTCACACGATTTAATGCCTAATTATGTACAGTTGCATACACTACTTTATTCTACATCTATATATTAAATCCTCTTTCATATGTTTCGTGTGGGCCCGTCTCGCTGGCGTGCACCATGTTTGCCTCGACAGGCCGGCCCGCGCGCCGCCGCCAGCCCGCAGCTGTGTCCTTAAGGTTGTACGTGATCTCGTAAGAGTATTATATTTGGTGTTCTTATAGGGGTCGCGCGCAACCGCGAGAAGCTTCCTGCACATTATATTATAAAGCGGGGTCTTATCTACGGTTTTTGAACTTATTAAAGAGGATTTACTATGGATAAGGATGTAGATAAAGATATAAATATTATTAATTAGGTAGGTAGGTACTAGATTATTAAGTTACAAGTTACGTTACTTGCAGAACTTAAAAACCTTTGTAGCTAAACTTAGCAAACTAGTGCGGTTTACTATCCTAGTCTCAGCTGTACAATAAAGGCCAGAACTGGCAAACTATCCCGTCGGGCCGTGGATTGATGACCCCCGCGCCCCCAGGTGATCCGGGATAAATTGCTACAAAAACATTCTCACTACGTGCGCTTTTTGCTTTATGACTGGCTGTTTCGGCCGTATTATCAAAAGGCGAGGGCTGTTTCCAATACGACCTTGCGCGTTAGTTCTAATGATTTTAATGTGGTTATAAAACTGTAACTGTGCGCGTCTTGCCAAGTGGTAAGGCGCGCAATCTTGAGGTCAGGTCGAACCTCGGCTCGGTTTAAAAAAAAAGTAACTTTAAAAGTAGCTTTTCAGTGAAGGAATAAACGTGGGGGTTTAATAGGCCAAAAATCGGGGGTGCCAAAGTGCCAAAGCGGACCCTAGGCTCCTTTAGTTTAGGATGAAATTAAAATAGCAAAAATCCATTAATGGTAGTGGTTTATGTTCAGCAGCACGGGACACGTTCTTAATGTCGTAAAGCTTATAAAGTACAACATTTGCTAAACGCAGTAGCACAGAAAGTCCCTTCACAAATCATATTATAATCAATTCTATAGATTCGTCAAATCGTATAAGTTGGTCATGGTCAACATTTTTTTTTAAATTCAGAGTTTTAAATCGTGTTATACGGTCGAAAAGAGAAGGACCCCAAGGGCGGAAGACTTGGTTATCTCGACTAGGGTGAGTATTGATTGGCTGGGAGATGCCGCGTTCGCGAGACTTTGCAAGATATTGAGCATAAAACTTAAAATTCTGAGGGATCAGCCTTGCGTAATGCGATTATGCCTATGGACCGATGTTATAAAATTCTTGTTTGTCACTTGTTGCCATGACTTGTTCTCCTACATTTATAGGATCTAGATTCACGAAGCATGTGGTGCTCTTACAATGACCAGCCCTTTTTGGTTTTAGATATGGTTTAAGTACTGTTAGCAGTGGAACCATTTATTGTGCGTGGTCCTATACGCACTTGGTCAGTTTTTATTATATATTTTAGCAATAAAGTTCTGGTTAACAATATTCAAAACCACTGTTACTCTAAAGTTGAGTTCGTATGGCAGACACACGCTGAATACAGTAAATAAGTAACTAGCAAATAGGAGAAAACTACATGTTTAAATTTCTTACTAGTTTTACTACGTACCAGCTATTCCCGTATACTTCTTAGAAAAGTTAACGTGTAGAGTTAAAAATAAAATATAAAATGAAACGATACTTAAATTATTGACTCACATGTATGTACATTAAAAAAAAGAGCTGGAAAACAATGATAACTTGGACCCAGCGACGACCCAGAATCGAGATCTCTGGAAAAGACTAATTAGGAGAGCCGACCCCAAATAAAAAATGCGACAAGGCCTGAAGAAGAAGAAGATACTTAAATAAATTCCATAATACCTCCATAGTATGTATATAAAACAATACACAACCATTGTCACTCAATTGTCGATGATAAAAAGCGAACCCAAATCGTCCCACTGGCTGCAATGAAATATTAAAATGTAGATAAAAGCTTGTTTATTTTTGCAACATTCATTTGTTACATCGTCAACTGCTGACGCGTCACACAATTTAAAAATATAAATGACTCGCTTCTGGTTTAAACTGCTGAGGGCTCATTGGGTCAACGGTCGCACGTCATGAATCAGGGCGTCCGTGGCAGCTCGTCGCAGTACAGATATAAACAGATATATTTTGAACGCGCTGAAAGGTGCACTGTTGGGTGAGAAAAATAAAATTGCTACGCTAAATAGCAACTCAAAATCAGGTGAAATAAAAACGCTTTGCTGTAAATATAATTAAATATGTTTTAGCAAGATGGAAATCGCATGGCAACAAACCTGATTGCAATATATTCATACGCAGTTTATCACAGTTGAAAATGCATCTGCTTGATTAACTTGTTCCATATTTCAACCTATATCATTTTTGAGCTCCATCGATAGATAACAAGCCCCGTATTATGGTCGCATGATAGCGTGATAAATGACAAGATAAAGCATCTTTTACTTTCTATCTAGGTGGTATCAGACAGTGACAGATATGTTATCTTGTCGTCACTAATCGTAATCACGCTACCACGCAACCATTATCGCAATTTTACATATGTGATACTAATAACTGCGCAGTTTACGGTTATTACTTTCTGACTAGTATTTAAAAGGGCATCAAAACAAGCTGAACAACCTACACCTGCACATTTTTGAACGGCTCAAATATTTGAGCAGTGCAAATCTGTATGTTTTTGACGCGCAGTCAGTATTTTTTGATATGTGATTATTTTATTAAATATATTTTTTAATTTTTTCCCGAGCTGTCACTCACAGTTAAATGTTAACATGGATGCACGTTAAAATAAGACAATTTTTAGTTTTGCTGGGGCATTTCTGCGCTGCAAATAAATATGACAGACGTTTTCAAATGCAATTCACTGGCTTGTTAGGTTTTACTCAATAAGACAGGAAAAAAGGCAAAATTTCTGTGATGCAAGCGAACAGTTATCTCGATCGGCGGCAATGCAATTCAATTAAACAGATTTAATTATGCCAATTATAATATTCGCAGTCTACAGTCCCTTCACAATGATAATTTACATGAAAATTATATAGCTGAACCAAAAAAAAACGTCATCATCATCAATCTTATCAGCTGCAAGACGTCCACTGCTGGATATAGGCCTCCCCGAAAGAGTGCCACAATGACCGGTCCTGTGCCACCCGCATCCAGCGGACTCCCGCGACCTTTACCAGGTCAACAGTCCACCTTGTGGGGGTCTACTCATGCTGCGCCTTCCGGTCCGTGGTCGCCACTCGAGAACCTTTCGGCCCAAACGGCCATCGGTTCTACTCGCAATGTGCCCCACCCACTGCCACTTAAGTTTAGCGATCCGAAAGGCTATATCGGTTACTTTAGTTCTGCTACGGATGGCCTTCTTTCTGATGCGATCACGCAGAGAAACTCCCAGCATAACCCTCTCCACTGCCCTCTGAGTGACTTTGAGCTTTCTTATGAGGCCCATGGTGAGCAACCACGTTTCCGTACCATATTATGTCATCACTGGCAACACACACTGGTCAAAGACTCTCGTCTTGGGACACTGCGGAATATTGGACGAAAAGATAAGCTTCCCGAACGCCGGCCAGCCGAGTCGGATTCGACGATTAACCTCTAAAAAACGTAATGTGCAAGAAAATCTAACCTATAAGCAATAGAAACGGAATAAATAAAATTTCATTGCGTCTTAGAGAGCTAAACAATAAAAGTTATCCTATAAAACACCGTTTACTGCCCAATGTCTGTCCTGCACAGTCTCTTCATACAATATTTATGCGGTATACGCCACGGCACTCTCCGGCTTCGAGACAAGTAAAAAGCGATGCCCTTTTATATTATTTACCAACATGTTTGAAGCATTTGAATTTGTATACTCCAACGTATATTTGATATAATATCTACGTATGATATACACGTTTGTTTTGTAAGTCCAATAGAGTATTTACTCGTTGTTTTGCATAATTGGTCCCCAAAAACTGTGAGGAACTACTCTCAATAGATCTTTATCATTCACTTATACACTATGATTGTCACTTGTAACATCAATCATATTTATAAACATGAATATACTTATGCATGTCATTTGAGCGATTCGCTTTTCACTTGCAGACCCATTTTTCAAGGGTCTGTTCCTATTTCTCTTCTCGTCTCTTATATTATTTATAAGATTTCGCAACAGTAGGTACCTGCGGTATAATTATTTATTGGGCACTTTTTTCCTTTCAGGGGCAGGAAATTATAATGGGCAACATTAATAGTAAATTTTTGAGATTTAAGAAAATATTTTTATTCATAAATAAATTGATTTTACTTGTATAATAATAAACAGAAATAATGGCTTGCCTTAACCGGCCGTCCAGAGTGGAGTCGCAAGAGCTGTCGCTCGAGGGTGGATGTGGTCACCTAAGTGGCGAGTTGGCTATATGTTTAAAGTCCAGTGCCACCTCTCCACCCCCAGCTCTCTGACCGGTGTTGCCCTTAGGCCATTTTATAATGTCGCTATTTTATGGGGGCCCATCTAGCAGAGAGCGAGTCACCGTCTGCCGGAAATAAAAATCTGAGACAGTTTTATTAGGCAGGCGTCCGTTGTCTCACCCAATAGCCCAGCCATTAGTCCATCAGATTCACCCAATAGCCCAGTTCATTTAGAGTCCATCAATCAGCAATAGTTCCTATACACCCTGGCGGGTGCTGTCTCTGTGTGCGTCCCATGACACGGGCAGGGACAGCATCCGCTCGGTGTATCCCTTGCATTTCATTAAATTGTCAAAAGGGCCTCTACGTGTTGGCTATGTGGTACTCGTTGGCACTTCGGTGCCTCGGTACTTCGGCTCCGCGCACGCCTCCCAAAGGTCCGGGACACCATTGTCCCGTGAACGGGAAAAACAGAAATAATAGTTTCATTTCAACTATTTTACGATCATCAAAAAATAATGTTGAGGTAAGAGATTTACCTATCATTTGTCTCCAAAAGCAATATCGGATTTACACGGCGATCATAATCAAGACTATCTAGGTACTTTTGTGAAAATTAATAATGTTACAGTCGATGAACATTATTAATCTATCTGAATGAACTATCAAAATTGGTGTTCGAATTGCATTTCAGTCATGTCAAAGAAGAACTTAGACATGACTTTTGAATGTTGAATTTCGTTTCAGCTAGATAAATACCGAATACCAAAACATTATCAAAGCGACTCGAAAGCTAAGAATTCCAGACGAAATTATTCCATGTACATTGTACAAGCATACACTTGTAGCAATTTATGAGTATTAACAGAACGAAGACGCAGATGCTCCCAGTCTTAATTACGAAATCTTAGCTAATACTTCTCGGCGTCCAAGAAACTGTTTATTTTATCTCGGCTACCCTTTGTTTTGCTTTTAAACTTGAAACAAATAAAACGGCAATGGATAAGCCAAATTGGCAACAATTGTGTTTGAGAAATCTCTAATTGAATTTACAATTTTTGGGATGACGGTTCGACTGAATAAACAATGATTTAAATAAAGATTGCGGTTGCTGACAGGAAAAATGAAAAAATAAAAGTAAGTAGGTACCTGTAATTAAAATTCAAATAGCTTTATTATTGGGAAACGGGACTTAATCGCGTGCACTTATAATTTATTTACATTTTGTAAGGTTTTGCTGCAAATAGCTGTAAGAAATAATGAATATCGTATATCTTTAAACGTGCGATTCTTGTATATTTATTTATTTATTTATATGTATGTTTATTTATTTATTTAATTCGGGGATCTCGGAAACGGCTCTAATGATTTTGATGAAATTTGGTATGTAGGGGTTTTCGGGGACGAGCAATCGATCTAGCTAGGTTTCATGCCCGGGAAAACGCCGAGCAAAGCTCGGCCGCCCAGATATTACTTATATTAATTGATTACCTATTACGCTTCTCTATCCAGATACATGCAATTGTTGGTGCCTGGTGTTCACACCAATTTGGTAACGTGTTATAGAAGCACACGAGGTATTTGATAATGTATTTAAACTTCGAAAGTTTAATACATATTCTAACCAGGTTATTCCATAACAGCGTCGTAGTATAGCAGCAGATGTAGACTGGCTAAGTAAAAGAATGTCTCAACGAGTACAGTAGAGACGCCATCAGATATGTCGGAGCGAACAAAATGATCATAAAATATTATGTGAACACGACACTATTGCCAAAGCATTTGAGTGCATGTTAAGATATTTCAGCACCCTGAAGTGAAGGTACTGATAGCAACTGTACAACGCATGAGACTCAAAATGAACAACGTGCACAAGAGTTTCAACAACTACAGCTAAAATACAGCGCCTCGCTTGCATACAAATATGACTCCCACACAGGTTACTATTGAATGTCTTACTATTCTTATAAGAATGCAAATTTTACTATTTGCCAAGCAAGATAGGAAGATAGCCGCCCAAAGGTGCACTTCTATAGTGTCGGGTACCTATTACGGAGTTCCATTGCCAAATAATGTTGAGAATAAACGCTTTCAGCTCGACCTTTTCCCAACTTGTGGCCCACTTACCCGGGACAAATTTAGGCTGTATATAGTTCTGAGCGTGCTTCGGCGGAATCCGAGATACGAATACTCGTTACTGGGCTACTTAAAAACGCTCTTACTACATATTAGCCTTGGGTATAAATGTAACTATTTAACTAAAGCTGCTTTATTTATCATAATAAAAATACTACGGTTCAATTTGGAGTGCGGCGGAACGTGCTATTGCTGTATGCAGTTACCAACGGAATCATACCTTTACTCTTCATCTTAGTCTTACTCCACCTTACAATAAATTACCTTAAATTATGGTCTGATTTTGTTAATTAGTAATCCGGCTTAATTAACCCAACTTACATACTTAAAGCAGATGCGGCAAGTATGTACCCTGTTAAATCAATTAGACTACTAGACTATCACGTTAACAAGCTACCTACCAAGCAAGTCCCATGAGCGTATTACACGGGCGCATCAGTGCGGTAGAACAGCGTAGAATGACGTCATACCGTCCTTTGAGATTATTAGAGCGAAATCCTCGACTCTGAAGCGAGTGAATCCTCAAATTTTATAAAGGGTCGGCAACGCGCACTTTACTCTTTTGGAGTTGCGAGCGTCTATAGGCTGCGGTGTCTGCTTATCATCAGGTGGACCGTACGCTTGTTTGCCACCGTCGTATTATAAAAAAACATATGTACTCGCAACACGTCAGCGGAGTTAGCACAACTGACGCTGCGAATTCTTTTTCACACAGTTGCTTTCTAATTCACACAGTTTGAGCGAGACAGGAAACGCTGCGTCGCGCGAAATAGTCTTGACAGCAAGTTGTGCTAGCCCACCAGTTTCTACTACCCAAAGGTTGACTGGGAGAGATGCTTTGTGTGATTTATTTCCTGTTTTTCTTGAGTACTCTTTTTGGTGCGCAAAAAAGAATGTATAGTATTGTCAATTCTGTTTCTGTTAGTCCTTGATACCGGCCGGCGCTTGCAACAGTTTCGAAATATCGGGAACTAAGAAGAACAAATGCACACTCGCGGACAAAGAATACGGGTCGGTAAAAAACCATCATATTTCCTAAAATACTGCGAGATTGTAAGTTTTTTTAATCATGTTATTATCTTTATTCAATTTTACATCTATACTGTAAAAGTAACCGCCAAAAAACATTTCCAGTAAAAATTCATGAAAAAAACAACGTTAACGGAGCAAGATATCGCGATAATCGTAATTTTTGGACATTCATATTTATATCATTTTAGGATCCCGGAAATTCCTAATACTGTTGGGCAATACGAAGAATAGTGCATTATGTAAATAAAACGAGTGTAGAATATTTCACAAAAACTATTGAGGCTATTTAAACTAGTGTGACCCGAAATGTTTGACCGCCAGTGTACATTGTAAATATCCCCTTATGTACAAATATCAGACAAACTATACAATCTTTTCCACGACAGGAAAATACCAGTATTTTTTCATAAGCACACTCATGTTATATATTACGTACGTGAACAGCCAGTAAGTAGGACTTTATCCAGCACCCAACTAACTCTTGTTTGCTTAGGCCTCCCGTCGGTTAAATTATTCTGAAATTTGTGTAATGCCAACATATTTTTATGGCTTATCTACAGACACATTTTTATTTTATTTTTGTACGCGTTCCTTTCTTGGTCGTATTAGTAATTTATGAAAATGTTAACTGGTTGAGTTATTATATTTTCTATAGATAAACATTAATAAGAATAGATCACGATTAAGTTTTACCCACAATACTTCTTAGTGACACGATTTTAATTGTATAGTTAACAAATACATTTTTAGTGTTATGCTTCAAAATAATCTCTGTTTTTCACTTCTTTGAGTTTTTGTATTAAACTATCTTGAAATTCTTGTTACAATACTGACTCTAGCACCAGCGTAAAAATAACACGACGCTCATAAACAATGCCCAACCGAAAGCTATTCGTTGAAAGTTTTTAAACAAAAGCCTGCCATGGTGTACCAAGTCTACTTTTATCTTTTCTCTCTCTAAATTCAGTAAATTTGTGAAAATGTCGCGAGCGGAAGGCATTGTTACCGTAATTTCAGGCAGTTTCCAGTTAGCCACATGGCAATTACACTGGCTCTTTGTCTTTTACATTTGAGATCAAGAATAATTAAGCTTAAAATCTATACGGCTTAATCTTGTCTCGTTTTTAAGGTTCCCGTATTTTTAAACGGCTGTTTCACCTCTATTTGTTAATATATTTATTTGCCATGCCGTATTTTGTTTTCGAGCATCAAATATTTTTAAATTTTCAAGTCAATTCTCAAGGTAACTTGAAATGACTGTTTATTTAGGGTTCCGCACCCGCAGGGTCCAATCGGAACCCTATTGTCACTCATGCGTCCGTCCGTCCGTCTGTCACAAAAGTTTGTTCCGAAGAATTTTCCAACTTCGTTTTGACCTATGAACTTCAAATTTGGTGATAATGTTTATTACCTATTACGTATATTTAACCAACAAATACTAATATTTTTGAGGTTGGTTCGGAACCCTAAATGTGCGGAGCCCGACTCGCACTCGGCCGGTTTTTTTACCTTCAATACCGCCTGTAGCTCATTACCTTAAGTTTAATGTTCTGTACTGTGTGTTTTTTTCAGGCATGCAATAAATGTATTCGTATTTGTATTGTTGCAACTTGAAACCTAATTATGCTCCGTACTATTTATTAGTTGAAAGAATGTATCACTTTTATTTTATTATAGGTTGTGGACTTATGTTATCCTAGAGATATCTCACAAAATGACCCACATTTGCGTTGCACAGTCAGGTGATAAGCAAATCGTCTATATCGCCGGAATATCACGAACATATATTAAAACAACTCGAATCGCACCAGGACGAAACAAAACACACATGCAGAATATGCAGTACCTTTGCGCACCATTTAGTTCGGCTGGCGTTTAGCGCGCTTACGGAAATACGTGAGAATTCTGCATACGGTTAGTTCACAGCGGTAGGTATGTCTAAATTCACTTCCATGTTTTTGCTTTGTTCACGTTAAATTAGAACCAAGTATGTTCAGTACTGGCTTATGCCTCAGTGGCCACTGCTAAAGTGGTGTATTTGTGGAAAGCAATGGTTGATTTTTATTTTGTAATTTCAGTATTTTATATGTTAAAAGTACTTACGCACTATTTTAAACATGTTTAAAAGTAGTTGCATACTTTTCCGCTGTTAGTTAGAGCAATAGTAACTCGTAGAATGGGGTATTTTGTGTTGAACCACGACTTGACATAGTTAGAGATACCCACGATATCACGCCTTAAACAACATCAATCGAGATGCAAAATAATCATCATCTACAAGTAAAATCAAACTTCACTCTAACTTGATTCATCAAATAATCAATATTCAGCCAATCGTCTAAACATTTTGATTAACGCAGTCAGTATAAGTCGGGTAGTTAGCAAGTCGGCGTCGATAGTTTGTTCAATCAATCGCAACTTGCGCTAGATTGTGTGCTTCCAGAAAGTTGCCAAGGGATGCGAATTTCTTGAGCTGAATGTGAAAATGTTATAATTGACTGGCAGCTTCACGTTTCGAGTTCAGATTTATGCAATAAAAACCGGCCAAGTGCGTGTCGGGCCACGCGCAAGGTAGGGTTCCGTAGTCGTCGACTCGTTACATTATGTGGACTAAAAAGTTCGCAAACTTATATTTATTATGTTTTTGACAGAATTAACAACATTATCTAAGGTATCAATGGAAATTGTACGAAAGCTTGCTTTTGCAAAGTACATTTCTGAAGTTCGACTATTACTCGTTAACTAGTAATGTCTACTTAGCTGTGATAGTTTTCCTTTTAAATTCATCGTATATACTACTACCATGATTTTTTTCACATGCCTAGTAGCCACCGTTTAGCTGGCAAGGGGTGGAGGCACACTTGACCATAACAAAAATTATCACTTCAAAGCTTAATATCACGCCAACCAATTATTTAATCAAAAAATGCATTTAGAAACCTTATAATATTTTTGGAAGAGCTATCCAACGATACCCCACACGATGGAGTTTGAAAGAAAAAAAAATTGCACCACCACTTTACAAGTAGGGGAGGTACCCTAAAAAAATTTTTTTTTTAAGATTTTATTCTACCGTCTTCTCGGCGTCATTGATATGTATACTCATGCTAAATAACAGCTTTCTAGTACTAACGGTTACTGAGAAAAACGGGGGACAGACGGACGGACGGACGGACGGAGGGACATGGCGAAACTATAAGGCTTCCTTGTTTACTACGGAACCCTAAAAAATAGACAATATGAGAAATATGCAACATGACCATAGACCACAACCGGAAATGATAATGCCTGAGTGACTCTCCGGGGCGGAGGCATGCCCGACAAATGAGTCGTTTAAAAAAAAATACATAGTTAAGGGCTTTAAATTAAAACAAAACTTAACTATTGATTCCTTTGTGTAACGATGACTCATATATTTTGTATGGCTAACTTTCGTTACACAAAGGACGCGATCGAAATTTTTTTTTCATTAAGCCCTTAACTATTTACAATTTTTTTTTAAACGACTCAAATGTCGACTGTACCGTACCGTACTTCAGGATATACCTCCGGTAGTTGTTCGTCATGATAACTTCGTCCGCAATTGAACAGAAAAAGCCTTATTGTTATTATTATTATTTATTTGGAAGGTTTTTAACTTTGCATTTGCTGCTCTTCAATTTAGTCATTTCCCGGTCACAGTTCGTCCACTAAACCAACTTATTATTTATCTCTGTATCATCTCTTTTTCTTCGTCGTTACACTCTTGCCAGAGTGATCGTGGCCAATTATTTGGGTGGCGAGTATTACCATCCGGCGCCATTCCTCTCTCACGTCTCAACCAACATAATTAACAACAAATTACTTTCAATAATATATAAATCATTGGACCATTTACCAACAGTGCCAGATTAAAAATCGAACAATGGAGCAATTAGTGCAACGGAGGCGACGATCCAATGATTTCGCATTTTGTGTGATTAAAAACATACACATTGTGAATTCAGTCGTTGGTTGGTCTGTATGAAACAATACTCTTCCGACAATGTTGGAAATTGTGGTAAAAGCCCAAAATCAGTAATCAGTAATTAGTCAAAGAAATACGTAAAACGAGCCACTCTCCTGTCAGATATTTCTACTACTTCGATATATACGAGTACCTACGGTATAGTAAATTCATTTTTTTAAAGTAGGGAACTGCGCTCAAATTGTATACCAAATCCTTCTCCAGAATGTAACAATTGCTTTTCTGAATACCGCATCAAAATCGGTTCAGCCAAACGCGAGATAATCGCGGACAAACATACATACACTTAAACAACGAAAACTTCCTTTTTTGAAGTCGGTTAAAAATATAGATGTAGCGACTTTAGAACAGGGTTAATAGAACATCCGTTTGTTACCCAACCTTTTCATTCACATTTACCACTAAATAAATAAATCACTCAACCTATTTACAGTCTAAATAACGCACGCCCACTCCGGTCACCTATCTAAGAGACCATAAAATTCCTTTTCCCCGTTACTAAAGCAAGAGTCATCATAAATATGTATAGCGTGAATCAAGCATGCGTCGCGTATAAAACGACGCCGAAAATGCGATCTCGCGGGAGGAGCTGCTATGCCAGGATATAGGTTTACTGGAAATTGTCAGTAAAATATTAATGTAGAAATAAGCAATTTCATCATCATCATCATCATCATCAACCTATCTACGTCCCACTGCTGGGCACAGGCCTCCTCTCATAGATGAGAGGGATTGGGCACTAGCAATTTATACTTGTTAAATTTTTGTAAAAACAATTTCATTACTTACCTATATGTTATTTTATTTAGTTATCATAAGTCTGTTGTTCTTAACAACTTAACACTGTACATGTATACGGGCAACCACTGGGGGCTGCAACACAGTGAAAACTAACGCAGTCTCCAGGGCTCCAAATTTATATTGTATGTTTTTTGAACAATAAAGATTTATTTATTTATTTAATGTCAGCCACAACTGAGAATCGTTTAATAAAATGTCAAGATTGAGGCGACGAAAAATAACAATCGTAACCATTATGAATAACTACTCACTTGGAAGTTGGAAGTGACATTTGCTCTGCGCGGATATGCGCATCGTGCAAAATGCGTATAATGCGCAAAATGTGCAACACTCATTCTAAGGCTGGAAACAGAGCACGACCGATGGTCAGCGCGTACCATCGGTCGGGCGTAGCTATCGCTGTAGTACGACAGCATACGTGCGTTCAGAGCGATGCTCACCATCAGTGACCGACCATACGCGCTGATCGTCGGTCGTGCTCTGTTTCCAGCCATAGACTTGCATAGATACATCTACGTCGGTCGGCGCCCGACCGACGGTACGCGCTGACCGTCGGTCGAGCACTGTTTCCAGCCTAAGGAATGTGCTACGTACGCTTAATTTTAGGTTATCTATATTCAGCTACGTAGTGTGATGGGATGGGATGCACCGTAGTCACAGCACTATTTATTTTCTAAAGTTTTAGTCGCAGCAATAATAGGCCACCTAATTCTGAAGATAACCTTTCGTCCTTTTAAGGTAGTAGGTAACATGCGATTTACTTATTAAGAGGAGGGATAGGGCAAGCTCTCTCCATACAAACTTTGTGCGGGATTTACTTCGTTTGTGTTTGCATTAAAGTTATGATTTTTGGTCAGTATGCTTATTTTTCTGATAGCTATTTCGTGATGTAATTTTTTTTATTAATTTTTTTTTTTTTGAAATATTATTTGAAAATTTTCACGTCACGATCATCGCATATCTAATATTTACAAACAAATAAAAAATTAAATTTGTTAGTGCCAAAACCGACGAATAAAACGTGCACAAAGTTTGTATGGGGAAGGCCTTGCCCTACCCTGCGCCTTAAAGGGTAATAATGACACCTATTATGCGTCATGCCGCCAATTTCCGCTACAAGGTGCAAAAAGATGTCACGCGCTACGGCGTAGCACATGTTGCTTTTGTAGGCCTCGAATGAGTTTTCATCTGCTATTTTCAGTGCCTCTACGGCATTTCTTATACAATGTCATTTTGGAAGTGGACAACATAGAAGCAGTGGTACAAATAAGTTAGGTAGGTACAGTCAAGGGCACCAATATGTATACACTTTTTCACCTTACTCCATTGACACAAGGTCTAAAAATGTATACATATTTATTCCCTTGACTGTACTATATTCTGAACACACCTCTTCCATAGGTTTATACCTCTACGCTCCACCGACTCGCACCCGGTTTATTTGCCCCTATTTGCATAGAAACGTTTTTGTGGGCGTCCTTGTTTGTATAGTGGATAGGTGGAGAAAGCTTTCGTGGCTCGTGAAAACTTGCGAGTGTGACGTCTACGACAGATTTGTTTGAATTGAATGTAGTGGCGTTTTTTATTCTAGTACCATTTTGAACTGAGATGTAGGTGAAACGTTAGAATAAAGAATTCGCGTTTATTGCCTATTGTTTTATTCAAATACTTTACAAATAGAATCTGAGGGAAGACTGGGAAGGCACATAAATTACAGTATTTTTAGTTCTACACTTTTTTTATTACATAACTTAATGCGGTTAAATATACTATCTTTATTAGCTTTTTAGTAATTGATTTATAGACGTCGGGTTTTCTTTGGTCCTACCAAAAAAAAATTCCGTGAGACAAACTCAAAATCTTGTACAAGGATACCTAGAATTACATAGGTATTTTGTGAGATTTCCATTAATTTAAATTGAATTTTATAATCAAATGTAAATGTATTAATATTTCTACGCCGTTGCCGGCAGGATATGTGAAACTCATCTATTATAATAACATCAATTGTACCATATTCATAGAAATAAATGATTTTAATTTAAATAAGTGGAATTATTACAAGGTCTACATAAGCCCTTAACATCGTACTGCTCGGGATGTTAATTTAATTCCGTGCGACAAACCCGAAATCCTGTACAAGGATTCTAGAAGCATTCTAATTACCGGGACATTGTCCTGCTTAAAAACGTCGGTCGGACGCTCCTTTATCCCAGCATTTGTACTGTAATCCCTTGAAAATTAATTACAGTCCGCCTAAGGTGCGCAGTACGTAAATTACTCGCCCTTCTCGGCTTAGGGCGACATTTAGGTGAACTTATTGAAATGAGGACAGGTTTGTTTTGTTTTCCTTATGAGTGGGTAAGTTCAAGGTGGGTTCTAGGATACCTAAGTCTAAAAATGGTACTCAAGAGATCATAGTGCCTTCAAACTGTTCAACTTTATCCTAAAGAGTAAGGGCGAATTGAATCAACTGAAGATAGTTACGATTAAGACCGATTATAGTGCGCGCCATCCACGACGACGCGCCCCTCCACGGCGAATCTCATACTAATCTGTGCGCTGTTGTATGGCATGGGCTGTTGAGGAGCGCGCCTTCGTGGATGGCGCGCACTATAACATTAAAGATCTATTCAGACGTAATACAACCACACCTCAACCACAACGATAACACGTGGTCCGGTTATAATTTATATGAAAATAAATACCTATAACACTTTAAACACACACACACACTTTAGGTTAGCTGGAAGAAATCCCTTATAGGGATAAGCTCGCCTTTGTACATGCATGTCAACTGTTCTTGTATTTTTATGCTATGTTTACTCATGTAAAGAATTATACATACATACATACATACATAAACTCTCGCGCTTTGTAACCATACTTAAAAGGTTAAGCTGATTCTGAGACCATGACCGGTGTAACCCGTGTCGAAACGTCGGTAAAAAAGGTAAATATACATAAATATCGCGTTAGATCCCTTAAACAAACCTTTTAACTTTTAAGAATAAATACCCAGTTATTTTCACACGGACCACCTTTATGTCGTCAAATTTGATTGTTTGGACGATACTGAACACTTTTTGCCGCTGCATTATAGTGTGGCTATGGTACGTTTGAAGTTTGAATAGAACCTATATATTGCACCCGCAGCTGTGGCCCCGTAGAAAAATGTCAAACTTGCTAATAAAAACAGATTTAAACTTTAAACTAACCCTTAAGAGTAATCGATCACTAACTCTCTAAGGACGAGATAGGACGGATAAGACAGTTACAACTTTGAATGATTACCGTAAACCAGTGTGATTAACTATTCATAATTCAAATAAACTTAATAACAAATAAACTTCAGTAACCTTACCATGAGTTTGCAATGTTTGCATTACCGTACTCTTTAGCGACTGCGTAAACGATTTAATATGACGATTCTTAGTTCTATTGCGTAATAACCGCCCGAGGCGCTGTACTTTTATCCATACTTATTCGTTTACGCAGTTGCTAGCGAGTACGGTAATGCAAACATTGCAAACTCATGGTAAGGGTACAGTAGCTCTAGTGTAAGTTTTTTCGAAACATTAACTAATTCGAACGCGTTTGCGTTTTGTCTCAAAATGTATGAAAACGCTCTTACCGAGTTTGAAATACGCGCGTTCATCGGTTAGCAACAAATTTAATACTCGCTGTTTTAGTTTCCACTAGTGACCACCAGAGGCGCTGTTCACGTTTTCATACCACTTTCATACATTTTGACACAAAACGCAAACGCGTTCGAATTAGTTAATGTTTCGAAAAAACTTATACTAGAGCTACAGGACAAAGTTTGGTAATTTCACGATGCGTGTAAGGTTGGATAGGATATGTCAAAAACACAAAGTTCAAGTTAATAGTGAAAATAAAACGTTTTTTTTGTCTTTATGAGAATCGTGAATTGAAATCGGTTTTGTGTAAAAGAAAACTAGATCTTATTGGAAATAGACCGTTTTCCTCACGACGTTGTAAATATCGAATGATATTTCGTACATGACTTGTTTTTTTAAACCGAGTAGTGCAAACCGGGGCTCAAAACCACGACGGCCCTAGTACCCTTACCATGAGTTTGCAATGTTTGCATTACCGTACTTGCTAGCGGTGTAACGGTACGAGTATCCATGTCATTATAGAAATAATATTAATAGGGGAAAGCTTTAATTCATGGCTTTTATTCAGTTTTTTTTTTATTTGGAATCTTCTTATGTCAATAATTTTTATCATTTAAAAGTGGGATTTCATAAGAGAATATATCAGACTCACCTAAGTGCAAACAAAACACCGGAATAAAACACAGTTACAAGATGTTCATATACATACGCAGTACCATCGGTATTTAAAGTAACGGGAGTAAGCGAATTGCAACCTAATTCTTATAGCAATAAAGTTTAACGACATAACGGCGGAGGATTCAGCGCGAGAATTCGGAATGTCTACATAAAACTTTATTGATACATAATTATCAAAAGATTATTTTCATGATTAGCAAATCACTATAAGTTAATAGTATAAGGTTATTCCTAAAAATATCTATATTTATATTAACCTAACGCTGTACTAAGATGGCAAACAATAACATTAGATTTTTACCGAGTGGTTATCAAATTTCAACCATATTGGCTAGGCTATAAAGTCGGAGAATTGGTACTGTAATAGCTTGGAAGGTCTCGGGCGACTCTCACTACCTTTGTTGTCATGAAGCCTTGGTTACATTAGACAAAGTATTGCCGAACTGTATGACGTTAATGTATTAAGGTAGTTTAATCAAATCAAGTCATAAAATATTATTCATTTACTATATCCGATTTTCATTATTATTTAGTTGTATTTGATAACTGAAATTAGAACGGGGTAATTTCTATGTTAAATTCGCGAATAAAAAAAAACAATTTCATAAAATAATTTGACTCGTATCAATGGTTGTAAATAAACAAATATCATGTAAAATATAAAAATAAATCATTGTCCATTAAAATTAGATTGAAATATAAGAAGGAGTTAATTAGGTGGGTAGTATTGTTTATTACAACCTTATTTTTGGAGGGTTTATTGTACGAATGGGTTAGGCCTTATAAATTTAACACTAATCGCTTTATTGTTAATGGTTTAGGTTGCAGCGTTTAAATACCTTTGTTATTATATTATTATCGGACACGGAAAGATTGGCTGGCATTAAATAACGCTTTCCGAAGAAGGCCAACCTAAAGTATATTAAGTTCTTTGAAGTCATTAATTTAATGAAAATGGGATTTATAATAAACTATTTGCTTAAATAAGTAAGAAAATAATTAAATGAAAAAGATCCTTAAGATGATTGTAGTTACGTCGGTTGTTAATCGTCCATGGGATAAGAATCATTTCTCCACGGTACTAAGGTGACATAAAATGTGAAGAGAATGACAATGCAACGTTGGTTGAGTATCTAATTAGCGAGTTTCCACCTTATTAGCAGCGGGTTAAAGGATGGGCGTAAAAGAAAGGTTACGCCCATCCTTTAACCCGCTGCTTACAATAAGATAGGTAGAAGATTCGTTCAATCACAGAGTTGTAGGATATATACAGTGTGATACCGGTAAAAGGGTATTGCTTTCAAACGGAGATTAATATGTTCCATTAGCAATTATTGATTGTCACATCGAATTTCCAAATTTCGTACCGTTAATGAACTATAAGTGCTGTGCAAGGTAATGACATAGTAAATAGACCATTAAAGATGATCATTTGAGTCAAGTAATTAAAAATTACTTTGTAGTACGTTGTCGTAAGTTAGATTCTAAAATGATTGAAGATTAGATTTTAGTTTAGTAATAGACTTAAGCCACAGAATAATATACTAGGATTACATACAGGACGGACACGAAACCACCCCGCGCCGAGGTCAGTTGCTTCGTTCCTGACAGGCTCGGAATGTCAGGCCGGGTTGCGATCGAGTTATCACGTCTCGAAAGTTCTCCGCGCCGCGCGCTGCGCGCTCGCGCAAGCGATTGGCGATTGTGCTGACTGTGCACGCATGTGCGCTTGCCCACATCGTTTGCTTTCTTCCCGTATCATTCCCTACGTTTAGGCGCAAGGTTCAGTTAAGAAATTGCAATTGAATGCCCATCTTGAATAAAAGGTTGTTTGCCGATGACACCCTGTAGTTATTCATAATAATTTGCGCCGACCAATCATCAAGTTTCGACCACGCCCACAAAGTCGTTCAATTGAGAGATATTACTCTCGAGATTTATGCAATCCTAGTGTAAGGAGCTCACAAGAGATGTCGCCCGAGTTCCCCGAGACGCCTGAGTTCCCTGAGTTCCCCGAGTTCCCCGAGTCTCCTGAGATCCCTGAGTTCCCCGAGTTCCCCGAGGTCCCTGAGACGCCTGAGTGCCCAAAAGTTGTTTATAAACCAATGGCTTTAAAAGGACGTGTGGAGGCAGTGAGCATTCATTCTTGTATCGACCGCGAACTGGTAAAGGTCACTGGGCTTACGTACCGCGACATTATTGGTGGGTGTAGTCATTATGGTTGAGATTCCAATACTATGCGGTCACCCGCTGGTTGAGGAATTTCTCTCATAATGCTGTTATTGTGTAATCTTTATGGTCGAGACCCTAATACTATGTATTCACTTACTGGTTGAGGGGTTTCTTTCATAATTTAACTTTGTTTTACTTTTTTTATTTTTATCTTATTGGGGTTGAGTTTTAATCGTTTTTGCTGCCCAGAACCTTGCCTAGACATACAGTACGTCTAACAGAACAATGATTATCGAGTAACGGTGACAAACAATCAGTGTTCTGGAGTTCAGTAAATTCTTCAGCCTTGAGAGTGGGCTGACGTCTTTTTTACCAACATAAAGACGAGTTCGACCTCTCCTGTTCTCCTGGGTCCCACTGGTATTAGCTGAGACTTGGCCTTCGCGATTGAAGATGGGCATAGACGTGTATACGTCGCTAGTTGAAGCGTACCAGCCTCGGAGTTCAGTCTTGTTAAATATATTTATATATTCTTTTATATACATGTTAAGGCGTCCTACTCACACCGCCCAGTCGTATTAGACGTGTGGGGGGGGACAATTACACGGATTATAGGTTGCCAATCCCGGAATAATCCACCGGACTTTACAGCTTAGTTAGGGAATACACATTCTTTGAAACTGAATTTGGTAAGGTTTCATGTTTCAACAGTTTTGATCTCTGGGGGGTAGAGCTAGGTTAGCGTCACACACATTGGGTAATAGGGAATTCATTTATGGGTAGAAATTCAAACGACGGGTTTGGGTATTTTGGGTTACTAACTTATTTATTTTATTGACATAGATGTGGCTAGGTCTCGCACGTCAATCTATGTTTTATCTTATAGATTTCATGTTTAGAGATACGCGTTTACGTAGATATCACATTATATTGTCAGGAATAAGTTTCAACCGGGTTTTAGGGATTTCTTGGTCTCATTATGCACTAGTAGAGGTATTTATGAAATACCTAGGTATTATATTATAGACTTCATGTTTACAGATACGCGTTTACGTAGATATCATATTATTTTGTCAGAAATAAGTTTCAACCGGGATGTAGGGATTTCTTGTCTTCATTATGCGCTAGTAGAGGTATTTATGAAATACCAAATGTAGGAAAACGGGTTTAATAAAGTTTATTTAATTCCAGTTATGATGGGATAGTAGAATCATTTCAAAAAACTGAAATGGTTCTTTACATAAGGGCAAGCAGAGCAATCCCTCATGTCTCAATCTTATCACAAATGGAATAAAATTTACACATTAGTTAAGAGTATATTTAGTGAGTTCTGACGTCTAATATTTTATATACGACTATCTTAGAAGAATATTTAATCGCAGAAACGTATTTGTAGGGCTAGGGTGGGTGTCGCTAGAATTGGCTGGGGAAGTCAATGGGTTGACACGTCAATGAATACATCTTCATAGACATGTCTAGCTAGGAAGCTTACATAGAGATTTTTCCCTTTCCTCGCATGGTTCTTGGCACGTATGGAATAAAATTACAAAACAACCATACACCGAATAATCAAAATTATTTTTGTTTCGAAAGCTAGGTTAACACTAAGGATTTCATAATAGACTGAGACTGTGAGTCTAACTGAGCAAGTAGGATAAATAATTTTGATTTAGGAAGGCTCTTAACGAAGAATTGTCCTTCGTTAGGGACCAAGGGCTAATTACCATGGTAACAAGTCGAACGAGAGGAGGTGGGGGATAGTTTACCGAAAAATATATATAAACCAACTATTTTCGTCATTATTATTAGGCTTAGGCTAGGTCAAGGGTTCTAATGGTATAAGGGTTCAAGTTTGTTATTAAAGCTAAGTATTAGGTAGAGATAGGAAAATAGATTTGCGTACTACAATAGGAAATATGAAGGGTTAATGAGTCCAGGGTTCCGTCAATTATCATAGAATTTATGGGTTACTACGATTCACAACGTAAAAAGGGTCCTCCCTAGAACGATCACATTTTGGCCAAATTTCTTCTTGAATATCGGTTCTTTGAGCTTCAGCGTGCGCGACCTATCTTTTGGGGGGATCCGTTACAGTTTGGTGCCGTGACCAGGATATTCCCAGTCCCGGGGGCGCGTCAGGATAGGGTCAGTGG
The DNA here is from genome assembly GCA_951800055.1 of Cenopis cana. Lineage (NCBI taxonomy): Eukaryota > Metazoa > Arthropoda > Insecta > Lepidoptera > Tortricidae > Cenopis > Cenopis cana. Next base: position 15,983,691 of record OX637480.1, read on the forward strand.
TCTCCTGGAGATCACAGTTTGTTGTACGTGCAAGTGGTGTGATTTTGACGGGATTTGGACTCATTTCCTTCAGCAGAAACAGGGTTAAGTTGGTTTTAGTCGCGAGTTTTATCTAAAAGTAGGGAATTATTAGTAGTTTTATCTTAACAACGAGGTATAAATAATAAAATTAGGGAATAAATAAATAAATAAAATAAAGATCCCGAATTCTATTCTAAATTATAAAAGTCCGGGGGCGTTTTTAAATAAGTAATAGGTAACAATAAAATCGTTATGAGTAGTTAACTAACGCCAAAGTAGGTTTATTTTAATCACAACTATAAATGAGAAACGTGCGTCCATAGACTATGATGACCGGGTGTCAAAACCGAATAGGTTGTCCGCTTGTTTACCATCATCAGCGATTACATAGTTATTACAGTTCCATTCATATACAGTAAACGGGCGTCTCTAGGCTATGGAAATTGATTGTCAAGTTAATAACACGTATGTTTATTTACCACCGTCACCGTTTATATTTTTCCATTAAATTTTTTATTCATATACATTAAAAGGGATATCATAGGCTATGACGTCTGTTTTTCAAGATCAAGTACGAGTGCTTGTTAGCCACCATCATTTATTTCGTAACTTTATTCAAGTTTCATTCATAGACAAAACGCGTTAGTCCCTAGGCTAACACGGTAACGTTTATTTATCAAGAACCAAATAGGTCATGTACTTGTTTACCACCCAACATAATTTTACTCAAATTTATTGAAGTTTCATTCATAAACAATTAGCGAGAGTCCTTAGGCTATGACATTTATTTATCAACAACAAATAGGACATGCACTTGTTTACCACCCATCATAATTGTGCACAAATCTAATAAAATTCAATTCTTAGACATGACACGCTAGTTCCTAGGCTATGCGGTTGATCGTCAAGATCGAATAGGTCGTGCGCTTGTTTACTTTATACAATTTTATTGAAATTCCATTCATAAACAATAAAGGCGCGAATAGGTCATGTATTTGTTTACAACCATCATCTCACCTTTGATTATTTGAAATTAAATTCTATAACAGGAAACGTTCATAGGCTACAGCAGTATAGATAAAATAAAGTGTAACACATACACATATCTGTAGGCAAAGCAGTAGCAAAGAGGTACTTAGGTGACCACGCCATTACTCGGATTTATAGGTATATAGAATTAAAAGCAGTATAAAGGTACGATGTCGTATGCGGTCGGTTCCGGAATTGTACCTTAAGTTGGCAACAAATAAATATTTCATAGCAGGAATAGAACTATTCTATATTAGACCGCTAGAATAGGAAAACGTTATTGAGTTTAAGTTGGTTTTAGAATTAACGCCGCTCCACTACGAGTAGGAAGGAGTAACACGTAAACTCAGTCATAATATAGTTTAGGAAGCGTAGTTCTAGCATCAATTCGTTATATTCATGAAAATAATACAAACTATACTTGATTTAGGCATGTCGCAGTTAAAGGGTTAACTTCAGTATGAACGGGTTAAGATCGTTTATCATCATTATCATCATCTTCTTAGCTTTGTCCCGGTACGGTTGCGTTCTGAAGTTATTTATGGCCTGACATTACATTCTAATAAATAAAATCCTGCCTTGCAGTGATTGAAATAAGGCTTACTATTGTTCCTAAAATAAATAAATAATTATTAGTTTACTAGTCGAGTGCAACATTCTTTTAAGTGTTTACTACCTATTATATCATGGTCGCCTAGTACTTTTATCGAAGATTGAAAGCTATCTTTTGGGGTTCCGTACCCGAGGGGTCCGAGCGGAACCATGTTGCTGGCGCTCATGTGTCTGTCCGTCCGTATGTCCGTCTGTCCGTCCGTCCGTCCGTTCGTCTGTACTATTCTATTCAACACTTCATAGAAAAACGGTAATTAAGTATAGTAATTGTAGTCAATAACAAGCGGAGAAGAGGTATTTAAAGGTTGTATAAAGGCACGGAGGCGGCGGCGGGCCCGCACACGCGCCGCACCTGAAACGCGTCCGACGCTCGTGCGCCGGCGCTCCTCAATCATCTCGTGCTAAGGCGGAATGCCGACGTGTACGCGGATAGCTGGAGTACCCTACTCTCTAAAATAAGTCATTTGTGCAACACATATTGTTAGTTCATTGATTAGGTGTATGGTTTCTTTAATCTGTTACTATTAGCTTATTGTATTCTATTGTAACATTGTATATTGTATATCTTATACCTAAAATCATTACAGTTGAACAAATTGCTCCGAAGCAATTCCTTCAAAAAGCTACTTTACTGTTCAAGCAATAGGGTTCAAAATCCAATAACATTCTAATACAATACTAGTAAGAATTTCAACCATAACATTGTAGGCGCTTTGGTACCTTGCTGTAAGGCTATAAATTTATGTATAAAAACACTTTAATAAATAAATAAATAAATAAAATGAATAGCGGGTAGCATAGGCATTAGGCTTTACTTATCATTAGGGCAGATTCATTTGATTGATCTAATCGGTATTTTGTCAATAGGGTACAATTCAGGAATTCTACTACAAAGTGGGGTGCCTACATTAACGCTCTTAGCAATGTGCACATTCGTTGACGTTAAAACACTGATTCATTAACTAGGCAGAATTCATACTTAAAAGGTTTGTTTTAACGGGTCTAACGCGATATTTATGTATTTACCTTTTTTACCGACGTTTCGACACGGGTTTCACCGGCCGTGGTCGCGGATATGACTGTCGTCTCAGCAAGTTGTCAACGGAGATATGGGTACACAACATTTGACTACCCTACAAAAGTTAACAAAAATGTGAGGGGTAGACTCGAAAAATGTGAGGGGTAGGCAGAATTCATTATACATTTGGCGATAATTAGAAAATAACATTGGTTGGTTAAACCTACGTTTAGGAAATGATAAGTTATTTCAGAAATTCAGTAGAGGTGAAACTAAAAATAGCTCTAGGGACATTTGTCCGTATCCGGCGAAGTTATAATTACTCCTATTTCATTGATAATGTAGTAACATGGATAGTTAAAACCTTATTTGAGATTAAAATTATTAAGTAAATAAAACCTGGGGGCGTGAATATTAAATAAATAAATGAATAAATAGTAGATAGAATTTGGGGGCGTGGGTAATAAAAGGTTTGTCATACAATCCTTAGTCGTACAATTCGTCGTGATTTCGTCCGTCTGTACCTTTCCATTCAGTAAAGTTGTACAATTCATCATGATATGTTAGCTATTTTATAGTAAAACGGCGAATAGGCAATAGGTATGATGATTATAGCGAATATCAAGCGAAGTACAGACATTCCATGTTTGTGTATGTGCGTTTGTACTAGACGTTTATGATAGGAGTTAATAAAGAGTTCATGATCAAGGTAGTTTACTTAGAATAGGATAGAAAGCCCTCATATCAGGTTTAAGAATATTTATTCCCAAAGGAAGGTATTTACATCTTCACTTATATGTGAAATACATATTTGTAATTATCTATCATTAAATTAACTAAATCTAGACCGCTAATGCACACTTAGTGTCATAAAGTCGTAAGATGTATGGGAATACGCCGATCGTAACAAAAGAATTTTAAACAATCATGTTTACCGTATGTTTACATCATGGTGTGCGCCTCGCGAGAGGGTAGATTTCGATTGCGCCGTGCTGCGGTACGACCGGCGAGCAATAGCAGTAGGTTATTATCTTATTATAAACAAATAACTTATACACATATTACATTGTATTTGTTGGAGAAAAAAAATTTTTAGGTAGTACAGTTTGACGAACGTGTACATGTGGGCAACATTCAAAACAATTAGGAACAGTAGGTACAGTAAGTAAGTGCCAGTTTGTACTGTGTGATGTTCAAAGTCGAAATACTTAATTATATTATTGTTTTATCACTATCATTACATATTATTAGACAAAGACCCAGGTCACATCTGTGGGCCTGCTTGTATGTATATTTGTAATAATCTAATTAACTACTTAGCATATTTTAATAGTTTATGATGGTACAAAGAGGTTTACGTCAGTATTATTATTAGGTACGTATTTTATATTTCATTAATTACGTGTAATATCAGCCTTTTCTTAAAAATATCAAATCATATCTAACAGTCATATAAACATCATTGCAGTTTCGATTAGAGAAAATCAAATATCACATGAGATTGCGCCATTAGATTTGCATATTTTATATTGATTTAAGGTATTTTTCTTTGTTTAATTTATACAAGATATTAAAATTAGTGCCCTCTAGCGGTGATTAGGAAGATTTGATTCAGAGATCAAATATTACAGTTAGTTTAGTTAGTAAGAGGTACGGATATTTTTCGGTAGATGGCGTAAATCATGCGAACTAGCTTTTGCCAGCGACTTCGTCTGCGTGAACTTCTATTCCCTGATTCATCTCTTTGAAGAGTTATTTCCGGGATGGAGATGATCTTATGTGTTAATCCGGGCTACAGTTTCGTTGTATACCAAATTTCATAATAATTCGCTAGGCCGTTTGTGTGTGATTGAGTGGCAGACATGCTCACGAACACACACTAACTTAAGCATTTATAATATTGGTAAGATTAGTAGGATTGCATAAATAGGAATCAACGGAAATACCAATATGAATTTATTCTAGTTCTCAGTTTCTGTCTTCTGACCGTGTACGGTAATGGAAACTTCATATGGCACGCGTTACAAACATACGGTTTGCCCTCAGTGTAGACATGATAATGCAGTTTAAATGCAGCTAGAACTACAAATGTCTTATTACATACATCGCACGAATAAGGTTTTTGTCGTAAGTGCGTGCGTTGGTTATGTTCTTTTGAGATACTTTTATAACAAATATCGCAGGTGTACTTTTTTTATCATGTATAGTTCGGGCATTGCTCTAGGACTTGGTTCTGTCGAGGGGGCGCGGGCAGAACTAGACTTAGGGTTCTGACTGTAAGGTAGATTTTTGCTTGCGTTGGTTTGGCAGCACTATACGAACTACATACCAACTAAATCAACATTTGTGCTTTTGTAACTCTGAGCTCCGTCGGAATCCCTTGTGACATATTTCGCAATAATACGGTTTTCTACCTGTAGAAATTATATTTAGTAATATTGTATTTTTATTAATGTGACCTGGTGGAAACGCAGCCTTAAGCCAACTGATGGTGACTGTTGTTTTGTTTAGGTATGTTCACATTATCCGACACGGTAATACCGCGTTCTGTGTCAATGTAGAATTGGACTGTTATGTTGGTCAAGCTATTTAACGTATGTAGTTTTTTTTCTATAATTGAATCATTTATTTCACGCATTCAATAATATGAGGGGATTTTGTTCAACTGAAATTGGAGTTGAAGTACATTGTATTGTAGACTCACTGTATGTGTGAATTCATTTTGAATTTTATGATTTTTTTAAGAAAAATGTTCATTATACTCGATTTCGACTAGTTCGGGGGTGGAGATTTCGAGTTTTATATTTGTTTTGAATTTTGAGAAATTTAATTTTTTTTTGCGAAAAATGGTCATTATACTCGTTTTCGACTGATTTGGGGATGAGGATTTCAAGTTTTATATTTATTTTGAATTTTTAGAAACTTAACATTTTTTTTTTGCGAAAAATGGTCGTTATACTCGACTTCGACTAGTTCGGGGATGGGGATTTCAAGTTTTGCATTTATTTTGAATTTTAAGGAAATTATCATTTATTTTGAATTTCAATTTTTTTTTGTGCGAGTTATTTTGTCAAATGGATAAGACCTGCCGAAGCAAGTCTCAGTCATTAAAGGGTAATAAGCATTTTTACAATTGTCATTACTGAATTGGGTAGTATATAAACTTGATACTTAAAGCACTTTGAAGTGAGGGTATAGAGGGGGTGTTTTAAATATGAGATAATTTTGTAATTGCGTTTAACAATGAAATTAATAAATGGGAAAATTGACTAAACATAAGAAGGGGAATATGACATAGTTGGGTAGAGGGAAAAGGGGTAAAACGGGTAATGTGGAGCGTTAAAACATGTTTTGTTTTTCAGAATGTTTTTATATAATGAATATACTATTGAAGCTTTGGCTGGCTGTGGAAATCGTGTGTACTAGCGAGTGAGGAGGGCTGATGTGATTTGATGGAAGACAAACTTTATTACGGAGCGAAAACGATAGTGTGAAGGGTAGTTTGGAAGTGAGACTTTGTTATCTTTTGTGAGAATGGATTGAAACAGTCAGACATAGCTGGAGTATTATTCATAACCTAGATTTGTTGGAATTTAAGGGGTTGAAACACAATTAGCCATTAAAATTCTTATCAGTAGGTTAAAACTGAAATGACAGTTCGTCCCATTATATAAGGGAAGGTTTTGATGGCTAAGGACTACACAAATTCGTATGGTTACTACACACCTCATGTGATTAAAGTGGATTGGGTACGGAAAGTTTCCGATTATGACACACACAAGGGTTTTAAATTTTAATTGCTGAAGCTGTTGGGAGGTATATCCACTTTAAGTAACGTGAAACAAGCGACTTGAAAGGTGATCATTATTGCCTGAGGCTACCTGTACGTGATCTAACTTTTTGTTATGGGAATTGAGAGCCTCGGTACCTGTTCAAATACTTTTTTGGTTTGTATGGGGAAACTGTGTGGTATTTGCCTATAGGAAGTACAATGGTTCCTGAATTACCGCCTGTACAATGGAGGCAACTATTCAAGGTAAATGCGCAGAGTTGGGTCACTAGGGCCTGTTGAATTCACAACTCAGCACCTCTGACAAAGCGAGAAAACTTGGGGAAATGGTTACCATGACTCATAATAAAATTCATACGATTATGTCAGACGTCAAAGGCACTAATGGTCGCTCAGTAATGGTTAAACACACACTACGCAATTAATAAAGGGGGGAAAATTTCCAGCAAATCAGGTATCTAGGATGAAGTTTCTACAAGGACAACTATTGGTTTTCCTTTGCGAAAACTTCATGGGGGCGATGTAACGGTACGAGTATCCATGTCATTATAGAAATAATATTAATAGGGGAAAGCTTTAATTCATGGCTTTTATTCAGTTTTTTTTTTATTTGGAATCTTCTTATGTCAATAATTTTTATCATTTAAAAGTGGGATTTCATAAGAGAATATATCAGACTCACCTAAGTGCAAACAAAACACCGGAATAAAACACAGTTACAAGATGTTCATATACATACGCAGTACCATCGGTATTTAAAGTAACGGGAGTAAGCGAATTGCAACCTAATTCTTATAGCAATAAAGTTTAACGACATAACGGCGGAGGATTCAGCGCGAGAATTCGGAATGTCTACATAAAACTTTATTGATACATAATTATCAAAAGATTATTTTCATGATTAGCAAATCACTATAAGTTAATAGTATAAGGTTATTCCTAAAAATATCTATATTTATATTAACCTAACGCTGTACTAAGATGGCAAACAATAACATTAGATTTTTACCGAGTGGTTATCAAATTTCAACCATATTGGCTAGGCTATAAAGTCGGAGAATTGGTACTGTAATAGCTTGGAAGGTCTCGGGCGACTCTCACTACCTTTGTTGTCATGAAGCCTTGGTTACATTAGACAAAGTATTGCCGAACTGTATGACGTTAATGTATTAAGGTAGTTTAATCAAATCAAGTCATAAAATATTATTCATTTACTATATCCGATTTTCATTATTATTTAGTTGTATTTGATAACTGAAATTAGAACGGGGTAATTTCTATGTTAAATTCGCGAATAAAAAAAAACAATTTCATAAAATAATTTGACTCGTATCAATGGTTGTAAATAAACAAATATCATGTAAAATATAAAAATAAATCATTGTCCATTAAAATTAGATTGAAATATAAGAAGGAGTTAATTAGGTGGGTAGTATTGTTTATTACAACCTTATTTTTGGAGGGTTTATTGTACGAATGGGTTAGGCCTTATAAATTTAACACTAATCGCTTTATTGTTAATGGTTTAGGTTGCAGCGTTTAAATACCTTTGTTATTATATTATTATCGGACACGGAAAGATTGGCTGGCATTAAATAACGCTTTCCGAAGAAGGCCAACCTAAAGTATATTAAGTTCTTTGAAGTCATTAATTTAATGAAAATGGGATTTATAATAAACTATTTGCTTAAATAAGTAAGAAAATAATTAAATGAAAAAGATCCTTAAGATGATTGTAGTTACGTCGGTTGTTAATCGTCCATGGGATAAGAATCATTTCTCCACGGTACTAAGGTGACATAAAATGTGAAGAGAATGACAATGCAACGTTGGTTGAGTATCTAATTAGCGAGTTTCCACCTTATTAGCAGCGGGTTAAAGGATGGGCGTAAAAGAAAGGTTACGCCCATCCTTTAACCCGCTGCTTACAATAAGATAGGTAGAAGATTCGTTCAATCACAGAGTTGTAGGATATATACAGTGTGATACCGGTAAAAGGGTATTGCTTTCAAACGGAGATTAATATGTTCCATTAGCAATTATTGATTGTCACATCGAATTTCCAAATTTCGTACCGTTAATGAACTATAAGTGCTGTGCAAGGTAATGACATAGTAAATAGACCATTAAAGATGATCATTTGAGTCAAGTAATTAAAAATTACTTTGTAGTACGTTGTCGTAAGTTAGATTCTAAAATGATTGAAGATTAGATTTTAGTTTAGTAATAGACTTAAGCCACAGAATAATATACTAGGATTACATACAGGACGGACACGAAACCACCCCGCGCCGAGGTCAGTTGCTTCGTTCCTGACAGGCTCGGAATGTCAGGCCGGGTTGCGATCGAGTTATCACGTCTCGAAAGTTCTCCGCGCCGCGCGCTGCGCGCTCGCGCAAGCGATTGGCGATTGTGCTGACTGTGCACGCATGTGCGCTTGCCCACATCGTTTGCTTTCTTCCCGTATCATTCCCTACGTTTAGGCGCAAGGTTCAGTTAAGAAATTGCAATTGAATGCCCATCTTGAATAAAAGGTTGTTTGCCGATGACACCCTGTAGTTATTCATAATAATTTGCGCCGACCAATCATCAAGTTTCGACCACGCCCACAAAGTCGTTCAATTGAGAGATATTACTCTCGAGATTTATGCAATCCTAGTGTAAGGAGCTCACAAGAGATGTCGCCCGAGTTCCCCGAGACGCCTGAGTTCCCTGAGTTCCCCGAGTTCCCCGAGTCTCCTGAGATCCCTGAGTTCCCCGAGTTCCCCGAGGTCCCTGAGACGCCTGAGTGCCCAAAAGTTGTTTATAAACCAATGGCTTTAAAAGGACGTGTGGAGGCAGTGAGCATTCATTCTTGTATCGACCGCGAACTGGTAAAGGTCACTGGGCTTACGTACCGCGACATTATTGGTGGGTGTAGTCATTATGGTTGAGATTCCAATACTATGCGGTCACCCGCTGGTTGAGGAATTTCTCTCATAATGCTGTTATTGTGTAATCTTTATGGTCGAGACCCTAATACTATGTATTCACTTACTGGTTGAGGGGTTTCTTTCATAATTTAACTTTGTTTTACTTTTTTTATTTTTATCTTATTGGGGTTGAGTTTTAATCGTTTTTGCTGCCCAGAACCTTGCCTAGACATACAGTACGTCTAACAGAACAATGATTATCGAGTAACGGTGACAAACAATCAGTGTTCTGGAGTTCAGTAAATTCTTCAGCCTTGAGAGTGGGCTGACGTCTTTTTTACCAACATAAAGACGAGTTCGACCTCTCCTGTTCTCCTGGGTCCCACTGGTATTAGCTGAGACTTGGCCTTCGCGATTGAAGATGGGCATAGACGTGTATACGTCGCTAGTTGAAGCGTACCAGCCTCGGAGTTCAGTCTTGTTAAATATATTTATATATTCTTTTATATACATGTTAAGGCGTCCTACTCACACCGCCCAGTCGTATTAGACGTGTGGGGGGGGACAATTACACGGATTATAGGTTGCCAATCCCGGAATAATCCACCGGACTTTACAGCTTAGTTAGGGAATACACATTCTTTGAAACTGAATTTGGTAAGGTTTCATGTTTCAACAGTTTTGATCTCTGGGGGGTAGAGCTAGGTTAGCGTCACACACATTGGGTAATAGGGAATTCATTTATGGGTAGAAATTCAAACGACGGGTTTGGGTATTTTGGGTTACTAACTTATTTATTTTATTGACATAGATGTGGCTAGGTCTCGCACGTCAATCTATGTTTTATCTTATAGATTTCATGTTTAGAGATACGCGTTTACGTAGATATCACATTATATTGTCAGGAATAAGTTTCAACCGGGTTTTAGGGATTTCTTGGTCTCATTATGCACTAGTAGAGGTATTTATGAAATACCTAGGTATTATATTATAGACTTCATGTTTACAGATACGCGTTTACGTAGATATCATATTATTTTGTCAGAAATAAGTTTCAACCGGGATGTAGGGATTTCTTGTCTTCATTATGCGCTAGTAGAGGTATTTATGAAATACCAAATGTAGGAAAACGGGTTTAATAAAGTTTATTTAATTCCAGTTATGATGGGATAGTAGAATCATTTCAAAAAACTGAAATGGTTCTTTACATAAGGGCAAGCAGAGCAATCCCTCATGTCTCAATCTTATCACAAATGGAATAAAATTTACACATTAGTTAAGAGTATATTTAGTGAGTTCTGACGTCTAATATTTTATATACGACTATCTTAGAAGAATATTTAATCGCAGAAACGTATTTGTAGGGCTAGGGTGGGTGTCGCTAGAATTGGCTGGGGAAGTCAATGGGTTGACACGTCAATGAATACATCTTCATAGACATGTCTAGCTAGGAAGCTTACATAGAGATTTTTCCCTTTCCTCGCATGGTTCTTGGCACGTATGGAATAAAATTACAAAACAACCATACACCGAATAATCAAAATTATTTTTGTTTCGAAAGCTAGGTTAACACTAAGGATTTCATAATAGACTGAGACTGTGAGTCTAACTGAGCAAGTAGGATAAATAATTTTGATTTAGGAAGGCTCTTAACGAAGAATTGTCCTTCGTTAGGGACCAAGGGCTAATTACCATGGTAACAAGTCGAACGAGAGGAGGTGGGGGATAGTTTACCGAAAAATATATATAAACCAACTATTTTCGTCATTATTATTAGGCTTAGGCTAGGTCAAGGGTTCTAATGGTATAAGGGTTCAAGTTTGTTATTAAAGCTAAGTATTAGGTAGAGATAGGAAAATAGATTTGCGTACTACAATAGGAAATATGAAGGGTTAATGAGTCCAGGGTTCCGTCAATTATCATAGAATTTATGGGTTACTACGATTCACAACGTAAAAAGGGTCCTCCCTAGAACGATCACATTTTGGCCAAATTTCTTCTTGAATATCGGTTCTTTGAGCTTCAGCGTGCGCGACCTATCTTTTGGGGGGATCCGTTACAGCGGCTGCGTAAACGATTTAGTATGGACAAAAGTACAGTGCCTCTGGTGGTTACTCAATACAACTAAGAATCACAATAATAAATCGTTTACGCACTAGCGAGTACGGTAATGCAAAGAATGCAAACTCAGAACGGTATGGGTACAGATTGAAAGTCGCGTGCCGCTCGGTTAATAGTTGTAGCAGTACACTTTAGGTACATCGGTACTATTTTTTTTTGTTTCTTTCGGGACATAAGATAAGATAAGATGGGTATAAAAAAGAGTTCTTAACAGTTATCTTTTTATTATTATATTTACCACGTTACGCGGTAGTTCAGAACAATTCCAAACTAAGCGAAGTCTTCAACGCGCCCAAGGGGAGAAAACCAAACATTGCCATGTTAAGGAAGCCCTTTGGTTAAACTTTTTAATAATTCAGACGATTTGGTGTAATTTTGCTCGGATACCGCATGCGAGTATACTCTTACGTGATCTGTGTAGGAAGGTACTGCCGATAAACATAGCGCATTTGACGCTTTTGAGATTACCAAATTACGAAATAAACGCCCTCTGCTATATAGTGAAGATGTAAATACATATACAAATATTTATTCGTAACAAGTATGAAAAATTATGTTAGATGTTAATTGAATCTGCAATATATGCACGAGTTGAAACCTTTTGATATTCATTATAAAAGGTGGTTATAAAATAAGATGAACCACGGCTTCGTTATATCTAAAAAAAATGTTTTTTTGTTTTGTATTTTCAGTATATTTAATAAATAACTTAGTAAGTATTCATTTGTAGGGTTTTAAGTATAACATAATTATTTTGAAGTAGGTAGTCCGTTTTGTCCTATGATTTTGTTCACAGCCTAGGACAAAGTGAACATTTTCCATTCCATTATTATTTCAAATATCTTAAACTTTTATTATATTATCATCCAAATACTTAACATTGTTGGTGTTGGCTAACCAAACGCTACATAATGTTTTCTTTTGTTGTACGATGACATTGCTTTAATATTGATCACATTCCTCAAATTGAGAAAGGAATTGCTACAACCCCTGAACTAAATATCAGGCTTAATATCAGGTGTCGTCAACCCGAACGTTCTAAAAGTAAATCCCCAACGGTGCGCAATACCTGCAGAGCTCCTTACAAGCTTCCGCTGTTGAGAGGGTGTGGTCAGGGCGCCCTAACTTACCTTGAAAACCAATTTGTTAAATATTTAGCATCCCTCGTAGTAAGAGGCTTTGAGGCTTCAAGCAAATACAGAGCTATTTTATAGGTAAATTATCTATTGTAATGAATAGTGTCCCGTGGGTCTACAACACTATGTTTACAGTGTTGTAACATCTTTGCCAATATCGCTTCTTGCTAAACCGGATAGTGATAAAAAGGTCGTACTTGTGGTTGGAAATAAACTATCAATAAATGTTTTATCTAAGATCACTATAAAGAGCGAAATAATTACCTTATTAACTAGCAATAGGCATTCTTAACCCAAACCGATTAGGTACTAAACCTTATTTGCGGAATTACTATTAGTTATAATAGTCGACGTAATAAATAATTAGGAATCATTCTTATTCACATGGACAAAAAGGGAATTATTGCTTGGCAGTGGCACTTTTGTTTTGTACAAATTAAATGCTTTTCTACATTTATACATTTGAATATGTATCTCTTTTAAAAACCACGCAACAATTTTTATGACAACTCATATTATTGTTTTACTAAGGACTGAATAGATGTTCGCTTGTGTTTAGTAGAAATTATATGCATCTCTAAAAATTTCAAACGTTAAAAAATCCTATTCAAAACCTATCCCTTTAAAACAAGGCAACAAAAATATTTTTATAACAACTCATAATTGTATTGTTACTAAACTCTTAGGTACTTTTATGCTGTTACTGAAATTTCACAGACCTTGATAGTTGTATTCAATATTATTCATATTGTTACCATAGCGAGCCAGAAAACAAACGAAAGTATGCTTTTGTTTATACGAGTAACAACAAAGCACCTCGGTTCACCAGCCTATGACAAAAAAGCGAAACATTCACAAAAAAAGTTAATTAATTAAGTAGATATGCGAATTCACGAAAGTCAAGCCGAGGTGAGTGGCGCAGGAGATAACGAGATTATGCCAGGCACGTAGAATCGTGATTAAATCATTGCTTTATAATGTTTTCTTTTATCTCAGAGTCATTTTTGATGGGGCTTGGAGTCAGTTTGATTTTAGCGGTATTATTGTTGGCATAGTGCTTGTGGTACGCTTTGTTGTATTATAATTCTACAATACGATCACGTTTTGACTTAAATTTAAACTAACGTGAAACATATTTACACTTAATTAAGAGAACAACGGTTGACACTCACTTGGAAAATTCACAATTTGCGGCGTGTTTCGGACTGCAATTGAAGTCCTTCATCAGGTTTAGTGGTGTTACGATAACCGACCGCGTATAACGTTTCGCATTCACGTTTTGACTGTTTAAGATTGTCACTAGATATGTTGTCCTCATAGATGTACTAATGCTACATATTCAGACAGCATTGGCACATCTGTATCATAAAATTCATTTTTTTTTTTTATTAAAATGGGATTGCTCTTGGCCAGCATCCTAGGCAGGGGGCAAAAATTCGACTTTACAAACCTGCCTTATCCCCATCATGTCCATTAATACAAAAACATGAAGGTGGATTTAACCACTATAATCTGCTGGCAACATTTCAAATACCTACCGGCAACTCTTTGAAACACGATATCCTTTTTACCTTGAAATTCATCTCCATCAAACAAAATACAACGAATCTCCAATAACAACAACAACGACATTGAACTGCCAAATAATCATGGCCACGTGTATAGGAAATGGATTGAATCATACCAGGGTTAAGAAAACCGTTACAGCAAGAAACATAAACAAAGTACCTATTAAAAGATTACAGTAGTTGTGATGTCAAATGATAGTCGAGTATTCCTGTTAGACTACAAATTAAAGTCTAGACTAATAATATAATTACGCATAAAAAGAATCGAGTTACGTCTACCGAAGTTTAAGTTATTAACAAAATACAGCCTCATTGAATTTGCATCTAAAGTCAACCGAATATAATTTTAATGACTCCATGCCTGGCGCGGTACTTACCGCTTAAGTTGGGGTTAATTAATACGACACAGTATTTAACGAATACGAATGCGCTCCGGGTGGAATTTTATTAAATTTACCATACATTTGGTAGTCTGACAAAAATCACGTTAAGGGAGAGAGTTATGGAGACTAGATGTGGCCTTTATGTACCTTTTATTTTGACCATGGTGCATTATGTTTTAACATGGTTATAAGCCAATTTTTGGGGAAATAAATAAATAGATTTAACTAAACATGGATTAAAAGTGACTCGTAAATGAGGTATTACGAGTCACTTTTAATCCTGGAACAGAATTATGTAATTTGGCGACATCGTCTGCCTAAGCAATAATCCTTGCGCAAGCCTTTGAAGATGATTTGGGTAGCCACGCAAGAAAGTAGACTTACGGCCAGAGTGGGTGGATCATTATGCGAAGAGTTCGTAGTAGCTACAGGACTGAAGCAAGACGATGCACTATCCTCTATGTTTTTTAATTTAATACTCGAACACGTCATCCGAAAGGTACTGATGTAAGGCGGAGTGGAATTAAATGGCCACCATCAAATTGTAAGATATGCCGCTGACCTGGCTCTTCTAGGACAGTGTGAGGATGATGTTCGAGCAATGGCGAATACTCTGGATGAAGAAGGGAAGAAAGTAGGTCTCAGAATCAGCCTCGATAAGACCGAATATTTCCACATTCGAAGGTACAGAGGGCTGGGGTCCACCAGAAGAGGCCTTACGGTGAACGGAACTACCTATAAAGGTGTAGCGAAGTTCAAGTACCTTGGATGCAGAGTAACGGATATCAACCAAAGGCAGGAGGAAATAGACAACCAGATTCAAAACGCCCTGAGATGCTCGGCGGCTCTCCACAGAATACTAGTGTCCAAACTTATCAGCAGACGAGCAAGAATCAGAGTCCACAAGACTGTGATAAGACCGATCTTGATGTTTGGATGCGAAGCTTGGACACTAAGGCTGAAGGAGGAGAGCAAGCTCTTAGTGGCAGAAAGAAAGATCCTGAGAAGATTCTGGGACCTACAAAACGAGAAGATCTTACATGGAGGGCTAGGAAGAATGCCGAGATGGAAGCACTGGTTGCCAAGCCCAATATCATCGGAGAGAGCAAAGCTGCTCGGCTACGCTGGCTCGGCCACGTTGAGAGGATGGGAGAAGATCGGGCTGCTTAACGAGCGAACCTTGGGCGTCCCGTTGGTCGACGTCCGATCAGCCGACCAAGGTATCGATGGATCGACGTAGTCCAAAAAGACCTGTGCCAGCGTCAAACGGCCGACTTTGACTGGCGACAACCAGCACAGGACGTGGCACGCAAAATAAATTTTCACTATACCCTTTTTACAAACACAAAAAAAATTGCATGTTAAGTATACATACATACCTACATGTGTTTCAAAATCAAACATTTATTCTGCTAGTAGGCCTCAAGGGCTCTTTTACATGTCATAAATTACAATAATACAATTATGTACAATGATATCATTTGAAGTACAAATCATATTGTTAACTTGAAAGATGTCTGTTTGCGCATCTTTTTTCTGAACTAAAGTTAATTTTCCCTCTTACTAACTCAACTCCTTACTTACTTAGTTACTTACTACGCTGACTCAGCGACGCGAAGGGGATCTTGGCACTTTCTTTAGACACCTACATTCTTCTTCGCCTTCTCCTTCCTCGTTTTCCCTAAGTATTCGTTTTCCAGACCTAAAATCATATCCAGCATGTGCATGTCCTTGCACGCGACGAATATGCAGCGAAGGGGGGAGGGGGGGGGGGGGTGTAGGCAGTCTCGAGGGCCGTCTGCCGTAAAGTATCGCTTAATGACGTGTAACGAGCGTGGTCTCATGCCTGCATGGCGCGTATAAAAGGATCCGTCGCGAGCCGTCTTAATGAATCGATGCTTTCTGACTCTTCGTGGAAATTTGGACGCTACTACTGAAGTTAACAGCTTTCTAGCTCTTATCATTCGGTTAAAAGCAGACAGCATTAATTCTGCAACTATTTCGAATTAAATTGGTTTCTTTATTTCAACCAAAATGGTTAGACAATCTTACTTAACAAATTCGATTGAATTTTTCTATAAACATTTCGATTACCATTAAACTTAACAGTAATACTAGTAAGTTCACGATTCTTATTTAAATCTATTTATGTCGTCTAGTCTATTTAAAAAACTGCTATACGTACATAATGCATGATGATTGATTTTTGACGGGCTCTCTATTTTCAAAGTAAACGAGAAACTGTAAAATAGCACTTTTTTAAATTGAATTGTACTTACAATAACTAACCGATTTAAAACCCAAGAACAAACAATAGTGTTAATTTTCACTACACTGCTTAAGAGGAGGGGTAGGACAAGCTCTCTCCATACAAACTTTGTGCAGGATTTACTTCGTTTGTGTTATGATTTTTGGTCAGTATGCTTATTTTTCTGATAGCTATTTCGTGATGTAATTTTTTTTTATTAACTTTATTTTTTTATTTTGATTTTTTTTGAAATATTTGAAAATTTTCACATCACGATCTTCGCATATCTAATATTTACAACCAAAAGAAATATTATATTTGTTAGTGCCAAAACCGACGAATAAAATAATAATAATAATAATAAATAATAAAATTATTTATTGTACACAAAGAATTGTTACACACAATTGCCATATACTAATACTAGTTGTACATAAGTATTATATACTAGGTCAGGACTTCCGTCCCCTAAACTAGGTGTGGACCTGTGTCTTAGGGGATTGAGTTCGTAAAATACAGAGTCGTATCTAACTTGGTTTGGACAGTGTAACAGCAAATGAAAAATAACAAGTAGTACTTAGAATAGTGTTGACAGCAAAAAATATGCTACGATGTAAAACATATTTGTGACTAAAATAAATAAATTAATTTAAACTAAATAAATTAATAAAACGTGCACAAAGTTTGTATGGGGAAGGCCTTGCCCTACCCTGCGCCTTAAATCATTTTACTCCCGTGTTCCTTTCCTTACTTTCACATTCAACTTAGACTGCATTTATATCACTCAGATAACAGACAGTTTGCATTGTCAATACGTAATTCGCAATCCGGGTCGACGGATGCGATAGCTCTAACTAGGGCACCCATTATCTCCATAAGCTGACGCCCTGCCAACACATCTTCAGTAATTACATTTAATCTAATGGGGTTGATATTGCTTTAATGGAAAACGGGCAGGTGGAAAATATCAGATATTTTCTTATTTAAACTGTTGTGAGTCACTCTAAAATTATCGCGGCAATATACGTTAGTTAAACCATAACATACTTAATTACTTATACTCGTAATATCATCTAGTACTAGAATACAATTATATCTGAATCTGGTTTACCTAAGGGAGCATTTGTAACACCAAACGATATGAACATAAACTAGTAACGATCCAAACGACACGACGAATGCATATTTTTTAAGCTCGATATTATTTTCAAGGAAGCTTAATATTTTGTTCAATTAATATGGATCCACAGACGTTTACGCACTTAATATCTATCTGAGCGCTTAATAGGACCTTCGTTGGTAGTCGAGATAAATTTATTTGCGTCTGTCATGTCCCCTCGGAGGAAATGACTTATTTCGCCGAAACCCGCGGCTTGCATTCAAATTAGGGTTGTCACTGCATAGCATTTCAATGCAGAGTGAATTTGTCCGCCCGCTCAAAGACGGGCTGTTTAGTGACTGTTTGAAGGTGTAAAGTATGTGTTTGTACATGGTTGTGTTTTGTATGAGTATGTAACAGCACAGGGTGCTATCGCGTGATAAACAAGCAATTGTACGTTTAGCTTGAAAAAAAAAACATCATAGATCGTCACGAAAATACACTAATTTCAAATAGTATTTGATTCAGCAGTTTTTGCTATATTTTTGTAAATCAAAGTGAAAATTGAAATAAAAATCACCGCCACAAGGGATTACCACGGTAGTTCAGTCGGTTAAGAGCAATGGACGGATTCCAGAGGGCGTGGGTTCAAATCCCATCTGAGCCGTTTAATTTCTTCAATTTTCACTTTGATTTTAAATATAGTTATGCCGTAACTTATTTGGCATTACCTCCTTGCACGGAGCTGAAACGGCCGGTAAATAGGCAAAAAAATATATAATTGGCTGACGTGCATCTTGCTGATATATTAAAATAAATCAATTCCGCTCACAGCAATAAAAGCCGCTCAAGAAAATATATGCCGGTAGTTTTAAGTACAAATTTGCTTCGTATTTAAAGTAAATCCTTAGCAAAAGCACGATATAAACTTCCTAATCGGCCCGCTTTGACTGAACGCTTACGCTGAGCCGTACCCAACAAACGCGCACTAAAACCCCTAATACACTGGCAACTTTAGTGAAACTCGGCCGTCTTAGCAACTACTGGCGCCGTAGCACTGTCACTGTAATCCCTAAATTAATATGAATCTCTAATTTGAACGGCACACGTGTTGCGAGCTCGCAACTTTCCAGACAACGCCAAATTGGATAAACATGTGCGCGCTACGGGGCCTCAAATTTGAACACGGAGCGCTAACCGAGACGGCACGCTGAATTAATCGTGCTGTTTTTCACGTTTTTACTAAAATCTACATTTTACGTTTATGTTGCCTTTCTGTGCTCATTTTATTTTTCACATATAAGATGTAGTCTGCATCATCAGCGATCTCCGCGTGGTCTTGATGCGTGGTGGTCCTCGACTGTACATTGCACTAAAACAAGAATAAGTCCAAGGGGGCGTCTTAGGCGACTTCCTGACTTGGCGGGGCGGGATCGATATGTGACATTTTCTTCTTTGACGTAAACTTACTGAAGACGCAAAGATTCTCACTTGGCATAATACTGTCAGTATTACGTTTGCGCAGTAGTAATATCATGCGCAGAAGCGGAGCAGTACCGCCTTGGCATCGTCCCGCTACCGCGCATCTCGCGCCAGTCAGGAAGCACTCATTTAAATGTAGGGTCGTAGTAAAAAATGGTATCGCGTCGACTGACAGCTGACACTGACATTTGACACTTTTCTCATATCGTACTGCCTCCGCACCGACACATCAGGAAGTCGCCTTAGGCACCGTAGCCTAAGACGCCCCCAAGTAAAAAGCATTAAAGCAGTCACGTGCGCGTTGCCGACCCTTTATTAAATTTGAGGATTCACTGTGTTGACAGCAGCCGAAAAAAATTGAGGTCCCCCGCCGCACTCAACACAGTGTGTCCTCGGGAGCTCTGGCAACCTTGCTCATCTCCAGGAACACAACACCATATGTGATAAATAATATGATTATGGCTGTGGTTTTCTGTAATTTGATAGGAACTTGTTATAACCTAACCATTTTGTAATTTAATTTTATTATATTTTGCATGCCTAGATGGTAGAACATACTGAACATAATGTCAAACATATTCTAAACCTTAACATACATACTTCTTGCATTTAATAAATTTGAATTTCCCCAGTTGGGCTGCTCCAAATTCGAGCAAGATGAGATTTTGCTATGCCCTACCTCTCAGTAAAATGAAGCGCGTCCGCCCAAATTTACAAACCGTATGAACTGTAACCCTTCCAACTGGCGCCCTTAAATGAACATAATAGGTTATGATAATGACAAAGGTTGCGCGTAACGCGGATGACACTCAAGTTTCTAGCGATTGCGGAAATTATACTTATAAATTTTGTCACATATTGGTTTAGCTAACGGCGATATTAATGCGGAATTTTGCTTAGTTATTATATTCAAGTTTGAGACAGCATTTCTCCAACCTCTTAAAAAAGAGAGGATTGATTCTCTTTAACTGACTAAAAAATAAAGTTAATAATTAAAAAGTAGGTACGTAGCCTTGCATAGGTTGTAAGATAGATATTATTGGACAGACTACTCTATCAATATGAACCAGGTGCTCTAAGTTTTGATTGCAGATTACTAATGGTAATTAAATTACTTGAACTTTAAAACACCTAACCATTGAGATGAACAAAAACTCAAGCGCAATAGATTTAATCAGTTTCTGCGAGTGCAATAAATTCCAGTTTAAACTAAGATGAATCGCATTAAGGAGCTGAGTGAAAAATTCGCTAATTTCAAAGTAACGCTGGCTTCAAGGCATAGAGAAAAGAAACTTTGCATTCTGTTAAAACACGCATGGTTGACTCACTGTTGCTTAGAATTTACTTGTTACTGCACTCATTTCGAAATGTCTCAAGATCACTTTTGATAAACAATTGTTATTACAATAATAATATTACAACATAAAATAATCAACATTTTGTTACTCTACATCGTATTACATGTATATAATTATGTAATGTTTGTAATCAACACCGTAACTGATGTAAGATTTTTATTTTTTTCTGTCTGTAAAATTCATCATCATCATCATCATATCAGTTCTGTAAAATTACTACAGCCAATATTAAAAATTATTTCACCAGTATATTTTATAATTAAGAATAGTAGCTTCAAGATAGGACGTCTTATGTGCTGCAGTTCCACTGTAGCTTTTAATAACATGCAAATAGAGCTGCGTGGACCACTGGTAGCTAAAAAACCATTGTTCTAGGTATCTAAAAAAACAATTGCTCCTCAACACCAAGTCCAAGCCGCTTCACACATCCAAAATAAAAAACGCTATGACTTTTGTCAGAAACAACGATGTTCTACTCTCTAAAACTGGAGGCATGGACTGCAGACAGCGCAATTTATTTTCATTATCCGGCAGCCTTTCTCATAACACGGCAGAAACGTGGCCAGGGATACGGCAAGACACCCCATACAATGCATTTCAAGTAGTTTTTCAACATTGAAGATAACATTGAAAATTTTAGCCTGGCATAAGGCAAACTTAAGTTTACAAAGTAAAGCACTTAAGAGATGCGATTGCGAGTGTCGGTAGCGCTAGAGCGTTGTGTGCGTATGTTTCGTATTTGAAATACCTACATGCACGTGTGTACCACCACATTTATAAACGCACCCCTCATTAGAAGAGACTCACTCAGTATCACGAGCAATTATGGTGGTACACTTTTTTACATATGCTTCGTGACATAACATAAAAGAAAATTTCTAAAATGTATGGAAAGTTTGGGACACATGTTTTCTCCCGTTGGGATAAAAAGAGCATGTTATTCGTGTTTTTTGCATTCAATGTTCAACCTATATTTATACCATGGAAATATCTATATGACACTGAGGAGGACAATTTATTCTTAAATAAATCACGTGAAGTTTATCTCAGATTAAGATCTTACTCCATTTTGGACCACTCAGTCCTTAATAGGACAAATGAACTAAACGCTATACCGAGACTGGCATTAAACCAGACCTCCGTTAAAATACAACACGGCAGTTGAGCAATGTAAATTATTATTAAACCCTAGGCCTGCTTGAGCCATAAATCCATTGGGAACAGCGCAAGAAGCCTATCCGACTAATTAAGGTGGTCAGGATTCAGGATGGCAGAGGCTGTGTAAGCCAGTCGTAAACTACAATTTTGAGCGGCATTATTTTGAATTTAGCCTCATAGCTTCATTTTTTATTCTAATGCATATACAAGGTCTGTGAGTTTATTTTGCTTCTACATTTGAATTCTTCTGTTATGATTTTATTCTTAACCAGCTGTCCGCGAACCCTCGTAAAAAAACCACGTCCTTTATGAAACAATGATTGATACGGAAAGAGTAGTTTTGGGGCTTCCTTTGCATTCTCAAATTTAAAAGTAAATCGTAAAGATTATCTCAAATAAATTTTAAAATATTGCAATACCCTACACTCCTTCAAGATTGCCCTAATCCTCACACCTGAATACATTATAAACTAGGTAACACAGTGACAGCTAGACCAAAGTTTCACCTCAACCTCCGGACCGAAACACTAGCCTTCAACACATCAATTACTTGCACAAAAGCTAGCCTTTCCAGTTTCCCTTTGCACAAAACGTCGTATCTTACTACAATTTTACTGTCACTTACGCCGTTTTGTACACCATGTGCAAGTCTTGCAGTGAAACTCCAGTCACGGTAATTACCACTATGATGTATCGTTACAGGTTTTGCTCCTTATGTCGATGATTGATGATTCAAGCCTCGTGATTAAAAACACGATTAAATTTGCCGAGTGTTTCAGTGTAATAGTTTTTCCTCCGTGTTTGAAAAAGCTTTTCACTTGTCATGCTCGAACAGTGTGTCTTATTAGACTTATCAAGCGGAACTAAAGTAATACATTTAGTCCCTGTTGAAAATATGAATACAAATTTTATGGTTTACAAAACATTTTAATTTGACCAATTTAAATACTTCATAAATGATTTACTTTAGACCCTTTTCATATATATTACTTGGCATTTATAATAGTATAAAACGTTTTTAATTGCTACTTAAATTTTAACTTCTGTAATTTACGACTACGTCAGATTCGGGTATCGTTAACAATACTAGTTTATATCTGCGTTAACTTACAAGTAAAAAAAAGGATACTAAACTTATCTAAGTTATGGCACACAGCTAAAATTACTTGAAAATTAATTAATTGAGTAAGTACTAACTTATAAATTAGTCACAGTTTGATTAGCATGACGGTTCCTATTAGACTTCTGAAATAGGGGACTCCCTATAATATTCTAAAGGTTTATTACGTTTTTGCTCAGTCTAATATTAGGTACACCAACTATTCGTTTCCAATAAATACGTATCTACAGAGGACCTTTTAATTTTAACCCAACATAACAGTTGTACATGTGATTATTTATGTATAGTGCGCGTTATCCACGATGACGCGCCCCTCCACAGCGAATCTCATACTATAATCTATGCGCAATTGTACGGAATGGGCTGTGGAGGGGCGCGCCTTCGTAGATGGCATGCACAAGTGATATATATTGTCACATGGCAAGCGATCTCAAACGGTCGCATCTCAATAGACAAAACCTTCAAATCAATAAAATGACAGTAAAACAATATTTACTTTCGCTTTAACAAACAACTCGTCGGACAAAACGTTCGCCTACGGGTGTTCGTTTTCAAAAGAGGTCTAAAAAGTCGACAACAATTCTAGTTTCAATACAACCTTTTGTGAATTCCACCAGTGTACGTTTGACGGATCAATTCATACGAATAGTGGCAGCTTTTTGACGTGCAAAAGGAAATGTAGCACAGCACAGGTATTTGTCTCGAACACACGGCGAAAGTTTCCGTATAGAATATGCGTTAAGCCGTTTTACACGGAATGGTTGAGTCAGTCTGTACACTAAAATGTGTACTCGTAGATATAGGAAACACTAATAATTTATGAAAATTAAGCCACATAATCCACGCCACGTTTTTTTTTATTAATAAATTTATACGTTGTGTTACACGTTTTGAAATACTTACTAGAAAGTGAGGCAGAGCTCCGGCTTGGGTGGTTCAGCTGCAGAGGCTTTCTGGATGTTGTGGGAAGCTGTAGCTGCAAAAATATCCATACATTGCATACCCCTATATCAATCGCGCTAGCATAATGAGATATATATGTATGACTAATATTTTTACAACGATTTGGTGATGTTAATGTATTACTGTCATGTTGTAAGTTATAAATAAATGAATTGAATAACATCGATCTTCGAACCTCGCGGTAAACTTACTGGTACCACACGAGAAACATAAAAAAACACTCCAAACCCAAGAAACACACAGGCGCCTCCGCACGGCATGCATTAAGTCGTCATCAAAACAATAGCGTGTCATTTATCTAACATTTTATCGGGTCATATCGTGTGTAAGAGGCTTTATATTATGTGTATGAATACTGCATGAGCCGCTGCCCCCTGAGACGCTTCTCGTGGATAAACGCCCGTTTTAAAAAGTAAAACGGGGATTTTTAGAAGAGATAGGTTCTTGTGGCGTAAATAATGCAGGGTTAATGCTACGTTTGTGAATATTAAGGTCGCCAGCGAGAAACTAACGTATCGCGTTATGTTTCAACAGAAACTAAAGATAATATGTAAAACAGAATACCATTTCATGCTTTCGTCAGTTTGTCAGAGATACTACGTTATATTCTGGATACAGAAATCGAATAAGAGAACGATGTTGTAAAATGGAATAAGTAATTTACTTGATCGGAATGGGAAGACAAATAGCTCAGTGGTTCAGTAATAGTCTCGATCGATTATGATTACTCGTAATAACTCGTAATAAATGCCTTTCAGTGAATAACGAACTTATCAAAATTATTTCTGGCCATTCATAATTCATGATGAAAAATAAGCGATAATATTCATATCGGAGTTTAAAATGAGTATGCTTTTGATAGCCAATCGACCGGTCTACCAATTCAGCGGCTGTCGTCATAATCATCAACTTATATTTATCCGGCGTTGGACGTAAAGTCTATAAAGAAGACCCATTTGTAACCTGGAGTTTAATGTGGGTCATATTTTTGATATCCCAATCACATTTCAATATTTTTCGCCTTTTTAAGTATAATTTATAGAGTCGTGCGCTTTTTCTAACACGACAGTTCAACATGCGTTGTAGCAATCATGCAAAACAGTTTGAAGTTTAAAATATGATTTGGATTCCGAAGCAACAGAAAAATCAGAGACTGAAAATTCACCAATCTTATCAATCAACTCATTACCACAACTGTATGAATACTAAACTTACCGATTCGCTCACTTGTAGGAGCTGTAAAACATGCCAGTTTTGTAGGAAACCTACTGCACTTCAGCTCGCTATGATGCTCATGAACCAAGAGTAGGTAGTTATTTATTATTCCCGTATGACGGTTCAGGTGGAGCGAGGAGCATAACTTTTTAAATATTTTAAGTTTCATTTTCCAAACCACTGCACAATGAACTACTCAGTTAAACCAACAGAAATTTTAAAATTACCATGCACAGCGCTTAGGTAAATATTATTATGGCGGCAATACATTTTCTACCTAGCTAATGTCAGCGAGCGAATTTCATTTGCCTCAGGGCTATTTTGTGTACTCTGTGGCCCTCTCTTCGTTACAGTTTGATTTAAGAAAACATCTGTCCCAGACGTGTTTGTTCTATGGTAACTGAAATATATTTATAATTTATTAAATTCTCTTTTAAAAATATTGTGAAATGAATCTTGGGATTGCTTTGGCTTGTGCATTTTCATTGTTATCGCAAAACATTTAACTGATTTTTATTAGATTAAAAACCCTCAGAATAGTTATATTCAAAACTTCGGTAATGAAGAAAGGATTATGCTTTTAATGGCCACTTTATGGCCAGGTGTGACATAAATCATTTTTTTAACCAATACCCAACTCCTTTAAATAATTACCAAAAGAATATATTGACATAATTAAATAAGAAAATACAATAATAATAAAATAACAATAAATTAACTTAAGATAAACCTAATCGAAAAGTCCCCCTCGAGTTGTCCCTGGTGCAAAGGTGCCCATCACACTGGCCGCGTTGCCACGTTGAATGGCGATCGACAACCTTTGCACCAGGTACGAACCCGCGCGGGCGTCAGAAGTGTATTCTGTGAAAATATTCATATATTTATGCAAACATAAATATATGAATATTTTCGACACAAAAGTCGAGGTCTGCTCAAATGCAAATAATTTTGATGGTACCGTTAATTAGAAACTTGTATGGAAAATCGTATATTTCATAACCGTGGTTGTGGTCACTCATGTATGTAATGATTGAACTTATTTGCGAGTAACATTTTCCTTAAATTAGCGGGGCCACAGATAGCATAGTTGATATATTCAGTACATCCGTAAATATTTACATCTAAACTTTAAGATTGTTACTAGAACTTAAGGTCATACGAACGGGGTCCTATTTGATGTTCTTCGTAAGGAAATCCCTTTTATCTCGCCAACTTCACCCAATTTACTTTGTTCAATGAACATTAACAATTTCAAATTTAACTTCCAGATGTTACAAAGGAATTTTGTTAATATATTTATTTACTTCAGTATTCTCAGCAGTAATTTGAATTTAATATGGAAGATTTAAAGGCATAAATACATAGATAACCCTACTTGAGAGGCGTCTATTGCATGTCGCATAGCGTGATTGACGAGGATTAAAATGTGGTTCAATTGAATTGATTATACTCTGTTAACGATAAAAATACAATTGATGTAAATAAATCGTATTATTTTGGAGAAGTTCATCATTATTATCATCCTGGCCGATTTTGATCACGGCGACTGGAAAGAATAGCCTGGCTAGTGATAACGTCGCTCGTGAGTTCTCAGGTGACTGACATAATTATCCTACGTATCTTCGCAGTGAATATGCGAGCACACTCCCCACAGGTCAGCAGCAGCACCCCTTCGACATGCCCCATGACCCCATGAACTTTTATAAGAAATAAATTAAAAAAATATAGTGGACTTAAAGGTACAACATCAAGCTAACAAAGAAATATAATTAGCCTAAAGTTTGAAGATTCATCATGATATCGGCATGGTAATACAATTTATGTAAATCAATCAATCAATATCAATAATTTATTTTAACATTTATCATGGATGGTTTTATTTATTACGATATTATACAAGCGGATTAGTTTACTCTTAACCCGATATCATGAACATTAGGATGATTGTATTTCTGTATTTTACTAACCGGAAGTTGCCCGTTCAATGTATTTTTTTTAATGTAATATATTGAAATGTTATTTGTTTACATAAATTGTACTGGTATATTGAACAGAGTATAGTCATGACATAACGACATTTTCCTATTTTCACTATTTCATTGAATTGTTGAACACCTTTATTGTTAAAACTCTAGACAATATCCATACCCTAGTTCACACTCGTACTAAATGGACAAAATGTTTATCTAATTAGTACGATAATGCACAAATAACTTTTTAAACGTACCTAATTAGTACGAGTGTGGGCTAATAATTTCCTTCAGTGTATTTGGTTAGTTTGTAGGGTTCCACAGCCAGAATGGCTAAAACGGAACCCTTATAGATTCGGCATGTCTGACTGTCTGTCCGTATGTCACAGCCGATTTACTCGGAGACTATAAGTACTACAATTATTAAATTTGGTAGGAAGATGTATTCTATAAACCGCTACATAAAAGTGATGTGAAAATAGAAAAAAAAAATTTAGGGTTACCCCATACATGTAAAAAAAAATTCAATGCAAGTAGTTGTGAGGGGTATTTTTGGATAGGCCTTTAAATAAATAATATCGAGGTTACTAAGAAAGTTTTCCATTTAAGTCAATCGTTGATGAGATATTAGTTGCCAAAGTTGTACAAAATGTGTCCCCCCCATCCCCCCTGTAATTTCCAAACTATGAAGATTAAAATTCTGAAAAAAATTGAGGTGGTGCACAATTATAAATACTTTCAAGGAAGTTAAGGAAGTTAAGTTAGTTAAGTTCAAGGAAGTGTTTTTAAAAGTGAACTGCTAGGTGTTGGTACGAAACCCTTCGTTGTGCGTGATCCGACATGCACTTCGCCGGTTTTTGGAAAGTATTATAAATATATATAATAATATATCCGTTAGAATTTCAAATTTTAAAAGCAAAGCTAACTTGCTAGTTTTATACGAAAATGAGAGTGTAAAATTTAGCACCGATAAAATCTTGAACAAAATCTTAATTTGGCTTTTCACGCGTTTTTCCATCACAGTAGGAACATTAGCTAAAGTACACGCCTAAGGCGACAGACACCCTTTTAATCTCAGAAGTGTATTGCAACAGCGTAATTTAGATTCTATCCGACGGATCCATTGAATATAAGGCAAGCTAAAGGGTTATAAGTGTCGAAAAACGTGAAAAAAAATAGTCTGAGAGAAGTGCTTGGGTGGTCTGTTTGCGCGTCTTTGAATTGGCTTTGAAAGTGATTTTTTCCTAGGTTCAATGTCACAAAAAGATTAATATAAGCACCCTCCGCTAAGAAGATGTGAAAGGTTGAAAGGAAATTGTGGTGGTATTGTGGGCTCATAAATAGCTGAAGTGGTAACCATCTACGTAGCGGCGTGGAGGTTTTTAACAGTTTGTTCTTTATTTTAAAATTATATCACAAGTTTAATCCAACTACGATTAAGACTTTAAAGTCATTCACGGGTCCTCTCTTATTATCATCTTGATGTATACGTCAAAACATCATAAGTATTCAACGTGTTGACGTTTAATACCAACTGGTATATGATATGAATTAGTTTTGTGGATTAAGTATTTAAGTTTCAAAAAAAGTCAAAGTTGCCCAAAAAGATATTAATGATAAAAAACGAGCCTAACGAGATATTAACGATAAGAGCCCACATATGCACTTTCTCCAATGTTTATCGACCTAGATCTCAACATCTATAGTGATTAAATTATCTCTATTTTTGTCGTCTGTTAAAAGTAAAAACACGATATGCAAAAATTTTCTCGATACTTTTATTTTTCAAACAACCCTTTTTTTCGATGTTTTTGGTTGGATCTTTAAAACCCTCCCATCTTTAACAATGATTTTTGGTTTAATAGTTGTAAAATGATAAGTTCTCAAACCTGACAAAAAAGATTACCCTTATAAATGTACACGTTTAGAATAAACATCAATATTTATGAAAAACATGCGCTGAGCTTTCGTAGAGAACGGTAGTTAATTGAAAACTCACGCGTGTTAGAGCGGGACTTTTGCAATGCCATCTACGCCCTCTTAAATAAATTCAAAACGCTTATTACTCGTAGCTATGCTGTTCCCAAATTTAACCGATGTACAAGGTACCAATGGTAGTGTTGTGCCAAATAAAAAAAAACCAGCAAACTCGTCAATTCACCGACAAACGACAGACTGTTACGCATCAAATTCAATTTGCGAGGTGAGCGCTGAAGAGGGTCGGTACGGTAGTGACGGGACGAGACGTGTCGAACGCGTAGACAGGATAATACGATGCGTTATTAACGTGTTGATTTGGCGATCGAAATGCTGAAGTAAAATGAAAAATATGCAGTTATGAAGTTAACCTGTCGTCTACTAGTCCCTGGGATGCCAGAGCACATAACAAAACAATTCCATTGTTTTATTTTTTTGCCGGGGGAGGACGTTTAAATTTTATTTTATTGCCTAATGCTTATTACAGTACTGACCTTACAAATATGGATGCAAGAGTTAGTTATTTTTAAATATCCGTAGGTATTGTTATGTATTTAGATGGGTACTTCTAGGATTGATTTGTAATGACAGCTGAAGGTAGTTTGGAAATAAATGAGTTTTGCTTCTGATCTCAATGGCGTTGTATCTTTTATTGGCGACTGTGGTTAATTAGTGTAATTTGTGCGAAAATGAACAGTAATCTTTCTAATGTGGTGTTTCCGGGACATTTTAACCCAAAAACTGACAAGTGGTGTGATTATAAGGAACAGTTACTATGTGCATTGGACGTGGCGGGCGCCGCGCAGGACCCGCGCGGGCGCGCTCGTTGTTTTTATCTCAGTGCGGAAAAGACACTTATTCGCTTATTGCATCACTTCTGGTCCCGCTGCGGCCGACTAGTGCTTCATTTGAGGACATAATCAGTGTTTTGGACAAGTTTTTTGAACCGGAAGTGAATGAAATCATACAAGCTGGAAAGTTTCATAAACGCGTACAATTACAACAAGAGAGCGTGCAAGAGTTTATCGGCGCGATTAGTTTGCTTGGTGCAAAATGCAACTTTGCCGATCTTAAACGTCAGTTGAGAGATAGACTGGTTCTCGGGGTGCGCGACGAGCGCCTGCGCCGCGAGCTGTTGAAGACCAAGGACCTCACGTACACGGGGGCCGTTCAGTATTGTCTGAATTACCAGGCGACGTTCCCTGATTTGTACCCCGAAGCTAGTACATCCGTGCAAACTCCACATCACGGAAGTGATCAGATGGAAATTGATAAAATCCAATCAGTAAATTGTAAACATTGTGCCCGCGTTCATAAACCGAATGAACGATGCCCTTTTATTAAGGCGCAGTGTTATTATTGTAAAAGACATGGTCACATAGCTCCGGCCTGCAGTAAGAAACAGGGCAGGGTGCACCAGACGGAAGACAAATGTTCTTGTGACGCACAATCAGATCATGAAGATATGAATGGGATTTATGTTTGCGCCGAAAGTTATCATGCACCTATCACAACCGACGTGGTTATTAATGGCGCTAAACTACGTATGGAAATTGACTCGGGAGCTTCGAGGAGTATTATAGCTGAAGAAACATTCAAGAAGCTGTGGTCCAACCCACCCCCATTACATTCGACAAATGTGAAGTTAGTCACATGGACCCGTGCCCCTTTGAAGGTTCTAGGGCTGGCACACGTACGAGTGGTTTTAGGTGATAAAGAGGCTCAGTGCGAACTTATTGTTGTGGCGGGCGGCGGACCGAGCCTGCTGGGTAGAAACTGGTTTGATAAGTTGGGCCTGCAGTTGGTTGGCGTGTGCTGGGCAGAAGATAAAATAGCTATGTGGAAAAAGGAATATCCGAATGTGTTTAAAGAGGGCTTAGGAGAGTACACAGGGCCATTAGTGTCTCTGCACGTACGGCCCGAAGCGGTACCACGTTTCATGAAGGCACGCCCTGTGCCATTCCCACTGAAGCAGCAAGTAGAGGACGAGCTGCGTCAAATGATTAAGGATTGTGTCTTAACACCTATCAAATATTCTAAATGGGCCACTCCATTGAGGATTGTAAAGAAAGATGACGGATCTCTGCGTATTTGCGGCGATTACCGTTCTACGGTTAACGCATCTATAGATGTTGACACATATCCACTCCCTACGTCGACAGAGGCATTCGTGAGACTCAGTGGAGGAAGCGTATTTAGTAAATTGGACCTGAAGCAGGCGTATACACAGCTCAAGGTTGACGAGGACACGGCTCTGCTGCTGACACTAAACACACCCATCGGGCTCATGAAAATGAATCGTTTAGCCTTTGGAGTGAGTGCTGCGCCCGGGCTTTTCCAGCGGGTCATGTCTACGGCGCTCGCAGACATGGAAGGTGTTGCGTGTCTCTTGGATGACATAGCGGTCACAGGGAGAAATATGGAGGAGCATAACCAAAGACTGGACGCGGTATTACGCAAACTGCAAGAGATGGGATTTCGTCTAAACATTAAAAAATGCATCTTTGCTTCACGGAGTATAACATTTTTAGGACATACATTGGACGCTGAAGGGCTGCGCCCATCCTTAGATAAAGTTGAAGAGATTCAGGCTAAGCCGGCACCCACAAACAAAGAAACATTGCGTGCATTTTTGGGGCTGTATAATTTCTACGAGAAATTCTTACCTGACAAGGCTACGTTGTTAGAACCCTTGTACCGGCTCTTAGAAACGAAAACACAGTGGAAATGGGGTGCCAAAGAACAAGCAGCCTTCAATAAAGCTAAAAGCCTTTTGTCGTCAGATTGTACTTTAGTTGGATATGACCTAAGTAAGGATTTGCTGCTAATTTGCGATTCATCAGATTACGGCTTGGGAGCAATATTAGCTCATGTTATGGAAGATGGATCGGAGCGGCCGGTGATGATGGCGTCGCGGACGTTACAGCCGCACGAACGCCGCTACGGGCAAATTGACAAAGAGGCGCTCGCGATAATGTTTGGGCTAGACAAATATCATCAGTTTCTAGCCGGACGGAAGTTTTGCATCATCACCGACCATAAACCCTTGGTTGGCTTATTTAACCCAGACAAACCAATTCCTGACCAAATATCGCCTAGAATGCTGCGATGGTCGTTAAAACTGAATGGATACAGTTATTCCATTAAATATCGACCGGGCAAATCTATTGGAAATGCGGATGCTTTAAGCAGATGGACAGAGCCAGACACTTCTTCTGTAAGGGCGGATACCGACTGTTTGGGAGAGGTACTTTTGCTAGAGGAGCAGCCCGCAGGGTGGAATCTCGATGCGAAACTTATTGCCGAGGAAACCAAGAAGGATCACGTACTACGGAAGGTGTCGTTTAACGTGCTTCACGGATGGCCGCGTTGTAATACAGATCCCGAATTGCAACCATATTGGATTCGTAGAGAGGCTCTTTCACATAATAAAGAATGTTTATTGTGGTGTAACAGAGTCATTATACCAGCCTCGCTCCACCAAAAGGTGCTTAGATTATTACATGCCCCACATGCAGGCATAGTACAGACCAAAGCATATGCTAGAGGGTATCTTTGGTGGGCTGGCATGGACAAGGAAATAGAGAGAGTGGTGGCTGAGTGTGAAGACTGCCAGTTAGTGAGGAACAACCCACCGAAAGATCCGCAAGTATGGGTCATGCCAGAAAAACCATGGAGCAGAGTTCATGTCGATTTTGCTGGCCCTTTTCAAGGGAAAACATTCCTGCTTCTAATCGACTCATACAGCAAGTGGATAGAGGCAGAAATTGTTCCTTCGATGAGCTCTGACTCAATAATCATGATTCTAAGACATATTTTTGCCTCCCAAGGATTACCGGACGTGTTGGTGTCGGACAACGGCAGGACGTTTACCTCGGAAGATTTCAAATTATTTATGAAGAGGAACCATATCAGGCACCTATTCACCCCACCATACCACCCGGCATCAAACGGGCAAATAGAAAGGGCCGTGCAGACATTCAAAAATAAGTTAAAGAAAATGGCGATATGCAACATGCCCTGGAAAGAAAAACTGGCGAAAGCATTATACGCGTTACGGACCGTGCCTAATAGTTGCACCAATAAAGGCACGGTGGAGATGGTGGAGGGGCCCAGTAGTTATTTGGTGAGAACGGAAGATGGAGAGCTGCATCGCCGTCACGCAGATCAGATCTTATCTCGAGCGACCAGCCAGTCTACGGCAGCTCCAACTTGCGATCAACAGCCACATGAGTTTGGGTCTCAATCTCAATCTTCAACAACATCAGAGCCTATTGAAATACCTCCCCCAGAATTATGGCCAGATATCATAGGAATACCGAACGATTGTTAATCATAAATTTAGTGCTAAATGAGTGTGTGTTGATTTAAACTTGTTATGTTGATGGAAAGGTATGTTATGTATTTAGATGGGTACTTCTAGGATTGATTTGTAATGACAGCTGAAGGTAGTTTGGAAATAAATGAGTTTTGCTTCTGATCTCAATGGCGTTGTATCTTTTAGGTATAGTCACAAGCCAGGTCATGTTTACATGTCTCCAAATATTCAAAATATACAAAACCTATGTATGATTTGTTATAGCCTCAGATCGCATATTTATCGTCAAATACGAGTACCTGCGATCTGAGACATTCTTTGTTTTACCGCCCTTGGCAAGTAATGTACTATTACAAAATGACAGCAAATGTATTACAAAGCAAAAATAAATTTCACAGAGGTGATGGACGTTATTGTATGGAAACAAAGCGCGTACCAGTTTATAAACGAATAGGTTTAGCAACATGCTTGGTACTGTGTTAGTTGTTTTAAATAATTGATTCAACTCAACAATAATTATATTATATGTTTATAGGTACATGACGCATAGCAATTTGATTCAGAAAATTAAGTCACTCATAAATATTTCAGAACATTTTTTTTACTAATTACAGTAAACCTGGCCGCTTGTAACACACAATTGACAATGGTTCGTATTGCATTGAAGCTATCAAAAACCGAATTAACTTACTCCGCATGCTGATAATATTATTCGAAAGCCTAAATCTGACTGTACCAGAACAGCGTACGTAAATATCTCTTGCTAAAACGTGCATGCGAACTCCGTTACAATTAGTTCTAGTATTTATAGACGAAGTGGTAGTCTATTTCAGTTATCTCGTACGTCAGTTGGAATAGACAGGACTAGCAGAATCGTAATATCAATATTTACTGATCGGTCGGGGTAGGCTGCGCAGCTGGGTTTTTACTGATGAGTCAGAGATCGTAAATCTATAGCTGACTGCACTCATGAGCAAAATTAACGGGTACCTACACTTTCTATGTAAGTTCAATACAAAGTGTATGCATTATTTTTGCTCGTGAGTGTATAAGTAGGGCGTTAAGATCCCTAGTCTAGAAACTCTTTATTGTACAAGAAAAAAATTATAGACATACTCGTAATTTACAAAAAAGAAGTTAAGGACAAAGGCGAACTTATCCCTGAAAGGGATCTCTTCCAGTTAACCTTTGAATAGATGAGAAGGAAAAGTGAGAAAATATATCGAAATATATTTTTGATACCCTAATAATCAATTTTTAATGCGATGTTAGCAGAGTGGTTCAGACGGTTGTACTTTGTTTCGCAGACAGAAGTTTCGTATATATATATTTTCGCAGAATTTACATTTCATAGAAAACATTTTTTTTTATAAAGGATCGCATCAGATCTAACCTAAGCTACTTTTCTGGTAGATTCAATTGGGATGTACTATCGAACTAACTGAATCGTGACCCACCGTAGAACCTTGTCACAGAAAATGTCATAGTGACATCGTACTGCCTGGCAAGGAAAATCATTATGACACTTTCTGTGAAAAGGTTCCATGGTGGGTCACGATTCAGTTAGTTCGATAGTACACAATGGCATTTTAGCTGTACATAAAAAGGTAACGGTTTCTGAATAAAAAAAGTTTCTATGAAACGACAATTCTGGGAAACAAAACATTCTATGAAACATTTTTCGGAAGGACACCGGTTCAGACATACATCTTTGAAATGGAAATTGTGGGTTCAATCCATCGCTCTCACCAGCAGATTTCGGTTTTGCGAAGCTCATCATTTTTAATATTTATTTACATAGGTACCATGAAGTAAAACATCCCAAGGAGACCCACATATATCTGCGTAGAATATTAAAAGTGTATCTAGAATGGAATTCACTACTCGTACTAGGCCAGTGTGGTCAAAAGACTGCGTCTTTTCTCTCATTGAATTGAAGGCCTAGACCGATCTAGGAATTGATAAACCCAAAATTTTCAAAGTAACGTTATTAAATTAATACTTATGATTCACTTCTTCATATAATACATGGGAAATAAGGAAAGATTGGGATCTCGTTTTTAGGGTTCTCTCTTTATTAGGTACTTCCCGTTGACCTATGAATTTTAAATTTGGTTATAATGTTTATTATTACGTATATATTACCAACAAATACTAATATATTAATAAATCAGATTTTTTCTTTGTAACTTCCTTATTTTTCTTAATAAAACCAACTTAATTTTGCGGTTGGATCAGAACCCTAAATGTGCGAAGTCCGACATGCACTTGGCCGGATTTCGGAATACGAAAATTGCTACATTTTACAACACCGCCACAAACTGGAAAGAAAACTTATCTCGCTCCTTTCAATCGTAAACCCGCGGTTTTGATTGTGTACTTATATTTTGAACCCTACTTCGAAACTGGGGATAAAGTATTGATTGGCCGATTCACGATTGTCTATTAAACTTTGACAATAAAAGGAGATAACCTGTAAAATCTCATTGGTTTTGGATCCAAAATGTTTGATGCCGCACCTATTTTTATACATGGAGTTTTCTTTATTATTGTGTATTTACTTTTAATCTGCGAAGAAAACTTAGGTAATATAATAAAAAAACTGTACATCACAGTGAATAATAATGTGGTAAATAATGCGTCAGCATTCACTGCCCATGAAAATACAATATTCTCAGTGAATTCCTTTCAAACATTGTTATTCTTTTCAAGGGAAAATGACGCTTGACATAATGCCTTAACACTCTTTCGAAAAGATACGCAATTACCCTGATCCGAGTAACCTGATATGTCTATCTATTAGGAGCTCAAAACTCATTGGTAGATGTTTGTATTCAGCTTGGCAAGTAAGTCTAGAAAGGGAACTAATTGTTTACGACCCTGGCAACTTCGATTAAATTGTCTTTGAATTATTACAGTTGAAACACAATAAAATCATACACACGTGAACTTATTTATATGTATAATGTTTATAAACGATGTCTTGCTGAATGTGAGGCGGGATTTTTTTTGTCTAAAAAGTGTTGAAATTATGGGTTGGTAATAATTTCTATCTAGGTACTATTTTACATTGACTTATTAATGATATTACTAATTATATTTTTATTTAAAGGTACAAAATATTACGATTTATTAATGAAAATATGGATGGATATACAAGGGTTTGAAGGTTATGGTTACATTTATGTAACAAAACCTTTGATAACCAACTTGGTACTTGCGATTTATTTGATGAATTTTGTTTCATAGTGAAATATCTAGTGCATAGCAAACAAGTGATAATTAAAATTTTACTGGTAATTCGGCTAAATCTCTGTAAATGTCTGAGAATACATGTTCAAATAAAGTTTTATCAAGTTCTGGTGTCATTGAATTTAAATTTCAGTTATAATATTATTTTAGTTCCTATGTTGATATATTTTGTGTTGTGCTGAATAAAAATAGTTATAGAAAAATTTCACCTGTCCTATGAATAGTATTTTTTTCACTTTACTTACTAGTAAATGTAATTGATTAACATATTTCTTACTAAAAACTAAAAATCTTTTAGTTGAAAACAAAGCATGATATTTTTGGTCGAACTATTCGTGTTGCCATATAGTGGCGCCCCTATTATTTTCTACCCTATTTTGCCGGACAGTATCTCAGTATGTATGATATCTCATTCGATATTTTATTCGAGAAGAAACTTGAAATCGCCTTCTTAAGCTAGTGAAAAGAGTTCAAAAGCTAGTAGGTAGGTATCACAAAATATTTATTTATTCGTTTCATAAAGTTCCTAAATAAATTGGATCCAAAATGGCGTCATTTAGAGCTCCACAAATGATGACACGGAATGACGCAAATGACAGTTTATCTGGTGCTGTAACAAGCCTCGAACGCAAAGTTTCGCGGAGAAACGCACGCTCCGCAGTAATTTATATGGTACTCCGCCACAGAGTGTAGACGACAGCAGAGATGCCAGTATAGCATAAGTACTTACTTAAATGCTGCCCGCGCCTTTTTATGCGCGTAAGTTATATACTCCACTACTCCTACTCCACACCTCAGTAGAATGATTTCAAAAAACCCACCTCAGTGGCAGACGGCTATATATCGAAGCTACATTACTGGAATGTTTTATTAATATCCGTTTAGATATTTTTGATATTTAGAGGAAGAATCGTGCATATTTATTATAGCATAATATAAAATCAATAGTGTATTCGATAGTTTACGTGTATGGCCTATAAATCATAGTAGTAGATATATTGAAATCATATCGGGTGTTAGTAATTACTTGTTATCTGATGCGGACTCCTTTTAAATAGAATACAGAAACCTAATACTTCTAAAAAAGATACATTTTATAGTCAAAATAGACGCTGTTCCAGTTAGTTAGCCGCATGATGTTTTGTAAGTATCTATCGAGTTATTATAAATAAAATGTCAAGAAGTCATTTATTTAAAGTTCTCATAATTTAAGCCATAATAATTACTGTTCAGTGACTAGTTTAAATACTGTAGAATGATATTTAATTAGCAGTGTACCGATATATTAATTTCTATTCACCTCCACTCTCTTCCATACTCGTGTCGCCCCCTCTTTGTGATGAAAGCGACGAATGGAAACGGGCGCTGGCAACTCGCGATAAAGATATTATAGCAGTGTGTGCTTAGACATGTTTTATTGCGGCCGTTATGACGAGTTCAACCTACCCTCGTAAAAATATTTAGGCATTGTTTTGATCAACAATGATGGGCAGCGGTGATATGGGGATTATATGGGGTGAAAAGGTGGTTTTGTTGGAATAAAATCAACTTCACAAACGAGTTACTTAATGTTACATCATCGTCACCTAAATGTAGTTTTAATTAAAATAACTTTTACAAATAGAGAGCTGAAAGATTAAAATAGAAAGTTGAAAGTTTGTGCAGATAGAAAAGAATGCCAAAAGCTTTTACGTAAAATCTGCATGCAAAAGTGCAGAGTACATTCATAAACCAAATAAAGTTGCTCAAATGACGAACATACTACACTTTCTCAGCTTAAAAGCGTAGACGGTTTAAACCCGAAAAAAATCTTAATGATTGCGAGAGAAAAAAAGTGGATCTTAGAAGGAATGAGCTTCGCGTCTTTCCAAGTTATAAAAGGTAAAGAAAGAGCTTGCAGTTAGTGAATGGGTATTCAGTGTCGGAGAATTCAGACCACTGCAAATTCTTAGCCGTAGTGAGGCAGCTAACTCACTGAGACTGATGTTACTGCAACATTTTTATTTTTTTTTTATTAAAAATGGTATCGCTCTTGGCCCAGCATCTAGCCAGGGGGCAAAGATGAGGCCGACGATGAAGCGAGCTCACTCAGAAGATGCCTATTCACTCGTGCCTTAAAAAGGTCTAGATTATATGAGCTCGGAAACACAAACGCCGGCAGAGAATTCTAAACCAAACATAAAATGCTACTACGTATGCTATACGTAAACAACATATATCAATGTAGTTTTGTCTATCAATCTAATATTCGTATTGTTTAGTCTTAAAAATATACTATCTACACGATTTTGATACACAAATAACACAAATTTATTTATTAATTGAAGAAGCGGTAGGTTTCGGAGAGCCAAGTAAATATGCAATCGCAAGATTGGATTAGGTGTCATAAATTTATAGTTAAAAGTATTCAAAAACTTTATTCTATTATGATACAAATTATGCGAAGGTAATGGCAATTGATGGTTATTAATAACCCCATTTGGTTACGGTTATAATAGGCACGCGACTTTCAAAAATAGTATAGGTTGTGGTGGTAAGTACAGTCCTATTTTGGGTGGGGGCGTACCAAAATACCCAATGTAAAAAAAGACTTAGGGCCGACGCTAGCTGACGCGGGTGCACGGAGCGGGTCTTATTAAACAGCCCGCTGCGGACGCAGAATAAATCAATAAGTAATAAATAAATGAATATTTGTGGACAGTCACAAATCAACCTAGTCCCAAACTAAGCAAAGCTTATAGGTACTACGTGTACTAAGCGACGATATACATATATACTTATATAGATAAATAGATACTTAAATACATAGAAAACATCCAAGACCCAGCAACAAAATATTCGTGCTCATCACACAAATAAATGCCCTGGCCGGGATCCGAACCCGGGACATCCAGTTTCGTAGGCAGGGTCACTACCAACTAAGCTAAATCGGTCGTCATATTGATGACTATATTTTCGGCATGGAGCCACATGTCCACATGGAGGCGCTCAGTTAAAAAAGAGTTGCGCAAGACCGTGACAAGTGGAGAACTCTTCTGCGAGCCCTATATCCCTAATGAGGGATAACAGGAACTCATCATCATCATCATATTTTCGGCTTAGGAAGAAGCTGTAAAGACACATACATTGGCGAAAAATTCGAAAGGAGTACGTGAAGTCTCAAATACCTTTTTACCGCGCCCTTACGACGAAAGTCCAATTTTATCCATGAGAGGATGTATGTACCCAGAAGCGAAACAATATAGGCTGAAGATAATTCATGGGAAGATAGTTCCGTCTACTTCGCTTCCTCCTCAAAACATGTAATTATATAATGCATCTGTGACAATCGGCTGTTTCCAGACCACTGCAACCGTACCTTCAGCACTTTACGAATGCAAGTCCCTTTGAAGAAGTCCGAGGTTTTTTCGACAATCAGTGTTAAGGTGGGAATTACTTTGGCAAAGCAAGAGAAGCCGTGTCATTCAGCGTCGGAGTTAAATTCTGAAAACATTTTTTTAAATTTTTGTATATAATTTACAAAACGATACCTTTCACAAAGAGCTTTGAGTGTCTCTTTTTGAAAGTGATGTGCACAAAGTATTTGGAAGAGTAAAAAAAACATTATTATTTAACTGTTCTAATGAAGATATTAAAACCATGATATAATATAAGTTATATCTATTCTTGTTAAGGTCCGATCTTCTAACGTTTTAAGGAATTTTCAAGATCAAAAGCCACACAAGTGGTTGCTTGAAATTTACATTGCACTTATTTAAAGGATGAATTTCTAACAAATATCTTCTTTCATCTATGAAGAAGATTTTGACTTAATTTCTTTGTGGTTAACCTTTGGAAATGCCGAGGTAAAAGGGTTTGCACGCGTTTATAATATAAACGCACGAAGATGTTTTTTAAAGAGGATATTAATCATCCTCGCAGCTCTAAAGAGTTTTTACTGTCACTTATCTTTGCGCATTTAATAATCTTAATTATCTTTTTGCAAACTAACATAATAACGGATTATTTTATGTTATGCTTAATTTGAGTAATGTAATAAACAGGTCGTCCGGGCTGTACGAAATAGACAAATACAATAGTTTTCTCCTCATATACGAGAGCCGGAGCGCATTTGTATAGAGAGAGAGGGTGACCCATTTCCATCCTTTCTTCCTTGTTAATATTTTCCCAGAATTGCAACAAAATATGTATAATACTGAACGACTAACTGTTAACCTTCCAACATACCTAAGCGACTGTTTAAATAGTCCAGAAAAAACTGTTAAATATCTTAAACTAATCGATTATTATAAGTTAATTTAATGTTATGTTAAACCTAAAGTGGTCGCTAATGACCTTATACGTAGCTGTTTAAGCAACCTTAAATAAAAAAATAGTAGATTGTGTCACAAGGAAGCAAAATGCCATATTTACGGCGTGGGCGTACATTGAATCCTGAACGAAGCGAAGGATTCTATAATTGAATCCCGAGCGTAGCGAGGGATTCTAAAATAGAATCCTGAGCGTAGTGAGGGATTCAAGTATAAACGCCCAAGGTGGAAATAATTTTGCTTCCATGTGACACATACTGCTTTTCACATCACCTATTGAGGATAATGAAAGATCTGAAGTGCCACCGGTAACATATTTATAGATGATCTAAATATATATCAAATTTGAAAACCTTTTTCCCTGAATTAGTCGAAATCGAGTATAATGACGATTTTAAGCAAAAAAAACTTTTTTTCAACCTAAAATTAAAAATAAGTGTAAAATTTGAAATCCTTATCCCCGAATCAGTCGAAATCGAGTATAATGACAATTTTTCGCAAAAAAATATTTTTCAGGTTAAAATTAAAAATAAATGTAAAATTTGAAATCCTTATCCCCGAATTAGTCGAAATCGAGTATAATGACAATCTTTAGCAAAAAAAATTTTTTTCATCGTAAAATTAAAAATAAGTCTAAAATTTGAAATCCTTATCCCCGAATTAGTCGAAATTGAGTATAATGACAATTTTTCGCAAAAAAAAATTTTTTTCAACCTAAAATTAAAAATAAGTGGAAAATTTGAAATCCTTATCCCCGAATTAGTCGAAATCGAGTATAATGACATTTTTTCGCAAAAAAAAATTTTTTCAACCTAAAATTAAAAATAAGTGTAAAATTTGAAATCCTTATCCCCGAATTAGTCGAAATCGAGAATAATGACAATTTTTCGAAAAAAAATTTTTTTTTTCAACATAAAATTAAAAATAAGTGTAAAATTTGAAATCCTTATCCCCGAATTAGTCGAAATCGAGTATAATGACGATTTTACGTACAATTTTTTTTTACTTATAATAAAAAAAAAGAATTTTTCGCAAAAGAGACAACCAATTTGAGCTGACGTTTCGTATCGACTGAATTTGAATTTTCAGTGATACCAGAATTTTGTTGGTTTTGTATGATGATGCTTCAAATTTGATTTTTTGCATTATATATTATTAAATATTTTATACCAGCTGGCAACACAGGGTCCTTGAACAGAAAAGTGCCACTTTGATCCCTCCTAGCAGGGAAGAAAAAGCCCTTATCCGAATAGGTGATGTGAAAAGGTATATGTTTTTACAATGCGACTTACTACAGCAATCAATCATTTATTTATCAATAGAAACAATGAAATATTTTTTTGATTGAACTTAATTACGTAAACAGCGATAATAGCATTTATTTGATATTGCTTTTACTAATATGACAGTATTCGCCATGCATAGATTTTTTCCGCCAACGGCCTTAAATGGCCCTTTTTAGAAAACTGTATTCACAACAATGTACCGTAACTAATGCTACTACAATCACTTTTCCGAATTAATTTTGTCCCTAATTCCGGTCCATTCCGGTTAATTCCCTAACAGAGTTCGTACATCTCACCAAGACGCGCACGTTTCAGTTTCACAAATCTAATTTTTCCCCCTGGAGAATTCCTTTTTGAGAGCTATCGGGCACGGCACGGTATTGGCAATTCTACTGAATGTTCCTATCCGGAACAAACTTTTTGTTCTCATATTTGAAACCGTGTGTATTGTATGCGACATCTGGATTTCAAATCTCCTAAGGTGCGTGTGATATTTATATTTCTTCTATTTCTGTCTTTTGTTATTAGAATATGTAAGTATGGAACTTCATAGGTATGTTTATTCTTTCTAACTTTTGGTTCAACATTGTCACTAACCACGTAAATTGTATTTTAGTCACTTAATAGCCAAGACAACATTACTTATTATCCGCCGGGGTTTAAAGTTAAAGCGGTACACTAAAAGTAGAAAGAAGAATATTAAAGGAAAACCAGTGTAATACAAGTAGTACTCAGTGTAAATACTACAGTAAGTACTTTGTATTCATCTATAATATTATTACTCCTATTTTCATTTCTGCTGCCACTGAATTGTCAATTTAAAAATGAGTAAACATAAATTGGATCATATCTCATTTAACACCAAACCTACGTAGGTATGTCGATCATAGTAAGCAAAGAGAGGATGGCGATAAAACTCAATTTTCTCCCTTCGTAACAAGGAAAACGAGTGAATCAAGTTAGCTCACACTAGCGCAGCTGTACATTTAGTAAATCTTGAACCAATCTAACGTTCATTATGACATGTTTTACTTCAGTTACCTTGTTATTATTATGCAAATATTTATTATCTTTAGTACTAAACTCAATAAGCTGCCTCACAGTGTTGTATAATACATTAATATTTAACAGGGTATTGTTCGTTATTGTAGGTACCTCTAGCTTACGTCGCACCTTAATAAAGCATAATAGAGGTAGAGAAGATTTCATTACCATCCAAGAAAACCTTAAGCTAACAATATTTTCTTTCCTGACGCGAACAAAAATTGACACAGTTATAAAATAATAATCCTGTTAATTTCTGATATATAGAAACCAAGCTGCTGGCCTGATGACCTGGTGGGCAGATGAACCTTAACCATAAGGTCCCAGGAGTCCGCTGGATGCGGGCAGCCCACGACTTTTATTTTTATTGAAAATGGGATTGCTCTTGGCCAGCATCTAGCCAGGGGGCAAAGATGAGGCCGACGATGAGGCGAGCTCACCCAGAAGATGCCTATTCACTCGTGCCAAGAGGTCCAGGTTATATGAACTCGGAAATATAATAGAGCAAGAACAGAATTGGAAAAGGCGTCTCTAAACAATGCAAGCGGCAAATCATGTAACAGTTGGGGTGACAACGTTATCAGAGGGTTTGGACCCTGCAGAATACGGATCTGCCTGTCGCCATCTCGAAAGTTGAGCCGGAAGTACGGTATACCGGAAAAGGTGCAGCCCATACAAAAAAATTCGTAGTACATTTAGTAAATTGTTGCTCTGGTACTCTAAAAGAGGTCCGATTGATATGGTTTTTTGGTAT
This sequence comes from Cenopis cana, assembly GCA_951800055.1. NCBI lineage: Eukaryota > Metazoa > Arthropoda > Insecta > Lepidoptera > Tortricidae > Cenopis > Cenopis cana. Next base: position 16,027,835 of record OX637480.1, read on the forward strand.
GTTGTGAAGGACAATATTAGCCATGGTAACCTAAAAATTTCTGACCTCCATCTCTATAACTTTGGCCGCCATCTTGGAAATAGTGTCACTTTTTTCAGTTCTTTGCTTATACTGTCGTCAAAGTTCATTCCAGTGCTAAACATAGTTTTGCAATATTGTAGAATACAAAATTTGCTAAAACTTTTGGGTACAAAGATTTTTTCCATGACCCCTAGGGACGATAATATGACAGGATATATCATTAAAAATTTGCAAAAGTGCTAACTATAGTTCGGCAATATTGTAGATCACAGAATTTGCTACAACTTTTGTATTGAAATATTTTTTCCACGACCATTAGGAAAGAAGATATGAAGTCATATATGGAGTACCACCGTCGAAATTTGCTACTTTTGCAGTTTTCTTCTCATATTTAGGTTTGAGTGCAATTAATCGCAATCTGTAGGGGATCTATGATGATCGAGTGATAGCGGGATAGACAACAATATAAAGCATCTGTCACTTTCCGATCTATACCACTTCAATCCCTCAAAAGACATCTTAGGCCCTCGCATCACTTCCCATCAGGTGAGACTAGGGTCAACCCCTGGTCAGTAAAAACAAATTAATAAAAATCTTAGCAAGGTATTTCACAGAGTCCCAATAGCGCTGAACACCGTTAATGCAAACTAAACCCAGAAGATTCCATCCTGATTAAAAAGGTCCGTCGCAAGTGTTGTGAAAATTGGATCCAGGGGAAACAGGCTGCGTCCTAACGAGAAACGCCGTAACGTTGTACAAAGTTCCTTTACATATACTACTTTGTATACTAGGGTCACAGAGTAGACCCAACAAATCGTTATATGATTCCGGACCGCTATTTTGCGTTGCTCTTGTTAATCCAAACATGTTCGCACTTGTTTTTGTAGTAGAGGATTTGTCATCGATTTCACCAAGATTTTCCTTTTAGGTTTTATTTCGTTCTACGTCTTACGTAAATAGTAATCCCATCAAAAACATAAATGTGAAAAAAATAACCAAGGTCACTTTCGCTAATAAAAGAAGTAAGATCTAAGTAACGGGAAACCATGTTCTTCCTAAGCTCCTTAGATCATAGCTCCCGTTATTTATAACGCTTTTAAAGTAATCGATAAAGTAATCAACTTTACTTTTGGTGTTTGTTTATTTCGGTACCTACACAATGACATTTCATACAATCACACGATCGAATCAATACATGTAACTATACTTACTTAGAAAATAAGTAGGAAGAATCTTGGAATTATTTCACTATAAGTTTAAGTTGGAAACTTTTCATCACTAAGCCCCTTATTTGCGAGAGTTTCAGTTAAAGTTTAAAAAGTGATTGTGATATTCAGTTTGAAAATGTAAACGAGCAGCGTGTGACGTGTTCCTAACTACGGCGATACGAGATTGTGGGGGCACACAGGGTACAACACGGTAATAGTATATTTACTAATAGTCAAATCAGCTACTTTTTGTAAAACATCAAAAACACGCGGTTGTTATGAAGATTGCAGGGAAATATGACGACGTTTGAACGATGAACGATGAATAATGACGTCACCATTTTCTATGGTCAAACTGAGACCTTTTGTTTTCTTTTATGTATTAAATAAAATCTTATAAATAGCATTAATAGGATATTTTAAATAGCATTGATGAATAGATGATTAGCATTAATAGTTTGTTGTTTTCAAGTAGATATTTTCGGACTCTTTTTTATCACGAATCTGTTTGTTCACTCGTTTCTAGTTTCTAGCTCTAATCGCTTCTCGCTCATCGTCGGCGGTGGGACTAGTGCCTTAATCTGTAATAAATAATAGCTAATCGGTATTTCGAGATCTCGCAATACCGAGATTGCACTCCCTAAATTCTACAACATACAATAAAATCAAAAAAGGGCAATATTACTATCTAAAACTTTAGTAAAATTATCGTATCGTTCAACTACTTAATTGGTTTAATCAGTATTTTTGTCAAAATTTAAAATTAAAAAAAAATTCAAACTTGTACCTAAGGCCTCTTAAAAGACGACGAATATTTAATATTTGGTTCTATGAAACTTTCCAATTTACGTTAGGGTGGGTGCTGCTATGTGTCAAAATTGACTTCTTACAGCAAAAGCTCTGTAATAATGTAGTACCTACTGAGGGTCTACTCTGAAATTCAAAATCCGAACTTCGTATAGTGCCATCCCTTTCACTAATATAGTGTGTAACACGAGGGTGAAAGGGACGGCACGATACGATGTTCGGATTTCGAATTTCGGAATAGATCCTCTGCTCCCGGTGTACGAAAGCCGATTTAAGAACGAAAGCTGTACGGTTCCGTTTTTATCTCCTTTATGCTAATCGAAAACTTCGCTCTAGCGGCGCGTAGCTCTTCCCAAACCATGTTCATTATATAGCGTTCCTATTTTCTAAATAGGAAGCAGTAAGTACGTAAAAATTTGGGCATATAGTTTTTTTTTATTCAACGACGGTGGGAAACACGCGTACGGTCCACCTGATGATAAGCAGCCAGCGCAGCCTATTGAAGCTCGCGACTCCAAAGGAATCACGAGCGCGTTGCCGACCCTTTATAAAATTAACGAAAGCAATAGTTTTCTTTGCTCACATTAACCAAATACAACTTTAAGTACCTAAGTATAAGTATGACTTGAGAAAGAGATATTTTTCTTTAATAATCAGGAACACATAAATATATCGATAACAGATTTAAGTAACTGCTTGAAAATAATTAAATATAAAATATCAACTACAGAATAAAATTATTTATTACGACTAAGACTAACGCGGAATCAATACATTTTCTTCATGTTGAACATATTTATGTACGTAAGCACTCATCAAACCTATGCAAAAGTTTTTCTTAAGACGCCGAGCTGGTAATCGCAATTACGTCAGACTGAAAAACGTCCTATAACATTACAATTAAATATCCCCATTCCAATGATCTTAGACTTACATTTACAGTTTTATTTAGGTTACAGAAAAAAAAAAACTTGAGGATAGGTTCCCATGCTGACGGGTCTTTTTCTGAAATAACAAATACAAATCTAAAACACCTAGCATCACACTCTTAGTTTATTTTTTCCTAAAACGTCCAAAATGTAATAAAAACAACACTAAAACGAGATGAAAGCATTCTTCTCTCGAGATTTCTGGGAATGCAATCAGAGTACGTCTTGTACAACGAGCAACAGTGTATGTTTAACAAAACTGTTTTTCGCGTTTTACTGCGTTTCTGAAATTAAAAGTATACAACTATTTGCTAGCGAGATCCTGCAGTTCTGCATTAAAAAAAAATCTAAATAGAAAAAGCTTAACAAAAATAACAGAAATAGGGTTTGCCCGTGACATCGTCCGCGTAGAATTCGCTATTTACCTTAGAGAAATAATTGCTATTACATTACTTAACCCATTCAACGCCAATCACAACACATATGCGTCATGCCTCTACGTCCGACTTCCGCTACAAGGCGGGAAAACGCTGCAACGCGCTACGGCATAGCACACGTAGCGATCGTTGGCCTCGAATGGGTTACGGCGCATGGATGGATACTTATTGATCACTTTTACAAAAAGTCCACGCCCCTTTTCAGCCCCTAAGGGAACGATTTCTGGATAAAAACTATTCAAAGTCCATCCCGGGGTCTAAAACTATCTCCTATTCATCTTAATCCGTGTAAACACGCAATACATACCTGCAATACTCAATACGATGTGATAGTGTTTAACCAAATCAGGCCACAAGTATGGTAGTTAGCTCAATAAAGTTGCGTCATTCATCATTACTTAATTCCCTACTTTATCTACCTCACACAACGTCTCACTTAACATTTTCAAGACTAAAATATTCACCTATTAAATAAAGCTACATGTTGATGCAATAAACGGCTCAGTCAAGAGTTTTCTATTTAAAGCCACATGTATTTACAAATACCTAACAGACCTGCAAGAGCCTAAATGCTTATTGGCTTATTTGACCCACCTTTGTGCCAAAACTAGGTAAAATTTTACTAGTGTCAAAACCACAAAGTGATTTATTTATTTATTTTATTCAAAAGATTAGAGAAAGATTTGATTTGACATTATGGTTTGTTATTGCACAAGCCAAACGTCCTTGTAATAATCTAAATGAAGTAACTACGTTAACAAATGTTAAATTTAGAAGGTTAGAACGATTTTGGCTTTGTTAATTTAAATTACGGCTCGCCTATTCAATACATTTTAGGTATGTTTTTAACTATCAACTACAGAACAAAAGCGACAAATTCCAACCTAAATATGCTTATGACTCTTGTATCACTGATCACACGCGCATCGCCGAGTTGTGGTTTCCCCTGTTAAGCCATCCTTCTTTCCACAAAAACTTATTTTTATCTCGAACCTCCACACCAGCCTTTGTTCAAGTAAAGTACAATTTTTCCTTAATCATATAGGATTTCAGTTCGGCACTTCTTTCTTATCTGTCAGAAAAGGTTCTTCAGTGAAATCTCGTCAGGTAAAAGTATTACTCAACGTTAAAAGAGCTAACGCCATACGGAAGACGACCCAAAAAATATAGTCCATAATTTAATCTGGCTAAAGGGTGGGTATCTATTTTCCGGGCACACGCCTACAAAAAGGCACGACCCTTATTGAAAGGAAGGTCTGTATTATTCACACATTATATTTTCACGACAATGGAACTAGTGAGTTTTATCATTTCTAAACTAACCCTTGTGAATGGACACGTGCGTTAGAACGCGCGCCATCTTTCTGTTCGATTGTCAATGCATTTGTTTAGATTTATAAAGCGGCAATTACACTTCGTCGTTCGCCGCATGCTGCATGCGGCGAACGACGAAGTGTAAAGAACACGTTAGTCGGCCGCATTCGGCGATCGACAGCTGCCAAGACGCCGTAGTAGATAGGCGGACAGACTAGTATAAAGACAACGTTCGTTGGCCTAAGTACTTTAAAATTAATTCGGCGACCGCATTAGGTGAACGACGAAGTGTAAATTGCCGCTTAACTAGCTTTTGCTGCAACTTCGTCCGCTTAAATCTCCACTCCATTTCATCCCTTCGAGGAAAGTTTTTTTGGGATAAATAGTATCCTATATGTATATTAATCCAGGCTCTCAGCGTTACCCCTTTGGATGGCCAGACTTAATCTCTGGCCGAAGTAGCTGCCAGCCTTCTGGGCACCATAACCCACGAAACGAAGGTGACCTGGGGCACATATTTTATTTATAAGTCTATTTTTAAGTTTATATTTAAGTTTATTTTTAAGTTTTTTATATAAGTTTGTTAGTAGTTTTGTCTATTGATTAATAAATAAATATTTATCCAGGCTCTCAAGATATATATCAAGTTTTATCGGAATCCGTTCAGCCATTTTTGCGTGATTGAGTAATAAACATCTAAACATCTCCAATCATCTAAAATTTCGAATTTATAATATTAGTATGATTTAATATTATACAAGTGCGTGTCGGGCCACGCGCAATGTACGGTTCCGTAGTTGTTTTTTTGTTTACCATACGAATGTAATGGTTTTAAAACCGTTTTTATTTCCGTAATTGTCCGCCCGTTCTTTACATTATGTGGATACTTATATTTGCTATCATCATCATCCTCCTAGCGTTATCCCAGTACAGTTGCATCCTGAAGGATACCTGGGGTCCGCTACCTAATCCCAAGATTTAGCGTAGGCACTAGTTTTTACGAAAGCGACTGCCATCTGACCTTCCAACCCCGAGGGGAAACTAGACCTTATTGGGATTAGGCTTTGTCAAGTCAGTGGGCAACTTTACCGTTAGAAGTTCTCAAGCCGCCCCCCGAAGGCCTCCAGCTTGGCTTAACGACTGCTGCCATAGACAGCAACCGGGATCAACGGCTTCACGTGCCTTCCAAAGCACGGGAGCGCTCAGTTAGTGACCACTCAAAGCGGTCACCCATCCCAGTCATGACCGCTGCCCACGTTGCTTAACCTTAGATACCCCAAGCGGTACGCAGGCGCCACTGGGCCACGAGTGCTCCTCCACGAGCGCTCATATTTTGTATAAATACGATAACAAAAACAGGCTCAAATAGAGTAATATTTGTTTTAAGTCTATGTTAGTCCCATTGAATGAAAACATCTTCAAGTACACATCTCTATGGTCTCGCCGGAAGACCAACCCTGGCTCTTACCTGAGTCAGCATTATGATTTGTCTTTGGTTTAATATTTTGTCATGTATAAATGATTTTATTTCTTTCTTAACCGCAAATAAAGATCATGCAATTTTCTTCGCCTCCGAGTCTCGCTTTACAGGTAAGAATGCAACCATTAAAATTTAAAACACACCCGACCAGACTCCCAAAGAATCTATTAGGATAAAACGTTTCTTATTTCCAAGCCAGGAAGTTTTATGGTTTGTAAAATATTGAGGACATAAATAAGGCAGCCGTCGTGTATAACAGCACGCCGGTGTAGGTACCTACTGTCGTATTTTATCTCGGATTCTCTTTCTGGAGGAGAATGGATATAAAATTAATAAATCAAACGCTAGTGGCTTAAGTGGTGACGGCTGTTAAACGTATTCGCCTTGCGCTCGGGAAAATGTGTGGAAACAAAAAAAATATGTTCTCCACGGAATATCCCATGGGACGTTTGTATCTTCTGTTATTGTTATTATCCTTAAGACAAGCAAAATCAAGTTGACATCTAGTTAAATCTTATTAAAGGTTATAATATCGTTTATTTGATGCGAGCTGCGTGTGTTATCATGCTTAATATTATCATTAATTTGTGTACAGTGTAACTATAAAAAAAATTGCTCCGAAAAAAAAATTATTTAGCGACCATGAAGCCCTTCATAAAAATTAAGACACGTATTTATTTCAAATCAAACATACAAAGAAAACATGTTATTTTTTTTTTAATCTTGTGCTAAAAATACACCCACTCAGTATGTTGTCACGGAAGCAGCGGTGCGTATAATGTGTGTATGTATAAGATAAAGACTATATAGATAATCATATTATGCAACAGGTACCATAGTATTTTATCAGGAACGGACATTCAAATGTTAATTTCTGACCTAAATGAATTGACTTGGTTAGCGTTTACCAAGAATCTGTAGCCCATAACGTAGACAGATTCCGGTTAGACGTCGGATCGAGGTAAATATTTGACCCATTTCCGAGATTAATTCCAAGCAAAACTATCCACAATTTATATCTGTCTTCACTGCAGATAATATAGTACGTATTTCTTGTATAATGGCGTATTCGTATAAAGGCATGCTCGTCGTAAATGTACCGTCCTAAGAAAACACAGAAGGGACCACCGAGAATTCCGATTACGTTTTTGCGACTGTGATTTGTCCGCACTACGACTCTGTTACTAGCGAACACTTGATATATCATTCGGATGGATAATACGAGGGTTTTTATTCGGGTCAAGTCAGAGGTTTTAGCACTTATTAGTTTTATTTAGTGGATAATATTGGACCAAGCGTCAATTACCGCTGTTGGGAGCAGATCGTGGATAGAATTAAGTGGCGAAGGACTATTCAAGACGGGCGCAACAACTACGACAGGGCCTGGTTCGACCTTCTTGAAGATCGAAGATGTAAAAAGCATGCAATGCATTCATGCAACTACCTAATCCTCAGTGCTCCTGCCACCTCTGCGGGAGACAATGCCGTTACCTTATAGTATTATATAGCAATACAAGCAAATGTTCGCAAGTCGCTGCTTAAATCGTCTACAAAAACGTAAAAGCCAATGATGATGAATATTGGTCGACAATCAAATGAGATCGTTTAAAATAAATATAACCTACCAATTTACTCGTTCCATTTCCTCTTTTCACATTATTTTAAATTCCACTTAATTTACTAATATCACATTTACAATATTAATTTGTATTGATCTCGAATCAATAGTTTTATTTGTGAACGGAAAACATTAAATATATATGAAAATTAAAACTATCGAAAGTATTATTTATACCTACTATTAAAAGTGTGTCTGTCCTACCTACTTATCCATACCTGCCGTTTCAAACAAATACGTACGTAACCATTGGCAATAGATTTACACTGAAAGTGGTAACTTAATCACGACTGCCGTTCAGCTGCGGTGTAAAGCGGTTTTATACCGCCACAGCCCGCTAGTTGTTGATTACACTTGAACTATGTGTTACACACAACATTTCAGAGAGCACGGAAATTAAGGAAATACTGAATGAGCAGTCCTACCGAATCAGTATGGAGCATTCAGTTTTATTTGTTCAAACTGTTCAAAGGCACTTCGACTAGATTACACTACCATATCCTGTTGCGAGATAAGGGATTAATACTACTTTTAACCCTTTGCGGCCGGGAAAGTGATTTTGCAAAAACTCATGAAAAATGCATTTGGATCGTTCAAATTTGTTGTAAAACACATTTTAAAAATAATAAAAAAAATCATTTTGTCCTTTATCACTAAAAAAATCGCATGCACAAAAGTGACGTTCAGGAACTATTCGTAAATGCACGAACGTGCAAATTCGTTTAGAATAGACGAAGAATATGCATAAAACGCAAAATTTGACATAATTAAACTATCTATAATAATTAGTATTAAATTTTACATATTTTTCACAATTTTCTTGCTTGAAAATTATCATAGCTATTAGATATAATGGACACGGGGGCTTCCGAACTTTCGTGGCCTCACAGGTGTATCATCGTTTGAAACGTCACTCAGGAATGCTTCACTACGCTTTCCTGGTGCTTTAACCAGCGTTTCAAGGATTTCCAAGCGAAAATCGAGTAAATCCCTCCATACGTTCATCATCATCATCATAATCAGCCGAAAGACGTCCACTGCTGGACATAGGCCTCCCCTGTGGCCTCCCCCAAAGAGCGCCACAGCGATCGGTCATGGGCTGCCCGCATCCAGCGGACCCCCGCAACCGTAACCAGGTCATCAGCTCACCTCGTTTCCAACGAGGGCTTTCTAACGCTGCGTCGTCCGGTACATGGTGGTCACCACTCGAGAACTCACTGGCCCCACCAGCCATAGGTTCTCCAGACAATGTGGCCTGCTTACATCACTTAAGTTTGGCAATTCTTCGGGCTATGTCGGTTACTTTGGTTCTTCTGCGGATTTCATCATTTCTGATTCAATCTCGCAGAGTAACTCCAAGCATAGCCTTCTCCATTGCTCTTTGAGTGAATTTGAGCCACCTTATGACGCCCATAGTGAGCGACCACGTTTCAGAGCCGTAGGCAATACACGCTGCGGGACATTGGATGAGATGATATTGCGTAATCTCCCAAAACCCCGCCCAGCCAAGACAGATTCGACGATGGATCTTCTCGATGTTGGAACTGCGCCATTAGATCGTTTGTCCCAGGTAAACATATTCGTCGACAAGATCGAGCATAGTGCCTCTGATCTTAACTGGAGTTACTACGTTAAACATGATTTTTGTTTTGTCCATGTTCATCTTATAAGACCAACATCTTCAAAGGCCCTACTCAGATCATCGAGCATAGTACTTAGGTTCTCCCGACATTCGTCTCAGCCATAACTACTAATGTCGGCAAACCGAAGGGTGAATGGTATACTCGCCATTTATGTTGATGCCTCCTGCCTGCCTGTTCGAAAAACAGCTGACCCACCTCCAACTGCTCTGAAATATTATCTGATTCTTGGCTGTCGTTATCAAGCCATTCAAAAAGCGAATAAGGGGAGTCCTCGAGTTTATCATCAAATTATTCAATATCTGATATATCACCATTGCCTAAAATTTAAAAGAATTGGTGCATCTTTTAATGGACGCCCTAAAAAATATAAACCCATCATTACTAAATGAAATGTGTTATAAAACCGCCAAAATATAGGACTATCTCTTTTGATTTCATTTTTCACGCATAGGCCGAATAAGCATTAACTTGCAAAATCGATTTACGGGCTACGGCCGAACCCCCAAATTTGTGCACTTCGTTATTACGGGCAAGTAATTTGCACTAAATTACTTAGTTTTAGTGTAATTAGTGATAAATAAACTCGTTTAACTCTTTTACTGTAATAATCAAGCGTAAAATAGCAACTTATATACCAAAAATGTACGAAATTTTGAACTTATGTGTGCCACTTCTCTCATCAAAATAAGCCGCCATCTTCAACGCTGCCTCGCGACCGACTGATTCGACTGGCCACCGGTATTTTACTACTCAAACGTGGCGTTAGTGTCTGCAGATTCGATCGGTATAGGTTTGAGCCCGAAAAGACAACTTACTTGGGGACAGGATTTTTTCAAAGTGATTTGCAGGATTATATCGAACCGGTCGTAAAGGGATAAGTATAGTTGTGAACGAGAAGCAAGTTTTTTGTAAACAACTATGTAAAATAAAGATATGTTATATGAAAGGAGCGTACATTTTAAGTCTGTTAAAATTATTGTGAGGTTTTTGTAATCTATAACTTTATATTTTCTATCTCCCGTCTTGAGCTAATATGGCCATTCATCACCACACTTTTTTATGATAATTGGGTGCTCATAGTTAATCCAGTCTTATTTTGTATAATAAGGATACTGACACTCAACAACCATGCCTTTTACTTTTAATCTCAAAATTTCCTCAGATAACCGATTCAAAATAAATAAGTTTATTTTGAAACGGTTTTCCGCATTAGTTTTTAAAATTTTAATAATGATATTACGATGCTGCCTCAATTCTCCGTTCCTAATCGCTTTTAAAAAATTCCACCGGTATTTTCTTAATTCCTCACCAATTTGCCCGTCACAGCTCTATAACGATTATGAGGGCGTCTTCATAGCCAGTTCTTTTTTGAGTATGCTTACAGTGCCGCCCAATTGCGAATATTTCAGTACTTACCATGGAGTTTTGTGCGTGATTATATACTAATCTATAGAGATAAATAATGTAGCACTCAAGTAGATACCTGTTTACGTGTGCTTTTAGGAATATTCTTGTTTCGATAATCTATTTGCTTAACAAACCCATTCACTTCCAATTTCCAGTAGGTACTCGTCGATAGCGTAATTTTTTTACGTACGTAAGATAACAGATAACACTGATATTTCATACAAAGTTCAGAGATGCTCGTCTCGATTTGAGAAAATTAAAATTAAACACTAAATTGAAAACGACGTTCTCGTCCACCCAACGAAATAATCACTGATGTATACAGGAGGTTTTCTATTGAACAAACCCGATGATTGACAGCTAGAAAACACCGAATCATACTATCACGCTCCACGCATAGCACGTTCTCTGTTTTCTAGTTATGGTATTTAATGCGTATTATCCACGAACGCGCATAGATTAGTATGAGATTTGCTGTAGAGGGGCGCGTCGTCGTGGTTGACACGCACTATATTTGCGCGTGAACACCGGCACTTAGTAGGTTTACACAAACTAGTTGAATGATGCTATCACTGTCCGGCTTTTTGGGTGAATTAACACCCCAGTGGTGTGTTAAAGCCGAGTTTAGTCGAATTTAAATGAGTAACAGGCCTACTCACGCATCGCAAACGTGTAATACAGGGATGTACAGTGTATTGCAAAATGATTTTCTTTCGGGAAAATTCGGATCTCAATCAGAATAGGATGGCACCCAAACTGTCAATCAATGATTGTATTAAATGAGTGACGTTTTCATATCCATTATTATGGAACTTCATTGTTTACTGTCAAATGTTAAAGTGAAATATGTCAAAGTGTCAAAGTTACCCCTACGGCTGTAAGATGGGTACTAAAGCTAATTATGAGAGCACGATAAATACGAACTTTTCCGATAAAGTACGAAGGACATCTGTTGTTATCAATCCGCACTCATCCGGACGCAATGCACGCACACCGTGACATTTTATTGAACCAATTCGTGGATACGGCCTCGTAAACTTAATTAACTGCAAACGAAACACCTCCAAATAAAATAGATTAGGACCTGTTAAATTGGGAGATGATTGCCGTTTCATTAAGTGATAACAGTTCATAATAGTTATACTAGACGCCGGAAAAGTTGCAACCATCTGAAAAATTAAGTTCACCTAAAGAATTGAATAAAGAAAATTTACATTTTAACACACCATAAATAAAACAGTGAATTGTATGAATTTTATTTAGAAGTCATTGAGAATTCTTGTAGTTCGTCAACTCATACAAGTGGTTGCAAATTGACTCACTAAATGACCTGGTATAGCTAACCGTCGTATCGATAGTGGTTAACTTGTGTAATGTATGGTTACTTCTTATTCAACTCTCATGCAATCACTTGTTACTGCTGTTGACATATTTTTAGAATATAAGAATAAATACTTTCCCAACAAATACTAAAATATTAATAAATCAAATTTTTTCTTTGATATTTCCTTATTTTTCCTATAAAAACCAACTTAATTTTGCGGTTTGTTCGGAACCCTACATGTGCGAAGTCCGACTCGCACTTGGCCGGTTTTTTTTAACAATAAATCAATCTCAGGGCTACAATACAAACTTGATGTTAACTTTTTTTACGGAAATGTGCTTCTGGGGTTGCCGTGCACCTCACCCCCTCAGATTTGTTATCTAGAGAGTCGAATCATATCGCCTTAATATTAACCCTCATATTATACTTTCAGCCGTTACGTGGGTGTGGTGGGTGATTTTTTTCATTAATGTGTAATATTTATAGACTATAATAAACGGATTTTCTTTATTACTTTTTTTTCTTTCAGGCAAAGCACGATTCTTCATAAAAGCTTGTAAAATCGATAATCCAAGTCGAGACCCTGAAAAAAGGAAGGTTATGTACATATAAAACACCCTACGAATGTAAGGATAGGAATGACTGACCCGTTGGGTGAGCAATACGTTGTGAACCATTTGCATTTTTATGGAATCGGTTTACGACTGAATGGTGTCCTTTCGCTTTCGGTTCGTGGTGACGTTTCAGATGCGATTCACAAGCTGTCTCTACTCAATTTCTCCTCTGGCTCTAGGGTAACTTGACAGGTATAGGAATTAATGTTTTTGCACGCCTATTGGTAAAATATAGCTTTAGTTTTAATAATAAAGGCCATCACTATATAATATATAACAGTTTGAGTGTAAAATTCTCTCAAAGCTGGGTTTACTTACTATTCAAAATTTAGGTACTTAAGTGATTTGTATTCAAACGTTGGTCTGAATATATAACAACAACTTAATAGCATTGACTTAACATTATAAATAGAGTTAAAATATTCGAGGACTAGTGTCTATACAATATGTATTTAAGGTATGCACGAGTATTAACCTTTTTTCTGTAAATATAAGTTTAAATTTCAAGGGTATCAATTATTGAAACAGGCCCCCTGTTATCCGAGAACGTAATCTCATTTACGCAAGATGGCCAAAAGCAGAAGACTCGCGACTAAGCGTGATTTATGCTCGGCTTGCCGGCCCATGTCGGGCCTGATTCCGAGACTTTCCACATTAATATTCATTACAAACCCCAACTTGTTCGTTTATTTAATTTATCATAAATAAAACACGTAGTTTGCGCGTTAGGTATCTGCAAAGTTTGCTATGCAGTAAGTTCTCGAAAGTTGTATTATTTTTATAGACCTACATAAGCCGCGATATGACATTCAAAATATGACAAGGTACTTTTTGCCAATGATCATCATTAGCCTATATACGTATTACATCTCACTGCTGGGCACTGGCTGCCTCTCATAGAACGGTTACTCTACACGCTAGCCCATTACGGGTTGTGGTATTCATATACACCTTTTAATTTCTTCTAAAATGTGTTCAGGTTCCCACACGATGGGTTCCTTCACCAATAAAACTATCGCTAAATATCAAATAATACTCCGTGTAAGTTCCGAAAAAATAGGTACCGTGGCTCTTCCATTAGGTAAGTCGAATTAATTAGTGGCAAATAAAATTTTCTAAAAGTAAGAAATTAAAGAACGCAACAAGATTAATCAACTTGTAGATACCTAGATATTTACAGTATGTTTCTAGGTCGGTTTATTGGATGCAGTGTAAACAAAACATCAAGAGAAATGGATCAGTTTAAAAAATAAAACATTATTACATAAAGAGGTTGTAAAATAATACAAGTTCCAAGTAAATTTACTTTACCAGGAATGACTCAAGTTTTTATAGCTTAACCTCCTTCACGGCATAGACAACAGTTTAACAAGAAAACATTACATTGTTAGCTCGTGAAAGAAGTAATCTAAGCGATGGCACAAAAGCCGCATCGCCGCCGAGCGAATCGTCTACGAAAATGTAAAACGTGAAAAAACACGACGGGGAAAGGAGCGCAGGAGTGATGTGACCACAAGTTCGTCAGATTAAATAGTGATTTAAATGGCCGGCGGGGTATCCGTATGCCGGTTTGAGCACACGTTTCTTGTTATAATTATCCACGGTTAGCATGGTTGCAGTTCGTAAACATGGTTGTAAAGTATTTTTTCGTGTATTATGCATATGCTCTCATTTTGGAAAGGAAACGGATATGCGTCTCTCAAGGTGCCTAACTACCTACTTAATGTTGTGACTGATGAAGGCAAGGTGTCTTTCCAAACTGCTCTACCAATATGTGACGGAATATAAATATGTAAAAAGGTGAAAATAAAAAATAATCAGGAGTAGGTATTTGAGCTACAAGCTCCTTTCATAATCTTAAAATAAATCCTAGTACTCAAACCATAACAATCCTAACATTTATCACATTTAATTTATTGTATGATAACAAATTGTAGGTTCTCTACCACATTTCTTACCTGCTTAAAGTAAAACCCTGCCTAAGGCGACTTCCTGATTTCTCGGTGTGGAGGCGGTACGATATGAGAAAACTGTCAAATGTCAGTGTCAACTGTCAGTCAACTCGGTACTACTTTTTACTGTGCCCTTACATTTAAATGAGCGCTTCTTGACTGGCGCGGGATGCGCGGTAGCGGGACGATGCGAAGGCATTACTGGTCCGCTTCTGCGCATAATATTACTACTGCGCAAAATGTAATACTGACAGTATTCTGTCAGAGTGGGAATCTTTGCGACGTCAGTAAGCTTACGTCAAAGAAGAAAATATTACATGTCGATCCCGCCCCGCCAAGTCAGGAAGTCGCCTTACCCGCATAACACGCCGTGAGAATTTGGGCAGGGACTGTCCCGTCCTAAGCCGATCTTGTGGTCGCCGCGACTTGCGGCTAGAATGAATAGCGGTGTCCTAGAACCACGGTCCAGATGGTTAACGTTTTATGCAGCGTCCTTATTTCACTTCCCTGTTTGGAAGTTTTCGCACAACGTTGAACAGCATTGACATTTTAGAAAGTAGTCTATGTTTTGATAGTGCTTTTGTGTACCTACACAGTGAACGTGCAAAACAATTATATTTGTAGCTAGGTATACAGAACTTAATCTAAGCTAAATATAACTTAAATTCCGGCTTTTTTCCGTGTTTGCAATTGTTTTTAAAATGCTACAGATACAGGGTTTTCTAGGAGTGGTGTTTTAAAACCTTAGGTAAGCAACCTTTATTTATATTTTCTTTGTATTTGACTTAAGTATTTTAGGTGAAAGCAGGAAATGCACAAAAATTACAGGAAATTCAGTAAGCTATGCAAACCGATTTCTTACCTTCACTAACTACATCAGACCGACCCATGTCGGGCCTACCCGAGTTTCTTGCTGGACTCTTCTCAGCTAGGCTAGGTTTAGTGGACCAGCGACAAAACTCCCAGTGGCTCGATTTCACTGACCCCGCTCAACCAATCTCACTGGAGCGCAAACTCTTAGAGTATTCCAGTGTTTAAACCACCCGCGTGGTCGTGTCGGAGGTTTTCCCTTGATTTTCCCCAGGCCACTCTCCATCCGAGCAAAAAAAACACCAACTAGGCCAGAGTGGTCGTCAAAGGTAAATACAATGCAAACAAACTTCTATATAAAACGAAGTATGTTAATGCCCCAAAATAAGCAAAAAAAACAGTAATTAGAAGTGCAATGGCACAAGTTCTGAACATCAATCTACTCAACGTCGTGAAGTGTGGTAGACGTGAATATATGTATTTATACTTTAATACAATGGAATAAGGTTCAAAATTAAAAAAATATTTATAACAACGGCCGTACAGTCAGCAGCAATGGTTGCTACGCGGGCGAGGTGCTCACAATGATCTTCACACATCTTTATTATAAGGGAATAAGAGCGTGTGAAGATCATTTTGAACACCTCGCCCGCGTAGCAACCATTGCTGCTGACTGTACCTACTCAGAAAGTATCGACGCTGCACTTTGTATTTCGGTCATTAGTAGTAAATGAATATTTTAGCTAACGACTCCCGACGCCCTGTTATTGGCTGAATTATGTCTACCTTTTCTACTTTCAAATACCATTTCCGTTAATTGCTGTCTGACTTCAGCTCACTAATTGCTTAAGTTCTGGGATCTCCTGCCTCTTCAGTAAAGTGGTCGGCTACTATTAAAGTAAAAATTTCTTAAGAGTGTTCAGGACTTCCGGCGGTTCATAATTTTCAGACATTGCACGGTTGAGTTTGCCAAGTCGAAAAGTTTCAAGTGGGGATAGACAGATTCGCATGAAACATAGTTTTTTGGAACGTTGCTATGTTGAAATTATGCGTAATTTACGCTGGCATTGTTTGCCAATGCTTGAAAAGTAATTGATACATCTGGGTCATAAACAGATTTAGGTTCGCGTCTTTCCTGTGGACATATCAAAAGTTAATGGCTACAAAGCTTAATTTTGGATTGGTCTAGAAACCCGCATAAACGGCGTCTCCAGTTCTATAAATCCATGTAATAAAATCATAACTCACATGCTCATAGCCGTTAACTATTGACCTCAGGAGAGACGACTTTTGACTTTGCAAATGTTTATGACCCATCTAATATATTTAAACGAGTGATTTATTCTTGTATATTTATTCAACCAACGTCCAACGCCATCAAACGTAGTAGAGTGCTTTTAATCTCACGATCGCGGGTGAGCCATGGTTGTGTGGTGAGCTATACATGCACATTGTTTTTGTGTCCATCTGCGTAGGTGCTATGAGTGCACTTTATCAAGAGATTCATATGTGTTACATCTACAATAATGACCAGCCCGCGTTAGATAAATAGCGCAAGCGTGATGTGTATTGACCACAACTCGCGGGGGTTACTTTGGTCAAGAAATATAATTATTTTCTTTATTTCTACCGTAATGACCTATGTATACCCCAGTGGCGGAGCGTTCATACAACGCGATTCCCACCGGCTTGCCTAATTTTCTGCCAGTTCAGTTCTTTTACTACGACTCATGAAGAAAGGCAAATTATTTCTAGCTTGCCTAAGAATATTTTTGACGCGCCGCTACTGGTATATACCTAATATACATCAAACCTTTGCTTTAGGCTCCTTAATAGGGCACAACGGCGAAAACGTTAGGAAGCGGATGAATACCGTTAGGCTCTGCTTTCAATGAAGTAGAGGCAGTTTAACAATTACCTTCATAATTAAGACACGAGGTTGAAGAGCATTTTGTATTCTGCCTGTGCTTTCGCCACGAAAGAGCGACATTAAAGTTTCCACTTGTAGCGGTTTCGTCCGTCGTCAGCTCATTTCATTTAACTAACATTTTAATGACTCATTTTCGTAATGATTCGAATTGTGAGGCACGGCGTAGTTTAATAGCTATTTCGACAAAGTGGTAATAAGTTTTTAGTAAGTAAAGGCTATATTTCGATGTTTATAAAAAAACACACGAATATGGAAACGGTCATGGTTGTAGTCAAATCTGTTTGTATTTTCGCCTATATACTATAATTTGTAAGAGTGTATGCATATATGGACATGTACTTATATATTATGTATGCATGCTCAGTGCATCTGAACTTTAGTAAACACAGTCATATATCAGTTAAACTACTAAACTTTTTGACATGACAGAGTAAATTCTGTATACGGTACTTACTCTACTGAGATCTTACTGAAACCGTTCCCCAGTATCGTTCGTATTACTCAGTACAATTGACAACATTTCAAAATTTATAATGATGCCTAAATCGAAAACCATTTCGGTAAATATGCTACTTGAACGTAATAAAATAGTTTTTACATTTTTTTCTTCGCTAGATTTGAAGAAAATCACCAAAATGTATAAAACGGAAGTGTGACGTCATTCCTACGATTGTTAAGGAGCAATGCTGTCAAACATAGGTAATTCGTAAAAATTACGTCATAATTCACTTACGACTCGCTACTTTTAGATTAGATTTTGAATGAAAATTAGGATTTCGGGGGAAATAAAAAAACACGTGGACCTTAAAATTTCATTTTCTATCGATATAGGACATTAAAAGGCCACCTTGAAAATTTGAAACGTTGTTAATTGAGCAGCTGATGTAATAAAAAGCGAGGAGGCTAGGCGGTATTGTATTTCTACCAGCTGACAAAAGCAGGGTTGTGGTATATGCCTTATAAGCATTATTTTTGTATAATCTATCACAGACTGTTCACTTAATCATCGGCATAACATTTTTTCGATAAACTGATTAATTTCGCCCATATCTATTTTTAGTAGGAAACCGAATTACTTTCAGGTACAGTACCGTAACCGTATTTGTTACAAAACAAAACTAATTTAACTTAATCGGCTCTATGATTTTTCTTACCCGGGAAATTAAATTTATTTCAAATAGAAAAATGCGAAAACTAGTGCCGCCAAATTGAAACACGCCAAATACTCTGTCTTGGAAGTTGCATACGACTTCGTCCCGGTCGCAGTCGAAACGGCAGGACCCTGGGGCAGCGAGGCTCTCGAGCTTTTTAGAACCCTCGGGAAAAGGCTGAGGGAGAGGGGTAACGACCCCCGCTCTGGGTCATGGCTGGTCCAACAGGTCGCCATTGCTGTACAGCGAGGAAATGCCGCGAGCATTCTGGGGACCTTTGGACCGGGTAGGACACAGGGCGGGGAATAGGTATTTTCTGTGTATTATTTTATATCGGTCTTACATTTTATTCTTAATATTAAGTCCTTGTTATATTTTATCTATTACTTTATTTCTTAATAAATAAACGTTATCTGTAATTAAGATTGAACCATAAATAAATGTACATATAATAAAATTAAAGTTCACCCATTTAAAGTAATACCGTCATGTTTACTATCCAAAGTACATTACCACCGAGTGCATAAGGAAGCTCAAAAAAGAGGTAGTATGTATCATCTAAATCAAACATTGAGTTAGGTTAAATGAAAAGCTAAAACTCTTCATCAGTCCGAAATATTTTTAATCTCCCCATTTCCTTTGCCTACCGACTCTGTCCGCAAATTCATTTGATCCCTTTAAAGTATCGCAAAGAGTACAAACGTGTAATTTGGAGCGGTCATCTCGGGTTGCTTAGTCTTCAATTTAATTTTATCCGGGCCAAGCCGTGGCCGGGTATAACGGGGTATAACCGGGTATGCCCGGGTACTTACGGGCCGCAACATGCCATGAGCTTCTTATAAACTCCTTCCAATCCCTCCGGTTCTTTAACTTGACTTTGCAGAGGATGGAAGGGGACTATTTCAGTATAGATTGTTTAAAATATTACAGATCATTTAATCCACGAAGAATCACATGACATGACCTTAAGGTCTACGACCCAGTGCCTGTGTTTTAATAACAATAGAGGTCCTGTGAACAAGGTGTCATATATTGACATGTTTACACAAGTTATTAGCCATGTGCAACAAGCAGCTTCTGCATAGATTGAACGATTTATACCATGGTGTTTTTATTACTAGTTATGTTTTAAAATGTATACCCAATTACAACTATAAACAAATTAATACCTACCATTTCCCAATCAATTTTGCCTCCTGATAAATAAGGCATGAAAGTTATGAATAAATAAAAAATATATGTATGATTTATGATATGGATCCTAGACGATTTATTCATAAACGTTCATCAGAACGACTAAAATTCGTTTGTCCTTATGATCCTTATCTGTCGCTTAAACATATATATTTACTAGCTTTTGCCCGCGACTTCGTCTGCGTAGAACTCGGTCATCGCATAAGAATGTTATTGTTATTCTTTTATTTCAGGCGCTAACCTAGTTATCTCTCTTCCATACCATCATCCACCCCCTTGCGGTATGATTTCCTAGATTAAAGTTTTCCATGTCGTTTCCTGTTTCGAACATTATGATGCAGGTGCGGAAAATACTTCATACGTATCAAGTAATATAGGTGAAAACGCAAGCGTAGCGAGCGCGAAATGTGTCGAAAATTATGATACAGGAGCGGGAAATAATTCATACGTATCAAGGAATGCAAATGAAAACGCGAGCGTAGTAGCGAGCGCAAAAATTTTCGGACATAATGTTGCAGGTGCGGAAAAGACTTTATACGCATCAAGCAATGTAGTTAAAAAGGCGAGCGAAGCGAGCGCGAAAAGTTTGGAAAATTATGATACAGGTGCGGAAAATACGCATTAAGTCATGTAGATGAAAACGCGAGCGCCGAAAGCGCAAAAATGTTTGGACATTATGATGTAGGCGCGGAAAACATTTCACACGCATCAAGTAATGTAAATGAAAACGCGAGCGTAGCGATCGCGAAATCTTTTGAGCATTATGATACAGTGTGCGGAAAATACTTCATACGCATCAAGTATTGTAGAGAGCGTAATGCGTGCGAAAATTTTCGAACATTACGATGTAGATGCGGAAAAAACTTCATACGAATCAATTAATGTAAATGAAAACGCGAGCGAAGCGAGCTCGAAATTTTTCGGACATAAAGATGCAGGTGCGGAAAAGTCTTCATACGCATCAAGTAATACACATGAAAACGCGAGCGTAGCGAGCGCGAAATGTTTTGAACATTATGATGCAGTTGCGGAATATACCTACTTCATACGCATCAAGTAATGTAGATGAAAACGCGAGCGCAGCGAGCGTGAAATATTTCGAACATGATGATACAGGTGCGAAAAACAATACTTTATACGCCTCACGTAATGTAGATGAAAACGCGAGCGCAGCGGGCGCGAAATGTTTGGAACATTATGATGCAGGTGCGGAATATACTTCATACGCATCAAGTGGGTAATGTAGATGGAAACGTGCAATGTTTCGAACAATATGATACAGGTTCGGAAAATACTTTATACTCATCGAACTCTTATAGTCATCGAAATGAAAACGCGAGCGTAGCGAGCGCGAAAATTTTTGGACGTAATGATGCGGATGCGGGAAAGATTTTATACGCATTAAGTAATGTAGTTGAAAACGCGAGCGTAGCGCGCGAGAAAATTTTTACGAACATTATGATGCAGGATTGCAGGTGCGGAAAATACTCCATATTCATCGACTAATGTAAATGAAATCACGAGCGCAGCAAGCGCTAAATTTTGAACAAAATAATGAGTTGTTGTTGGTGATTTTTTTTATAGCCTATTATTTTTGCCACTGCTGGGCAAAGGCCTCTCCCCATATTGTCCAGACGTCCCTGTCCATAGTTGATAATGGCCATAGGGGAAACAATCGGGATCGCAATGATTTACACATTTTCTGGCTTTGAGAATGGTCAGTGGACCATCGAGTCTTTAAATTTTCGCCATCTTGGATTTGAAAATGGCACCCCAAAAAAATATTTTATACAAAAATACAGTACATATTTAGTTTAAATTATTTTCGTTGACCGAATTTCTATAAATATTATTAGATATAATTTGTTATTAGATTTTGAACCTTATTATTTGTACAGTAAAATAGCTTTTTAAACTAATAAAGTTGATGCAACTCGGCCAACTCAAATTATTTCAATCATACGCATACATTATATGCCGCAAGTGTATGTTACAATGCAACCGAGATCCCGCTGCTCTGCGTAGATACCCTCCATCGAAAACAAAAAAAAACACCGAGCTTGCATAGTAAGACTGGTATGTACCTAGGTTTGTGAATATTGATAGCGACCGACTGTCCAACATAATTAGATCTCTCATATCAAACAGTTAATATGGTTTGAGGGACTTTTGTTTTTTTGTCATTGGCCTCTCAAGTATATTTCTTCCCCCGTTTTTTCAAATACTATCTGTTTATTGCACAATGTTCGAATGGGGGTCTTTTTACTTTGCTTCCAAGTAGATGCTTACCAATTTTTAAGCCTTTAAACCACGAATTGAAGGACTTCCCATACACAGTTCAACTCCTGTTTTCACCCCTTTTCGTCCCCAATCTGTATGATTTTTATAGCCTATAACCTCGTCGAAGGTCCAATAAACATATTATTGAAGGCTGTATTAAAATCCATTCGCTAGTTTTCACGTGATAGTTAGACAGATAAACAGACAGACAAACAGACATGAATTCTAAAAACTGTTGAAATGTGTTCTGTCATCGATTCTTAGACCCCTGAATCGATTTTTTTTCTAATATCTTCAATGTACAGATTTTCGACCCTCTTCTGCTTTATTATATGTATAGATGTTTGTGAGTTAGAGACAAAACACATTTTAGTTACCTAGTAGATGTTAGTTAAGTTTTCCAAGACACGGAGACAAACATTCATACTCATCAGTCATCACAACTACATATAAATATTTAAAATTATTGAAAAAGCTGGTTTCCATAACTTCCTACCACTAGGTTAAGGCGTTTTGCGGTACCGGACATTAAATAAGATTTCTGTTATACGTTGAATCAGCGGTCGGTGCTTGGAAACTATTCCCTGGACTTGTTAAAGCCTTAAATCGAAAAATATTGCATCATTTTACATTAAGATATAGCTTCTAGAGGATTTTTCAACTAGATACGGTAATAAGACTGCAGTTAAAAAATACCTACATATTCTCAAACGGAGCAGAGCATAATATGAAATTTAATATACGTAGTCACTCCTCGCAATTGTAGTTTTCAGACAGAGAAAATGCAGTAGTAGAGTGAAAGATTCCACTACCCAAAGGTGGTCTAGAAGAGAGCGACTGGTTGACAAAATAAATACACCTAGTATTTAAACCATTGTTTAACAATAATTTAAACAAGGTCTTCTCATTTAAGTGCCTGTTTTTTTATTAAGAATGGAGTTGCTCTTGGCCAGCATCTAGCTAGGGGGCAAAGATGAGGCCGACGGTGAAGCGAGCTCACCAGAAGATGCATATTCACTCGTGCCTTACAAAGGTCCAGGTTATATGAACACGGAAATACATATATTCCTGAACCTAGTTCCACTAATAAGAATTTTAGCGCACACAAGCTGAAAAGCAGCGTCGATGAGTTTGGTGAAATGTGAGCATACGATATGATAGTATTTTGCCCAAAAGCTCGAAGATACTTATCAAATTATTTTTGATGACACGACTAGGCCAATTGGTTTAACTAAGTTATCATTATTTTACTCTTTATTCATTTTGAGACTTAGGCTAGGTTGTTATAACATCTTTATAAAAAGTAAAATATAAAAATACACTTACAAAACATAAAAATATTATAAAAACCTAACCTAGGGTGCCACCGGCAGCGGGGCAGGGCCTAAGCTACCGGTGGTCAGGGCGACAGAGAGAGGAACCTCCTGACTAACCGCGCCGTGTCCAGGAGTACCGCCTTCTGAATCTGACCCTTGACCCAGCCATCTAGCGAGAGTCTCTTGAGGTGTTGGTCGAGACTCTTCGCTATTAGACCGTTCGCAGAAACGACTATCGGGATCATTATTATTAATTTGTCAAACATTTTTAAATTCTAGCAAAATTTTAGATTACAATGTTACGCAAAATCTTATCAGAGGTATGGTTAGGTACCGAAAATAGACAACTTTAATAGCACGTTACGGCAAAAAAAACAACAATACTGCTGAACATAGATAGCTGTTTGGTGCCGGCCTGTATGTACGTACAGTCCCTTAGATGCACAAGTTCTCCTCTGACGTCACAGACTGTAATGCATATTGTAGGTACAGAGAGCAACCATGTGTAACATTTTCCACCTTACCATTACGACGCTAAGGCGCTACTTTGCCGCCCACTGTACTTTGAGACACAAAGCATATCGCAACTTGTTACAAGGATTCTCCACATTCGGATGCGCTCATCCCAAATTCAGTGACTATTCTTGGATGCTATGATTCAAATATATCGTTTACAGCGTTGCATTAAAGCGAAAATAAAATTGAAGTAAAATTGCCGTGTATAAACTTACAACGCTTTAGTTATCTTGAAATGTTTTCATTGAGAACATTTTTTTATTTGTTTAACATTTTGATATTATAATTATAAGATAAGAATATGGGACGATTGAAGGACAAACTATTTCAATAAGTTTGCGCTTCTCTTTACTACGAGTCAAACAATGAACACTAAACAGGTTGGTCTACTCGTTGCATTACTTGAACTCGTACCTAATTAAAATGCCCCTTTAGAATCTTCGCATTTATTTCCACCGTTTTCTAGTTTAAGCTATGTTTGCATTCATCAAAAACGAAATTCTCAGAATATACCCCGTTTTTTCAGCTCCATCCCTAATGTCACGAGAAATAAGGCTAAAACAGGGATATTAAGATGAGAGGTGCCTTTGAAGGATCGTGCCGAGCCGAAAAGAGTGGCACACGATGGCACTACAGGCTGCATTGTTCGTGCTGCATTTGATATGGAGGTACAAATAAAACTGGATGTTTACGTCGTTTCAGAGCTACATTATGTACGATATTTCGTGGCTGTGACGTTTTTCGGAGACTTGAAAGACGGGGTTATATTACAAGTTTGCATTTGTTTATCATGTTATTGGGGTGTATCGTAGACAAATTGACAGTAGATATTGTTGTAGGAAAAGTTATCTACTCACAAACTCTTTTTATTGTTATTGATTTTTACTATTTCGATAAAACAGTCAATGAACTTCCAACCTTTTAAAAACAAGATTAGTATTAAACTAGGGACACATGTTATAAACGAACGTTGAAACAATGTTTCTATTTGTTGAAATATGTACCTAATTTATTTGACCTGGCTCTTAGTAACCAAGTCAAAAAACATTTTTGTAATTGAATGCAAATACAACAAAAAACATTCTTGTAATCAATAATCAATCAGTTTAGGTTATTAGAGGTTATTACCTCTAACTACCCAAACTGATTGATGATTGATTTTATTTAAAATAATCGATAAAAAAACGTAAGATTTTATATTTTTATATTTACAGCGCAGCGTATTAAATTACTCTTCTAAATAGGGGTTCTTCAAGAAAGGAGTGTACAGATATTTAAAAGGCGGAAACTCGCATGCGAGTCCCCTGGAGTTGCAGGTGTCAATAAGATAGTCCATATGCCTGTTTTGCCTCCAACGTATTATAAAAAAAGTGAATAAACCCTTATGAACAATTCAAAAGTTATAAGCGCATTAATATACTCGTATGCAATTTAATTTAATCCAACGAGTTTCTTTTTTATAGGTCCAAAATAGCTAAACAATTTGCACCACCCGAAAAAACCTTCCCACTATCAAAAAACAAAAGCCGAAATAGATATCGCAAACAGCGGAATTTCCCAATGGTATACGTATCTACCTTTTTCATTGCTTCTTTAAACTGTTTCAATAAAAATGCAAATTGACTGTCAATGTGTTGTCCGCGAATTGCAGGCGAGTTTATATCGGGAAGTAGTTTTAACCCTCTGTTTTATTCAGTGAATAAAATGTTCTCATTTTCTGTTAGATTTTTGCTTTTTTATCAGAGTTAAATGTTCTAAAAATTAAAAAAGTTGGCTGCGCTCTTATGATTTTTGTGGAGTCGCAAGTTTTCATAGGCTACGGTGTCTGCTTAACAGCAAGCCGTATTTTTGTTTGCCACCGATGCAGTGGACAACCTTTGCACCAAGAATGACCCGGAGCGGGGTCAAGGCATATAATAGACAAGATTATTAGGTATATGATAAAGTGTGCGACTGTGCGTATGGCCTTGGATGAGTTTAGTAAAAAAAAAAAACGAAATATTGTTCGTCCCTGTAAATTATTAATTTTTCACTTCAATCCGGTCATGGTTTAATAAGAATTATAAAAAAAACTTTAATGTACCTAGTAATAGTAATAGTTTATGCAACTGGTACATAATGAGAGACATTTATGTCTAATTATGTACAGTTGCATACATTACTTTATCTACTATACTAAAAAAAACATAGCTGACGTTTCGTATCGACTGAATTTGAATTTTCAGTGATAGATACTAGAATAGGGGCCTATTTAAATGTTGTTGGTTTTATATGATATGCCAAATATGAAATTTTTTAGTTTATCAAATATTTAGGAAATCGTAATAATATTATTTTACTGCTGTAACCTTCTACCAAAGATAAGAAAATTTTCATAAATACATTGAATGTTGAATGCTGGTTGCCTACGGTTTCTGAACGCATTTTAGAGGATTTATGAGGCAGTTCAAAACATAGTGAGATATAAACACAGGAAAACAACAATTGGTAGTGAACATACCTAGTAAAGGTATTATAAACTGCATACAGGACTAATCCTTGGCTAACACAATATTTTCCTAGCATGGCTAGATTGCTTGTCATCTTATCATTAGCCAACAAAACGTTAATTAGCCAAACATTTGTTCAACAGCGTAACGATGTAATTGATTAAGTAAACACAAATGCAATATTAATCAAGTTAGCGTACACACTCAAATCACTTCTGAACAAACATCATGAACAAATACTGTGATAATTTCTAAGACATTTTGGTCGGCATTGGTTATTCAATTATGCAAAACGGTACAATTAAACTCACAATAATTAGTTTGACTTACCTTGTTTGTGCATAATATAACAAATTAGTTATAGTTTATAGTTTTCTTAGAGTAAATGTAGTTGTATCAACAATTTCTGACGCTGTAAATGAATGTTACAAATTATTATACGTTCACATACACACAAATATTAAAATATTTTATTTGACATATTATGTAATGTAAACAAGTATGGTTTAGTTTTTTTAATATCTTATTCTTATGTCATATTACAGCCCCCGCGGCTATGAAGTCAATCCTGAGACATGCCTCTAGGGTTGTTACACGTTCGATCATTGTATCGATAAAATTCGAGTCAAGTGTGAGTAAAGTCGAATGCAGTTCTCCATTAACTTTAATAAAAAAATATTTATCAGATGAATATGAAGGAAAGTGAAAAAAAAATCGTTTCGGCATTTTAACAAGTCCAAATGCATTTCAAATTCCAAGTTAACAAGCCCTTGCTTCAATCTGCCCCTTGGTCAATGGGTGAGATGGGGGATGGCACTAGGTATTAATAGCTAAAAACATGCACAAGTTTAGCACAATCAAAATTATCAACCTTTGGAAGCGATCAAGGCAATACCTACTTAAAATTGTTTTACCGTACCTATTGACGTTTCATTGAATTTATTGACAGGATTTATTGAATATGGTAAATAAAAAATAACTTTGCATTCAAATTCAAAAAGTTTTCTCTAGGTAAAAACAGTTCCATTCGTAGAGGTTAGTAATAAAGAAACAAACGCATTTATTTATTAATATTTATAATTAACTGAAGGAGAATATTAAGTACTAATATAACTAATTTTACAATTAAGTAATACGTTTTATTTACATTAATGGACATATCATAAATCATAAACAATATTTTTGGCTATACGAACTTCTTAACGTGTATCGATATATTGTCTGTGATATTATTGCCACTCACTATTCTGTCACACGCAATAAGTAAATATGTAATTTTTTCCTATGGTTGACATTGTCATTATTCAGAAACTTCATAGTTGCGCAATATATCAAGATTGACTTCATATCCGCGGGGGACAATAATGATATAAGCGGTCAACATTCTAACGCCTTTCATAAATCATCAAAATTTTCTCGCATAAATTTTACCCCTTTTTACGTCCCTTAACTTCAATTAGTCTTTCTTTAACGTACTCATGTCATGGCCCATAAACTGTTCAATATTTATCTCACTGTGTGTGATAGCAATATCGCAGATATAGTTCCAGAAATAAAGGAGTCCTAGTCACCCTAACTTAGGTACAGGGAGTACACAAAGGGTACATGTTCGTTTTTTAGCCTATAAATGGCCCAATAATTTTATTCGTCGTGGCACCGACAATTCTATGATAATAGTTACTTAAACAAGGCAACTAAAGACACATTTGGTAGAAGCCTCGCGCCACTAATTTGGCTCCCCACAAGACGCAGCCGTGCCAAACGCAAGGATCCCAGCGCCAGTCACTCGGTAATTGCATCGCATTATGCTAATGTGTTTCCCACTTCTGCTGATCTGGATTTTTCCTAGCACGTAACTGAAATTTGGAACTAAGGCATTAAGTATTATGGCCTTTAAAATGCTTCTTGCCTGCCAGGTTCAGTTGCAATCAGCATTAACAAGTGCCAATCTACAACTGCTGACATTTTAAAACCAGTCAACCTGAGCGACCTCGTCCTGACCAATGGCAGCACCTACTCAGATACACAAGAATTAACTAATTATAATCGATTCCAATAGATTAGTAAGAGTTCAGTAACATGCAGAAATAATATGAGTATTTTTAAAGATACAGTGCAATAAAGAAATCAACGCAACACATATAAATATTAAATATTTGTTAAGCGGATGCGTCCGCTAGCGAAAATCTCAATTTTCACTTTGATTAAAAAATTGACATATAAATATTCCAAAAAGTTGATCATGATATGACGAATGGTAGATAAAATAGCTAGATCTCAAAGAAATTCTACCCTCAGCTGTAACAGGAGGCTATAACGGGTATTAAACGTTGAATATTTATGCAGTTTTTGAGCATAGGAGTCAGCTCCGTCAAACTGCTACCGAAATCACATATTCCAGTTCACTACAGTCTCATTACTCCTGCCAATTCCTTTCCTCAAAAAGCTAAAAAGCCCTCAGCCGCGCGACGTCGAGGCCTCTCAAAAATTCATCGCCGTCTGCGAGCCTCGCCTTCAATGGCTACAACCTGTAATCTGCTTAATAAGTAATTTCGCCTTATTGCTGTGTTGATAAGTCTGTGCTGATAATATGCAGCATGGATGTGTTTCTGTATGATATACCTGGAGAAATTTACACGGAAAAAATATAGGCAAAAGATAAGAAGCCCGACGTGGAGAGAATTCGCATAGATCTTGAGACCACGCACGGTAACTATAGTGAGTGTTGGTGGTCGATGGTTCGGCTGCGGTTTTGGAAATTATTATAGACGGGGAAAAAACCCACCATAATTTAAAATCAACTAGCTAAGAGAAATGACCATGAACCTTAGGCAGTAATGAAAAACTGCAAGGAGAAGGCATAGCATACTTCTACGTGCGTGATTATTACCCATAAATAGATACCCTTACTTAAAGCCTCTGCCTTAGTACCGACACAGGATAAGTTTACTAGACTTTCTAGCGACCAATGATTACCTATTATAGGATTTTAAAAATAAAACAAATTGCAAAAACAGTTCTATATAGATAATTAGTATTATAAGAAACAGCCAAGGTTGCCAAATATAGCGTAACATCATTACGAGAGATAATTAATGTAGGTATTATAATAAATTCAAGCTGTTAAAACATTATCCCAGATTTCGAAAGGTGATTAAAATAAATAAATAAACATGTTCCAAAAGAACAGGTCTTATGAGTCGAATGTAGACAAATTGGACGCGTGCATAATTTTTAAACTAAAGGTAAATTTATACGAAGATCTAACGAAGTAATCTTTTCCAAAACCTTATTTAATCACACTCTCGCACCCAAGTAAGAGCTAAAACAAAACGACCAAAAAATCTCACAATAACTCACACGTCAAGTCAAGATTCGTATTTTCACGTCACCTACCAAAAAAAATTCGGCGCCTCACTTGAAAATTGAAATTCTAAAGCGAGTACTCCACTATGATGAACGAACGCCATGACGCGCCGCGAAAACATTAAAAGATTAAAAATTTGTTACGTAAATGAGTTTTCCTTTTTTGTACGACACGGCAGTTTTTCAAGCGAAATATGCGCCCAGTCTCACACGAGGCCCTCAAAAATTCAACGAAGCGTCAGCGGCCGTATTCAAACTGGAGTTTTGGAGATTTAAAATTAGGTAAGGTAAGCTGTAGTAATATTGGCCCCCCTCCAATGATTAGCCTCTTGAATGCTACCTATGTTTGAAAACGATCTACTACATTTTAGAGTGTAGGTAGTAAACAAAGTTTTATGCTACTGTAACAATAAGAGATTCAGTGTCGGCAATGCAAACTAATACATAATATGCGTTCACGTCCATAAAGTATAACTATTACTAATAGGCGTACAATTCTACACTCAAAAAGGTTGTAGCATCGTATTACTATCGTTTTTGTCTGACATCGTGTCGCCAACGTGTCCCAGAATACCGCCAGGATTTCGGGAGGCTGGGCCAGCCAAGTCTCCAGACAGTGTCTGATGAATATTTTACTTCATTATAACGGCCTCCACTGCTGTGCAAGATTTAGGGCGATGACGAGCTAAAG
Source organism: Cenopis cana (assembly GCA_951800055.1). Lineage (NCBI taxonomy): Eukaryota > Metazoa > Arthropoda > Insecta > Lepidoptera > Tortricidae > Cenopis > Cenopis cana. The sequence continues at coordinate 16,058,332 of OX637480.1, forward strand.
GGACCGGAGCAAACAACTGTACGGATGAATTCGCTGTTTTTTTGTAAGCTCTGTTTATACGGATGCGGTTTTCCTAAATTATAAATCGTTTAAATGCTTTTTTTGGATGCGCCTAACGACAGAGCTTCAATTATAGGAGTCGAAGGAGATATTTCGACTGCTTTGATTGTTAAAATAAATATCATCTATAATGTTACTCAAATGAATGTAATCTTATAACAACATTAATAGAGACTACGTTTATGTACGTTACTAGTTTAAGTACGTACTGACCGTATTCTGGAGTAGTATGAAGTCAGGTGTTTAGAATGCTCGTTGTATTTCAACTTGTCTAACATAAGTCCGAGAATTCCTAGGTCAACAAGATGTGGACTTTTTCCCTTTGTTACATTTACCTTGTAAACATAAAATAACAAATTAAAATAACTTATTATTAAAATATTTTATGTGATTGCTCTTGGCCAGTATATAGGGGTCAAAGATGAGGCCGACGGTGAAACGAGCTCACCCAGAAAATGCCTATTCACACGTGCCTTAAAAGTACAGGTTATATGAACTCGGCTTTTATACGCGCATTCTTTGATTTATTTCTTCCTTTTCCTTCGCTCTTGAGCGTGTCCAATTCTAACACAGATTCTAGGTACCTACATAATGCCACTAGCATTTTTCAACACTCAAGTGATGTCATACATCGAAGGTGTAGGCAACGCGGGCGCTATTGTACCGTATCTGCACTAAAAGCCTGCTGCGCCGTACAAGTTAGTGGTGAAGAGCGGCGGTTATTGGCGAATAAAGAGCCTCCATTTCGCAACTCAAAATTTAATTTAGACTTATTTTTAAATACCAAATTAGACTGGGGTACTATTTTCCCCCTTGGGTTGTAAGGATACGTAACGCTTTAATGATGATCACTGTGCGGTGTGTGGGTGCACGTCTCACACTTTCTATCACTGTTCCTCACGCTTTTACGGGCGCATGAACTAACGCAGTAATAATTAATTACACACTTATAATCCGAGTAGGTACGTTTTTATACGTTATCGTTACGTTATCAGTACGTTTTTATTCAAATAAAATCAGATTACAATTGCATCGTTAGGTATTCAAAATCTCACTTGTTCGAAAATACTTTTTTTATACAACGACGTAGCTAACAAGCGTACGGTCCAACTGATGGTAAGCGGTTCCACAGCCTCAACACTCGCAACTTCAAAGCAGTCACGTGCGCGTTGCTGACGTTTTATTATTTGAGGATTCACTGTGTTGACAGCAGAAGGACAAATGTAGGTCCCTCGCTTCAACACAGTGCATCCTTGGGAGCTCTAGCACCTTTGTTCACCTCCAGGAACACAACACTACATACTTATATAATAAATAATGTTATTATGGCTGTGGTCTTCTGTGAGGCGGAGGTAATCGTACTTGCCCAGTTGGGCTACTCCAAATTCGAGCAAGATGACATTTTGCTATGCCCTACCACTCTTCTTACTAGATTTAAAGCTATATCAAAGTACGTTATGGCACTGTATTTAGTGCACATAAATGTTCAGAATAGCTGAATACTTTGATTCCAATTTAATCAATATTTCATTATGTGTCTACAATACAGATAAATTAAGGTTAAGAAAAAATGCAACATGATTTTTCTCTATTTTACGACGTATTGGAAATCCATAAGGCCCGACTCTCGAAGCATATAGCACAAGACGAAGATGGAAGCAAGTAAATTTCATTTACCCCGGAAAGTGCCGGTCGCTCGAACGCAAACTCTACTTAATTACGCACATAAATTTGGAGTGCTCTACACGATGGGCGTACCCGCATTTTAACTCATAAAATATCATTTATTAGATGTATTGGTAAGCTATAATGAGCGAAGAGTAAACACGGCAATATTGGCAAGTTTGGAGCTGTGGAGAAATTTGGGGATGTTATTAAGTGTTATTTACTGATGCAACGTTAATGTACGCGGCGAAGTTACTATTTATTTTATTTATTTGACTCAGACAACAAGGCCCATCTTTACATATACCTTACAGACTGACATACATATCTATAAACATAAAATAAAGAATCCATTTAGGCGACGTAACGGTGTGGCTCCGCTGCGTCGTCTGCTCCGATGTAGGGTACTATGTTTATGACGAATGGCGTTTTAATGACGAGATTATTCCTACTTAGTTCGTAAGCGATTTTTACTGTTATTAAAGATTTATGTAAAGAATAATAACCAAAAAATTATGTCTACATTTTAATTGTTTCCGTAAGGAAACCCATAATAAATCGTTACGCATACCTAATTAAGTTCTGAACTATTGTAAGGAAACCCATAATAAATCGTTACGCATACCTTATTAAGTTCTGAACTATTGTACCAACAAAAACAATTCTAACGGCTCAGTAATAGCTGTCTAATCCTATTTTTACTAGTGAAACAATGCTATCATTATTAGACAATTGGCCGGTTTTGCAGTGCAGCCTCAGTACTTTGTAAGGCAACGCGAGCAGCGCCTCTAATAGCCTTAGATGGCAACTATTTTTTGCCATATAAATTAAGGCTAAACGCAAACGTGTTCGTTTGTGTTTTGTTTCGAAAAAACTTATACTAGAGGTACAGATTCCATGATATCAAGCACTCAGTATGTATAGGCACGAGCCTCGACCCACGGCCTCTTCCTAACTCAGCCAAGTCTCGGAGTAATTAATTTCACATTCCTCCGTATAAACACAAACAAGGATTGTAACGAACTCGAGCGTGTTTGTTTGCTCGCATATAATTTGGTAAGATATTAAAATTCGGCTTCAGTTTTATTTATGTTCCTTCCTAAGCATTGGGCGTTAATACAAACAAAATAAATGTTTTGAAAATTATTAATGAATTAAATTTTGCAGTAACTTTGACCTTATAAAGTTAAATTATCTGTTGATTAGTTAATCAACAGATAATTCGTAATTTTAGAGATGAGTACACGCGAATGTACTAATCTCTACATGCGAATGCCATAACTAATCAAATTATAACGAAGGAGGGAGGATTTTGAATCTCGAATCGGCCTCTGACATGTCACAGTCGAATATTATTAATGAGATTATTTAAATGTTATTACTTTTTCGATTTTGACAGATATCAACGGTCGTCGGCCAATGTAAAAACACGGAGCAATGAAAGAAGGATATTTTTAACTTAAATTAGCTTCTATTTCCTATTATTCTATCTTATCCTAATATAACCTATTTCTAAAATATTATAGATAAATCGAACTGCAATACCTAGTGAGCAAATCTAACATTGCGAGCAACAGTCGCTTTACCAATGCCGGCCGAAGCTCGTGCGGGATTCGGATTGTAATATACTCACCGGCAATTTAGAAAAATGCATTTTTATACATTAAACATTCGTTCATGCTTGCAAGGACATAGTAACTACTTTAATACTAGTGTCTTCTCTTGGAGATTGACGAGAGACATCACCCTGTTATGGATTACTTTTTGTTGACATTGACTCTGAGAGACACCTCTATATTAAATTGGTTTTTTTCCTTGTATATTTAAATCTTATTATTTTTATTTTGACGCTTTGAGACCATGTACATCTCAAAGCACATTAGAATAGTCATTATTAAGAATATTTTGACGCTCAGAGACCATATACATCTTTGAGATATTATATTAAATTTTGTTATTCAGTCTGAGACCTTATACATCTCTCAACTTTACTATTATTGTAATATTTGTAATAGATAATTAATATTTTGACATGAAAAATTTATTTAATTCTTATTGATATATTTCTTAAATTGTAAATGAATATTTTGTCATGAAAAATCTATCATATGCTTATATTGTCAGACTTTTTTTAAATTGTACATTAACATTATGACATGTGAAAGTGCCCTTGCGGCCTATTTGCAGAATAAATGTTTGAATTTTGAATTTTTTGAAAACATTATTTAATTTAATCTATTTTAGAGTTTGAAATCACAATAAGTTTTTGGGCCAAATTTTCTGCCGACGAGTGTATTAGGATCCTGAGTATATACTATATCTATCTTACGTTAACGCAAACTTATTTTTTTCAAAGACAAGAAAATATTGCCATAAATCATTATTTATGTAACAAAAGTAATATTTAGGCGGTTGTCACACTGATGCGGTTTCCGGACGGTTTCCGCAGTGCGAGCAAGACACCGCTATATACTTGCGTAGCGCTGTCTCGCTCGCCCACCGCACCGTCGTGCCGCAGCCTTGACAAATCGACGGACTATTGAAGAGCGAGCGTTAAGTTCCAATTGACATAAGTCTGACAATTGAGAGCCTCGCGACGGCTCTTTATTAAATTTGACGTCGATGCACACTCGAGCTTGGACGCCACTGCCCGTGACATTAACGTAGGTCCTTGATTTTATTGTTTTGTATTACTACATTTTGTCGTCAATAATTTGGGGCTTATGTGGAAAAAGTCAACAGTACAAAAAGCTATCAAGTAAGTCATTAAGTAGTGTAAAACTAAATATTAGTGGTAATTTCAAGATGAACTATTTTGATTGTAAATAACTTTGATGAACAAAAAAATGCGTACCTTAGGTATATTTTGCAACTTAGTTGAATAAATACATTTATAATAAGGAAAAATATTTACATTTTAAAATCAACTTATCTCTATATATAAAATACCCCACCCAGTTCACCCGCTTGAGGCATGGTGCCGAGAACGCTGGCTGCATTGCCCCTTTGCACCGCCAGACTTAGCCGCTGGGCAAAGAAGGAGCCAGCCCTGTGGTCGCCTGAGACGCCTATTAGTCGTGTCGACACCTCTTTCACGAACTTTTTGGTGTCGGACGACCAAGGACCCAAAGTCTCTACCGCAAGTGCGACGAATTCATAATCATTCGTGAGGAATGCGTACTTGCGGCGTTTGGACATTTGGGCTTGGTCTGCGGCTGTCCCAGGCTTCCGAGCCGACCCTTCAATGTGGGATGGGGCTAGCGTGTCGACGCAGGTTGCGTCCCACGCTAAAGGGCGACCTAGGCACCAGGGCACGAGAGTGCAGCCGTCGGGTCTCTTCCCGTCAGCTGCGGACAGTCCTGAAGGTTCTAGAGTGGCAGGCAGAGCTGCAGTGCTCAGTGAACGGCGGATAAGGTCATTTAAAGTAGCATGTCTAAATAACCGGCCGGCGCTCTTTGGGCAATGCAAGCCGTGGCGACCCAGAGAGTCGACGGGTTGGGCACAGCGGCTACAGGCATGTGGTTCGCAAATTTGGAGGCCCAGGCGAAGGCACACCGCGACTCGCAGTGCAGAGGGATCTAAAACAGAGCCAAGGTTTCGTGACGGAAGCGCATGCAACCAATGTCCCGATTCTTTTTCTGAAACTGCGAGTAGCCTAGCCCGTTCGTCTCTAGTGTGTGAATTTTCCAGTAGTGATTGGTGGACATTTTTTATTTTTAAGGTATCCCATGCGGCTTGACTAGATTTTTCCTCCGGCATTTGCTCGTTGGGATTTTCTGCTATCCAGGCACGTTCTGCATCTGCTAGGCACGACACCGGGACATTGACGGTTGAAGGTAATTTGAGAATACCGCCAATGAGGGTGAGCGTGCTGTAGACAGATGCAAGGAACGCCGGGAGAGCCAAACTGCCCGAGGAGCGGATGCCGAGGCCGCCATATTTAATGGGAAGAATAGCTTGTGACCAACTGTAAGATGAAAGAGTTACGTTAAGAATTTTGCAAATAGTTTCTTTTAAAATTTGGTCTATATTAGCCGTCATAGAAGGGAATTTCCAAACTGGGGAGCAACGGAGGATGTACATAAATTTAGGTGAAAATAAACATAGTCGCAGAATGTACATGGCCATGTGTGGGTTAATTTGGAAGAGAAGTTCTGAACAACTATGAAAATGATCGATTTTAGAATTTATGCTCATTGGAATTGATTCATCAAATATGGGGGCTCCTAAAAGTGTAAGAGTTTCGTGCGAAAGAATTGAGATATTCGGTGTGAGAATGTTGATATCATTGATTATTGATGTACGAATGTTTGATGAAATGGTATTGGAAATAAACAATTCGCACTTGTTGAAATTGATTGACAGACCAATTTCAGAAAATCGGTTGATAATAGTTTGGAGATCGCCCAAAACTGATGAAGATTTGCCCCCGATAGTGCCGTCATCTAGATACCAAATATTTAAATCGGAAGTGAGTCGGGTGATGATGGGGTGGATAGCAAGGTTGAAAATCACAGGGCCAAGAGGGTCTCCTTGCTGGCAACCTACACAAGAAGATATTTCGTTTTTCATATACATCAGTTTTGAGGGAGCTCCGTTACATTGCCAAAGGTATGCGTATATTTCTGGAAGGTCGCTTTTAATTTGGTTTAGTAAGACCCCCCTGTCTATTGAGTTAAACGCATTTTTGACGTCTATTTTGACTAGGATTTCAAAATCTTGGCTATTGAGGAAAGTTCGGGTTGCATGGACTGCTCCCTCACAACCACCTTTCAGGCCAAAACCGAGCTGTATTGGTTTAAATTTATCTGTTAGGCGGGAGTGGAACTCACGGCAACACATCTTTGAGGTAAGGCGCCGTAATGTACTGCCGACAGCAATAGGGCGGATGCCACCATCCTTTTTTTTTAAAGCAATAAGGTTAGCCCCGTATAATATGGGGACAACATCGGGACAAACCTTTCCTGCAAGCATTAAGTTTGTTAAAGCAGTGAGCTCCTCTAGTAAGGTCTCGCCGGCATCACCTGCGAGCGGACTAGTCAGGTCTTTTAAGTGTTGGGGAGTTATCCCGTCCAACCCTCCCGCCGAACCGGCGGGGAAGGAGAATATAGCCTGTAAAACGGCGTTTTTTGATACTTGCAGCGGTTGTACTGAATTAGTTGGAGGGTTAGGTGGTTGTGAGGAAACTGAAGTAGGGTGTTTGTCCTGAAGAGCACTGAGCACACCAGGAGAATAAGTCGCTAAGGTGTCACTAGAAAAAAGTAATCTAGTGGCACCTTTTAAATCCCCGTCGGATAATTTACTTTCAATTAATTTTCCTTTATGTTTAGTATTTTGTGGAGTTGGGGTTTGGGTAGATGTGTTTGGATTTGGATTATCGGGAGGTGATGTGGGAAAACCTGGGTTCGAAACATTATGTTTAATTAGTGACGTTAGACTACGGTTAGATTTAGAGCGAGGAATGTGAAAATTTTGGTATGCAAATGTTAAGAGATATTCCCATGAGGAAAAACTATTATCTGTTACAACTCTCGTTATGCACTCCGCCAGGCTTCTCGCCGCTGCGGCACGAGCTCCTTTAGGGATTCTTTTACTCAACTTACAGCTGGCTTTAAGGGCAGATAAAAACTGGGCAAGCGGAGTTTGAGTTGGCCTAGCATTAGGGATGTTGGCTGTCACATTCTGTGGCGATGGGGTTGCCGGTGGCTGGTCGGTGCGTGGGCGATGAGCGCGAACACAATGGATTTTAAGGCCACGTTCGCCTTTGTAACGCTTGTTATCAGCACAAATAGGACATTCGAGGAGTGAGATCTGGGGTGGGGCATCTTGACTAGTCATAATCTTAAGTAAAATTAGTACACAAAATATAAACGAAATACAAAAAGGGAAAGACAAGAAAAAGTAAAGCTATTATGTACAGTTACAGTTCAATAGGATGTCTCACAGTACGCGTAGCGAGTCTTTCACCGGAACTAACGATGCACTACTCAAATGAGCATTTTTGGTTGAAACAGGCACTACATAATAAATAATCTTGATGCAAAAGTAAAGATCCAATGTTATTTGTTGTTGATTTTTTGTTATTATTTCAACAATGACAGCTCCTTTGACGGACCGCTTACAGGTCATCGTAGGGAGGCGCGCCGCTCGGGCTCCGGTTGCAGTCTCCGCAGAGAATATTGTTTATTTGTGTTGTCTATTATATGATAACTTTAATTACAACATAAGGTCTGCAAAAAATTACCGGGAAAATATTAAATAAAATAAAATTGATTACGATGCGTGTTGATCGGTTGCCAGGTTACACAAGCGTATTGTATTGTAATTTATAGGGTGATAAGTACGAAACTTTATATCCTCATGTTCTAATGTAGGTATCAGTAACCAAATAAATTGTATTGGCAGGGTGCAAAGCGGGTGGAGGGGGTAGCCTAAACGATCACAGCGCTCGCTACGGCTAAAATTTACATTTTGTCGGTGACTTGAGCTGTCAAATCCATATTGCAGTAAACATTTTCTAATCGTTTATGACATAAATTTAATATGGCCCTAGTAAAATGTGTTATTGTGAATTGTAAAAACACCACAGAATAGCGACTGTAAATTTTACCAATGTTCAAGACCGTGGTGGAAACGAAACCAAAGAAATAAGTGGATAATTGCCGTAAGAAAAAAAAGTAAGTCACCTAACCTGACAACAACAACTGAAAACAACAATTTTAATGTTATTGGCAATAACGTTACTGACTACCATCGTCCAATATTGTCTAATATAGTAAAATAACACAAGATTTCATTATTTTTTTTTCACAATATTTACTTACTTCTCGCTTGACAGCTATGACATAATGTCCATAATGGCCACCTGTCCGTGGCGCTGTCGTCGTGCACGGTCCCAATAAATGTACCTACATTAAGGCGATATAAGTATCGATTGAAATAGACACCCTTTGTTTTTCGCTCACGACAAAACGGGATGCAACCCTCTCCCAGAATGGCTTTTTAGACAAATCTCGTTAAATATCTGACTGTGTGCAGGTTTATTTTTCCTCTTGTCAGTACCTAGATGAGGTAAAATACCATCATATTGACTTAATCGTGTCTTTTAATAATGCGTTGTTTTAGTAGGCTGAGGAAAAGAAGGAAAATATATACTGGACTTTGGATTTATTTTCTATCGAAAAAAATTTAAGCAATCATGTTTCGCTATTGTCAGTACCACAATCATATAATCGAGAATCATATATCTGAAAATCAGCCCCTACTGTTTGCTAGTCTGGGCAGGACAGCGTTTCAAAGTCTCCAAATTTCTCAGTGTAGCGCCTTAAGAATAAAACTTAACAGCTTTAGTTTGAATTCCAGGTACGAAATTCCATTTTTCTCATGAACAGAATAAGAGAATATCTGAGGTTAATGCTTTTGTTTTGTCGCATCTGTCAGTTTGATGAAATATGAGAGTAGGTTAGGTCATTTAAATCTTTAGTAGGTAAGTACTTAGATTTTATTGTATTGTAAATCATGTCTACTTACTTACCGTGTAAACAGCACCACCGTCCAGTTTCAAACGTGACCAGCATTGCATCGCTTAATATTAAATTATGTTGATTCATTTACTAAGGACCCATTAGCACATTTGCTAAGTGCTTCATTTAGCTGAAAAATTGTGGTTATGTTCAGAAATGCTAATGTGAATCGTGAATTTATAATGGAAGGAAAAAAATAGTGATTTCTGCACTGAATATAATTTCATCCTTTTCGGTGTCGAGACCCTTGGTCCGTGGGGCCCTAAGCTCAGTGCCACTTTAAGGCGCAGGGGTGGACAAGGCATTCTCCATACAAACTCTGTGCACGTTTTATTCTAGGTTTTGGAACTAACGAATGTAATATTTTTTTTGGATGTAAATATTAGGTATGCGAAGTAAGTGATGTAGAAAATTTCAAATATTTCAAAAACATGAAAAATTAAAAAAATTAAAAATAATATGAATGAAAAAAAATTACATCACGAAATAGCTAACAGAAAAATAAGCATACTGACCAAAAATCATAACTTTAATGCAAACACAAACGAAGAAAATCCTGCACAAAGTTTGTATGGAGAGAGCTTGCCCTACCCCTCCTCTTAAGAAGATTTCAAAGAGGCTCATAAATGCCATTGCTAACCGAAGAGCTGGCAGCCACCTCGCGAGGCAATGCTTAGCGAGGTAATGTTGCCAGCATCTTCGGCACAATGCTGCAGGGGGCGTATTTCGATTTAGTTTATTTTAGTTACTTATTAGTTTTGTAGTCTTATTATAGTGTTGTCTTTAATTTGAATGTTAAATATAAAGTTTTAATGAATAGTGTTAAGTATGTACAACTATTCGATATTATCACGGTGGAGAAAAAAAGTTATAGAATAATTAATAAATACAAAAATTTAAAGAAAATTAAATACAGGGCACTTTAAAAGTTGCGCAGTCTTGAGCAGTTAGTATGTTTAAGTTCCTATGAAAAGTTATATATTACGTTTCATAATTTATATACTGAAAAATGGCGCAAGCCTCACTCAGTTGTGAAAAAAATTTAACAGTGTAAACGAATAGCCTAAACACGTTTAATTAAGTATATTTCAAACGTAAAATCATTAAAAGGTTTACATATCAATAAATACAGGACACTAAATTTTTTGTGAAAAATATACTCACAATCCTTCAAACATGACCTAAAAAAACCTGTCTCTAAAAACATGAACCGCATAAAAACGTCTCGTTCGCCTCATCAAGGACGTGGGCATCTTTCGCCTTAAGCAGACACAACAGGACGTCGAAAAAAAGGCATTTCTATGCAAATGCAAGCAACTCTCTGCAAGGAAAGTCGAGTGTTCTCAGGCAGGGCATTTTTTCTTTTTCATTTTATGCCCTCGACGTTTTTGACTCGCACTCTCAACTTTGCATATATCGCCCTGGATTGCTGTATAAAATTCCGCATTCAAAAAGAGCTTGTTAGCTCGCAAGCTATCCTTAGGATTTTTTTCACGGCGATGCTGTTTTCAGCTCGGTTTCGTTTAGTTAAGCAACTCTAGTTGAGCTAGTGTGGTTTTATTCGTCAAGTATTTTAGTAAAATTACAACAAAATGAATAGGTACAGTCAAGGGCATAAATATGTATACACTTTTGGACCTTATTTCAATGGAATAAGGTGAAAAAGTGTATACATATTGGTGCCCTTGACTGTACACAAATACAAATAAAATGAGCGCGGAAAATAAAGACGCAGTTTCTCACTAAAAACACACATCGATAGGCTCTAGTTGCCTGGGGGCATGATTCTATCATGTCTGGCTCAGTGTTAATCATTATAAGAGCTGTAAATATGATTTAGAAATAACTTCTAAAAATATCCTTCAAATATAATGTTGGAATGTGTTAGTAATAAAAATAAATGTGTATATCTAAGTATTTGTCTTAACGTTCTTATCCTGCACTTAATAAACGTTTCTTTTTAGACCAGTGGTCGACTGGTAGAGAATGCCTTAAGGCATGAAGTCCGCCATTTGTACCTTTTTAATGTGCAAAACAGTTTAAATAAATAAATGTTCCACTGCATTAACTCTGTTGCGAAAAATTTAGTTATAGCGTTATAGCATAATTAGAAAACAGTGGATAGCGCAATTAAAGCGATACTTAAGGAGTTACGATCGCCTGAAAGCCATGACAAAGCCTTTAAACAAAAGCTCAAATTTATGCAAAAATTTATGCCCCGTTAGAAAAAAACAAAGGGTGTAAAAAGTGTTAAAGTCGTGTTTTGTGCAAAAGCTACGTTTGTTTACGACGGACGTTAACTCCATGACTTGTTAACCTTGTTTATTGCCACAAATATTAACGGGAATTATAACTATATGTAACTTGGTACTTAAAAGTATCAAGTACTACAATAAATCTTTTTTGATTCTTATGGCTTCATGTATTGAGATGCCGAACGGCATTATATGAAGACATTTTGAAGCGCAACTAGCTTACTTACGAAAAAAAAAAAACAAATTGTTCGAAGAACGTCGAAAACATATCTTATATTTTTGTTTTAGCTCATCCCTTCCCATTACCCTCTTTCCAACGGTCACCTAAGTAGCTTACACCGAGCAGGCATCTTTTATGGCCTGGCCACGACATTGGTCTAAGGGGACCGCGGGCGCGGCGAGCGGGGCGGCGAAAACGGTCTAACCTGTGAGCATGCCACGACAACGCAGTTGTCTTAGCGGCATTGAGCGAATGGGACGTACTTCAAAGGACGCAAAATGTCATTATCAAAAGTGGCCCTTCAGTGTCTCGAAAGTAGCTCGTATTTTATTACAGACATTTTAAATAGGAGAGAAGGTGTGCACGAAGTAAATAGACGCCGGTATACCTTGGGTGAATTCAGTACTTTGTTTAATGAATATAGGAAGTACCCCCAAAAATTTTATGAGTACACTCGAATGAGTGTAGATACATTCGATTATGTACTTCAACATTTGGATCCGCATTTGCGCAAACCCAAACTCGTAGGATGCTGTGCCATCCACAAGGCAGGAGCGAATAAAACAAAATATTTTGTTTTTTAAAACTCCGCCCGATCCGCGCCGCCTCCAAGACCGTTCGCGCCGCTCTGACTCGTGGCATGGCTCTTTCCGCCAGTGCATTTGATCTCGCCGCTCGCCGCGCCGCTCGCCGCCGCAGCCGGTCGCGCGAGTAAATTCGCGCGCGATTTAGCCCACAGCGAATTCTCGTGGCATGCTTCTTTAGCGGTCTTGTTTTTGTTTAATTCGCTCGCCGCTGGTCGCCTTAGCCAGTCGCCTTAGACCAATGTCGTGGCCATGCCATTAGGAGCAGGAATAAAGCGGCATAAAGCGCATAGTACCTGCTAAACATTCTCAAATGAGCGAATTAATGTAATTCTTTTGAGAAATAAATATCTTTGAACCTAAATCTTAACAAATGCAAAAGCAATGAACCGAACAGAGTCAGAGTTAGATGCATATATGGAATGTTCGAGCAAAATTTACTCCCAGTCATCACGTACGAAACTGAAATTGAATTGGGCCAAGAAGCCCGCATGATTGCACAAGCCTCGGGCCCTCTCGCCAGTTAGGCTAGCTGCCGGTGACATGATCTTCCAACGCATTGTTCATGCTTTTGTCGTATGAAAAGCTGGATAGCTGCCAGAATTGGCGCAAATTGTTGATGTGGTTATTGAAAGAATGAAAATGTATCATAAAATATAAATCAAGAGCAATAGAAAAGGTAGAGATTTTACGGTGCCGTGCAAATCTTCCAGCTTAAGAGTTGTCTTAACTTATCAGTTAAATTTACTCATCTATATTGACTATGTTTTAAATGTCAATTGGCACGTATCTTAACAAATTACCACTTAATTACTATCTTGAAAATAAGCTATTGTCAAATGTGTTCACATATATTTTTTGATTATGCATCAATTTACTTATCGGCGTACGTACGTATCGGTTTTCATTTAAGAAATAGCTTTTCAAACATCACTACAATTCGCCAAAGCAGACAGATGCGGATGCGGTCAGATGGCAGTCGCTTCCGTAAAAACTAGTGCCTACGCCAAATCTTGGGATAAGTTAGCGGACCCCAGGCATCCTTCAGGATGCAACTGTACTGGGATAACGCTAGGAGGATGATGACTACAATTCGCCAAAATTTACACACAAAGTTTACAATCTAGTACACACAATAAAAGCAAATAATGGCTTGATAACGATGTGAAACTTTAATTAGAGCATATCGTCTATTCAGTTTGTTGGAATTAACAGTTTTATCATATTAGAGTTTAAAACATTTTTAAATTTGTAAGGCCTAATAACAGCAACAAGGCCTATTAATAGCATTATTGATTGAGCAGTCTGATCTAACAAACGATCACAAGTTCGTTCTCCTTTAAATCTAAACTTGTCTGTCAATAGAAATTTTCATTGCTTTGTTTTGCCCTTAGCATATCGGACAATCGTCTCCAACCCTTTTCCATTCGTGAGTAATTCTCCTTTGTCTGAAACACCCACATTCCCTATTATAACAATTTCAATACATGCGAAGGCTCCAAAGATATGGGACGTTTAATTATTAGCGAAATCTGAGGTCCCGTGATTGATTTATTGAATTCGAAATAGGGCTGTTACGTCACAGATTATATAACTAATAATAAATAGATGATATTAGGAAGATCGCGGGTCACTCTTGGATAAGACTGGCTCAAGATCGGGACGAGTGGCGTACTCGAAGAGAGGCCTATGCTCAGCATTGGGCGATTACAGGCTGAAAATGATGATGATGATGATGATGACGATGATGATGATGAAAGTAAATTATTCAAGTTTACTATTTCAAAAATATTTTAAACTCAAATTATGACAAAAATATTGATAATTACTTACATTAAACTGATTGAATGGACTGAATAATTTCATTAGAGTTTATAATAAAGTCCTCCTCATATTTCGATGACGGCGACCCTGACAATCTATGTATTTGCTCTACTGTGAGCTCTGATATGGCTGGCTAGGCCAAACTTTTTCTTGAATATTCTATTGCATGCATGACAGTAGAGTTGGCCAGACGTGTTATACGTGTACACGTAACCTCTTACGCTCTTCCTGCCTTCTCTCTTTTAGGGTTCCGTACCCAAAAGATAAAACGGGACCCTACTATTACTAAGACTCCGCTGTCCGTCCGTCTGTCACCAAGCTGTATCTCATGAACCGTGATAGTTAAACAGTTGAAATTTTCACAGATGATGTATTTCTGTTGTCGCTTTAACAACAAATACTAAAAAACAGAATAAAATAAATATTTAAGGGGGCTACCATACAACAGACATGTTTTTTGCCGTTTTTATAGATAATGGTACGGAAACCTTCGGGCGCGAGTCCGACTCTCTTTTTAAATTAAAGTTTAATAGAATGTAAGCAGAAAAACCCCGTTTGTAGCTTGAAATTTCTTAATGATATCCAATTAATTTAAGTAAAGTCAGTCACACAAAAAATAGTAAACTCATGTTTAAGATTAGCGCAAGACTATAGACTATATCGCTTACCATCAGGTGATTTGTGGTCAAGCGCAAACCTATACTGAATAAAAAAAAAAGACTTTTAAAAGACTAATTTCTTTTTTTATAGGTATAGTCAGAATCATAAATATTTATATATTTTAACACTTTATTTACTTAGAGATAAGGCCGAAAAGTGTATACATATTATTGATGCTGACTGTACAAGCGGTGTATCATGTACAAGCACCATAATCAGGTCTTTGTTCGGTCTGACAAAGCCGAGACGTCCGCCCTCGGCTCGAGTTTGGCAAGAGGTCTTCGTCAGCAGACGGTGCGGTGCGTACATTATGCGTGTACACCCAAGGGTTATTGCGGGTACATTATTCTGAACGTTGGGTACTGAGAAATGTACCATTTTGTAATAAAATTATACAAATTGACTCACTAAGCTAAAAACATAACTCGAGTAACGTTTGATGAAAGTAAAGTCAAAAGTACCACCTAAAGTGCCTCTTACCAAAATTATGAATGAGACTGGTAACTATTCTTGGTTGTTTTATATTATTACCTATGAATAGTTTAGATCACTGATAATTAAGTAACAAGGGTTTAAAGGTGTAGAAAAACTCCACCTTACTACTAAAAAGTAAAAAGGAAATTGCAGGAACGAAATTATTTCAGTAGTAAGCGGAACACAAATTAAGGGGATATCATGGAACTTCAGTAATAAACACACACTCATGAATATACACACTTACACGTGTATTTGCAATTTATTTCATTCAAATTTCTACTAAAATAATATTAATTCAAACTTTCGTACCCTCCAACCGCTTCCTATCGCTTTATTGAGCCCTGCCTATAAAGCCACAAATCATGTGCAACAAAAAAACGTTCGTACCCTTTAACGTGAGTAATAGTTCTATGTACGTACACCGCGCTATCCCCGGACGCCTAAGGGCCGTCTACACGATCTAGGGCCCTCGACCTTCCCCAATATAAAGGGAGGTCTGTTTTAACTTCATCTCGACTACACTCGCCTTTATTGATTGTTTCCTGTCTCGATAATTAGTCGTTGAGCGGAAAATACGAAGGTTTTCAGAAATCTTAGTGCAAATAAATCGGCTCGAAAATCAACTGGGAGGGTCATTTCGAATGCTTACTTTTTTTTGTTAGAGAGGTTATATAAAAAAAATGATCGTTAAAGTGAAAAGTGGCTGGTCTATTTTATATTTGCTTTAACTAAATATTTCTTTGTGGCCTGATAGTTTCAAAACTCAAGTTTATTATAATTTTTTAACCTTTTTTACAAACAGAAAATAAATAAAACAAGATGGAAATTAAAGCTTTAAATATAAATAAGAAGATAACCCAAGCCTAAAAAAACCTATTATAAAATAAAAAAGTCCGCTTGTGGTATGGTCCCAAGCCCAACAAACCAAAACAAAAACTTAATTCTAGAACGGGTTCCTACTAAACAGTTTCAACAGTTTTTCTGCAGGTACGAGCCTCTATGATTGTTATATATGGTTTATCAGTTTTATACAAACATATTTTTATGCTTAAGTTTTAGCTAGATATAACACTTATGAGTCACTGGCCTGCCTGTGAAGACAAGTGACTAAATACAAATACAAATACAAAATACAAATGCGTTTATTTTTCTCTTTAAATTACAATGGTGGTGTGGTTGTAATGGTGAGGTGGTGGGTACTAAAGTGATTGCAGTAGTTTTTTTGTTTATAATTCTAGCTCTACTAGATACTTATAATGTACTTTGCAAACTATAGTTTACATAAGTTCATCATCAACAATAAAGCGTTAATCGGAAGCTAAACGTCAAAATGGAATAGACTTATTTTAAAATAAAAAAGCGTTATTGTTTGGTGCAATCCGGCTTTGATCAATTAACTTCATTAGAAACTAGTGGGAAGTCTGGGCTGTAATCTTGAGTGATGTAATGAAATATTATTTTACCTTTGACAGTAATTAGAAAATAGTTTTAGTATAATTACTAAAACTAATTGAAACAAGTTGCCCCACATCACTGCCATTTTTACCTTTTATGTAAGTATGTCATTTATTATATAAATTGTCCGAAGTTTTTCATCTTTTAAAGATAGTACAAGACAAAAGATTTCGCCACAAGATGATAGAAAATCCCACATCACTGTCATTTATTATATAAATTGTCCGAAGTTTTTCATCTTTTAAATATAGTACAAGAGCAAAGATTTCGCCACAAGATGATAGAAAATCAGCATTAGGTCAATTATCAGCTGCATTTTATGTCATATAATCTACTTCTAATTGTAACTCACAACTACAGGGCACACAAGTCTCAACAATACTAGAAACGAGCAGAAAACAGTAATTTATAGTTCAAAACTACATTTCAGCGGTCGTCCAACTATAGCGATTGAGCAAAACTAACTTTAAATAATAATAGTGCATTATGAAGTTACGAATTCGGTTGGCAATGCAAGACGTATTTGGAAACGAAAATGGCTCTTGATCCTTTAATACATAATTTGGTACAAAAAATAGGTACCTACGTCAAATGGAAGTACAAAATATGAGCCTCAAGATCTAAAATCAATTAAAATATCCACGTTAAGTATTGTTTGATAAAACTCCACTCCTTAGTAATTATATGATGAAATACAATTGGATAAAGAAAACGTATCGCTTTATTGGACCCGGCCTATAAAGCCACAATCAAGATTAAAAACAAACAGACAAAGCTAAGATCTCTTGAGGCAACCGATCTGACAGATGATATGTTTTCTAAATTTAGGGTGATATTTCAATCTCCAGATAAAATTATCCGTCGGTTAAAATTATGACTATCTTTTTCTGAATTCGAATGAACGACAGAAACAGAGCTAACATTACCTGACAGATACTTTTATCTGGGGATTGAAAAATCAGCCCTTACTCATTTCCCTAGCATACCTCATACGTCACTCGTTTGTAGCAAAAGTGTTCGCGCTTAACCAATTAATTTCGCACCTGATAATTCGTAAAATATAGTGCAGTCACGTTTGCACCTATCAGCGGAGCTCTGTACTCGGGTCACGCAGTCGAGTCATAACTCACTCGGCCCTAGGGTGCCATAGCTTTAATTATTGTACCTACTATCTATGATAGTACAAATTTTCTTCCCCCTAATTTATAAACGTTGAAATTAAGAATATAATTATTTGTCACGAAAACATCCCCGCAACAGTGCCACCCCGAAACCAACATGAGAGGAAATAGAAAAAAGAATACGTACTCATTATCAGATCGAAATACACAACATATATATACACCTCTCTTCTCTCTCCTTTTCTTCTCTGTACTAGTCTGTATTAAAAAAAACATTGTGTTTTATTTGTATTGTAGTATTTTTTCTCTGACATTTTCTATTTCTTTCAATTTCCACAAGACACTCGCCGTTAGCGTGCCCCACATAAAGTGACTGGCCTCGCAGGAGGCCAAACTTAAGTCAATTATTTAAAAAAAACTATTAGTGGTGACACAAATTTTCCCTCTTATCAGTTTACTATTAATAGATTAGGAAACTGAATGTTTGTCACTTTTGCACTGTACTTCTATTGAAATTAAGTCTATAAGCAGTATAAGCACCTAACATTCGATACCTCGATTGTACATGTATAAGTATAAAATACGAGTATAATACAAATATAGCTCATCTTCAATAGGTTTGTTTATATTAGCAGTTGCTTTGATTGTGTTCAGATCATATACCTACATATAAATCTTACATAACTTACTTAACTTAAAGCTTAAAAAACGTCTTAAAAACATAATACACATTCATGAAGTCGTCTTCAAAGTAAAAACTTACCCGAAGGCTACCTAGCCGCATGCATCCGGGAAAGAAATGAACGATTTATAAAATTGTATAACAACCTGCCTCAGACCTGACTTTACGGAACCCGGCACCTTGAAATAGAAAAGTCCTGAGTTGTAAATCGTGATTCTGGCTACCCTACAGAGTTCCACAGTCTAAAAAGTACAAACCATTAAAACCGAAGGGAAGGCAGTTTAGAAAAAGTCTGTAAGGTAATTTCGTAGCATATGGGTCAATTCCCTCGGGGCATGGTTGCGGTGACGTCTTCTAATATTACCATTTAAACAAGTTTTATGTAAATGACACCCAGCCCGCGGGAGCTTATATTCGTACAAAATTTTAAGACGTAAGCTGGTACCTCGGCGTTTTACTTTGTGACTTTAGGAGATACATATCTTTACCTAAGATAGTAAAAAGTTGTTTCTTTTTTTTACTAACTCGGGGTTCCCGCCAGTTCTTGATATTCAAGATATGATGTTGTCATAATGAATATGATTAGATGGTTTGACAATATTAATGTTATTATCTAAAATGGGAAAGCTTTCATTATGACTTCATGTATAGAACCCGTAAAAATAAGTAATGCATAATTATATTCTATTCAATTCATTTATTTCAGGCATTGCCGGGTGGCGCAAGACCGGTCATTGTGGCACTCTTTGGGGGAGGCCTATGTCCAGCAGTGGACGTCTTTCGGCTGATATGATGATGATGATGATGATTGCCCATAAAATGTTAGTAGATACAATAGTACATTACTTACCAAGGGCGATAAAGCAAAGAATGTCTCAGATCGCAGGTATTTTACGCCCGAGCCGAAGGCAAGGGCGATAAATATGCGATCTGAGGCTTTCTTTATTATCGCCCGTGGTAAGTACAAAATTTTATGTCACCCCCTGGCCAGGAAGTGGGTTTTTTCGCGCGCGCAGCGTGCGATAATGGCCACTTTATGGCCAGGTGTGGCATAATAGTACATTACTTACCAAGGGCGATAAAACAAAGAATGTCTTAGATCGCAGGTATTTTACGCCCGAGCCGAAGGCAAGGGCGATAAATATGCGATCTGAGGCTTTCTTTATTATCGCCCGTGGTAAGTACAAAATTTTATGTCACCCCCTGGCCAGGAAGTGGGTTTTTTTGCGCGCGGAGCGTGCGATAATGGCCACTTTATGGCTAGGTGTGACATAAAATATATTATGCAACAGTAGTTTGCAACTTCGGCCGCATACAATTCAAATCATAGCCTATGTCCTATTCTGATGTCTAAGCCAACTAAAATACTGGGAAGTTTCGTTAAATTACAGCAGCCCTATTACCCCTGCTACCTAGTAGGTATTAGTTCCAAAGGCTTAACCTTCTTAAAGACAAACTGACGCGTACACTTAGGCGTTCCCACCGGCGGGGACGTTCACCGCGCGATCGCGACAACACAGACACACCAGCCCACACACCTTACCTATTATGTAACTGAAATGTCTGTAATAGTGTTAATAAGCAAGAATAAACAATAATATAAGTATAGTCCCTACCGCCGTATACCGGGTAAAGTCAGTCCGAAGCAGATCGGGCCTAGCTGAGTTTCTTCTCAGATAGGCTAGAGGTTTAGTGAACCAGCGACAAAACTCCCAGTAGAAGTCCGAAGAAAGTCCGAATTTTTGTTTGACTGCGATTAATGGAACTCGGCACAAGCCTGGCTCCATTAAGAGCTCCATAAGATTTGTATGCCTAACGGCCCAACATGGTGTTTCAATATTACCTACTCTTAGACCTCTGTAACATACCTGTGTTGAACAAATAAATATATGATTGATTGATTGATTGATTGATTGAGTAGCTCGATTCCACTGACACCTCAGATTCGGTTGAAGCTGCTCAGTGCTCATCCAATCTCACTGGAGCGCAAACTCTTAGAGTATGTCCAGTGCTTAAACGGCGCGCGAGGTCGCATCGGAGGTTTCCCCTGAATTTTCCCCAGGCCACTCTCCAACCGCGCACTCCTATTGCTTTATTGGGCCCGGCCTAAAGAGACACAGTCAGATTTAAAAAAAGACAGATAGTGGCTTACTTTACCGATACGGTCCCGTTAGCATCAGTTGGGCATGGAGCCCTAAGAATTAGTTCAAGAATGGATTTGAACGACATTTAATTTAATTTAATTTAATTTAATTTAAAAAAAAATCTCTGTAAAAACTAGTCACATATAACATAATCAAAGAAACTCAAACTGTATATTACCAATACAACCTACACGACGAACTTCAGGCGTAAAACAAAAACTTTCACACAAATAGCGAAAAAGTTTAACTATTCTGCAGTAAATTGGAAATTTTCATTGGACCCACATATAGCGCTTCGCTAAGAACAAAAGAGCTTATAAAGATGAACCGTGGTTAAACTTCTATCCTTTGAAAAGGTACAGAAGGAGTGGTGTGCCCCAAGGAGTTGTTTCAGTTTATGCCGGGCAACTTTAAGACTACGAATATTCGATACGATATAATAGAACTTGTCAGATCTGGCGAAACTAAACTAGATTGCATGCAATATCTTATGCATTCTTTCAATTTCCTTCTTAAAGCTAACATTGTGTGGAAACAAAATTCTTTATACCTTTTACACATTCAAGGATTCAATCTTCTGTATAATTTTGTATTGTAAATAAATATATATACAAGAATTGGTCGTTTAAAGATATAAGATATCTGGGCAACCGAGCTTTGCTCGGCGTTTTCCCGAGCATGAGACCTAGCTAGATCGATTGCTCGTCCCCGAAAACCCCCACATACCAAATTACATCAAAATCCTTAAGAGCCGTTTCCGAGATCCCCGAAATAAATAAATACACAATATATACAAGAATTGCTCGTTTAAAGATATAAGATACATCATATTATTTTTTTATGTCAGCTTCTAATTGTCTTTCAAGCGTTGCTAATTAAAACCTAAAGTTTTTGCTAATATTTCAAGTACCTTGAAGATAACTACGGAAAAAAATTAATCTATTTCTAAAAACGACCAACTTATTTCTTATGTTTTATCAAAACAAAGCATCGAGCCTTGTTTACGATCTGAATCGAGCACCTGCTAAACAGCATCTAGCACCGATAACGACATGCAAACAGTAGCGTCGCCAATCTCGCCTCTAATTCGTATTTATCCTGGTCCAAAACAGCTGGCTTGCCGTTATTTATGTCTTGGCGGCTCACGTCCCTCAAGTACGGCCCTGTTACAGTTGCTTGTTCAGCGGTATTTGTGCGAGGTTTTGGTAAAGATATAATAATAAAAAAAAATTTAAGCAACAAATGGCCATAGATATTCTTATAAGTAACATTATATACAAAATATAATTTTAAAATATCAGAACTGCGCGGTGTAATTTAAGGGGATATGCCTCAATGCTGTAAACCGCGCTGTCCGCGCCTAGTGTCTTCCGCACGCGTATGCCTTCGCGGTTATGTCTCGCACACGAGAAAAAAGATGCAACCACGTTCGGGAATGCCTATTTTGAACATTATCCGACCCAGATTTTTTTTATTATAAGATCAACAAGAGAATCCTCAAATCCTCATAGCATGAGATTTTACCTAAGATAAATAATCCATTTCAAATTGAGAACAAATGGAATTTTTTTAAATGTTTGTTAAGTGGATGCGTCAGCTAGCGAAAATCTCAATTTTAAAAAGCGACCTATCCGACCATAGGTCATGGGTTGAAATCCTACTTGTGGTGAAGAATTTTTCAATTTTCACTTTGATTAAAAAAATCAAATGGAAAATGTAGACTCAACTTTGATTTCAACTTCTATCGAGACATTTTTAAGCAACAATTCGACTTAAATCAGAGAAACAATAACATAGTCAAAGAACGCGATATTTTTGATTGTACTCCCTAAAAGTGTTAAAATTCTGTTTATAATGTTGCCTTTTATCACTGTTGTTATCAACACGCTTAGAGAAGTTTCTAGTGCCATGTAAGTAAAACATACAACTGAAGACAAAAACAGGAAAATTAATTAATCTTTGAATATAAGAAAAATACGTCAGTCAACAATGACTAACGACAAGATCACCGCAGCTTCCTGAAGCCTAACTAATAAAATTCAATAGATAATGGATCGTCCCGCATTTCAATCACTACTAACTTAATATCGTATCTCACTTAGACGTTAACACCAAAAATGTACTTTAATCTTTGAAGATCAAGGTCTATTTTACAATGAAAAATTGATGTATGGTACGAGGTTAAGACAGCAATCTCTTGGTTTTCTCGGTCCCAGCCGAGGCAACTTTCTCATTTAAATAGTTCTCATGGACCCAGATAGGGAGACTTCTGGGTCAATAAATCACTTGAGATCGCGGGCAGTCTGAGACGTTTAAAAAGTTTACTTGCCTAGCAAGTCTATCCGGCTGTGTCTTTTGTTAAATGGGATTGTGTTTGTTTCTGCTGTGAATTCTTGTTTAGCGCGAAGCTGAGATAATGCAGCATTGATTAACTCTGGAGATTCTATTTTGTTTAAAGAAGTTATGTAAATTTTAAATGACCATTAATTTAACGAGATAAAATCCAGATAAAAAGATCCATTCGCCGGTTCATTTTTTAAATAAATGCCTGTTTTATCTACGTTGGTATATTGATATGGCAGCTTTATAATTATATATGATATGATATGATTATATTGCTACATCACAAAATTGGCCTAACCAGGTCAACATATATCACGAGCTTTCTGCAAATTCCCTTCAATGCTCCTCGGTGGACCTTTGGCGATGCGTTCTTAGTAACCGATTTCTATTTGCTTTTCTATATTTACAACCTTTAAGAACCTCCTCCATCTTTCTTAAAGAATAGGAATGAATACAAATGTATTGTCATACAGCACCGGGAGTTCTCACAGAGTAAATGCAGTTCCCTCAGCAAGACTCTCGGGAACTTTAAGAACATACCAGAACTATAACAGATACCTTAGAGCAAGTTAAGATAGCTGCAGTGTTCTGTAAGGTACTTCCACGTTGGGCTGACATTAAGGTTTCTCTACCCATGTTATACTTACACGTATTAGTTACAATAAGTAAACAACACCGGTGTTCAGTTCGCTTGTACCCTTTTGAAATCGGTCTGAGCCACTAGCTGGCTAAGGCACTGTGTTCTTATTGGTTGCTCGAGATCAATTAGAAAAGAGTCGAATCCAGAACAGACGAACATAATAATGCCACACATCCTTATGTTCAGTGGTGGAGAAAATAATAAAGCAAAGTTCATATATTATGTAACTAGATCGTACAGTTCATGAACAAATGCACTACTTTTATCTACGCCATGCACGAAACACTAATATTTAATACGAAGAAGTGGGCTCTAAGGACAATGGTTGATTGAATTTGACTTCATTACTAATTCATTCATTACTAAGTACTATGTCGTCAGCCTTTATAGGTCGCTCTGTAGTGTCTGTACCTACATAGTACTGAATGTGATGTAGGAGAGAAAATTGTCTATAATCTACATCTAGATCAGCGTTGGAAGTACATTTCGCGATGCTACATATAAGTGATGGAAGAAAGCATCCAGATTTTATAATATTATCAATGTAATCATGTAATTATTGAAATTGGATCCCGGACTCAAATAGGTCTACCTACGGTCTCAAGGCGACTAATGGGTGTAGTGGGGTCACGTGTGTTCTCTGTGCGGGGGTCATAACACTCAACCTCGCCGGAAGACCAGCGCTGGCTCCTGAGTTACCATTGACATGTTTAATTCGTTACTGAACTTACTGGGTGAATCACAAGGTGTGCTCTAACAGTTAATTATGCTGAGGCGGGACCATTCGTGACAAACTAAATGCGTACACACCACATAGTTTAAGTTTTGCTTAATTTAAATCCTAGTCATAAGTTTTTGTTAATCATGAATAAGTTATTTTTTTTTCTTTCTTTCTTTCTTTCTTCAACCAACGACTGAGGTCATGGCAAAACCGAAGGAGCTACAAATGGGACTTTAGTGCATTTCCTAGATATCGCCATGGATTTTGTAAATTTTTTGTTGGTAAAATGGCCCGCAAATGTCTGCACCAAAATTGTTAAAAATCACGATACGTTAATTCAACTTACGCTACTTAGAGAACAGCAATTTACTAAACAGTCAGCCTTCTGTATTCCTCCTTGCCTTACCTTTTCGTTCTTAAAATTCTTCATTCAAAAGCAAAACGTCGTAGCTACTTAAACCTTTCATTAATTCTTGTTACCATTTCCCCTGTAAGGCGTTGTTGCCGCTATCGATTTCGGTTCGGGACATCGAGTGTTATTGAGGTGTTTCTTTATCCCATAATGGCGTCTGCTAATCGGAGCCTACTTGGACCTTACTTAGCAGAAACCTTTGGAGTTGTGTTCGATTTTTTATTTTATTTGTTAGGTCAAGCTTTTTGCCGTTTATAATTTAGGTACCTGTTTTAAGAGTCTATCTGATTCGACGTATTGGAACGATATTAAATTTATATTTTAGGAGTCAATTCAATAACATACATGTCATACTTTCCTGAGGAAATGGGATAATGACCTCCGCTCTAGGCCATTTCTCTGTCCATCTCTATGCTGTCCAGCGTGGAAATGCCGCGAGCATTTGGGGATTTTTCGATCAGACACGTTGCAAGGAGCGCTCGTGGCCCAGCGGCGCCGGGTACCGCTTGCGGTATCTAAGGTTAAGCAACGTAGGCAGCGGTCAGGACTTGGATGGATGACCGCTTTGAGTGGTTACGAACTGAGCGCTCCCGTGCTTTGGAAGGCACGTTAAGCCGTTGATCCCGGTCGCTGTCTATGGCAGCAGTCCTTAAGCCAAGTTGGAGGCCTTCGGGCGGCTTGAGAACTTCTAACAGTCAAGTTGCCCACTCACTTGACAAAGCCTAATCCCAATAAGGTCTAGTTTCCCCTCGGGGTTGGAAGGTCAGATGGCAGTCGCTTCCGTAAAAACTAGTGCCTACGCCAAATCTTGGGATTAGGTAGCGGACCCCAGGCATCCTTCAGGATGCAACTGTACTGGGATAACGCTAGGAGGATGACACGTTACAACGACGTTACGATTACGATTTGTAGGTATGTTTTTATTATGTTTTTCTACCTCCGTATGTTTCTTATTTATTTAATTGTTGTACGTATATTAGTTAATTCAATTTCAATGAGCCCCGAAACACACAAGAGTGTGGAAGTGAGTGCATCCCCGTATAGTCTCAAAAATAAAAAAATCGGTATGGGGTAAACATACCAATGCTCATCACTTTAGTATGGAATAGATGACCTAATAGGGTGAATTTCAAAAAAATTGTACATTCCAAAAAATTGAATTGTCCTCCTACATCAAAAATCTGTTGAAAAAATAAATAGGTAGGTCATTCCAAAAAAAGTGGCACCGACAGGTTAAAGTTTTTCGACAAAATTAAAATTGATTTTTTAACTATTATGATGATGAAAAATGGGGTAATATATTTCAATCGGACCATATTTGTGAAAGGGAACGGGATATTCATAAAAATGACAAAATTGTGGCGTGTTGAAGTTTTGGAGATACAGGTTAAAGTTATATTAGACAGGTTAGTAGAGAAAAAATAACAGGTTAAAGTTATAATTTCAGAAATTAGAGGGGAAATAGTACCAGGTAAACAAAGTTGATAAAATCATAACAAGATTCATTTTAGGAACCAATCGCATTATAAAATCACGTTAAGTAACTTACATAACATAAAATAAGTACCTAGCTATTTCTTCTAAAACAAATTAAAAATCAATATATATGTAACTAATTATTGAACATCTTTTATAAACTTGTTTCTAAAGACCATCATAGGCATTACGTTACTTATGGTTTTGAATGATCCCAAACTGCTTGATGAACTTGTTGTGTTCCTTTGAAGGACTGCAGTTTGCTTGGAAAAAGCGAGTCTTTTTAAAAATCCGTTTCGTCTGTAACGATTTTGATAATTATATTAGGTAAGTAGTTAGTAAAGTAGGTAGGTTGAAAATGTTTCAAAATCCGATATATCTGGGTTGTCATTATGTACTGTTATGTGTTAGTTTTGTTGAGGTTATGCAATAAAGAGTAGGTATTTATATTGTATTGTATATCCCTACCCTGCCCTGGTTAACAAATGCATCAGCTGTACGTTGAAAACTGCTCCTACTCCATCAGGAGCACCTTTACCATGGCCCGATTCTGAATAGTGCCAGTTTATGCATCTTAGCCGAAGAAAAGTCAATTTTAAAGTTGACATGAATGACATACACGCCAACTAGCAGACCCGAAGTTGGTCTAGTGGAAGATCCTAGAGCTAGACTAACCCGGCACTATACCGATGACATTCCGGACATCAGCCTGTACGAGATTACGAGTAGAATGGCTGAGCTGTATACTCAAAAACATCAGGGCACCCGGTGAAGACGGAATTACAGTCGAACTCCTGAAGGCGGTTGGAAAACCGATCCTAATGGCCCATCAGAAGTTGTTCGACTCCGTCTTACTGGAAGGGAGAACGCCAAAGGCATGGAACACAGGCGTGGTGGTGCTGTTCTTCAAGAAAGGTGAAAGGTGGTTCTGAAGAACTATCGACTCATCACGCTTTTGAGCCATGTCTACAAGCTGTTTTGAAGTCATCACGAACCGTCTCGCACGCAGGCTACCTAGATAACTATACAATACAATACAAATATTATTTATTGTTCACCAAATAACTTCCAGCCTCCCGAACAAACCGGTTTCCGAAGAGGCTTTGGTACCATGTCAGGTTATAAAGAAGACTAAAGAGTACAACCTGCTCCTCTGTTTAGCGTTTGTGGACTATGAGAAAGCCTTCGATTCGATCGAAACCTGGGCGGTATTACAATCTCTACAGCGGTACCAAGTAGACCACCGCTATATCGAAGTACTGAAGTGTTTTTTTGTACGAAAACGCCACTGTGTCAGTCCGTATCCAGGACCGGAACTCGAAACCTATTTCGCTGCAACGAGGAGTCAGGTAAGGAGATGTTATTTCTCCTAAACTGTTCTCCGCTGCACTGGAGGATGTTTTCAAGAATCTGGACTGGAGAAGGCTAGGCATCAACATAAACGGCGAGTACATCACTCACGTTCGGTTTGCTGACGGCATAGTAGTCTTGGCTGAAACCACGGAGGATTTAAGTAAAATGCTCGATGACCTCAGTAAAGCCTCCGAGCGAGTTGGTCTAAGGATGAACATGGATAAGATCTTTAGCCTGCCAAACGTCACATTAACCTGTACATCGATTACAAGTTAAAGTGACACAGGTTACAGTGAAAAGTAGGTTAAATATATTATTGTTTAAAAACCGCTAATGAATAATCAGACATGAGTATATAGAACATTTTAATGATATTAAATAAATAACGTTTTATACCAATATCATAAATAATCAAGACAAGTTAAAGTTAACATACCTGTTACAAAGTCCAGATTGCCACCTTTGATCACGTGTCTCCACAAAACTATCACAGTACTCACTCAAACGTTTCGCGTGGTGGTTAGCCTGATACTGACTGAATATTTTGGCGGAATTGTGGTTCAGATACGAGTGTCTATGTGTGAGTGAGATGCCGTGCCAGCAACACACAGGTTACAGTGAAAATATTGCTGGACAAATTTCGTGCGTGAATATTGTTGTTTAGAAATGATGTTTAAAATACGTAGAACACAAATTCAATTAAGTAATATTTCTATAGTTATATAGCACGGTACATTTTTAAAATAAACTTGTAAACTAATAAACTACAGAATTTAAACTGGCGGAGGGTCGCGTTTGGACAAGACAGGTTACAGTAAAAACAGGTACTTTTTATTTTTTTTAATAAAATGTATAAGTTTAAATAAAAAAATATGCCCTGGCCTCGATGTATTAGGTTTAGGTGAACCTATGAATATTTTTACTTTTCCTAAAAATGACAAATTTAGCGTACTTTCTATTCAAAAACTAAATGACAGGTTAAGGTGCCACTTTTTTTGGAATTACCCATTAGAGTAGAATGTTTTCCGGATATGTTTTCACGTCGTCTAACTCATTGTTGTAAAGTATTTGTAAAGCTTTAAAGTTTGTAATTGAAAGATTTCTAAAAAAACCTCATTTTTGAAAAAATCGTATTTTTGCTCCCATACAAATTGCGTACATGTCCTGTGTTTAACAGAAGAAGAAGAAAAAATTTTTATTGCCACAAAAAAGAAACAGATTTTACACTTTTTACAGAAAAAATGATAAAATTAAAAGTTTACAGTATACAAGTTTACAAATTAAAATAAGATAAAATAAAGCTAAACTAACAATACACTTAATACTAAAAAACATTTTGGGCAATGGGTCCCAGTCTCAGCATGTGCTGAACAGTCAGTCCAGCGCTGGTTTTCAGCCTGGGCCCTGTGGCTCAGTCGATAGCCAACGAAGTTCTGAGCAACGGATGATATGCTACCGGGTTCTCATTGCTTTAGCTGCATAATTAATACAAATGGAAATAATAACACAAAAAATAAAAAAAGAACGTAATAAATGACCGTAAAAAGAGATTTGGTAGCATTTAAAACCAAGTTATTTTTGATTGACCAGTCCGCTATTATGTTTAGGTCTTCATTTATTTTACAAACAGACATTTCCAGGTCGTTCGGTGCAAAGGAGTGATAAATCTGGGTGTCATCTGCGTAAAAATGAGCACTACAATGTTTAAGATTTCTCGCTAGATCTGCTGTGTATAAAATAAATAGCAAGGGGCTCAAAATTGATCCCTGCGGTGTGCCGCGACTGATTACCCGTGTGTCTGACCTCACTGTTTCTCCATGATTTGTCTCAATTTCCACGTACTGCCTTCGATCTGTAAGAAATGACTGGAACCATTTGCACGCAGCAGTAGATACTCCGTAATACGCCATTTTAGAGAGCAGTAGTGCTGGGTTGAGACAATCAAAGGCTCGTGAGAAGTCCAAGAGTACAAGGATTGAACCCATTCCTTTGTCCGATGCTGATATGATATCATCCGTGACCTTTGCCATTGCGGTAGCCGTTCCGTGTCTACTGCGGAAACCTGATTGTGTGCAAGGCAATATGTCATTTTCCTCTAGGAATTTGGAATGCTGGTCACAAACAATTCTTTCCAAAACTTTTGAGAGTACCGGAGGAATACTAATAGGTCTCAAATCTTTATAATCCTCGGTTCTGTTTGATTTCGCTATTGGTTTAACCCTAGCTAGTTTCCAAGCGTCTGGAAAGATGCTTTTACGAATTGACGTGTTAATGATGTGCGTTATTATAGGTAGGGTTAAGTCTAGTGTCAGGCGAATCATCTCGACCGTCGTTCCATCATAGCCACTTGCATTAGTTTGTATCGAAGAAATAGCTTTGAGTATTTGATTTTCCGAGCAGCTTTCTATATTAAATACATGACTTCCAATTGTTTTATTTTCAAATAAAGCCTGCATATCTGGGTTCGTATCAGAATATCCTGGGAGAGTTAAAAAAAAGTTATTAATTGCGTCAGGATTGTTAAGATGTTGGGGTATTTCAGATATATCAGTTTCACCCAAGTTTGCTGAGTTCTTCAGATGCTTCCACATTTGTTTTGGATGCGATCTATTTTAGTTAACGTAGAATGAAAAATATGCGGTTTTCTCGCGTTCCAACGCTCCTGTAGTGTAGTCCGTAGCTCCTTATAGTACTTTTCATGCGGCTCTTTCTTGGTTTTCCGTGCTTTATGCAAGGCATTATCTCGTAAAGTCATCATGTATTTTATATTATCTGTTACCCAGGGGTGGCTTCTGCAATCGATGCGTAGTCTCTTTATTGGCGCGTGTAACAGGGGTTTAAACAATCATAACTTTGTTTAAAACAGCTCGGGCCAAAAAATTTAATAAGGGTCTATTAAAATACATAATGAAATATCTAGAAAATGGTTAGATAGGTTTCTAAAACGAACATATTATATCAAAATATTTTTGCATAGTTCGGGGAAAGATTTCGGTCCTTTGTGTTGCGTCAGCTGTGTAACGCTGAATTTTGTGTTTAACATAGATAATGTAATGTATCCATAACAGTTTTATATCGGGCTACAAGTAGTCTACTACCAACACAAGCGAATGTGTCGATAGCTCTATTAGTTTTTGCGTAGTAGTACGATAAAGAGTGACAGACTGTTTTTTCCCACATTAATTTAATTCCACTTTGTAACATGCCTAAAATAGGTACTAATTTAATTATTTCTTACTGCTGTTTTTACATAATTGGATGGTAGAGTTAGTGGGTAAACTGCTTTGCATATTCGAATGCTAGAATTTCGTAAAGTTTTTTTTATTCACATTTCCAACCCAGATTTGCATCCTTTGTGTGTCATTTTTGCGACTTTTGTGTGACGTTTTGACGTTACACAAAATTCTTTCCCATACAAATGAATTCCTTTGTATGAAATTTGTATAACATTTTTTTGAATATTCTGTTGTGTTATGTAAAATTTTTATGAAATCCACCCATTAATCACCTCTACCATCATGACACAAGATTGAAAGTGCCATGTATTGGGTAAGTGTCCAACAAAGGGAGGTTTACCTTACGTCTTAGATTGACCATCTGAAGCTCAATTAAATTCAACTTCCATAATATGACCTACATTTAATAATCTACATACGTAATACTGTGACATAACGTTTGGTACCATAACAGCGTTAAACCCACTTAGCACTAAAATCCCGACTGCAGAGTTGGCTAATACTAAGGGATCTATTAGACTTAGGGTCAGTTGCACCAACATACGAACACAGGCCGGTCATCGTCAAATATGGCGCCGGCAGCTGTCATCCCATAGAAACTTGTCAAACTTTCCATACAATCAGATTTGACGAACACCGCTTACGATTACAGACGGTTTGGTGCAACCCAGCCTTAGTGCCAGTTGCACCAACGTACGAACACAGACCGGTCATCGTCAAATATGGCGCCCAGCCTAAGGCTGGGTTGCACCAAACCGTCTGTAATCGTAAGCGGTGTTCGTCAAATCTGATTGCATGGAAAGTTTGACAAGTTTCTATGGGATGACAGCTGCCGGCGCCATATTTGACGATGACCGGTCTGTGTTCGTATGTTGGTGCAACTGGCACTTAATGTATTGATCAAAATCCATTCTATATTTTCGCACATACACATAGAAAAATGCATGACGTTATTGTTCAAAATCGAGCATATATCACAGTCCGAAAAAAAAAGAAGTCGCGGCCAATATATTTTCAATACGTTTAGCCGCTGCATCGGTAGAAGCCAAAAATTGGCGATTGGCGCAACATCGAGCATTTTTGCACGCAAACACGCTTGAAGTGAATATTTTCCCTACGTAGAGACGTAGTGTTAGGCGACTTCCTGATTTGTCGGTGCGGAGGCGGTACGACATGAGAAAACTGTCAAATGTCAGTGTCAACTGTCAGTCAACGCAGTACTACTTTTTACTGTGCCCTTACATTTAAATGAGTGCTTCCTCACTGGCGCGGGATGCGTGGAAGCAGGACGATACGAAGGCAGTACTGGTCCGCTTCTGCGCATAATATTACTACTGCGCAAATGTAATACTGACAGTATTCCGTCAAGTGGGAATCTTTGCGACGTCAGTAAGTTTACGTCAAAGAAGAAGAAAATGTCACATATCGATCCCGCCCCGCCAAGTCAGGAAGTTGCCTTAGGCAGGCATGCGTAAGACAAAAGCGAGCGAATACGAGTACAAAATCAATTCCAAATTAATACGTTCAGTCGAATAGCCTCCTAGTAGGTAATCAAACTAAGCCGTAGACGCTGAACCAGTGCTACGATAACGCCTACGGAGCTACAGTGCTACGACAACTGAATTCATTGCTACGGCAACTCGTAGCTAGAAGCTCTATTGTGTTCCCTCATTGATAAAATTAACCTACTTTCTTGAGTTGCGGAACAAGACAAAGTGAAATAAAAACTCGTTTTCACGAGCTGACCTGGCTTTAACGGAAATACATGGCGTCTTTTCTGTTTGCGTTTTAAAATAAATGGGATTTATGTAGTTAATTTTAAGTAAATTAGCTTGTTTCACAGATTGGAAGAGCCGCACTAGTAAATGTCATTCATGTAACGACCGGACGTCTATGTGATGTTACAAGACTATTTAACACAATTCACCAATAATTATTTATTAGCTTGTGATTAATAACGAAAGCTTAATTTGTGTCATGAAGAATTCCGTGTTTTCCTGTTTACCTATCATCTTATCTTACATGTATTTCGTAGACAACATATTTCGTGGACTATACTGTGTTATGATAATTATTAATCTAATTAATTACTATTAATGACATTGAACACTCCCCGAAGATTTCGGTTATTAGTCAAAGCTGATTTGCACATCACATCGCTAACGTTAATGTTGCCATATCATAATTAATTCCTTGTATTTGGGTAATTAGATTGCCATAACATAATTAGACCAATATAGTTTATTATACGGTTCACATTAGTGTCTTAAGCAATCAGTAGAATTATTATGTTTGAGGTATTACAGGAGGTTTTTCCAAACGGGCGGTCCTTCATTTAGTACTAACGACATCAAGGTTAACTGACCATAAGTAGGCCTTATCTCGTTGCAATAAGCCTCACGGATGGTCAGTTAAGTCTGTCTTCGATAGTACAGTCGCCGACAACAGGTTAGGTCATTAAAATACTGTCATATTTCCTTAAAATTGTGTAAAGTTGTACAGTTTTAACTCTGGCACGATTTTTATTAAATATTACAACTAAACTGCAAAAATATCAATTATTAACCTTTCCAGGTTAGAGTTAAGAACTGTTGCATAAAGACTATACAATTACTAGTGTATTAAATGTATTCAGATCTTTGAGGTCACTCGTGATTCCGGATATGTCATAATATCCATGGTCACCAAGTCATAAGCTTGGCTTGGTATAAACAATCTCCTGACGCAAAGGTTTTTCGGACAACCCGCACTTGGTCTTAATCACTAGGTATTGTTGTCGCTCAGCTTCGGTAAATGATTGGACGATGTGTTAAGTCCCATTTAATAAAACCAAATGTATGAATCTGCTTGAAGTGAAAGTTTACTTCAAGAAATATATTCTACAAGATTCTCACTGAATTTTGCTCCCAAGCATAACACGCAATTATTTCTAAAATAACTACGTGAAGATTGTATTTTAACTTATTCCATTATTTTACATCACCAGCCTTTAATCACGTAAAATCGCTGTTTAAAATAAGCTTGTTTTATTAAGAAATCTCTGCATTAGTGAGAACTTAAGTCAATGGTTAAATTCAATTTAAATCGCTCATCCCCCGAACGTCTTGAATGCATATTAAAATAACCAGTCGAGTAGCCACAGCCAGCAATGAGCTTTAAAATTACTAGAAGAGTAAAGTTTCGAATTTCTCGAACATTCAACAAAGTTAATGCGATTTTTTAATCTTTTTTATAAGCTTTGAAACGATTCTCTTCAGGATTATGTAACATTAGGCTTAAT
Organism: Cenopis cana; assembly: GCA_951800055.1. Classification (NCBI taxonomy): domain Eukaryota; kingdom Metazoa; phylum Arthropoda; class Insecta; order Lepidoptera; family Tortricidae; genus Cenopis; species Cenopis cana. The sequence goes on from OX637480.1 coordinate 16,092,463, forward strand.
AAAATTAACTTAAAGGTAACTTTCGTAAAACTAGATTGACGAAAGCAACTGCCATCTGACCTTCCAACCTAGAGGGAAAACTAGCCCTTGCTGGAATTAACCCCGGTTTCCTTGGGGTGTAACTTTACCAAAAAGCTAGCGTTAAATTTCGGATAATATTTTCGTCGGTAACTAAGCTGAAGTAGTTCGTTAGATTGGCGTCACAAGTAACGGCAAAGGGCGTTGCAGCGTGTTGCGCATTCTAATTCGCATGTCAACGATCGCTGCGAGTCCTTCACATGCAAAGTCAGACATTCGATGGGCTGACGACAAGAAACTCGCTGCACTAACTTTAAGTAAGTTTAGATCCACTCTAAAGCTTAAGCCACACAGAGAGCGGGCGGGCGGTTGCGGCGCGGGCGCGGGCGGCGGCGGCGCGGGCGCGGGCGGCGGCGGCGCGGGCGCGGGCGGCGGCGGCGCGGGAGCTCGTTTGGCGGTGGCGGCTGCCGCCAAAGGCCGCTGCCGCCCGCGCCCGCGCCGCCGCCGCCCGCGCCCGCGCCGCCGCCGCCCGCGCCCGCGCCGCCGCCGCCCGCGCCCGCGCCGCAACCGCCCGCCCGCTCTCTGTGTGCCTTAAGCTTAAGTTCGATATTGGCTGTTTCAACCTACTTGCATGAGGAAAGGGTAAAAAAATTCAAGGGAATAGTTGGAAACTAATATGAGCCCCATTTTTATGCAACTATGGTCAAGATCCTTTCCGCAATCAGAATCTACGAGATTTAAGATTCAAACCGTTTGATCGTATGCAAGCAATCTGCACTAAAACCAATGACTATCTCATTGTAGACCAAGCGCCAAATGCTAAACAATCGAAGCGGTCGGAAATTTTGACGCAGTGTTTCCACATATTTCTTCCTTCGCGTAAGAAATCAAAACGAACGAATGTATAGTATAATTTCAATTGTGACGCTGCTACTTTTTTTAAATTCATAAACAATTAATGTCATCCAAATTTCAAACAAATAATAATGCAAGACCTAAGACACTCCATTGTGAAAAGTTGACTCCGAATACGCCGATTACACAATACAATGAAAATCTATGAAATTGAACAAAATAGTTTATTGTGAGAAAAAAGTTTAAAGCCGCAGACCTTCCGTTTTTAGGGTTCCGTACCCAAAGGTTAAAACGGGACCCTATTACTAAGACTCCGCTGTGCGTCCGTCTGCCCGTCTGTCACCAGGCTGTATTTCATGAACCGTGATAGTTAGACCGTTGAAATTTTCAAAGATTATGTATTTCTGTTGCCGCTATAACAACAAATACTAAAAAACACAATAAAATTGTTATTTAAGGGGGTTCCCATACAACAGACATGATTATTGCTGTTTTTATAGATAAAGGTACAGAACCCTTCGTGCGCGAGTCCGACTCGCACTTGGCCGGTTTTTCATATCGGTTATAGGTTTACGCGGGCTAGTTTTCCGCAACTCGACGTCGAATGCGCCTATTTTGCGTGGTGGGTTGACAACGTTACTCGTGCCAACCCAATTCTACCAGAAAGCCTAGCAGACCCTTGACGTTGCCGACGACTTCTGATAGGGACCTCGATGATCCGAGGTGCTTTGCCCGGTATGCTGCCACCCCAGGGCATGTCAGGATGACGTGGGCGGCTGTCTTTTCACCCTCCATACAAGCTCTGCAGAGAGGGCTATCTGTAACACCTAAAGTGAAGAGGTGCTTGTTTAGTAAGGCGTGACCAGTAATGGCCCCCGTTAGGAGACGGAGTGCTGGCCTCCTTAGCTGCATCAGCTTCTTTGACAATCCGGGGTTGATTGTCGGGAGGGCTTTCTTGGTTTGCCTGCAGGTACTTAGGTTATGCCAGTATTTTTGGTGTTCTACCTTAGTGTTCTGTCGCAGTGTACGCGGATTTTCATATAATTACAAGATCTGAGTTATCAGTATTCATACACAAGTGGCTTGGAAATCCAAAAATTCCAAATTTAAATACCTCAAAAACATCAAGAATAAGTTTCCAATAAGCTCAGCTACAAACTGTTGACAAAACGGTCCGATCACGGTGTGTAATCCGCATCCATCGCTTGTGTGTACTATCAAACCCACAATATCCAATCCCGTCAAAAGTAGCTTACATTACACTTACACTGTTTTGTTAGCCTCTTCAAATACCGTTTACATCGTTGTGGCATATCGCCTTGCATAGCCAATGAGTTTCGGTCGAGGGCTTAGTGAATCTGTTCTTCATTTTAATAGAAGCTAGTTGTGGCGTAACGTTGATGTTTAAATTGGTCTATTGAGTAATTTAGTTTGACGGTTTAAGAATTCGTGGATGAAATGGTATCTTGATTTTTGCCTTTATCGCAAGGGCGTACTAATTGCATTATTGCAGAGAATTTAACATATTATAGTAATTTACAATTTTTTACTACAATTTAACTATCCCAGCTTTCTTATGCTTCCTTCTTTAACCCATAAGAAGGTCCCAGTTATACTGATATGCTACAAGAAAAACAACGTACTGGGGAATACACCTAGGGCAAAATATTTAAAAAATATGTGGTCAATATCTACGCACTCTGCCTGTTAGCGTACCTAAGTTTCAAATAATCTCTATGGAAAAGAGTAATATTACTTAATATTGCTTACTTTTCTTGAAAGGCGTAGTTCATATATTGACTACAGCGTAGATTAAATAAATGTCTGTTATGGCTGGTCTTCTAAGGCAGCGCGATGATAATGATGTCTCCTCGACCGATTTCAGCCTCACTGACTGTGTAATCCTGTTCAAGTTTTAAGAGTAGTTGCAGTAGAATACGTTCTGCCGTCCAACAGGAAAATAATTTTCTCTTGTCTAATGACCCCTTGCTGTGGTCAAACTGTAACTAACTTCCGCTAACTTCCGTTTAGCGTTTAGCGACCAAGACTTTGTCATTAGCTCAAACTACTTAAACGTGAACTAATAATTTATTTGACGCTTAGAGACCTTATACATCTCTAACAAATCTTGATTGTTATTTCATTTAGTTATTTCATCTAATAAAATACTGCATATTAAAAACAACCCCTCTGTAGAATTATTAAGTACATGATTCGTAACTAACAAAACAATGTTTCACTACTGTAAGTAGTAAAAATAGAAATTAAATTAATAAACGAAAACCGAGTTACAACATATATTCATTTTATACGGCCGATTTTGCCTGAGATCCCCTTAAGTACCTATCCTAATATTACTACAAAAATGTATACTAAAGTAAATAGAGACCCGCACATTTTGATATTTTTACACGGGTATTTTAATTGTCTGTATTAATTTCTCTTTGATAAACACAATATGAACAAATAAGAGTAAAGTTTCCCATACACGTTTAATTAAATAAACATACCCGCATGTCTGCATGTTCCATGTTTGGGTCTCTTTGATAACGAACTTGCACTGTTAATATTTGCACTCTTTGTGGATGTTCTTCGCTATACATTGTTAACGACTCGGGTTCTAATTACGAATAAGCGGGTAGAGGATTACATGTGCGCATTAGGGATTGGGTGTATGAGATTATTATGACTGGAAGTGGCGTCGTTAAAACCTATAATTCCGTTTTATTATATAAATACACAAAAAATGTCTCAACAAAAAAATCTATATACGATACCATAGTTCATAATTACGGGGAATAATTTGGTGCAATTCAGACTTATGATTTGTGCACTAACGTACTTATTTTAACTACATTTCCCCGTAATTAGTACGATTGTGAAGTAGGGTATCGATATATAATTTATGGATGATATTTATCGAACTACCTAATTAGTTACCAAATGCTTAGGCGTTTCACCTAAACTTTATATATTAAACCAGCATTTATTAAAACTTTTACTCCCTATTCCATCCCTTCGAGGGATGATTTTTGGGATAAAAAAAGTCCTATATGTTAACTAATCCAGGCTATAAACTTGTTGTATATCAAGTTTCATCATATAACACTTTAAGCTCTCGCGCTTTATAACATACTTAAAAGGTTTGTTTTAACGGGTCTAACGCGATATTTATGTATTTTCAAACTCAAACTATTCTTTATTCAAATAGGCCTAGCAACAAGCACTTTTAAATCGTCAGTTTTATATTACATAGTTTGAATTGAATTATTCAGAGCAATTTTATGATGCAATCATATTTTTTTTTTTTAAATTTTCTAGTCTACTCTTCACATTTTTAGCAACTTTTGTTGTGTACCCATATCTGTGTTGATAACTTGCTGAGACGACAGTGATTTCCGCGACCACAGCCGGTGCAACTCGTGTCGAAACGTCGGTAAAAAAGGAAAATACATAAATATCGCGCGGATTTGTAAGTTTCATCATAATCCTGTGTTTATCCATTCTTAGTTATATTAGCATGTCGTATGAAAATTGTTAACTTAACCTATTAGTTGTTGTTAAACTTAAAATCTATTAACCTAACAGCCGCATTAATCTGGTAATTCTCTTAGATTTGGATCCCCACGAGACAGGCTATACCTAGTGTGGGAATCACTGTAACATTTTTCATGTATCGTGTACAATCTGGTAATAAAAATATTTCGATTTTTTTTTCTTTTTTGAATCCGTACAAACGTCCAAACAGCCAAACCGCTAAACTCTCGCATTTATAATATTAGTAGGATTAGAAGGATTTTGTTACAAAAAAGAGTCAATTCGATGTATTGCCAAAGAGCATCTTTACGCAAACTAAGAAACAGAAAAAAAACACTTCTAGTGATATTTAACTCCGTTCCCAACAAGACAAAGGGTCGCCAGAGATGAAAGATTACTGAACCCTAGTTGATGCCCTCCGAATATGATTAGCGGAGAAACTACGTGCATGTCCTTCTTCAGTTGCAATCAGAGAGTTGGGAAAGTACATAATGTCTATTCAGACTATAAGAAGTTTAGGCACTTACCGATCTATTTGTTACTCTTGCCAGTTCGGCTAAACCCGGCGCTCACACACCACCGGGGGGTAAATTCACCCGAACGCGGCTGACGCCCCACCGCGTGATCGTCACAACACGGACACGAATAGTCCCTATTCGTCCCGGTACCGCCGCATACCGGATAGAGTCGGTGCGACCCAGGTCGGACCTAGAAGAGTTTCTTCTCAGATAGACTAGAGGTTTAGTGAACCAGCGACAAAACTCCCAGTAGCTCAATTCCAGTGACACCTGAATTCGTTTGAAGCCGCTCAACTAATCTCACTGGAGCGCAAACTCAGAGAATAATCCAGTGTTTAAACCGCCCGCGTGGTCATCACGGAGATTTTCCCTGGATTTTCCCCAGGCCACTCTCCAACCGCACACTCCTATCGCTTTATTAGGCCCGGCCTATAAAAAGCTACAGCCATCAGGTTAAAAAAAACGGCTGACACCTAATTCTCCTGAATCAACATCTACATAATTATATTTAACAAATTAGCAAATGCTTTACATTTTTGATATTTCATGTTGCTTTTAAAGAAACACCGGTTGTCAATAGCGTGTCAGTCAGGAGTTCTTTTAACTTTGACGACTAAAATTTACCGTCCTGACTAATAGCTCGAGTGTAGTGAACTCACGTTTACTGTGAGTGTACTTTAAAACTACCTGCAAAGTTCGTAAAGTCACATCGTGGTCAACTCTAGTCAGACCTCTCATGTATTTAATAGTTTCATGCATAGTTTAATAGGTATATGAATTCCATAATTGTAAACTTTATAAGACTAAATAAATTCTGTCTCGGTGGGTATATTTTCACGAGGATAAGGTGGACTTAGTCACCTAATGATATTTACCTAAACTAGGTCGATTTCACCATTCATTCATTAATTCACTGGCCGTGAGTATCAATGTCTTTTAGGTACTTACCTAGTCGTGGTTGGGGCACGATTATTGCGACTTTTACTACGCTCAAAAGTCCTAGATATCAAATAGAACCTAAAGAAAATGCACCTGTAAACTTGCAGTCTACAAATATGCTTCAAATTACTTAGGGATTGCATTTTCCAACTTTGTTAAACTGTAAACATTGTTCACTTATATTTTAAGTTATCTCTAATAATTTTGGCATTTTCAAATTAAGACATCCCGAAATTACAGTGTTCCTACAAATCACACAACAAGTTGGAGATATAATGACCTAGGAGAAGTCTTGAATTGAAATTGAGACTGTATATCTTGTACAATAGGGTATGCAGGTCGCTACACTAAGCGGATTGACACAAAGTTAGTGTCGCTCACCGTGCAGGTAAGTTTCAGTGCAATTTGTGGCTTCCAACTCTCCGACACTAGAATACCCCTTCTAACTTCGGCGTTACTTCCTCTGCAAGCTCAACGACTTTTTAAACTATTAGATAAAGATAATTATTATCTGTTGGTAGGTTGGTAGTACTATTAACCCGCCTCTCCAAAGAAAAACGGCAGAAAGAATGCACATATTTTGTAGGTATTTAGTCTACTTCATGTGTTTCCCCGACATTAACAAAAATGCATGAAGTCTTATTACCTATATATTTATCCCTATTTAATTATATTAGGTATTATCTAATGTGCTCGAAACGTGACACTTTCAATCTTATGTCATGAGGACAGAGGTGATTAATATCTTGCACTAAAGGGCACTAAAGTGTCAAGCACTGGTACATTTTACCTTACACCTAACAATCACCCGAACTCCTGCAATCTTGATCCCAGCTCATTGCCACATGACGTCTCACGTGGAACAATATCGGTGGCGTAATAACTCGGGAGCACGTTTTATATTGCTTGCATGCAGCCAGAGATGGCACTCTATTTGTGTCACTTAGGACAGTGACGTGCACTACGCGCAGTTGGATGTTCCGTTTTCGGTGACGGTATAGTACTTTAACTCACGAGCGCGGGTTGGCCATTATTGTAGTTTTGTGACACATACGAACACATAGACAACGTGAGCTCATAGCTCCTACGCTGACGCACACATAGACATAGACAACACACAACCATCAATCACATCGTATCATATCATGGCTCACTTGCACTCGTAAGATAAAAGTACTCTACCAGTAACTGATGATGGTATCTTTCGGAGATTTCTATGTGATTAGCCAATGATGTATCATTTAATTCCGTCACGTAAAGTATAACACAGTTACACAATTAGTTAATTATTATTACACAATTAGTTATTTTCTTCCTAGAATAAATGAAATAACCATATTCCGTTACATCTTCGATTTAGCTTTACTAGGTCATATCGATGCCGGCTTCCAAATAAAAGGCCATCAACCACAAAGAGGCCTGCTTGGCATCTATGCTTAATGCTTCCATGCAAAAAATAAACAAAGTTTATATGACGATAACTTGAGTACCTATATTATTAATATTATCTTGATAACCAATATTCCTAATATCAAGTACCTACTTCAATATCCGGTTGTGTAACAAACGCCTCATCCATCCCCAAGTTCGTCCTTGTGCTAGAATATAGCCTCACTGCGAGTCACAATGTAATTTGTAGCGGTTGGCTGTAAACCAAACCACGGACTGTACGTTTGATCAATTGTTTCCATTGCGCTTGTATTTTTGAGACATTGTCGCTCTCAGATGGATAAGTTAGGAGATCTGAGAAATAAACACTTGTTTTATGTTACGAAATCTGCGTTGTGGAATACATTCTGCATCATGTAGATAGAACAATTTCTTACACAAAGTTGTTTTGTGAGTTTGTTTTCATCAAAATGTTCACTCTTAAATCATATCCTATCTCTTATAACTACCGACATTTTTTACGTACCTACTTAAGCTTTTCATCATCTTTTATAATGCGCACTGCTAAGGTTTGGAATTCCCTGTACTTCCGAGTTCATATAACCTGGACCTCTTGGGGCACGAGTAAATAGGCAATTTTCTAGGTGAACTCGCTTCACCGACAGCCTCATCTTTGCCCCCTGGCGAGATGCTGGCCAAGAGAATTTGATGACAATGGCGGCATATTTTATTTTTATAAACTGCTTTGACACACAAAATGTAGACGCCGTAATTAACGCCACTAACTTTCCATTGAGGGCTTCAAAGAGTTGATCAGACGATCGAATTGATTAAAAAATAAAATTTTTGGGAAATGAATTTAGTTTCCTGATTGGTCGATTTTACTAAAGTTGCACTTACTATTCTGGTTGGTTGATACCTACCCAATAATTAATGTATTGCATAATACATTTTAAGCAAATAAATGTTTCCAGAATAACATGACAAGCAAGAAACTGTTTATGCAACATAACACCGCATAACGAAGCCGCTTGCACCAACACTAAGCCGAAACACAACTATGAGATGACATAATAGTGATTTGTGAGCGCGGCCCCCAGAGAAATAAAACTTCCACCGTACTTTCTTAACGAAATGATTGCCTACGTGTACGTTGTTAGTCCATTTATTTGTGGATTTTATTTACCTACTCCCGTGTGGATAATTCACTTTCTAAGTATCCCGTATCGACCCACGGGGACGTATAAAGTATTTTTGCTTTTAGGAGAAAAACGACAATGTATGTTATTGTGGGACGGAGTAGGTGCTTAACGGTGCTTTTGTTTCTGTTCTGAATATTTTGTGGAGCGGGTACGAGTAGGGACCTACTTAACTTCTGTTAGCTTGAGGATTTGTTTGAGAAACGCATTTAATTGGCATCGTGCATCGGTTTTGTATTTGTCGCACGCGCTCTTTCTGCTAAAGCCGTGTCGTCAAAAACATAAAAGCTATAAAGTTAGAAACGCGATATAATCTTTATATTATACACCATTACCGATTCGATACACCATTTTAATTTTAATGTGAAAAATAAACGCTTTTTTTATCTGACGTGACTCCTTATACTCATACTCATAGTCATTTATTGAAAATATTAATATTAAATCAATTTATATAATATTAATATTATTATAATGGCATTGTCATAATTTCAGGCGATCCGTTTGCTCGTTTGCCCCCTATAACATAAAAAAAAAATCCTAGTCGAGATTTCATCCCAAGAGAACCTTTCAGTGGAATATTGTGCAGAGAAAATGTAGAAAAATAAGATAAGATTCACAAATATGATTTCGATTAAAAGTGCTTTATAACATAATGTTAAGGTTTGTTTTCTGAAATGTGTCGTAACTGTACGACTGTACGCACGTACGTAGTACCTACCTAGAAGAATAAAAAGAAGATTTCTCCAATTAATTCTAATTTTAATGTCGGTTAATTAATTTTATTCTTCAAACACGCCAACGAACTAATAAAATAAGACTTAATAAAAAGTATTTAGCTTCCAGTTATTCTCAGTGAAATACTTGGGAAACTAAACTATTTAAATTTGCTGTAAAAATATTATTCCAGCTTCAAAACTTTCGAGTTGCTTGTGGGAATTTCTTACAACTTTGAACTTCCAAGTATGGGGAGTTTGAAGTTGTATTTACGTACTGAAATTACTGAAGAGCTTGGAATTAGAGCGTAGTTTTAAGATTAAAAGTACGTTTTGTGGAAGTTTTATATAATTACTGTAGCATATTCATGTACTTTCTTGTAACACGATTTTTGTATGCACGGGGGGTCCCTTTTCTCTGTTGCTGACTGTACATATTTTATCTGTGTTTTTAGACCACGTCGGTAGCAAACAAAGTGAAAGCGTACATAGAAGCTTGCAACACCAGAGGCGTCACTCACTTGTTGCCGACCAGTAAGAAAGCTTTTCACGCTTATTTGTAGAGTACTGTTTTAGCCCTGTATCGTTTCTGATATAAATAGTTATACCGCTTTAAATTCATTCAAAAATTGCAAGTATTAAAATTGCAATGAGTTTGCACTAATAATATAATACTAGCAAATACTGTTTGTCTCATATTCCATTGTACTCTATTTGTGTTATTTACTAACTACCGTATTGCGGCTTTGTTTGCGTGAAAATTCGGTGTGATACAAGTTTCATTCGGAGAATCCTGTATAATTAACTTGCCAAATAACGTCCAAAAGAATTGGGCAGAAAAATATGATCCAGACAGAGAGTCTATTTGAAACAGTATTCCGATTTTAAATAATAAATGTAGGTACCTATTTCAAAAATGGTAGCAACAAAAGTTCCGAAAAAAATTAACCTAACCTACAAAAAATACTAAATAGTACTGACTGAAATACTAAATGTGCGAATGTCCATTGTACAGTCGGCAAAAAATGTGGTCTACCGCCCTACGGTCGAGGTTCATTTGAACGTCATGAAACAACAAAGTTGATTTCCCCTTGCAATAATATTATGACAGTGACAATTGGTCCCTTAATTTATTACATGTATTTACGTCATGTCATGTGCAAGTTTAGATGTCTAGAAATATCACTATTATTGAAGCCCTCGTTATGAAGTGCTTTATTATTAGCTCGTTCGGCTCTTGTTAAATTACGAGGCATTACAGCAGTAGGAAATCAAGAAATTAGAATAATATTAATAACACGATTATTGAATATTACGTTGATGATAATACTTGACACTATTTGTCAGCCGTCCCTACTTTCTTTTTCAGTTGCAAAAAGATTTTCTTGAAAAAGATCGTAATGGTTTTAATTGAAGAGAAGAATATATACATAATTGCAAAATAATAGCCTATTGCATTGATAACAAAGGTCAAAATAAAATAGCCCATGACTGTAAGTCAGGCAACGTCTTACACTCCGTTAGAAAAGTCAACCCTAGCTATAATTAGATTACTAATTAATTAATTAATTAGTAATCTAATTATAGCTAGGGTCTAATTAGATTACTAATTAATTAGACCACTTTCTTGGTCGACTGTACGACTAATTCGAAAAGTTAGTATTTTAGTCAGTACGTTTAGTTTTTCTGTCTACCTGTTTATTACTTCTCTTTCAAGAGCTTGTTCTGACTTGACGTTGACGCATACAGAAACGATACCACACATTGAAACACAATTTGTGAATCGTAACAGATGTCTCAGTTTAACCCTTTACCCCTATTATCTCATAATATGTTATATATTCAAATTTTAAATTCTCAAGTTAATAAAAGAGCAAAGAAGCAACTGCTTTTATCAGAAACTCTTCTTAACTGCCCCAGTTGTGTAATAAGCACGCACAGTAGCACGTGTGTCGAATAACCCAGGGAACATAGTCTATGCAATGCAGTAAGACAACTTTTTGGTAACCTACCGGGCAAAACGACCGCTTTAGACGACCGCTTTAGCTTAGTTGGTAGTGACCCTGCCTACGAAGCTGGAGGTCCCGGGTTCGAATCCCGGCCGGGGCATTTATTTGTGTGATGAGCACGAATATTTCTTCTTGGGTCTTGGATGTTTTCTATGTATTTAAGTATTTACTTATCTATATAAGTATGTATATCGTCGCTTAGCACCCATAGTACAAGCTTTGCTTAGTTTGGGACTAGGTTGATTTGTGTAAGACTGTCCACAAAAAAAAAATTAAATATTAAAACGTAACATGGGTGGATTAACTATTATTGTTCGTTACCATGCTTACGTCTAATGAGTCACTCTTTGAAACTGTGATTTTATAGGGTTAGGAAAGAAACTCTGTTACTGTTGTCTCTTCGCTGACGGGACAGAATAACAACATGAAAAAGTTGATTGACCCACGTACCACTTTTTCAGCAGGTAGTTGAGAAAGATTTGTGTGGTTGTGGTGTGTGTTTTCGGTAGGTATTAGAAAAAGAGGATTTTCTAATTGAATTCTTATATCAGTAATATCACCTAATTGTTTACCAAAAAATCCAGTACGTTTCTACTGTACTACTACTTCCGGGGCACATAAACATATTAAATAATTAGCTAGCAAGAACAAACACTCTCATATTGGTTAAATTTACATAAAAATGTTTAGGATGCAGGTACAAGGCAACCACATTGATGAGATTGACTATTTGCACTCTAGCTTGTATGTTCTACGACGATGTACCAACCACTCACGCTGTTCAACTAAATTGTTATATACATATTGAATATGTAAATGAATGATTGAACATTAAATCTTGTAAATTTAGTAACCCCTTAGTGGATCTGTAAGCACGCGAGTATTTATTTCTTCTAATACACCGTAATCCGAACAGAAAAACATACGAAATCATTGAAAAACAAAATTGTTTTGAAGAATTTACAAAAACCGGCCACTAAGAGTCGGACGTAAGGGTTCCGAACCAACCTCAAACATGTGATTTATCAATATATTAGTATTTGTTGGTAAAATATACTTAATAATAAACATTATCATCAAATTCATTGGTCAACGGGAAGTTAAAAAATTCTTAGAAACAAATTTTTGTGACCGACGACGGACGGACGGACGCACGGACGGACGGGTGAGTGACAGCAATAGGGTTCCGTTTTGACCGGTATGGAGCACTAAAAACGGACTTGACTATAAAAATCTATATCATTATCGAACCTACTCACAAAATTTCACGAGAATCGGTTAAGGAATGCGACTTGTAAGGAGAACAAACCGAAATCCGTCGGCAGAACATACTAAAGCATTTTAGTCGAAGCTGAAGCGGAAACCTTTGTTTCACTCGGTCAATAAAAAAGTTGTACAATAACTTGGCTCGTTTAAATAAAATAAAAAATCATATACTGTACTTTAACAACATTCTGTTCGAAGGACCATATTATGCCCGTACATCATAAGGTGTTGTAGTATGTATTCGGAGTGGGTATTAATTAAAAAGATATAAAATTCTTTTCACTTACGTGCTATGTCACTCCTTTTCATTAATACTTAAATGGGTTTCAGTGTTACATTTTCGATGGTTTACTTTTAACATCACAAGATTGGGAGACCTTATCCCGTTGCAATAAGGTTGACGAATATTGATGTTTTTGTTAACTATGAAGCTGATAGTATCTATACATATGAAGCTGATAGTGCCTACCGTATTTTCCTCCAAATGTGGCATTACTGTCTCTCGCTACACTATGGCAAAACTGGGCGAGTAATGTTATTACCTGGCCTATTACTGTGATTATGCCGGCACATGCCAGCTATCTTAGGTTCACTTCCGCGCGAGCCTGGGTTTGATCATATGCTATTAGGTCCTCGTGTCATTAAGCACATACGGTTAATTATGTTCTCGTCGTATGACATAGTACAACATGCATAAATTCGCAATTATTTACGAAGGAACACCACATGATGTGTAATATTCAGGGGCATTTCTAGCAATTGTAAGTTTATGGAGAAAATATGACATAAATACATATGCTGAATATAACAGAGAGTGATTAGAAGAAAATTTTGCTTGTCACTTTAGTGTTTTATTTGTTGAATTATTTTTTTAAAGTATCCTTCATTACAAACGTTAAATTTATTTTAGCTTAAAAATATATTTAAAGAGCAGTACAGTAGATTTTTTTAGCATTACTTACCGCCATAAAACAACCGAAAAACACGTAGGTAATTAAGATTACATATTACGTTGAAAACTTGTATTAAAATGAGCAACAACTTCTCAGGTGTTTAATCCGCTTAGTCAACCGAGTAAAAACTATACATTATATTTCAAAATAGTAGTAGGTGGTAAGGTATAGGTGCAAAAAATACATTGTTCCTAGTAGAAAAGCATACGAGTAAGTAGCTGAATGGAGTGGTGGTGATGGAGGTTCGGAGGTCAAAAACAACTTTAATAACAAAGCTAGGAATTAAAAAATAATTGATTATACCTATCAAAACAAAATTGTTTTCCACGAAACAATAATAAAATCTCTCTAAATGCAAATTTTGTTGACATTCAATGCATGGTCCTATTTATTTTGATGAGAGTTGAGTTCAGCTGGTTATAATACGTTTTTAATAGAGGTGGGTGATAAATAACTTCACGATGAAAAAATCACGGTGATCCGCCGTTAAAAAGTAACAGTGTGACTTGTCACGAAGTAACAACGTTACAAAATAACGCGTCGCGTCGTGCCTCGTGACCGCTGTTACTAACTGTGACTGTGACTGCGGTGCGCTGTCACAGAGTAACATCAGTTGTTACAAAAATATCAGTAACTGCCGGGAACGATCGACACGCAAATGTCGTGACACGAAATAGCCGAAGTGACAAAGTCACGGTGATTTTTCAATGTCATTTTTATGGAACGGGAATAACAATAACGGTGATCGAAAAGTAACGTTTTTCCCCATGTCTAGTTTTTAATAAATGGGTAAGGGTGTGCTATCTGTGCAGGCTTGAATCCAAAATTATTTTCTAACATATAATAGGATTCCAAACAAAAATAATGCAGTCAGTATGTACCTACGTATGATATAAGAAATCCATAAATAATCACAGTTAGTGAGTTGGTGTAACTTCGTGCGTTTGTGTAAAAAGCTGATTGAAATCAACGCGAAATTTAAATTGTTAATCTTTGTGTACTTTTTTTTGAAAAAAAAATATATATTACAATAATAGCTAATATCCATCCTGAAAGCTCATTTTATATGTCCTATTCTGAATAAATAAATAATAAGAAGGTAGATAAAGAGGAACAAACTCACATACGAGTATTAGGTATTTCAATACAGCTTTAGAAGCTTTTTCTCGAGTGATACGGCTTGATAAGATGCATTGAAGTCGATTCTGATCACAAAATCCTTGAAAACAATGTATGTATGACACGAGGAAAATATCCCGAAGAAATCTGTACTAGTCAGAGGGCAATATCTAACGCTAGAGTGTCCATGAGTTCGGTGGATATCCGATAGAAGAAGTGAAGTGCTGTGTCCACACGGCCGACCTGGCGCGGACAATATTTGCTAATCTCGCGATCCGATCATGCGTCATATTTGCCCGAACTCGAGCATTGAAATCTTGATTTGTAAGTGATTTCGTATTAACCTGGTTTTTTTCCAAACAGGATATTATATTAGTGACAATGCCAATAGAACCGATTTTGTGGTGGCGAAGTAAATTACCTACATACTTTTTAAATCTTTGTGAATAACTAAATATTAAAATTGTAACTTGTTTTTGTCATGTAGTTTGTATAAAGGTATTCATTTTGTGAAGGAACCAATGTAAATTAGGTACCTGTACACACGAACCAATGAAGTTATGGGAAAAATAGGTAGTGTGCTGATAAGGAGTCCCGACAGTGTCTAGATACACTTTAACAGTGATAAAAAGGGTTCAATGAGAAAAGAAAAGGATAACTCGATTGCAAATTTAACTAATGAAACAAATAATAATTACTAAGCCATCACTCACTCTCTATAAAAATTAAAAAAATCTACTTCAAATTAAATCACCTCGAAAGATTGGTTTTTTGATATGATTAAATATCCAAAGTAAAATGTTTAGTCGGCCTATAGGCCACAGTGACGCTATCATTCCAGTACCGCAGGAATAATATACGTTTTTACATTTTTGTCCAAAAATGTATTTATTTCGTTGTAATCGCTTACCATCAGGCAATCCGCCTGCTCATTTGCCCCCTAATATAGAATAATAAAAAATATATATGTATTGGCTGCAGATGCGACATTCATCACGTATTTCCAATGTAATCTAGAAATACGGAAGTGCCCATAATATTTCTAATTGTATGTAGGTCACCTGCTTCGTTACCAAATTCCTCTGAAGTTGGCGCGTGCCTCTTTAGCGGCGAAATTGCTATTAGCAAGAGTCGCAGCTAATGGAGAAGTAATTGGCTGCTTCGCTAACTAATGGACAATTATACCGGCCCACATAGAATTTGAGAAAATTATAATTGTGTTATGTTCCTCTTATAACGTCGCATCTGAACACGAAAGCTTTAGTTAGATACATTGAGTGAAAGACAGGTATAAAAGTCCCTAAAACTGAAGGAGGAGCAAGGTTTATAAAATAAAAAATCGAAATATTTAAGTTTTAGATTATCAATCAATGTAACACTTCGTTACCCAGCTCCTTTTTAGTTTTTATTTAAAGTAAATTCGAAGATTTCAGTGTAAATAATTTGTATTGTTGTGTGTAAACCTGAATACAGTCTAAATTTTATAATTTTAAAAAGTTAAGTAAAATAACTTAATAGTATTTTATAAAATGGTTATAAATTATGTATGTTTTGTATGTATGTTCCGCGCGGCGCTCTGTCTGACAACTCTGTCATGTCATGCGCTGCTCGATCACAAGCCGCATAAGGCGACTTCCTGACTTGGCGGGGCGGGATCGATATGTGACATTTTCTTCTTTGACGTAAACTTACTGACGTCGCAAAGATTTCCACTTGACAGAATACTATCAGTATTACATTTGCGCAGTAGTAATATTATGCGCAGAAGCGGACCAATACTGCCTTCGCATCGTCCCGCTTCCGCGCATCCCGCGCCAGTCAGGAAGCACTCATTTAAATGTAGGGGCGCAGTAAAAAGTAGTGCTGAGTTGACTGACAGTTGACACTGACGTTTGATAGTTTTCCCATATCGTACCGCCTCCGCGCCGACAAGTCAGGAAGTCGCCTAAGAATACAACAGGATTCGTGACTTTCGTGAGGTGGGGGGGTTTCCGAGTCTCATCGTTTATCAATTCGTCGCCTTAACCTCAATTATTATTTTAGAGTACATTTTAAGCCGAAACAATTTGAGGTGCCTAGTCAGCATTAAGCGATCATATGACGTTTTGCCATCGAAATTCAGTCCCTGCTCGCCTCGATGTTCGGTTATTTTAGCTTAGTTGACCAGTCAGTGAGGTACACGGGACTTGTTGCTAAATCTTAGATTTTAATGTGAGGAAACATTATCCCCCTGCGATAATCATTGTATAACCCTCGTTACATTCATATATTGAGCATAAACAATTAGGACTAAATGAATTAACGACATGTAAGACGCGAGTCTAAGCCTCGCCATTTCCCTTATCATGACGTACATTAATTTGGGCATATCTTCCAAAGTAGGAAGTTGGCGTGTCGGTACGGTGTAAAAGTTGCTCCAACTGTTGACAACTCGTAAACTTGCGGGTCGCAAGTCCCCGTAATTCGGTTAGGACAAGGCCTCTCGACCGCTGTAACTGTCATTCTATTGTATTCTCTGACAACGACGTTTCGGAATTTATGGAGATCCACCGATATTGATATTGCGAATTTACTTACTCTTTTTCTTTTAATTTAAGTATTGTAAGTATGTATATCACATAACAGATGCCATATAAATTAATAGATACGATAAAAATTTATAGTATTTTGTACATATTGTGTATAGTACCTACTTCACCTCGATATACCCGAGGAATATTATTAGGCAAATAGGCAATTGCCACCATTTGCCAGCAATTCCTATACTTATGTTAGAAAAGGCTTTTCTGCAAAGGAAAATGTCACATATTTTTTTGGTAGCTACAGGTAGGTACTCGTATATGTAGTTATCACACTTGCTATTCAGAAAAAGAGACATTGTTGCCCTCGAATGAGGGATCAAAGTCGTACTTTCCTTCTCTCATTTGAGGCGATAATTACTTTTCCTCATAGAAGGCGTGAAAAGCAGTATATGCCACTCGGTAGCAAACTTATTTGTAAGACACTTCATCTCTATCCCGGTAAATAATATAGAACTCTTCAGGAAAGTACCTAGTAAGTATGTAGAATTATATAATTTAATTAGCCAAATTGGTAAAAAAATCTTGAGCTTTAATAAATATATAAAAAGAGTGTTGTTGCAGTTGACCTTCAATTGACTTGAGAAGGAGCGAAAACTAGCCTTAGAGCTCCGACTGTATGGTAGAGTTTTGCTTGCGTTATTTGACAGCACTTGTCCTTACAGTTTTGTTACGAACTATACTGCCTGCTATCTCAAACTTATTCGCAAATTTATTCTAATTAATATAGAATAACTCTTTTTTTTACTTTAAACTCAGTAAGTCCTTATTCTTGTTTGGTCGAATCCGGCCTTAGACTTACTTACAGTAAAAAATATCAATCAATCAATTTCTTTATTTTGTCAGAATAGGTATGTTATGTGCAGGTGATAAGTGGAGGAATAAGGCGGGCTTAAGGCACTCAAAGCTGTTCATGGAAGGAGTGGATACAGGCTGGACCAAAAAGATTTGGAAACACAGCAGAAAGCAGCTCAGAATGATAACTGGGGTGTTTACAGGTCACTTCGGGGTCAAAGGAATCTTGGCCAAGATGGGACTAGCAGATGACATAGAATGTAGGATGTGTGGTGAGGATGACGAGACAATGGAACACCTATTGTGTGAATGTCACGCCCTTGCCAGACAGAGAATGAATTCCTTTGGAAATGGGTACCCTGAACCAAAGGAATTCAGAGTACTCCCGCTGAATTCCATCATCCGGTTTGTGGAAATGTTGGAGAGCGGCTTGGAGTAGGTATAAAGGAGGGGGCAATTGCACAAAAGATCCCATTGGGTCGAGGTGCATCCGCAAGGGCCCTCATACTAATAAGATAAGATAAGATAAGCAGGTGATAAGTACAACAATGGAACAACTATAAACACTATGATGTACCTTTCGGCGTACGATCAATTAAATATAAATTTCACAAACTTAATCGTAAAATACTTATAATAGAATTAAATTGCGAAAATATCAAGTGTTCTATAATTATTCTTGTACATTATAATAAATAAATTTTTTCACAAGAAGTTTATTTTATAACATGTAGTTACACGCAGTTTATATGGTAATACGTTGTAGAAACTTATGGGTAGTAATTGTTAATTATTAAAGGCTATCAAACTAGATGTAGGTACAACATGATCGTGTTTATCGTCACGCCTGTCTGTAAATCAGTATGGAGCGTTTTCAATGCTCGTCCGCTGTTCCGTACTTTGCCTCTCATTTTCGTCTTTTGTGTTGCTCTTCTTGTAGGTGGTCCCATACAAACATTTAATCACCTCTAAAAACTCGTTCGAAAGGCATGAGAAAAAAAATTGCCATCATGCCTATTCAACAAGGATAATGTAAACTCGTTACTAGGTGACGGCGTTGACGTGCAAACGAAAACTTACTAGACATCAGAGCACGTGCTATGCGGTAGAGCGGGATAGCATGATTCGGTGTAAGAACTTTTTTTTGCTTAAATTGTACAAATACCTACACAAGACTAGAAAACAATGACTCCATAAAAACCATATAAAGCTTTAGTAAAATAGGAATTATAATTCAATAGTACAATAGGAATTATAATTATCAACACTTTTATCAAAATTTTAGTTCATTAAGAATATTTGCATGCTATCAAGAAATGGCTGAAGAAGGCTGAACAATTCTGTTAATCTAAGACCTGTACCTGTATACTCTTTTTCTGCAAATAGATTATTATCTTATCTTATCTTATCTTCAAAACATTTAAAATGTGATTCATCACCTGTGAACAAATAAGGTTAAATTATTTAAATAAAACAATAACGAAATAAATTGCATCAGATAATTCCATCTTATTAATCTAAATCGGAATTGTCGTCTGTACCTATTTCTGCTTACCCAAACAGAATCGCGGAACCGTCAGCAAAAATCTCAAATATAAGGAAACCTTTGCAATTTGAATACCAGAAATGTTTCAAAATCCAACAGGCAGTAAATTGTTGTAGTATCGAATATGTGTCAGTACAGAGGATAGGCAACCGTCCAATCAGTTGCTGACAGATGGATTGAATCCAATATCTTACTCACTTACGTCAACATCATATAACCTACTGTAGTAAGTTCGAAAATTAAACTTTATTTTGCACTCCATTTGGATGCTTTTCCTACTCCAGAATCGGAGGAGATAGGAGGACGTCAAGAGTAGACAATATGTGAGCGCTCGATAAAAGCGTTCGAAAAACAACGTGATTGATACCCTGTGAAGTCTATTTAATTAGAAGGTTGAAGGTTGAAGGGTATAGGAACGGAACAGATTTACCTTATTCGTAGGACGTTAGTTGAAGATCCCTATGACACTTGCAGTGACAGTTTATTTATATAACCTTGGAAGAGCGTCGATGTCACATCGAAATGTTTATAAGCTTCTTTTGGGAATGTAGCTAATTAATTTATGTAGGATTGTAACATTTACATTATAACAATATGAAAGCAACTTGAATTGTCCCTTATTTCCCAGAAATATGCTTAACGGAATATACACGGTGACGTACTGCAAATGTTATATCGTTGGTCTGTATCGACTAAGGAAGCGGTGCTGTCGATAACAGATGTCGATAATTGAAGTGATAATAATAAAACGTGTCTTATATTTCATTTTAATTGTTACGTGACTGTGTAAAAATAAAACAACGTTAAATAACTTATTTATTAATTATTTAACACGTTCACTGCGGCACCATTCGGAAACGGAACCCTAAAAATGGAGGTTTAGTAGCCAGAAACGTCTTTTACACGATAACCGCATTTGAGGTTTAAATTAATGTACGTGAGAGGACGCTGATAAGAACCGCCACAGATAAAAAAAACAATTGAAGTATCGACACATGCACATCACTATATGGTATGTCACTGTCAGTGTCATAGGGATCTTCAAATAACGTCCGCTCTATAGTGCGTATTTTTATTCATTTCAGACGAATTTGGCATGTTATTTAACAACATCAAGAAAACGCTAGGATAATGATCATTTTTGTATGCCAATGCCATTAGTGAAGCGTTCTTGTGAAATGCCCAGCTTTTTCACGTTCAATTCAAATTGAATAGGCCATTACCCCCTTTGGATAACAATTTAATTACCTATACGTTTACCTATTTTAAATGTTTTTGAATAAAGTAAAAAACTTTTTGTGTATTTGGCTACTACTTATAAGTATAAGCGTTTTTCAGTGTATCTTCCAACGATCGTCAACGCCCGTGAAAGGATTTACTGTAATAGCCTATTAGTGTCCCGAACGCCGTCTCATTGCAGCTATTTGCGCGATGAGGTCTCTCTCTCGTGGGCCTAATAGCCCCCTGATGAAATTGGTGATTTTTAACCGGCAAACGGGGCACAGTTCCAACAAATACGTAAATAGATACACGTAAAATCTGGTAGATTAAAACAAATGTATATCCAGGAGGAAAGCGGGCATATTGCTAAGTAAGATAAGATTGTATTGTAAGATTATGTTATAGATGCAATTTTTACCAATTTGAAATTAGGCGAGTTATCATTATGTTAGAAAACAGTAGGCGTTTCCCTTTAATTATTGTAGTTGTTATAAATGATCTTACTAAATACTCTGTGTGAACATTTCATGGCGGTTTAAGAGGCCTTGTGACAGACAGATGGATAAATAGACAGAAGAGTACCCTTTGAATCAAAACCTTACAAATTAGTTAGGCCGTAAATGTCATTTTGTATTTCGTACTTTATTTATTTATCGTATGGCATTTATTTCGAACCGTGAGATCTTCGAGAAGACAGACGATTGCCAGTTTTTGTGGCACTTTTAGAACCACCCAGGAGTCACGTGTAGGGTAGCGGTGGGTACTTTCCCTCCCTACGGACGTTGTGCAACTTCGACCCCACTTTGTCAAGTGAGTGGGCAACTTGACTGTTAGAAGTTCTTAAGCCGCCCGAAGACCTCCAACTTGGCTTAACTACTGCTGTCATAGACAAGAGCCGGGATCAACGGCTTAACGTGCCTTCCAAAACACGGGAGCGCTCAGTCAGTAACCACTCAAAGTGGTTACCTATCCATGTACTGACCCCGCCCGACATTGCTAACCTTGCATACCGGTTGTGGCACGCAGGCACTGCTGGGCCACGAGCGCTCTATTTCGTAGTAATTAAACCATTGATACAGTCATGTAGCAGTTCTAGCAAGTTCCATAATTAAGCTGACAATTATGGCAATGTGATCATTCTACCGATGCTAGTTTGTGATACCATTCTGACGTTGTACAGCACCGCAGAGCATGTTTATTTGTTAACCGTGTTTACGTCATGTTTACATGTTTTATTCAGCATCAACAGTCCTTCCCCGCACGGCCTACCGTCAGTCTATTCTATAAACAAACGATCCTACTGGACGCAACCAAATAAATACCTGACAATACTCGATGCCGTTCTAAGATGATTGATTCAGTTCAGGGACCAATAATCTCTAGTACACATCTATGCTACCGTAAAATTGTTAACTTCGTTAGTTTATAATCTGACTAGTGAGATTCTAAATTATTGAAAGATTGTGAGCCGAACATTGTTTTGTGCTAATAGGGTATTAAACAAAGGTAAAAATTAATTATTTTTTACTTGACTAATAAAAGATCTAACGAAAATACTCGGATAACATCAATTATTAATTTATTTTAGCTAATTGAATGATTTTATAAGCATAAAGATTTTAAAAGGACGCTGATTTGAACATACCAATTCATACATTTAAAAGAAAATTGTTCTGTATTTATAGATAGCATAGTAGACATAGTAGACATAGTAATAGTTATATATGTGAAGTTATAATTACCGAAGAGACTCAGATCCCACAGTCAAACTGCAAACCGTTTTGTGGGACAGACGTTATTTGTAAGATTGTACCACTTTTATAATAATAAATAAATAAATAATAAATACTGTCTTAGTGACGTAAATAAGACAGTATTTCCTTACAAACTTCATACTAACAGCGCGTTTTTGACATTTAATAAAAAGTTGCTGATTTGACTATGAGTAAAATACCGTATTATAAAATCATGTCTGATTTAATTCATGAATATCTGGGCGACCGAGCTTTGCTCGGTGTTTCCCCGGTCATGAGACCTAGCTAGATCGATTGCTCGTCCCCAACCCAAAACTCCCACATGTCAAATTTCATCAAAATCGTTAGAGCTGTTTCCGAGATCCCCGAAATAAATAAATATTATATATACAAGAATTGCTCGTTTTCGCTCGCTCGGCAAAAAATAGTAACCAGCAAAGGCCACCAGAGGCGCATCTCTAGTTGCTATACAAATAGAGACTAACCGCAAACGCGTCGTTTGTGTTTTGTTTTGAAAAACTTATACTTGAGGTACTGAGCCGGATCCTCCTCGCTTATGTATCATATAGTGTGTTGCGCATGCAGACTCTACCTATGATTGCAACTAGATTGGATCGATTAATGATAATGGCAATTCAATTACCATATGCCACTACCGTTAAGTATATAAACACTCTTAGTCTCTCCGTAAGATCAGTTTTCGTCAATATAGGCTGCTGTGACCATCCCATAATAGTATTTTGAATAAAAAGCTCTTTCTCGATTCAAGCAATGCATGATCTTAAAGCATATCAAAAACTCCATGGGATGCCAGTCAGAGACGTACAGTTCGCTATAAAAGAACTCGCGTTTAAATGGAAGGAAACCAACGCAAGAATCATGGACATAGGCTGTGGTGATGGAAGCGTTACTATGAACGTTTGGATGGAGTATATACCGAAGAGTTTTATGAATATGGTTGGGTGTGACAAAAATCAGAAATGTGTGGATTTTGCTAGAGAGCATTACGGGAGCGCGCGTGCACAGTTTATAAACCTTGATATCGAAAAGGAGATACCGTCCGAACTGAAGGGAAGCTTTGACCATGTGGTCTCATCTTATACCTTTCATTGGGTCAATATGCAAGAGTAAGTAATAAAAATAAACAGCTCAACGGCTGCGTTTTTTCTGTTGGATATAGCCGTAACAATCAAAGAGTTTTAATTCGCTTTCAGACAAAATGGCGATGTAGACTACTAAATCAAACAACAGCTGAGCAACACATACAAAACTGCAATCACACAAAACATACAAAATTCTACATTTATTATTCCTGTTAATCAATAATTGGAATCTTCTTCTATTTAAGAGTTTACTAGTCTTATCGGTGGAGCAATCGCCAGACGTTTCTGTCCTCTGCTATCTCCTTCACTCTCTGATATGACATGACCTTCACCTTCTCTTTTATTTGCTCAGTTTCTTCTTGGCCTTCCTCTTCCTCTCTTTCCTTCAATCTTGCCTGACCAAATAATTGGCCTAATTTAGAATATTATTCCATTGCAGGACTGCATTTTCAAACGTGAATAAACTTCTGGCAGACGGTGGCAGCTGCTTGTTAATATTTCTCGGATATTTTAAGCCCTATGAAAACTATCGGAAGTTGTCTCGCACACCGAAATGGAGCGCAGATCTTCAGCATGTTACTACTAAGTTTATGTCACCATATCACGATTCGCAGGCAAGTGTACTAAATTGTGTTAATTTGCGTGCATTAGCAGTTTAAGCGTGGCTAACCCACCAACACCAATTATGATGGTTCAGTATAATTACAGTACCTCGCTATCAAAATGAGGAATGTTAATAGGTGTGCCAATCACTTGAAAGTTTTTACGGTAAAACTTTGATTTATGCAAATACACTATAGAGGGATTGTTCGATGTTTATGCCATTATTGTTTCTTCCTATTCGAGATTGTGCACAATATGAATTCTACACAGCCGATTTTTATCACAGGCGTTATTCTTCACAGTCATTGATTCTTCACAATCTCGTTTCTTCCTATTTGAGATTGTGCACAATATGAATTCTACACAGCCGATTTTTATCACAGGCGTTATTCTTCACAGTCATTGATTCTTCACAATCTTGTTTCTTCCTATTCGAGATTGTGCACAATATGAATTCTACACAGCCGATTTTTATCACAGGCGTTATTCTTTACAGTCATTGATTCTTCACAATCTTGTTTCTTCCTATTCGAGATTGTGCACAATATTAATTCCACACAGCCGATTTTTATCACAGGCGTTATTCTTCACAGTCATTGATTCTTCACAATCTTGTTTCTTCCTATTCGAGATTGTACACAATATGAATTCTACACAGCCGATTTTTATCGCAGGCGTTATGCTTCACGCACTTATATTTTATACAATCTTCGCAACTTATCAATGTGATTCTATACAACTGCGTTTAACCATTATTATTTATATTCGCTGGATGGGAACTACTAACTAACTAACTAACTGGGCTGGCACGACGACCCAAAATGAGGGCCTCCGCCACAAGAGCACGCCACTTTGCTCGGTCCTGCGCAATTTCTCGCCAGCTTGCACCGGCTCCGAGCCGATTTTTGAGTGTCGAGCGCTCGACTTTTCACTCGACATCTGTCAAAACATCATAGTTTTTTGACAGATCTCGAGTGAAAAGTCGAGCGTTCGACACTCAAAAATCGGCCCCCTGCTTGAGCTCGGAGCCGGTGCAAGCTGGCGAGAAATTGCGCAGGACCGAGCAAAGTGGCGTGCTCTTGTGGCGGAGGCCCTCATTTTGTGTCGTCGTGCCAGCCCAGTTAGTTAGTTAGTTAGTAGTTCCCATCCAGCGAATATAAATAATAATGGTTAAACGCAGTTGTATAGAATCACATTGATAAGTTGCGAAGATTGTATAAAATATAAGTGCGTGAAGCATAACGCCTGCGATAAAAATCGGCTGTGTAGAATTCATATTGTGTACAATCTCGAATAGGAAGAAACAAGATTGTGAAGAATCAATGACTGTGAAGAATAACGCCTGTGATAAAAATCGGCTGTGTGGAATTAATATTGTGCCCAATCTCGAATAGGAAGAAACAAGATTGTGAAGAATCAATGACTGTAAAGAATAACGCCTGTGATAAAAATCGGCTGTGTAGAATTCATATTGTGCACAATCTCGAATAGGAAGAAACAAGATTGTGAAGAATCAATGACTGTGAAGAATAACTCCTGTGATAAAAATCGGCTGTGTAGAATTCATATTGTGCACAATCTCGAATAGGAAGAAACAAGATTGTGAAGAATCAATGACTGTGAAGAATAACGCCTGTGATAAAAATCAGCTGTGTAGAATTCATATTGTGCACAATCTCGAATAGGAAGAAACGAGATTGTGAAGAATCAATGACTGTGAAGAATAACGCCTGTGATAAAAATCGGCTGTGTAGAATTCAAATTGTGCACAATCTCGAATAGGAAGAAACAAGATTGTGAAGAATCAATGACTGTGAAGAATAACGCCTGAAAAAAAATCGGCTGTGTAGAATTCATATTGTGCACAATCTCGAATAGGAAGAAACGAGATTGTGAAGAATCAATGACTGTGAAGAATAACGCCTGTGATAAAAATCGGCTGCGTAGAATTCATATTGTGCACAATCTCGAATAGGAAGAAACAAGATTGTGAAGAATCAATGACTGTGAAGAATAACGCCTGTGATAAAAATCGGCTGTGTAGAATTCATATTGTGCACAATATCGAATAGGAAGAAACGAGATTGTGAAGAATCAATGACTGTGAAGAATAACGCCTGTGATAAAAATCGGCTGTGTAGAATTCATATTGTGCACAATCTCGAATAGGAAGAAACAATAATGGCATAAACATCGAACAATCCCTATAGAGCGCACGTTATACGAAGATCCCTATGACACTGACAGTGACATACCATATAGTGATGTGCATGTGTCGATACTTCAATTGTTTTATTATCTGTGGCGGTTCTTATCAGCGTCCTCTCACGTACATTAATTTAAACCTCAAATGGGGTTATCGTGTAAAAGACGTTTCTGGCTACTAAACCGCCATTTTTAGGGTTCCGTTTCCGAATGGTCCAAACGGAACCTTATTGTTGTCACTCATGCGTGCTTCCGTCGGTCGTCTGTCACAAAAATATTTTTCGAAGATGTTTTCAACTTCCCTTTGACCTATTGACATAAAATTTGGACATAACGTATTCTTACGCCGGACCAGAAGAAAGACCAGTACCTACAGGTCAAAAATGACCTGTGCCGCAGTGAACGTGTTAAATAATAAATAAATATGTAATTTAACGTTGTTTTATTTTTACACAGTCACGTAACAATTTAAATGAAATATAAGACACGTTTTATTATTATCACTTCAATTATCGACATCTGTTATCGACAGCACCGCTTCCTTAGTCGACACAGACCAACGATATAACATTTGCAGTACGTCACCGTGTATATTCCGTTAAGCATATTTCTGGGAAATAAGGGACAATTCAAGTTTCTTTCATATTGTTATTATCTAAATATTACAATCCTAAATAAATTAATTAGCTACATTCCCAAAAGATGCTTATTAACATTTCGATGTGACATCGACGCTGTTCCAAGGTTATATAAATGAACTGTCACTGCAAGTGTCATAGGGATCTTCAAATAACGTCCTACGTATAGTTTTTGTTGCATACAAAAATACGAAGTAGTTATGATTTTACAGGCATTCAAAATGAGTTCCGCTAACAGTCACGTGACCGCGTGTGACGTCTATTCCAGCGCTCCTCTAGTACGGAAGTGCTCGAACGGAGTGAGCGAGTGTATGGCGAGTGTTGTAATATGACGTCACTCGGTTCGATCGTCGCGCGCTCGCTTTATAATTCTTAAGAGGGTACGAACATTTCGCTCCAACTCATCCTAGCCGCGATCTCCCTGCGAGCGGCCATGTTTAGCTACACACTAAAACGATTACTGTGTGCGTGCGGTTCGAGTGCTGCCGGTTGAACTGACATGTCTTGATCATTGTTATAGAGTTAGAGTGAGGTAGGAAAAAATGTGGTGAGTTTTAAATGTTTTTATTTTATTAACATTACGTACCTACGCACTTATTAAGGTGGTTCGATTTTCATACAAAAAACGATCGACATTTATTATCTCATTACACATTATTAATACTTAAATATGTGTTAATCTATTTACTTCTGACTATTCATTTTCGCGAAATTAATAAAAAACCTGTGTTTCATACAGAAATTACGCAAAAAACAACGTTAATGTTTTATAAATTTTACGTTTGGAAGCGTGATAACTGTCATGTACATTGTGACGTTCGGCCTGGTACTTTAAATTACTTTCCACAGAAACTACTTGGCCTAAAAATCTGAAATTGCACATACATATAATTCGGTAACTAGTCCAAACAACGCAGTCATAAATTATCGGGCGCTCGTTAAGAATAAAAAAATATAAATGAATATGAATATGAGAGTAAATTTACACAAAAGATAACAACCAGTAAACATATGTTGGGAGACTATACAAACGATTTTTAGAGGTGCATGAACACGAATTAATCAACAAAATTGGAATAAGTTTGTCAGGAAAAAAGTCAAATTTGGAATGATAATTACGTGGAGTCCACGTGTTACGGGGACTAGTTTTACTTTAAATTACTTTCCACAGAAACTACTTGGCCTAAAAATTTGAAATTGCACATACATATAATTCGATAACTAGTTCAAACAACGCAATCATAAATTATCGGGCGCTCGTTAAGAATAAAAAAATATAAATGCATATGAATATGAATATGAGAGAAAATTTACACAAAAGATAACCAGTAAACATATGTTGGGAGACTATACAAACTATTTTTAGAGGTGCATGAACATGAAATAATCAACAAAATTGGAATAAGTTTGTCAGGAAAAAAGTCAAATTTGGAATGATAATTACGTGGAGTCCACGTGTTTCGGGGACTAGTTTTACTTTAAATTACTTTCCACAGAAACTACTTGGCCTAAAAATCTGAAATTGCACATACATATAATTCGATAACTAGTCCAAACAATGCAGTCATAAATTATCGGGCGCTCGTTAAGAATAAAAAAATATAAATGAATATGAATATGAGAGTAAATTCACACAAAAGATAACAACCAGTAAACATATGTTGGGAGACTATACAAACTATTTTTAGAGGTGCATGAACACGAATTAATCAACAAAATTGGAATAAGTTTGTCAGGAAAAAAGTCAAATTTGGAATGATAATTACGTGGAGTCCACGTGTTTCGGGGACTAGTTTTACTTTAAATTACTTTCCACAGAAACTACTTGGCTTAAAAATTTGAAATTGCACATACAAATACAATAACTAGTTCAAACAACGCAATCATAAATTATCGGGCGCTCGTTAAGAATAAAAAAATATTAGTTTGAATTTTACAATTAAAGGAAAGATCCGAAATGTTCACAGAACGTCAAGAACATAGAAGCACATATCCAGACATAGAAATATCACTAGCAGCAATAGGTAACATGGTGCCTTAAGGTATGATTCCGCTGCCGACTGCATACAACAACTGCACCTTCCGCCGCACTCCAAATTGAACTGTAATCATAAGACTAAAAGTCCCAATTTAGAGTGAGCGGCGTGTGCTGTTCCGACACTTCTCCGCTCATTTCAAATTGAGCTTTTTACGCATACTATTACGGTTCAATTTGGAGTGCAGCGGAACGTGCAGTTGCTGTATGCAGTCGGCAGCGGAATCATACCTTTACCTTTTAACTTGTGTGGCCGTAGTACTGTTGGATTTTTTCGTCCCAAACAATTTACGTTTATTGCCCATTTCTGTAAAAAATCATATTACTTTATTGCTTTGAGAAGAAATAAAATACCAAGTATCAAATTATTAATCTGTAGCGGACGCGCTACATCTACAGAATAGCAGTATCGGTGTGAGCTTGGTCACCGACCTTAACGCACCGAGGAGAGCGACACGTGCGTTCCTTGGGAAGGCCCGGCGCGTAATGAATCGAACAACGTTGTCGCGCGCTGTTATATTGTGAATTATAGTGGTTTTTTAAAAATTCGTCTAAATTAAGTGGGTTATCCATAAGCGTTAAAAAAAATAAGAAATATCAAGCAAAACCTGTAGTTTTATAATAATAAGTTTTTTTTTCAAAATATTATAAAACATGTGAGGAAAAAAATGTTTAAACAAACCGATTTAGACATTTTGTAGTATTTTTTTTAGATAGTAAAAACCAATATTTCAGAACTAGTGCGATCGCTATGTACTAAAAGACTATACATCCTATTGTAAAAGATAAACATCCAATCGTTTTTGACAATTTAAAATGGAAATATTGTACCTGAAAGATAGCTCTGACGCGTATTTTTGCAAAACACTCCGACGAAAACCTGACTGTTTTAAATAATCGTACATAGAAATAAAAGTTTAGCAACGCTATGGTCTAGAATAAGAGTTTATCTATACAAAACAGAAGTTTACTTTAACAATGTAGTCACTTGAACAAAGATATGACGTTAGAAAAAACCGTATATTTTCTAAAATACCAACTTTTTGTTCGTACAGTCTTAATCTTGGAAACTAATTGACGTACAGTCAAGGTCATTAATATGTATACACTTTTTTACCTAATCGAATGCGGTCGCCTATTACAATTTGTAAGCAAACGCATCCGATTAGGTTAAGAAGTGTATACATGTTAATGACCTCGACTGTACCTATCCAAATAATTTTATCACGTATATTTTTTTTATTTTCTTCGGAGAATACGGAAAGTTAAAATTCAAAATTAGTGAACATTCTTAATTATTTTTTCTGTAAAGGGGCCTTATTCATTTCTTCAAGAAATCGTAAATTTATAGACTACCACTTTAGCTTAGTTGGTACCTAGCAGTGGCGGAGCGTCCATACAACTCGATTCCCACCGGCTTGTCTAATTTTGAGCCAATCCTGTTCTTTTGCTACGGCTCATGAAGAATAGGAATGGCAAATTCTTTCCGGCTTCCCTTAGAATATTTTTGACGCCCCGCCACTGGTACCTAGTGACCCGGCCTACGAAGCCGGACGTCCCGGGATGAATCCCGGACAGGGTTTTATCCTCCTGATGTTCAAAGTTATAAATACGACAACAAATTATCTTCAATGGAATTTATACTCGTAATATCTTACGAAAGAACAGAGTTGCGTTTGTTTTGTTTCATTCAAAACAAAACAAACTCTACCTCTATTTCCTGTTACAGGACATTTAAAAAAATCATTGACAATTCTCTTGTATAGTGAGCCGCTAGAGGTTTTATATTATTTGTGATGATGATGAACACGAATATTTGTTCCCGAGTCTTGGATGTATTCTATGTATTTAAGTATCTATTTATCTCTGTAAGAATGTATATTGTCACTTAGTATCCATAGTAGGTTCGTGTAGGTGAAAGTGAAGAGAGATCTGAGTACCATATAATTCATAAGTTCTTTTTCAGGATCCAGTAAATGAAATAATTCGAATAATGCAGCGAGTTGGCTTCCGAGATATCGACGTGAAATTGTACCACAAGACCTTTAAATACGTACGAGGCGTGGATGATTTTAAATGTGAGTATTACATTTATTAAAACAATTGAATTGCATTGGTTCATTGGTTCGATTGTCTTAAGGTGGGACCAGTGGGACGCTTTCCATACAAAACGTATTTTGACATTCGCAGGCTAACGGCGTGCGTGATACTATTTTATTCTAGGAAAGGGGGCATTTCGCGCAAATGGAAAGCCAATTTACGAAAGTATGTTACATAAGTTTCCTAAAATATCACGCCGTTAGCCTGCGAATGTCAAAATACGTTTTGTATGGAAAGCGTCCCACCTTAAACCGTAGTAGAATTTTCAGCAGACCGCAGCACAGCTAGCACAAAACGACGCACGAACAATTTCGCCGCCATATAAAGTGAGAAAACTTTCTCTCTGTCAGTCTTAATGATATTGATATACGACTGGAATGGCTGGGCCAGGTGAGGCCTGTAGAAAATTGATAACTATGCTTCTTCTAGATGTAATAAGTAGGTAATTTACAAAAATGAGGAATGTCCTGATTTTATAATCTAACCGGCAGCAAAATTTGCACTGTACCTGTTCATCTATTCTATTCTAGATAATCCTGTAACGGATTTTTTATGCTCATGAACATGAACGTATAGATTTATAATGAAATACTTTTGTTCCAGTATTGATGAAATGCTTGAACCCTTTCAACAGCCTGAATGCCAAATGGGACGACTTCATGGACGATTACATCAAGTTGGACCCTGATGCGGGAACTAGTGTGTACAAGTTATTGGTCGTTTATGGTGCTAAGTAATTAAATATTCGTCCCAGAAATTCGGGTATCTTTTATTTCTCAACATTTTTTTCTTTGGATACCTAGATTAAGTTCAAATACCAGTGGATTGGATACAGAATTTGAATTATTTATCATAATAATTAGAAAATTAAAATGCTACTTAGATATCTAAAGATCTTAAATAATTTTAAATCTCAAACCTCTACATTCATAAAAAATTACATTGTATCTACGATCTGTGATATTAAATCGATAACTATTAACATCAGATGTTAATGATATAATATGATAAACTCGACGCAAATCATGAATTGATCAATTATTTATGGTCTTGAACGTTTTCATTATAATTTAGTGGCAATTTTATGCAGTTTAAAAGCCGTTTTATATGTCTACGCTGTAATGTATCCCATTATATGATGGAAGTTCATAGCAATAAGCAATATAATTGAAAATTAAACGTGTCAAGCAGATGCGTCTGCTAACGATATTACAATTTCCAATTAAAGTGAAAAATTTAAAAATTCAACGCCACGGGTGGGATTTGAACCCACGACCTCTGGAACCACCATCACTAGGGATTAGCTATGAGCGCCGCGCCGGCGCGCCGCCGCCGCCGATGAAAACTTCGCGCCGCCGCCGCCGATGTGGCGCAACCGGCGTGGCATCGGCGCGGCATTCTTAATACCCGCGCGCGATGTAGCCCATATACAATAGTGGCTCTGTGAGCTGTAGACCTCGCGAACATTGTTTACGTTCCAAACCTTAGCAGTGCGCATACTAAAAGATAATTATAAGCGCTTTATTCGTTTAAGAGGAATTTCTCTCCGTCTGGATGTCCGATGGAAGAAAAGGGAAGGCGGTATGAGCTTATAGAGCTCCTAAGCACACTCTGCGAAGTACAACTTGTAGAAGACGCACAGCTAGACAGGCAACTTTGCCTCTTTGTGCTAGGTTCTGCACCTTAGTTTCTTTCTACTACCGTACAGCCGCCAATGGGCCTCCTGGCTCTGCGATCCACTGAGCCGCATGCATTAAGTTAGCCCTTAGGTACCACGAAGTCCGACGAGCAGCCATCGGTGACTACTCGGATTGGCCGCTCACTTATGAAATCTGAAATCCAACTACAAAGGCCAAAACTGAAGGGATATGCAGGAAGTTTGCGAAGCAGATTAGCATCACAAACCCTGTCAAAAGTCAAATGCCTTCGACTCCTTCGAGATGTCAAGAGACGGCAAGAACCTCACCGTGTTTCACGATAGCCTCGTAATGCGTGCTGCATGACATACACAATAAGATCCCCAGTGGAACGGCGCTGGCGAAAGCCATATTGCCGATCACTGAGGAGGTCTGTAGTTTCAAGCTAAGCCAGCAGCTTACTGTTCAGAACTCACTACATAACCTTACAGAGTATGGAGGTGACGTAGATATGTCGAAAATTAGACGGATCGGTACGAACACATTGGTTGCACATTGGCAAGCAAGGATGCCCGAACAAGTGTGTAAAAATAGGAGACAACTTGGAAACACAGTGCTTTGAGAACCCTTGCAGGTATACCATAAGGCCCACTAGCGTTGGTCACGTCTGGACTGAAGTGCTTCGACATTGAGGTATTGACGGTAGTATACGGTGTATGGTACGTTCAAAACTGTAAGACCTAATAATTCTGTCAAATGAATGCAAGCAAGAATTTACCTTACAGCCAGAGCTCTTAGTCGTTTTTTGCTTACCGTTCGTTTGACAGAATTTGGCCTTAGAGTTTTGTACGAACTATACGAGAATTACTGGCAAACAGAGAGGCGAAGCGATTGGACTTCTCTAATGCGGTGAAGCCAGCTAGCCATCAGACTTCTGCATAGGAGGAAGTATCGGACGACAGAAATTGGTTTCGACCGATTTGGATAAAGACCAGAACTGCTTACTACCAGGCGGGTAGGCTACTAATTAGGTCTCTATACTTTTGATGTGGTCAAAACGAGCCATACGGATCATTTCAAGATTACTGCAAGGCTTGGCGGCGAAATTAAATGCCTTCATCTTAGAGCGAACCCTTCGAGCTCGAAGTTTGTGGGCACGACCTTGAACTCAGGCTTGGCAGGCACTTTTTGCGGAAGTCTTCCTACGTATACTATAAAGCATTGCAATTCATAGAGATGATTATTTTATTTATGTTCCCGCACCAGCTACGATCCCGGGCGGTCCTTTTAACCAAAAGTTATTAGTTTTTATATACAACAAGTGCATTCAAGGCCACGCCGCCGATACGCCGCCGCCGCCGACCGATTTTGACCGGCGCGCCGCCGCCGACCAAACACCTATCGGCGCTCATATCTACTAGGGATTACCACGGTGGCTCAGTTGGTTAGAGCAATTGACGGATTCCAGAGGTCGTGTGTTCAACTCCTACCCGTGGCCCCTTTCCTATCCTTTTTTCTTTCGAATAACCTTCTCGTGTTTATATATACTTGTATTTACCGCACGTAGTCACGAATGCAATGAAAATCTAATTCAATTTTGTACTCATGAAGGGTAAACCGAAATCACGTATATCCATTACCGTCATTTATCACTAGTAAATAGAATACCACATATAATTACGCGTCGAGCCTCCTCGTTAATATGAAAAGGCGGCCAAAATTAACGACATCGCGCCTTAGGGCCAGCTCGGTGAAATTAACCCGAGCGAGCCCCTACTATGAGACTTTATGTGACAATTGTCACCTGACAATAATGACAATTCGCCATAAATTTCAGGATTGGCAAGTGAAAATAGTTACTGGACAAATTTATTTCCGCCAAATATAGGTACGACGAACTGTCAAATGTCAATGTCCATCATTTAGTCACTTTAGGCAGATTTCAATCATTTAAACAATTGAATAGAAAATAATCATATTTAATTTGAAAATTAATCCTTATTTTTCTTCGTCTGGTAAGAACAGCGTTTCAAACAGCGCTATAATTGTACTTGCACGTGTCACTTAAGATATAATGCGTTTTTTTTAAATTTTGATATAGGTTACCTCACATCATTACTATGTAGCGGTTCATAGAATACATATTCCTACCAAATTTCGTAATTGTAGTACTTAATTATAGTCTCCGAGTAAATCGGCTGTGACATACGGACAGACAGACAGACATGACGAAATTATAAGGGTTCCGTTTTTGCCCTTCTGCCTACGGAACCCTAAAAAAGAGAAGAATGATAGTATATTAATTTAAATTAAATGAAAATGAAGTATATGTGATGTAATATCTAGTTTATTATTGCTTCTATTACTTAGAAATATTATTTTTTCTCGTTATTAATAAAGCGGTTGAGAAAACAAATAGTAAGACCATCAAATTAAGCAACCTTCGCCTCTGCGGGCAGGTTAATAGCTCCCCCATTTGTTTGCATCCCAGGAGGTGTTTTCTTTAAAATTTACCGGTATCCAGCAGCGGTACCGAAATTTGTGCGCGAACAAGCCAAAACGAAAGACATTGCTAATTAACTTTGAAGTCAATTTGTGTTTGAATTGATTGCGATTTTGGGATGTGGGTCGTTCTACAAACTTAGGAATTTTCGGCGGCTCAGCTAGGTATCATGAAAATATTGTTACTAAATCTATTTATTCGTATAGCGTACTGTTAGTCACTAAAAATAATTTAGATTGAAAATTATTTCCTCTTCGAAATTTCTATTCAAACCGCCGAATTCTCAGGAACCTGCAGTGTCATTGAGGGCGTAGCCGGAACTCGTTGGGTTTTTAGACGGTAGTACGGTCCATCCGGATAGTCCGTCATACCCACCCAGGTCTTTCACTGGGTGGGATACGTAAATGTATTTTCCAAACGTAAAAAAAGGAACCTGCAGTGTCCTCTTCCTCCTCCCCTCAAACAAAATCTATTGGAAAGTGCAATGTCATGTATTTTATGTCACACCTGGCCATAAAGCGGCAATTAATGCACGCTCCGCGCGCGGGAAATCCCACTTCCTGGCCAGGGGGTGACATAAAATTTTGTACTTAACACGGGCGGTAATAAAGAAAGCCTCCGATCGCATATTTATCGCCCTTTCCTTCGGCTCGGGCGTCAAATACCTGCGATCTGAGACATTCTTTGTTTTACCGCCTTTGTTAAGTAATGTACTATTACGACACCGAGGCTAAAAACCAAACCAAAATAAAGACGTATAAGTACACGAATACGCGAATACTTAGTTCTGCTTAATTTTGGTGAAATGTAATAAAATTGTTTTTTTTTTGTATTACTTAAAAATCTCAGGAACCTTGTATCAGTATCCTGTCATGTTGAGACCAAGGATACTAGGAATTATCCAGAATCCTGGAAATTTATAGTTTTTATTTGTATAAGAAATAATGAACAAACGTTTATTTCGGTTCATTTTCGCATTTTTTTCCCTTATATTCCTGGTCACAGTTTCTGGCTACTTAATTTCCATGAAATGGCCATAAATGAAAAAAATTCTAACTTCTTGACTGTTCCGCTTATCATAAGCTAAAAAACTTAATATTCTTGTAAAAAAAAGTCCGACCGAAATCAGACTCAGTTTCGTCCCTAGTTTGTAGAACAACCCATATATCAATTTAGAAGATAATTGTTGGCGAAAATTCGTACTAGAAATTATTGAAAGAGGCTAGTACAGAAATTGAAATTCTTATTAGAAAGATTGCGGCCCAACCCAATAAACCTTCGATTAGATATAGTCCCTAGACTACAATAATTTAGTCTTCCCAACAAAATAGTATTATCATGTACTTAATGTGGGGATGCTAACAACTTCAATAAATATCTCATCCTTATTTATATTTTTTGTTTTACTATATTATTATTGTTTATTTCTTTTGATGCTCAGAGACCTAGTTTATCTCTGATACTATTAACTTAGTGTTCTTCTTTTTTATCTTAATTATTACGATTAGAGACCATAAATACATCTCTTTTTTCCTTTGTAACGATTTTATTTTTGAAATAACATTCAGTTTTTTAATTAATTACTTACATTATGGCTTTGTGAATATTGATAATTAATAACTACCGATTGACATGTACGAAAGTGCACTGTGGCCTATTTGCAGAATAAATGTTTGAATTTTTAATTTTGAATATGTGTTATATTAACAGTACCTATAGCCATATACATAGATTAAAAGCATATTTTTTACAGCTATGTTCGTACAACTACTACAAAGTACAACGTGAGGATTACAACAGAAAAAGTTAAACAAGACCTTTTTCCATAACTCATGGTTTGGTCCTCGAGGAATCGGCGGTGCGTTGTCCCCCGGATCACCGTAAAGTTGATGCCCCGGAGAATATCCGGATACTTGGAATAGTCAAAATGTTATTCTTGTTATAAAAAAAACCGGCCAAGTGCGTGTCGGGCCATGCCCAAGGTAGGGTTCCGTAGTCGTCCACCCGCTACATTGTGTGGACTAAAAAGTTCGCAAACTTATATTTACTATGTTTTTGAGAGAATTAACAACATTATCTAAGGTATCAATGGAAATTGTACGAAAGTTTGCTTTACATTTCTGAAGTTCGACTATTACTACTCGTTAACTAGTAATGTCTACTTAGTTGTGATAGTTTTCCTTTTAAATTCATCATATATACTACTACTATGATTTTTTCACACACCTAGTAGCCACCGTTTAACTGGCAGGGGGGGGGGGGGGACACTTGACCATAACAAAAGTTATCACTTCAAAGCTTAATATCACGCTAACTAATTCTTTAATCAAAAAATGCTTTAAGAAACCTTATATTATTTTTATAATATTTTTAAAAGAGCTATCCAACGATACTCCACACGATTGGGTTTGGCAGAAAAAAAATTGCACCACCACTTTACATGCAGGGGAGGTACCCTAAAAAAATTATTTTTAAAGATTTTATTCTACTGTTTTGTCGGCGTCATTGATATGTATACCAAATGCCAAATTACAACTTTCTACTACTAACGGTTACTGAGAAAAACGGGGGTCGGACGGACTGACTGACGGACATGGCGAAACTATAAGGGTTCCTACGGAACCCTAAAAAGGTAATTGGACTATACCAATATTATAAACTAGCTGCCCGCCCCGGCTTCAGACGGGTTTACCAACTGATTATGAATAAATCTTCTCTAATTACAGTTCTTGTCTTCTGTCTCACTCACTAACATTTAAAATGGAGTTTTTATCCCAATTTTAAGACTTTTTCGTGCAATTTTACAAACCTTCTTCTTCCGTAGAGACCGGGATGGTTAATTGCCAACTGACGCGTGTTAGAGCGGGACATTTGCATTGGGGATAGCTCCCCTTAAATATGTGTCATCTATTGGGAACTAAGGTGTCGAGTACTGGGACGTTTTACCATAGTTAGTGCTCACTTTTTTTTTTGCATAGTTTATTGATTAAAAGCAGCTCTAATACCGCTTCGTGTTGTATTGGATTACTAACTAGTAGCGTAACCTAGATGTAATTTTAACAAAAGGAATAGAAAAATGTGTACACTCTTCCCAGTTCCCCTCAACTCAAGGGCATTTTTCAGAGCGTTTCAACCGCCCTGAATTATTGAAGACATCACTGTAGAGGGAGACAATATCAGTACCCTTACCATGAGTTTGCAATGTTTGCATTACCGTACTCGCTAGCGACTGCGTAAACGATTTAGTATGGCGATTCTTAGTTCTATTGCGTAACCGCGCTGTACTTTTGTCCTTACTAAATCGTTTACGCAGTAGCTAGCGAGTACGGTAATGCAAACATTGGAAACTCATGGTAAGGGTACAGGCTACAGTGCAGGCGGGGATATCATCCTTGTCAAAATTGACCACAGAAACCTAAGAACATTAGCCTAAGAGCGGTACGGTTGCGCTGTATGAATTTTGAACATTAATTCATAAAAGCTACTTTTTTTGCACCGAAAAATTTGTTAAAACAATTAGATTAGGTATTCTTTAATAAAACACGTAGTCCACCAACGTGACTGTAGAAAATATTAAAAAATAATCTATAAAAAATCCTTAAAAATCGGGCGAAAATGGTATAAGCATTTACTTACTTTATGACATACTATATATATTTATATTCTTTGTGATACATGAAAAATCAACCGATTTTTGTTAAGGCAACATCGTAATATAATAATTTTTAATACAGAAATATATAAAATTCAATTACGGCTATGGTATATAAGCTAACATTATAGTTATGGTTTATATATATCTTTCTTTTATGTATTAACCCTTTTTATACTGAAGCTACCCAAAATATCTGGAGCTTTATTTTCTTTGAAAAAGTCTTGTGAAATTAATATATAAGCCGAACTCACTACGTTGACTTTTCATGAAGGCCACATTGAAGAACGTGTAATGCTAATGAACCCTATAAATACCTATTAAGTGATTTCAAATGCATCTTCATTAATAGTAGGCGCGAGAGGGGAATACGCGGGGTGAGCGGAGGTGTGCAGCACAGCGAGAGGCGCGCGGGTGGGTGACAAGCAAGTTTGTGTGTGTAGGTACTTGCGGCTTCGGTGCGGCCCGCTTTATGTTCTATTAGGTATATGTAAATAGTGTAATTTAAACAACTTATTATTAGGTTCAATAGTAGCTATGAAGTATGAATTAAAAGTTAAAACTAAGTCATTTAATAACTTTAAATGTTGTATATAATCTGACATCTAAAACGACTCAAAATTTTCAAATAGATATAATTTATCAATTAAGAAATCACGGACTTTGTGTACAACCTAACCTACACGCCTATAATAAAAGTCCGCTCATCCGGTGCATTCGTAGGTGTAGGTAGGTACTGAACAACTACGCTGTCGGCCGGACGGTAGGTATATTGAGACCATATATTCGTGACTCGTACTTGCACACACTTTATTAACAGTACAGTTGAAGACATAAATTAGGTATTCATAAAAAGTAGAACATGTATACGTATCGGCATAAATTCTTAGAAAGATGATGCCACGCTAAATTATGCCTTATAGGGACGCTTAGAAGTAGGTATTCGTTACTTCGCACGCCGCGCAGGTCGAAGCCCTTCGCGATCTTGAATTACATAGACGGCTCGGTGTTGCGTAAATAAGTATGTCTTGATCCAACAAGTAAATAGGATGATAACAGTATTCGTTTTTTAAAATATTACATCGTGATAATTATTTTATATAAGTAGTATAGAATAGATACGCGGCACACGCATGTTTTATAAAGATCATATCACGGCAAAAGTCACCAACCAGAGATAATAAGGGCTACAGGCGGGTGACCGCCATCCGAAATTTTGAAAACGCAGATATAACAAGGAAAGTTAACTAGGTGTTTTAAAAATTTTCGTCTCCCAAAGGGTTGAAAATAGGGTTTAAATATTGTATGGGGATCATTCTTTTTTAAATAGACAAAACTGGTTTGTTCGTTTCTGCAGTCATTTCTGTCAGTACATATCAACGCACAGCCCAAACCGCTGGTTCTAGAGATTCCAAATTTGGCACGTAGGTTCCTTATATGGTCTAGGGGTGCACTAAGGAAGGAATTTTCAAAATTCGTCCCCTAAGGGGGTAAAATGGGGGTCCAAAGTTTGTATGGGGAAACAAGATTATTAAGACTATTTTTGTTGAAATAGTATAAACATACTCCTTGCTTACATACTATCAGTGTGCCTGTCAAATAAGCTAGATGACCCAATGCGTCAAGATTTAAAATTACGTTCGTTGTCATCCGCGTTTTCCTATGGCCGTGTATTTTCTGATATCTCAAATTATCTTCTATAATATATTCTTTTCTGCTAGCTCGCGTGTTATTTACTAGAGGTTATGCCTGCAAGCAGTTGAATTATTACAGTGAAGTAATTCCGCGGAGAATAAAAGTGCACGGGAAAAATGACATCGCAGAATCTTTCAATAGAAAAATTAGCCGGTCGGGAGAATTACTCTACTTGGAGGTTTGCGGTTAAGACGTACCTCGAACACGAGGAATTGTGGGAGTACGTAGATCCGAAGACAACCGCAACCGATACCAAAAAGGATGTAAAAGCTAAGTCCAAAATCATTTTACTAGTAGATCCGATCAATTACGTCCACATTGAAACAGCCGAGACTGCTCGCGATGTATGGACTAATCTACAAAATGCTTTCGAGGACTCCGGGTTATCGAGAAGAGTCGGCTTATTAAAAGATTTGATCAATACGTCACTGGATAGTTGTCCAAGCGTAGAGGAATACGTAAATAAAATATTGGGCACCGCACACAAACTGAGGAACATCGGGTTCAAAGTAGACGACGAGTGGTTAGGAACGCTAATGCTGGCGGGATTACCGGACTCGTATAAACCTATGATCATGGGCCTGGAAAGTTCCGGGACGAAAATTTCGTCGGATTTTGTAAAGACTAAACTTTTACAAGAAGTTAAAGTTACTGAGTCTTCGGCATTCTTTACGAAACACAAGAGCAGCACCAGCCATCAATCGAAGCCAGAGAGGAAAGGACCACGTTGTTTTAAGTGCAATAAATATGGACACTTTCAAAGAAACTGCCCCGAAAAGAAAGTAACTAACAATGTTTTTTCTGCCGCTTTTTCAGCACATAGCTCAATGGAACATGACGCATGGTATGTGGATTCTGCTGCAACTATGAATATGTCGAGAAGATCTGACTGGATGTATGAGGTAGAGTCACCTCCGATTCAGAGAATAATGGTGGCGAACAACGCAGCTGTCTCCGTGCAACATATGGGTAAAGTAAACATCCATACCGTTACAAGCAAAGACGAGCATCATATCCAGGTGAGAGACGTTCTGTATATTCCTGAGCTAAGCGCGAACTTGTTGTCGGTTAGTCAAATTACTAAGAATGGCTGTAAAGTTATATTCAGCGAAACTGGCTGTGAGATATACAACGCACAGAACATACTTGTTGCGACAGCGAGGCTAACCAATAACATGTACAAGCTGAATACTTTTAACATTGGCAATGCGTATGCAGTTTCTTCGAATGAGAGTAAGGCAGATATTGTTACTTGGCAT
This sequence comes from Cenopis cana, assembly GCA_951800055.1. Taxonomy (NCBI): domain Eukaryota; kingdom Metazoa; phylum Arthropoda; class Insecta; order Lepidoptera; family Tortricidae; genus Cenopis; species Cenopis cana. Next base: position 16,134,306 of record OX637480.1, read on the forward strand.
AAGCGAATGGCACATTTGAACATGGCAGATGTAAAGAGGTTGCAATCTTGCACTGAAGGTATAGTGATTACCGGTAAAGATGAACAAACTGTGTGTGTTCCATGTTGTAAAGGAAAACAAACCAGACTTCCGTTTCCCAACTCAGGTTCTAGAGCGAACGGATTGATAGATATAATACATTCCGATCTTTGCGGTCCGATGGAGATGCCATCTATTGGCGGCGCGAGGTACTTCATAACCCTCATAGACGATTATTCGCGCAAAGTATATGTTTACTTCTTAAAGAACAAGCTGGATGTCAAGACTGTGTTTGAGAAATTCAAGAATGAGGTTGAGAACGAGTTAGGCAGAAAAATCAAGATTTTTCGCAGCGACAACGGAACAGAATACTGCAATAAAGCATTCTCTGACTTTCTAGCAGCTTCCGGCATCAAACATCAGACTAGCGCACCATACACAGCTGAGCAAAATGGTCTCGCAGAACGGAAGAACCGTAGTCTGGTCGAGCGCGCTAAATGCTTGCTATTTGAGGCAAATCTGCAGAAAGAGTTCTGGGCGGAAGCAGTTGCCGCAGCAGCTTACATAATAAACAGATCGCCATCTCGTGTTTTAGCTGAAAGAACACCGTATGAAATGTGGACGGGTAAGAAACCAAACATTTCACATCTCAAGATCTTTGGCTCGAAAGCCATGGTCCATGTTCCGAAGCCGAAGCGCCTGAAATGGGATTCGAAATCACGAGAACTTTTTTTCATCGGATACTGTGAAAATACAAAGGGCTACAGACTGTACGACCCGAGTAATAAAAAAGTAGTGGTCAGTAGGGATGTGATATTTATCGAGAATTGCACGAGCGCAAATAAATTCACACCGGACCCTGAACCAGTGTCACAAATTGCTACCGTACCCCTGACGTCACAGACCGTGAGTACGCCGAGCACGGACATTTCTGAGTGTACCGCAGAAAGGGAGGACACTGTCGAACCACCGAATGAGACGCATGATGTCGATGACACATCACTGGAAGAGATGCAAGATGTCACGCTATCACCCTCGAGTGCTGACACTTCTTTTGACAGCTGTGTGAACCGAGCTAGTGAAGACGACACATACTTACCTAGCGACAGTACCGTTAGCAGCGAAGTTCCTGCACGTACTATGACGTTGAGATCCGACCGAATAGGTAATAATAATAATTGCATGTGTGTCAAAGAGGTCACAGATCCATTAACTGTGAAAGAGGCTTTGTCGAGCGCTAATTCGCAAAACTGAAAAAAAGGCGATGGACGAGGAGTACGAGTCTCTAATATCAAACGAAACCTGGCAAGTTACGAATTTACCTCCGAACAAGGGTGCTTTACCATGCAAGTGGGTTTTTAAGACAAAAACCAATGAAAAGGGAGACATTGTGAAGTACAAGGCACGATTGGTTATAAAGGGATGTTCGCAGAAGAAAGGAATTGACTACAATGAAGTTTATTCACCGGTAGTCAGACATGCATCTTTGCGCTATTTGTTCGCGTTGGCGGCAAAATATGACTTAGACATATCTCAGATGGATGCTGTATCTGCTTTCCTCCAAGGTGACATAGACGAAGAGATTTATATGGTTCAACCCGCAATGTATGAGAAAGGTGACCAAGTATGTCTATTGAAAAAATCACTGTATGGATTGAAACAGGCAAGCAGACAGTGGAACAAAAAGCTTGATTCTTCCTTGAAATCGATGGGACTGTTGCAATCAAAACTAGATCCTTGCATTTACCACAAGATTGAGAATAAGGAGAATATGCTATTTGTGGCTATATACGTTGACGACTTATTGATTTTCACAAGCAATGAGACAACCAAAACTTTTATCAAAGAGCGTTTGAACAAGCATTTTAAGATGAAAGATCTTGGCGAAGTATGCTACTGCCTTGGGATACATGTAGAGAGAGACAGAAAGAAAGGCGTCATTTACTTGGATCAACAAAAGTATATACGAGAAATTCTACAGAAATATGGAATGTCAGACTGCAAAGCTGTTAAGACTCCTGTCGATTTGGGAACTAAGTTAATAGAGAGTTGTGAGGAAATAAAGAAAGTGTTACGAGATATTCCTTATCAAGAGATAATTGGTTGCTTGCTGTACGTCTCGCAAATAACAAGGCCAGACATAAGCTATGCTATTAATATGCTAAGCAAATTCAATAACAAGCCTGAGATGCAACACTGGATCGCTCTAAAGCGTGTGATGAGGTACTTGAAAGGAACACAAGATTACAGGCTCTGTTACAAGAACAGTCCTGATGAAACCATGTTACATGGTTATTGTGACGCCGACTGGGCAAGTTCGGCAGATGATAGACGGTCTTGCACCGGTTACACTTTTTTGTTTCAGGGAGGAGCAATCAGTTGGAGTTCTAGGCGCCAGCCTACCGTGGCCCTATCAACAACAGAAGCCGAGTACATGTCATTGTCGTCTTGTGTACAAGAAGCTATGTGGTTGAAGCAATTTCAAGAGGATTTATGGCCAACGTTGAAGAATGAAGCCTTGGTTATCTACAGTGACAATCAGAGCAGTATCAAACTTTCTGGCACTGATGGCTATCATTCGCGAACCAAACACATAGATGTGAGGCATCATTTTGTGCGTGACAAAGTACACGAAGGTACTATTGATGTCCGCTACGTTCAGACAGACCTGATGGTGGCAGACGCGCTTACTAAGGCTACGTCACTCCCGAAGCTGATCTTCTGCTCCAAGATGATGGGTTTATGTTTAAGGGAGGATGTTGAAATAGTATAAACATACTCCTTGCTTACATACTATCAGTGTGCCTGTCAAATAAGCTAGATGACCCAATGCGTCAAGATTTAAAATTACGTTCGTTGTCATCCGCGTTTTCCTATGGCCGTGTATTTTCTGATATCTCAAATTATCTTCTATAATATATTCTTTTCTGCTAGCTCGCGTGTTATTTACTAGAATTTTATTCAAAACTTCACAGGAGTACTCCTAACAAAATAAGTAAACACGTGTCTCCAGTTTTTTGAAAATTCAACCCCTAAAAGGGGGAAATGGCGTGACAAAGTGTGAAAATCGACAATGGGTATTGTTTCTGTGGTTTATCGGGTCGCTAATTGCGAAAACTACAATGATTTTAAAATCCAACGTCGCGGACATGAAATACCATCTCCCCTGTCGGGGTGAAATGGGGTTGAAATTGAAATAACTAAATATCAATATGGGTGTAGTTTTATGTTTTTTTTTCGGACGTCAATTACGAAAACGGTATCGATTTTAAGATGTAATATTGTGGAAATGCACATTCTAAATCTAAATATATAAAAAAAGAAACTGGACTGACTGACATATCAACGCATAGCCCAAATCGCTGGTTTTAGAGATTCCAAATTTGGCACGTAGGTTCCTCATAAGGTCTAGCTAGGGGTACACTAAGGAAGGAGTTTTCAAAATTCATCCTCTAAGGGGGTGAAATGGGGACCCAAAGTTTGTATGGGGAAACAAGATTAGTCAGACAATTTAATCGAAACTTCTCAGGAGTACTCCTAACAATAAATAAGTAAACACGTGTTTCCAGTTTTTTGAAAATTCAACCCCTAAAAGGAGGAAATTGGGTGACAAAGTGTGAAAATGACAATGGGAATTGTTTCTGTGGTTTATCAGGGCGCTGATTACGAAAACTACAATGATTTTAAAATCCAACGTCGCGGACATGAAATACCATCTCCCCTGTCGGGGTGAAATGGGGTTGAAATTGAAATAACTAAATATCAATATGGGTGTAGTTTTATGTTTTTTTTCCGGACGTCAATTACGAAAACGGTATCGATTTTAAGATGTGATATTGTGGAAATGAACATTCTTTATCTAAATATATAAAAAAAGAAACTGGACTGACTGACATATCAACGTATAGCCCAAATCGCTGGTTTTAGAGATTCCAAATTTGGCACGTAGGTTCCTCATAAGGTCTAGCTAGGGGTACACTCAGGAAGGATTTTTCAAAATTCATCCTCTAAGGGGTGAAATGGGGGTCCAAAGTTTGTATGGGGAAACAAGATTAGTCAGACTATTTTATTCGAAACTTCACAGGAGTACTCCTAACAATAAATAAGTAAACACGTGTTCCCGGTTTTTTGAAAATTCAACCCCTAAAAGGAGGAAATCGGGTGAAAAAGTGTGAAAGCCGTACCGTACTATTAAAGATATATACCACACTAGCTTTTTCCCGCGGCTTCGCCCGCGTACTAAACGTAACTTTAAACAGCCGACAAAAAAAAGATGATTTCAGTTTGAATTTGACCCAACCAGAGGTATGTATTTGTCCGCGATTATCACGCGTTTTGCTGAACCGATTTAGGTGCGGGTCGGAAAACTATTTGTTACGTTCTGGAGGTTTCGGTATACGAATTTTTATGCCGCCATCGACTTACTACTACTAAGAGATTATAATTACTACTCTTGAATACATATCTGTCTCCCTTAAAAGAAGGAAATGTGGTCTCAAAGTCTAAAAATCAATATGGGTATTATTTTCAGACTTTGTGACCACATTTCCTCCTTTTAAGGGTTGAATTCTCAAAAACCTGAAAAATTTGTTTACTCATTAACTAATCTTGTTTTCCCATACAAATTTTGACATCGTTTCACCCCTTAGGGTGTTAATTATGAAAAATATTTTCATAGTGCGCCCCTAGACCTTATAAGGAACCTACTTGCCATATTTGTAATATAATCTAGAACCAGCGGTTTGGGCTGTGCGTTGATCAGTCAGTCTGTGGTAGTCAGTCAGTTTCTTCTTTAAAATATTTAGAAATGTTCATGTCCACAATATTAAATCTTAAAATCGGTGCCATTTTCGTAATTAACGTCCCAAAAAAACCATGAAAACGACACCCATATTGATATGTAGACATTTCAACCCCATTTCACCCCGACTGGGAAAATTGGTATTTCACGTCCGCCACGTTGGATTTTAAAATCATTGTTGTTTTCGTAATCAGCGACCCGATAAACCATAGAAATAATACCCATTGTCGATTTTCAGACTTTGACACCCCATTTCCCTCTTATAGGGGTTGAATTTTCAAAAAACCTGAAACACGTCTTCACTCATTTATTGTAAGGAGTACCCCTGTGAAGTTTCGAATAAAATAATCAAACTAATCTTGTTTCTCCATACCAACTTTGGAGCCCCATTTTACCCCCTTAGGGAATGAATTTTGAAAAATCCTTCCTTGTTGCACCCCTAGACCTTATAAGGAACCTACGTGCCAAATTTGGAATCTCTAGATTCAGCGGTTTGGGCTGAGCGTTGATATATCAGTCAGTCAATCAATCAGTCAGTCAGTTTCTTCTTTTATATATTTAGAAGAAGAAGATTATACGTAAACATCATATACTACGCAAATAAATAAAATTTCCTACGCCGCAAACAAATTTTACATAGTTACTCAAACCTCAAACTCAATATCATTTTAAAGGTAATGAATGAGTAGGTAAATAATAATAAAATGTCGCACTGGGCCGAGCGGCGGCCTCAAGCACGCGTGTTTTTAGTTTTAACCTGCCTACTCAATCCCTACATTCTCATCTCAAATAATCCTTAACAGTAAGTCAATAAAGTCCAAATCCGATTGCAAACGTATGCTGTACATTAACGAATATAAATAATATTCGCTTGATTCCTATTCCGTTGATATTCTGAGCTTTAAAGCCAACGGTAAAATTGCAATCACGGACTTTGTATTTGTATTTAGACTTCGTCATCAATGCATTCGTTATTCATATCAAAGTCATAGTAAGTAATAATAATAAACAGACATCGGAGCGAGGCGGCGGGGGCCGGCCGCACGCGCTGCGCGCTTGTTTCGACATGCCTACTTCCATCTCGTTGTGCGTTCTAAAATAATCCCTGATAGTAAGGCAATAAAGTCCAAATCAGATTGCACGTGTGTGCTGTAATTAAGCAAATCAACGAAAACAAATAACATGGGGTTCATTCCTATTCCATTGACATTATCAGGGCTTAAATTAAAAGTCCACGGAAAAATTGTAACTGATATATTTTTTCTACTAATGTTAAATACGCGATTTGTAAAAAACTATTTACCATATATTTAAATAGTTTCATTTTCAATGATAATTCTGAGAAACAGTACTTGTTTTTCATGTGTTGCTATAAAAAGCTTATATATAATTTTCTTTTTAATAAGTTTCAGAAAAACTGAAAATACCTTTTTGATTAGATTTCTCTTATTTCCCGTTGCATATATGTTTCGATTCGGATCGTAAGCATCAAAACAGACCTAAAGATAGAAGCATTCTCAATAAAACTACTTATACCATATTTGCTGTGAAAAATCAACAGTTTTTGGGCACCATTTTTTTTATCCAACTTCCGGTGGTAGATTCGCAAATTTGAAAAATATTGATTCTTAAAATCACTTAAAAGAACCGTATAAAAAAAATTAGCCTGTTAGAGATTTTTTTCCAAAAAAAACGTATCTTTCTTAGGCTACATCGTAAATAATGCGACCACCGAAATCACGGCGGTTGAAACGCTCTTAGAAATGCCCTCAAAGTCCTCAAACGATATTCGTACCATCGGAATAAATCATTGTCTTTGTGTTATTTTCAATTTAAACTTGCAGCCGGTGACTTCCCGAGTAGAACCTTCTCGGCGGCCACGACGCGTCGGACTGTTTCAAATTCGCAAAACTAACAATTGCCATAAAAGTTGAACGCAAAGATAAATAAAGAGATTCGTCTTATTTCCAAGGCCCGGGGCGAAAATAAATCTTGCAAGGAAGGACGTCGCACACGCGGTAACTGAAAATCAACATAGCCGACCCCTTGTTTGTCCATTAGTTGCCACAGACTGTGCAAATATGAGAGAAATGCCGGCCAAAGATACTATGTTTTACTTTGTTAACTGCACCCCGGTTTTTGGACAGCAATATTTATAACTTATTTAGTTTCAGATTATTTTGGTGGACGTATCCAGCTTATATCAAGGCCAGTGTACTTCGCATGTAGGCGCAAAAGCAAAACTGGACACACCTTTGGTTGGTATACCACTTATCAGGCATAAGACTGACAATAATTAAAGAACCAGAGCTTGGCTAGGAAATCGTTAGTCATTACAGTGGAAAAAATAACTGAAGAACCATATCCCAGTAAGGTTACCCCCTCTACGTTCAGGTTTCTTCCCCAAATACAGAATATAATATATTATAGCAGATTTTTTTGGTAAAATATGGACTTTAGAAGGCATAGTCTAATCCACACATCGCATAATCATGATTAATTATATATTTTTATGTGTTGTCTGGATGTTGTTGTCTAACATTAACATGTTTCATTTTTAAATTGTTTTTCGTTTTGTTTTTTGTTGAACAATAGAGAATATTTGTATGGTATTGTAATTTTTTTCATATTGTATATGTTTCAAATATGCAAAGCTTTTGTTTAAATTTACAATAAGTTGACTAAATACGGTGCTTGAGCCAGAAACCTTCTCAGTTATGAACAGTGTAGTTAGAAACAATAAATGGCAATGTAATGCTGAAATACTAGTTATTATTTATGCGGAGCATTATTTTCGGGTATCTTTCGGGTATATTCTAGTTTTTCTGCAAAATCTGGAAAGCCGAAAAAGATTTCCTTATTTTGCTTATAGTTTTGAATTGTGTCAATGTATTGAAATATAATGTAAGTATGAGTTATAGCATGTTTATTCAGCTTTCATTTGATACCATACCCGTGTATGTATGTTACATAGGTTGGGTGTGATTGCCACTTTTCCAAACACGGCGGCGGCAATTTTCATGACGTCGTTACTCGGGAGACCGACCTTAGAGAGATTGTCTCCCGGCAGTTTCGGGGTCTAGGAGACATGCTTAACAACATAGGAACTAAAAGCTGGCGCTGGTTTCTGAAAGTGAAGTATCTTCCCGTAAGAACATGCACTATAAGTACCTATGTTTTTGAACATCTTGTCACTTTCCGAGTCCAACCAATACCGAGTTATCCTATAAAACTAAGTTCATGTAACTCTAACTAAGTACTACTACTAACAACTAGACCGGGTCAGATAGGCTCATGACTACTTACTCAGATGGTTTGCAGTGGCGTAGTGAAAGAGGTCTAAAACTCAAACACCGTAGGCACACAGAACACCACGATCATCATCATCATCCTCCTAGCGTTATCCCAGTACAATTGCATCCTGAAGGATGCCTGGGGTCCGCTACCTAATCCCAAGATTTGGCGTAGGCACTAGTTTTTACGGAAGCGACTGCCATCTGACCTTCCAACCCCGAGGGGAAACTAGACCTTATTGGGATTAGGCTTTGTCAAGTGAGTGGGCAACTTGACTGTTGGAAGTTCTCAAACCGCCCAAAGGCCTCCAACTTGGCTTAACGACTGCTGCCATAGACAGCAACCGGGATCAACGGCTTAACGTGCCTTCCAAAGCACGGGAGCGCTCAGTTAGTAACCACTCAAAGCGGTCACCCATCCAAGTCCTGACCGCTGCCCACGTTGCTTACAGAACACCACGATATTTATAATTATAAGTTAAAACAGTTTTTAAACACATGAATAATCTATAAACTTATCGTAGTCCACTCGTAGTCTGTTCAAAGAATACAATGAGTAATAAATCGAGTCTGTCATGTTTACACAATATTAGTTTTCGTGAATTAAAAGAATATTACCAAATATAATCAATTAATCATTATTGTATTATAAGACCAGGATTTACTACCAAAGAATATAATCTTTGAATATAATACTCACTAAACGGAATAGCTGCCATTTCATATTCACTTTGACGCACAGAGTACTTTTCTATCCCTCTTCCTACTATATAATATTATAAATGTGAAAGTTAGTATAGTGTGTTTGGATGTTTGTGACTCAATCACGCAAAAACGGCTGAACGGATTATGGTGAAACTTGGTATACAACGAGATTATAGCCTGAATTAACATACAGGATACTTTTTATCCCGAAAATAACCCCTTTTACGCGGACGAAGTCGCTGGCAAAAGCTAGTATAATATACTTTGACGTAAGTATATTGAAAAAACTTCTCCTCTTTCACTCATTTCTGCAACGTATAGGTTGCAAAGTATGAGTTTATATATATCAGAGTGCGCGCACCACGATTCTGCGACTGCGATTCCTGCGACAAAATTATCGCGCGACTAAAAATCGTGGTGCTTTCCTGGCCTTAACTAACTATGCTAAAGTCGGCATTACATTTTCCTGAATTCAGAACCTTTAGAGCAGAACGTAATATGTTAGAGCGAGATGCTTACAACTCCCCTCCCCTATTCAAGATGCTAAATTCAGGAAATGTAATAACCCGCCCGCTTAATCACGGATATGTACCAAAGAGAATATAATCAGTATAATCACTGACGTAAAAGGTGTACAATCTTAGTTTATAGTTATATGATATGATATGATATGATATGATTCTTTATTATATGTTAGTTTTAGTCATGTTTTTATAATGTTATGTATATTTTATTTTTCATTTATTAAATAAATACTATTAAGCGACAAATACACTCGTAGTGTATTAAAGTTGAGAGATTTAAAAAATATGTACCTGTCACGCTGGCACTTTACCAGTCAATAGTATTGACATATATCAATGTCTTATACCAATCTTATACACAGTTTTTCGACGTTTTTATTTTTGAATATTTACAATTTATTAATGTTTATTAATATGTTATTTATATTTTTATAAAGAAAGCTACCTACACCATTTAAAATGATGCAAATAGCACAAGCTGGTCAGATGACTACAGAAGTGAAGGATGTTGATTTCAGTACACTTACTGATACAGATATTCTCGGTGATAAAATGTACAAACGGAGGCGTAGTGTCATTATGGTTACTTTGGGTAAGTATTCGTCCGATAGAAAAGTCAAATAAATCGCTTATTGCGTGGAGTGGCGTACATTAGATTAAGACCCCTTTTGATCGAGTTACCTTAAACGCGAGATGCCAATGAGGGCGTTTTGCCTAAACATGAGATTTGCCTAAAAAGCAGTTTAACCTAAACGAAAGATGTCGATGAAGCAGTATGCCTGAAATGTGAAATTGACTAAGAAGCAGATTGATTAATGACGTTAAATTACTGAAGTAAATAACTCTATTTCAGAAAACCGCACAGCCACAGAAGTAGACATCCAAAAGCTAATGGAGGCCGGCATGAACGTAGCACGATTCCGAATGCCACACCTATCTGGTAAAGACAAGATCCGACTTTTGGACAAAATCAAGAGGGCCACGGGCGTTTGTTGTGCAAAATTTGGTTTGACTAATTGGCCGCTTGCTTCATTAGTCGATCTGAAAACTCGTTCTATTATGACGGGTATTCTTGAGGCAGAGGTAAGCAAATATAAGAAATATTTAAAAATACTCATAGCAAGAGAAAGTTGCTTCCAGGAAATACGACAGTTGAAGTACGACGGCAACATAATTTTGAAGTCTTTAACAATACAATACAAATCTCTTTATTGCACACCTCTCATAATAAAGCAGCACATACAAAAGAAAAACAAAGAAACAGGGAGACAGAGTTAGAATAACAGGCGGTCTTATTACTAAAGAGCGATCTCTTCCAGACAACCTGCCTACCTAGGAACTTTTCACTTAGTCGGAATTAAACAAACCATTCAGATTCCGAAGACAACATAACGTGGTAACCGTACCTATAATATAAGCCGACTTATATAATTAATGGTTCAATATTCATAACAATAAATGAATGAATAGTGGTTTCAATTTAATATTTTATTGGCGCATAAAATAAAATAAGACGACACTGTTGGCATGCCTATAAGCTTATCTAGCTAGTGTCTATCAGCTCGTTACGTACACTGTAATAGTTGGTACGTAATTTTTATATTCCATAAAAATAGTTTATTGTATTTGAAATCTGGCATTGTTCATAAACTTATAATTAAAGAAGTTGTCGCCTTCTCTACACAGTCAATACGCTAGTTTAAGCCATACTTACTAGGGTGGTCCAAGATTGTATGGGGGAAAAAAATGTCGTTTTATTCTTGCTCCACAAGTCTTATCCTGTTCCTGTATGAGCAAAGAGAACATATACCAAAATTTTGCTTTCTAGAGCAACGTTTAGAGGTCGCGACAATTTGCAAGTTAAATATATATGAACTCGCCAAGCACCTACATTGGTAAATTTTTAAAACTATCTCAAATGCGATCTTTCCTGTTACTTTGTATCTTATTTATTATAACTGCTTGTGTAGGTCTAGGTAGGATTTTTTTTGTTTCAATTGGCGTAAAAATGTAGCTATTCGGTAGTCATAGTCTTATTGACACATCGACAACATAGGCGCACGTAAATAATAGGACGCTAGGATATTTAAAAAATAGTTTAAAAATGCATTGACTTAACTTCCGTGTTTATGAATGCTTAAAGAGTATAGTGAAATCGAAAAACAACAGCCATAAAATAAATATGGCGGAATTATCTTACATAAATCGACTCAGTTGCAAACTAAGCTAAAACTGTGTCGTGGGTACTAGATGACGTTATATGTACATAAAGATATGTCTAAAAAAAAAAAATAAACAAATATATACAATACAACCTTGACCCAGGAAGGAATATTAGTGCCTATCATACAAAATAGAAATAGATATCGGTCTTTATCAGAATGTGAATCCAAAAACATCGGCTGCGTAGGCAGGGACGCCGTAAAATTAATAACTTTTCCTGAAGTGCAGATTAAAGTGCGAAATTTAAGCCTGTCAATGACTGCTCAGATAGAGATATATACTGCGTTGTTAAAAAGTACAATTTTAACAAAAAGCAAAGAACAAAAGCGATATCTCACCTGTGCCGGCGACTTACATAGAAGATGCAAATAGTGACTTCTTTCTAATTATAACATTCCGTAAATTAAATAAGGAGATAAAGAAGGAAGTTTAATAATAAATAACAATAATGATTAGCATAATTTAATATCACTTCATGTTCAATTTACTCATAATTTCCGTATAAAACTGCCGACTAAGAATGAGACTTTTCTCTGAATATTTAAAAAATGTTAAAACAGTCGCGACCTCTAAATATTATCCGATTTGTCTCAAAATTGTCAGAGAAGAGTTTGAAGTGCAATGGAATAAAGGGAACCTTGTGGAGAAAACAAATTCAAAAAAAGTTATTTTTGGACCACCCTAATACTTACAGTATATACATAGAATATTTTTTCCAGGATGTGCCTTATATTGTTCTACAGAAGGATAAACATGTCGACCTTACTACCGATGTGTTGTATTTCGACAAATGCAACGCAAGGAAAATATTTGTCAATAACCTTGACGTAGCAACTGAAGTGAAAATTGGCATGGAGATATCCATAGATGGTGATGAAGTTGCGCTCGTCTGTACTGAGATTTTAGATGCCAGGACCTTCAAAACGTTGGTAATAAAAAGCGGCAGACTGAAGGATATAAGCGTTGTTTGTTTTCGTGGTTTCAAAAGTTCAAGGCCTTTCCTTACACAGAGTGATGCGGCTATAATAAAATTTGTTAAGGAGCAGCAGGTAATTCAGTTGTTAGTTGTTGAAAAAAATTCCTGCCATTTCTGTTCATCTGATAATAAAAGTAATTTCACTCAAAATAACCTTGTAACTTGTAACTCTTGTTATATGATTGAAGGTAGACGGAATAGTCATTAACCATGTAGATGATGTGGAGGGAGTCAAAATGATAAAGAACTGTATTGGCAAGAAGATTCGGCGGCCGATCATATTCAGCGGCATCAGCACTGAAGGCGGGATCAACAACATTGATGAAATAATAAAAGTATGTACAGTCAGCAGCAATGGTTGCTACGCGGGCGAGTTGCTCAAAATGATCTTCACACATCTTTATTATAAGGGAATAAGAGCGTGTGTAGATCATTTTGAACACCTCGCCCGCGTAGCAACCATTGCTGCTGACTGTACCTATAAAAACATCGAAAAAGTTGCACTGGTTTTAGGAAAAGTTGAAATTGATGTCAGAAACAGGGGGAACGAAGATCTCAGGCCGCCTAAAGGCATCTAACTCGGCTTAACTACTACTGCTGTAGATTACAAAACTAGATCGACGGCGTAACGTGCCGTCCAAAGCACAAAAGTCTCACTACTCAAAGCGGCAACATGCACCTCGCAGCCTATGTGGCTAACTTGCTTTCCGGCACTTTTTATCGGCACTCGCGTACCACCAACTCTTCCATTGTTCCCAGTGCCTTATCGCGGTGATCGTCGAATGGAAACGTGGAAAATTGACGCAGATCGATTTCGAATGTTTATCATTGCTTTTAAACAAAAATTTTCTATGGCTAGCACATGATGGCTACGTCAGTTTGTCGGCTTATCTCGAGCTATCCGTCACTTTCTAACAGCACCTATCAAAAAAGACGCATAGTTTGAGATAAGCCGAGATACTCTCGAGGCAATTATGTGCTAACTATGTATAACATGAGAGAGCAAAAGTAACGTCTACGAGCGATAGTTAACGATACCAAAAGTAAAAGTGATCGTTAGCTGATCTGATCTAACAAATAGTTGAGTGGGATATATGCTCTCACAATTACAAACAATACATGTAATGTAAATACATAACCTTTAATAATAAAAAACCTTTTTTAGGAATCAGATGGAATCATATTTTCAAGAGAATACCTCCCATACACATTACCGGCTCCGTACAAATGGAGACTCAACAACTTACAAAAGTGGATGGTGGCGAAATGTCAACAGGTAAAGTTGCCATTTAATAAAATGCATGAAATATGCATGCAGCCGACAGTACTTATTCTAAAACGTTCAGAATAAATGATATACACATACACGGTGGGAAACCAGTAACCCGACAAATTTTAACCAATGATCCTAGTGCCTATTCGGACAAAAAAGTAATACAGACATTGCTGAATAAAGCCTAATTTTCGAGATATTAAATTATTTCGGTAATCCACAAGTTGAAAAATCTCAAGCGTAACATGCCTTTACAATGTGACGTAACCACTTGGGCTTATCCAGAAATCACGCGAGGTTCAAAAGGGGGGGAGGGGTTTACGAAAACGTCACTACTGATCACGTTGGGGGAGGGGGGTACAAGGGAAACCTCATGTGTATTTTTTTACTGCACCTACAATACCGAGAAATGATATCTACTCATGTAGCATTTTCTTAAAAAATAGAAGAAATTACAAAATCACGTTTTCATAACGCATATACCTACCAAAATAAGCACAAGATCAATATACTTCATTTTCTTTAAAAAAATCATCGGTGGTGATAAATTCAAAAAATACACTTGGGGTTTCGTGGGGGGAGGGGGGGTCGTCCAAAACCTCACCAAAGATCACCAAGGGGGGAGGGGGGGTCTAAAATTGGCCAAAAAAACCTCGCGTGATTTCTGGATAAGCCCTTACATACACGCAACGCGGTAGCGGTAATAGAACCTGCGAGCTGCCATCATCTTGAGTACGAATAAGTTTTTGTTAAAATTTAAGTTTCAACAGCAAACAGTTTTTATTATGAAGAGAAATGTATTAATACATGTATGTTATAACTATAACAATCATAATGTAGGTATGACTATAGTCAAGAGTTATCAATTTATCACTATTGGCTTGTTGCTTTAGTTTTACTTCTGTTCTCTACCAAAGAGTCTGCAAGCGTGCAAACTTCCTTTGGTCAATAACGTAGGTACGTACTGGCCGTAAATCAGTTTTAAAACGTCACCAACGTCGCCGTTCGTGTAGTGTGAAGTTTTCTTTATCACTCCTTAGACTAATGATTCGTTCACAAGGAAGTACCATCGTTAATTGATTTTTTTTGTTCCATCCAGAGAATTAATTAAGTTAATATTGAGTAATGGATCCATGTTGATACCTATAACATTATTTACTCATAATATCATCAGACATCCGTGGTTAAGGGTCAATCAACTATTTCTTGTCACTCGTTACCATGATTACGTCTCCTGGGCCACTCTTAAAAACTGTGATTTTACTGACTTAAATCCTACTAAACATGATTTTTAGCGATGATTCCCATTTCGACCCACCCATTCTGACGTTGCTCATCTCTTGAGCATGCTAGAACTCCATATTATAGCATTTTTTTCTAAGAAACTCGGTTACTGTTGTCTCCTGGTTGACGGGACAGAATAACAACAAGGAAAAGTTGATTGACCCTTAAAATCTGTCGGGTTACTCGTTCCCTACCGTGTATACAGGCTATTCAATTCAAACGTCTTCATGCAATCTCAGCGTTTCCTCATTTATCCTGCATTGAACTAAGTGTCTCTGTTTGGCCCCGTGGTTGACTGGTAGGTAATTCCCTTTGACATTAAGTGTGCCATTTGTACACTGTGCAATAAAGTTTGAATAAATAAAAAAAGTTTAGATTGTAAACATGAAATCGATATCATACTATATCTTAGGGATTGCAAAAAATATAATGTAATAATATTTTACTGAAGTGAAATATTCTACTAGTAAATATTTAATTAATAACATCTATTCCTCGTCAATGTTTTAAAGATACGTTCCGAACTTGAATGAAACTACACTGAGCAGAAAAAATAAAGTATACTTAATTAATAATTAATTAATTAAGACAAGTTGGCAATTTTTACCATCCGGCTCAAAATATACCTATTGTCCGATATGAATCCACATAATTTAAGAATAACATTCATTCTTATTGTAAGCTTGCAAAATGCGATAAATAAACACAGTGAAGTACTTTGATTGAATGTATAGGTAAATGCAAAATTGTGGGTGTTTACAATTTACTCAAAAATATGTCCCATGGTTCTTATGTCAACGAATTAAAGTTTCGGTACATATTAATGAGAATTAATTCGATACATATTTTTGCACTTGACTACACGTCTTACTTACTTGTTAACCGTTACGTAAGGCACTTAGCAGTACAATAATGTAACTTTCCTAGTAATGGGAAGTGACAACCCTACTCTAAGCATTTCCCAGCTTCCCGACAACGATGGTCAACCCTACTTTGCGCGGGCATAAAGTGCGACAGTTTTATTTCGTTAGGAAAGTTAAGAGACACCTGGATAAGTTCGAACTTTTGAAGTTTTATACAAACTATTTAAAAGCCAAGATCCTTTTTTTGGGTCACTATTTACCAAGTTAGCGTAGTTACTACATCAGTGCTTAGGTACTTATGCAAAATCCATAAAGGTAATAGGAATCTTCACATTTAATTAATTTTAAAATCACGACGGTGGAAAATAAGCATACCGCCCGCCTGATATAAATCGGGCTCCGTAGCCTATGAACGTTTTCTACCCTTTATTAATGTGAGGAATCTCTGTATTGACCAGTGGCGGCGCGTCAAAAATATTCTTAGGGAAGCCGGAGATAATTTGCCTTTCTTATTCTTCATGAGCCGTAGTAAAATAACTGGACTGGCTGAAAATTAGGCAAGCCGGTGGGAAGTGGGAATCGTGTTGTATGGACGCTCCGTCACTGGTATTGACAGTAAAAAATATACCACACACGATAGTTTTCAGGACAATTTTTGCTTTTTCCCCATACAAAAAAAGATGACGTCACTATCTCGGCTATCCCACTTGGGAGGTCTAGGGACTTTCATGAGCGTCATCCTGAAAGGTGTCCGAACATATCCCAAAAGGTTTCAATTAGTAATTATCAATGTCCGGGTTTGTATGAAACTTCGTCTAATTGCACTGAGGAAACAGGTTCGAATCCTGTTCGGTGCTTAAATTTTTAATTTGTACCTGTATCTACTTATATACACTATTTGAAGTTAAAATTTAACTTTAGCTAGATATGGTAGTCCACTTTCTTAGCTTGCTTGCCTTGCCACCGTCATTGTTTAAAAAAAACCGGCCAAATGCGAGTCGGACTCGCGCACGAAGGGTTGCGTACCATTATCTGTAAAAACGCCAAAAAGATCATGTCTGTTGTATGGGAGCCCCCTTAAATGTTAATTCTATTCTGTTTTTTAGTATTTGTTGTTATAGCGGCAACAGAAATACATCATCTGTGAAAATTTCAACTGTCTAACTATCACTGTCCATGAGATACAGCCTGCGGTGACAGACGGACAGACGGACAGCGAAGTCTTAGTAATAGGGTCCCGTTTTACCCTTTGGCACAGAATAGTATAATAGTATTACATACAGAACGGACACGAACCCCCCGCACCGAGGTCAGTTACCTCGTCCCTGACAGGCCCTGGATGACAAGCCGGGTTACGATCGGGTTACCGTCGCGGCTCGCGATTCGCCCGCGCCACGCGCTACGCACTCGCGCAAACAATTGACGCGTGTACCGACAGCGCACGCACACATACTTACTCACAGCGCTTACTTTCTTTCGAGTGTCACCCCCGTGCCTTTGTGTACCCTAAAAACTGATTTAGTCTTACAAAACCTTTACTTAGTCGAGTTAGTAGGTACTCGTAGTTCTAAACAGTAGCTCTAGTATAAGTTTTTTCGAAACATTAACTAATTCGAACGCGTTTGCGTTTTGTCTCAAAATGTATGAAAACGCTCTCACCGAGTTTGAAATACGCGCGTACATCGGTTAGCAACAAATGTTATACTCGCTGTTTTAGTTTCCACTAGTGACCACCAGAGGCGCTGTTCACGTTTTCATACCACTTTCATACATTTTGAGACAAAACGCAAACGCGTTCGAATTAGTTAATGTTTCGAAAAAACTTATACTAGAGCTACAGTAAAATGTAAACGTTTCCTTTCATTTACACTGGCCTTTTGTGTAGAGTGAACTACAATAACTACCTACAGTTCGTAATAAACTCCAGTCCTCAAACTCTAGTTGAATTAATTAACACTAGCTCGAGAGTGATTTGATTATGACTGCTCCAAGTTTCCGAATGCAAGTTTCATCGACATTATACTTGAGTTAACAGTCTTGGTCGTTCAGCAGTTTTTAGCAGAAAAGTATTTGTATTTCATACCATTATTTTCTGCATAAAATGTGCCGTTGGCATTTGCATGAGTAGCAGCTACTTATTTGATTGTTAACCTTTTCACCGCCATTGGCTTGTTATAAAGTCAGGACATTGGGTGCCCCATACGCCAATGATCTCATATCGACTCGTCCATATGCCTAGTACATATGCCATATGTACTAGGACGACCTTTTTACCTCTTCCTCATGACCTCTTTAGCTTAGTTGGTAGCGACCCTGCCTACGAAGCTGGAGGTCCCGGGTTCGAACCCCGGCCGGGGCATTTATTTGTGTGATGGGCACGAATATTTGTTCTTGGGTTTTGGATGTTTCCTATGTATTTAAGTATTTATTTATCTATATAAGTATGTATATCGTCGCATCTACATCAATGTACTATTTCCATAAACCTTTATTGATTCACGATGATTTTTAATCGGTGATCAAGATTTAAAAATATTATTTACCAATTAAATTACATTCGAATGGGTTAGTTCTCTTGCAATTATATCGGTGCTTAGTTAGATAATTTGAAAATGTTAATGTTATTACTAATATTCAGTAAATTTTTGGCCATCCTACATTCTTTCAAGTGTGTGTCAACTTTCTGTGCCGTGGCGAAAAATTTGATAGGCCTTACTTCAAAAAAAATCTGACATCTACTTGTCACATGTGTGAAAATTGACAACTTATTGCCTACTTACTCATAATTTAATAATTTAAGGCGGCTGTATACGCAAGCACTCCCCATATAAACTTTGTGCAAGTTTTTCTTGGCTAGTGTTTGCATTACACTTACGATTTTTGGTCAGTACGCTTTTTTAGTTAGCTAGAACCACAAAAAAAATATTTTTTTAATTTTTTGTTTAGTTTTTGATTTTGCTTGACATTCTTCGTATACTTATCTAATATTAATATTATTGTTATGGAAACACAAGCCAAGAAAAACTTACACAGAGTATGTGGGAGTGCCAAAACTAACGAATAAAACTTGCACAGAGTTTGTATGGAGAAGGCCTGGTGTATACAGGCGCCTTAACTCATTCGAGGAGGTTAAAGGTTCATTGATTACAATTATTCTCAACCTTGGGTAGACGTATACCATTATTTTTATCATTATTCCCAATAAAATTTTAGTTCAAGCAAAAAAGAGTTTGTTTCAGGTAAATACTAGCTAACCGTGATTGCCATCGATTACCGAATTAGTTCTATTAAAAATCATCGGTATTATTTATTGTCTAGGCTGGCAAGCCGCTATACCTCTCAGGGGCCGTAATGCAAACAACTCTAAAATACAGCGTGGCACCAGAAAACGAGATATCAGACGTGACCAACGCCATCCTAGACGGGATCTCAGGATTCATTCTCAGAGCCTGCGAGAACATGGATTACACGCTCGAGACTGTTAAACTGCTGGATGGGATTTGTCGCGTCGTGGAGCCGTATACTTGTTCAAGGAGTAGCTTTTGGAGGCTTACGGACCAGGTAAATCGGGGTTACTGCCTCTTATTATAAATACATATTAGTTAATTGTCTTTCAAGCATTGAGTTCACTGCCTATTAACATCTGTTAAGGGCGTTACGTGTCCACTAGCGCCACTCGTAAATAATTGCGATTATGAGAATTTAACGATAATATTTAAATAAAAACCGCAAAATTAAGTTGGCAAAATTAACTAGTTATTACTTACGTTACGTGGATTCGCCAATCAATGGATACAAAGTGAGTGGCCGTTTTATTTTTGAGTTGAGTTGATATATCGACGAATCCAGCAACGTCATAACTAGTTTGATGTATACAAAAGGTACGTAAATACAAAATTCAGTACATAGCGGTCCCCTTTTTTAATATCTTTACATTTCGTTAAATATAAACAATCACAACACAATTATTCACGATATGCGCTAGTGGACACGTTAAAGTACCCTTAAAATTATGAGGTTGGGACGATCATTGGAAATGTTTCTGAAAGTTCCAAGTTTCTGAAAGTTTACGTACTAAATACATTAAGTTTACCTACTAATTAAACTGGGTTATGTATGCGATGCATCTATGCGTTATGCTGCAAAATCAGGCAGCTAAGGGTACCCATTAAAGATGTGCGAAGCTGTTAGAATGCTGTGAGCTGTGTTTATATTTGACAGCTCGCAAGCTTAACAGCTAGATGTCGAACGTATGAAAACATATCTGCGCGCATCACTGATGGATGCTCACCCTAAATCTTAATACTGCGACAAAATTAGATGCACAAATTGACCAGCACTAGTAGGTACCTAACCATCATGTCTGTCGACTTCGGTTATTATAATGAGTACTCTTGACAAATATTCCACATTTTCAGTACAGGATGCCGGTAAACGCAGCAGAGGCTGGCGTATTATCTTGCGTGGCTGTGGCCAACCAGGCGAACGCTCAGGTGATCGTTCTGCCGACGGTGACTGGGCGCACAGCCAAGGCTCTGTTGCAAATACGTCCGAGCTGCCTGGTCCTGGCGGTCTGCACTAACGTGAGGGTCACCAGAATGCTACAGATGTTCAAGTGTATGGTCCCGCTTTTGTACTCTGGTAAGTATTATTATTTTCATCACATTGACGTTCAAATTATTTTTAAGCGTTTGAGGCATTCTATTAGCCTCTTTTTGCTTCCTTCAAACTAGTATAGACTTAGCACCTTTTTGTGCGATCGCCATACATCGTGGCCTCGTTTAAAGTCAGTTTACTGCCGGAACGACCTATAAAAATCTAAAATATGTCTTTCAATAGGACCAAGAGATAATTTCAATGCAAAAGTATAAAATACATTCGAAAATCCTTCCGATCTAGCTTTACTGATAACCCTGGGTATCATACATATATGTACCTAATATACTAATCGCACTAAAGATTTCCTTGTAACGTTTTAACTCCCAAGTTGCTTCCCCAGGTGAACCAATGAAATCTTTCCACCTCACAATAACAGCACGAGTCAACTTCGCCGTGGAGTATGCGGTGAAAATGGACTGGCTTCATTACGGAGACACGTACGCGGTCCTCAAGAGGGCTACCGATGGCAGTTCTTACTGTGACATGGTCTGCGTCTTGAGTGTCAACATTTCAAACAAACCGATGGTCGAGTGAGTATCGGATTTACAGTAGCTCTAGTATAAGTTTTTTCGAAACATTAACTAATTCGAACGCGTTTGCGTTTTGTCTCAAAATGTATGAAAACGCTCTCACCGAGTTTGAAATACGCGCGTTCATCGGTTAGCAACTGTGGCGGACGGGCCCAAAACCGGCTAAAATGAGCCTATTTTACAGTCAATATGACCTGTATAGCCGTCAATAAAGATAAGAAAACAGTTAGGTAAATTTAAGAGTAATCCTATTTCGTAAGCTCAAATACTTAAGAAACCATGTTATTTACCCAACTAGTTAGCATTCCGTTCACGCTAGGTGAACGGTATAAGTACCTAGGTATCGTCCGTATACTTATTTACTACCTCCCTGGACACAAAGGAAAAGTCCAAAAACTATTGCGCAGTTAGATAGTATCGGCTACGCAGTAGCATTTTTATGTGCGTCACACATCGATGGAAAATCCCATCCAGTATTGCGCAATAGTTCGAGATAGCCCAAAAATATAGACATTTTGGCTATCTCAAAGTCACAAATGGTGACACAGCTCGAGAGCCTGTGACTCGAATCTATATATTAAATTCAGTAATGACGGAGCCGTTAAGGCGCATCTGTACCATACAGCATCTAGTCTGTGTCGGGTAAACTCAGAGCAGTAGAAATTCCCGAGCGCGGAATTTCCCCGTAAAGTCGAATATATTCGTACGTCACAGACTCCCAAGCCCGAACACGGGGGATTAGCGCCCCCGTAGTAAGTCTCATACAGACGCCCCGAATGAGCGTTCATCTGTCCAAAGATGAGCTCATGACGGCCTCCCGTAACGACAAGGGAAGCCTGGAACCATCAGTTCCATAAGCCAAAAGGGGAGGAGTTCCACTTTGGTCGAAACGTATGTCGGTCGAGTCTCTATGTTAGGTCGACCCGTAAGCTAGGAAATAAAAGAGCTTTGTTCCTGAAATATGTAAGTTCAGTTCAGTAAGTTCAGTACAGTGCTATCCAGTCATCTCTTCAGCAACAACCAGGAACTCCGCTCACCGAAGAAGTTTAGGAAGACTAGACATTGTAGTCATAGTTTCAGTTAGAATCGTTAAAAGTTTAAGTAAAATCGTATAAAACTGTTTCTATTGAGCATTAAAATTAGACTAAGGGATCGGATATTTATAATCAATTAATCGTGTATACAAAATAAACCGTGTAAAAAACAAACATAACTTTTATCTTGGAAAACAAACATAAATAAATAGTGTGTGAAAATAATCGACTTGTAATTTCATCCGTAAACCGAAAGTTAGACATAACCTAACCTAACCCATCCTAACAGCTGTTTTCGTTTCAAAGTTAGTCACCAGCAATTCGCTGATAGTAGAGTAGAGTCAGTGAACGCCTATAAGTAATAATAATAATAGTTTCTACAGTCCGCTATTGAAGAATAATACTTTCTCTACTTATATCTAACGCGAATTAGATTTGAGTGGAAAAGTTAGTGAAGGTGCTCCTTACAATATAAATCGACTCGACTATCGCATATGGTCCGGGTCTTTTATAGCAACAAATGTTATACTCGCTGTTTTAGTTTCCACTATTGACCACCAGAGGCGCTGTTCACGTTTTCTTACCACTTTCACACATTTTGAGACAAAACGCAAACCCGTTCGAATTAGTTAATGTTTCGAAAAAACTTATACTAGAGCTACAGAGCGCAAAACAATGCTGGAATAAAAATAACATCTTATGTCATTTTCATGGAGTTGTTGATGATTTATTACAATATTGTTTATTTCAGATGCGAAGGGGATGATGAGGAACGGGAGGAGCCCGAAAAGCCCTGTTTATTAATAAAAGGAATCATAACATAAACGTTTTATTTCATTTATATTAATCGTCGTACTTGCGAGATAATTTTAAATCAAATTGAAAATTGAAAAATTAAACGTTATAGACGATAGTAGTAGTATGATAGTAGGTATCGCTACGAGTCTCCCTAATAAGGCTTAATTAGAAGTGTAATGATTGAAAAATTCACCACCACAAGGGATACCCACGACAGCTCAGTTGTTTAAGAGATATGGACGGATTCCAGAGATCGTGAGTATAATTCCCACATGTTGCATTTATTATTTAAATTTTCACTTTGATTTAAAATTATGATTTCGTTTGCGGGCATCCGCTTGACAACATTTACATGCGAGATTTTCCTGACAGTTTCTGATGTTACGTAATGGAGAAATAAAATCCTTGAGAACCACATAATGCTATAGTACCAGGCGGCTTTCACTCCGTCAGTTCGCCGTGCCGCTGCAAGTACAACCCCGGGCCGCTGCAAGTACATTCAGTGGCGAATTGCTACCGGACGGTCGCGTCAGTCTCGTCATTCGCTTGGTGTGGTCAATATTTGTTATTATAATTTGGGTTTGTAAGTTGGCGATTTGTTAACAGTGCAATTTCTGTACGTAGTACTATTACTTATTCTGGTACACTCAACGAAGGAAAATTGGCGGAAACATTCCTTAAGCGAGTTTTGGCATAGTTTTAGGTGATGCCCTAAACAACATACTAAAAGTACTGATGGATACATACTACATACAAAAAACAAAGGGACCTTTACACAACCCGTCATGAACCCGTCAGTTCCACTTCTAACCACCAGTACTTATAGTATGTTGTTTAGGGCATCTTCGCCTACAACTATGCTAAAATTCACTTATAAGTACACGAATTATTTTCGCCAATTGGCAATAATTAGTTCATGGTGAAAAAGTAAGATTAACGGAAAAAGAGGCTATTCAAATTACATTTTAAAATAACTTAGATATTATTTACATAACAAGTAAGTAACCAACTCAAGGCAAGGCTTTCGCCGCTCACTTTCTGATCAGCACCCTGTTTCACTCCTCATCAGTCGGTATAGTATAGGTACTCGTATCGTAAGTAGGTATAACGCGGGCGACATTCTTATCTTAGGAACCAGCATAATACCTAATCGAAGGTCGGACTTGTTCTGGTCGTGATTAGGTATTTCGGGATTCCGGGATTTTTCACTTGAGAATAAGAGACAATTTACCGTCACATTGTAGCTATCGGTGTTCTATAAAAGTAGAAAAATACAGAGCCGAACAGAATACAGGACAGAGAATAATAACAAATACTAACGAAATATTTATAAATACTTAACTCTCTTATTGTTGCCTTCTTATAAGTTTTACAGGTATTTCGATATTTCGGCATTGGTCTGTTGAAATACCGTAAAAATCGGTCCGAGATCCCGGTATTTCGGTATCCCGGGAGGGATCCCGAAATACCGGGGAAAACAGGGATGTTTTCATGCCTTATTCACAAGACGAGTTGTCAGTAACTATTGTGAATACCAGTACTGTAGACTGCAGACAAGCTACAACAAAGAAGTTATACTTCTGTATGGGTCGGTCCGGGGTTTTATAGATGCCACCCCCATGGGACTGACTCTGTATTTCCTTTAACAATTTGTGTTGAGCACTGCATGACTTAAACCGCGGGTCGACGCCCGACGGGGAATACAATTGAAACTAAGATATTTCCTCGGGTTTCTTTGAAATTAGATTACATTTTCCTAAAAAGGCATCCCGCCAGCCCTATTCTGGCAGTTTTGAAGCGGTATATTGAACTAAAAAGAACAGAAATCACTTGAATACCTGGGATCATAAATCTGTGGAAAGCTAATTGCACACCGGTGGTTACCGGTGCCAGTGACTTAACGTAGTGTTGTGTCTCATGCAATTTTCCTATCACTGCTTAAATTACGTGAAATAGAAAATGCTATAGTATCGCCACGTATTTGATTCAAAATTCCCAAAAGGTTTCAAACCATTGCCACTCGAAATTTAAAACTGAATATTGCTTTCCCCAGCGTCCCATTCTTATTTTCATCTTTCGCAAACGTGGTTTTGATCCCCCAATGGTTTCCCCACAAATAAGACTTGGCTTTGTTTATTCGGGCTGTATTTATTTTTCTTGCGTTGTTACCAACAGCTCCCTGGTCGTTCAAAAGATATAGGTCGTAAAGAACGGGATTGGGAGATTTTTTTCAGTCTCTTTACTTTTGGGTGTAAGCTGTTTATCGCCCCGCTTACTGACGATCGGGATTCTGCGGTGCTAATTTACTAAACAAAAACATGTTTTACCTGCTGCTAACGCTGCTAAACCGAAGCGTAACAGAGGCTTTATGATTTCATGAATAAAGGTTTTGATTGTCTGTGATTTAATTTGGAAGATATTTTTAGACACAGAAGATGTGAGAAATTTTTATTTGTCAAATTCTTTACTACATTGGAATAAGATTGAATTTCATCAGGCATGTAGAAAGTACATTACGACTATACCTACTTACATTACAGCTATTTTTATTATATTCATCGCAATAGCACAATATTTTCGTGTTGTGTATGTTGTAGTACAGGCCATGTACAGGTACATAAAAACAGATATGCAAGTTTCTTTACATTACAGGGTTGCGGGCTACCGTGGTAAGATAAATAAAAAAAATGCACGCAAGTTCTTGGTAGACTAAACCGCGCTTTAGGCTAAATGGTCATTTACAGCAAGAATTTGAATGCAATTATTGTTTGACGTGTAATGATATATTACCAATAAATAAATACGAAATATGAAATATGAGATATCAGGCCAGATGCATACATTTGTTTCCAATATGGAAAAAGCCTTAAAGTAACTTACTTATATCAACTTATATACTGGAAAAAACAAAGATCAGGCAAAGATCTATTTATCTTTGGGAAAAATTTTCGTCTTTATTTATCCAAAACATCACCAAAAAGGCGGTTGGAGCTTTTCAGTAAAAATTTTGACAGGTTGCCATTATCTGTCAAATTATTATTGACGAAATGAATTTCTTAAAAATATATTTTTGAAACGTTTTATTTTGTAAATATTATTGACAAAGTGAATTTCTTAACGATATATTTTTGAAACGATTTATTTTGTAGCGTTTTAATCATGGTGTGGCCTACTATCCATGACACTATGCTAGGCGAGGTAAGTTTATCAATTATACGTCGTAGAATAAGTTTTTATGATACTCTCAAGTACAAGCTAACCAAGGCAAGCTGATAAACATAATATGAATTTTCCCGCGCCAATTATCGACATGGCTTGATCGTTCTTTACCTATAATGTTTTAAGGTTAGTGTTCTGCCAGAGCATACTTAACGTACATTTCCATGCCGTAAAAAGGCAGATAATGATATGGCTAATGCAACAGGTCGACCTTGTAAGTGGCGAATACTTTGCACGGTACTGGCTCAGGATGCTAGATGACATTGTATTTATAGGCTAGGTGCTAGGTAATAGGTCATTATATCCTTTCGAGGTCAATCTAGGTTTTCAATATCAACGACTTAACGCATTCACTGCCACCCTCTTTTCCTGGACATTCGGCAGGTGCCGCACTTTGCTGTGTGCCCCAAACGCACATGTGAGTTCAACCGACTATTTTAAGTCTAAGGCACTAAGGCACAGGGTACAAGTGTCAAATATTATGAACGCGTCTGTGCGTCGAAGGCACTGCGTGAAAGTCACGGTGACGCATATGTGCGGCGGTGGCAGTGAATGCGTTAAGCTAAAGATATGTCACGTATTTAAATAGAGGCTAAATAGAGGGGCCTAGAGCACAGAAATTGATATATTTCTGTGGCCTAGAGGCTCTGGGGGAAATAGAAGAGACTTAAAGCCGATTTACAAGGTGCAAAAACTTACATGTAAATCTCATTACACATTGCGCGGTTGTGTTGGCTACCGAGGTAGAACGAGTGCGACCAATGACTGATGCCTAACAATAATTGCATTCAAATTTTTGCTGTAAATGACCATTTAGCCTAAAGCGCGGTTTAGTCTACCAAGAACTTGAGTGCATTTTTTTTAATTTATCTTACCACGATAGCCCGCAACCCCGCAATGTAAAGAAACTTGCATGCAAGTACTTGTCAATGTAAATTGGCCTTTAAAAAATATTGCAAATTGCAGTACGATGGTATGGAGCTACCAGGGCAGCAGCTGCTCGCAACGAATGCGAGTACACCGCTCGATCACTACCTGAACCTTGACGTAAAGGCAATTCCGGGGTGCCAGAGACTCACTGGAATCATAGCCACTATGGGTAAGTAGGACGATTAACATACGGTACCACAAGTTGCCGATCGGTGATCGAGGTTGTACTGTTAATTAATTCGCGCGGTATTTGCCCAACCAATTTTATAACAAAGGTTACAATATGCATGATGGCTATTTTCTTATGCCATTCGAACCAGTTTTTAGAGACGATTAAATGTTTGTATGAGACCAATTATAGCAACAGGAAAGACGAGAATGAGAAGCAATGAACCAGGGTTCGAAAGGATAATTATCAATGATACCTAATTATCGATACCGATTTGATAATACCTAACCATAAATTGTAGACTAAAACACCAAAATCTTTTATTTTTGAGTACATAGATAAATAAATTTAACTTTCAATGTATACTACCCTACCCATACCAGGGATAATTATCACTTTTTGTGATGGGGAAAAATTGCTAAACCCGCGTCAGGGTCACGTGACCGTCAGCGTAAGACCAGCTAAGTGACCCCTCCTAATATCGTAAGATGGACGGACACGTGGCCTATATATAGAAGATGCATATTGGTAACAGCGCCACCTATCAACAAACAAGCGAAGTTTCTCACAGTGCAGGTTGTGTTAAGTTACTACCGACAGCAGCGTTCTGTATAGTTAAGTGTCTTGTCTTGTTCGTTAGGTTCTGTTATCAAAAATGTGTTAAGTGAAAACTTCTTTATCGTATCATTGTGTTTTCACTTCTGGCGGCACTCCCGGAGTGCAACCCGTTTTTTT
Source organism: Cenopis cana (assembly GCA_951800055.1). NCBI lineage: Eukaryota > Metazoa > Arthropoda > Insecta > Lepidoptera > Tortricidae > Cenopis > Cenopis cana. The sequence continues at coordinate 16,162,340 of OX637480.1, forward strand.
TGACAAATTCCTTAATGTACTATTTAATTTGTATTGAAGGAGTTTCGTTTTATTATTTAAGCCCTTATAGTGGACGAATAGAAATAAGAAACGACACACTCGAATGGCACCCTCATTAATGGAATAACATCATGTGGATCAAAGTTCAATAGACTTTTAATATGTATTTTGGGAATGTTTGTTGGAGAAGCTGTGTATACCAGTAGCAATCTAATTCTGTAGTACTTTTTAGAGTACTAAAAATATCTCCCTCCCCTCCCTCTTATGCCTTGACAATAATTGAATAGGTACAAGATCGACTGTTTTTCAGGAAGATCCACAATGGACATCGAAGTCATAGAGCAAATGATGTCAGAAGGGATGAACATTGCCTTGATAAACTTCACATTTGGCGGCACAGATGACCACATTGAAATGATAAAGACCTTGAAACAGGCAGCAAAAAACTACAGCATCAAATTGGAGAAAATGTTCCCTCTCGCCATTGCTGGACGACTCACTGGTAGGAAAATTAGGACTGGACGCATAGCTGACGTAAGTTAAGCTCCAACCATCATAAGGTAGGTTACGATGATATGTCATCTCGCTTTTAAGAGTAGTGCAACTGGGTAATCGCCTCTACCTTATCTTAGAAAACTGTATCCAGACACTTATGAACACCACTTTATTTGTGTTGTAGGACTAACTTCCCTAAGGTGTTCGCAATAGGAATCTTTTAAAGCGTCAGTAACTTCAATAATACATCCCTAAAGTTTCAAGCGTTTATGTAAACAAAGGCTTAAAGTATCAAAGTGTGGGCGTGTCTGCTTTTTATTTATTATCAAACAGGCCTTAGTTTGTCTTCGTCTGAGTATAAAAAATATACGTTTATGAAAGTTTTTAAATATTTTCAGACTTATGGCGATACGGTAGACCTTAAAACTGGTGAAACAGTTAGATTAACCTCGGACGAAACGTATAGGGAGAGATGTTCTACTTACACCGTATTTGTTGACTTCATGTACTTGGCAGACCAGGTTAAAAAAGGAAACAACATTCTATTGGACAATGAAAAAATTTCTTTGATAGTAGAAGTAATTTCCGCAACCACTATAACGTGTAAAATTGAAAGGGGTGGACTATTGGGTTCATACAAGGATGTTTTTATACCTAATGTGGTTTTAAATATGCCTAATTATTCTGAAAAGGACAAGGCAGATATTGAATTAGCTAAAAGTCATCAGGTAATGTAAAATACCAAAGATTATGTAGCCTTTAAGCATTCACTTTTCTTATGAGTAACGAACGAAATACCTGAGTTCTCGGTAAAATCGAGATATGACCAGTAGGTCAGGTTCCATAGTAATAGGAATATAGGAATATTAATATTATCAAGCTGTCGTATGTTCGCTGGTAATAAATCTCCTGTAATTTTGCATACAATGTCAATTGAAATTTGTTCAGGGTTTCATTTTATTGATTTTATGATAGTACCTATGTAATAAAGTAATGAGCAGGATAAGAGTAGATATACTATTAATGAAGGATGGCAAGACTTGTGTAGATATATTCGAGCTCTTATGCGTACCTAAAGCCGGCTGCAGCCTTTAGAATATTTATTAGACGATTGTACATGTGTGCCTATAGGTACTAACTCTTCTTACACAACCAGCTTATTCTTACAGCTTGATATTTTGATCGCTCCATTTGTAAACAATGCCGATGCCGTTAAAGAGTTAAGGCTACTTTTGGGCGAAAAGGGTAGAAAAGTTGCAATCATGTCCGACATTCAAACAATTGAGGGATATAGGAACTTGGATGAAATTCTTGCTGTAAGTTTTAAAAACATTGACGTACATTTTTAACACTATGGCTGTAAATATGTTATATTATAAATCATTTTTAAACAGGTCACCAATGGAGTTATGATATCAAGACAGGAGTTGGGCTCGGATATAACTCCAAAAAAGTTAGTCTTAGTTCAGAAAAACATGATTGCTCGTGCTAATAAGGTGAATAATGCTTATTCATATTTTTTAAATTAGAGAAATCGTTTTTGCTTTTACTAAACGGGGAGGATTAGGTCAAGCAACGAAGGTTAATGTTTTTTTGTCGCGTCCCTCTTTAGCTGTATGGCTAATTAGTACCTAATTACAAACATCCAAAAATATTTTTCGACAATTTGTGAAGTTTTGGGTCAACGAAATGCTTAAACTGTAAAAATTTGAAGACTATGGCTCCAACCGTTGGTTTCTAAGGGGGGCTCGATTATAATTACACCCCCCTCTACCAGTTATCTCCATTCCCGTCCCCCAGGACTTATAGTATGTTGTTGTGGACATACATCTTTACCTACAACTATGCCAAAATTAGCTCATACACGAATTATTTCCGCCAATTGGCAGTTAGTAGTCTTCGTTACTCGAACTAGATTATAATTGATAACACTAAACAAGGCGTTGTAGATATATAAACGCAAAATGTCTGGATTATTTTATTTATTTATCGTATGGCAATTATTTCGAACCGTGAGATCTTGTCTGGATAAGAAGAACTGATTTGAACTGTTTTATAAATAAATTTTCTAACACTATCAGTAAGATAATTCTAACAAATATTGTATGAGTCTTTGCGTTGCTCGAAATAAATGAATAATAATAATAAGTATACTTTCAGCGCGGTTATAAAAATTCGTTTGCCATACAAAGCCATATGGGAACCTAATTTTAATAGCTTAAATCATTCACCTTTAACTGTCTCATTGAAAGGCTAACATACCAGTAAGCATCAGTGCTCAGCTCCTCAGCAGTATGAGGAACCACTCGCAGCCGCTAAGGTCAGAGCTTCTAGACGTTTCCAATTGCGTCCTGGATGGTGCTGATACCCTGGTACTGACAGCGGAGACGGCAGTGGGGCATTACCCGGTTGAAACTATCGCCTGTCTATCTAAAGCCTGTAAGGAGGCGGAGGCGTGTGTATGGACGAAACAACTGTTTAGAGACTTGATTGACAAGGTATAATTTATATTATGCGCCAAATATCTTTTTTTTATTAGTTTAGATTTGAATGCTCTTATCGCGACGATCAGTGAACGCAGCTTCATCTCACAGGCGGTTTTACTCCATTAGGTAGCGTGATTGACTGGTTCAAGTTGAATATGCCAATGCGTGCATTTTAGCCACTGGTCCGTAGCAAGTGTAGTAGCGAGTACCTATTCTCATAGTAATTCTACTCGCTTGAGCGACAAAACGAGTAGAATTACTCTGAAAGCACTCGCTACTCGCCGGCGGCGGGACCAGTGTGTATGTGATTTGTAACTTATTTTTGAGGAAACTATCTGTTAGTACTTAACCATGAATAACAGACAGATCAGATCATCTTGTATTATCATGTTACTTATAGAGTCCACTCCCCTGCGACAAAGCGACCGCCGTCGCCCTCGCAGCAGTCCTGGCTTCGCACCGCACCATCGCCGCCGCCATAATAGTAGTCACATCAACTGGCAACTCTGCCCAAGTCGTGTCCCGCTTTAGACCCCGCTGTCCCATAGTGGCGATCACCAGATACCCGATCATTGCGAAGCAGCTACATATGTGGAGAGGGGTCATACCGCTGGTATACGAAGGTAAAGCATCGCACCATCGCCGCCGCCATAATAGTAGTCACATCAACTGGCAACTCTGCCCAAGTCGTGTCCCGCTTTAGACCCCGCTGTCCCATAGTGGCGATCACCAGATACCCGATCATTGCGAAGCAGCTACATATGTGGAGAGGGGTCATACCGCTGGTATACGAAGGTAAAGCATCGCACCATCGCCGCCGCCATAATAGTGGTCACATCCACTGGCAACTCTGCCCAAGTCGTGTCCCGCTTTAGACCCCGCTGTCCCATAGTGGCGATCACTAGATACCCGATCATTGCGAAGCAGCTACATATGTGGAGAGGGGTCATACCGCTGGTATACGAAGGTAAAGCATCGCACCATCGCCGCCGCCATAATAGTGGTCACATCAACTGGCAACTCTGCCCAAGTCGTGTCCCGCTTTAGACCCCGCTGTCCCATAGTGGCGATCACCAGATACCCGATCATTGCCAAGCAGCTGCATATGTGGAGAGGGGTCATACCGCTGGTATAAGAAGGTAAAGCACCGCACCATCGCCGCCGCCATAATAGTAGTCACGTCTATTGGCAACTCTGCCCAAGTCGTGTCCCACGTCATTGTCAAGTCATCGTCATTGCCAAGCAGCTCGTCATAGTCAGCAGGTATACATACCGCTGGTATACGAAAGTATCGCAGCCTTCAAGCTTCACTAACCTGCAACTCAATGGTCATTTTCGCCGAATACGACCATTCGTTAATTTTTAGTGAAGATAATTTAATAGATATATTATTCCGGTAACATTATAAAGAAAACACACAGTCGGTAGTTAGGTTAGGTAGTTAGTTAATCAAAATGTTACTTTACAGAAACTACCGCCCTTATATGTTTAACATGTGATGATAGATATGTGTGGCTTTCCATGATATGTGTGTCTGTCTTTGACATCGTAGCTCCGTAACGGATGAATCGTTTTGATTGTGATTTTTTTTAAATCGAAAGTCTTAACACGATCCCGTCCGGATGCCCCCAATGTGGGGCCTTGAACTTTTTTTTCAGGAGTCCTAGCTTCCACTGTTGTCTCATGGAGTCACATCCCCTGCCCAACTGTCAGTTGGACTTGTGACATTGTCAGGTCGTTTTGTATGGGGACAGTGAACGTGTTAATAGCGGAGATGGTTCAACTTAGATTCCATTACATAGTTATATACAGGTCGACCTATCAGACCTTGAAACCTTATCGTGGTCAAAGTTCATTAGAAGACTTTATAATATGGGTATATTTTAAATTTTATTATTTCGTTTATAGATCAGCCCGATCACGACTGGCGAGTAGACATTGACCAGCGCGTGGCCTTCGCAACGAAATGGATGATGGCGCGGGCATTCATACGAGTGGGCGACCCGCTCGTATTGATCACGGGCTGGCGAGAGGGCAATGAGTTCACCGAAAACATGCGGATCACTTACGCCACAGCTGACTATTGATTTCTTAATAAATGTACCGTAAAGTATCGTTTAATATGGAAACATACTTTAGGGGGGTACAACACCATCATCATATCAGCCGAAAGACGTCCACTGCTGGACATAGGCCAACACCATAAACGATTGATATTGGCCGAATAACAATGGATCATTAATGGGCGTTGGATCAACCGTTTTATCAGAACAAATTCAAACCAATGATCTATTGATGTGGATTGTTTTGGTGTATAATTTTTTTTTCTATCTGTAGCTTTTTTGTAAGAATACTCTTACAGGAATCAGGAGATCATAGATGAACGAAAATTATTAACACGAACGTGATCGAAATAAGTAATAAAATAAATAAATATTTGTGGACATTCTTACACAAATCAACCCTAGTCCCAAACTAAGCAAAGCTCGTACTATGGGTACTAACGATGATATATATACTTATATAGATAAATAGATACTTAAATACATAGAAAACATCCAAGACCCAGGAACACACAGTTTCATTAAAATTCATACTGAAAAGTTTACTACTAGGAAAAAGGTCTAAATAAGTAACATTCATGAAAAAGATTTAAAAAGTTGAAACCTTGCGACTGATGGTCTAATGACATAACATAATGGATGAACATAGCCCCTTTTCCGTCTTGCTGCACATACTCCCAACATTAATGAAATAGATCTTCCATCAAATCCGGAAACCACGATGCATTTGAGCTGGCTTTGGCCGCGCGAGCCAGCGTCACGCCGGGCGCAGTCAAAGAGCGGCCGCGACGGTCGCGCCAATTTGCGCCACTCTGAGGTGCCCGAATTGAATTTATGTAACCTCGGCTTTGGGGCTCACGGTTCGAGAATGTGTCGAACCAGGGGGCCGATGTTTGAGTGTCGAACGCTCAACATTTCACTCGACATCTGTCAAAAGTCATAGATTTTTTGACAGATCTCGAGTGAAAAGTCGAGCGTTCGATACTCAAAAATCGGCCCCTAGACCTCAATTCGCTTCATGTTTGTCACATCCTAATATCATAAAGTTTCGCGCACTGGTCATCTTACTTCAAACGAGGCGAGGGGAAGCAAGCGCCCAAAGCCATACCTTCGAGTTCATAACGGCTACCTACGTCTTTATTATGTGCATCGTTCCTTCTCTCGTTTTTAGGCCAATTCACTAGTTCATTCATCTGGTCTTTGTATTCTTTGGCTACATTTACGGTTCGTCTCTTTTTTTAGTCTCATCCTTACTTACTTACTCCGCTGGCTCAGCGACCCAAAGTGTGTCATGGCCTCCAATACGAGTGCACGCCATTGATCTCGGTCTTGTACTAGATCTTTCCACGACTCAGCTTGAAGCTCATGTAGGTGAGCCATCACAACGTCAGCCCAGCGGTATTTGGGGCGACCGACCGGCCGTCTCCCTGTCGGTTTACCCTTGTAGGCTCTTTTGACAGCACGGTCATCACCCATTCGTTCCAGATGACCAAGCCAGCGAAGTCGGTGCGCTTTCGTTACTCCGATGATATTCGGTTCCGCGACAAGATCTTCAATTACGGCATTCCTCCGTATTCTCCAACTGCCATCTGGTCTCCGAATTGGGCCGAAGATTTTACGGAGGATTTTCCTTTCAGCCACCAACAGCTTATTCTCCTTTCTAAGTGTCTTATCCGGTATTCTCTATTTAACTCTCGTCGTTTTTATCATCTCTGCTATAAACTCTGGCATTAGTAAAACTGGAGTTACGTAACAAATTGAGAAGTTAAAGGTTCAGTCTAACTAACGTCTATTCAGCAAACGCCAGTTCAGTGTGTATCAAGTGTGATCCCAGAGAAACGGCCAATATTGGCACACGTAACTTGTGGCCGATAGCCTTCGCCGCTCGGCTTTGCTTGTGAATTCTCTTTGCGATCATGTTTTTTAAATTTTCAATTTGGAAAATACCGCTTTGCCCGTTTAGACGATTGGACGTTAAGGGTGATTGTAGTACTCGCTCACTGATATATATCGCGGTTGCTTTAAATCATTGAGGATGGATGAAAATAGTGTAGGAACTTTTATTGAGGCAACCTCTCATTCAGTTTACAGTGTTTAAAAATATAGCAGCCGGCTTGACATTACTTAGTGCATAAAAAGTCGTATCAACAATTGCATTTTATGCGTAATAGATAGATATTCTCCATCTGAATAACACAATTTGGTCATTCATACTAGGTAAAGATAATTATAAGAGCACATAAGACGGGTCTTTCGAATCTATTTTCGTAGGAATGAAAGGTGTTTTTTTATATCACTTAATCGAAATTTCTGGGCCGCCTGAACAGTATTACCTACTGCCAAATGTATTTAGCCTATTCATCTACTAGTAAAAGGAACGCAGACTGCCATTTTATTGCTATCTATGGAAATCCTATCTACATAAGGCTAAGTGTGGGCTTTGTTTTTAATCGTATTTTTTATTCGGGGAATAAGAATTATATAACATAACTGAGTTTCGAATAAAACGTTTAAGCTTAAGTTTGAGCACTTTGAGCTTAGACCAAAGAATTATTCAGGTATCTTATTGGGAAAATAATAAAAATTAACGAGGATTACGTTGGTAGTGTAATACTACTTTTGTTAACTTAACTTTTTAGACAACATTTTACATATTTTTTGCAAAGAAATACTTACATGACTAAATTGTGCTAGCAATACATGTACATAGACATATTTTGGCCTGAATAGATAAATATAACTGTAGGTATGTAGGTGATTCTGGTCTACAACTAAGCCGCTTAAATGGAACGGAACAAGTGATTTGAATAATGTAGTAGAATTTTTCCAGTACAACATGATAAAGTCACAAAATACCCAGCAAGAGGTAGTTTTCGTAAAAATCGTGTGAGGCTTCCAACATATTAATTGCGAAAGACGGTGAGAATTTGATTCTACGAAGGCAGAAAGTCACTAGTTAACCCCTTCTGAAAGCTAGCACCTGTAAAATGTAAATGATAACGGGCAGAGTCTGCACGGATGCAATTACCTGCGCCGGACAAATGCCGGCGCCGTCAAAGTGGAGGAACTCGCCAATTTGCCGGCTAGCATACGGACAGTACGGCATCATCGAGTCAGACTATTTGATCTGGTCTAATGTTAAGCTTAAATCATGTTCTCAAAGAACTGGCATCCGATACCGGAACCGATTTGATACTAACCATCTTTGTTCATACGTAAACTGATAAACGAACGCATTGATAATTTATGGAGGTACGGAGGTTAGGGTGGTCCAAGATTGTATGGGGGAAAAAAAATGTCGTTTTATTCTTGCTCCACAAGTCTTATCTTGTTCCTGTATGAGCAAAGAGAACATATACCAAAATTTTGCTTTCTAGAGCAACGTTTAGAGGTCGCGACAATTTGCAAGTTAAATATATATGAACTCGCCAAGCACCTACATTGGTAAATTTTTAAAACTATCTCAAATGCGATCTTTTCTGTTACTTTGTATCTTATTTATTATAACTGCTTGTGTAGGTCTAGGTAGGATTTTTTTTGTTTCAATTGGCGTAAAAATGTAGCTATTCGGTAGTCATAGTCTTATTGACACATCGACAGCATAGGCGCACGTAAATGATAGGACGCTAGGATATTTAAAAACTAGTTTAAAAATGCATCGACTTAATTTCCGTGTTTATGAATGCTTAAAGAGTATAGTAAAATCGAAAAATAACAGCCCTAAAATAAATATAGCGGAATAATCTTACATAAATCGACTCAGTTGCAAACTAAGCTAAAACTGTGTCGTGGGTACTAGATGACGTTATATATACATAAAGATATGTTATAAAAAATTAATAAACAAATATATACAATACAACCTTGACCCAGGAAGGAATATTAGTGCCTATCATACAAAATAGAAATAGATATCTGTCTTTATCAGAATGTGAATCCAAAAACATCGGCTGCGTAGGCAGGGAGGCCGTAAAATTAACAACTTTTCTTGAAGTGCAGATTAAAGTGCGAAATTTAAACCTGTCAATGACTGCTCAGATAGAGATATATACTGCCTTGTTAAAAAATACAATTATAACGAAAAGCAAAGAATAAAACCGATATCTCACCTGTGCCGACGACTTAGATAGAAAAATGCAAATAGTGACTTCTTTCTAATTATAACATTCCGTAAATTAAATAAGGAGATAAAGAAGGAAGTTTAATAATAAATAACAATAATGATTAGCATAATTTAATATCACTTCATGTTCAATTTACTCATAATTTCCGTATAAAACTGCCGACGAAGAATGAGAGTTTTCTCTGAATATTTAAAAAATGTTAAAACAGTCGCGACCTCTAAATATTATCCGATTTGTCTCAAAATTGGCAGAGAAGAGTTTGAAGTGCAATGGAATAAAGGGAACCTTGTGGAGAAAACAAATTCAAAAAAAGTTATTTTTGGACCACCCTAACGGAGGTATTTTTAATTTAATGTCTTATTATAAGATAAGAAACGCGATTAACCGCTCGTATGCGGATGTCAAAATTGACCAATCAAGTAATGACTTGAGATGTAAAACAATTAGGTTCTAATATTGGGCACGGATACGTGTCTAAACATACAAGGGGTTAAATGTCACTCGTCAACCTGTTAATGTGGTGCTCATTTTTCAAATATATTACCAATACATTTAGACTTGAATTTAGGTTACCGCATCCTTTGTCAGATTTTTACAGCAAAAAAAAATTTAACGGAGTGAGTAAACAACTCATTCCTTGCACATCTAGCTCGCAAACTTCGTCTTTAAAAACAAGAAAAAAGTTACGTCATTTGATTAAAATTCGGCAAAAGGGATCACCTTGAATTTGAAACAAAGTTTTCCCGAATTAACATATTTATAACTCGACATTTCAGTATCAGAGGACAGGTGCTACAAAGTCAGTATTTAAGTTGACTATAAAATTAAAACTTACATTTACCATTCTAGACAAATAATAAATGGAACTTTTAATATTAGTCTAGAATAAGTGCCAATGCAACTAAAGTCTTAGAAAGTCTATCTTGATTAATTTACACTTCGTTGCACAATACTTCGAGTACTAATGGCGGACTTAATGTCATAAAATATTATATGTTACACGTTAGTTAACCAGTGGGCTAAACCAACACTTCAACATTGTTCACACACTTCTAATTAATAGACTCGATATATAAAAATCAGTCATTTGTGTAAATGTTTCAAGTTGAAGTCATAGCGCTGTGATTTGACTATATAACCAAACATCCGCAAATTGTACATTGAGTATCGCTCCTAGATAAATACAATCAAGTTATTGTAATATTTTCGGGTGACGAAGAATAAAGAAGAGTGGGTAGTGGGAGTGCTTTGTTGCGAATTTATAGAAGTGTATCACGACTAAATCAAATTAGCGCTGGAGAATTTTAATAGCTGAGAGTAATATAGTGTTTTCTTTTAAAACAACAGGTTAAGGTTTAAAGAAGTCAAGTCAAACTTGTCCTTTTTGTTATTTATTACCAAACGTATGAGTTTGACATTGATTATCAGTTTTGTTGCCATCCGTAAGACCTACCGTACACCAACTTTTGATGTGACATCAGATCAGGCGGATCGTAGTACGCTTGTTTTCCACCAACATGGTTTTAAAACAATTCGATGGTATTCACAAGTACTCGTACCTATTGCTACTTTGTTGCGGAATATCTCTACTCAGCAAAAAAACATGTCTTATCTAGGATCGTCCAATCGAATGTCTCACATTCGAATTTTTATATCGCTGACAAATAGAGACGTAGATATATAAACCACATGGGAAATTAGGATGTAAATTTCCATTCGCCGCTCCCGCGAACCTATATTCACGGATTCTTTGTTTTCATCGGAAATTTAAGGACGCGCGAGTCTCGGAGGACGACGAATATAGCTGCAGGAGACATGCGATATGTTTCGCTCTAAAGATAAATTGAAAACCGCGTTGATAGGAATAAAATCAATATATATGATCAATCCAAATCTAATGTTCAATTTATATTGATTTTTGCCCGTGAACAATTAATACAGTTATTAAAATCGGGCTTACGATAACTGAGACTAAGATTTATTTAAAACCTTTAAATGTCAACTATAATACGAAAGTCATTTAACTGTCGTGGCAATTTCGTCTCAAGTATAGATACGTGGTCATCGTTTCTTCATAGGACACTCACGGCACTTACGTCATTTTGTTTGGGCAAGACAGTTCTTCAGTGATAAGTTGATAACTCAAACTGTTCGTCCTATCTTATTCAAACCAAAAAAAAAACGTTAAAAGTGTTTGTTAATTTATACTTGACTGACGGGTATTCCACCGCTCTACAACCGGCAGACGAATTTTATTCCTTAAGGTATTGGCTTATCATTTGGTACATCTTTCAGTCGAGAGGAAATGAATGATTTTATTTTACGTCTTTGGGAGGCTGCTGTTCCTCAACCCACCAAACGGGACTTCCACAGTCCTTCACAATACAACTTTCTGAGGTACTGTAGGTATGTACAAGTTTTCGTGCAAGAGGAAATTACTAACGAAGCTGTATTAGGTGCTTGTAATGTGTCGTGGTGTAACCAGGCTGCGACCAAGGTAAACAGCAACTACTTAAATAGCCTTGATCAATGACGCACACTGTGTGAGATATGGACTTAAAGTAACGCTCCGCAAGCTTGAAAAATTGAACTATAATCTAGAACTTATTTTATCTACATCCATAGCAAAAATCCTCTATAATATATTCCGGTACGATTAGCAGATGACCACCATTACAAAATGGCAGAATAAAACTGTCTGTACCTACTTCAATACTATTGAAATTAAGATACAGGCTTGTGCTCACAAAAGACAGCAACCAGTTTGAACCGCAATAGTTCGTGAACACATTATGGAAGATTTATGGAGATAAAGTGCACTGTGTACATACATGGGTCTTAAAACACTGGTGTTTTAAAAACCCTTATTATGTAACAGTTACCTACATAAACTACTATAATTTCACAAAGTTGGCTGTGAGGAAAAGAAAGCACAGGAATCAAGAAGTCACACAATCGAAAAGCGAGAAATGCGTATTTGACGTCTGTAAACCGTACTTTAAATAATTTTGTTACGCGCTGTTTGCTAAGCCCACAGACTTACCAGACGAGACACGCAAACCACGTGCTCGTGATCAAGCGAGACGGCCATATACAAATCTCGTTAAGTGCGACAGAGAGATATGGAGTATCTGCTGTCTTTGTCACCGTGCTACTTTTTTTTGTCTGGCCCAACTTCAGTTTTGACACTAGTTGGGCCAGACAGAGCCGCCATCTTGCCGCCATTCATCAATTTAGGGATACCAGCTAATATGATTTAAAAATAACCTGATTATCGGGTAATTTAGGATTACATGAAAATGTTAATTTGTGATGATATAAATAAAATACTTATTATACTTCTAGACTTGGGTGAATTGTATTATCTATATAATAAACATAAGCCGTTTTATTCTGGACTACAAGGAGGTCTATAGGATGTCCCGTAGTTCAGAGTGCCTCTTGGCATAGGCCTCCTCTATTCATTATCTATATACTCATAATTAAATATTATATAGCAGTTAATATTGTGAAAAAAAAATCACTAGGTAGTAGGTATTCTTACTAAATGGTCGTTCGTTTAAATTCTATTCTACAGAAATGTTTCTCGTTTTGTTCCATCATGTTTATTAGGTAGGGGGTGAATTAGGTTAGGTATTACTTATTTATTTACTTCGTGCACATTTTCCTTTTAAGTGTAGATGTATTAGTGAAAACTTTGCTGGTTTATTATCTACTTAACTGTAATAGCTGTATGTATGATTGGTGCTGTTTGTTTTGCTTTCCTTAATAAAGCAAAAATAAATATTTTTCCGCCTTTCATAATCATTCTGATATTTTATTATTAATTTTTTTAAATTAATGTTTTTTAAAAAGTGACTATATTGAATCGCATTATACAAAATAAACAGAAGCAATGGGGTAATTTTAGCGACATGGTCACCCCACGGCAGCCATCTTGCTTTATTGCCGTCCCTCATGGTGGCACACGTATTTCGACTCTTTAGTATATTTATCCTCTAAGGCTAAGCCCATTAGCCATGTGTGTGAGCACGACGCACTAACAAGAACACGACATTCGTATTAGTGAAATTGGATTTCAGCTACAAATTGTGAAGCCCACGTAACGAACATAATACCGCAGCCCTAAGACCACTGCTCTAATGAGCCCATCTACTTTAACTTTTTCAGTCCTCTCAAAGACCACGGTCACAAAAAATACCCAATTAGTGTTCCACAAACGTTCTTACTAATTAACTTGATCAAGTTTCTTTCTTTCAGTCCCTTTGCATTCAACTCGCGTATTGTGCCTCCACGTTTCCATGTTCTTAAAAACAAAACTAAAAACTACCTAGCATGTTGATTTACTTTACAGCTTTTGCTGTAAGAAGTCACTTTTGCCACGTGATAACGTTGTAAACACAAAGTACAATGAACTCTTTCAACTTCGCGATATAACTGACTAAAACAAAGCTAATTATGAATTAAATGTGTCTTATTCAGTGCCATTTTGTTATATAGTAGCAATTGTATATACCAGCTAGCCTTATTCATTTAATTAATAATAGCAAATTTTGTGATCTACAATATTGCCGAACTATAGTTAGCGCTGAAATGCACTTAAAACGTAAATATGGGAGGGAAACTAGAAAAATTGGCAATTCAAAATATCTCCTGTCAGCAAAGCAAAAAACAGAAAAATGTTACAGATTTTTCAACATGGTGGAAAAAGATATGGAGCTGGAGAACGAAAAATTCGGGATGCCATGACAAATATTGTCCTTTAGGTACAACATATCAAAAAACCATAACAATTGGACCATATTTCGGGCACCGGAACAGCGATTTACCAAATGTACGACGAAAATTTTTGTAGACCATGGGCTGCGCCTTTTCCGGTATACCATACTTCCGGCTCGAATCTCGGGATGGCGACAGGCAGATCCGTATTCTGCAGGCTCAAAACCCTCTTATAACGTTGTCACCCCGACTGTTACATGATTTGCTTCTTGCATTCTACTTCTTCAAAAATGGTCCTAGACTATAATTCAAACGACAGAAAATAGAACCAACAATTCCACAAAAAAGCTTAGGCGTATTTCACCTTGAAACTTCAGCAGTAAATGCTCACTGAGCCTTCACTTGTTTTCCCAAATATGTTACAAACCGAACAACCGCTTTCGACAGTAGTGTGCAAATCTAAAACAGAATTGGAAAATGGAATGTTTGTTTTTGGGTTGGATCCCGGCCGCATGCAATCGTGGTTCGCGGGCAGATTCAATTTTCTCGCACCGATAACAGGAATAATAACCGGTGCCGATGTAGGATTACGGACAAGGAATTCCGCGAAGACGGTGCAAAATATCTGAAATTGTTTTCCAGATACGTCAAGTTTAGACTGGTTACAAGTTTACAACTAACTAAGCGGTTCGTAACTTCTGACTGACGAGAAAACGTGTATAACCACATAATAAGTAATAGTACAAGTATAACGTGCAACTTATTACTACATTATCTACAGAGGCAGCTATAGCGGGATACAATTTCACCAATCCAATTGACGTTCATGGGGCCGATTTTTGAGTGTCGAACGCTCGACTTTTCACTCGACATCTGTCAAAACATAATAGTTTTTTGACAGATCATCATCATCATCAGCCTATCTACGTCCCACTGCTGGGCACAGGCCTCCTCTCATAGATGAGAGGGATTGGGCAGTAGTCCCCACGCTGGCCCAGAGCGGGTTGGGGACTTCACATACAACTTTGAATTTCTTCGCGGATGTATGCAGGTTTCCTCACGATGTTTTCCTTCACCGAAAAGCTAACGGTAAATATCAAATGATATTCCGTACATAAGTTCCGAAAAACTCATTGGTACGAGCTGGGATTCGAACCCACGACCGCCGCTTGACAGCCGCACGCTTGAACCACTGGGCTACCGTAGCTTCCCACCTCGCCTTTGACAGATCTCGAGTGAAAATTCGAGCATTTCGAGCGTTCGACACTCAAAAATTGGCCCCCATATTAGAAATTCCGTTGCCGATGGATATTTTAATTATTCTTTACTATAACTTTGGAGGAATTTATGCCCATTATTTTAACACAAAGAAAATGTTTGTGTATCGCTGCTTCTACCACCAAAATTAGGATTCTGGATCTTAATAGGTTCAATCTCATAGCTTCAAACACTAAAATTAGGATTCTGGAAGGAATAAGAAGGAATAGTCAATCTCAATCGCATTCCTTGTCTTTACTGCCATTTTTATACACAATGTAAATGTTAATGAAATGAAATAATTTTATTACAAAGTCCATAGATTGAAATTTAAATTAAATACATTAAATAAGTTAAAATTATTAAAAAATTACATTATTATAACATTATAATCATTAAGGTAAATTTCCGAATCCACTGACCCAATTGCACTTTCAATATTATGTCAGAGACACGACAGAGGTGAAAGATGTGCCAACTTTTGGGCAATAAATAAATAAAAACAAAGGTATCGAGCATGAGGACATTTACCTTAGCAACTCTATTTGTTCTCTGAGCACTTTTTGCCTGGACACCGTCTACTTATCTACTAACTTAAGCGAAACTCGGAGACTATCAAAATGGCCGACCGCACGTAAATGGTTTACTGCGGGCATCGCGGGCTCTTACCAAGTTTTAATTACTTCAAGTCTACAGGAGTAGGTGGGTACATACATACACCCACGTACGAAGTATTGACACAACTCCAGGTGATTTATTTTATACTAAACGCAGGAGGCAAATTATGTTACTAATTAAATTTACAGGTTTATTAACTAACACGTTCCCTGTTCCCAATACAAAGGACAAGCTCCTCAAGTTCACAGCGATTTTAATTGTATTTTTATTATTTTTGAATTTATTGTGGATTTGGTTTTTTACGTGTCTGATAGACCTCATGAGAGATCTTGCTAACGAACAAATTTAGATTGATTTATAAAATTCTCTAGAATTCGGTAATCATCAATCCTTTTGGAGACGTGGAAGTTTTTGTATCCAAATTGATACACTTTACAGTGAACATGATAAAATTCTGTATGTTACATTGGTGGCATGAACTCCTTTCTGTATCATTATACAGAAAGGCCTTACCTATGCACCATAAATTGCAACTCTCGATCTAATAATTACTATAAATATTTTCAAGCACTCATGGTTTCATCAAAATACAGCTCAATTCACATCACAAATTAAAAACAAGCATCTGATGAAAAAACCAACAAATCTTACTTCTTCATCAGCTAATGGTGATATCATCATCATCATCATTACAGCCGATAGACATCCACTGCCAGACAAAGGTCTGGCAAAGGCAAGGACCTCCACGCTGACCGGTCTTGCCCCGCCCTCATCCAACTGCTTCCCGCGATCTTCACCAGATCGTTAGACCACCTTGTTGGGGACTTCTCTACGCTGCGTCTTCCGATACGTGGTCGCCACTTAAGAATCTTTCTGCCCCAACGGCCATAGGTTTTACGAGCACTGTGCAACTGCAACACTCTGAGTTATGTCGACGACCCTGGTTATCGTACGGAACTCGTCATTTCCGATTCGATCTCCCAGAGAAACTCCGAGCATATCTTACATATATTATTAGTCGCATGGTCAGCGATCAGGATCACCTTTCAGTATAGTTCGTACAACACTGTAAGGCCAAGTGCTGTCAAATTAACGCAAGCAAAAATCTACCTTACAGTCAGAGCTCTAAGTTTAATTTTGCTTGCGTTCGTTTAACAGAATTTAGCCTAAGAGTTGTGTCCGAACTATACCGTAAGGTATGTCATCACTGGCAGCACACACTGGGTAAAAAATTATATAACCAACTCAAAGTACTTAATCATATAAAAAAGTAATAACGAGAACTCATTTGCAAACCGTCTTCAAACCGATGTGGGAATCATCCCGTTGTTATGTACTTGGTCTTACGTGCCTACTTGGAAATTAATTAACTTCAGTTAGCGGTTTTACTTTGATTGCGGTTCCGAGGATCTCATCCGAATTACGAAATTAAATTATGTGGCAAATAAACAAGGGGAACTATTAAATAATTAACACTGTTTGAGTTGGAGGACTAATAATCTGATGTTTTGAGATTAATGCAAATTCATGTTATTTGACGTGAAGTTGTGTTTGCGAACATTCCGCCCTGTGCGCCGCTCCACCAAAATCCTTTCTTATCCATAAACGATGCTTAAGTATTCTGAGTTAATTTACATATACATAAGAAAAATCACATCCAGGACCGATACAATAGCCGTTATAAGCCCAAACACCCAAGGTTCAGCACAGACATGCCAACACCGAAACTTGCTGCCCGGAGTTAGCACAACTTTTAATAGTGTTCCGTCCCCGGCGACAGAGTAGGTACTCGTACATACGTACATACAGTGTCTGTCCAACTTATTACACGTACAACACAAACACTTACCTGGAGCCATGAAATTAATAGGGCTTGAGAGCCACATAGAAACTTGCTTCGGTAAGTTAGCGGAGCGCGAAGTATTGACTTATTGAGACTTTCGAAAGTGTATCGTCTCTCTCTTACTTGTTCAGTTACAGTAAAGCGTGATAGGAAGCCAGTTAGAACAATTCAGGCGACATTACATTGTCACACCAAGATTTGATTGATTAGATATCACTACATACCAAGTTCATTATATAGAACTTTATTGTAAACTAGCTTCTTCCTCTTCCACCCCCTACTTCATCCCTTCTAGGGATAATTTTCGGATTAGAAAGTATCCTATATATTAATTTAGGCTACCTATAGACCAGGGATCGGCAATTAATTTTAAGTGGGGTCCGGATATGTATTTAGGTAAGAAAAAGTTTTCGAGGTCCAGAAAAAATCTTTTAATTTAATCAATATGCATGCCGCATATTTTACATTATTTGGGGGTCCGCGGTTCGACCTTCCACGGTCCGCCTTTTGCCGACCCTTGGTATAGACTCTTTGTATACCAAGTTTCATTTCATCATAATCTGTTCAGCCGTTTTTGCGTGACTTAGAAAAAACACCCAAACATCTAAACATCCAAATATCCAAACATCTAAAGTTTGGCAATTACAAATAATAGGATATAAGTACTTTATATAGACAGAAAATGTATACATCAAAATGGTTAAGCCGCCCGCGTGGTTGTGTCGGTAGTTCCCCTGGATTTTCCCCAGGCCACTCTACAATCGCGCATTCCTATCGCTCTATTAGGCCTATAAAGTCACAGTCAGGCGACTTCCTGACTTGGCGGGGCGGGATCGATATGTGACATGTGTGTGTGTGTCTTCTTTGACGTAAACTTACTGACGTCACAACGATTCTCACTTCACGTAATACTGTCAGGGTATTACGTTTGCGCAGTAGTAATATCATGCGCAGAAGCGGAGCAGTACCGCCTTCGCATCGTCCCGCTACCGCGCATCCCGCGCCAGTCAGGAAGCACTCATTTAAATCACAAAGTAAATACTAAATAGCGGCGGCGCGCGCCGGAGCAGAGAGTCCGCTTAGTACAAAGTGCCATTTTCGCCGCACGCACACAGACGTAACATTTACAGGCATTCTCGGTTGATTTCGGACGAGCTTAGTCGCGACTGTCACTGTCGCGTCGCGAGTGCTAGTTGTGCGCGCGTTGATCACTTGACGTCGCCGCCGCTACGTAGGTACTTTGTGTCACGTACGTCAAAATGAAAAACCGATATTATTACAGTTGGAATGTATTTTATTGTTTAAATACGACAAAAAACTGTGCCTACACTTTCTTCAAATTTTCAAACGATATTGAAAGGTAAATAAAACGGTTTTCTCATTTTGGTAGTTACAATACCTAGGTAGGTAGGTAATTTTTTGAAACTAGCCGCTCGAAGATCAACCATTACACATTCATCTTATCGTTCGCTGGTAAAACGCCAGTATTTAAGTACTATGGTTTAGTTAAGTAGGTACCTAATTAATTAGGTACTTATATTCTTTGTTGGCGCTCTCGACCGCCGCCGGTCACAAGTCATAACTCGCAGCGGGTCACGCATCAATTTATTAGGGTTCCGTACCCGAAGGGTCAAAACGGAACCCTATTGGTGTCGCCCAGACGTCCGTCCGCCGTCCGTCCGTCGTCTGTCACAATATTTGTTCCGAAGAATTTTTAGACTTTTCATTGACCTATGAACTTGAAATTTGGTGACAATGTTCAATATTACGTATATTTTAATAACAAATACTAACATATTGATAAATCATATTTTTGAGGTTGATTCGGAACCCTAAATGTGCGAAGTCCGACTCGCACTTGGCCGGTTTTTTACCAAGATACGCTGGTTCATATTTAAATGTCATGTTGAAGAATTTTTATTATACCTACTCCTTTTTAAAATTCAGAATCAATACAGAAGCAACCCTGTGAGTCGGGCAAGTTTAGGTATGTATTTTCAAGAACGGCGGGAACGGACCTTCTGTATATTTTTTATTTTGTGTTTAAATGTAGGGGCGTATGAGGGGCGTACTAAAAAATGGTATCGCGTCGACTGAAAGCTGACACTGACATTTGAGACTTTTCTCATATCGTACTGCCTCCGCACCGACAAATCAGGAACCGCCTCAGGCTTTTAAAAAAAACTTCAAAATGGTTACCTAGTAGTGGCAGTGGTCTCATGGCAATTGCTATCCTTTCGACTTTATGATGATTAAGACAAGTTAGGTATATGTTACCTTGATTTTTAATAATTGTTAAGACAAAGATTAGAGAACTTAAACTCAGTCTTAACTCTCGTTATTAATAAAAGTTTTACCAATTTACTTCACTGTAATTTAATAACGATTTCAAAACTATATCTAATTTTCTAGAGTGCTTGACTGTTGAACCTGAAATGTTAAAGACCTCTCCATGTGAATATCCTTTGAAAGATAAACAAAATACATTTAATTCTAAGATAGGTAGGTAAATAAACTAAAACCTACTCGCGTATTCCAGCAGAGTGTTTGCACAAGAAAATATACATATACGTCTAACAAATGTATTAAATTTGTTCGACTCACTCATAAGTTGATTCAAAGTCGCGTAGGATAATTATCTTTTGACACGAGTTGTCTTTTACTAATTTTTGAATGATTTTAAAGTGAAGTGCAGATTTAACTTCATTGGTTACTGCATAATCAAGATACGTACTCAATTTGGTTGATGACGATTTCATAGTAATTTGCACGGCCGACCAAACCTAGTAGATAGGTTTGTAAGCTCAAAATATTGTTTTAAAGCAGTTCCTTTTATTTCTATAGAATTTTCATGTGATAATTTCTATTTCAATTATGTACCACTTGGTGATGATAATGCAGGTACTTATCTTACGCCGCGTTCACGAACAGGCAGGCGTCGTATAGCGCAGCATGCAGGATCTACATGTGAACGCGTCCTTACGATTACAAATTAATTTTCCAAAACCCCCGTGAAAAACTCACGATTATGTCTCCCGCGCGTCACAAAATGATATATAATAATAAAATACTCTTTGGGAATGGCTTTATTGTGATAAAAGTACGCAATTAATCGAAAATTCATCTTAACCAAACAAAAAAAAAGCCGGTCAAGTGCGAGTCCGACTCGCGCACCGAGGGTTCCGTACACAATTCTTGTATATGTAGTTGTGTACCCGTCCCGACCCCATTAATTCAGGAACAATCTTAAAAAAACATGACAGCACCATCTATCGCCGCATTGTGTTACTAGTTTTCGCGACTGAATAACTTAGTACGTATGTTGGTTTTTCAAGGATAATTCTTTATCACATCAACCGATTTCAATAATTGTTTTTTTTATTTGAAAGAAGGTATTTTCAACGTAATTTTGTAGATTTAAATATAAAACAAAAATATATACAAAGGTGATTAAATTACAAACTTAGTATAGAAGAATTTAAAAAAAAAAGAAAAACTAGATAGGCTATGGCTATATTTTTCCTGTAAAATATACATGCATATTAATGTTGTGTAATAATTTCAATTTTTTTTCTTCGTAAACTTCGGAGATGATATTTTTTTTACATTTTCCCTCGTAAATCGAAATTTCCCCAACGAAAAAAAAACTAAAAAGTGTTTCAGAATGTACAAGTCAAGCCCTTTCATATGATACCCCACTTGACATAGTTGCCAGACTTTAAAATTTTGAACCCCCTTTTATCTGTCATTATTCACAGAAAATAAAATAATAGTACATTACTTACCAAGGGCGATAAAACAAAGAATGTCTCAGATCGCAGGTATTTTACGCCCGAGCCGAAGGCAAGGGCGATAAATATGCGATCTGAGGCTTTCTTTATTATCGCCCGTGGTAAGTACAAAATTTTATGACACCCCCTGGCCAGGAAGTGGGTTTTTTCGCGCGCGGAGCGTGCGATAATGGTCACTTTATGGCCAGGTGTGACATAAAATATTTTATGTCACACCTGGCCATAAAGCGGCAATTACCGCACGCTCCGCGCGCGGGAAATCCCACTTCCTGGCCAGGGGGTGACATAAAATTTTGTACTTAACACGGGCGGTAATAAAGAAAGCCTCAGATCGCATATTTGTCGCCCTTGCCTTCGGCTCGGGCGTCAAATACCTGCGATCTGAGACATTCTTTGTTTTACCGCCCTTGTTAAGTAATATACTATTATGTCACACCTGGTCATAAAGCGGCGATTACCGCACGCTCCGCGCGCGGGAAATCCCACTTCCTGGCCAGGGGGTGACATAAAATTTTGTACTTAACACGGGCGGTAATAAAGAAAGCCTCAGATCGCATATTTATCGCCCTTGCCTTCGGCTCGGGCGTCAAATACCTGCGATCTGAGACATTCTTTGTTTTACCGCCCTTGTTAAGTAATGTACTATTATGGATGCATACCCGTAAATTACCTGCGATCTGAGACATTCTTCGTTTTATCGCCCTTGGTAAGTAATGTACTATTAAAAAACCATCATCCATGTATTTGGGTTACCTTTATTTATAACTATTCTAAATTTCAAATCGATAGCATAAGTAGTTCTTGAGATATTTAGCGATGTGACAGACAGACAGACAGACAAAGTGAGACCATAAGGGTTCCTTTTTAGGGTTCCGTAGTAAACAAGGAACCCTTATAGTTTCGCCATGTCCGTCCGTCCGTCCGTCCGTCCGTCCGTCCGTCCGTCCGTCCGTCCGACCCCCGTTTTTCTCAGTAACCGTTAGTACTAGAAAGCTGTAATTTGGCATGAGTATACATATCAATGACGCCGACAAAACGGTAGAATAAAATCTTTAAAAAAAATTTTTTTTAGGGTACCTCCCCTACATGTAAAGTTGTGGTGCAATTTTTTTTTGTGCCAAACCCCATCGTGTGGGGTATCGTTGGATAGCTCTTTTAAAAATATTATTAGGTTTCTAAAAGTATTTTTTGATTAAAGAATTGGCTAGCGTGATGTTAAGCATTGAAGTGATAATTTTAGCTATGGTCAAGTGTCCCCCCCCCCCTGCCAGCTAAACGGTGGCTACTAGGCATGTGAAAAAAATCATGGTAGTAGTAAATACGATGAATTTAAAAGGAAAACTATCACAGCTAAGTAGACATTACTAGTTAACGAGTAATAGTCGAACTTCAGAAATGTACTTTGCAAAAGCAAACTTTCGTACAATTTCCATTGATACCTTAGATAATGTTGTTAATTCTGTCAAAAACATAGTAAATATAAGTTTGCGAACTTTTTAGTCCATATAATGTAACGGGTAGACGACTACGGAACCCTACCTTGCGCGTGGCCCGACACGCACTTGGCCGGTTTTTACCTTTTCGGTACGGAACCCTAACAAGTAACTAATTATCTACAAATGCTATATTCTGAACGTTAAAATCCTGTTCGGAGCCTACATTTTTCAATTTTTCCTTTTATAAGACTATGGAGGTTTTTGTTTACTAAATACAATCGCTCGTTTTCATTGTAACAAACATTATGGTCTAGAAGTCTAGATTCATATTGTAAGATATCAATGTTGTAGCGCGCGCCATCCACGAAGACGCGCCCCTCCACAGCCCAAGCCGTACAACTGCGCACAGATTGATATGAAATTCGCCGTGGATGGCGCGCACTATAGCGACGAAACATTTCAAATAAAGAATGTGCGCGGTTATATCTTTAAGGGTTGTGGTTCTTACATTATCCATATTTTTTTATTATAATGTACGAATGTAATGTCATAGATATTTGTAGTAAGCATGATCTTCGATTTTCCTACCTATTATTCGCACAAAATTCTAGCCCTTATTGTCCATTGTGTTACGGCCCAGATGCCTTGCTAAAGTTATCACTTTGTGGTTTACATGTACAGTAAACCACAATTCTGACTCTTAACCCACATTATTAAGATGTATTTCCGCGTGATCTTATTGAAAACTACGTAAGTATTCATTGTGAAACTCGGTAGCTCTTAACCAGTCGTGTTAAGGTTGAAGTTGAGTGTTAGTGGAGGAATATACGGGTGCTGACTAACGATGTCGGGTTCCGATGCTAGGAATGAATGTTCTGTAACGTGCCTCATTAGGCAGGCTCGATTCACGCACGATACAAAAAATAAAAAGGCAAGGGTTTACTTACGCCCGATTTAAATTTCACTTATCAAACTATAGTTAAATAATGATATATACAAGTATTTTTAAACTCAAACTCTTTATTGTTGGTTTATTAAGTAAAAGCTATTGATTAGGCATTTTCTGGGTGAGCTCGCTTCATCGTCGGCCTCATCTTTGCCCCCTGGCTAGATGCTGGCCATGGCCAAGAGCGATCCCATTTTTAATAAAAAAAAAAGATTGGTCCATCGTTTCCCAAATTCAAATGGCGGATAGCTGTGGTGGTTATCTATTCTTGCCGTCAAAATATTTTCTAGGCACACGCAATTTTTTCTGTGATGGGTTTTTTTTAAAGAATACTTTAGGTTGACACGATTAACCTTAAATTTAAAAAAAAAGCCACGGTTAGCTGTGGTAGCATAGTCATGAACTTAAAATTTCGGTAATATTTACCTGAACTAGGTACCTACCATAAATACATTTGCGACACAAAAGCACTTTAATAAATCATTGACCATCATGTATATGGTAGGTATATATGTAGGGGAATGTAGCCAGCCTTATGGGAAGCCTTCCACAGGGAACAGATTTGGGAGATTTATATTAGTTTTAATTTAGTTGTAGTTTAGTTTTAGCTTTTATTTAACTTGCAATGTATTAGATTACATTTTGTATAAAGGTATATATGTTAGTTAAAGCGTTAAAACACGTTAATAAATTCTTCCATTGTGCTAACACCACGACAGAAAGTAAATGCTCGTACATAATCGAGTTAGATTAACCCTCGCACCGGTGTGACTGCGTCCTTAATTCTCTCGCGCCTCACATAAATAAATTTTGCGCTTTTCGCTGGGAAATTATATGTGGTTTCTCACTAAAACAACGTTGCTTTTTCATTTTCCTTGGTTTCGGTAACAATAGAAAGTATTTTTCGCGAGCAACTGTATTAGTGTGAGCTGTAAGTTTAATGTTAGGTAGGAAGACTCTTTTAGAGTTAGAGGAAAATTCTTTTAAGTAGTGTCAACAATAAACGGCGGAGTAATCACGTAAGATGTTTCTTACAACAAAAAAAAATCATACAGACGAATTGAGAACCTCCTCCTTTTTTTGAAGTCGGTTAAAAATAGTTAGTTTTCTCGGACTAAATTACATAACAGGGGAAAGACGAGGCCGACTGTGAAGCGAGTTCACCCAGAAGATGTAGAAGATGATTGGTCTAATCCGGCCTTAGAGAGCATACATTAGAACTGAACCCAGTTTAAAAAAAAAAGAATCTGAAAAATGAAAATCTTGCGAAACATAAGCTCTATGACACGTTTTCTGCAAGACAATGCTACCTTACAGCTATGTACCAGCGCATTGCCTGAAACAGGAGTAAAGAAAATCCCAATAGACGCTTAAACTATACCGAATACTCGTCGCATACGGAGGGCCCTCGGGCGGGGATGATAGGGCACATTCCCTCTGTGGTCGCGCCCTTCAGCCCTCGTTATGCCGCTTTTGTCCTTTTCTTTGCACCTGTGCAGGATAAGTTCAAGCGTCACACTTCCTAGACGGCACGTGTTATCGAAAAGCATCTTAAAATTAGAGATGCCTGAATATCTTATAATTTTATCTGGTTATCTCGTAACGTTAATGTTATAGGAATTAGTTATAATAAGGAATGGTTAAATACTACATGCTAGAGAAGATTTCCAATTGTCGAATTTAGGCGCATTGGAAATCATTTAAATTGAAACCCTGAGATTTTTTTATAGGATACGGAGATATTTTGTCGCGTTCTTGTCATAATAAATGATTTCACTCGAAGAATAATTACTGTTCTAAGATTTCATGGACTGTACAGTATACTTTCTTTTATTTTATTTTGATCCTAAACCGACCTTCTAACCCAGAGGGTAAACTAGACCTTGTTGGAATGAGACCGCTTTCCTCACGATGTTTTCCTCCAACGAAAAGCCACTGTTAAATCTCAAATGATATTTTGTACCTGTTATTATTGTTTTACTTTAGGTAATGATTACAAACACTTTTTATGAACTTTTTTGATGAACATTATGAACAACTGTATTAATTTTTGCAGCCTGTCTACGTCTAGACAATATAGGAAGATAAATATAGAATTAAACCCTTAAATTGATAAAATTAAAAAAAAACGTGCGTTCAACAAGCCTCGGTGCGCTCTATAGAGCAAAAATTTCATGAAATAAAAAATGCAAAATGATGACTAAAAAATGTGTGCATTATAAGCGCTGCCAATTTAAGAACAAGAGGTACACCTACGTTCAAGATATAAAAAATGAATCGTTGTACCTACCTAGCAATGTTGATTTTAATGCTCGACATTTCTTTACGTAGGCACAGACAGCAAAATCATGCAAGTGCCAGTAGCTTTCGTCAATTTGATCTATCTATCTAGTTGAGAAACGGAATCGACTCAACTCCCCATTGCATTTGGTATATTTCGCACCTTTGTCTGTCAGAACACCCGAGATTATGCGCAGATCGAGCCTTTTGATATGTTAAGTAGTGGCTTGCATCGAAGATTAGGGGGCTAAGCTCATTCAATACCCACTAAAAAGCACTAAGCCGTACCATCTAAAGTACAATCCAATCGTGTACTTCGGACAATTCCTTTGAATTTAGAAGTAAGCCAATTGAATTAACTTGATTTCAATGAATGCTATACAAGCTCAGTGGCGGAGCGACCATGTCAGAAATGGACTAAGAAGAATATTTGTTTATATACCGCCGATGCGTTTGGCAAAATTAGTGGCATTGCCATTACGCCTGCCGGTTTCACCAACTCATCAATAAAATTGTTACCTGACAATGACAATTCAACGTATTTTTTTAACCTAACTGTGGCTTTACAGGCCGGGCCCAATGAAGTGCGCGGCTGTAGAGTGGCCTAGGGAAAATCCAGAGGAAACCTCCGAAATGACCACGCGGGCGAATTAAACACTGGAATACTCTAAGAGTTTGCGCTCCAGTGAGATTGGCTAAGCGGCTTCAACCGAATTTGAGATGTCAGTGGAATCGACCTATTGGGAGTTATGTCGCTGGTTCACTAAACCTAGCCTAGCTGAGAAGAGTCCAGCAAAAAACTCAGGCCCGACCTGGGTCGGATCAACTCTACCCGGTATGCGGCGGTACGGGGACGAATAGGGTCTTTCAGAGTCCGTGTTTTTGCGACGACATTAATTATCGATGTTTATACAGGGAGATTTCATCATAAATCTGTACTGATTTCGAATTTTTTCTACACCACCTCTTGTTTTAACCTCGGAACTCCTAAACTAACATCCGAAGGAAAGCATTCCCAAGCGAACAACACGCAAACAACAAAGCGAAAAGGGCCGAAATAAAAATTCGCCAGCGGAAGGCAAATGGCACTTTTGGAAACATCAAGTCGAGATGGGCGTCTAAATTGTAATGTTTACAAGTTAAATTAGGTGAGGCGGTAGAAGTTATTCATAATGGGGGAAACTCACCTTTTTGCGGCGCTGGAGTATTACGCACAATTTGAGCTGGCGGATACTCCGGCTAAGTCAGCCGACGGCCTATTTTGTTGTATTTAATTTGATTTTCGCCTCTAGACGCTGCGGTGAGGAACAATTGCAAATTTTGTGTAATTTTCGCGACGAAGTGAAAAATCGGCGGTACAAGTATAAATACCTACTTGATTGATTGCTTCGCTATTCACTACTTTTATTCCCGTTTTGTTCCTCTGATGGAGTTTAATCTAAGTCAAACTCAAATCGTTTATTGCACATAATACCTACTTAACATAGAATGGACCCCGTAAGTACTTATTTATTGAAATAAATATAGATTCCTACTACAAGGTTAGAGTTTTAGATTAGAACAGTCCGAAACCCTTATTACCTAGATAGGTAGGTACCTACGTACACTAACCTACCTACAAATAGCTGCATAACAAGTTGCCGTTTTGAATGTGTGTAATTTATTTATTAAGGGTGAGGTGTACAATAAAGAGTATTTTGTATTGTAACTATAGACTAATTAGTATCTAGTAACCAGATACCTTGGTACTTTACTTTCTTTACAATGACAAGCCATTTCCAATATCTACAGCGCCAATGGACATTGGACATCCAATCGTTATCGTTACTTAACAGTTCGCAGTTTATCCAGAAGAGATTGTTAGCAACTCCTATGAATATGACTATGTCAGCTGTACTCAACAGCTCTCTCCATCGCCAAACAATCCAGTATTTACAAGTTAGATCTACAATTTCACACACTTATTACTACACTCGAGGTCAGATTATGACCGAACCCACAGATTACCGTAAACCTTGTGAATTTGCAGATTGTTAGCAACTCTATGGACTATGGAATGGAGCTCGTCTCAGCATAGCAATCTAGTTGACCTTAGTTACCACATGCACTCAAAGGCCTGTAATGAGTACCTACCTATGCAATCAACACTGCAATAGATTAATAATTCGGCCTGCGTTCGATAGTAAGTAAAGGGTCCTTTGATCGTGACAGGAATGTATGTATAGGATTTTGGATCAATTTAGAATTACAGTTTCTATGAAGTGTAGTATTGTAATAGGTTAGGCGTTTGACCAGATATTTGTTTGGCCTGCTCACTCCCCTGCGCGCCAAGCTAACCTTTCAGAAAGAGCGATGGCGATGCCCTAAAATGCATATAAATAAAATAAGGATTTTGAAGTTATTTATATAACTTAAAAATCTTCATTTATAGACATCGTTATAAACCAAAGGATCAAATTATGAAATTACATGGCATGGTTTTGCCACTCCCAATTATTAAATTCATCATAAACGTTATCGTAATAAAGCAGTCTAAGTATTACCAATTTATTCAAAGCTCAGTGGCCTAATAATGTAAATGAACAATGATTCTTCTTAACGTTTCTCTCTAACTAGCAAAGTATCTTCAGTTTTATTTCCAAGGAGACTATTTTACTGAATGTTTTGAGTAAAAATACGCTTGGTATTTGTTGCATACGTTCGCTTCCATATTACGCCAAGGCTCAGACCGCGTTCAGTTCATTGAATGCGCAGGCTTAGGTACCTACCTAAAGTTTAGGTCCTAAACGCGCGCGGCGCGGCGACCCACACGACGTAGTGCGCGGTTATCTGAATGTACCCACCTATGTAATATGTAAATAATGCGTTTGACACGCGCGCGCGGCGTACCTACCGTCTGATTGTACAGTAAGAACGCGGCCTGAAGTCGTGTTTGGAGTCACAGCAGTATAACATTGTACCTAGTCTTTGGTACAGCTTTGAAATGACGCTGTAAGCGACGCTTCTCGTAGAGCGTGAAGCGTGAACAAAACGCACACACTAGAATATAAAGGCTTCCATTTTTGTGTGCTCCGCATGCACTGCATCGCCAAACGCGCCGTCTCTTTATAATCGAGGCCTAACGTATCGGAGCGGGTGCTCAATAGTAATTCAATTCCAATTCAGTACGTTCAGTAATGTAGACCCTGTAGTTATGAATATTTTTGTAGCTCATTTCTGTTTAAAGTGGCCATAAAAGAAGATAACAATCCCACCTGCTCCGTATATAAGACTCGTATTTTATGAAACTGAAACGTTACAAATTATTGTTGCGGATCTATGACAAAATGCTGCAAAAATGCATGGTTATCTATCTATCTATATACATATAATAAAGCAGAAGAGGGTCGAAAATCTGTACATTGAAGATATTAGTAAAAAAATCGATGGAGGGGTCTAAGAATCGATAACAGAACACGTTTCAACTGTTTTTAGAATTCGTGTCTGTCTGTTTGTCTGTCTGTTTATTTGTCTAACTATCACGCGAAAACTAGCGAATGGATTTTAATACAGCCTTCACTAATATGTTTATTGGATCTTCGGCCAGGTTATAGGCTATAAAAATCATACAGGTTAGGGATGAAAGGGGGTGAAAAGAGGGGTTAAACTTTGTATGAGAAGTCTTTCAGTTCATGATTTACAGGCTTGAAAGTTGGTAAGTATATACATGGACGCAAAGTAAATAGAACCTTATTCAAGCATTGTATAATAAACAGATAGTACTTATTTGAAAAAATGGGGAGTGAAATAACAATACTTCTGCCTCTCAAGGCTATAGACAAAAATACAAAAGTCCCTCAAACCATATTAACTGTTTGAAATGAGAGATCTAATTATGTTGGTCAGTCAGTCGCTATCAATATTCACAAACCTTACTACGCAACCTCGGTTTTTTTTTTTTTTTCGATGGAGGGTACCAGAGCGGCGGGCTCTCGGTTTCATGGTAGCACTTGCAACATGTACTACCTATATATTAAGTATGCCCATTTTTGTATAAAATATTGTTTTTTGAGGTGCTCATTACAAGAATGATACTTATCCATTTTCAAATCGAAGATGGCGGACATTTACTTATTTACTTTTCTTAATAATCGATATGGATGTCATCTTTGAGGTTCTTCGAGGTGCCGATTAGTTGCGTTTTCCGTCAGCAAAATGTATAAAATACGTTCAGCGCGTAACAGACATAAATTTAGGGTATATTGGTATTCGTTATTAAAACATACATATCTACGTAACAATAAACATCAAGTATGACCAAATTCGAAAGTCACGGGCGGATTGGAAGCAAAAAAACCGGCCAAGTGCGAGTCGGACTTCGCACATTTAGGGTTCCGAACCGACCGCAAAGTTAAGTTGGTTTAAGGAAAAATAAGGAAATTTCAAAGAAAAAATCCAATTTATCAATATATTCGTATTTGTTGGTAAAATATACGTAATAACAATCGTTATTACCAAATTTTAAGTTTATAGGTGTGGGAAGTTAAAAAATTCATCGAAACAAAATTTCGTAAAAAAAGCTGACTTTGGTGGCTTCTCATTCCTTTGTTTTCCAATATTTTTTTCAATAAAAAAGATAGTAAGTATCTACTCAATGAGCTCTAAACAACAATACCCCACTCGATAAAAGCACAAAGTAAATAGCGGCGGCGCGCGCCGGAGCAGAGAGTCCGCTCAGTACAAAGTGCCATTTTCGCCGCATGCACAATGACGTAACATTTACAGGCATTCTCGGTTGATTTCGGACGAGCTTAGTCGCGACTCTCACTGTCGCGTCGCGAGTGCTAGTTGTGCGCGCGTTGATCACTTGACGTCCTCGCCGCTACGTAGATAGTTTATGTCACGTACGTCAAAATGAATAACCGATATTATTACAGTTGGAATGTATTTTATTGTTTAAATACACTTAAATACAACAAAAAACGGTGCCTACACTTTCTTCAAATTTTCAAACGATATTGAAAGGTAAATAAAACGGTTTTCTCATTTTGGTAGTTACAATACCTAGGTAGGTAGGTAATTTTTTGAAACTTGCCGCTTTGATAACGACGATCAACCATTACACATTCATCTTATCGTTCGCTGGTAAAACGCCAGTATTTAAGTAGTACTATGGTTTAGTTAAGTAGGTACCTAATTAATTAGGTATATTTTTGTTGGCGCTCTCGACCGCCGCCGGTCACAAGTCACAACTCGCAGCGGGCCACGCATCAATTTATTAGGGTTCCGTACCCGAAGGGTCAAAACGGAACCCTATTGGTGTCGCCCAGACGTCCGTCCGTCCGTCCGTCGTATGTCACAAAATTTGTTCCGAAGAATTTTTAGACTTCTCATTGACCTATGAACTTGAAATTTGGTGACAATGTTCAATATTACGTATATTTTAACAACAAATACTAATATATGAATAAATCATATTTTTGAGGTTGATTCGGAACCCTAAATGTGCGAAGTCCGACTCGCACTTGGCCGGTTTTTTACCAAGATACGCTGGTTCATATTTAAATGTCATGTTGAAGAATTTTTAATTTATCTGCTCCTTTTTAAAATTCAGAATCAATACAGAAGCAACCCTGTGAGTCTGGCAAGTTTAGGTATGTATTTTCAAGAACGGCGGGAACGGACCTTCTGTATATTCTTTATTTTGTGATAAAAGGTAGGATAAAAAAAAAATTTCGCGCCCCCCTTTAGCTGTATGGGCCCCCCTTAAAAACATTAAAAATAATTTGTGACTATTTGTATGGCTTTGGGCCAACAAGATGCTTATACTGTGTAAATTTGAAACCTGTAGCTCCAACAGTTTGGCTGTAAAACCTGTGTGACAGACGACGGGCGGACATCTGGGCGTCACCAATAGGGTTCCGTTTGGACCCTTCGGGTTCGGAACCCTAAAAACAACTCTCAGAAAATCACATACCTCTCAGAAGCAACCAGGGTGGGTGCGCTATCAACCTAGGCCTCTACTCCATCTTCGAAAGTGAAAGAACAGACCAAAGTAGGTATTCAGTTATACCTATGTTTTACAATAAAGCACTTTGAACTTTGAAAGGTATTCCAATAATTTATGAACAAAAAAATATCTATTCAACTACCTCTTTACAAAGCCACTTGATAGGTCAACAGATTTTTTTTGTTCAATATTTAGCGCTCGCTGCTGCGCTCGCGTTTTCATCTACATTGCTTGATGCGTATGAAGTATTTTCCGTACCTGCATCATAATGTTCGAATCATTTCGCACTCGCTTTTTTATCTACATTACTTGACGCGTAGGAATTATTTTCCGTAACTGCATCATAATGTTCGAAAAATTTCGCGCTCGCTGCGCTCGCGTTTTCATGTGCATAACTTCATGAGAATGAAGTATTTTCCGCACCTGCATCATAATGTTCTAAAATTATCGCGCGCCGTTCGCTCGCGTTTTCATCTACATTATAGTTAATGCGAATGATGTCTTTTCCGCACCTGCATCAGAATGTTCGAATCATTTCGCGCTCGATGCGCTCGCGTTTCATATACATTACTTAATGAGTGTGAAGTATTTTCGCACCTGCATCATAATGTTTGAAAAATTTCGCGCTCGCTGCGCTCGCGTTTTCATCTACATTACTTGATGAGTATTTTCCGCACCTACATCATAATGTTCGATAATTTTCGCGCGCCCTACGCTCACGTTTTCACCTGCATTATAGTTGATACTTATGAAGTCTTTTCCGCACCTGTATCATAATGTTCGAAACATTTCGCGCTCACTACGCTCGCGATCTCATCTTCATTTCTTGATGCGTATGAAGTATTTTCCGCACCTGCATCATAATGTTCGAAAAATTTCGCGCTCGCTGCGTTCGCGTTTCCTTCTACATTACTTGATGAGCATTTTCCGCACCTACATCATAATGTTAGAAAATTTTCGCGCGCCGTACACTCGCGTTTTCATCTACATTATAGTTGATGCGTATGAAGTCTTTTCCGCGCCTGCATCAGAATGTTCGAAAAATTTCGCGATCGCTGCGCTCGCGTTTTCATCTACATTACTTGATGAGTATTTTCCGCACCTGCATCATAATGTTCGAAACATTTCGCGCTCACTACGCTCGCGATTTCATCTTCATTTCTTGATGCGTATGAAGTATTTTCCGCATCTGCATAATAATGTGCGAAAAATTTCGCGCTCGCTGCGCTCGCGTTTTCATCTACGTTACTTGATGACTATAAAGTTTTTCCGCACCTACACCATAATATTCGAAAATTTTCGCGCGCTCTACGCTCGCGTTTTCATCTACATTAGTTGATGCGTGTGAAATCTTTTCCGTGCCTGCATCATAATGTTCAAAACATTTCGCACTCACTACGCTCGCGTTTTTATCTTCATTACTTGGTGCGTATGAACTCTTTTCCACACCTGCGTCAATGTTCAAAACATTTCGCGCTCGCTACGCTCGCGTTTTCATCTACACTATTTGATGCGTATGAAGTATTTTCCGCACCTGCATCGTAATGTTTGAAAGAATTCGCGCTCGCTGCGCTCGCGTTTTCATCTTCATTACTTGATGCGTATGAAGTATTTTACACACCCGTATCGGAATATCCGAAAAGTTTCGTGCTCGCTTCGCTCGCGAGCATTTTCATCTACATCTATAATAAAATATATTTATGTCACACCTGGCCATAAAGTGGCCATTATCGCACGCTCCGCGCGCGAAAAAACCCACTTCCTGGCCAGGGGGTGACATAAAATTTTGTACTTACCACGGGCGATAATAAAGAAAGCCTCAGATCGCATATTTATCGCCCTTGCCTTCGGCTCGGGCGTAAAATACCTGCGATCTGAGACATTCTTTGTTTTATCGCCCTTGGTGAGTAATTTACTATTAGTCCTCTGTCATGTTCCATGTGGGCGCATTGAGCCGGCGTGCGCAATGTTTGGCGAGACAACCCGGCGAAATACGGTGTAGAAGTTGATATGGATAATGGATATTCACGCGAATGAAGTCGCCGGCAAAAGATTAGATAAATAAATTTAAAACTGGACTACCCGTGCGAAACCGGGGCGGGTTATAAATGCGAAAGTAACTGTTTCCCCTTAAAATGCTCAGCCGATTTAGATGAAATTTGGTATGGATATAGTTTGAGTCCTAGGGAAGGACAAAGGATACTTTTATCCCGGAAATCATCCCTTAACGGGGTTAAAGTTAGAATGGAAGAGACATAACTAGGTAAGCGCATGAAATAGAAGAATGAAATAACATATTCTAACGCGATGACGCGAGTTTTACGCAGACGAAGTCGCGGGCAAAAGCTAGTAAGTTATAAATAAGTAAGGGAAGGGTATAGTGCGCGCCGTCCACGACGACGCGCCCCTCCACCGGTCCCTAAGAATATTTTTGACGCTAGGTAGGTAGCCAAACCTACAAAAGCATAACCTTTCAGCTAAATGCTTCTTTATCCACTAGTGCTATAATCACTACAAAACAATCCCGAGCGAGACTGCATTACAGTTTATAGTTGTATTCACGAACCCACTAATTGCGAGCGACAGGTAAACTAAAGCTTTCGCGATTGCCGACGACTAGTGGTGCTCGAGACGTGGAATTCGTCACCTGTTCAAAATAATTAGGCAAAAAAATCTGTGCTAAAACAAAAATTCAGGTGCAGCTTAACAGCCTTCTGTGTTTCCCACTCGACTCGAGCGTGGAATTTTTAGACGGGATCTGGCGGGAATATTCGAACTCAAAACTATTTCGAAATTCGAACGAGAGCACGCCTGACGAATTCACGAGTGGAAAACAAACCCCTCCAGCTAGATGGTTTTTCTATTAGGTTATGGGGCATAGACCTTTCGCATTCGAAATTTCATTTTCGCATTTGGAAATTCGCTATACACGCGTTATGGCATCGGCTACACGTCTACGAGCAGCTAGTGCGCGTACCTTCGGATGGGGTAAAATGGGACACTCCAGGCCCCTATACCACAAAACTTTACAAGTGTACAATTTGACAAAATTATACGATTTTCCATAGAAAAAGTTGACAAATTTGTCGAATTGTACGCTTGTAAAGTTTTGTGGTACAGGCCCCAGGGTTACTATAGACACTCGTTTTCACCAGCAACTGTATGTGTCAGTCTACATATAGGTATAATTTCTACCTCTAATTCAACACGCACACTGAATGTCCAGATTATTACTAGGTACAGACAAATGCATACGTTCCTGGTATAGTTGGAATTATTTAAAATATCTGACATTTTATAATAATTGTCATTAGATTTTTAATCTTGTTTGATTACTCAACACCAAGGCACAATACTACATACCCAGTAATGTTATTATGTGACTGCATTAATAAGGTTTAATTCCGCAGCCGACAGCAGACAGCAACTGCACGTTCCGCCGCACTCCAAATTGAACCGTAATCATAAGACTAAAAGTCCCATTTAGAGTGAGCGGCGTGTGCTGTTGCGACACTTCTCCGCTCGTTTCAAATTGAGCTTTTTACGAATACCATTACGGTTCAATTTAGAGTGCGGCAGAACGTGCAGTTACTGTCTGCTGTCGACTGCGGAATTAAACCTTTATGCATACTAACTTAAACAGGTCCGTAAGATAAAGGCAAAATAGTTTATAATTATTTATACATAAATACTTAGCATTACCTTAATAAGTTACAAATATAACTTGCTTTCGATTAATATAAATTAGCACTTAAAACTTACAATAATTCGTCAGCTTATTCACACGAGCGCCTTATCAACGCGCGATAGTAGGAGTAGCTTTTCGGTGAAGGAAAACATCGTGTGAAAACCGGTTTTAACCTCTGAATCCGCATTGACGGATGTGCTATGATCTCGTGGTGTTAAGATCCATTACTTGAGGGTCCTAACTTTAGATGAAAGTTTCTCCGAATTGAAATAATAAATAAAATATTTGGACA
Source organism: Cenopis cana (assembly GCA_951800055.1). Classification (NCBI taxonomy): domain Eukaryota; kingdom Metazoa; phylum Arthropoda; class Insecta; order Lepidoptera; family Tortricidae; genus Cenopis; species Cenopis cana. The sequence goes on from OX637480.1 coordinate 16,198,367, forward strand.
ACACACAAGGGGTTACTGCAGATGCTCTAAGGAAGCGTCCTTTTAAATATTTGCTCCTATTACAGGCCCCACCCTGTATAGGACTCGGAGTTTATGTTGATTTCGGTTGCATATTTGGTTATATAGTAGGGTTGCCGGTCTCTTAATAACTTTAAATATCATCAGAATGAACAGATAATTCAATAAATATGGGGTCACGGAAATGAGAGCGGTTGTAACGCTCGAATAATGACCACTGTATACTAGCTGATCTATCCTATCTCTTTCTAAAGCGCGTTGAATGTGCTAAGTGTGAATAAGGATTTTCCTGACAATTGATAATGGTATTTGGGTTTAGGAAACTTCGCAAAAATATAATTTCCAATCAAAGTGAAAAATTTAAAAATTCAACGCTACAGGTGGGATTTGAACCCACGACCTCTGGAATCCGTACATTTTCAATTTTTCACTTTGACTGGAAATTATCGTAGTTTCGTTAGCGAACGCATACGCTTGACAAATTTAATTCGCGAGGTTAGACTTGAAATGGCGTGCAGTCACATCAACTAAGGAACCTGTTAACGTGTCCAGTCGATATGACAGCCACGTCATGTCACGTTTACCATTATAAATTGACAAAAGTATACAAGAGAAACCTACGAGTGTTTCCGTGCTTATGTTCCGCAAACATGTCTGATTAATATGGTATTTGAAGCAGTTACCGATGCAGTGACACTTTAAACTCTCGCGCTTTGTAAACATACTTAACGCATTCACTGCCACCAACGCATATATGCGTTTCCGTTACTTTCACCCAGTGCCTTGAACGCACAGACGCGTTCATAATATTTAGTGACTTTCACCCTGTGCCTTAGTGCCTTATACTTAGAATAGTCGGTTGAACTCACATTGTGCGTTTGGGGCACACAGCAAAATGCGGCACCTGCCGAATGTTCAGCAAAAAGGGGTGGCAGTGAATGCGTTAAATGATTTGTTTTAACGGGTCTAATGCGACCAAGGGTTAGGGTAGTCAAATGTTGTGTACCCATATCTCCGTTGACAACTTGCTGAGACGACAGTCATATCCGCGACCACGGCCGGTGCAAACCGTGTCGAAACGTCGGTAAAAAAGGTAAATACATAAATACCTTTTAAGTACATCGGCATTTGATTGATGCGATGCGATGATCACTGATCATGTGCATGCATAACATTATACCCTCAGTCGCCAGTTTTTAAAGTGGGAACTATTGCTAGATGCCGCTGACGCCAATGAGCGTCATACCCGGGGAAATATCTGACGCTCGGCAAAGAATGGGTCAGGTAATAATAAAACAATTATGGTTTAGGCGACGTCTCCTGTTGCCTGGACGATGGCGCCCGCTTATGAATATTGGGCTTCCTTAGTCTATGGTAGTTAGGCATTACTTTGCCTAGGAAGTCTAGCTGTAGGAGCTGTGACGGCTGCTTCTCTAGCGCTTCTCGCACGTGGTGCTCTGAGCCCCAGATAACGGTGTTGTCCGCTAACGTCTGTGGGGCGCTTAGACTACATGATGCACCTGTGAACAAAATTAAATATTTTGAAATAAGTGTACCATTTGACTATATTGGTACGGAATACTAAAAGGCATTAAGATGCGCATTTGAACGGTCGGGACAGAAAATTAAGCATCAATGGTTCCAAAAGTAAAGAGATGCCCATCCGATTATTTTTAATTGACTCAACTCACGACATCGACAGTGGAGAACTCTTCTACGAGCCCTATGTCCCTAATGAGGGATAACAGGAACTCATCATCATTATCATCAACTCACGACATATTAGAATTAGAGTCAAATGAATTTGAACGTTCTACACAGTAGTTACATTCCATATTTAAATTACCGCTGTCATTTAAACGCGCTAGCAGTCGCGATCATGCGTAGCGACTGTTTAAATACAAAATATCTTGTATAGAGGGTTCAATTTCCTCTAACATATGCTCTTGTTTGTGTGTTGTGGTAATGGTACCACATTTCTGGCCACAAAAATTAATCGACGTTATCTGCTAGCTATTGTATGTAAGAAAACAAAGAACATGACTGAAGGTACCGTCCTTAAATAAAAGGTTTTGAGATGCAGTTTACAGGAATCTAGTGTATTTTGTATTGTTCCTGAGGTAAAGGTAATATACAGACAGATTGCATTGCATATGACTACATACAAAGCGGTAGCTTTTGACTGAGATCGACTTTTGACTGACATTTCATTTCAAACTGCAAGTAGCGAAGTAATAAAAATACAGGATTTTGGGAGTGGTCGCGTTGGTGAACACACGTGCTCTCGGCGCGACGACTAGCAGAATCCATTATTACCGAACAAAACCAGTTGCCTACTGTCACGGCGTCGTTACCGAACAACGACTTTGCACATGTGGTTGGCGAAATCATCATAAATTTGATGGAAAGCCATTTTGAAACAAAAAAAAAATACAAAAAGTTACTGTACCTATCACGCAACCACTGCCAATTTTGACATCAACTCCCACAAAGGACTTGCATTCAAAGACATTGCTCTCTCCAACATGTCCGCAGTACGACTCCAGCCGGCAACCAACCTCGAAGGCATTGTGGGCTCCGATAAACAGTGGCTTAGGCGGATCCTCCTGGTTATCACTCTTCCTGGAATAACAAAAGAGGCTTATATAAGAGAGTAGTCACAATAATTTTACAGGATTACCCTCATCACACCTGTGACACGCGAAGGAACGTAAGCGCTGTGGATAAGTATGTGTGCGTGCGCTGTCGGTACACGCGTCTATTGTTTGCGCGGGTGCGTAGCGCGTGGCGCGGACGAATCGCGAGGCACGACGGCACCCGATCGACACCAGGCGGGTCTCTCAGGGACGAGGTAACTGACCTCGGTGCGGGGGGTTCGTGGCCATTCTGTATGTAATACTATTATGTGACCTCATCTAGCATAATATTATTTGTCAGAAATACACTTTTTGCAGAATTTTTATTTTGCAGCAACTTTTTTCAGTAAGAGTTAACTTTTACAAGGTATTGCTCAAAGGTCCAAAAGCTAAAACCTAAAAAGCTAAAACCAAAAAAATGGGTTAGGCTAGAACTGAAAGTGTGCTTTTGCCAAAAAAGTTTCTGCAACCACTAAACCACTTTTTTTACAAAATGGCATTCTTGTATTAATCACATGTGAACAACATTCTCACAGCTAGCTTATTCGCTCTGTTAAAAAGTTTTACAATCTGTTTTTATAAAGACTTGAAGATGAATTTTATAACTGAAAAATATGTTAACAAAAACTACTATTATCTCATTATTTCTACAATAACAATTAAGACAAATTTTATTGAAATTTTCCAATATAGTTTACTATATTTAATAGTTATAGAATTTGTTAATAAAGTTGATCTAGCCTCCATGAACACCAATTATTTGAGTTTGAAGTTCTTCCATACTTCCATAGAAATTAACATGGTTTTGTGCAATAGTAAAAATTAGGCAATTTTCTTGATAATCATAATTTCAGCTGAGACCCGAAAATTAAAGGCTTGTTGCAAAATATGTCTTAAAACAGAGCTTTCAGAAAAAATCGAAGTTACATTTCTTGCCCAACCGAAACACATGTTTCTACACATTTAGATACTGGAAATTTCTTAAAATAAACCCACCAAACTATTTGAAATTATATATTTGCTTTCAAAACATGTGTACTGAATTGCAGAAAGTTTATTTTATCAATCAAAATAATTGTGACAGGACTTAATAGCTAGACTAGGTAAGCTGCCGGCCCTTCAGGCCGCAGGGAGAGGTATCCTTCTCTATATCTGTCGCTGGCCGCTTGCAGGCCAAAACAGGAGCAAACTTATTAAAAAAAAAAAAAAAAACTAGGTAAGCTGCAGTTATGGGTGCAAAGTCACAAACAAAAGAAAATAAAATTAGAAATTAATCCATTGCCTCAAATCTTGTTGTTATCATTGTTTAACAAATATAAAATATCGCAAAAGTAAGCCTCCTGAGAGGAAAAGTATTTTAGGGGATCTGGTAAATAGTGCTCTGTCTTTAAATACAATACTTAGTCAGCCAATATCAGATGAAGCTATGAGAATATATACATTTTACAAAAAGACATTGGAGTTAAGGCCCAACTGAAATTATTGAATAGGTTGTTTATGTGTGGTCCTATAAGGCTGGCATTGTTAGAGTTAAGGCCCAACTGAAATTATTGTAAAGTTCATATATGTGTGTTCCTATGAGGCTGGCATTTTCACCAAGAGTGTGCAAAAGCCTCTTTAAAACATAATAAAAAAAAAAAAAAAAAGTAAGCCTGAATAATCTTGCAGATTTCAACTAAATCTTACTTGTGAATAATGGTGGTATATTCTTCGATAATACAGTATTCGGCTATAATGATGGGACCGCCTTCAGCAATGATGGTGACTCTTGGATGTATGACGGTACCTCCGCCAATGGTGATGTCACCTTCCAGTGTACAGTCTTCGCAAACTGTGGCTCCAGGGAGTATTTTAACACTAAAACATAAAGCGACTTCTGTGTAGAAAATCTGCGCCAAGCAATAACTATAAGTTACATGGGCATTCACAACACGTTCGTAACTTACTTATTAGCCATTTTCAAAACCTTAATACAGTAAATATTGTGTTAAATATTTTGAATATATGGTTATTGAGAATTAGGAAACATACAGCACGAATCGTATAATCGTATTTACTTGTCAAGTTGTCAGGTTAACAATGACAATGACAGTGACGTGATTTTTTTTTTTTTAATTTATTTCTTGACCATGGATACAAGTCCTTCAGTCGGGCAGTGACGTGACGGTGGTTAGTATTGCAAGCGTGTATCGAAAAACGAAGATTTTATCATTATTATTTCCAATTATTTCTATGACAAAGTTGTTTATGGCTTTATCTTTTTTTTACTGTTCCACATAAAAGGGATGACATAATTATGGCACCACTAGGCGTTAATGGGTTAAAATATCCTCCATAACAAAGGCTTTTAAAATAATGAAGTCACAATGAAGTCGATCAACTGAGGCTTTTTATTGAAGTGCGTATGGCAATAAATTAATCTAAAAGTCCTAAATAAACAAAGTGCCCAAAACAAATGTAATTCTATCAACAGGAGAAATTACACACATAAATACAAATGAAGTAAAATCCTTCGATTTCACCGAAAAATGCGCAAATACGTAACAAATATTTTTTATTGTAACTGATAGCATACGAACAATTCGGACAGAATGGACATACCTACAAAAAATTAAAAAAAAAACTGTACGTGTACTTGATTGATGGCGGAAATAATACGGGTGCGGAATAAGAAACTATTAAAGAATTGAATAGTTTAAAGATTATTAAAACTGGTGCCCATTACCATAGTTTGCTCGAAACTCTGTCAGCTGTTGACTGTAAGTAATAAACCTTTAATACCAAAAAACTTATCTCCAAAAATATATAAAAAGTAATTATTGCCGGCAGATTAAAACAATAATAATACTCTCATAATACTTATTACATCTACTAAAATGCGCTACATAATCTCTAATTTTCTCCTGAGCAATTACAACTCTCCACGTATATTTTTTTATTTTATTAGTGAGACAACTAAAACCATGCGTTTTGATTTTCAGTCGAACTTAAATAGGTATTAAGAGGATACATGTAGACGATGGACCATATACAAGACCTATCAGCCTTTCAAGGCGCAATTTTATCAGCAGATAATTGCCATGCCTTCTCAAAGTTGATTTCAAGAGGAGGTAAGACAATGTACAATTTGGTTCCGATTATAATTAACACTAGATTGACCAAAAAATATATAAATAAAAAACAAGTACCTATCTAATTTCTCTTCAAGATTTACTAAACCTTGTGTTTAAATTTTTTCGTATGAAATTGATTTGATGATGAAATGATTTGTAAATTCATGAATCATGATTCAAACACAGGATAATATCAATGTGTCTAATAAACTGTTTATAATAACTGTTGCATGTTTTAGGAAATGAGGAGAAAGTGAAATATGTTCTAGAAAAACTGTCAAAATTCTTAAAAGAGAAAAATTACATCACTGAGAATGGAGTAATCCAAGAAAAACTGGAAGAATACAGGAAATTAGCTTTATACATTGCTTTAAATGCAGACCTGCCTATCCTGGAAGAGATGACTGAAATGGAAGGCATGCAAATGGTTATTTGGATGATACCCACAGTGCCCAAATACCTTTTGTATGAAATATTCTTCAACCTTCACATGCAGCAATTTTTGTATGAAATAATAGTATTTTGTAACCCTCATCTGGCATTGCAAGTGGCTGATGCATTTATTATTAACATGAAGTACTTGAACCCTGTGGAACAGCTGGATCGGGTTCGACTAGTCTCCGCTGCACTGTACAGGTTAATCTGTAGGCTACATTTTTACCAAGACGGCAGTGATGGGGATTTGTTAACAGAAGCTTTAAATAGCTTCCAGATATGTCTCAATAAGTTCACAAACCCTCCTAATGCAGACAAAGTTCTCAACATGCCTAAAGATGACCAATACAAATATTTAGGAAGGAGTCTTAGCATAATGCTCAATTTGATTGAGGAATGCATGCATCACTTCACAACCAAGCAAGAGTTTGAAGCCGAAGGATTTAATGAGATATATTTCTCCACTCACCACCCAGAAAGTATTGCAACAAAAACATTGAACTTCAATATATGTGATAGTCCTAATGATGCAATAATGCAATGCTTAAACAAATGCCACACATTTTTGCTGGATGACTGCACCACTCAAGTCATGAGTGTTAGTGTTGATATTTTCTGTGCTTGGAGTGAATATGAAGAAAATGGGAAAAGCATTCAGCAAAGCATCGGAGAGCTATGCTTTAAACTACGCTCAATATTACAGGGTATTCCTACTGTTGCTGACCACACAATTGTTGGCATGCTGAAGCAAATATCCAGGGAACCTCTAAATCACAAGGACATCATTAACGAAACTGATGTTGAGGTTATTGTGGAAAAAATAAATGCTCACAATGAAGAAAGCTCTTCATGGCTTAATGCATTACTGCATAAAGATGATTTGTGCCAAAATTTAACATTGCTGCTCCTTCTGGAATCAAATATAGGGCTGTTGAAAGAGGAACAAAGTCATGGCTTATTTGAAAAAATCATTGATCATCTGCAGGATGACCAGGAGAATGGTGAATATTTGAAGGTGCTGGCTATCAAAGCATTCCATCAATGTAACAATACTGTCAAAGAAGAAATAATCACAAGTCAATTCAGTGACAACTTACATGACAGAATGGAAAATGGAGATTTTACCAGCATGATGACAGAGATATTCAACAAACTCACAGTGTCTGATGACGCAGACCCGTCAGATATCTTGACAGTATTCCTCCAAAACCCCAAGCAGACATTTATGAAGATATTTAAACTAGCTGCAGAGAATGTGAAACAGACTGATATTATGTTAAGAGTTATTGACAGTTTAGAGAAATATAGCAATCATTACTACAGACAAGACACCGAACCGTGCATAATCAAAGTCTGTAATAATATTTTGGAGACGTCTTTGGACACAGATGCAAAGCAGAGTAATTTTGTGAATTTTATTAGTAGGCTAAAACAGCGGAATATAATTCCAGGGAATAAGTTGTTAATGTTAATAATAATGCCAAATCTACATAAAGGTCTAATAAACAAAAATGTAGTTGGGATTAATGTGCAAATCAAATTGTTGATGACTGCTTACACAATTGAAGAATTGCTGGAATTCAGAGCTCCAATGCTAGCCATGCTGGCACAAGTGCTAGACATTGTGAGATGGAAATTCACTTCATATGAAGCAGTTATGCCACCAACTTTGGAGCTGGCTTTGAACTTGCAGCAAGAGATCTTTAATACTTACGAAGCTGAAATACCTGGTATGTAATAATGAAAGCATATGCTTAAATCACACACCAATACATACATACAATTTTCACAAAAAAAATAAAAATTGTATGTATTTACTGGTGTTTAAATATTAAGTTTTAAATAGTTTTAATTAGCCCTTTTTTGTACCAATCTATCCGGTTCAATTAAGAGTAAAATAAACAATCAAGATAGTGTTGGAAACAAATTTGTAAGCTACTCACTTTTACCATACATTAAATCTTTCACTTTTCTCATTTTCTCGAAGGTTAGCTGGAAGAGATCCCTTAGAGGGATAAGTTCGCCTTTGTACTTTCTTTTATAATTTTGTTTTTGTGAATGTTTTCTTATGTGCAATATAAGTGTCATACTTACATAAGTACATAAATCAGAACAGAGATTTTAGCTGAAATTTCACTTAAATGGTGCCACTATGCCTGACAAAAGAGTAACTGGACTGCCATTATGCTAGGAGATCTACCAATTTGCTAATTAGATCTGAAACTGAAACCTTGCAATTTTCAAGTCATTACAATCTGGACCTTGTTGGATACTCTTTAAGGTTGATATTTGTATGATTACCTCAATAATTTCAACTCCTAAATCCTCAAATTTTATAAAGCGTTGGCAACGCGCAGGTTACTCTTGGAGTTGCGAGCGTCTATGGGCTGCGGCGTCCGCTTGCTATCAGTTTGACCGTACGCTTATTTGCCACCGTCGTCGTATAAAAAAAAGGGTTGCACTCCGGGAGTGCCGGCAGAAGGGAAAACTCAATAAAGAAAGTAAATAACAAAGATATTCTTATCCGTATCCTTATCAGCATCGGTATCCGTATCCGTATTCATATTCATACTCATGTTCACATTCATATTCGTATAATCCATTTGCCATAATTCATATTCCATAATATGTCCCGAGTATCATTGTGTCTTACGCATCTAAGACCAGCTGAGTTTAGCTGAGTTGACCCCTCCTAACATCGCAATCACGATACTAGTTGGGGTCAACTAGCTGGTCTTATAATCTGTCGCGAGTTTAACAATTTTTCCCCAGTACAAAAGTGCTCAGCGCCGATAAAGAAGTTTTTAATTAAAAAAAAAATGAATACTTGTATAAAATTATTATGTTCATGTATTCAGTGTACATTATATTTCAGAGAAAGAATTGAAGTGGTTAAAGAGCAAGCTAAAGAATTTGCAGCCGTTGAACATGTATTACTACAGGAGGCTCTGGGACCCTCCCGGCAGCAGCTTCATTGAGGTCATCACCGGCCTCCGCATCAGGAAGGAAATGGATGTGGATCAGATTACATCCATGCTGTTGCAAGTAAGTGATCTTCTTCTTCTTTATCCCGTTACCCTCTGCTGGGGTGTGGGGCTCGAATCAATTCTCTCCATTTGCTTCGGTCTTGGGCAACTTGGGTTACTTACTTCTTCCCAGTTCATCCCCATAGAACCCAACTCTTGATCCACGGAACGCCGCCAAGTTGTTCTGGGGCAAGTAAGTGATAGGTAATAGTAAAACTAAGGCTGGGTTGCACCAAACCGTCTGTGATGAATTATAGTTGTAGACTTAATTTGTAAGATGTAGTGGATTGCTATGCCTGAAAGGGTACATGTTGAAACAAATTGTATTTTAACACCAATGTATATGCAATAAATGATATGATATGATCGTAAGCGGTGTTCGTCAAATCTGATTGTATGGAAAGTTTGACAAGTTTCTATGGGATGACAGCTGCCGGCGCCATTTTTGACGATGGCCGGTTTGTGTTCGTACTTTGGTGCAACTGGCACTGTGTCTATCAAAAATTACGTTTTGGTACAGCTTTGTGTTGTTTGTGTTTGGTGCAACTTTTTTGTAAATTCAAAACTGTCGAGTTTAAAATCCTTCTGAATTCCTCTCGTCTCGTATCTCTTAGAACACTCTTACAACTCGGCCAGTTCAAATAATTTTAAATATTTTAATGTCTGTATACTTACCTAGATTTAAGATATACTATTGAGTGCCCTTACAGGGTGTCATGTACCTACCAAACTTGTCTGTAACACCTCAATATATTATGAACATGACTGCAATGCAATAAAGAATAAAGAACATCTATTAGAACATGAGGGCCTACAGCAAACCGAAAATGTTCCTCTCTGTCGCTTGAATATGCAAGTGCGACACAGGCAAATATTTCATTATCGATTCTCGGTATGCCTATTTTCAACTCAATACCTGCAAGTTGCTGAAAAAAGGATTGCAAATTTTGTGGACAACTTACATATTCACGTACATACGATTACGAACAGTGCAAGTTAAATAAAAGCTTGTAAAAAAAGGTGTTCAGAGACAAGTTGAGATGCTGCATTATTTTATGTTTACTGTGTTAGAACTGACTAATCATCATCCGCCTAGCGTTATCCCAGTACAGTTGCATCCTGAAGGATGCCTGGGGTCCGCTACCTAATGCCAAGATTTGGCGTAGCCACTAGTTTTTACGGAAGCGACTGCCATCTGACCTTCCAACCCCGAGGGGAAACTAGACCTTATTGGGATTAGGCTTTGTCAAGTGAGTGGGCAACTTGACTGTTAGAAGTTCTCAAACCGGACCGAAGGCCTCCAACTTGGCTTAACGACTGCTGCCATAGACAGCAACCGGGATAAACGGCTTAACGTGCCTTCCAAAGCACGGGAGCGCTCAGTTAGTAACCACTCAAAGTGGTCACCCATCCAAGTCCTGACCGCTGCCCACGTTGCTTAACTTAACCTTAGATACCGCAAGCGGTACGCAGGCGCCGCTGGGCCACGAGCGCTCCAACTCGGAACTGACTAATAATGTAATGATTTCAGGTATTGTGTTCCATTACACAACAAGAGTGGTGTGAAATATACGACGGGTTGGCAGTTTTTGGAGATGATACCACACTAGAAATATTACATGACACAGTGTTGCTAGTCACTGTTGCCGAGAAATCCAACAGGACAGACGTATCTTGGGCATGCCTGCTCAATTGTTATAGGAATTTCATTATTACTATCAAGGTAAATGTCATTTAATTTTGCCCAATACTGTGCACGCCTGCCTGCCTAATAAATAGTCAAAATGCCTAAATCCCAGAATGCCTTTTTTATCATTGCACCGGATTGTGAGCATTGGTATGATGTAGGGCTAGCACATAATGGCCTCGAGAGTATCTCGATTTTTCTCGGGCTATGCGTCTTATTTTGATAGGTGCTGTTAGAAAGTGACGGATAGCTCGTGATTAGCCGACAAACTGACGTTGCCATCATGTGCTAGCCATAACGGTGTTTTGAGATAAGGTTGTTGTTATGTTTAGATGCCTTTCCATTAGAGCTATGCTATGCAGCTATGCTGCAAGGATGCGAAAGCTACGCTACGAAACTATGTGACCGTTTCCAATGCTAAGCTATGTAGCTGTACGAGGAATATGCGCAGCTCGGGCTATGCGATGTATCAACAGGGGGCGCGGGGAGCGGCAGCGCGGTGAGGGAAGAGGCGCTTACGTCGGCGCACGCATCTTTCCATATAAAAAGTATGCTTTTAGTACCAAAGTAAGCCATAGCTTAGCTGAACCCGTTTCCACCAGTGCTATGCTATGTGAACCAATAAATGTGATTGGTGGATTTCAAACGTATCCATAGCATCGTAGCATAGCATAGCTCTAATGAAAAGGCACCCTTAATGATGATGAGACTCTATTTTCATAATATTCAGTTAGCCAATTTTGAGAGAAAATATGAGGCATTCTGGAATTGAGACATTTTGAGATCTAGAATTAAATTGGAGTATCGGGTAAAATATAATTAAATCATAATGAAACCAAAGGCTTATTTTCCACCAGTACGAAATGTTAGCAGAGATATGTCAGTCTCGTAATATCAAAAAATAATATCTGAATAGACAGCGTTATACCAATTACCAATCCATTGGTATTTTTTTTTAATCAGATGTTTACTCCCACAGTAGGCCGGCTTGGTCACGATTTCGACCCTCGCCAGCAGTGCGCCATATTTAGGTGTGATAGAAATAGAAGATAATTTATTCCAGTATAAAAACAAAGTGATATAATAGGTACATATTAATGATAAGATAACAATGGAAAAAACTTATTATCTAAATCGTACACTGATACTGAAAAAGGTGAACACTCAGCATAATGTCAGGTGTTACTGGCTGGAGTACCCGACGCTGGTCTTCCGTGAACACCTGTGGGGAGCGAGTGAGATGCCACGTACCAATTACCGTTACCTAGCACTCAATAACTCGCTATAATTTAATCATCATCATCTTAAGAGCCGAGCTCTTGTCGGTGCAGCTTGATGCAGTTCTCTCCATCTTTGTCGGTCCGAGGCCAGCCTCTTGACGTCCTGATACGACACGACATCCACATCCTCCTTTATCTGGTTCATATAACTTTTCCTTGGTCTTCCTCTTCCTCTTTTCCCATTTATTTTCCCTTCTATATAATTTAATAGATAATAAAAATATTAAACATATACAAATAATTTACATCACACCATGCAAACGAGGAGGGCACAGTTGGTCAAAATGCAGCATTTTGATTGTTCACCAATATGGACTAAACTATTTATTTTCTTTCAGAACAAATATTTCAAGGAACCACTCACAAACGACCAAGTGATGACGGTTGTGCGCAAATTAGTAAGGATTGTCAATATAGTGGATGAAAAATATGTTAATGAATTCACGGCAATTCTATTACCGTTGCTGTCTTATATTGCTGAGAAAAGGAGTGATTATTCCACAGACATTGCAAATTACATTCAAGAGAAAGTGAAAAAGACACAGTTTTCTACGTTACTCAACCAAGTTTTCGCTAGTGCATCTGTATAGAGTTTTTACAAGACAAAAAACCAGTAAATGTGTACCATTTTGCAGTATTGATTTCAAATTAGAGATATTTTGCTGATTTTTATTGTTTACGCTTTGTTTACATTGTAAGAAATTGTAAGTCATGCAAATTATTTAATTTGTTAAGTTTGATTATTGTTCGAAGCTGTAAAACTGCTCTAATACATAACAATGTAAATGTTAGAGACAACATGACTGTATCACTATGTAGACCACACTCCAATATCTGAATGTCAACAGACAACTTTGATTTTATAAGTACCTACTCTTTTTTTAATATAGGAGCTAAAGTGTAGTGATTTATATTCTCTCTTTGATAGGAGCTAAATTTCACAGAATCTCACAGCCCCGCAGACATCTGATTTGATTGTTAGGTAACTTAGGATATGACCAAAAGGCAAAGATCAGATGATTAAGACATGAAGACCTTATTTTGCCAAGATAATTTTTGAGTTTTTTTTTTAAACTAACCTTGGGTTTTTTAATCTCTTAGTCCTAAACCCCAAGTTATCTTAAATCTAAACAAATTCTTGGGCGATTTTGTTCGTGTTTAATAAAATTAGATATGAATAAAGCTTAAGTAAAGGTAGTCCTGGTGTATTTCATTTACCTACAGGTTTCTTCGTATTGAGCAAAGCTGCAAAACTAATTTATGTCACACCTGGCCAGAAAGTAGCAAATACCGCACCCTCCGCGCGCGAAAAATCCCACTTCCTGACCAGGGGGTGACATGAAATTTTGTATTTACCACGGGCAATAAACGATTTACCTACACACGAGGCGATTTAGGGAGCGGGTACGGGTATATAGGGCCGATTTTTGAGTGCCGAACGCTCGACTTTTCACTCGAGATCTGTCAAAAAACTATTATGATTTGACATATGTCGAATGAAAAGTCGAGCGTTCGACACTCAAAAATCGGCCCCCTGGTTAGATATTGAACATAGTTTTGGAAATAAAAAAAACACTCGGGAGGTCTACAGTTAGGTACTCATCGACTGAACTAATGGGACAAAAAGTCTCACTAGTTCTGTGTACAGAACTACAGCACAAAACTAGTGGGAACATAAGTTTCCGTATGCATAGTATTTTTGAATGCTTCGGCCTCACATCAATATGCTGGATTGTGATTGGAAAACGGGAATAATTAGGATCTCCTACTACTGTTTTGTCAAATTGGTATTTTAACTATTGGTAATGGTAAGTATCCATAAATCGTGTAACAGAGTGGTCATGGAAGTCCACGGACTTTGTATGAAAAAATGGTACCTATTTACCACTATGCCAGCGTTTTACGACAATAAATATATCTATGTTATACCAAGCAATCCCTTTTAAATGTTTAAGGCACTATTTCAAAACAATTTGTATGTACCATGTTGATGCATGTCATATATTTTTTTCGCAAAAGAAAATGTGCATAATTTGAGTAGAATGCAAAGACTAGTCCCCCATTTAAAACATCTACAGTCCCCGGCGGCTATGAAGTCAATCCTGAGACATGCTTCTAGGGTTGTTACACGTTCGATCATTGTATCGATAAAATTCGAGTCAATTGTGAGTTAAGTCGAATGCAGTTCTCTACTAACTGTAATAAAAAAATATTTATCAGATGTATATGAAGGAAAGTGAAAAAAAACATCTAGGTAGAGATAATATCTATATTCTTTACTTTATTATGTATCACTTTCCGAAGCACGGATGGCGTCAACGTCAAAATTATCTACATCGGTAAGCTTCGCTCTTTTTCTCTTGTTGGGAGAATGTAGAACATTATCTTCCATGCCAGTCTCACCCAATTTTTCTTTCGTGATTTTTATAATAGTTTTTTTGCTCATATCGAGAGCATCTGCAACTCAATCCAACACCGATGTCACGGGTAATATCGGTCAGCCGTTTTGAGCTTCTCGTTCAAAATAGTCACGAACACGCTCACGAGGCTCACGAGACTGACTGTTAAGAACGAATTTCTTTGATCGTTTCGGCATTTTAACAAGTCCAAATAGTAAGCATTTCAAATTCCAAGTTAACAAGCCCTTGCTTCAATCTGCTCCTTGGTCAATGGGTGAGATGGGGATGCGATGGCACTAGGTATTAATAGCCAAAAACATGTACAAGTTTAGCACAATCAAAATTATAAATAGTTTTATCATACCTATATTGACGTTTCATTGAATTTATTGACAGGAAATATGGTAAATAATAAATAACTTTGCATTCAAATTCAAAAAGCTAGAGGTTAGTAATAAAGAAACAAACGCATTTATTTATTAATATTTATAATTAACTTAGGGAGAATATTACTAATATTACAATTAAGTAATACGTTTTATTTACATTAATGGACATCATCATAAATCATAAACAATATTTTTGGCTATACGAACTTCTTAACGTGTATCGATATATTGTCTGTGATATTATTGCCACTCACTATTCTGTCACACGCAATAAGTAAATATGTATTTTTTTCCTATGGTTGACATTTGTCATTATTCAGAAACTTCATCGTTGCGCAATGTGTCAGGATTTACTTCGTATACGCGGGGGACAATAGTGGTGTAGGAACGAGCTACTCTAATTATGCGACCTCTAGCGAGGAAAAGCCAACCTATTTAGTGTGTTACTTGATCACTAGATGGCGCTAAAATTAATGCATAAGACCTGGACATCTAGCGGTGAAAAGCCAAACTATGTAGTTTGTCTTTAAGTCACTGGATGGCGCTAAAATTAATGAATGTGTCCTGACATCTAGCGGTGAAAAGCCAAACTATTTAGTGTGTTAATTGATCACTAGATGGCGCTAAAATTAATGCATAAGACCTGACATCTAGCGGTGAATAGCCAAACTATTTAGTGTGTAACTTGATCACTAGATGGCACTAAAATTAATGTATAAGACCTGACATTTAGCGGTGAAAAGCCAAACTATGTAGTTTGTTTCTTGTTCACTAGATGGCGCTAATACTAAGTTGTGTGCTGACATCTAGCGGTGAAAAGCCGTACTATATAATTGTTTTCACAAGCACTAGGTGCCGCTACTATTAAGTTATGTTTCGACATTTAGCGCTGGAAAGTCATACTATATAATTATTTATCTACACCCATATAGTAAATCCTCTTTAATAAGTTCAAAAACCGTAGATAAGACCCCGCTTTATAATATACCGTGCTAGCTTCGCGTGGCTGAGCGCGCGCTGAGAAACGACACCAAATATAATACCATTACGAGGTCACGTACAACCTTAACGCCACAGCTGCGGGCTGGCGTCGCCGGCTCAACGTGCTCACACGAAACACGTCATGAAAGAGGATTTAATATATGGATGTAGATAAAGTAGTGTATGCAACTGTACATAATTAAGCATTGTACAACACTCGTCTGACCTTATTATAAAACTCGCCTTCGGCTCGTTTTTTAATGCCCCTCATTATGTAATATGTACCAGTTGCATAGCAGCGCCCTGAAAAAATTTGACGGCCCATGTGTCGAACACCATCTTCATAATATTTATCTTCACTTTTTTGTCTGGCCCTGTGTATTCGCTATCTTATACTTAGGTACGGAAACCTAAAATGGCAAAAACTACTAGTATTGTAGGTGATAAGAAAAGGCACCCAAAAAAGGATGCAAGGGGCAGCGCCAGCCCTAGCCCTAAATTCGGGTGGTGCGAGATGGCCATTGGGCGCCTTTGATTTCCATTTTTCCACGTTGCCAGTTTGGCGCCTGTCGCGACGGAGGTCGCGATGTAGCCTATATTCCCTGATGAAAACACAATCTGACAACCTCCTTACTAAAGATTGACTTACTTTAATTTGTTTATGGTAAGATATTTAAAGTTTCTGTCATTTGAATTCTAAATTATGAAAGCAATGTTTCACATAAAAATCAGTGCGAAAATACAGTAATTACAAAGATAAAGTTGACTGAAGAGCTGATGCTGGTATAATGAATTTAACCTTAACGGAAGACATCGGTGCTGACCGGGTCGCTGAACTACAGCTAAGTAGTAGCCCATAAAAGATTGTAGTGTAGAACCAATATGACTTGTGTATAGCATGGACAGACCTTGTAGCTAATAAAGTAAAGAGGTGCCTCGAGGGGGTTTGAAATCATATGTTGAGCTCTACAATAAAGTACACGTGTCCCTCGAGGTTTTAGTGCAGCTCCTGGTTGAGCACGAATGGTGGTGGTAACGGGCAGTAGGCCCCTTCTCGTAAGTGGCATGTTCCCAGGGATGGATGTTACACCACGCCGGTACGTGAAGTACAAAGAATCCTCTAGTATCCATGCGCATGTGAAGTAAAGTATCTTGGTCATGATGAGTTTGGCTTGGCCTATGATGTGGTCGAACCCTGGGTCGATGTTGAGATTTCGTAGTAACAAGGTCTGTACATTGAGTTTCTGATGAACCCAAGAAGCGGTTTATTCTTAAGGACGACTGAGGTCCAGATTTAGCTTTGTAAGGGCATAGTGACATTGAAGTCATAAGAACCTTTTAAAACAGGTGGTGAATGTGATGACCACCGCAGCTTCATGGTCACATCTTGTACATCAGCAGACGAGTTGAAGTCTATCACCACAGATTCCATTATAAGGTATGAGATATGTTTATTACCATAACTTACACACTTACATACATATAATATACCAAGTACCTAACAATAATGCGAAGCAGATGCTCAAGTACATTGTGTTACAAGTGATAATAGATCAACTCTGTTTAATAATGCAATTCAGGCAAATAACCCTTTTGTACGCCAACGGATTTCCCCACGGTGGCTACAAAAATTGGTGGAGGTGCTGGGATATTGACGGCATTTTGGGGAAGATGTCGTTAGTATCGCTGGTTTTATTCAAAAACATAAATATTAAAATGTTTATTTTCTACATGAGTATCACAATGGAACTAAAATCTTGTGATAAAACGAAGTGTGTTGGTTTGGTTTAACATAACTCATATTCTGCAATCGAATAATAAATGCGACCAATGTCTTGTGTTGCCATCTATGAGTGAATAATAGAAACGACACAATCGTGTTACTATGAAGTAAGCAAAATGCTTTAAATGCACCACCATGGTTCGAATAGCAGAATTTATTTAACACAATATCTGTGTCCAGTTTTTAATGTACAAGGTGGCTAATTACAAATATTCTTACTGACGAATTATATGAGAATGTACAAGATTTCGATAGTATTTGAGAACTTAAGTCAATACTAAGAAATGCTATTAAGAAAATAAGATAATTAATAATTACCAATTACGAAAACGATCTACTAGCCTATTAGACATAAAAAGGAAAGATATGGGAAGTCAGTTTGTGTTTCATCAGCCCCGGTAGCATGATAGTCTATACCGTCACGTTATATGACCAAAATGTATGAAAACGTCACATAAAACATTACGGTATAAATAAGCGATCTTAGCCTCTCAGGAGGAAGGAGAATGAAGTTAATCTATGAAAATATACACGATATAATAACATGTAGAAGTGAATCCTCAGATTTTATAAGGTTTGGCAACGCGTATGTGATTCCTTTGGAGTTGCGAGCGTCTGTAGGCTGCAGTGTCCGCTTACAATCAGGTGGACCGTATGCTTGTTTGCCACTGCCGTAGCACAAGTAAAAATAATAATTTGTTTAAGAATTAATCTTTGAATGTTTTCTTATATTCACGAAAATGTGACCCGTGTTGGTTCAGATAATGTAAACATACCTTAAGGTTTCAGTATGACAAGATACAAATTCTATTAAGAGTGACAGAGGAGGATATATCTCTTTGAACCTTTCTGTTTAAATACCTCTATGAGGTTGTATTAAAACTTTTATAAAAGTAATAAGAACTCAAACTCAAAATCGATTCCTTTTATATTGAAATTGAAACATTAACTTAATTTCACAAATTTCACAATGCTTTTCAATTTGTCCATGAGAGTATCACATTGAAATATCCACATATGATTTGTGAAGTGACAGAATGTTGATAAATTTTACCTTCGTAAAAGTGAAATATTGATTCAAGTAGGTGCAATAAAATACTAAGCGGCAATATCAGGAATATTAGAATAATTTGCCGAAAGGAGGGTGAGTGTATACTTAACATTATTTGAACTGTTCGAGTTGTATCAAATTAGGCCGTTCAAAAAGCGACTTAACTGTCCAAGCGTGAAGTTTCAAAGTCCAATGACACTTTTATAAAAAAGTCGGACACTTTAAATAATTTCTACTATAATGAATGTTATGATTTTCAATTACCGCACAGCGCAATGGCGCATTTATGTTCCTATAACAAATATTTAGAATTACCGCGTGAGTTTGTGTTGAGTGACGTATTTTAAGTTAAAGTTCAAATTTGCGAGAAATTATTAGACAATATTAAATAAGTGTGGGTCAAACATATTATCTACTAATACTTAATTAATGCATTTGTTGCACAAGATCCTAAGTCTTTTGTGTATTTTTGGTTGAAACATAGGCTCTTTGATTTTGGATGAAATTTCGACGTACGCAATGGTTATTTAACGACGCGGTCATGATTTACGTCGTACAGCGAATTATCTAAATTGTTGGAGAAAAATGACAACATTTCGCATTTCATTTTACCCTAACGGCTTGAAGCAAAAATCCATTTAGAGATGTGAACTTGCTGAGCTATATAGAAATAGAAAGAAAGAAAATACGTTTATTTGACATCAACATCATAATAACATTAAATAGTGGATTTTTATATCTGATAGTTCAGGAAAATTGGATATACAAAATATGAAGCCATTACTAAGTTGAATAATTAATGACTTGACTTATGTATCCTATTAAAACAATAAAACCTGTATGTGGATACGACATTGACAATTTTGACATCGACTCGACACTAAGACACTTGTCAGTTGTGAGTGTCAAGTGAAGTAATCGAGTTTAAATCTTTCGAACGTCTCCGTCTCTATCTCATTTCCTTCGAACGATAGAGAAAGAAACTTAAGAATTCCGATCTTTGGGTGGTCAGGATAGACCCCCTAAAATTTGTCACTGTCACTGACGCAAGTGACACAGATACAGTATAACTTTTAACTTATAGTTCAATATTTGTCCAGAGTGCTAATATTATTCATACCAAATATGTACATACGCCCTTTTAGAACGCGGCAGTTGCCAGTTCTAGTTAAATAAGGGGAATTTAATGAAAATATACTGAACAGGAAAGATACGTATCTCCTAATCTTCGAGTACGTCAAGTAAATGGAAGGGTTAGCAAAATGAAATATTGTCAATTCTTTCTTCAGGTGTATTGAAATGAGTACTTACTATGATAAAATTTATTCGTTCCGAGACCTTTTATACAAACAAAAAGTTCAAATGCATATTACATACCGTGTTATGCTTTGATAGATTACGCGAGAATCGAATTAGATGCACTTGACAGATCTCTCATTTTCTATAGAATACACGTATTCAGAACGTATTGTTCATGAAATCTTATTTGTATTATAAATGATGTTTATTATTACTCAGTACGCATCTTATTGCTACAAGGAACAATTTTATTTGGAACTATACTTTACATATTTGAATTGCTATGAAGTATTTTATAAAATTATTTGTTATCAAACATTATGAAAGAGTAATTAGTATTGAATGAAGAATACATTATATATACAAATAAATTGCACAATATCTCACTTAATTGTCAACTATAAAGAAAAGGATAATAAAACAAGGAATGGTTTCTAGGTATCTTTCAGGAAACATGGAAGATATTTTATTGAAACGTTTAACAACATTTACGACCAATCCATAGGTCACTGGTTCAGATCCGGTTCGAAGGACCATTAATGTGCGAGTACCTGCTAACTCTCACATTTACTTGATAGGATTCTTGATAATTGTTTAGAACACGAAAGACGATTTCTTGATATAATCTTGATTTATTTATCTTGATAGGTGTGCACACTTATGAATAGCGAACGTAAAGTGAGGTGAATTGACTTATTTGCTAATTACGAAATATTATACAAAGCAAATGCTGATGGTGCAATGACGCACGCGGGAACGCGCCATGTAATTGTACAATAATATCGTTAGCTAGTAGCGCCAAACTTTGAATTCATGTCGTTTGTGGAGCAATGACCAATTAGAACAGAGTGCAGTTGCTGCATCAAAGTTGCAATCCTTACTTAATCGGTCAACACTGATCTTTATCAGTATTTCAACATATTTACAACATCCAACGCAGATGAGTTTCTAATCTACTACTATACTACTCGAAAGAGAAAAAGCTTTGCCAGAGCTCATCGCAATAATCCAACTAGAGAAGGAACCTAATCCAATGGGAACTGTTTCCACTAGTAATCGAAGTAAGCTGCCAGAGCTACAACTACAAATTTTCAATTTCTTATTCTTAATTCGAATATTGGTCAGAGATGTTTACGAGACGTCGATATATTTTTGCACATGAAACAGCTGCTTTGATTTGGACTCCTCTTGCTATCGAATCAGTTATATTAAGGGTGTCAAATTCAGATTCAGATCATTTATTTGCTATAAGTACATGTACATGCAAACACATTCATCAAATTAAATTAAAATAAAAATACTCTTTGGAAAGCGAAGTTAAGAATATGATTAACAATCTTGAGACTGTCAACAAAAACTATAAGATAGCCGTGTATACGCTTAAGGAAGATTTGGTAGACACGTACAGATTGTGGAAGCTCATTAAGCCACACTTTACAAAATGAAACATGCAATGAAGTTTGAACATTGTCGGAGAACTTTGGACGACTTTGAAAGACATCTTCGTATTTTATAGTCCTTAGGGATGACGTCAATCATAACTACCTACGTATTCTGATTATGGAAAGTTTTCTGAAGATATTATTTATGAAATGAAGTTAAAGCTTAATTCCGATTCTAACAGAGAAATGAGAAAACAACTTAACATTGTATTATCCACCAGTGAAGATACAAAGGGGAACCAAGGATTAACAAACCAATATCTAAATTTATTAGAAATGAAAGGATTTTCCAGTGGAACAGACCTGGTCCTAGTACTTCTGCATTCGCCGGAACCTTTGCACCAAGGAAGTGAATATAAACAACGTAAATTTCCGTGTATATTCTGTCAAGATAATCATTATAATGACCAATGCACAGTGTTTAAAACATTGGAGGATGGAGAAAAGATATTAGGTAACAAATGCTACCTATGTTTTCAGACTGTACATTTAGCTTCAACATGTCATTGACATATTACATACGTATTGCAAGTCTAAATTTAAAGGTCATAATAGAGCTTTAGGCCCAGAAATATTCGTATCCGAAGAGAATATAAAACTATATACTTATAAATAGATATATAAATTAGTACTCTTTGGTTCTGTTATCCAACAACGTTGAAGAAACAATGAATTTGTATATAAACTAAGCCTTTTTAAAATATTTTGATTAACACACGTGATAGAGTTCTAGTTCCAAAGAATTTGTGGAACATATACCTGACACATGTTAAGATGTGGTAGTAAAGATTTTAAGTTTAAATTGAGATTTGAACAAGGATACTTTTCAATTAAAAGTGAAAAACAATAACAAAGTAAACTCTAGAAGAGGTGTGTGTGTTGATGACAATAGTTTTAATTGATGATCTATGTGACTTTGCAATTCTTACCTGCTAAATTATTACTTCAATATTTGTGTAAGACAAACGCAAATAGGATGATCGTCTATTAGAGACAGTCACAGACAAATGGAAAATCATTCTAGAAAGTTTCAAGTCAATTTAAGTTATATGCTTACCGAGAAACATACTCGCGTCAAAACAAGATTGCGAAATTCACGCATGCCTATGCGAGCGTTATATCTATATACCTACTACAGTGAACTAGGTGAAATTGTTATTGGCAAATCGAGATTAACCCTATAAGGGACCTAGATAGCCGAATAATTCTAAGCTTTCTTATCGATAGTAGACTGATCCATTACGTTTTTAAATCTCTACAAATGGAATAATTTGTCAAATACTGTGGACTGGTAGTCAAATACTAATTTGGTATAACTCAAATAAACTGGAACCGTTCGTATTACGAAGGATTGAATGAAATCAAAGTATGTTCCGTCGAATTTGAATCTCGATAATGACGTAACTAGATCGATCAATTCTAATAAGTAGTAGCAGTAGTAATAAACACACTATTGCACAAATCAAGGACTTACAAGGAAAAACAAACTTAAAAGTAGACATTTGTACAAAGGCGAACTTATCCCTTTAAGGGATCTCTACAATCAACCTTTGAGCAAAATGTGAAGACATTTTATATGGCAGACATACTGAACAACATGTACAAATGACAAAATTGTGTGACTAATTTTAACTAAAATTTCCCGAAGTATTATGAAATCGAAATATAACAGAATAAATATATAATAAATTTTTGTTCAAATATACTGTAACATTATTAATTTCTAAAGTCAATAACAAGTCATATCAATAGAATCTTACTACTTAACTAGTATACAATTGACACAAACATGTCTAGTTAAATAACCCGCCCCGGAGCATACCGGGTGAAGATAAATACACGTAATATAATAAATACATAAATACATATGAGTATTTACAACGATGGTTGAATGGCCTAGTTTTTTATTACAAAATCTAACCGGCTGACCAAGTTTATCCTGTGAGTTATACTTCCCTTTTGGCGGGGGAAGGTCTTCTGAATGAATCTTTACAAACGTGGTTCCATTCAGAAGATGTTGAAGATTCACACCATGAGAGGGAATGACTTCCATTAGATAAAGAGAATGTACAACCTGAAGTGTCATCTTTCAGATAATATTCCTGAACCAGTAGTTATAGAGATAAATAAATAAATATTTGGGGACAATCTTACACAAATCAACCTAGTCCCAACCCAAACTAAGCAAAGCTTGTACTGTGAGTAGGTACGATGCGACGATACACATATAGAGATGAGAAAAAACCTCTGAAGTACAAGAACTTAGAAGTCTTTAAAGACAGTTCTTCTCGGATGAAATAAATGGTAAAATAACTCTTGTTCGAAATTTAAGATCTTTCTCAGAGGGAGTTAGACATAAAATATGATTGTCGACTGACGTATACCTGTCATATGAATCCAATGATTTTTCCGAAATTGTGATTTCACTTAAAACGTCAAAAGAAGACGCTTGAAGATAATTTTCGTATTGGGGTACTTACTTCACATTCTCAACTTAGTACCTATGTCGACGCTTTGGATACCTTATGGTCTGAACACAAGTACAAAATATTATATGCAAATTCCACAATGTCGGAAGCATGATGTGGGACAAAATATCTTACTATATGAACTCCTACATTAACGTCTGAAAGAGTAAAGATGAATAATGTTACACATATGTGAGAACTAATTAAATCGATTTTATGCTAGTAAAGGACAAGAAAAACATGGATTTGTTTATCCATATGTTAGGTGTTTCGAGTTATTCATATTTGAAGTGGTTAACGAAGAATGTTCACTTGCATCTCGACAATTCATCACCACAAGAGCGTCATACTCTAAAATCGTTGGATAAAACTCTTGAATTCATTTCTACTACATTTATACAAGGGTGAAAACGTGGTGATATTATCATTAACAAATATAAGGGTATGTTCATCAATCGATAAAAACTTCACAAAACAGATTTCACGTTATATCCATCATCCGTTATTGATTCTAGAAAAAGATGGTTAAACTAACTACATTGGAAGGAAAGTGGATCTATGCGATTCCTTTGTGGATACATGGTTCCACCGCAAACTGATAACATAGATGCAGCCGATAACAGGGATGCAATTAACTGATTATATAGATATGACTGATAACGTTAATTACATCAATGAATCTGATCGGATAGACGAGACATATAGTAGTATACGTTGAAGTAGAGCGCAGGAAAATTAGATAAAGTCGTAAATATTACATTTGGGGAAGTCGAACAGTACGAAGACGAATTTATACAAATTGCTACTGGGGAAGAGAGACATAAGAGGTCTCTAGCGGTCCAAGACTTGGTAAAATTAAAGTATTGACCTGCCACTTGTTGACTACAATAATTATCAATCACTAACTCGCCTTGTTGGGAGTGTCGCGACGGAGGTCGCGATGTAGCCTATATTCCCTGATGAAAACACAATCTGACAACCTCCTTACTAAAGATTGACTTACTTTAATTTGTTTATGGTAAGATATTTAAAGTTTCTGTCATTTGAATTCTAAATTATGAAAGCAATGTTTCACATAAAAATCAGTGCGAAAATACAGTAATTACAAAGATAAAGTTGACTGAAGAGCTGATGCTGGTATAATGAATTTAACCTTAACGGAAGACATCGGTGCTGACCGGGTCGCTGAACTACAGCTAAGTAGTAGCCCATAAAAGATTGTAGTGTAGAACCAATATGACTTGTGTATAGCATGGACAGACCTTGTAGCTAATAAAGTAAAGAGGTGCCTCGAGGGGGTTTGAAATCATATGTTGAGCTCTACAATAAAGTACACGTGTCCCTCGAGGTTTTAGTGCAGCTCCTGGTTGAGCACGAATGGTGGTGGTAACGGGCAGTAGGCCCCTTCTCGTAAGTGGCATGTTCCCAGGGATGGATGTTACACCACGCCGGTACGTGAAGTACAAAGAATCCTCTAGTATCCATGCGCATGTGAAGTAAAGTATCTTGGTCATGATGAGTTTGGCTTGGCCTATGATGTGGTCGAACCCTGGGTCGATGTTGAGATTTCGTAGTAACAAGGTCTGTACATTGAGTTTCTGATGAACCCAAGAAGCGGTTTATTCTTAAGGACGACTGAGGTCCAGATTAGACGTGTGCGCCGATTTAAAAATGATCGGCGGCGGCGTTTGCCAAAAAATCGGCGGCGGCGGCGTACTTTCGGCGTGAAATCGGCGTGAAGGTCACGTAAATAAAAATGCGAAATAATTCGTATTTTTTTTTAAAACGAGATCAATGCAATAAATCTGTATTCATACAAGTAAACCACATCCCTATATAACAAAAATGCGGTAGAAACATGGACAATACTGGTTAGGGAGCGACAAAGAATTCGATATGCGGTACTGGAGGCGAATGCTCAAGATACCCTGGACAGCCAAACGGACCAATGACCCAGCTCGGTATCAAGACACGGTTATCCACTGTTTGTCGGCAGTGGCTGCTTTCATACTTTGGACAAGTAATGCGCAGTGGTGCTGATAGTCTGGAGAAACTGGTCGTGGTTGATGGAATGGAAGGCAAGAGGGCTAGGGGACGCTCATCAACTACATGGACAGATCAGGTTAAGGAAGCCACATCGATCGAGACCGATGGAGACATTGGAGACAAGTCCTCAGGGCGGCGAAATCCAGAAGTGATCACGATCCTCAGGAATGAGGGACCGACTCAAGAGAGACAGATATAGCTAACAACCTCAGCATAATGCTGAGACAGCAACCGATTTGCTGCCGCGAAGACACACATTATTTTATATGTTCTGAGTTTTGTACGTCTATTATTTTTTGTATCTGTGTGTCTTTTGTGCAGTAAATAAATGTTTCTTCTTTCTTCTTCTTCTTCTTCTTCTAACAAAAATATCTAGTCTAAAAGCTCCGCCTGGGGCATGGTCCCCATAACGCTAGCCGCGTTACCCCTCTGTATTGCCAGATAAATTCTCTGTGGAAGGAAAGTGTCAGGTCCCCGAGGTACCGACCAGTCGCCACAACAAAGCTCTCTCATGAATGTCTTCATGTCAGCCGGCCAGGGTCCAGAGTCCACTGCAAGCATTGCAAACTCGCAGAGTTACTTACACAATAAAGACGAGTGTTTGCGGTGCTTGAGAGCTTCGTCAGCTCCAGCTCTGGCCTGGGAGCGAGTTGCGTGGAAGTGGGATTGCGCACATGCGGTGTTTCACACCAGAGCCCTCCCTAGTTCCCACGGCTCCAACGTGACTCCATCAGGATGGTTACCATCGTCTTATGCCATACCCACTAGTTCTGTTGTCCCAGCACGAAACACACCAAGCTTACCGGGCCTCCTTCAGGAACGCCATATCGCGTCAGTTTCCGAATAAGACAACTACTAGAGGAGGGGGAGGGGGACATTATATTAGATTTATGAATCGATTATTCCCAAAGTAAAAAAAGTCTTTGAAAAATTCTTAATCGTTTCTGAGTAAAAGGATTGTGACATTACAGGACATACTTACAGACAGACGGATATGACGAAGCTATAAGAGTTTGTGTTTGCTATTATTATTTGGCTATAGATGCCTACTTATACGATTTTCTCAGCCGGATTTCCATACTCAGGCGCTCAATGTATTTCAGACTGCTCTGATAGTATATATAAACTAAAAGGAAGAATCCCTGTTATGCTAAAATACGCCAAAATAACAGCAATTCTGAAACCGGCAAAGTCAGCAGATAAACCTGAAAGCTACCGGCCAATCGCTCTGCTGAGCGTGGTCTACAAACTGTTTGAGCGAGTGCTCTACAACCGCATCGCGCCCGTAATTGAAGCACATATCCCGCAGGAGCAGGCGGGTTTTCGCCCAGGACGCAGCTGTGACGATCAAGTTTTGGCGCTAACAACACACATCGAAAAAGGTTTCGATGAAAACCTCAAGTCGTCCGCAGCCTTCGTAGACCTCACCGCAGCCTATGACACCGTCTGGCGCCAAGGCCTGCTGTTCAAACTCTTGAAGGTTGTCCCTTGTATGAAGATTTACAGAATAGTGGAAGATGCTCTGACCAACAGGCCCTTTCAGGTGTTTTTGGGCGACAGAGCCAGCCGGCCAAGAATCCTCAACAACGGGCTGCCCCAGGGATCGGTGCTGGCACCCATACTATTTAATGTCTACATACATGACATCCCCGAAACCCTCTCAAGGTAATTTGGCTACGCAGACGACCTTGCTCTCATTTCCCAAGGGCGGAGCATTGAACCCACAGAAGCCACCTTGCAGCAAGACCTTGCCACTATGAGAGACTACTTCGCTCGATGGCGCCTGTGCCCAAATGGATCTAAAACAGAAGTATGCCGCTTCCATCTTAGTAACTGACTGGCTGGCAGAAAGCTCAATGTAAAGTTTGGAGACACTCCCCTAACCCACAATCCCTACCCAAAATACCTTGGAGTCACATTGGACCGAAGCGTCTCCTACAAAACGCACCTTCAAAACGTCGCAGCCAAGCTGAAGACCAGGAATAACATCTTGCAGAACTTAACAGGCACCACGTGGGGAGCCTCGGCTGCCTGCCTGAGAACTACTGCCTTAGCATTGGTATACCCCACAGCGGAATACTGTGCCCCGGTCTGGACGAATAGCACCCATACGCGAACCTACATAGACACACAGCTCAACCACACCATGCGTCTAATCACGGGATGTATGAAACCAACTCCTGGGCACTGGCTTCCAGCTCTCAGTAGCATTGCCCCACCGCATCTGCGACGCTTCCAACACCTGCTTAGAGAGGTCGATAAGATCAATACGAAGCCTGAACTACCCATAAACGCAGACCTAGCCATATTCAGGTCCCCGAGACTTAAATCACGGAATCCACCAGGTCTACTCGCCCACAAACCGCCGACCGACTGGAACATCCAATCCGCCTGGCTGGAGGAGTGGGCAGCTAATAACGAACCACCGAACCTGTTCGAACTCAACCCCGGCTATCGCCCACAGGGGTTTAGAGAAGATCGGCGTGTCTGGTGCTCCCTGAACCGAATCCGAACTAAGATCGGGCACTGTGCGTACCTACGTAAAAAATGGGGCTGGAAAGACGCTGAAGAATGTGACTGCGGATGTCCGAAGCAAACAGTGCACCACATCGTGTTCGAATGCCCTCTCACCAAATACAACGGGCAACCCTCGGACTTTAAAGACCTCACGAGCAACGAAGTCGTTTACTTAATAAAATTGTAAATTTAAGTTGTAACTTGTAACCAGTGTTTTATTCGCCATACGATAAATAAAGTCAAGGTTACGCCGATTTCACGCCGATCATTTTGTCGGCGGCGGCGGC
The DNA here is from genome assembly GCA_951800055.1 of Cenopis cana. NCBI lineage: Eukaryota > Metazoa > Arthropoda > Insecta > Lepidoptera > Tortricidae > Cenopis > Cenopis cana. Next base: position 16,227,224 of record OX637480.1, read on the forward strand.
GTGGCAAAAAGGCCGGCGGCGGCGGCGCGCCGGCGCGGCGCACACGTCTAGTCCAGATTTAGCTTTGTAAGGGCATAGTGACATTGAAGTCATAAGAACCTTTTAAAACAGGTGGTGAATGTGATGACCACCGCAGCTTCATGGTCACATCTTGTACATCAGCAGACGAGTTGAAGTCTATCACCACAGATTCCATTATAAGGTATGAGATATGTTTATTACCATAACTTACACACTTACATACATATAATATACCAAGTACCTAACAATAATGCGAAGCAGATGCTCAAGTACATTGTGTTACAAGTGATAATAGATCAACTCTGTTTAATAATGCAATTCAGGCAAATAACCCTTTTGTACGCCAACGGATTTCCCCACGGTGGCTACAGCGCCCTTTGATATCCGGTGGTTGGCGCCCCTTGAAATCCGGCGCCTGGCGCGTCCGCGCCTTCCGCCCACCCTTGGGCCGGCCCTGGCGAGGGGTGGCTTCGCCGCCCCTCTATGCCTGCTGCCTGCCGCCCTGGGCCATGGCCCCCTTGGCCCTAGCCTAGGGTAAATACGCCCCTTATGACAGTGCGACAGAGATACAAAAAGTGGCTGAGAAAAAGTTGCTAGTGCGCGCCTAAAGCGGGTATTACACTGTCCTGGATCCAGGACACTTAGAAGGGTTCCGACCTATACGTTAGAGCGAGATGCTTCAACTCCCCTCCACTAGTTAGGACGCCGGATTCAGGACAGTGTAATACCCGCTTAAGGTAACAGCATAGATTTATACTCTGTCTGTAGTTAACAGTGAGAATAATTGACATTGACGTTGACGAGAATAAAGTGACATTGACATTAATTTAATTTATTATTTTGTTGATATCTACCACTGTGGAAAATGTTGTTGTTTTGACTTTAGGAGTATGTTAGGAGTTTTAAGTTTTTTTTTAGGTTTACCTTACCCGTACCTACTGTGACTGTGTTTCTTTTTAATATCTAACTAACTAATTTATCCCTTCGTGTGTCATTGGCAAAGGCCCTTAAATGAGGCTGCCATTTCTCTTTTATATCTATCTATCTACCACTGTGCATCTGCATTATCAATATTAATTAGTTATGTACATGAATTTGTTAACCACTGTCAAAAGGAAACTTTTAACTAAATTACCTTTAATCATGGCTGCAAGACAATCCAGTGACATGGCAAAATTCAGAGAAACATTAAAATCTGCTAAGAACATAGTGTTTCTTTCCGGAGCTGGAATAAGTGCTGAATCTGGCATACCGACGTTCCGTGGGGCTGGGGGGATGTGGAGGAAGTATCGGTCTGCAAGTCTGGCGACGCCGGAGGCGTTTGGAACGACGCCGGCGCTTGTATGGGAGTTTTATCACTACAGGCGACTGCGGCTAAAGCTCAACCTAATGCGGTAATTAGCTGATCTAATTTATAAATAGATGGATAGTGGAACTTGCTCTTGTCTTCAGTATTTCCGGACAATTATAATCTAGGCCTCTTCAAGCCAAGAGTGAATGCGCGAATATGAACCAGCGAACTAATCTTAGGCCTTGTTGCCACTTTCCATGAGGTCAATTGCTGTTCAGTCAACCTACATAAAAAAAAGATGTCTAGCGAAAAACTACAAAGTTGGAACTTGGAACTTTAAGTATTATAAAACCCATCCAGCAATAGAGCAGGATGGCAATAAATGAACAATACTGAGCCATACAAGCATTTGAAAAACGAACAACGGAATAATATAATAATAATAATAATCGGCGAGTACTTGCACAGACATAACCTTGTAGCCAGGATCATTCACCAGCAACTTGCTCTCCTATACGGTCTTGTGGACGTCGAAGTGCCGTACTATAAGTACACACCTGCGCCAGTTCTCGAAAATGGTCGTGCCACGCTCTATTGGGATCGATCTGTCATCACGGACAGGACTATTGTAGCCAATAAGCCTGATATCGTGCTGATAGATCGATCGAAACGCCAGGCAGTGCTCGTTGACATCACCATCCCCCATGACGAGAACCTCGTGAAGGCCGAGAAGGACAAACTCAGCAAGTACCTAGACTTGGCCCACGAGGTAACCGCCATGTGGGATGTTGATTCAACGACCATTGTCCCGATAGTCGTTTCTGCGAACGGTCTAATAGCGAAGAGTCTCGACCAACACCTCAAGAGACTCTCGCTAGATGGCTGGGTCAAGGGTCAGATACAGAAGGCGGTACTCCTGGACACGGCGCGGATAGTCAGGAGGTTCCTCTCTCTGTCGCCCTAACCACCGGTAGTTTAGGTCCTGCCTCGCTGCCGGCGGCACCCTAGGTTAGGTTTTTATAATATTTTTGTTTTGTAAGTGTATTTTTATATTTTACTTTTTATAGAAATATTATAAAATCTAACCTAAGAAACACAATAAATAAAGAGAAATAATAATAATATAAGCCTTTTATTCAGACATAAGTATACAATACATTAAAATTACAATTACACTCTTTCGACAGCATCGGTTTTGTCTGTTTGCCGTTTGGCAAAGGCCTCCTCCATCCCTTTCCATCTATCCTTGTCTCTCGCTAGCCTTGTCCATTGTCTTCCTGCGACTTTTATTATTTCGTCTTCCCATCTTATCTTTTGTCTACCTCTTTTCCTCGTTTTATCTCTAGGATACCACCATATTATTCTTTTGCTCCACTTCTCCTTATTCCTTACTACATGCCCTGTCCATCTCCATTTGAGTGTTTTCACTTTAACAGCTACATCTTCCACCCCCGTTTTACTTCTTATAGTTTCGTTTCGCATTTTATCCTTCAATTTCACCCCTATCATACTTCTCTCCATTGATCTTTGGCATACTTGTAATTTGTTCAGGTTGTTACTTGTTAATGCCCAAGTTTGACTGCCATAGGTTAGTACCGGCAATACGCATGCGGACAACGGAATAATATTAAGTCCTAATTATGAATCAAATTAAATTAGTATACGGTATTATTAGCAGCATATAGTGTGTGTAATCCACAATGCTGCACCCCTCCGCAGCGAATCCCATACTAACCTATGCGCAATTGTACAGATTGGACTATGGAGGGGCGCACCTTCCTTGGTGACACTCCCTATACCTACTTAAAATAAAGCAATGTTTTTGTACATTGGAGATATGTTTTAAAATTGAATGGTATGTGCAATTTCTTAAGATTTTCATTATAGAGTTGATAGAGTTGAAGTTGAACTAATTCAATTAATTAAAATAAATTATATGATTACAGGGTCACATAGCTATAGCACAATATGAAGATGAACACCCAGAAAAGACAGTGACAGTCATTACTCAGAATGTAGACGGCCTGCATGCCCGGGCAGGCACCAAGAATCTTCTGGAGCTACATGGCAATTTGTACAAGACTCGGTGTGCCAAGTGCAAGGAAGTACTGGTTAACACTGACAGTCCAATCTGTAAGGTATTTTTCTGACTTTTCCGTTGGTTGACCTAATAGTAGTTTATGCAACTGGTACATAATGAGGGGCATTAAAACACGAGTGTGTTTTAAGTGTTAATAAGGTCACACAAGTATTTTAATGCCTAATTATGTACAGTTGCATACACTACTTTATCTACATCCATATGAAATCCTCTTTCATGTGTTTCGTGTGGGCACGTCTCGCCGGCGTGCGCCATGTTTGCCTCGACAGGCCGGCCCGCCGCAGCCGCAGTGTCGTTAAGGTTGTGCGTGATCTCGTAAGAGTATTATATTTGGTGTTCTTTAACGCGCGCGCGCAACCGCGAGAAGCTTCCTGCACAGTATATTATAAAGCGGGGTATTATCTACGGTTTTTGAACTTATTAAAGAGGATTTACTATATGGGTGTATTTAAAAGGTTTTTATTGTAAAAATTAAGTATTTGCTTCTGGTCCTTGAACAGTAAAATTTGATGCATTATCTTAAAAGGACTTTAACCCACTAAAACATTATACTTAATACCCCATTAGATTCAAACCCCCATTCTGTGAGCCCTATATGTCAATAATGAGGGATTAAAGGAACACATCATCAATTTCAGAATATTATTAAAAAACATACCTTATATAGGTGAAATTATTTAAAATGATGACTTTGAATCTACATGCTCGGACAGTAAAGTCGCTTTTTGAACGGACTAATTTGATAGAACTCGGGCAGTTCAAATAGTTTTAAGTATACCTTAACATCCTATTTTCTTTTACAGGCTTTAGAAGGCCGAGGCGCGCCTGACGCAGACCAGGTGGGCTCGGACATCCCGGTGAAGGATTTGCCACACTGCAAGAAACCAAACTGCAAGGGGCTTTTGCGACCGCATATTGTTTGGTTTGGGGAGAGTTTGGAGTCAGCTGTGCTTGAGAAAACTGGTAAATATTAACAGAGACTACCGTTTTTTAAATTATACAATACTTAACGGCTCATAAGAAAATGTATGGCACGTTAATTTTTTCTTGCATAGGACTTGTATTGCTTGGCGGGTTTGAAAAAAGCTATATGTATACGTATACAGCGCTCGGAACCGGTTAAAACCGGTTTTTTTTGGGTTTAGCTCCGAACTTCTTTGAGAACGCGAACGTTTTAAGAACTTTATATTAACCGGTTTATTCGACGAGAGGCCCGGCGGCGGGGGGCACTGTCTATAGGTAGGTATTACGATAGGTAGGTATAGTTGAAATTATTTTCGTTGACCGAATTTCTATAAGTATGTTTTTGGATTTTGAATCTTATTTTTTGAACAGTAAAATAGCTTTTTAAACAAATAAAGTTGATGCAACTCGGCCAACTCAAATTATTTCAATCGGAATCGTGCGCCCGCATTAACCGGTTAATTCGAACAAACCTTTATAAACCGGTTTAAATAAACCGGTTTTTGTATCTAAACCGCAATAAAAAGGTTTTGCCGCAAGTACATCATAACGGTTTGAAAAATTAACCGGTTTCCGAGCCCTGTACCGTACGTATAGGCCCTTATTACCGTATTCTGTTACAGAATCAGCGATGGCAGCATGCGACGTGTGCCTAGTAGTCGGCACGTCATCGGTCGTGTACCCGGCAGCCATGTTTGCGCCGGCGGCGGCCGCGCGGGGAGCCACCGTCGCGGAATTCAACCTCGAGCCAACGCCCGCCACCACAGCCTTCCACTATTATTTCCAAGGGCCGTGTGGAGTCACGCTACCAGAGGCTTTGTCTGACTAAGCTTTTGCCTGTGTTTGATAAGGACCAGTATCATCAAACATTAACTCTACGTCACAGAATAAGTAATAGTACTACGTACAGAAGCCTCACTGTTAACAAATCCCCGCGAGGCAAGTCAAACGTGCCTACGCGTGGCCATCTGCTTCTGTCGCACGCGCACCACTCGCTACATCACTTTCTATCGCATTGAAAATCCACCTAAGGGGGACCTTTGAGCGGCGCGATGACGTCACGCGAGTGAGCAGCCCCTGTCTGTGTTGTGTAGCCGCCGGTGCCGATGGTGGTGGAACTCGACGACTCAAATAAAACTTCGATGTAAAGTTGACTGTCATATAATTTCCAAAAGTACTGGTTTACAAGATAGCTTGGCCAAAAGAGTGAGATCCTTTAACTCCCCTCCCCCAGTTAGGGCCCTATCGATAGAGTAGTGTGATAAGCCTTTTAATATCATGTGATCTACTTACTGTCTTTTTCATACGATCTATTATTGTTTATTACCACTATTTAACGAGTCCGTGCAATAGAATTTCAATCAATATATTGTTGACGCTTGACAAGCGTCTCCTGGTAGGCATTACGTATAAATATGTATAAAGGATTCATACAATATAATTGTAAATACAAGAACGTGTAAATAGTGCATAAGTGAAAACAGTGTAAAAGTGTACAAAATATATTTATTACAACTATTTAAATAAATGTAATTATATTAAGTCACCCGACTCTCCCGACACTCTCTTGGCCTTAAAATCAAAGCATCCCTCAGCCCCAGCAACACCTCCATTTCTTGATCCTCCTACTACAATACAGGACTGCCTACAAATAGAAGAAAAACATATAATTGATGGGATTTCCAGTTTTAAAACCGGCTCAGCTGCAGGACTCGACGGAATTTCGCCGCAACACATAAAGGACCTGATCTCACACGGCGTAGGCGACATCGGCAAGAAACTGATCACCTCTATTAAAAATGTGGTCAACCTTATGTTGACTGGAGGAGTAAACCCCGAAATAGTGCCGGTCTTATACGGAGCTAATCTCATTGCCCTTTCAAAAAAGGATGGCGGCGTAAGACCCATCGCAGTTGGCGCAACGTTAAGACGTCTTGCTTCAAAAACTGCCGTTAAGCAGATAATGCCGAAGTTGCAACTTAAATTTGAACCCATACAATTAGGTTTCGGGACTAAAGGTGGATGCGAGGCAGCTGTCCATGCCTTACGCACCTACCTTAATACCGACCAATGTGAGGTGTTGCTGAAGGTCGATGTAAGAAATGCTTTTAATTCTTTAAACAGAGACACCCTCCTGACAGAAGTCCGAGACAATATACCCGAACTATACAATTACCTCCTTCAAAGTTATGGCGATCCTTCTAAACTAATGTACCGTGATAACCAACTTTCCTCAGAAGTTGGCTGCCAGCAGGGTGACCCCCTCGGGCCGGCCATCTTCAGTCTAGGCATCAACCCTATCATTCAAAATTTGACTTCCAAATTTAATGTTTGGTATTTAGACGACGGGACCCTAGGAGGCAATGTGAACACCGTACTTTCAGACCTAACCGTCCTCAAAAACAAATTCGAATCCATTGGATTAGATCTAAATTTCAGCAAGTGTGAACTTTACATACACAGCACGAGCCTAAATCACACAGAAATTATAGAAAAGTTTAATAATTTAACTCCCAATATAAAAATTGTAACCAAGGATTCACTTAACCTCCTAGGAACCCCAATTTTCGACGAAGCCTTTCCGGGCCACATAAATAAGACCATCTCTAAATTTCAGCATTGCTCAGATCGTCTACTTGAAATTAGCTCCCATTCGGCCCTTTTCATCCTGAAATGCTGCCTTTTCGTCCCAAAATTTACATATATGCTTCGCTGCAGCGCCTTCTGGCAACATCAAAATCTATTAACACCTATTGACTCCCTAATCAAAACCAATTTGGAATTAATATTAAATTTAAGGCTCAGCGAAGAATCCTGGTGTCAAGCATCCCTCCCCGTCCGATACGGGGGTTTAGGGTTGCGCAAAATTTCTAATGTAGCTTTACCGGCATTTCTGTCGTCTGTTCACAGCTCATACACTCTTGTAGGCAAAATCCTAGGGGATCCCCCTTCAAACTACAAGATTGTGGGCTCTGACTCCGCCGTAAATGCCTGGTTGTCAGCCTGCCCGGGGGAAAACGTACCCGCAAATCCAAAATCCCAAAAGTGTTGGGATGATGTCATTTCAAAATCAACGTACACCACCCTACTTAACGGCAGCTCTGGAGTGGAACGGGCACGCCTGACTGCTGTTGGTTGCAAGGAGGCTGGTCAATGGATGAACGCTTACCCCTGTCCAAATACTGGCACATTCCTCGACAACACCACGCTCCGACTAGCAGTTAGCCTGCGCCTTGGAGTTCCAATTTGTGCTCCGCACAAATGTCCCTGTGGCAGTGACGTCGACCGGTTGGGGCACCACGGCCTATCGTGCGCAAAAAGCGCCGGCCGTTTTTCGCGACACGCCGCCCTTAATGACATAATCCGCCGGTCTCTTGCTAGCGTGAACGTGCCGGCGGTGCTCGAACCAGTCGGTATCGTTCGTGACGATGGCAAGAGACCGGACGGAATGTCCCTAATACCGTGGAAAATGGGACGGGTGCTGGTGTGGGATGCAACCTGTGTGGACACCCTAGCTCCGTCTCATCTCCACGGTACAATCCAAAGGGCCGGCGCAGCGGCCGAGGCGGCCGAAGCCAACAAAATACGGAAATACAGGGGTCTTGACGCCGGATACAACTTCGTTGCTTTCGGCGTCGAGACCCTCGGTCCGTGGGGCCCTGGGGCAATAGAGCTCTTCCATCAACTGGCTAAGAGACTAGTCGACGTCACTGGGGACAAGAGGGCTGGCAGTTTCCTGGCACAACGCCTTAGTATCGCCATACAGCGAGGAAACGCTGCCAGCGTTCTTGGCACCATGCCACGGGGGCCTTTTTTAGATTTTTAAGTTTTATTTTTTATTTTAATAGTTTAAGTTAATTTTATAATTAGATTTTAGTTTGTAGGTTAATTTTAATTAGATATAATTACACTATTGTATTTTTACACTCTTACTTAATGTTTCATTAAGATAAATTAGGAAATTAATATGTCATCCTATTAAGTAGCGTTTTTATGTTTGGCGAAGAACTTTGCCATGCTCCCAATAGTAGGCCCGAAATTGCAGTTGCACATCAGAGATTTCTGAAAAGAAAAAAAATCTGTTCATTCATACTATTGTATTGAAACTCGAAGAGAACTTTTTTTTTAATGCCACGTTGGGATGCTAACAAGCTGACAGCCACCGTCGCCTATGGACGCGGCGTCACTCGCGAATTGCGGCCCGTAAGAAACTTTTTCACACCTTTTTTGAACAGCTCCATGCTGTATAGTATAATATTGGGAATACTTGTATACCTAAAAGTTAGTTCGGTGGTCTAAGGCCGAACAGCCATAAAGATAAGCTTTTAATCTATTGCAAAAGAACGTAAATGATTTCTTACACATAGCAAAAGCTAACGTAATGGTTTGCACTAAAGCTCAGTCTCAAATTACACTAATAAAAATTATATGCGACAAAAAAAAATTGACGGGAGTAGTTGAGATAATCTCTATTTACGGAACACACAAGGTATTTTAACACGTCCACAGTCCAGTGTCCCATACATGGGTCACGACGAATTATCTCCACAAGTCCGTGCCCCGTACATGGGTCACTATAGCCGACCAGGTACGCACTCAAATCACTATAAACTGCATTCGATAAAAGGCTTATAAAGACAATTTCATATTTTAGTTAGATATGAAATAGCATTCTATAATAATATTGTAATAATCCGAGTACTTACGTACCTGGTCGTTTCATAGTGACCCAAACGTGGAGCACGGACGTGTGATGGAAGTAATTTGCTTGGACGTCCAAGAAAATTGAAACATTTTGTTGTACTGTGAACGTGTTAAGCTTTAAAGGATAGGCTAAGGTCTCAATTCAAAAGTTCGTGTTTCGACTTGTGACCATTCGAAATAAAAAGTGTTATTGTTGCACTATTCATTTTGATTATAGTTCTATGGCTTTTTGGCCTTAGACCACAGACTATAATAAAACCATAACTTACTTGTACAAAAGACGGCAAAGCCGCCATAGTCTGCGGCCTCGAATACCTATCATCGACCAACAGAACGCAAGCGTAGTCCCTAGCATGCCGCACCGCCCGCCCTATACATTGGTTAACCGCCTTCACACACAAGTTCTCATAATAAGCGCTCCCTGACCCACTGGCTGTTCTGTTCAGATAGCTCATCTTTTCCTGCAGTTCGGGAGATTTCACGTTTGGGTACGGCATGCCGATTACAATAATGCAGCGGCCTAGGTCATCACTGAAAAAAAAAGATTTTTTTAAATTATGTCAAGGTCGTTTCGTCAATTGATCTTATCTTCTGTCTGAGCAATTCTTGTATATTTATTTATTTATTTCGGGGATCTCGGAAACGGCTCTAACGATTTTGATCAAGCAAGAAAGCTCGGTCGCCCAGATATTGGTAATTTATCCGTGATAATGGTACTTGCAACAGTGCCGAAATATCGGGAACTCTTGAATATAAATATGGATGTAATTTTTATGCACAAAATTACTGCCGTGGACCTTAACACTTTCAGTGCCAAGAAGTCCCCTAGCGAGTTCACAATAACTTTGTTCACATGCCGTACGACTCTCGATGGGATCCCATCCTCGTCGCCACTAAAGGGTTTAGGGATAGCTTTCTAATGAAACACCGGAGTAGCAGTATTGCGTATACTGGTCGGTTACAGATACAGACTGACTTAATAAGCCATTTTTAAAACTACCCGTTAATATATAAACACTACATTACTATACTAGTTGACCATAGCTGACATTCAGCGATTTTGGCCTGGCAATGTAAGTGTTAAAACACCTGTTGTTTTTTAATCTCCTAGTCGAAATAAAGCCTCGATAATGTTGTTCCAACCAAAGTGATGGCTGTCTGTAGTTGGCTTGAAACGCTTGTATGGTATGTATTGTATTTATACAAGTATTTATCGAGAGCTTACATTGAGAGATTGTACAATGAATACATTCAAGAGCAAATAAAAATGGGTACACTCTATAGAAATTCAATACTACCTTAACTGTACCCATTGTATTTGCTATTGAGTGTAGTATATCACTTAACATTATGCACTGTACCTGAAATTGAGCCCCTCACTAAGTTTGCCGCCAACAACGCTCAAAAGAAGCGCGCCATTGCGATTCCCTTCTTTACTCTTCACTGCCGCTGCAAATTTGTTCAAAACCTGCAACCAGTTTTATAAGATAAAACAAAGACAACCGATATTGGATTTTAGCACATTCTAATAAGATTCATAATTACCTGATCGACTTCAGCCGACGATTTCGGCTCCCGAAACACGGATTTCTTCTTACAAATTGTTTCGATGACTTTGTTTGCGATCATGTATTCGTATACGGTTTTCTCGTAGGAATATGAGGGTAGGAAGCAGACAACGCCGCCCGGCACAATACTGCAGACGTTCCTTAAGATACTGCTTACTTCTTTTAACTGAAATCAAAAATGTATTTTTCGGTACAAGCTTTTATTGCCGACTGTACCTTTTTAACTACCTACTCGATGAGACTGTTCCAATCTCCTACGCCAAATGCGGACCCCAGGCATCATTCAGATATTGGGATTAGGTATCGGACCCTAGGCATCCTTCAGGATGCAACTACTGGGGTACCACTCTAGGAGGATGATCTAACAGTGAGTGTTAAACACTATCAACAATAGAAGGGGAAAAATGATTGGACATTTGATACGACACGACAACTTCTTCAAGACCATTTTGGAAGGAAAGATACAAGGAAGGCAAGGCAGGGGAAGACCAAGGCGCAGTTACATGGACCAAATAAGAGAAATAGTTGGCGTCGTGTCGTATCAAGAAGTCAAAGGGCTGGCGTGCGACAGGGAAAAATGGAAAATACTCCACCGACAAGAGGATAACTCTTAAATTTGATGATGAGTGAGTGTTAATTAACTTACCAGTTCCTGACTCATCCTGTTCTCATACGAGAAGTTGAGATGGACATTAGAAGGCCCCCTGGACAGACAGACCCCCAACACATTGTCAGGCGGTACCACGTGTCCGCATTTCACCACATTCACTTCCTTGTTACAGTCGCTCTTGAGCAAGCCTTCGAATTCGCTGATCGGTTCCATGGTTCCACCTGCCAGAATTACCTGAAGACGAAGCAACTCATTTTAACACGTCCACAGTCCAGTGCCCCATACATGGGTCTCGACGAACTATCACCACAAGTCCTTGCCCCGTACATTGGTCACTATAGCCGACCAGGTACGCAATCAAATCACTATAACTGCATTCGATAAAAGGCGTATAAAGACAATTTTGATTTATCAATTCATATTTTCAATAATCCGAGTGCGTACCTAGTTTCATAGTCACCCAAACGTGGAGCAGGTGAAAGTAATTTGCTTGGACGTCCAAGGAATTTGAAACATTTTGTATGGGGACTGTGAACGTGTTAAACTGAGAGACAAAGTGAGTTTTTTTCGGGCGCGTTTTTTAGTTTATCTAGAATTAAATTAAAAACAGTCTTGTGACATTAAGTTCAATTTTATTTGTCATGCTTTTGAAAAATAGCTGTCTAGTTATCCATACTAATATTATAAATGCGAAAGTGTGTCTGTCTGTTACCTCTTCACGCTTAAACCGCTGAACCGATTCAGATGAAATTTGGTAAAGAGACAATTTAAGTCCCGGTGAAGGACAAAGGATTTTTATCCCGGAAATCATCCCTTAAAGGGGTGGAAGTTTGTATGGTACAGCGACAACTAGGTAAGCGTTTTAAATAAATAGCAATTAGATTCTAACTTCTAAGTAATAGTGTATAATGTCTTTGAATCAAATACATTTGTCTCATAAAATACACTACTTGGGTCAAGCCCTGCCGATATGCGGCAGCCTCCATGCCTTGAAGTTCTCGTTTTCAAAGTTAGTTGCCAGGAATCTGTGTGTGAATAAATGTTTTACTAGTATCCTCGCGAGTCCCTGCGTACTTCTACAAGCACAAAATAAAATGAGTTCAGAACTCTAACAAAATGGATGAAGATTTGAACTTCAAAACCACAAAACTCTATCTGGGACTTACGAGAGCATTACTTAAAATCGGTGTTAATAACAGCCAATTAACCTACGAGAAGGGAAAATACTTACAGAGCGGCATTGCTTGACGACATCCGAAAAATGTTCCGCCGGGTTCAACAGTAAGTATTTCAATAGACCATTTTCCTCGCCTCTTTGAACTAACACTCGTCCATTAGCGCTGCGATCACAAAGTCTTTCCAATAAATCTAGGATGGCGTAGAGGCCGCTTCCAGCCGATGTCTCAGAAGGTACCTGAAAACAACATTGTCTTCGTGTGTTGTGTGTACAGTCACGAGTTTTAATTTCGGACCCACTTAAGATAAGATAGATAAATTTATTCAGAAAATATTGTTTTACATCATTACCAGGGGTCCTCGCACTAGGCTTCGCCTGTATCGCGAAGAACCAATTACAAATTATTTATTAGAACTAAGTTACAATGTTATAGAGGTAATTAGGTAAAAAATAACATAATAAGAATATGAAAAGTGAACTTAAGGTTGACAGTCCTGTCAAAATGTATAGAAATTCAAAGGAAAAGTTTGCGAAATGGGTCATAAATTAAAGCTCGCGACCGTACCTTTCACACTAAACACATGAAATGTAAATGGTTCACTACAAGTCCTGTAGGGTATTCAGAAAATTCAACTTGCACCCAACAATTAGATCGAAATTTCAGTTAGATTACACTCGAAACTCTAGGATATTCAGATGACCTTTTAAAGGTAATCTATTTCGGGTTTCGATGCATTGATAGCTAGGTTATTAACGTTAAGGCGCCTGTATACGCAAGCACTCCCCATACAAACTTTGTGCAAGTTTTTCTTGGCCTGTGTTTGCATTAAGAGGAGGGGTAGGGCAAGCTCTCTCCATACAAACTTTGTGCAGGATTTACTTCGTTTGTGTTTGCATTAAAGTTATGATTTTTGGTCAGTATGCTTATTTTTCTGATAGCTATTTCGTGATGTAATTTTTTTTTATTAAATATTTTTTTAAATTTTTAAATTTTGAATTTTTTTGAAATATTTGAAAATTTTCACATCACGATCTTCGCATATCTAATATTTACAACCAAAAAAAATATTATATTTGTTAGTGCCAAAACCGACGAATAAAACGTGCACAAAGTTTGTATGGGGAAGGCCTTGCCCTACCCTGCGCCTTAAGTACACTTATGATTTTTGGTCAGTACGCTTATTTTTTAGTTAGCTAGAACTTCAAGAAGTTTTTGAATTTTATTTTTTTGCTTGACATTCAACAAGCAAAAAAAAAATTAAATGCGGGAGTGCCAAAACCGACGAATAAAACTTGCACAGTTTGTATGGAGAAGGCCTTGCGTATACAGGCGCCTTAACGCACTAAAACTATTATGGTTCGATTAGAATACTTCAATAAATCACTCCTTATGCTAAGGAGACTTTAAGATTGGCTCCATTCAGATTTGACGAAAACCGCTTACGATTACAGATGGTTTGGTGCAACCCAGTCTTAGCGCCAGTTGCACCAACGTACGAACACAGACCGGTCATCGTCAAATATGGCGCCGGCAGCTGTCATCCCATAGAAACGTGCCAACCAGTTATGGAAAGTTTGACAAGTTTCTATGGGATGACAGCTGCCGGCGCCATATTTGACGATGACCGGTCTGTGTTCGTACGTTGGTGCAATCCCCGAGAGGCAAGTTTACAGCTTGGAATACAAGCAACTAAATATAAAGTTACCTGTACAACAGGCTTTTCTTCTATCTTCACTTTCTCTACTTCAGTTTTCTTAGCAATGTTACTCAGGAAATCTTTGAAAGAACTCTTCTTGGCCATAGCATTTTTGGTTTCCTCCTCCAACGCCTGTTGGTTGTATCGCATAGAAAATCCGTGTAGTTTGGGAGCCAGTCGGGTTATCCTGCAGAATTCTACCAACGGTCTCAAATTCATGTGATCAATTTCAGCCTTCATTACAAAGTCCTCAAGGGTCAATATCGTTGTGTCGTGTTTTTCGTTTTCTGTAGTAGAATTGGATTTTATCATGCCTGAAATAAAACAATGGGATAATCACATTAATTTAAGCATGTGCGGGCGGTGTGCGAGGTTAAGTGCCCAAGTTGGAATAAGGCTCCAACACCCTTTTTCCTACCTCCCCCTACCCCCAACCTCTTCATACCCTACCCTCCCCCTACCCCCTCCCTCCATATCCTACCAACCCCCTCCCCCACCCCTCCCTCTCTCTATGCAGCGGCGGGCGTGCAGCCCGGAACGCGTGCTGCGCCGCGTCCCATAACCAAAAGACGGTCACTTTGCCGGCCTTGGCCTTCAAAGTTGTATGAAATTCCATTGTGGGCCGCTCGTTCCCCCCCCCCACCCGCAACGTGATACTTCGCAGCCTGTTATAATTATAACGAACGTAACGTCAATATTTCATTGCATGTTTGAGAAAAGAGTGAAAAAAAAATGAAAGAAGTTTATTGTATAAGGGCATCACTACAATATAAATCACGACCCTGTGTCCTGAGCTAGGAAAACCCTGTGTTGCAGGACCCAGTTTCGTTCCAATTAAATACTTAACCTATATAAGTGTAACGATAGCAGGATACAACTTAAAATATGAATAGTTTTACATGGCTAAATTGTGTTTGTGTGTGCATGTGTGTGTTCTTGTGTATGTGTGTGTTCTTGTGCGTGTGAGTATTGGTGTACGATACATGGCCGGGCGTAAAAAGTATATGTATTGTACGTACCAACAAGCTTTCCAACCACAAAACTCATCTGGTTGAGCGTCAAAAGGTTCTTACTGCTCAGTCGACCTCTATACTTGTCTATGTAAAACTTCAAGAATGTCTTCACCGAAGTCAGTTGCTTGGCGGACACCGGGGCGGAGTGGGCGTTCTCCAAAGCCGCCGTGAGACCGTGGGCCTCGTCTAAGATCAGTATGTTGTTGTGTAGTTTGAGGGAAACTCCGGAACGGGCGCCAGCGCTGACCATGCCGGCGTGGCTCACTAACACCACCTGGTCAAATGAAGTCAAATTAATATACACTCAAGGGCAAAAAGCCGGCGAAGTGCGTGTCGGACCACGCACAATGAAGGGTTCCGTACATACCAGTTTCTTGCCGACTAATAGAAGTCCACATTTAAAACTAACACGCAATACCTTGAATCAAAAAGGTCGTACTTAAAATATGTCTCTAGCTATCAACACAACGAATCCTCAAGTCAGTAAAGGGTCGGCAACGCGCTTGTGGTTCTTGTTGAGTCGCTAGTGTCCATAGGCAACGGTATTTGCTTGTTTAAGTAAGCTTGTTTGCCACCGTAGCTGTATTTAAAAAAACCGGCCGCCGAGTCAGATCGCACATTTTAGGGTTCCGAACCAACCGCAAAATTAAGTTGGTTTGTTTTCGCGCCCCCTTCAGCTGTATGGGAGCCTCCCTGAAAACAATTAAAAATAAGTTTTGACTATTTGTATGGCTATGGGCCATCAAGATGCTTAGCTTACCTATACTGTGATATTTTTAGACTGTAGCTTTAGAGGTTACAGCAGATTTACCACAGATTTACAGTCAAACGGTTAGCCGTTTGACTGTAAATCTGTGTGACAGACGACGGACGGACGCGTGAGTGACAGCAACAGGGTTCCGTGTTGACCCTTCGGGTACAGAACCCTAAAAAAGATAGAAAAGATTTGATTATAGGTTACACCTCAGCATCTTCTAAGGCCATCCTTGATGCGTAATACGGACATGCCTTGAGCGTTTTACCGCATTTCACTAAGTCCTCAATATCCATCATTTCGACTAGCATTGTCTCTTTCAGACGCGTTATGTTGCTGTGGTTGTAATAAGGACAGGAAGTGCATGATTTCGTTTTGGTTCTCTTGAGTACTTTGCCGTCTTCGTCTACTGATGTCGATTTGTTTTTGGACTTTTGCATGTCTAAACATCTGAAAATACAGTAAAATAGTTCTTTCAGTCGCTATAACCAATAACTTACATAAATTTCTGTTAAACAAAACACTAGACTATATGTTATTAATACAACAGGCAGATACACAGATACTACCCACAGATCAAAGTTTTAGAGTGCTTAATAAAGTTTGGTTTCAGGCAAAATAGGTACTTCATTTTGGCAATAAGAATGTGTTTGCTCAAGCGAGAAAAGTAGTGATTAAGGCGCCTGTATACGCCGGCACTCCCCATACAATTTTGTGCAAGTTTTTCTTCGCTTGTGTTTGCATTACACTTATGATTTTTGGTCAGTACGCTTAATTTTTAGCTAGCTAGAACCTCAGTAAAAAAATTGGATTTTTGATTTTTTTTGCTTGACATTCTTCGTATATCTAATATTAACAAGCAAAAAAAATTATATGCGGGAGTGCCAAAACTGACGAATAAAACTTGCACAGAGTTTGTTTGGAGGAGGCCTTGCGTATACAGGCGCCTTAAGATATATTAAGGAGTGCTGACAGAGTCTGTTTACAGTCAAAAAGCATATTTTTTTTTCTTTTTATTAATTACAATTTGCACTTTAACAGCTAAGGCCAGAGCGGCACAAATAACAACAGTATAAGAATTACACCCACAAGTATAACAAACATTTGCGTGAAAACTACACACAGGAAATAGTACTTTCAGGCATCTCTCGCTCAATCACTCTCTTA
This sequence comes from Cenopis cana, assembly GCA_951800055.1. Lineage (NCBI taxonomy): Eukaryota > Metazoa > Arthropoda > Insecta > Lepidoptera > Tortricidae > Cenopis > Cenopis cana. The sequence continues at coordinate 16,244,290 of OX637480.1, forward strand.
CATTCAATCCTCAGTCGTCCAATCGTACTCGCAAACAGAACGCACGTAGGCGTTGCTTCGAGCACGGAGTTGAGCAGCGCGAGCGCGCGCGCGCCCGGCGCCTGCGCGTGCGTCCGCGTGCGCGCCGTGCCTACTTGCCTACTTGCCTAGTGCCTACCAGTACCGTCTACCGCCAGCAGAGGATGCCGGCGTGCGCGAGTCTACTGGTTATGAGTATAATGTTGGAAGGGCTTGATAGAAGTGTGTGTCATAATAGTACATTACTAACCAAGGGCGTTAAAACAAAGAATGTCTCAGATCGCAGGTATTTTACGCCCGAACCGAAGGCAAGGGCGATAAATATGTGTTTAAAATGGGATTTAACACAAGATATTACAAAATAGTCTTTAGGTCATGTCCCTTGCCCACATACCTTAACTGCGAAGACCAGGGTTCATGTCGCCGGCATCGGCACACAGACACACACACGCGCGTGCTGGCATTTAGGTGAGGGCACAGCCAGGAGCGACATACGTCCTATCAGAATGCGAGCAATAGGTCAACTGTCAGTCATATGTCATTAAGGACGCGCCCGAACACGCGAGGAGAGATGGGGCATTAAAATTGTTTATTATTATCGCCCATGGTAAGTACAAAATTTTATGTCACCCCCTGGCCAGGTAGTGGGTTTTATCGCGCGCGGAGCGTGCGATAATGGCCACTTTATGGCCAGGTGTGACATAAATTGTATTTATGTCACACCTGGCCATAAAGTAGTAATTATCGCAAGCTACGCGTCCGGAAAATCCCACTTCTTAGCCAGGGGTAACATGAGACTTTGTACTTACAGTTGCCGGCAAACATGTTGAACCTGATTGACCTGCGCAGTAGCGTGATTTGTACGTAAATCGGCTACTGCGCAGACGAGGTTAGGTGCAAGATGTTTGCCGGCAACTATACCAACGGCGGTAATAAAGAAATCTTCAGATCGCATATTTATCAGTCAAATACTTGCAATCTAAGACATTTTTTGTTTTACCACCCTAGTTAAGTAATGTACAATTGTGTTTATTTACAATACAGACCTTTCATTAATAAGATTGACATTCTTTAACCTGGTCACTTCAGTATTAATACAGTAGTGCTGCCGGGAAGCAAGGGTGACCACTCTAGTGTCTTCCTTGAAGACTGTCCTCTTTATTTCACCTATAAACTGGGACAGTTGACTGTGTGTCCTGCTGCTAATATATATCTGAAAGCAAAATTGAATCAGTGAGAATATTCTTCTTCTTAAGCCATGAAATCCTTGAACGGAAATGGTGATGGATTGGCCACACACTTCGACGATCGGATTCAAGCTGGACCTGTGCTGGCAATATACTGGCAGGAGACGGATGGGGCTCCTTGAACCACATGGAGGTGCTCAGTTGAAAAAGAGGCTGGCTCAAGAGGCCTCGGCTGGGAAGAGCTGGAACAGGCTGTGCAAGACCGTGACAAGTGGAGAACTGTTCTGGGAGCCAGAGTTCGGAGAAGAAAAATGCGGGCCCACCAAAGGGCTGTCTGGCATCTGTGAAAAGTTACTCAGCACTCGCTAGGTGCGTTTCTGGCAGTGAGTGTTAAATGTTCTTTCTGGCAGAAGGAAGTTCCTTCCTCGCCACTATTAAATTTCTTGGAAATTATGTGTGCTCTGAGGTAAACCCCAATAAATTAAGACAATTTGGTAATTGAAAGAACTTAACAGCCATTACTACACTATTTAATAGTTTCATAAAACATTTTACAGGGAGATGTTGTTGACTAGCAGTGGTGTGTCAATATTCTAGTCTATACTTTATTATAGTTTCATACCTTTAAGTCTAGATTCTCATTTTCATCAGTTTCATCAATCTCATCCTCCGACTCACTGTCTTTCTCGCACTCTTCCAAAATTAAGTCCATATCATCCATGTCTTGTTCGTTTTCTTTATTGTCAATTTCTATATCATCTTTGTTCTTAGTTTTATAATCTATAGCTTTCTTAACATCATGTTTCTCTTTCTTCTTTACTCTCTGTTTCATTTCATTAAAGGAGTCAATCCTTTTTTTATGGTTTGCAAGTTTAAGCTCTAGTGCTATGAGATTCCTTTTTATTGTTAGCTCTTCAAATTTTTCTTCCAGCCAGTTGTCCGTAGCTGAAAAATGATTTAATAGAAACCGATGAATTAATTAAATTCAAGCCAATAGCAACAATAGGTTGACAATAAGGACAAAATTTATTAAATATTTCAATATTACTGACAAAAATCATTAATTTTTTTCGCACATACATACAGTAAAATCCGGATACAGCGACCGTCAAGGGACCGGCGATATTAAGTCCTACTAACAGGACGTCGTACAAAACGGACTGATTTTCTTTGAAAATGTTTGGTATGAATCCTAACGTCAGTGATTTAGCAGTTGTTAAAAGCGGTCAAATGTTACAAGTGGAGTCGTTATAAGCAGATTCTACTGTACGTGATATAGTAGTAACAACTACTGCTTGTGCACAGAGCCATGAAATGTTTTTTCTTGGCATGGCATTTTAAGTTGAGCCCTGAAGAAGCCATGAAATATGAGATTGGGAGCTCTGCTGAGGAAGTGGGCCGCATGATTGATGCGAGTACAGCTAACGACGAATGTTTTGTCATGCAAAAACAATAATGCCGGTAATGCAGATCAATATGTTACACTTACATTCTACACTCGACATCTTTTGTTTCAACTCAAGTATTTCCTTCTGAAGAGATTCTAAGTATTTTTTATAACTATCTTTTTGCCATTGTAGTGCAGCACAGCAAATACTTAACGATTTTCCCTGAAATTTGAAACATTCTCAGATGCAACATAACCTAAGTCTTACAAAAGTATTCTTAGAGATTTGGTCTCATTTAACACTTACAGTGCCTGTGGGGCTCTCAAAGATGCCAAGTTTATAATTTTCAATAGTGGAATACAGCTCCCGCATGAACTTCTTTTGAATTTCGTATGGCTCGAAAGGAAATAGAAATTGGAGATCCATTTTTACAAACTGGTAATCTGTTCTTTATATAGCGATACAGGCACTTTAAAATTCTTTAGTTATATAACACACCGTATAAATAATAGGCTAAAATCTGATTAACTTTTGCTTCGAAAAGAAACTAAACAGTAACGATATTCCGTTTCGCGCTTTTAATTAAGTTTTAACAAATCAACCACAGATCTAATAAAACCATAGATGTAAGGTATTTTAATTGAACAAAATGCCTTATCTAATACGCTCTTTACTCTGATGTCAAACTACCTGTGTTAAAATGAGATAGTATCATGGCTCCCATACCTGTCTTCAGGCCGTGCGCGGCACGTCAACTCGACTGCCATATTTGTTTGGTATGCAGTTGGATACCAAATGCGTTGCCGTATTTTGCAAAGAATGTGTGATTTTTGTATTAATGGTGAAATTTACGTTTAGTGAACATATTAAACATTAGATTTAGCGTGCGTGGTGCCATGGTGTTCGCATTGAATGGGTGTACTTAGTGAAAATAATACAAATGTATCATTCCACCGGTAAGCTGTATGACATAAATATTGTGATTTTAAAGTTTATTAAGTAAAAGCCTTATTGAATATGTATTACTGGAACATCATTTATAGTATTGTCCATAAATTTTACGCATTTGAATCATCATTTCATAGTTATTTTAATAATAAATAATGCACCCCGATATTTTGACAATTCACCTACCACGTAGTGTTGTACTTTGTACTCGAGATCCTTATCGTGACATCGATAACAATCAATAGTAAATTAAAGATATTTAGGTACCGATATTTTTAATTATGAACGGATTTCCTGCTGATTTGGAAATAAGAAAGAAATTGATCAAAAATTATAAACAGAGGCGAGGAATGGAGTCCTACACAATACTCAAGAATTATGTTCGGTACATTTTGAAGAATCCTTTCGTCAGGGATACATTCGAAAAACTCTCCATCCACGTGCCTTTAGCGTCGAAACTCTAGGTCCATGGGGTCCAAACGCGCACCAGTCATTTACTGAAATCGCGAAGGTGACCGAAGAGCTGTCGACTTCCTCGCACAACGTATTAGCGAGGAAATCCAGCAGGGCCTGTTTTAGATCTAAAATTAATTTTAATATTATTTAAGACATTGTTGTATTCTTGTATATATTTTCTTGTAAATAAATAATATTATAAAGCATGTACTTATTTAAAAAAATGGAGTCATAAATACACTCTATTCATTCTTACGTGTCCTATCATATAAATAAACTCTTCATGAAGACATTAATCACCCTTTTTTCTAGGATTACGCAATAAATCATAAATAACTTCTATGTCACATCTGGTCATAAAGCGGCAATTACCGCACGCTCCGCGCGCGGGAAATCCCACTTCCTGGCCAGGGGGTGACATAAAATTTTGTACTTAACACGGGCGGTAATAAAGAAAGCCTCAGATCGCATATTTATCGCCCTTGCCTTCGGCCCGGGCGTCAAATACCTGCGATCTGAGACATTCTTTGTTTTACCGCCGTTGTTAAGTAATGTACTATAAATGTTGTTGTATACTTAAAGAAGCTCAGAACAAAGTATTGTAATCCTGGAGAAAAGTGAGATAATGATTGAAGTCTTCAGAAATTGTTTGTTTACATGCTAGGACACAAGGATAAATAGACTGTCATACATACATATCGACAAAAGCTTACGATAAAGACTGCACATCACTAGTAGCAATCACATGTGTCAAATATTTAGCAGAGGAAAATGGTGCCATTCTACCATTTAAGACCAAGTAGAGCGGCCATCTTTGTCTCTTTTTCTCTTTGCTGTACTTCTTGAGATAGTAAAGGACGGCATTACTTATTCAGATCCTGCGAAAATACCTTCCATCTATGGTTTTATTAGATCTGTGAAATCAACAAGAAAGAGAAAGAGGAAAACAAACTTAGCTGACAGCAGTGACAGTGACAACCTGACATCTGTCAAACTTGTTATGGGTATGTTCAAAACCTTATAGTAATATCTGAACAAAAGGCGCTTCCAAACGGTCCTGCATGGCAAGTCACCTTGCTGTCCAGCGCAAGATGCAAGCTAATCAGCCAACCTAAGCCTGGCCGCAGACGCACGGTTTTCCGATACGGTTTCAGAGAGAGGGGAGTTGGGAGCGAGATGCTACAATTCTCCTCGCCTCCGTTTCCGTTCGGAAAACCGTGCGTCTGCGGCCAGGCTAAGTCCCTAAAACCATCTTGATCTTGTGGCCTTGTTGGCGCAGGCACAAACTGAGCAGAGCTATCTTCCCTTTCAGCTATTTGTATTGTACTAAGTACATTAGTACGTTTTTACCATAATTGTTATGCTGAACTATAATACCATGTACCAATGCATTTTAGTTGAAATCTTCCTGTAGCAAATTACAGTCTTCAATATCCTTAACAACTCTAAATAATTTTGTGTCATCTGCATAAAGTAATATGTTTGAATGCTTTATATAGTTCGTTATATCATTTATATATAATGTAAATAACAGTGGGCCCAGGTGAGACCCTTGTGGCACTCCAGAACTGATATATTTCGTTTGTGATGTAAATCCCGATAGAACGACGGCCTGGCACCTATTTTCAACGTAAGACTTTACCCATCTGAAAAGACTTCCGTGTATACCGAGTCGCCAGAGCTTAAGTAAAAGCGTATTATGAGATATTTTGTCAAATGCTAAATATACCATGGACTTCTGAATAATTATGAATGAAACCATAGAAAATATCGTGTGATATCGTGGACGTGACCGTCCACGGTAAAGTATAAAAGCGACCATTGTTCACAACTAAAATCAATATGTCGTAACAATTTCCTACATAGTAGATAGTCGCGTAATTACAACGGGTTTAGAGGAAAACTTGCTCGGACGATCCGGTTGTGGAATGACCTTCCTGCTGAGGTTTTCCCGAGGGACTACAGTATGGGGTTCTTCCAGAGAGGAGTGTGTAAGTTTTTAAAGGGTCGGCAACTAACATGTGACATCCCTGCAGTTGCAGGCGTCTATAGACACCGTGCACCGGTAATAGTTTAGCATTTACCGACCGACCGTTTATTTTTTTATCGACCGTACGCTTACGTGGTAGGTATAAAATAGTACATTACTTAATAAGGGCGGTAAAACAAAGAATGTCTCAGGTCGCAGGTATTTGACGCCCGAGCCGAAGGCAAGGGCGATAAATATGCGATCTGAGGCTTTCTTTATTACCGCCCGTGTTAAGTTACCTATCCATAGCTTTAGACCAACCACTCATGTATACTCACAGTTTTTCGTGCTTTCACAATAGTCTGAGTAACTGCCAATGTTAACCAATAGAAAAAGTTGACTGCGTTACTTATCTAGGACTTAAGATCGATGTTTCATTCTCCTGGCTCCAACATATCAATTATATATCTAGTAAATTAAGAATTCTTCTAGGAAATTTTATCATTTAAGTTATAAAGTGCCAATTAATATATTAAAATGTCTATATTTTGCAATTGTAGATTCTGTACTAGGCTATGCACTGGATTCTTATGGACTTACCTTTAAATCTTACATAGACAAATTAGAGGCATTACAAATAAGATTTTTAAAACTATTAGTAAGTAAGAAAACCAAAAACAGTTGTAAAGGTGATTACTCGAAGTTGTTTAAAATATGTAAAATCCTTCCGGTTAGCTTAAAACACAAATATCTCTTAGCAGTCAATAACCATGGCAACCAACAACTTAGTCCATCTCTGATCGCGCATAACCATGTTACAAGGTCCGTGTCCTCGGGAAGGTTTGAAGTACCTCGTGTCAATAATTACTTTGGTGACAGAACATTAGCGAAACGTCTTCCGTACTTTCTAAATACCCTCCCCGAAGACATTCGACACGAGCCAAATAAGGCTAAATTCAAGAGAGCCCTGAAAAAATATTTACTACAGACACTTAGTGAAAATTGCATATATGCAAAATTCACTTAAGTGTTGAGTACATTCCCATGACTTCTGCACATACTTCATTATTGTAATAGCTATTAAGTTTTATAGATATTTATAGAGACTCGTACCTGCAGGCAAACTGTCAATACAGTTTTGCAGGAAAATGTATATAGAGTAAGATTTGTATTCTGTCTAGTAAAGCAAATAAATAAAAATAAGTACAAAATTTTATGTCACCCCCTAGCCAGGAAGTGGGATTTCCCGCGCGCGGAGCATGCGGTAATTGCCGCTTTATGGCCAGGTGTGACATAATAGTACATTACTTAACAAGGGCGGTAAAACAAAGAATGTCTCAGATCGCATGTACTTGACGCCCGAGCCGAAGGCAAGGGCGATAAATATGCAATCTGAGGCTTTCTTTATTACCGCCCGTGTTAAGTACAAAATTTTATGTCACCCCCTGACCAGGAAGTGGGATTTCCCGCGCGCAGAGCGTGCGGTAATTGCCGCTTTATGGCCAGGTGTGACATAAAATATATTATAAAACAGAACAAAACTTTTTCAGATGAAAGTAATAAAAAAGATACAGAATAAACACTTGAGACAACTCTGTTGTTATAAAAATATGATCTGGGGGCACGGCAGTGCCCCCGCCAAGTCGAGCGCGAAGCAAACACTGCCGTACCATCCTTTACTGGAACCATTTCGCCGCATTTTCAAGCCCCTATTTGAGAACCTCTGGATAAGACCAGAACGCAGAAATTTTCGACATCCAGTAAGCTCACATCACATACTTAAAATCCAAAATTTCAAGTCTGTAGGTCATTTAGTTCCGAAGTTAAGCGAAAGCAAAGTTTCGCATTTTCGAAACTCACACACTCATAATCATAAGAATAGAACTAGTACTTCCCATAAACTCAGAGAGCTGAAACTTGGACCAGAGTTAGGGTTTAATGGCCACATAATGGCAAAAGAACAATCGTCAGCTGATTATTAAAATATTCCTAATTAAACATAGCGCCCTAATGACATGCAGCTTGAGCGAGTTTGAGCGATACACATGTATAAGTAAAGCGGCGCGTTGTGTGCGATGGCCAAGTCATTCTATATATTTAAAAAAATAACGACGATGCAAGTCGGTGGAAATCTTGTTCTGTGGACACCCCTCCGGTGCTATTGACTAAAATAACCGACTTGGTTTAACATTACATATCATTACTTTTTTGTTGTAGAAGAACTGTGTTGCGAGACTGGCATCTTTTTACATGTAATGTTTTTGATGGGATTTCTTTTACAGCTTGTGAAGATGTCTTCTTGATTAAGTAATCCTACAGTGGACAAGTTAAATCTTATCTTATGTCTTTAAACGAGCAATTCTTGTTTATATCTATATATATATCTATATTTCTATAATTCCGGGATCTCGGAAACGGCTCTAACGATTTTGATGAAATTTGGTGTGTAGGGGTTTTCGGGGACGAGCAATCGATCTAGCTAGGTCTCATGCCCGGGAAAACGCCGGCTGCCCAGATATTTTACATTTATAAGATGAAAGTAAACACACCTGATCCTTTTCTATCCCACCCGATAGCTACCCATAGTACAAGCTTTACTTAGTTTGATTTGTGTAAGATTGTCCGTTTGATTTGTGTAAGATTGTCCACAAATAAATATATCCGGCATTTTATTATTGAATGTGAGCTAATAATAAAATCCGAGGAAAGTGTAACTGAACACGCAATCGCCCTGCAAGGCACGGGAGGTCCCATAACTCCCATACGGACGGCGGCCCTAAATTACAGACTCAGCTGCCCTTAATGGCACCTTTGACCACCATTTCGGTACCATACAGTGATGATTGTGGCTCTTTCAACTGTTGACGATTTTTACAAAGGCACGAACTCGTAAAATTTAATGTCATCAAACGGTACGTACATACCTATACCTATCATAATATACAGGGTGTGCCAAGGACTATGGGGCATCAAGGGAAAGTACCTTAAATATCGTAGATAGGATATTTTGCTGAAAAAAGACATTATTTAATTTTTTAAAATAATTTAAACTGCATTCATAAATTTTTGAATAATTATGTACATGATTGAAAGGGGAATCGAACCCGCTACACGAGAAAAATTTTTACCCTGTACCTAGTTTTATCATACCGATTGAAAGGCTTCATCATAAGGATTATTTTTGCTAAATAACATAGTGTTAGAAATAAAAGCAAGACCATGAATTTTAACAAAATAATTTTTTTCTTGTGTAGCGGGTTCCATTCCCGCTTCAACCATGTAAGTATTTAATTACCTATGAATGCAGTTTAAATTGTTTTTGAAATTAAAATAGTGCCTTCTTTTAGTAAAATCTTCCATCTACAATATTCAAGGTATTTTCCCTGGGTGGCGCATAGTTTATTTGGGACGCCCTGTATAGTGCGCGCCATCCACGACGACGCGCCCCTCCACAGCGAATCTCATAATAATATATGCGCAGTTGTATGGCTTGGGCAATGGAGTGGCGCGCCTTCGTGGATGGCGCGCACTATACCTTACCTACTTATTACACACATTACTTAAGGCGCAGGGTAGGGCAAGGCCTTCCCCATACAAACTTTGTGCACGTTTTATTCGTCGGTTTTGGCACTAACAAATATAATTTTTTTTTTGGTTGTAAATATTAGATATGCGAAGATCGTGATGTGAAAATTTTCAAATATTTCAAAAAAAATCAAAAATTAAAAAAAAAAAAAAAATTACATCACAAAATAGCTAGAGAGCTTGCCCTACCCCTCCTCTTAAAATGTTGGTTAACGCGCAGCTAGCTGAGCGCTTTTATACTTTACCGTGGACGTCCACGGCACGGTAAAACTCTATATGGTCTTATAGCCTATGGTTTATTTATGAATGAAACCATAGTGTTGCCGTGCCGTAGCCATTGTCGATAAAGTATAACACGTCCATTCAGTATGCCGGTTTGGGACCACTTGATACCTTTTGTGAACTGAAAGGAGATTTTTATTTTTCATGAATTGCAAAATTTATAATTAACTAAAAAAACTTATAAGTACAACAGTTAATTTAGAATCTGAAGATATAAACCTTGCCTTCTGAAAGTGCTCGCAAATTGTACCTTTAGCCGCCATTTACCGGTGAAGTATATCTCTGGGCCAATAACAAAAGAATTCTATTCTTTATTTTTCCGTCGGGAGAGGACTGTTAAGGCGCTACACTGAGAAATTTGGAGACTTTAAAACGCTGTCCTGCCCAGACTAGCAAACAGTAGGGGCTGATTTTCAGATATATAATCCTTGACTACCTATATGATTGTAGTACTGACAATAGCGAAACATGATTGCTTAAATTTTTCTCGATAGAAAATAAATCCAAAGTTGAGTCTATATTTTCCTTTTTTTCCTCAGCCTACTAAAACAATGCATTATTAAAAGACACGATTAAGTTAATATGATGGTATTTTACCTCATCTAGGTACCTACTGACAAGAGGAAATTTAATAAACCTGCACACAGTCAGATATTTAACGAGATTTGTCTAAAAAGCCATTCTCGCAGAGGGTTGCATCCCGTTTTGTCGTGAGCGAAAAACAGAGGGTGTCTCTTTCAATCGATATATCGCCTTAAGTTTACAAAGTGAAACTCAGCATTTAACGGTCCTATGTGAAATAAGTAGACTCACGCTTACCAAATATTGATTACTAACTGTAAACACCACATTATGTCCGATAAAGCACGCTTAATCTCTACACACGTCAAAGATAAGCATAAGATAAGAGTGTTCACAACTCCAACTTCTGCAGGCTTTACGGTTGCGGTATCTCTCATCCATACTAGTCCATACTAATATTATAAATGCGAAAGTGTGTCTGTCTGTCTGTCTGTCTGTCTGTCTGTCTGTCTGTCTGTCTGTCTGTCTGTTACCTCTTCACGCTTAAACCGCTGAACAGATTTAGATGAAATTTGGTATGGAGATAGTTTGAGACCCGGGGAAGGACATAGGATACTTTTTATCCTGGAAATAATCCCTCAAACTGATAAATTAGATTCAACTTCCAATCTATGAACCGGATCCATGTTAGGTATTTACAATGCCCACGAAAATTCGTCTCTGCAGAACCAGTGTAAGCCTGACCTCCGAACATGCTCACAGTTTTCACGAATCTCAGGTTCAAGATACAATTGGGACGTATGGTGAGGTGAGTCTGGACTTTTTTTAAATGTTACGATATTATTTGACGTTTGACATGTCAGAGACGTGTGTCAAGTGTCAGTATACAGAACATAGATATAATATAAACTCTTTAGTTATAGATGCGCCAACGAGCGACCGGTGCTATGTCTTTCTCATACTTGCTAATTTTCATACATAATTTGTACTACGCAATTTGGCCGGTTTGCATGTCCAATGTATTTATTTGCTTATGGAAGTTTGCGTTTTGCCTATAACCCGACCATGAAAAAATTTTCGGTCGGTGATAGGGACAAAACATGCCACTCTTTTCTATTTTCTCTTATAGGAATCGCAATAAGACTCTCTTTCTCTAGCAAAGCGTGTCAGCCCCTTGGTCAGTATACAGATGTCATTCGTTAAAGTTGAAGGAAGCTAATGTAGAACTACACTTGCACAATTTACTAATTTGAGTCTTAAAGTGGCAAGATAAAATAGGCATTTGCATGATTTAGATATGATTTATTTATTCTTTCCACCGTAGTTATGAACTGAATAATTTCGCCACCACTTGATTATGATGAGCTATTAAGATTGTCGACAAAGACAAGAAAAAGAGGTCGATAGGAGGACAGTAAACGCCTGCAAGAGCTATTGGTCTATGAATCACCCAATGAAAGGCGACCTACCTCTTTCACTTAAACGTAGGCTCATGGACATGAGAATACTTCCAGTTCTCACCTACGGTGCACAAACTTGGTCTTTGACAGAAGCCCAGAAATCCATACTCGGGGTTTGCCAGCGAGCCATGGAGCGCAGCATATTAGGTGTAAAGTTGGTGGATCGAATCCGGAACACCACACTGCGCTCCAAAACTCAAATACTTGACGTAGCTCGGAAAACAACCCAATTAAAGTGGGACTGGGCTCGACACGTCTACCGGATGCCGAATGAGCTGTGGGCCAAAAAGACCACAGAGTAGATGCCCCACGACTCAAAACGGGGGCGCGGTAGACCACGCCGGCGGTGGCGTGATAATTTGGACTCTTTAAAAAGGAGACTGGGCAGATAAACAAGACCGCGAGGAATGGAAAAAGAGGGGGGAGGCCTTTTCCCAGCAGTGGGACATTTTAGGCTCAATAAAATATAATAATTAAGGTTGTCGCACACATAAAGGCTCGGCACCAGACCGGCGCCGCCCCAATTCTTTGTTAGAAACTTCATACTGTAACGCACAGATAATTTAAGGTTTTGTTAAACCAGATGAGTTCGGACGCAGCGGTGTGCTCCAGCCATTATCCACTACGTAACGGCATCGCCCCTGCTCGGGACAGGACCACCAGCCATGGTGAACAGACGCAGGCGAAACGGCCTACTTCAAACGTAAAAAGCCCTTAACCAGTGGGCACCTCGCGGCAAGCGCGGCACCGACACGCGGCCACCTCGGCGCTGCTGAGGCACAATGCGGTTCCGTGCTTGCGTTGGATTTACGTGAGGTGAGGCCGCGCCGGTCTGGTGCCGAGCTTTAACTATGTGTGTATAAACCTTTATTATGACAGATTTAGTTCGAATGTCTGTTACTCTTAGAGCAATTAATAGGTACTATAAATTGCGTATAAAATAAAATAAAATTGAAATACTTTGGCACTTAGAAAAATTTATTTGCTAAGATAGCTTTCAAAGTTGTTACTTAAAAATACCAGATATGGTACTACAGTCTATCTAACCTGTAAGCAGGCTTGCAAATGATTAAAAATTATTTACATTCGTGCTTCATTACTTGATGGAATTTTCAGCACCTGCATCATAATGTTCGAAACATTTCACGCTCGCTATGCTCGCGTTTTCGTCTTTTTTCATCTTTTACTTAATGCGTATGAAGTCTTTTCAGCACTTGCGTCATAACGTTCGAAATTATTTCATCTACGCTACTTAATACGTATCAAGTATTTTCCACACCTTCATCGTAATGTTCGAAATATTTCGTGCTCGCTACGCTCGCGTTTTCATCTACCTACACTTGAGGCATATGAAGTCTCTTCCGCACGTGCATCATAATTTTCGAAACATTTCGCGCTCGCTACACTCGCGTTTTCGTTTCCATACTTGATGCGTATGAAGTTTTTTCCGCACCTGCATCATATTACTTTTCATCTACGTTACTTGATCTACATCCATATATTAAATCCTCTGAAATGTGTTTCATGCGGGCGCGTTGAGCCGGCGTGCGCAATGTTTAGTGAGATTGCCCGGCCCGCAGTACCTGGTGACGGCGAAATACGGTATAGAAGTTGATATGGACCGAGTTCTACGCAGACGAAGTCGCGGGCAAAAGCTAGTCATAAAATAAACACCTGTATGCTTTGTGAACGAGCCATTGACGTCAGCGCAGCAGCAACGTGAATAAACCACGTATTTTTAAATCCAGACGTTTAGAAACACACCTTATAGGTATATAAAAATAAAGTCGCTTGTTAATCTAGGTTGTCTATGGTGCTTGGGGCGTTTGTGATTGGCTGTCGCGTCGGAGGGATGCGCATGCGTGGTAGAGGACGACGCCATTGTCAGAACGCGGTACTCTGTGTCAGAGGGCGGTCGTGTATCGTTACATTCGCGAACTTCGCATCGCGCGCGAACCATACCCGGTAAGTCTATTTATTTCTTTATTGCAACCATGTTCATTAATACATTAAATACATACAGATCTCAACAGTAAAATAGTAGGTACATGGCAACCCTGTGAGGGTATTGCAAGATTACTTACGTACTAAATTATAATAACAATTTTATAATCACACACGAGTAACATTTAAAATTTACACTATAATAAAATCTAGTTTTTAATATTAAGTTTATGCTTAGGTTATTTTTAAGGTCAACGTACTACAATAAAAATTAGACGGTTTTAAAAAATAAAAAACTTAATTCCAGTATATTTAAATAAATTAACTATATACCTATTTTTACTGTAAGCGCCAGGACATTGGGTGGATTTTTAATTTGAATTTTTATTTAGTCGTAGAGAAAGGGAAAGCAATAAAAAATATTTTATGCTTCTAGTACGCCGGTTGCAAGGAGAATTACAACGTACTTGTTTATGAATTTGTTTTATCTACACACATATCATAAATCCTCTAATAAGCGTTCGGAAACCGTAGAAAATGACTCTCATTTCAACATTCAATGAATTTATGGCAATTTTCTTATCTGTGGCTAAGGCTACAGCAGTAATAAAATATTTCATTTTAATCTCATATATGATGTTAAAATATTACGTCAAACAAAACTGTCAAAATTTAAATGTCAAAGTTGACATGTCCCTATTCTAGTATCACTGAAAATTCAAATTCAGTCGATGCGAAATGTCAGCTCGATGTTTTTTTAGTATATATCGCACGAAATTTGAGTTAGAACGACATGATCACATCAGAATAAGGACTCTTTACTTTTTAAAATAACATTCAGGTATCTGTTGCCAGTTCTGATTTCGATATGTCCGCAACCGTGCAAAAAAGGTTGTATTAACACAATTATTGTATTTATTTACTACGGTTTCTGAACCTATCTTAGAGTAATTATAATATGTGTGTAGATAAAGTAATGTATGCAACTGTACATAATTAGGCATTAAAACACTCGTGTGACCTTATTATGAAACTCGCCTTCGGCTCGTTTGATAAAACACACTCGTGTTTTAATGCCCCTCATTATGTACCAGTTGCATAAACTACTATTATGTTCAATTTGTGTGGAGCACAGAAGGTTTTGTAATTGGGGGCGATGGTATAATTAGAGACTTTAATCGGGTAATGTTTGTGCTTTGTGACGAAGGGTTAATTAATTTAATTACAGAAGTTTACAATATTGACGTTGACGACACTTAAAAAGTTTTTTAAATATTTTCTTTCGTGGGTATACTCGTACTTATTAACGCTTTAAGGACTAAAAAATAGTTCATATAATAAAACCTTTAATTTTTTTTATTGTTGGATTCGTCAGATTCATGGATAGGGACTCTACTATCTGATCTAAACTGAATTTTAACGTGTGCTATTATTTTATTATCTTTTAACCAAAACATACTATTATAAAACATATTCTGTCCTCATAATAGTCGTAATGTTAAACGGAAAAGGCGTAATTTAAATACGTAATACGTAATGTTGAAAAGCGTAGCCCGCTACGCGCCCACGCTTGCTACGGCGTAGCATTATTCGCGTTTTAAACAATGCTCGTAGCGGCTACGTGTCTCTTTTCTGATGAATACGTCTTATATTTATACGAGTAAGTACTAAATGTTCATAAGGTGATTAAAATATGGTTTTTACCTACGTACGAGTATGACATAAATATCACTCATACTCGTAGTACTCTTGCATAATTTTTCGTAAAGCAATTTACACACATTACACATAATATTTCTATTTTGGAAAGGTTTCCCAAATTAAGTGTAGATATAATAATAATAGTAATAATAGGTACATAATATTAATACCAATGAGATTTCCCAGTACCAAATATGGAATAGCTAATTAGCGGTGCAAAGGTGAAAAAAAACAGGTTTCCTAAATTAGGTACCTATAAATAAATGTCATCCAAGGAAACATTATTTTAAAATTTTATAAAACATGGAAAATGGTTTAATTATTATTTAGCACATTGAACCACGCAATTTCTATGGAATACAGGGCTTCATAAAATTTTGCGTTTAATTCAGGTGAGTATATTTTACAAGTCACTGAGCGAATTCTCTCATCTTTGTTTAATTTAACATAGCTGTAAATGAAAGAGTAATAGATTAATTAAAATTCGTTTTAAGTAAATCTAGTTAGTGGCTAAATAAATTTAATTCCAATCACTGACTTCTACAGATTGTTGAAGATGGAACTTAAGGCAAGGCAGTCCCACTGCAGACGTCCTGCTCTAACACGAATGAGTTTACAATTAACCATCCCGCTCTCTACGGAAATCTGCGCGCAATTTTCGTGAATATTTAGTACATTTTAATTGATTTTTGAAACACTGGATCATCTATCAAAAATCTATCCGGTTATTTTGTTAGAACAATAAAAAAGCTACCCTCTTTTTAAAGAAAAACGTATCACTGCCGATGATAATTACGAAATAATCAGCATGTAAGTTTATTTTTACGATGATATTTAGAATTTTTTTACAGAGTTACCAAAGCATTTTTCAATATTTTGTTTGGTTATTGTGTTACTTTCTTTCTTTCTCAATCTACAGTAATTTTTGTGTAGTGTAATTCTATGTTATTTCTTCACATTCTAACCTCAAACTTTAATATTTTCGACTATTTGTGAACTGGCCTGGCCTTAAGATCTTTTAGGGCATCTGTGGATATATTTCTAGGAATGCTGAACCATTAACTATGTGTTTTTCAGTTTTAGTAAAAGAGGGATTAAATAAAGAAGATTGGGCGCTCAACGTTTTCCTACACGGACTCTGGTAATATGGTGAAAGGGTTTTACTATTAAAAGTGAACATGGGTTACACATGAAAGAGGATTTAATATTGCATACGTTACTTTATCTACATCCATATTAATATATTGTATCCTCTTTCATGTGTTTCATGTGGGCGCGTTGAGCCGCCGGTGCGCAATCACAATTTCCCAACGAAATTCCTTCTAAAGCTTTTAAATATGCGGCGTTAAAATGGATTACGTTTACATTTTCCTTTTACCTACCTGAAGGCTTGCACTTAAAGTAGAATGTGGCAAGCAAATGTAATTTTTATTTTGCATTATCTTGATGGAAAGGATTTGCTTTTAAATTGGTGAGTTGATTTCTTTGTTTGAGATGACAACACGGCGTGTAGGCAATCTATACTTTGGCTTCTTTGGCATATAAAAGAAGTCTTATTATAGTTATACAAAATGTTTACGTAAGTAATAATAAGTTTAATCGAAAAATTCTTTTTTAGTACCGTAAAAAAATTAAGAAAATATGGGGCTACCTTAATAAATTTAGAACACTTATATAATCGCCATTATCTATTTCTGGTTTGATTCAGTTTAGTAAATAGTTAGGACATTTACGAAGGTCTAAGACTTAACAGCTGATTTGATTTAACCAAATAAAAACTAAAACACGGCATGAAAACTGGGTTTTTAAAGTCGCCTTAGGTGACTCACCTCTGAATTTGAAAGTAACCCCGGTTACCCGTACAAGTTTTTATTGCTTTTCTCCACAGTCACTAAATGTTCCAATGCTTTGCAATTAACATAGTTTTATTTACAATGTTTATGTACAATTTTAATTGGCTTGGATACTTTCCACAAAGATAGGACTAAAACTTTTAGACAGCTGTCGTATACATGATCATAACTCATTAAAACTTTATTGCAAAAGGCTTTAGATTTCATTAAAACAAAATGTTTACGTTCTTTTCTGTTTCCATTTATCCGGAGTTCGCTTGTTTTTATTATCATTTATGTGTAATAGGTAGGTATAGTCAGCCAAAAAAGCGGTCTTACACTTTTGCACATGGCATAAACCTTCTCCGTTCCGTCGTGGGTAAAAAAAAGTGGTAGACCACTATTTTCATATTCATAATAATTTATATTTCGATGTGTGCTACTCGTATGAAGTGATGATGTACCTACTAATATTAGTTGTAACCATCCACTAATTTTTTTTGTGTACCATTTGAACCAAATAAACGTTTTTCTTCTTTTTTTCTTCTTCTCCACTAACAATAATGATCCAAGTTGCCACTAACAATAATGACAGCGTATTAATCTATCGAGTATCGGGAGTCGATATAATGAGCCCGACCCTATTTTTATAATGACATGATTACTTATGCAATAAAATATTTGAATGAAATTGAACAGAAATGTATTTAAGATTTTCAAGAATACGCCTAAATTGATAGTATGGTGAAGCGTCTTGTATATATTAATATAAATATTCGAGTAAGGCTCTGTACGTTCTTATAAATAATCGTATCTATAATTTCGTTTTCTAATACGAAAGTTTGTAGTACAGTCATTAACACAGGTATATCGGACCCAACAACGTTCTCATAAATATCTGAAAACGACGCTATTTTCAAGTCCTTAGAGTGAATGTTCAGGTTCATAGATTTTCGAGCTCGCTGAAGAGTACAGATGCCTGGAGATCGGGCTTTGCTTGGCCTCCTCCATGTTTTCCTGAAAGAAAAGAGATATCCTAGAATTGAGCCCTATATATATCGATTTTGCACCTAATATTGAATCCTCATATTATTATAAATCACATAGAAATATTAGCCATTTACTAGAAGAACAAAATTAATATAGAGGTACACAATGTTCTTACGATGGTAGGATTAAAGAAATACCCTAACCATTTTAATAATACCTATATAGAAGTTTGGCTACTTTAACTCTATCAAGCAAATGAACTGTCAAACAAATATTTGGTTTGGCAACACTACCTCACACGTCTCATTTCCGTGACATTTCCATATAAATATGACGTATAATCCACAGTGTTGCCAAATTATATTCGTTTGACAATTAATTTGCTAGGTAGAGTTAACGTAGCCAGACTCTAGCGAGTTAGCAACCGCGTCAAACCAATAATGAGTTTCCAGCCTTCAACCGTGTAGAAGTTAAGCCAAGGGAAGATATTCCGTTCGGTTTCAATTTCAGCGGTGAGTGATTTGAAAGTCAAATGACTACCCGAAATAAGGGTCTTGAAGCTATTTGGGATTAAAGTTTGGGGCTCAGGGAAATCCCGTCACTGCATTTTAACGTAGTGAATACTTGTAGTGTTACTTGACGCTGACAAGACTTGAATTGGCTTTACTTTCACAATATTATAACAAAAACTATTTAACTTGGCAAAATTCGGCTCAATTAAAGAAAAAATTGGGTTCCGAACCAACCGCAAAATTAAGTTGGTTCGTTTTCGCGCCCCCTTTAGTTGTATGGTAGCCCCCCTTAAAACCTTTAAAACTATTAGTATTAGAAGACCAAGATGCTTATACTGTGAAAATTTGACTGTAGCTGCAGCCGTTTGGCTGTAAAGCTGTGTGGACAGACGACGGACGGACGGACGGACGCGTGAGTACTGAGACATAAACCATCTGAATCTGAATCTGAATCTGAGTAACAGCAATAAGGGATCCTTTTGGATCCTTCGGGTACGGAACCCTATAAAGACAATTATTTTTTTACTAAGATTATCAATTAATAACACAATTTTCGGTTAATTCACAACGAAAATAAAAGGCACAATGATAAATTACATCACGACCATACTAAGAAGTTTGCTGATTTCTGATTTATAGTGTGTTTATTCGTATAGTGTGTCTTCTTATAATTACCAACATGTTTCTGATTTATATATTAAACTTAAACTTAGATTAGCTAGTTGATTTCCTATGCGAAGTACCGAAAAGTGAATCGGATCACGTATTTTCCATTCAAATCTTCTTCTGAATACTGTAGGGCATTCATTCTAATGTATAATTCTATTTGCCCGAGACCTAAAACTCCAAACCTGTCGCAAACATTCTGATGTAATAAAGAAAAAAAAACTTAATCAATAAACGAGAAGAGATTAATTAAAAATAAATTTAATTAAGACTGTCTAATAATTCAATGTAATATCCTAGATTGTGCGGTTAAGTTTGATAACTTCGAAATTTCTTTTTACAAACCGGAATAAAACCAGTGTCCCGTGAAATTCATACCCACACTACGAAGAAAACTTCGATAACATTTTGTGAATTATTTTCTTATTTTCCGCCTCCGTTCTCCATTTCTTCAGCGCCGTGTAGTAAATTTATAAAATGGGAAACCACCCGTTTTTGTGGGCAATTTTCTTTGTGAATGCCTTCAGTGAAAGTGCGATGATTTAGTAATACGATGAAATTAAGTTAAACCAATCTTAGCATTGAACTTTTGAAGACATTTTCCCGAAACTTCGTTTCGATTTGGTAAAATTGAAACTTTAATCTTATTTATAGTACCTATAAGTTTTCTATCCCAACAAAATGCGATATCACCTCTTACTATTCTTAAGGACATAAGCGGACTCGTTGCTGGATATAAGTACCTTAGTGCCATTTGTAGTTCAATTACTTGAAGGAAGAGACCAATGAATCTCAATAAAATATGCGTTGATATCATACCTTGGTCGTCTGTTACACCTATCACTCGAATTAAGGCGGAGACAGAAACTGGAGGTCGTTACCGTTTTAGTCTCAGTTCTTTTATTTTTTTCTCCGGGCATTATAGTGATAAATATCCTGTAAGCTAATAAAATAATACAAGTACAGTACTTTTATCTCACAAGCGTGAGTGAATCATGGTGTGTGTTGAGCTACATGTACAGTCAAGTGCAAAAATAGGGGTGCATACAACTTGGTCAAAAATATGTCCCATAGCACTTATGTCGGTGAATTAAGGTTTCGGTACATATTTATGAGAAGATTCATTCGATACATATTTTTACACTTGACTGTACATGCTCATTTGTCGACTGCTTTAGCTTAGTTGGTAGTGATCCTGCCTACGAAGATGGAGGTCCCGGGTTTGAATCCCGGCCAGGGCATTTATTTGTGTGATAGTGAAAGCACGAAACTTTAATTCCTGGGTCTTGGATGTTTTCTATGTATTTAAGTATCTATTTATCTATATCAGTATGTATGTTTTATGTAGGTTTTTAAGAAAAAATAAATCTTAGGTAGTCGCCTACTTGAATTTGATTTTGAAGTTGGCTGATGATATTATGATACCTGTATTACTCGTATTTTATTAGCATACATGATATCACTATAATGCCCGAAGAAAAAATAAAATAACTTAATCTAAAACGGTATAAGATTAGTACCCTAGTACCCATAGTACAAACTTTGCTTAGTTTGGGTCTAGGTTGATTTGTAAGATTGTCAAAAAAAAAAATTACATTGTCTGTGGCCGTCCGTGTACGAGCTATGAGTTGACGTTGTCTATGTGTTCGTATGTGTCACAACTACAACAATGGCCAACCCGCGCTCGTGAGATAAAAGTACTAAGGTTAACGTCCTTGTGCTCGCCACTGATCCTATTACACGGCACTTTCAACCTTATTTCATGATGACAGAGGTGATTAATATGTCATGTAATTTATTGGGCACTAAGGTGTTGAGCACTGGGACGTTTATAAATAAATAAATAAATACATATTTGTGGAAAATCTTACACAAATCAACCTAGTCCCAAACTAAGGAAAGCTTGTACTATGGGTACTAAGGTACTAATCTTATACCGTTTTAGATTAAGTTATTTTATTTTTTCTTCGGGCATTATAGTGATATCATGTATGCTAATAAAATACGAGTAATACAGGTATCATAATATCATCAGCCAACTTCAAAATCAAAGAGTAGGCGACTACCTAAGATTTATTTTTTCTTAAAAACCATTTTATGTCTGAGGTAAGTTATTTGTCCAGTATAAATATCGAATCTCATTGATTCCATGAGACAGCTTCTTATTACTTGTTCTCATGTTTGGCGAAGATATAATTTAAGAAAGATGCTAAGGCTAAGGTCGCCTGGGTCAGACGTGGTCAGACGAAATCGCTCGACATCGTTTACAATGAAAAATAGTTACATGTGTCAAGCAAGCGATATGTTGTCGTTTGTTGTGCATAAAAATATTAAAAATTATCTCGCTTCATTATCATTTATTTTTTCATGGGTGTTTACGAGGCCGATTTACTCGTAAACCTGGAAAACTTTATTTTCACATCACCTATTCGGATAAGGACTTTTTCTTCCCTGCTAGGAGGGATCAAAATGGCACTTTTCTTCCCTGCTACGAGGGATCAAAGTGGCACTTTTCTGTAACGAGTAATTGTATTGTATCGATTTTGATAGTTAAGTATTGTATCGATTTTGATAAAATAAATGCACAACCATTGTTATATCAGATCTTTTATTATTCTCAATAGGTGATGTGAAAAGCAGTATGTATCACATGGAAGCAAAATTATTTCCATCTTGGGCGTTAATTCTTGAATCCCTCACTACGCTCAGGATTCTATTTTAGAATCCCTCGCTATGCTCGGGATTCTATTATATAATCCTTCGCTTCGTTCAGGATTCAATTTACGCCCACGCCGTAAATATGTCATTTTGCTCCCTTGTGACACAATCTACTATTTTTTACTGCTATTTTTGCAGTTTACTTGGATTACGAACCAACCAGAATTC
Organism: Cenopis cana; assembly: GCA_951800055.1. Classification (NCBI taxonomy): domain Eukaryota; kingdom Metazoa; phylum Arthropoda; class Insecta; order Lepidoptera; family Tortricidae; genus Cenopis; species Cenopis cana. Next base: position 16,266,636 of record OX637480.1, read on the forward strand.
TTTGTCCGCGTGTGACAGTGACACACAACACTGTGTGTGTGTGCGTATGTGTGTGTGTGTTGTGTGAGTGGACAGGAAACAATAGAAGATTTTAATTGCCTTACCGTGATACAAAAATACGTAAGCACAAAATAATAAACACGCTGTTTCATTTCAACAACGGATTCCTGGAGGATAAGTCAAGAATGGCTTTGTTGGCTCCTACCTAGCCAAGCCGCTTGTTTAGTGTTTGCAAAATAAACTATGCTTACCTACCACGGTAACGCTTTATCTCCTTTATGTTGACAGTATTGGGTCGTGGCCTTCATAGAAAAAAGTTTTTTTTTTTTTTTTTATGTATGACTGAACAGCGATTGACCTTAGTCTCACCTGATGGAAAGCGACGACAAGGCCTAAGATGTAGCTCACTGGTTCAGTAATAGCCTATTCACTCTTGCCTTGAAGAGGCCCAGATTATAATTGTCCGGAAATACAGAAGACGGGAGCAAGTTCCACTCCTTAATCTGTATATTGGACCTGTAGATACTTTTGCCGGCCCTAAATTGGGCGGCGTAAGTTTGTGAGCTTCAATAAATAGAACGTTAGCACATGCTAACTAAGATTTACAGTATTTTTATACGCAGATCATTTCACTAAACAGAAATTATTAGTTGCGCATTAAATAAATAAATATATGTGGACAATCTTACACAAATCAACCTAGACCCAAACTAAGCAAAGCTTGTACTATGGGTACTAACCGACGATATACATACTTACATAGAAAACATCCAAGACCCAGGAATAAATATTCGTGCTCATCAGTCTCATCACAGTAATAAATGCCCTAACCGGGATTTGAACCCGGGACCCCCAGCTTCGTAGGTAGGGTAACCAACTGTACCAACTAGGCTAAAGCGGTCGTCGATTAAGGCGGGGGCTTCCTCGTAGATAGAACGATCTATATTTTTTTATACATCGACGGTTGCAAACAAGCTTACGGCTTACCTGATTGTAAGCAGACGCCGTAGCTTATGGACGCTTGTGAGCACAGAAGAATCACAAGTGCGTTGCCGATCCTTTATTGACTTGAGGATTCGTTGTGTTGACAGCTAGAGACATGTTTTTTTTACTACGACGGTGCCAAACAAGCGTATGGTCTACCTGATGGTAAGCTGACACCGCAGCCTATTGACGCTCGCAACTCCAAAAGAGTAACGTGCGCGTTGCCGACCCTTTATAAAATTTGAGGATTTACTGTGTTGACAGCAGAAGGAACACAAAGGCCCCTCACTCTCAACACAGCGTATTCCCGGGAGCTCACTCTGGCGACCACTCACCACCAGGAACACAACACCACAGAACTATCTTAGCAAGTAATATAAAAAGCAGTGAATAGATATTCTATTTATTATTTTTCATCAATACAAACAGACCGAAAACTTTTTATCAAAGTAATCAATATGTGTGTGTTGTGTGTATGTGTGTGTATGTATGTGTGTATGTGTTCTAATTCTAATTCTAATCAATATGTCGAGTAGAGGCGGGTGTTGCTCGGTATAGGATCGTAGCTCTATAGAAGGGACGGTATATGAAGATCCCTATGACACTTGCAGTGACAGTTCATTTATATAACCTTGGAACAGCGTCGCTGTCACATCGAAATGTTAATAAGCATCTCTTGGGAATGTAGCTAATTAATTTATGTAGGATTGTAACATTTACATAATAACAATATGAAAGAAACTTGAATTGTCCCTTATTTCCCAGAAATATGCTTAACGGAATATACACGGTGACGTACTGCAAAAGTTATATCGTTGGTCTGTATCGACTAAGGAAGCGGTGCTGTCGATAAGAGATGTCGATAATTGAAGTGATAATAATAAATCGTGTCTTATATTTCAATTTACTTGTTACGTGACTATGTAAAAATAAAACAACGTTAAATTACATATTTATTTATTATTTAACACATTAGCTATCGGTGATTTTCTCGCTCAAGAAACGAACAAAAGATATAGATCCCGTGGCAGTAAAAGTCACTGAAATATTTATAGTTGATCGCTGGCTGTTCGCACTGCCGGCGAGTGCTCTCTTCACTAGTGACGTATATGTCCAAATTGTATGTCAATAGGTCAAAGGGAAGTTTAAAACATCTTCGAAAAATATTTTTGTGACAGACGACCGACGGAAGCACGCATGAGTGACAACAATAGGGTTCCGTTTGGACCATTCGGAAACGGAACCCTAAAAATGGCGATTTAGTAGCCAGAAATGTCTTTTACACGATAACCGCATTTGAGGTTTAAATTAATGTACGTGAGAGGACGCTGATAAGAACCGCCACAAATAAAAAAAAACACTTGAAGTATCGACACATGCACATCACTATATGGTATGTCACTGCAAGTGTCATAGGGATCTTCGTATACCGTCCAGAGAATAGTATAAGTTTTTTCGAAACATTAACTATTTCGAACGCGTTTGCGTTTTGTCTCAAAATGTATGAAAACGCTCACACCGAGTTTGAAATACGCGCGTTCATCGGTCAGCAACAAATGTTATATCGCTGTTTTAGTTTCCACCAGTGACCACCAGAGGTGCTGTTCACGTTTTCATACCGCTTTCATACATTTTGAGACAAAACGCAAACGCGTTCGAATTAGTTAATGTTTCGAAAAAACTTATACTAGAGCTACTGCTGACAACACCAGACTTGAAAACTTGGAAAGTAATCTCAACTTGTCAGTGCCGTTCGTAACATTCAATTAATTTTTTTTGGCTGCGGCCGCTTGGTTCGACACCGTGGTCCGACTCTCGGATGACTAGGAATATTAATTCCTCGCTGTCCGACATGTCGGACTATCAGGAATTTTATATTCCCCTTATTTCGACCATCGAACCACGAGGATTTTTATAATTCCACTTGGTTCGACCCTCGAACCAGGAGGATTTTTTAAATTCCTCGTGGTTTTCCTACTAGTAATTTGCTCACAGTGGAAGATTTATATAAATTTATGATGCATATCAAAAAACAACACGATTGATACCGAGCCTGCTTTTACCGCTACCACTGTACAAACGAAGACTACTACTACTTTTAGTGATAATAAAATCCAATTAATCTTTGATTCAATTCAGCTGACTATCAAAACTAATTCAGAATGACTATAAATTGTACTTTAACATATTAGGCTTCGCTCTATGACTGTAAAATGGCATGAGCTAGTTACTTTCTGTCCAATCGGTAATATTACAGGTTAATTACTTTAAGTAATGAATTTATACACCTGTTATTTAAATAAGGCGAACATCGCCACAACTATTGTAAACCATAATTTTCTTTTTCCGTCGTTTTTTATTTCACGCGGAGTCGGCCGCATGTTTTATTTTTCCACTTGTCATCTTTTACTTTCTTCCAATTCATATATTCCAAGATGACAAAAAAAAAAGATATTTCAAATGGGTTTCGGTAAAAGTAATTCGCCCGCCGTACCCTTACCATGAGTTTGCAATGTTTGCATTACCGTACTCGCTAGCGACTGCGTAAACGATTTAGTATCGACAAAAGTACAGCGCCTCTGACGGTTACGCTATTAGAACTGAGAATCGCCATAATAAATCGTTTACGCAGTCGCTAGCGAGTACGGTAATGCAAACATTGCAAACTCATGGTAAGGGTCATAATATTGACTGACACACAATCTGTCGAATGCGCAGTCAATTTGATTTATTGCTGGTCCACACAAACAATGACATTTGAGTTGCATCAACTCAATGGAGAGCAAATAGAAATTATTATAAATGCTTTGGGAGTTATTGACTTGCATTCGCATTTAAGAATCATTCGGAATTTAGTACACATCATCTTACTATTTTTATCAATTCTATAGTTAGTCTAGTAGACTTAGTTTAATAGGTTTTTTTGGTCGACTATGTACTATCGAACCAACTGAATCGTGACCCACCGTGGAACCTTGTCATAGAAAATGTTTCAAGTAATATTTTCATGCTGACATTTTTGGCGACGTATTATGGGTCGTTATTATTGTGAAATAATTCTAAATTATTAACCATTTAATTTAATTTCAATATATTTGATACTTCTAGCAAGCGGTAATCGTCGAACAATTCACAATTAAAATTTGGTTCGTACCCGGTTACTATTACCCGGGTGCACCGGGTCGCAGGCCCCGATCTGGGTCACCCGGCCGCGTACCTACTAACACGGATACGGTTAAAATCCATAACAGACCCGTGGGAGATTCAACAGGTTATCTGTTTATAGAGAGATTGAGGTCTGATTGGTTTGTTTACATCCTTAAGGCGCAGGGGTGGGCAAGGCATTCTCCATACAAACTCCGTGCACGTTTTATTCGTAGTTTTTGGCATTTTTGGATGTAAATATTAGACATGCGAAGAAAGTGAATGTGGAAATTTTCAAATAAAAAAAAAAATTAAACCTGAAAAATAATATAAATGAAAAAAAAAAATTACATCACGAAATAGCTAACAGAAAAATAAGCATACTGACCAAAAATCATAACTTTAATGCAAACACAAACGAAGAAATCCTGCACAATGTTTGTATGGAGAGAGGTTGCCCTATCCCTCCTCTTAAGCTTAAATTACCAAAAGACGTGCGGTATGTTTCCTGTTGTGTGTTTTGTTGTTGCTGACGTGTGTGTGTGTATTAAATGTAGTTATAGTTATACTTACTATAAACGCTGCAAATTGTAATTTATTGTCCAATTTTTAATTAAATTATTTGTTTTTAAACGATCATTATATGATAAGTAGGTAGTATAAACAAAATAAACTAAACTAAAAAACTGTAAAGTAACTTAAAAACTGTGCTTTCATGAATTTGACAGCTTTTAATTTGTTCCTTCTGCTGGAAACAGTGAATCCTCAAGTTTTATAAAGGGTCGGCAACGTGCATGGGACCACAAAGTACCTTTCTATCATGGGACTGCTTTGGAGTTGAGGGCGGCTATAGGGATCGTCCTAATAATACAATGCGATGATCGCGCGAGTGAAATTCGCGAATATATTGAACTCGAATAGGTGTCCTAAAGGGATCGTCCTAAAACAAACGCGACTACGCGATTATCGCGCGAATTCGCGACTTTTACTAGTAAAATAAATATTCTAAGTTGAAGTCGATCATCGCGTAGCCGCGTGTGTATTAGGACGATCCCATATGCTGCGGTGTCCAATTAGGTACCATCAGGTGGAGCGTCCGCTTGTTTGCCACCATCGTTGTTGTATAAGCTCCCATGCTTGACAGCTAGATGGCACTTGTATATTTATTTACGCGCATATCGCTAGCGCTAGAGGATTTAATTCAAAGTGTCGTCTAACATGCCATAATTGGCCTCCTCTGTCATCCCTGAAAGTTTTTGCACCTAGCTTTCAAAATCATATTTACATGAAATTAAATATTGATAACCTATATGAATTATAATACTAAACGACAATAACTAAAATAATAATGATAATGAATTAACCTAACATACCTATAACCCTAATCTATTTAAGCCGCTGCTAGTGGATAACGTTCCCAAAATGCTGGCCGCATTGTGCATGTGCATTGCCACGTTGGATGGCAATGCTCAATCTTTGTGCCAGATACCAAATTGATCCCCGGCCGGATAACAAAAGAATGTTTTGATTTGTTTTTTTCACTGCGTGAGCGAAAAAAACCCATATAGAACCCTTTAAAATACAGTAGGAGCATGTGTCCCGTAAGTAGCTGTTGATAAGGCATGGAGGGTTAGGTTGCCAATCTCCGGTGGACTATAACAGCGAAATACGAGTAAGTAGATTAGCCTCAGCGTTTTCATGCAGTCACCTTTTAGAGGTTTTCTCGTAATTGTAATATTGACTAAGTTTTAAAAATTGCAGCCGTAGCGTCGCGATCCACTTAGCGAAAAAAAATTACTAATTATTAGTAAGTTTTAGTGAATCCCATGACAAGGAGATTATATAATATACTAACGGTTACAAAATAGTTTTTGATAATAGTAGTTATTTACTAATACCAAAAAAATGTCCTTGTAACTACTAATTACTACTAAACTGTTTTGTAACCGTTAGTATATAATCTCCTTGTCTTGGGATTCACTAAAACTTACTAATAATAATTATTATTTTCGCTCAGTGTCAGTCTGACTGTAAAATGTTATAATTGTTTCTAAAGATTTCTAAATTTTCTCCTGCTCCACCTCGCACGCCTATACCTAATGAGTGAACGAAATGCAAATTATTATACAAGCTCTACATTATTTTTTTTAGCTAACTCTCTTATGATTACAACTTAAATAGCTACGTTAAAGTTAAGACCTCGGTCCAACCATACTGAAAGATGATATTGATATTACAACATGAGTTTACAAAGTTACTGATCATGCCTACGAGAATTTATGATGGTAAAATTGATAAAGTACCTACGTTAAACAAAAGCTGAACATTTTCTTCGTGAGTAAAGTACTGTGTAAGAACTTGGACGGTGTTTTTTCTTGTTAACTTTCACATTAACAATTTGTTATAACATGTGAAGTGAAATGGAAACTTTTAACAATCAGTTGTTCTGTTTATGTTAGGTAGGTATCTACGCGAGAGAATCTTTACCTTTTTTTCCGTCAATCATTTTCAAGCCGTTTTGTTTGAAAACATTATATGAATATGGAAATTGAATAAATTTCCGTATAATTAAAACAGTGTATAAAAAGTTGGAGCAAATGTCACCAGCAGATACTTACGATTTGTTTTATGCAAAATAAATATCCGTCCGTCCCTGAGTGTGTATTGAAATTGCCTATCGACTTCGCAAATTAACTTTGTGTTGAAATAGGCCATTTGTATTAAAATATTAAAAATGTATTTGTTGGTAAATCTTCGCTAAAACTGTATCTGTATTCTTAACGTCGGATTTTGTTAAATTGTAACGATGGTAACAAAGCATCATCAATGTCTCCATTACATTATTAAGAATTCATGTACCAATTAATCTTAAATTAGTTTGACTAAACTTATCACATCACTCAAGTGCTTCTTGTACTTCACATTATGTATTTGGTTGTGTTTGGTTATGTGCTTGCGCAAGATGAATGAACTATGACAATTCAACGTAACGTACATTAAACGTAATTTCAATATTATTTATGCCTCTCAAAATTAGCACCAGTCAGCCACAGAATCGTCGTTTTTGATCATTAGCTTAATGACCCCGTCACGACACTTGTTAATTGTACTTATCTTGTAAATAGTAAAATATCTGGGCGGCCGAGCTTTGCTCGGCGTTTTCCCGGGCATAAGACCTATCTAGATCGATTGCTCGTCCCCGTAAACCCCCACATACCAAATCTCATCAAAATCGTTAGAGCCGTTTCCGAGAGCCCCGGAACATATAAATAAATAGAGAAGAATTGCTCGTTTAAAGTTTTAAAGATAATATCTGGGCGACCGAGCTTCGCTCGGCGTTTTCCCGGGCATGAGACCTAGCTAGATCGATTGCTAGTCCCCGAAAACCCCCACATAGTCACATACCAAATTTCATCAAAATCGTTAGAGCCGTTTCCGAGATCCCCGAAATAAATAACAATACCCCACGCTCGTAACAATATCTTAGGTTTACTTATATTGCCAATGCCACTGAAGGGATAAATTAACTACGAAATATTGAATAATACTATTTAGCAAAAATTAATGGTATGACTCTCGCCAAAATGGCGACGAGCTTTCTTTCAAGTCCTAGGTTTACTTACACGTTCACTGTCCCTATACAAAACGATTTGACAATGTCACAAGTCCAACTAAGCTAAAGCGTTCGTCTGTAAATGATTAGCTTACTTAATGACTATGTTTAAATATTTACGAAAACTACGCGCAGAGCTTCCGTAGAGGGCGGGATGGGTAATTGCAAACTCATGCGTGTTAGGGCGGGACATTTGCAATGGAAGAACCTCCCCTTAACTCATGATTAATTGTGACAGCGCGGGTTGGCCTCACGTTAATGAAATTAGGTATGTTTTCCGCCAAACGCTAAGAAGGCGGCTTAAAGAATCGATATTTTAGCACTTCCTTGCACTTGCACGGTTTCTGGCTGCTCTGAATGTAGGTACTTGTCGGTACGTTAGGGTTACCACTAAGAATATCTATTAACTACCAGGGGCGGCGCGTCAAAAATATTCTTAGGGAAGCCGGAAATAATTAGCCTTTCTTATTCTTCATGAGCCGTAGTAAAAGAACTGGAATTGGCTGAAAATTAGGCAAGCCGGTGGGAATCGAGTTGTATGGACGCTCTGCCACTGCACAGTGGTGCCGCGCTCTAAGAAGAGCGGTCATAGGGGTTTCGCGCAACTAAATGTTAATTTAACGCAACTTAGTGCATCTAATTACATTATATTATAGTAAATTGAGTTAAATAATACTATAATAAACAGATTATAGTGTAATAATAGTATTTATTCAGTAAATAAATCAGCGTAATGGTACAATAAGTAACCATATGAAATTGTACAATTATCGCAATAAGATTATACAAAAATATACAGAATTAGTTTATATATTTATATTTAAAAATATTTCAATTAACTAATTATCTAATTATTTACTAGTTACAGACCCCAAAACTCATTAAATAATGACGTAATCATATGACTTAACAAGTAAACTTCCATCCTCAATACTAGAATCTGAAAACTTCTGTTTGTATTTATTATGCCCCGTAATGCCGTCAAACCCCCCCACCCCCACCCCATTTACCAATTAAAACGAATTATTTGTTTAGGTCAATATTTTCGAGAGCATTATTTCGAGATTCTAGAATTCGAGATGTGGGATGGTCCAACAAAGACTGTTAATTCTACTTCGGCAGATGATTCCAAGACAATCTTGATTAGTGGATACCTCTTCTTGGCCTCCAAGAGCTTTTTATACGATGGCAAAATATTTGGACACTTCGAATTTATAACGACGTTTAATAAGTTATACCGATGCTTTGACAACTTGGCCTCAGTTCAACTTCGTCAGTATTGATTTGCAGAGAAGAAGTGTAGTGTGTGTGTGATTTTATAAAACCAGTAAAGAGTTTATGGTGGATCTATCCACATTAGCCAACTCCGCCAATCTGCGCCATTTTGATCTCTTGCTGCAGTGCATAAGGTTCTTTATGTGCTGCTCGCCGCTCGTAGAACTAACTGCCGCAGGCTGCTGTTGGTTCTTATCACTTGTAGTTGACAGATTGCAGACTTCTGAACTGTTCAGCCAGGTGTTGTGTTTTTCAACCATTCGGGATATGGTACGGTTGGATTGTTTCCAGTAGGTTTCTATCTTCTTACAAAGAATGGAGATTTTCTTCCCCATTATCTCGGTATCGATATTTTCAACATCTGGAAGTAACTGCGACAGAGTTTGATAGACTCGGCGACCTCTATCAGCACTTGATTCACTGTCATTTATTGATAGCCAAGTATCAAATACAAGAATTCTTGCAAAAGAACATTTTAAAGTTGTACCTAAAGCAAAAAATACTTTATTAAATGCAAATCAAAAAAATACCGATATTTCGTAGCACGTTCTACGCATCTGGGCATATCGCGTAGACCTTTATTGTTTCACACGGAGGCAGATCGGGGCAGCCAATTTGCTATGTATTTGAATACAGACATATCAACGAATAAGCACATGTATAAATTAGTGCGGTCTTCGGCGGGGAACATAGGTAAAAGTTTCGACAAACATCAACGAAACTAAAAATATATTTAGTTTTATTGTGTCAGCGTAGCACCTCATATAAACAAATTTGCTGAATGAAAGTTAAAAAAAAACCTTATAAAATACAAAATACATACCTTCAATTTGAATACCCATTGTATATAACACGTCACAAATAATCGAATTTAGGGAAAAACCCTGGTCGCGTATTGTGCTAATGAGATGCTTAATTGCGCTAGTAACGGGGACTTATCCGATACGTTCACTTTAAGTGCACAAAAGTAAATGTTACAAATAAGTAATTGAAATACTATCTACACTCTCAAATACTATGACTAATAATGAGTAATTACACGCGGTATCATGGCATAATTCAAACATCATGTTCGGAGACCTATGACCTACTACGGGCACCACTGTGCACTGTTAACTACCTACCTAATGTATACCTATGTGTAGTTAAAAGTGAACTTAAAGCACACATATAATATAATTCAGATAAAGGCTTACTTACATGATTTTAATTTTATAAAAGTATAGCTTAGTGTTAAGATCTGTACTTAGCCATTATTCATATCCGTTTCGTGGTCGGATAGACTTCAAATTATTTTTAACGCAAAGAACACATTATCAAAGCAATTGTCATAACCGACATAACATAAAAACAGGCTGTCTGTAAATCGATTTATTCGCTTATTCATCTATGTATGTGTGAAAGATACATTGCTATATTGAATCGTGCCAAGGATAATCCACCCTGCCACCTACGTAACAAATATCTACTCCCACGCGGTTCGTCATTTAAATAATGTTTTAGCTAATTTGTCAAATAAATTGGTCAGCATTTATTTGACAGCGAACTTTAACCCACAATAACGAAAAGGCCACATTCAATTCCCTAATCTACCGCAAAATATAACATAGTGTATAAATTCGCTTTAATTTTTTTTGGTTTTAGTTTGAGTACATTACAAACCACTTGTTTTATAACTTTATTTTACTAAACGGTTAAAACTCACGTATTAATTGTCACTTCGGGCGACATGTTTCGAACTCGCCGGGAGTTCTTCCTCAGGATGAGTGCGTCTGCGACCCTCATCCTGAGGAAGAACTCCCGACGAGTTCGAAACACCTTCACCTTCACTTTTCACCTGTTGAAATGAAGCAAAATGATGATGTAAGTACAGTCAAGGTGCATAAATACTATATGTACATTTTTGGACCTTATCTCACAATGGAGTAAGATGAAAAAATGTATACATATTGGTGCTCTTGACTGTACTTTGCATAAAAAGACCGACCGCTTTAGTCTAAATACATAGTTACCGCCACATACATACACACACACATACATAGACACACACATACATAGTAGACCGCCTGTTGTTTGCCTCTACTCAATGTGTTTTTGTTTGTATTGTACTGTGTCCTTTACTTGAGGTGTGCAATAAAGAGTATTTGTATTGTATTGTATTGTATAAATAGTTGGTATAGTGATCCTGCCTACGATGCTGGTGAATTCCAGTCAGGACATTTATTTGTGTGATGAGCACGAATATTTTGCATCTGAATCTTGGATGTTTTCTATGTATAATTAACTATTTATCTATATAAGTATGTATATCATCGCCTAGTACCCATAGTACAAGCTTTGCTTAGTTTAGGATTGTCCAAAAATATTTATAGTCAAGTATCTTTACACAGCCCTATTGCCTCTTCCGCCTCGCATGGCCACTTAATGTTATCGAGATCTAACCAGTGCATGCCAGCGATGACTATAAAATATAAAGGCATTGTGCCGTATACAGATAAAATGCATCGCTTATAGTGGCTTAACTCGATATGAAAGGGAGTCGTTAACGGGAAGTAATACCGCAATGAATCCAAGGAAGCGGTAGTACAGGGTAGTAGGTTTTTTATAGTTTAATTTACTTTATACATTTTTTACTTTATAGTTATATCGGAATGCACTTTTGGCGTGTTGAAATTATATGCGAAACTTCTTGTATTAGCGCGCTTAGCCTTTTTTGTCGCAAAAGTGTATTTTTTTCTGAATACATCAAGCTAAAAGAATACTTAGTAGGTAGTCTGTCTCAAATCTGTCTAAAACTGTCAAAAGTCTCGTTTATTTTAAACTCACCTCTAGGTCTCCATACGGTATCCACGAGCTACGCTATGATGACGTGATTAACCCATTCGAGGCCAAACGTTACGTGACGTACGCCGTAGCTCGTACCAGATTTTTCCCGCATTGTAGCGAAAATCGCACGTAGATGCGCATGCGTAGGTGTCGAGAATGGGTCTTGAAGGGAATGCCTTGATTACCACCCTTCCTACAGGATAGCTGTATCCAGAACATAACTTGGAATTCCATGGAAGAATCATATATCCAGCAGTGGACGCAAACCAACTATGCTGAAGAAACAAGAGATGTGAAATCATATTAACTTCCTACAATATGGTATTATAATAATGCAGCTTTTTTGTTTGTTGTCAGGTAAAATGGCGGCGATGTGGTACCTGGCCATGGCGCTACTGGCTATAACCTCACCAGTACTGTCAGCTCCCGCCGCCCAGCATGCAGGTAAACTACCCTAAGACCCCTTCTGGTATTCACGGTAATGTCCACAATCCACAGGCTGGATGACTAGCGAAGGCTCTAAGGCGGTATACGGTCGTTTGCAAACATTCTAGAACGTTTGTTTCACTATGATCGCTATTATCGCTAGGTACTATAATGCTATGTAGTACTCGTATGAATTAGTAGTGTTAATTTTGCCTTTGCCTGTAAAATTATGACTTGTAATGACCTTTACCAATAAACAATCTGAATTTGAATCTGAATCTGCTAAAAATACAGTAACTTGGACTTTACATACACTTACAGAACTTCTGAAGTCTGTAACAAACTTAGGTATAGGTACCCGTTTCCCAACCAACCCAAAAAAGCCTTCCCTGCTTCGAAGTACTTTTAAAGTATATTCACCGAACAAAAGATTTGGGATATCAAAAGTAGTTTGGGGATATTTGGAATAACAAAGGAACATCAATAAAATGATTTAATGTATAATTTGAGTGAGTGTAAACCAAAATTTCAATAAGAATTCTGAATTGACTTCAGAATCTAGATGAGCTAATTACTCATGTCATGCTTCAAAGAGTCACTGTTGGTAGGAAACTCAAGGCAATATCAGACTCAATAACGTTTTCTGTCATCATTATCTTTCATCCTTAGACGTGACGTGAGATAATATTTCGGAAAATATTATCTCACTTTTGCTATAATGTATACGTTACTCGCTCGTTACAATATTTTACTTACATAATTATCGTTAGGTACATACTTATTCAATTATTCTTTGAAAGTTCATTGGCTTTTATTCTTCGAACAAAGCTTTTATATTTGTTGTGTGTGTAATAACTTCAAATGACGATACCTAAATCGGGTGAACAACCGGGGTTCAATTTGAGATATACTTATTTTGGGCATACCAATTTGATCTCGATGTATTTTACACCTTTGTACTGACACGTTACCTCGGAGTGCCTATAGATGACTGCACACAGTATATGTGGTTTACCCTTGATTTTTTGATTTGCCTAATTTCGGTTTGCCTAATTTCGGTTCATCTAAAATTACTTGGCATAACAGTTCACTTTGCCTAATTTTTGTTTGACCGAATTTCATTTGGTATAATCATTAATACACATAATTTTATTTTGTCTAATTTTAATTCACCTAATTTTCAGTTTGTATAATCTTATTTTGTATAACGTTTGATTGACATAATTTTGTTTTGTCTAACTTTCGTTTCGTCTAACTTACCGTTCGTCTAACGTACATTTCGTATAATTTAGTTTTTTAATCATAACCTTATTTTTACCTAACCTAAACCTAAAAAAGTACGCATGCATGCAAGCAAGCAAGCAAACAAGCATGCATGCAAACGAGCAAGCAAGCATGATTTTTCCCACACATCACATAAAAAAAACCTAACACCAGAAGACTAAGGCGGGAGCGAAGCGAAGCGAAGCTAACCTAACAGAGTCGGTTTCGCCCCGGAAGGTTTTGCTCGCTCGCTTCGCTCGCTCGCCCGGTAGCTAAGTTTGTTATTTGAGTAACCTGAATAAAAAATCATGTATGCATTAATTTTATTTTTATTTCAATCTACCTATTACATTGAACCCTTAACTTAAGGCGACGTGAGCTCAGCACTTAGCTGCTTTCGAGGGGGTGAGGTGCGTGGCTTGAGGGGAGCAGGCGCGGGGTTAGCCGCTTGCCACCGGGCTCGCTGCCGATACCGACATGTCACAGTATAGTGTATAGCTAGTAGTACAACTCTTAGTCACTACAACTGAACGGGTAAACCATAAATGTAATGACCATTGTCAAGGTCAAGACGGCGCCATTATTCTGATGTATATGTCAATAGTTCAGTATAATCGAAACAATGCGAATGGCAACTCGTCATTTTTACATACCTACTTTCATACACCGTAATTAAATATTTTGACACAATGACAACACATCGTGGATTGTAATAAAATAGACTTTTTTATTTTATTCACCCTTATGTTATGATATAATTGTCAAATTGAGTTGATTTACATGTGTGTTTGATCATCTACTTGAAAAACAAAACGAAGTTATTGTTCCTTGCGAAGTATGTCTCAAATAGTCTCAATATTGTTTTTGCATAATTTATTACAATAAAAGTCTTGTGAAATTAAAATATCCACACATAGAAAAATATAATCTATTTATTAATAAGTATTGTACTTGTCATAATTCAATATGAGCCACGAGGCGGGTCACCCTAGATATACAGGGTGGATATTTTTTGGGTCAGTGATGGCAGCTACCAGGATCCCGTCCGGCTACGTGAAAATGGTCTTAGAAGAACTTCCTTCGATTTTGATTTTGAAATAGGCGTTTTCCTCGATTTGCCGCTTTTCTTGTCGGATTTTTTTTGGTCCCATACAAACTTTGGGTCCTGGATAGGAATTGGATCGATTGGCATCAAAAAAAAAGTTTATCAAAAATGATCTTTTTCTCGTACCCTGTATGTTTGTCCAAAATCTGTAAACGCCAATTTTCATTAATTTTAATTCGAGAGAAGGTCTTCTAAGACCATTTTCGCGTAGCAGCACGGGATCTGGTAGCTACTAGCTGCCCTCACTGACCCAAAAAGAAAATCCAACCTGTATATATACCAATAACATTTACAAAACACTGAATTATTGCGCGCACACGCTTGAAAGAGGCCTGGTACGCAGTTTTAAAACCGGCCAAGTGCGTGTCGGATCACGCACAGCGAAGGGTTCCGTACCGACATCTAGCAGTCCACTAATAAAATTGAAAACATTAATAATTTCTACAATATAAAACGTGAAAATTTAAATCTATATATATATATATATATATATATATATATATATATATATATATAAAAGGAGAGTGTTAGTGGGTATGTCCGGCCTTTTCTCCATGATCACCAACTGCCACCTTCTCATGGTTGCATTGCAGTGGTAGAAGGCCCTTGGTGTGCACTTGCAAGTAAGGGAGTTTGGTGGCGGTGGGTGGAAGTGGGTGGTAAAAATGGGGTAAATTTTCAATTTTCAATAGGAGTAAAAGAGACAGACGATAAGTGTGAAAGGGATAGACTGTATGTGTAGTACATTCCAATAATGCTAATGCTCTCGAACAGTGCGACAAGGACAGCATTGTTAGAGCGAGACCGTCATATTTTCCAGAACTTTCCGGGGCGTTCGAAATCCTTCTAGAACATGCTCGAAGGGTGAAGATGAAGACTCCATACAGACTTTCTAGACTTCTTCTTCTTCTTTTTTCTAGAAACTTCGATCGCGAACATTCTAGAACCTTCGGTACCTATGCCTATAGCTTGAAAACCCTCAGGCGGTTTCAGGATCCCTTATATCTGATATCAGTATATGGCGAAATTTCCAGCAGGATACAGCAGGACAGAGATAGCAGTAGTAGAACGATATAGCTATACAAAACATACGAAACATTCGAGAAGAGAGTGAGAGAGATAGCAGTAGTAGAGAGAGATAGCTATACTCGAAACATTCGAGAAGAGAGTGAGAGAGATAGCTATACTCGGAACATTCGAGAAGAGAGTGAGAGAGATAGCAGTAGTAGAGAGAGATAGCTATACTCGAAACATTCGAGAAGAGAGTGAGAGAGATAGCTATACTCGGAACATTCGAGAAGAGAGTGACAGAGATAGTAGTAGTAGAGAGAGATAGCTATACTCGAAACATTCGAGAAGAGAGTGAGAGAGATAGCAGTAGTAGAAAGAGATATCTATACTCGGAACATTCGAAATGAGAGTGACAGAGATAGCAGTAGTAAAAAGAGGTAGCTATACTCGGAACATTCGAGAAATAAGAGAGTGACAGTGATAAGCACCATTGGAAAGAAACAAAAATTTCAGACGTAAATTTCAGTGCCTTAGAAGCGTTTTAGCAGGCTGAAATGTTATTTCAGGCCGTTTCAGGAGTAGCTCTATCACATATCATATGATCGAAATTTCACCCAAGACGCCGCCGTTTTCAGGCACCTGGGACATATTTTCAGTCCGTTTCAGGAGTAGCTCTATCACATATCAGATTATCAAAATTTCACCCAAAATGCCGTCGTTTTCAGGAGCCTGAAATATGTTTTCAGTCTTTTCAGGAGTAGCTCTATCACATATCAGATGATCAATATAAGTAGTAGTAAACCGGTGTAACAATTCAACAATTATTGCGAAACTTACACTTAATACGCGAGCGAAGCCGCGGGGCTAAAGCTAGTATTATATAAAGAAAGTCCACTGTGTCTATTTGTCTGTCCGTACACGCCAAAATAAATACCACCGTTAGTAAAAAAATGTATTACGTTGTACGTTGTGTCACGAGTATTGTCCTACTGTTATTCATAGACTGTGTTAGTTTGGCAGCGTCAAAGCGTTCCAATAAGAAGGTTTGATATACCTTTACCCACTATAATACGATATTGCATTACACTTACCATAGTTTGTGCAGTTTTCCTTCTATTGGCACCCACAATCTCGAGATGACGAAGTCTAGCAGGTTTCCTTTTATTAATTACCCATTTCTAATATTGAAATGTCAAGTGACGTTGAATTGACGCGCCGCACAGATCCTACCTCGAACGCAGCTCGCTGAGCACTGGACGGGCGGCCGCGCCGGTCGTGTACGAACGAGTTTGCAGAAATGAGTATTATCTTACTACAATTTTTTTTATTTATTTTAGTTAAGAAAAAGTAATCGATGAGTTCCATGAAGTAGAACATTACGCATTTATTGATATAATTTTCATGTTGATAGCTAATGTGCAAAAATAGTTATAACTATTTAAAGGTGTGGTTTAGACGCAAGTTCGCGATTTTTTTTTATTCAGCGAAAGTTGCGTAATCATGTTTTGAATCGATGTTTGTACTACAGAAAGGTCTCAAAATTGTTGTGCATATTTTTTGAAAACCATATCTTCATCTACAAACGCGTTAAAAGGCTTCAAAAACTCTGTTCTCTAAGCTCACGTCACCTTAAAGGCAAATAAGCATACCCTAGCCTAACCTAGCTAAATCGTGCCCTATGATGGTTGCGACATACGTGATTTCACGATAAAGTAAAGCTTCTGAAACTACTCGATAGAAAGTGACAAATACATTATCTTGCCGTTTATCACGCGATCACGCGACCATCATAGACCATTTTTGTGGTTTTGTGTCTTTTTAATAAGTAAAAATTATGATTATTCAGTATTAGACAAAAAAACAATTAGTCAAAACGTTATTCGACTATATGATGATTAGTTAAAATAAGAATCGACCAACTGATCTTTAAGTGAAATGATATTAGACAAAACAAAAGTTATGCAAATAGACATAATAGGCAAAATGCAACACCGCCGTAAGCTGCACCTGGCCTGCCTGCTCTTTGGGGTAATAAAACATAAGGCCCCGTCATATTTGTTTGAAAAGCTGTCCAGTTCGAGGTTACGTGGAGGCCGCCAGTGTGGTATCCAGCTCTTGACACCCAGACACGCTTCTGCGGCTTTTCGGGGAAGCTTCCGCTATGTAGCCACCAAGTGTTGGAATATAATCCCGCCGCCAATAAGAGTTCTGGAACATATTCACAGTTTTAGAACTAATCTTAAAAAGCATATGCTTGAACACCAGCAAAAACAGGAATCCTGCAAGCTTGATACAAGCTGCATATGAGTTATACTCTTTTTATATTTTTAGTGCTAATACGTACCACTGGTTTATGCTCCATTTGTATTGCGTGCCGATACTTATTTCAATTGTTGCCTTGTTGTAAAATATCCATGTTTTAATGTAAAGAGAGGATCACATGACGTGACCATGACCCAATTTTGTTGTTTGATTGTCATCGTAGTTCGCATAGTAGCCGCCAACGCTGGCGCTAGTTGTCCTGTTATGTTTACAGTCGCGTTCACGGTAATGTAACGTAAAAAAAAAAAAAAAAAAAACTAACATTTTATTCTGTATACGATCTTATTTGTATTCTTTTTAATTTTAGTACTTGAAATAGTTTTGTTAATTGTTTGTTATACTGTGTATCGATTTATTCGTTTTTTATTTATTTTATTTTTTTTTGTTTTTATGTGTTGCAAGCCGTGAAGTCACCAATTGGCCCCGACGGAAGACCAGCGTTGACCAGTTAGGTTGACACCATGCTGAGTCGGGACCATTTCGTGGCACTTCCGTGTTACCTGTTTTATTCTTAATATTTTATTTCTCTTATTTGTTTTGTTATTAGGTAGCGTATATACATGTTTTTGTTGAAGTGCTTCGAATAAATTATTATTCATTCATTCATTCATTCATTCATTCATTCATTCATTCATTCAAAACGTTTTTCGATTAACTGATTAATATGCAAAATGAAATTATACAAATCGATATTCGACAAACAATTCATTATACAAAAAGTTGTTATACAAACTGAAATTAGGCAAAAAGATTTTAGGCAAAACAAGGGAATACCAGTATATGTACTAAGCTGTAAAACTGCATGAACAGCTGTCTACCGTATTGCCGTAGTATTACGGTTGATATACGTCCATGCTATTTCGCAGCCTCGTGTACTTCGCTATCAAATCAGAATGCAAACTCTATTTGTCAGCTGATTCCTAGTACGTAGCGAGTACGCCAAGCTTGATATTCCACATGAGTTTTGATTCGATTTGAAAGCCTCAGGTAGCCTTGATACTTTGTTTAGATTCCAGTTGTTAATTTTGCGGATGCAGTTTGAAATCTACCGTTTTATAACGACATTGTTGACATTTGCGAAACGTGACCTGACTTCTAATGTACATTTATGAACTTGGTTCTGGCTTAATAAGATTGTCGGGCAACTTTGTCTATGCATACTTGATGAGTCGAACCCATGATTTTGACCTGAACGCAGACGGTGATAGGCTACTTCTGCATTTAGCGATATTAAATATTAAGTAGTCGCGGCGATATAGAACTTATATCTCACGAGCGCGGGTGAGCCATGCTTGTGTGTTGTCATGTTGTCTACATGTGCACTCAATGACACCTGCCGTATAATAACTGGATGCCTCAAGCCTACTCCACTCAATAGGCTGTACCCACTAGCAGGGATTGCCCCCCCGGAGACCCGCACAGAGGTGGCGTGTAGCATTGAGAAACTGAAGCAGGAAGATGACTCCAGACACCCCCTGTACGGCCATTCGTTACCACCGCCTCGTCTCAAGAGCCGTAAGAACTTTATAAGATGTACTACAGCTGCCAAGGTCCCCCCTCCGAGGAACAGACTCACACACTGGCAAAATACACGCGCCCCGCCCGATAACTTTGTACGCCCTGCTGAAGCACTTCCTGCTGGGTATAAACAGCCGTGGCCAACCTGGAGATCCCTAAACAGACTGCGCTCCCAGGTCGGCCGCAGTAAAGATAACCTAATAAGATGGGGCTTCATAAGCGACTCGGACCCTCGGTGTGTATGCGGGACGGCTCCGCAAACTATGGCGCATATGTTGTCTTGCCCGGCGTGCCCGTACTCCTGCTCCGAGCAAGATCTTCGTGACGCAACAGACAGGGCTCTAGCTGTAGCCAGCTTCTGGTCCCGTACGATTTAACCAAAGAAGAAACCATCGACACGAGAAGAAGAAGTCTACATGTGCGTCAGCGTAGGAGCTATGCGTTCACATTGTCTATGTGTTCGTATGTGTCACAACTACAACTAACCCACCCGCTAACCCGCACTCGTGATTTTCTCACACCTAAGATTCGCGCTAGTGAGATAAAAATACTGTAACGGCTTTAGCCGTAGTTGCAATTCAAGTTCGAACTTTACTATTTGGCAGTACGGCCATTACCGTTGATACCGCCGGCGAAGGTGTTAAAAATACCATAGCTTGCGATACTTATCATCATTAACATCTGCAGAAAAATACACAGTCATTCAGGGCAAGTAATTAATTAAACAAGTTCGGTTGGTTTGTTTCCAATTACCTGCAGGATTAAAGTTACCTAATGAGCTCTGTCTTTAGCAAAGGTATAATTCTTTGCGTGAAAAGTCTCATTAGTACTTGAACCGTAGTTTAAAAATGTTCGTATTAGATAATATCATAGGTAAATGCGAAAGTATTAACTCTCTCTGTATCTTACTTGATTGTAATTACATTTGGTATGCAGATATAGTTTGAGATCTACGAGTATGCGGATTGGGATTAGGCACTAGAATGAGCACAGTTATACTTTTATCCGAGAACAGTGTTAAAGGGGTGGTGATAGTTTATTACAATTTATAGTCCTGTGGGAATCTAATAGCAAACATGCCATTAGAGTATAATGATTCTACGCGGAAGAAAAGCAAGCATAAGCTAGTACGCTCGTATACGACTAAGTCGCTTTATTGGACCGCCTATAAAGCCACAGTCAGGTAAAAAAAACCGGCGAAGTGCGAGTCGGACTCGCGCACTAAGGGTTCCGTACCAATCTATAAAAACGGCAAAAAAATCATGTCTGTTGTATAGGAGCACCCTTAAATATTTATTTCATTCTGTTTTTTAGTATTTGCTTGTTGTTATAGCGGCAACACAAATACGACATCTGCGAAAATGTCAACTGTCTAACTATCACGGTTCGTGAGATACAGCTTGGTGACAGACGGACGTACAGTGGAGTCTTAGTAATGAAAAAATGAAAATGAAAAGTGATTTATTGGTTAAAAAGAATGGTCAACAAATCCAAGGTTGGAATCTCCATTTAAGTAATAAATATTTAAGTAATAGGGTCCCGTTTTACCCTTTGTTTTCCAAATTTCCACATTACGTAAGTCGTGACGTAATTCTTTCCCCCTTTGTCTGCTCTTGACAAGCTCCTTTCCCGGGACAGATGAATTTGTTTGAATGGGTTATATACAATTGATTGATGTTATACAATATTCCGTAACGCGCCTTTTTGTTTACAACAGAGTTCTAGGTCGTCAAAGTGGTTTGAGCGAAGCCCTACCCTATATGAAAATACCCATATGGTTCGTTTTTTTTTTTATTTACTATGTGTTTAATTGTGAACTTGGGCGTACTGAAAATTAACCAGAGTTACATACAGCTCGACGTTTTGAGGTCTTTGTAGCGCTCGTGGTCAAGTACTCGGAATAATAAATCTGCGTGATAAAAGAGCAGACTGACATACACACAATCCGTTAAATATCGACCACAGCAGAGACAACTTTTGTTTTTTCAACTGTGTATGACCCCTATAACATATTTTATAAAGTGTTATATTATACCACAAGACTCCAGTTTTTGTCCTCAGGTTTTGCTGTTTGAGACGCCCGAATAATTATCTTCATTACCTATATCTGAAAACGCTATGTAAGAAATTAAGGATAATATTTGTTCCGGAAAATATGATCTTACTGGAAACGAAAGCAATCTTCGTCTCAAACATGGCGGTGAGATATTGACTATGTAAGAGAACGATTAATTCAAAGTTGAGGCTGACAAGACCTAATTTTGTTGAAATTATTATTTAAGCAGTTTTTTAAGAAATACTATATGTTCTAACACATCAAAAATAAATGTTAATATTCATCATATTTCAAAGACCGTGTACGAACTCGATACATAATTGGACGAAATCGGCTTGATAGAAAATAATTGCAAATATTGGTCTTAAAGTCATCATTAAACGGTTCTATGTCTTTATTTTTATTACGTATGGGTCTGCAATTAAAAACATGAAGTCAACATATTCATACCTAAACCGCCAACGAGTCATATTTCACAAATAATCCATACTTTTTTTTATTTCAATATTATTATAGTATTTATTTATCATTCTACGCGCAGAGCTTCCGTAAAGAGCGGGATGGTTAATTGGAAACTCGCGCGTGTTAGAGCGGGACTTTTTTTAGGTATTGTCAGCCTCTTAATCAACATACAACGCCACATAATAGTGGAACAGTAAGTTTGTGCTAGTTAACAGGTACTTGTGTTGTGTTGGGTTAGGGTAGGTTTATTTAGCGTGTTTAGTTGTGTAACGTTGGTTTAAACTTAATACATAATTAATCTAGTGTTAGAGTTGTGTGACAACTCGTTTCTAGTTTCTGGCTCTAATCGCTTCTCGTTTATCGCCGGCGCGGCGGTGGGACTAAGTGCCTGGAGGTGCAAGACTTGGCTCGTCTATAAGCCATGGTATCTGATTAATATCAGGCAGGCTGTATGCTTTTTGGCGCCGTGCAGTATAAATAAAGTAAATATATTAATAAAATTGTTTCCGCATGGCACATCGTCTTACCACGATGTCAGTCTACAGAGAAAGTATTGTATTGAGGGATGATTGTGTCATTATGCTCAAAATTTTCTCTTAAACCAATAAGAGCAAAATAAAGTTACGCAAAAATTGCATTTTCTCCCGCAATGTAAAAGTAAAATTGCCTGCTCTTTTCCAAGTCTAACGAGTTGCCTTTGAGATGGTATGTAACGATGTACGAGTACGGTCGACATCAAAGATAAAAAATTTATGCATATCTTTGACGTAGACTTTACCTAATTCTAACTACCTACATAATTATACTCGTACATATGTGCGGATAAAAAAAACCGGCCAATTTCGTTGCGTGCCTCGCGCAGTGTAGGGCTCCGTAGTTGACCACCCGTTACATTATGTGGACTAAAAAGTTGACCATAACTTTAATGCTTAATATCAAGTACCTATTTTTAAACGAGCTAACTCCTCATGAGCTCATGCCAAATTACAGCTTATTAGTACTAACGATTACTGAGTTAAGCCGGGGACAAACGGGTGGACATGACGAAACTATTATTGTTTAACTTTTCTTTTGCAGCTCGAATGACCGGTTTGTCTGGTTACTAACTGAGCTCTTTTGTGCTTTGGAAAGCACGTTAATCCGATCATCTCGGCTGCTGTCTATGACGGCAGCCCTTAAGTAAGCCAAGTTAGAGACCTTCGGACCGCTTGAGAACTTCTTACAGTCAAGCTTAAACTCAATAAAATCGAGTTTTAAGTTTGGGGTGAAAGGTCAAGGCAGTCACTTTCGTACCAACATTAAGGCGAGGCCAGTTCATGAATCGACGAAAATATTAAAATTTGAGGTTAGAGTGTCAAGAAATAATGTAGAATTACACTACACAAAAATTACCGTAGCTTGAAAAAGAAAGAAAGTAACAAAATAACCGAACAAAATATTGAAAAATGCTTTGGTAACTCTGTAAAAAAATTCTAAGTATCATCGTAAGTAATAATATTATTTCATACTGATTATTTCGTAATTGTCAATGGCAGTGATATGTTTTTTTTTTACAAAAAGGGTAGCTTTTTTATTGTTCTATAAAAATAACCGGATAGATTTTTAATAAATGACCCAGTATTCCAAAAATCTATCAAAATGTACAAATATTCACAAAAACTACGCCCAGAGTTCCGTAGAGAGCGTAATGGTTAATTGTAATCTCACGCATGTTAGAGCGGGACGTTTGCAGTGGGACTGCCTTGCCTTAAGTCTACGCCAAATCTTGGGATCAGGTAGCAGTCCCCGGGCATCCTTCAAGACGTAATTGTATACTAAAATAATGATGATTTAGAACTTTGCTTCGTACATATACATTACCTACCAGGAAGCAACCTAATCCTAAATAGTTATACCTTGTTTTTTATCTATTAAGTACTGCCCTAGTGCCATAATAAAATGTGTGGCGCGTTCATTTGTTTCTTGCGAATTCTTGCTGCATAGAACTCTTATAGGCTAGTTAGTAACCGCAAGTACTTTCTAGATAAAGAAAAAACAGAGTATAGTACCTCCGCTATCCTCCTCCGTGTATCTAATTAGAAACAATCTAGACATTGATTTATTGCTTTCACAGTTTTCACAATATGTTTGCTAAACCAATTAATTGTATTATTATTTAAGTAAATTGCACAAGCCATTTAACGAAAAATCAGACAATTTTTTCAAGTTTATCATCCCGTTATATTTCTTCAAAGGCCGTTAAGGTCGTTAACCCTGAATTAGGCCTTTTACCTCGATGGAATTTCGCTCTATTGACGTGAAAAGTAGACTGATAAACGTGGGCTTCGTGGAAGCTATTTCAGTCTGTATGCTCTCGTCAAGAGAGGATAACAAACAGTAGATTTCTTACCTGAATTGGGTTTTCTGTATAATATAAGTTTCTTTGGTTTTATGTGTGTCTGTTATAAGTTCGCCTTAATTGTAATCGTAATAGAATAGGGCTTTTGTAAATGCAGTCTTACGTTTAAAATCTGAAAATATGAATCACACATAATTGCATTTCTTTCCCGTTCACGGGACAATGGCGTCCCGGACCTTTGGGAGGCATGCGTGGAGCCAACACTTTAATGAAATGCAAGGGATACACCGAGCCCTGCCCGTGTCATTGAACGCGCACAGAGACAGCATCCGCCAGGGTGTACATGAACTATTGCTGGTTGATGGAGTCTAAATTAACTGGGTTATTGAGTGAAAATTATGGACTAATGGATGGGCTATTGGGTGAGGCAACGGACGCCTGAATGATAACTATTTTATTTATATTAGAAAGAACTTTTTTAGTACCTAAAACTTTTAACCAAATTAGTTTATTAAGACAAACTCCAAAATTAAGTAAAACAAGGTTAAAATCAAAGTTAAAGGACTGGTTCCTCGATGTTATTACTTAAGTGTACCTACCTACCTAACAAACTATGTATCAGTGGCGGAGCGTCCATACAACTCGATTCCCACCGGCTTGCCTAATTTTGAGCCAGTCCAGTTCTTGTACTATGGCTCATGAAGAATAAGAGAGGAAGATTATTTCCGGCTTCCCTAAAAATATTTTTGACGCGCCGCCACTGCTATGTATACCATCTTTCTATCAATAATTTTGTATCCTACTTAGTATTTAGTATTTAATTAAGTTGAGCTACCTACTTAGTATTTAGTTTTTAAATAAGTTACCTTACATGTTTTAGAAACTGAGCGCGTCTCGCCATCAAACGATTAGTTTGGCGAGTATTTTTTCAGATACGTAAAATGTAACTTTTTTTGAAATAATAAAAAAAAAAACATTATCAAAACAATAATTAATTTTACCATTGACCGTCTATTAAACGTCCAATTAAACACAGACACTCAGTTTGCTAAATAAACAATTGATCAAAACCAGAATGTGGGCAACTTGTCTGGATAGAAGTTCTCAAACTGCCCGAAGGCCTCTATTTTGGCTTAAGGACTGCTGTTATAGACAGCAGCCGGGATCAACCGCTTAAAGTGCCTTCCAAAGCACGAGTATGCTAAGTTAATAACCATTCAAAGCGACCACCCACCCAAGAGTTGACCCCGGCCGACGTTGTGCCATATATATTGTGTGAATAAAATGAATGGCTATACTGTACGGTCAACCAATTTGTTTTCTGAGCCATCTCGTACCTTGTCACAGTGAAAATCTATATAGTGCGGCAAGGTACAAACTGGCCCAGAAATCACATTGGGCCTGTACATATAAAAAATATGAACATCTTTTTTCACTATCACTAGCGACAGTACCCAAACTGAACAAATGAGGATAAATGCTTCACCAAACGCGTTGGCGTATCGTCAATAATGGAGCCTCCAGGCGTTCAGCCTCAAATTGTAGCGTAGCAATATATAACGAATTTTCGCTATACACAAATTTGAACCTTATCCTCGTATCCATAAAGTCTAATTAACTTGTATGTCGTAGAAATACAAATGCGTGGGTGTCTGCAAACGCCTTCGCAAATGAGGACGTTTATAATTGAGTTGAAAATGCATTTTACTTAGAAACAGTTACCTCTAATTGGAGATAGCTCCAACTGCGTGTTGATTTAGAGGAGCGTAGAATTGACTAAATTGAGCTTTGTTATTTCTTCAACGATGCTGTGTAAGTACTTTAAAAAGATGATTGAAATGCTTATTTATTAATTGAAGAAATAGTGTAACTACAACGATTTAAACTGGGCTCTGTATTCAAACGAGTAGAGTACTTTTATCTCACGAGCGCTGGTGAGCCATGGTTAATGTGTTGAGATATATATGTAGATTGTCTATGTGTGCGTCAGCGTAAGAGCTATGAGTTTACGTTGTCTATGTGTCACAACTACAATAATGGCCAACCCGCGCTCGTGAGATAAAAGTAGGTACTACATACTATACGTGGTAGTAGTAGTAGTAGTAAACACTTTATTGCACAAATCAAGTACATACAAGGAAAACAAACTTAATTGAGGTTTATTGAGTAGTAATCGAAAAAGCATACAATATCTTTATTTTATTCTTGTGGTTAGAATATATTTTTTAGCTCTTCGTCCGTGGAAATATTTAATATTTTACTCAAATTTCACGCTGATATTTGAAAACACCTATCCTATAAATCTTGCACTGTTATTAATCTAAGTTCACCCTACTACTACCTCGGCGCAGCGACCCAAAGAGGATCTTGGCCTCCAAATCGAGAGCACGCACCTTTCCCGATCCTGCGCAGTTCAAATTCACCCTAATCAAAAATAATATCAATATATGTACTTAAACACGTTGCTATAAGTATCTTATGTTTTAAGGGAGACATTAGCTCATGGCTGACCTAAATGGAGGCAAATTGTTCACTCGAGTGAACGATTTTGAAGTTAGGCGACGCGCAAAAGTTGAAGCTAAGCGCGACGAGCTTACGTCCAGACCAACTGCGGCCATAACATATAACTATGTCGGAGTGTAGCCGCACATTCGTTGCAAAGATTGGCTATGTCAGTCACCAGAGAGCGCACCAGCGTCGCTCTCAGCAATAGGAAGTAGTCGCTGTGGCCGAATACCGCTAGGAGAAGATGATAAATTTATGTTTTTGTAAGTTACGCCCGCTAACAAACAATCTTGAAATCTCTCACTTGAGATATTTTTGCAATGTAGTTGAGAATTACCGGAGTTGTTGACATATATCTCCCCAAAGACGTTTGAAACCCTTCTCTTCTACGTATTATTTTTACACGACTGCCCAAAAAAGGAGTGTAATGTTTTCAGGTTCATGTACTTATGTCATGTATGTATGTGATTTTTTTTATTCCCCCAGAACTTCTCAACGCCTTAACCGATTTAGATGTGTGAGGTATCGTTGGAATCCTTACGTCATCCCGGGTGACATAGGATATGTGGCGTTGCAATACAATATGGCGTTGTAATATAATACAATAAAAACAATATGGCGGACTGTAGACTCCATTTTGAGTGTTCCGTAACTTTTTTTTTTATCCTAGCAAGTGAGGTATCCAAATGAAGCATTTGAAGAGACGATTCCAAAAACATATATAATGTATGTGTTTCAAGCAAAAAAAGTTCGAAATCGGTCGGGTCAGTCGGGGGACCATACAAGTAAAACCTAAATATTAGGTCCCACGACTGCAAACAAAATGTATTTCCTTGAGTTCTTTATTAGGAAACTTGTTTTTATCTTTTTAATGCAGTCGTGTTTTTAATTTTTTTATGTAGGTAAAAAAGATCTAGAAAATTTCACTTACACACGTAAAGTTATTAGAATGAGTGCACAAAACATGTTATAATAAACAAAGAGCGTAACCTATTTAATGTTCTGTGAGCGTAACTGATAGTAGAAGAGCCGGTGACACTGAACCTAGTATGATAAGATTCCCAGATGGCATATATATAATTAGGTGCGTCATTAGTCGGGGAACACGAAACGGCGATGCTGCAATGCGAAAAACCTGGCGAAGCTATTGAAAATTAAAATTGAAAAATGATGAAAAATCCGGTTTCTAGTATGATAAGATTCCCAAGTTTCGTTTGTTCCTCGAAATAGGGGAGGGGTAGGACTATACGATAGTGCAGTGCTGCAAGCCCTTCTGACTGGCCTTGTCAGTGGCAGCAGTATGATAAGCGACCACTTTTCTGAGGTATCTAGTATGATCGGATTCCTGAAAAAAACAGGGCTCATCTGAAAGATCAGCACTTTCTGTGTAAGAAAAACCACTGCTGCATTTTCCAAACAGTGGAGAAGGTGGTTGCTGCAGCGATTAAAGGAGCCGATAACACTGAACCTATTTCGATAGATTCCCAGATGATATATATATAATTAGTCGCGGCATTAATGGGGGTACACGAAATGGCGATGCTGCAAAGTAAATGAGCACGCAAACCTATTAAAAATCAAAGTTAAAAAAATAAAAAATAAACGGTTTCTAGTATGATAAGATTCCCAAGTTTCGTTTGTTCCTCGAAATAGGGGAGGGGTAGGACTATACGATAGTGCAGTGCTGCAAGCCCTCCTGACTGGCCTTGTCAGTGGCAGCAGTATGATAAGCGACCACTTTTCTGAGGTATCTAGTATGATCGGATTCCTGAAAAAAACAGGGCTCATCTGAAACATCAGCACTTTCTGTGTAAGAAAAACCACTGCTGCATTTTCCAAACAGTGGAGAAGGTGGTTGCTGCAGCGATTAAAGGAGCCGACAACACTGAACCTATTTCGATAGATTCCCAGATAATATATATATATGTCGAATTGTGATGGCGGCGCCACCAGTTCATAATTAGTTTCTTCATTTTTTTTTTATGCGATTATCAGTTGTCAATTATTATTTTAATTTCAATTTTCAACGGATGGCGACACCACCTGATAATCCTTGTGATTTAATCTTTAACTGGTAACACTTGTTTTGAAATCAAATCTTTATTGAAATGGTAACATTTGGAATTAAGTTGGCTAAGTTGTATACCGTTTCCGTTGATACTTTATTCCTATTGGCCGTTGATTATTATTTTAAGGTTGGTACACTGGAAACTCAGGCGACGGGTGATCGCTCTGTTCTGATTGGCTAAATAATTCTCTCACCCTCGCTTGGACATGGCTCTTGGCGGAAGATGGTCTCGAAGAAGAAATATTGCACGGAGAACGAGACATTTGATTTGAAGTCGTAGTCGAGATAACATCCTCGCCAAGCGACTTGTCGGTTTCCATAGTGCCATTTTTAATACCTAGGTATTCTAAACCTAAGTACCCGTTTAGTACGATCGATATTAGTGACTGAACTATGTTAATGTACAAAGCAAATAAAAGTTAAGTGCTCGTGATTCAACGTGTTTCTTTAATAACGTGATTGGACACCCATCGCTATGTCCGAGACCCAAGATAACGCCCAGATTCCCGCTCCCGCCGTACGTGATTCCACATATATATATATAATTAGTCGCGGCATTAATGGGGGACACGAAATGGCGATGCTGCAAAGCAAATGAGCAGGCAAACCTATTAAAATTCAAATTTATTTATCGAAATAGGTTCAGTGTTGTTGGCTCCTTTAATCGCTGCAGCAACCACCTTCTCCACTGTTTGGAAAATGCAGCAGTGGTTTCTCTTACACAGAAAGTGCTGATCTTTCAGATGAGCCCTGTTTTTTTTCAGGAATCCGATCATACTAGATACCTCAGAAAAGTGGTCGCTTATCATACTGCTGCCACTGACAAGGCCAGTCAGGAGGGCTTGCAGCACTGCACTATCGTATAGTCCTACCCCTCCCCTGTTTCGAGGAACAAACGAAACTTGGGAATCTTATCATACTAGAAACCGGATTTTTCTTCATTTTTCAATTTTAATTTTCAATAGGTTTGCGTGCTCATTTGCTTTGCAGCATCGCCATTTCGTGTACCCCCATTAATGCCGCGACTAATTATATATATATCATCTGGGAATCTATCGAAATAGGTTCAGTGTTGTCGGCTCCTTTAATCGCTGCAGCAACCACCTTCTCCACTGTTTGGAAAATGCAGCAGTGGTTTTTCTTACACAGAAAGTGCTGATCTTTCAGATGAGCCCTGTTTTTTTCAGGAATCCGATCATACTAGATACCTCAGAAAAGTGGTCGCTTATCATAGCGATATTAGTACAAGGCCAGTCAGGAGGGCTTGCAGCACTGCACTATCGTATAGTCCTACCCCTCCCCTGTTTCGAGGAACAAACGAAACTTGGGAATCTTATCATACTAGAAACCGGATTTTTCTTCATTTTTCAATTTTAATTTTCAATAGGTTTGCGTGCTCATTTGCTTTGCAGCATCGCCATTTCGTGTACCCCCATTAATGCCGCGACTAATTATATATATATCATCTGGGAATCTATCGAAATAGGTTCAGTGTTGTCGGCTCCTTTAATCGCTGCAGCAACCACCTTCTCCACTGTTTGGAAAATGCAGCAGTGGTTTTTCTTACACAGAAAGTGCTGATCTTTCAGATGAGCCCTGTTTTTTTCAGGAATCCGATCATACTAGATACCTCAGAAAAGTGGTCGCTTATCATACTGCTGCCACTGACAAGGCCAGTCAGGAGGGCTTGCAGCACTGCACTATCGTATAGTCCTACCCCTCCCCTGTTTCGAGGAACAAACGAAACTTGGGAATCTTATCATACTAGAAACCGGATTTTTCTTCATTTTCCAATTTTAATTTTCAATGGCTTCGCCAGGTTTTTCGCATTGCAGCATCGCCGTTTCGTGTTCCCCGACTAATGACGCACCTAATTATATATATGCCATCTGGGAATCTTATCATACTAGGTTCAGTGTCACCGGCTCTTAAACTATGAGGTCCTGGATCAATATTCATGTGTATTTTCACTTATTTCCTAATTCCAACGAAATTGAAATTACTTATTCCAATTTGCCTATTGCCGATGAGAAAGGTAAATATCACCGACTAAACGTGTTTTATTGAAATCAAATTAATTATAAGCTACGGTAGTCTAGTGTTTCTTTTTTTTTGACCTGACTTGGCCGGGCCCAATAAGGCGATAGGAGTGCGCGGTTGTAGAGTAGCCTGGGGAAAATCCAGTGGAAGCCTCCGGGCTCCGACACGACCACGCGGGCGGTTTAAACACTTTAATACTAAGAGTTTGCGCTCCAGTGAGATTGGTTGAGCGGCTTCAACCGAATCTGAGGGGTGAGTGGAAGCGAGCTACTGGGTGTTTTGACCCTTGTTCACTAAACCTAGCCTAGCGGAGAAGAGTCCAAGCCTAGCGGTTCAAGCACCCGACGAAGAAGTTTTCGGCAAAGGAAAAAATCGTTAGAAAAACGGCATACATCTTTGAAAAGCACAAAATGCATGTGAAATCCCCAACTCACATTGGGCTAAAGTGTTTATTTTGGACCGTTTTCTCTATGAGAGAAGGCCTGTGCTCAGCAGTGGGATGTGTACGACTATATAGGCTGATGATGATGTATTGATGTTTGTCGGGGAGGCCCCCTTCTACCCGGGCCTATAGCTTAACCCATTTGAAGCCCACAAACGCTTCGTGTTCTAGCGTAGCAGCATTTTTCCGCCTAACAGCGGAAATGTCACGCATAGGCATGACGCATATGTGCGTCATGGGCATTTAATGGGTTAGCGTGTGTGAACCCGTGAGCAGCAAATAAGTTTTTGGTTTGATTTTAATACAGGTTTAACCGAACAGACTCCAGTTGATTACCTATATCTACGTCTGAATTATTACGTAGTTGATTGAAAAAGTTCCTCGCTTTCATTTCAAGAATCGAATTAATCAGCATATTTATCAAGAAGTTCGATAAAGGGACCTATTCGCGTGCAGCCTCGTAGTCGCTCTCAAAAACCTACGGAAGGGAAGGCGCAATTACGTTTCATTGTTTTCTTTAAATGCGAAGGACTTTGTTAACGAAACAATGGTCTATACAGTCCGCACAGGATGAAGTAGAGATCAAAAAGATCTGGACAAAAATATTCCTTTTTTAAACAGACTAAAGTAGAGCCAACAAGAAGCGATAAATTGTGATATGAGAGAGATAAGTATAACCATATCGCACCTTTAGAATGAAACCGACTCAATGCAAACACATTTGATATTTTGTATTGAGTCAGGTGCGATTTATATTGTATGGCTTTGCTTTAGGTGACTCGGAAAAAGATTAAACTTCGACGATTCGATGTCATTTGCATAATCAGATACATTATAACGAATTTTAATAACAACATAAAAAAGGGAAGAAAATAATATAAACGAAAACTTATACTAAATAAAAACTTAAACTAAATAAAAAATTTGCCCCAGGTCCTCGGTGCACGGTAGGGTTCCCAGAAGGCTGGCCGCATTGCCACGCTGGATAGCAATGCTAATCCGTTGTGCGAAATAGTGGCCAGCCCTCTGGTCACCAGACGCTTCTATAAGGCGCGTCGAGATGTCATTTAATGTTAATTTTCTAGTAGGTAGATATTTGTTACATTTATAACATTGAATTTTAGCTATGTAAACACTAAATAAACGAGTCATACATAAAACAATCTATATATTGTATACACTGTTTAATCTATATTGTATACACTGTTTAAACACTGGGTACTCATTATAGTAGAACTACCTGCATTGCTAGATCTATTTGTAGTTTCTATAGTCGTCTCCATCTGTTTCTGATTTGTGTAGGTTTATTTCTAACTAAGTCTCGGATAATTGGTGGCATCTCAATTGTAATGACGGTTGGATCTGGCGGCGAACTAAGTTTTCATAATATAAGACATCGTAGAAATAGGCGTTCAGCTGAAAATTTATATACGTAATATATATACATTTACATACGTACCACACATTTAAGGTGGGTTTTTTATTAATCACTATAATTATTTTTCTTTTAATAGGGATTAAGTAGCAGTAAATTTGTGTGTGGTGTAGGCAACTAAATGGATTTCAGTAAATCAAGTTCTTCAAGTTCAGGTTCTCAGGAAATTATTTTTCAAATAGTCGTTCCTGAATACAGTTGAATTTTTTGGCACCCTCTTTATGTTCCTTCTCACCAGTCAATATGACTAGACTAATGACTATAGTCCCCGCAAGATAAAAAGTAAATCCTGACACCTGTCATTTTTATACATTTTATAACCTAAAAGTCACATGTAGGAAATTTAAGGGTTACTTTTTTTCTTGCGGGGACTATAATGCTTGTAAATTCGGAGTTGAAAGTTGTTATCACTGGTAAAATAAAAATCTCATTTTACCAATACACAACTAGAGTTTCCAAGGGCTGAATGAATATCATTATCTTAGTCCAGTGTGCGCGTAAATAGTGTAATTAATGGGATTAGAGCACGGCAGAGATGACACACTTTGATCTCGGTAGCGGCTACGAAGGGTGAAGAAGGTTGTTGGGTGAAGTAGGTATCCTTGGTACTCGGTTTTAATTTATAACTAGACTAGATCAATAAATTTCAGATGAAAATGAGACTTTGCGATGGTGATACAATTTTATTGCTTAGGTACGCATTTTGTACTTTAAATGTTGAGTCTGGGACTCTGGTTAAGGCGCAGGGGTGGGCAAGCTCTTTCCATGCAAATTTTGTGCAAGTTTTTCTTCGCTTGTGTTTGTACTACACTTATTTTTTGGTCAGTATGCTTATTTTTCTGTTAGCCAAAACCTGCAGAAATATTTTTAAAATATTTTATTTTTTTTGTATTTTTCGTACATCCAAGATTTACAAGCAAAAAAAATATATTCGGGAGTGTCAAAAGTATAAGACGAACAAAACAATCGATTCCGTAGCACCGTATTTTCTTGACTTCTTTAATAAAATCTTTCTTTTCTATTGGTTCTCGGGAATTTAATACATATCAGATTCGTTCTCTGCTAACCGAATATCTCGACAAGTGACAAGATAATGCAATTATCGCTTCTGA
Source organism: Cenopis cana (assembly GCA_951800055.1). Lineage (NCBI taxonomy): Eukaryota > Metazoa > Arthropoda > Insecta > Lepidoptera > Tortricidae > Cenopis > Cenopis cana. The sequence continues at coordinate 16,300,581 of OX637480.1, forward strand.
ACAAAGAATGACCTAGATACAATAGACGTCGGGTAAAATGGAATTATAGGGGCTACCCGGCGAAATCGACCGATTTTAGTGCATGTAATATACCTAAATTGAAGAATAAAAGAATTTTATTTTATTTTAGTGCATTTTGCATCGTAACTAGTTTAGTTTCGGTGGTCTGTTATTAAGGGGGTCCTGCACGAAATTTTGACGAAACTATAATTCTTAATTTTTCCGCTGTGTTTTTGTCTCGTCGTATTAACAAAGGCCGCCTTAAACAATATACCATCCCACTTTTCCTCAACTAGTCACTGATACCAAGTTATATGCCATCAAACTTTACCATTTTTACGGCAAAAAAACTAGTTTTTCGTACTTTTCTCGAAAAGTATATTTTTTATAATGAGTATTAAGAAGGGGGTGCCCTGCGGAATATGAATACAAACATTTTGATGTCAGAATTTTTGTTTCATGCGTAAAATTTACAATGTAATTTAAATAATAGGGACTTTAGAGGTCATTAACTTTATGTATTGTTTATTAATTTTATTTGCATTTAATTCAAATTTCAACAAGGCGATGACTTTGTGTAAGGATCAGGCTAACCTACATAAGTTATTTTGTGGTATTTAACTAATTCGGTGCTTAGTACTAGTGATTTTAATGTACGTCAATTTTTATAATTTCGTGCAGGACCGCCTTAACACTTTCGTCTGCTAGAATATTTACGAGTAAATACACACATCTGAACACATCACTAAAAAAATATCCGGGCACAAGAAACCACAAAAATCTTAACTAAATTTTTATGGAACTACTTATCAACAGAATAAAGTAAGAAACTACCACCTGCATTTGCACCACTATTTTCATATAAATTGCATCTTTTGTACGACGACGGTGGCAAACAAGCGTACGGTCCACCTGACGGTAAGCGGAGGCCTCAGCCTATTTTTAGGGTTCCGTAGTTAACAAGGAACCCTTATAGTTTCGCCATGTCCGTCCGTCCGTCCGTCCGTCCGTCTGTCCCCCGTTTATCTCAGTAACCGTTAGTACTAGAAAGCTGTAATTTGGCATGAGTAGATATTGATGACGCCGACAAGACAGTAGAATAAAACCTGAAAAAAAATGTTTTTACGGTATCTCTCCTATATGTAAAGTTGTGGTGCATTTTTTTTTTCTTACAAACCCCATCGTGTGGGGTATTGATGGATAGCTCTTTTAAAAATATTACAAGGTTTATAAGAGCATATTTTGATTCAAGAATTGGTTGGCGTGATATTGAGCTTTGAAGTGATAATTTTTGTTATGGTCAAGTGTCCCCCCCCCCCCCCTGCCAGCTAAACGGTGGCTACTAGGCATGTGAAAAAAATCATAGTAGTAGTATATACGATGAATTTAAAAGGAAAACTATCACAGCTAAGTAGATATTGCTAGTTAACGAGTAATAGTCGAGCTTAAGAAATGTACTTTGCAAAAGCAAACTTTCGTACAATTTCCATTGATACCTTAGATAATGTTGTTAATTCTGTCAAAAACATAGTAAATATAAGTTCGAAAACTTTTTAGTCCACATAATGTAACGGGTGGACGATTACGGAACCCTACCTTGCGCGTGGCCCGACACGCACTTGGCCGGTTTTTTTTATCGTATGTCATTTATTTCGAACCGTGAGATCTTCGAGAAGACAGTACGGTTGCCAGTTTTTGCCTATAGACGCTCGCAACTCCAAGAGTCACGTGCGCGTGTCTTCATTTTTTTTTCTTATTACTTTTCCAGAAAAGTGCGCAAAAAATGCAAAGTTTGATGGCGTTAAACGTGGTTTTAGGTTGAGGTAAAGTGAGATGGTGTATTTTTAACGACGGCCGTTGCTAAAACAATGAGACATAACATGGAAAATTAAGAATTACTGTTCCAAGGTCATTCAGATGGGCAGCTCATAATATGCTTACATTTAAGATGTAGACGTGTCATGAACACAACTTCTACTTATGGGTTCGTTCCGCATTTGATATTAATGCGTTTCGCACATTCTCTTTTAAAGTCATTCTTCATCTATTGAACTATTAGATTTATCAATATCAATAAAGTGATAAGAAACAAAGTTGTAGATAAATTTATGCTGAACATATTTCCGATACAAAGTTTTTGTGTAGCACTAAGCATGTTTGAGTTCTACTAAATATACGAATTTTTGAAAACTAAAATAGCCGCCATTTTGAAATTTTCGCATGGATAGTTTGGCCTCGCTGAGTATTACTTACAAATAGCCTAAGGAATAGATTCCATCAGGAGGCCAAACTTTATCATGACTTGCAACTCCCACTTAAGGATTCATACCTACTATTACTTTAAACCATGTTTATTCCAAAACTACCCAAGGAACACGAAAATATTGGCGTAAGTAGAATTACTAATGAATTATGTTTTTGACGGCTTTTAATGACTTCAGCGGGGTAATCACGTAACGATATGTACTACCGTTGGTACGTATTTAATGTCAGTTTTAGTATGGGATTTGACATTTCAATCTATCGTACTAACGGTCGAAAACGTTACGTGATTACCGCGCAGCTCTTATCTTCGGATAAAACTATATGTATATCTCATCTTGTCGAAACCACAGCTAAAAATAGTTCGTTTAGCGCAACATGTTGTCGCAACTCAAAGCTTTACGAGCTCTGAGGTTGCGTCATACAATATGTATGTAATAAAGCAACCCTGTTCGGATTGCTAGATAAATATTTTGATGCGACCGCGCCCAGACGACGCCGATGAAGATGTCACATGCACGTCACATTTCATATTATTGAGTCAAACAAGAAGAAATGTCACAACAAGTCACACACTTAATCAAATCAATAAGGGATAATGATACTAATATTATAAATATGAAAGTTCAGATGTTTGGATGGTTGTTTTGTTACTCAATTACGCAAAAACCTCTCCTCTTACTCGAACCAAGCGCTTTTCATCATCTTTTATAATGCGCACTGCTATGGTTTGGAATTCCCTGGCTTCTGTATTTCCTGGATCAGGACCCTTTTTAAGGAACGATTGAAGAGGCATCTTCTGGGTGAGCTCACTTCACCGTCGGCCTCATCTTTGCCCCCTGGCTAGATGCTGACCAAGAGCAATCCCATTTTTAATAAAAAATACTATTGAACGGATTTATCATGAAAGTTGGTATAGCCTGAATTAACATGTACTTCTTAAGCGTCCGTAAGGTGCGGTGTCTACAGTCGGGCCCGTAATGCTTATTTGCCGTCGCCTCAGTATAAAAACAAAAATTATCACTTCAAAGCTTAATATCACGCCAACCAATTCTTGAATCAAAATATGCTCTTAGAAACCTTGTAATATTTTTAAAAGAGCTATCCAACGATACCCCACACGATGGGGTTTGGCAGAAAAAAAATTGCACCACCACTTTACATGTAGGGGAGGTAGGTACCCTAAAAAAAATTTTTTTTCAAAGATTTTATTCGACCGTTTTGTCGGCGTCATTGATATGTACGAGCATACTCATGCCAAATTACAGCTTTCTAGTACTAACGGTTACTGAAAAAACGGGGGTCGGACGGACGGACGGACGGACGGACATGGCGAAACTATAAGGGTTCCTTGTTTACTACGGAACCCTAAAAAACAGTTTTAATCTGTTAATTTAAAAATACTACTGATAAAATGCGGCTCCCCCTTAACCACTCACCTAACGAAAGTGGGCTAATTGAACTTAATGGCTTGTACCTGTTGAGCGTGTAATCGTATTACTCAACAGGCTAACAATTTGATAAGCAGAGTATCGGCACTTAAAGGCATATAATAAAAATAAAAAAATTATTCAGTATCTTATACTATGTAACAATAATATGAAACTAACATTGTAAAAATATGTGAATAGGGATGATGACACTATAAAAGAAAATCAATAAATCCATATTTTGTACATAAAGGCTCAAATTCTCAATCAAATGGCGACAAAAGTAATTCAAAAAATTAAATAATGACGTAATTATAAGTCTTGAAAGTTTTAAGAGTGGGTATTTTCTGTCGCTTTTCCGCAAAACGCACCTTTGTATTGAACGATCGCCATTTACTATGGCGCTACTCAACAGTGACGTCACTGTTGAGTAGCACTTTCTCTAACTACGAACATTCTAACCGTTGTAGCTTCGTTATTTTTTGAGATATTTGAATAGGATTTTCACTATTTGGCATAGTTTTATGTTTTCTTTCTATTGAAGTAATTTTATTTTGAGTCATCATCCCTACTATGTACTTTAGGTGCTTTATTCCCTCTCTGGGTCTGGGTTCCATTTGGTAATTAAGCCCAAATTACCCTTGTTTTTGCGAAAGTAACTGCCATCTGGCCTTCCAAACTAGACCTCTTTAGGACTAAGCTTTTTGTCACTTGAATGAGCAACTTGTCTGTTAGAAGGCCTCAAGCCGGCGAAGGCTTTTTGGCTTACCTAGACCTACTGCTGCCTTTAATGTTATCAACGGTTTGCGTGTCTGCCAAACCCCAGTTTAACCTTTTAAGCGCTCTGCCAAATACAAACGCTGTTAGGCTGTTACTTTCACGCCATGACACGGGAATATCAAACGCGAAGCTGAACCCTATAAAAATGCATGTTGAGATCGCACTGTAGGCCAAGACTGGTAGATATTCGTCTTTTGTTCAACCGATATGGTGCGCATGTAATACGTCGTTGACTTCAAAGAGGTTAATATTAAAAGGCGCAAAAGTATCTACCTACTCAAAGTACCTACTCTTTTGTTTCAGGCGTCGAATAAATATGTACAGTCTAGAAAGTTAGACCGAGGACAGAATTACTTTTTTAGGGTCCCGTACCCAAAGGTTAAACGGGACCCTATTACTAAGACTCCGCTGTGCATCCGTCCGTCTGTCAGGCTGTATCTCATGAACCGTGATAGTTAGACAGTTTAAATTTTCACAAATGATGTATTTCTGTTGCCTCTTTAACAATAAATACTAAATAACAGAATAAAATAAATATTTAAGGGGGCTCCCATACAACAAAGACATGATTTTTTTGCCGTTTTTATAGATTAATATTAGTTTCGTATGGCCTTGACTAGTTCTGCGTGTGTTACAAATGACTGTCATACGTAATTTCGAATATCTATTTTTTTAATGATAATGGTACGGAACCCTACGTGCGCGAGTGCGACTCGCACTTGGCCGGTTTTTGTTTCTCGGGTTAACATTATTATATGAATGTGCAATTACATTTCATTCTACATTACCCTGAAAGCTTTCCCGGTCCATATGCGTAGTGGAGCGACTATTAGGCATGCTAACATTAGTCGAGCGCGGAACCACTTCCCTAAATGGAGGTACGATAGGGTTGTCTCCAAAAAAATGTTTACTGTGTTTTAAGTAACTAGCTTTAGCCCGCGACTTCGTCCGCGCAAATTTCCACTCCTTGTTTCATCCCTTCAAGGGATGATTTTCGGGATAAAATGTATCGTACCTATATGTTAATTTAGGCTATATTACCAAGTCTCATCATAACCCGTTCAGCCGTTTTAAAGTAAGTAACAAACCTCTAAACATCCAAATATATACAATTTTCTTTTACTTTCGCATATTTACAATATTAGTAGGATAATTTAAACACAACAGGAAAACACTATGAAGAAACCTGCGTTCATCCGCGAAGAAATTCAAAGTTGTATGTGAAGTCCCCAACCCGCTCTGGGCCAGCGTGGGGACTACTGCCCAATGCCCCTCATCTATGAGAGGAGGCCTGTGCCCAGCAGTGGGACGTATATAGGCTGATGATGATGATGATTAAAACACAAATCGAGTAGTAGTAGAACGAGTACGATCAACCTTTTGCACCATGCACCTTTTTTTCACCTGACTGCGGCTTATAAATAGGTAGGTCGGTAGCTCTAGTATAAGTTTTTTCGAAACATTAACTAATTCGAACGCGTTTGCGTTTTGTCTCAAAATGTATGAAAACGCTCTCACCGAGTTTGAAATACGCGCGTTCCTTGGTTATTAACAAATGTTATACTCGCTGTTTTAGTTTCCACTTTCCACTTAGTGACCACCAGTGGCGCTGTTCACGTTTTCATACCACTTTCATACATTTTGAGACAAAACGCAAACGCGTTCAAATTAGTTAATGTTTCGAAAAAACTTATACTAAAGCTACTGGTCCAATAAAGCGATAGGTGTGCGTAGTTGGAGAGTAACCTGCGGAAAATCTAAGGGAAGCCTCCGATACGACCATGATCTAAAAGTTTGCGCTCCATTGAAATTCGGTTGAAGCCGATCAACCAATCATTAGTATATTATATTCCTTTTGGTTGCATAATAAATTAGATTTATGTAAAAATAACAGAAATATTATTATGCAAGGTTTCATCTCTCCTCCGCATTCCATAATTTTATAATATGTTCCGGGAGAAAACAGATTGATTTCTGATTGGGATCGTATTCAACTAAACTCGATAAAAAAACCTATATTAAATACATATATTTTACATTTTACACCTCGGTTATAATTATAAGCCTACGCAATCTTTAATAGGCCCAACGAAAATTTAGCCACAACGCAATACGCTGCTCAACCTACCGCCAAGGACGGGATAAGCAACGTGTCACAGTCGTCACAAGACATACGTCACGTGGCGCGACATGCCGTGATGAAGGGTCCCTTATTACGAGTATGACCGATATCAAAAGTACGGACGAAACGGGATGCGGGAACAGGACTTGATTTGAAGTACCTAGGTGCTATTATTTATTCTGAGACAACGTTTGTCAAGGTCCTTTCAATAACAGGACATTATTTTCATTACAAACTTTTAATATGAACAGGCCGACGGTGAAGCGAGCTCACCCAGCAAATGCCTATTCACTCGTGCCTTAAAGAGGCCCAGGTTATTTGAACTCAGACATACAGATGCCGGCAGGGAATTCCAACCTTTCGCAGTGCATACGAAATAAAAAAGTTTTATTTCGTATATTTTAAAATGTCCAAGTTCCCTGAAAACTATAATCCGTTTTAAGTCTATTTTTGTGTAGCTTGTTTGCTCTCGCACGTGTTCGTTAACGAGGGACCCGTGGCTTTTAGGAGCTTATATCGAGAATATCATCCTGCGTATCGAAATCCACACGAAGTAGACCATTACTAGGTGTAACTTTTTAGTCCACTTAAGGGGAGGTATCCCCAACGCAACTGTCCCGCTCTAACATGCGTGAGTTTACAATTAACCATCCCGCTCTCTACGCAAGCTCTGCGCGCAGTTTTGTAAATATTTAGCTATAGTCATCAAGCCAGTCATTTTATCAAAGCAAACCCTGCGAAAATGTCTATAACTATTTACGATCTTTAATTGAGTACAAAAATTAAATGTTAAATATCAGTAATATAGCCGTAGTATTGAAAATACATTCCAAAAAGGGGTAACTTCGCGATTTTTTTCTATCGAGTGAAATTCATCAGATCATGTAACTGACTGCGATTTTGACTAGACAAGATCCTCATGTAATACATATATTTTTTTTAGATTTTAAGACACTATATTCTATGTCTCAGATGGTTTTTAAAAACTCAAAAGTGGTAATACCCGGCCTTAATATAACGGGTGGACAACTACGGAACCCTACATTGTGCGTGGCCCGACACGCACTTGTTCGATTTTTTTGATTTATTATTGTAGATGTAACCTAACCTAAATTCGTCAGTAAGTAAATGGCACCTTATTGTAACTGCTAATAGGTCGCCTTTTAGTTGAGGACACAATATCACATCACTACTTAATTATTATCCAATGAGGGATGAAATTGACGTGCGTACTCATCAGGAATTTATAGCATTTGGCCCAGAGAATGCACGTCATCTAGGATTATGCGCAAACAATTTGAATTAGGGGGCTATTATCTAGGTTGTGGGATTCAGTGCACGACATCAATTTGCCTTCAGCACTTTCATAGTGGATAGCGTTCACACTAAATTGGACTTCAATGCCTTTAATTTAGGTATACGTATACGTTTACTGTATAGTTGAATAAGAGTTCGTCATTATATAGAAATTGTATACAATGTACAAAGATTTTTGGTATGAATGAAATTAAGCAGGTACTTAACGTACACGGAAAAAATTACAAGTTTCTATAGTCGAGATTAGCACATGAGACTGTTGATATTTATCTTAGACTTTTAAAGCTAAATAAGTCTTACCTATATTTTAGTCACTAAAACAATGTTTTTTTTTTTCAACCAATGGCATGAACATCACTGTCTCCGTTTATTGTACATATGTGTACCTAACGCCAACTGAGGGATAATTTTATTGTGTGTAGGTAATTAATATTATAAATAACCGGCATCGGTGTCTCTGGAATGAAATTGAATTTCCGAAAAAGACAAGATACATAATTCAACTTGACATTATAATAAATGAAAATGTTCATGTTTACGCTTTTTAAAAAGTAAATAACTTTATGTTCTGTCTGGGTCCTTCAGACTTGTTTGATAGCCAGTTTAATCAACAAGTTACTCGTAAAAGCCAGTGCCTATTCGCCTTTCTAAACTCATTATAATTTGGAATAGGGATGCCCTGTAATATAAACCATATACATAAATACCACACACCACATAATCCCCTGCCAATGCATAAATCAAATGCATAATCCAAATAGCTGACCTTCCCAGCACTCCCAGCAGATCGCATTCATTCACGGGCCAATTTTTTTGGCGTTGTAGTTTTTTTTTTATTTCTTAGAATTGCATGAAAATTGGTAAGTTGGAAGAGCTCGTGATTCTGTACAAGTTAAAAAAATATGACAACATGGCGTGGAAAAAAATTTTTTCCCATACATTTTTTCCACTGAGTTACGAAAATCCCATACGTATTGTCACTCAATGGAAAAAAATTGTGGGACAGTGTATGAAATCGTGCAATTCTAAGAAATAAAAAAAACTACAACGCCAAAAAAATTGGCCCTCACCAGTTCCGTTCCGACCACAACGTTCCGAAATTAATACCGTTACACCGTGACCTAATTCGTTGATGATCCGGATCGCTTAAATCCCGTAACAACCTTCATGGCTTCTGTAATGACGTAAGCAGAAACGTCAACTTACATTACACGGATCATATCATTTTGTAGTTTATAGGTCGACCGCTTAACTGAGACCGTGCGCGGAAGGGTAGCGGGAGGCAGGGACCCTTTGACGTCCCCCTCTTACTCCTGTCCCATCACAGGTGTGGTACGTATATGTATATCACAGTTAAATGGTACACATAATGCAAAATCTATCTTTCGTTCAATTTAAACTTGAAAATCGCTGCACCTGTTAGGCTTACAGTCCGTCGATTTCTTGTACTACAAACTACAAAACGGGCCGGCCCGAACACGGAACGGTCTAGCGTGAATCATCCTGATCCTGATGTGGTCTCATCTCGTCCCTTAAGGGTCAAACATTATTGCCTCGAAAAAAATTACTTAGGCAACTTCCTGATTTGTCGGTGCTGAGGTGGGTTTTATGCAAGCATTATCGTCCACTTGAACTCCAGTATACATCCATCCCTAACTCGCCTTTTTAAATCATTACCTACATAAATTATATTTAAATGTAGAACCTGCTAAAAGATCTATACACTGGCATTAAATAATGAAAAAAAACTGATGCAATAATTCTCAAGAAATAAATCTACTTAGACGAGTTTTTTTATTTAATGAAATGAATATTTACTTACGAGTAGTAGTGTTTATTTCATTGTTATAACAGTTGATATAAACTTAACTAATATATACATTCCCCAAGGTCACTGCCCTTTTAGTTAAAAGTAGGTAACTTTATAATATGACTTAAAAAAGAACACCTGGGGCAACTTAAATTGGTTCGGTATAAGATAATCATCTTAATACCTAAAATTAAATAAGTTAAACTCCGCTAGCCCTTACAAAGACAAGGCTAACACTGAGACTTAAAAAAATGGACTGAAGAAGAGATGTAATGTATACATCTCTTTACATTATTACAAGGTAATAAGTTGAAATCAGTTCAATTTTTATATAGCTTATAACAAATATTGCGTGCCGTATTGACCTATCTACTTAAAAAGCTTTTAAATTATCTGACGGAGATTCGATTTGAAGCACTCCAACATTGCTTTTAAGATTACCCATTATATTTCATACCACACCTCGCATGTTTGTTGGGTCATATATTCTTATTGTATTTTTTTTTCATGCATGACATTATCTTTAAAACATTTGCACGCCATCTTATGGTAGAACAAGATTGGTTTGTATTTATTTTGTAACATCTGTTGTACTCTTGTTTATACAAATAAACTGTTTGATTGATTGTTTGATTGATTGATTGATTGATTGATGATGTATGTACAAAGGGTATAATAATAGGCAGGGAACTTGGGTTCTATTGCGGGATATTATCCAAAAGTGTGGGTAAAGTATTCAACCAATTTTCGTAAAATATTGTAGAATGAAAAAAAATCGTGATATATAACTGCATAAATATAGTTTTAAAGTTCTTTTATTTTTATTTTTTACATTTCCTTAATCCACAGAGATGACCACCGTTTTGTTACACCGTTAGTTTTAGACAAGACATCGTAGAGATAAATAGTTACGTATATCCAGAACCTGGCCCTTTCGTAACTTGGTAATGAAAATAAAATGCGTCGTATATCAAGCAGCAGTAGTAGATGGTATCACTAAAATTAGAGTAAACCTAAAAAAACTCAATCTATGGTCCGTTTTAGGTTATAGTCAGTAAGTTAATAAAACAACGCAGAGTTTAGTAATCCATTAAATCAATTCTTTATTTCAATGTACCTACCTAATTGAAAAGATCGTCACATTCAGAAAAGGGAATAGCTTGTCGGCTGCCTTTCAGTTGTTTCCCATGATTCTTTGAGATTGAACAAACTTATTGCGTTTATCTGTCAGGACAAAGGGAGTGATCGGCTTTAAATGTTTTGTTATTTGAAAGTTGGAACCGTGAATTACGAAAGATATCTTTTGAGTTGTTTGTATCTACTTACGTCATGGAGATTCCAATTGTGTGAAAATTTGAAATTATAAGGAAGTGAGGATATGACAATACCTACATAAGAAAGTTTGAGAGATTGGACGATTTTGTAATTTCGAAAATTAAGTAGCTAAAAAGGAGCTATGATATTACAAGCTTATATATACAAAAGCGTGAGGGTTGTTTTGAAGATTTCATAAACGTTTAGGTAGATCATAAACGTGTGCCCTTTTCATGAAAGCCGTAGTGTATCCTTTTTTATTATTTAAAGGGCTAGACGGAGGTTGTGGTGAAGTGAGAGTACATTTATTTTTATTATCAACATTCGGTGTGACGCATTTTATATTTGTAACTGTTTTGATATGATCAATTTAATTGTTTATATTTTAGATATACACACGTATAAATATTACTCATTTAAAAATTTAGAAAAGTCCTTAAATATAACAGTTAATGAAAGTTAAACAGATAAAAACGCATTTTTTCTTGTGAATTGACTAAGTTGTACCGTGCCTCAATGCGAAAATAGAAAGAATAAATAAATAAATATTTGTGGACAATCTTACACAAATCAACCTAGTCCCAAACTCCCAAACTAAGCGAAGTTCTTTAGAATACGAGTATTTAAGTATCTTTTAGAACTTGTTAAAAACTGTTGGTAGGTAGTACCTACTCGGATAGCAAGTGTTTCGTTGGAAAAATCGAAGGAGTAGATAAATAATTTATTACGGCATAATTACTCATAATAAATAGTAAGTAATAAACATTATAATACTAAACCAAACCAACTAAAACTAAATATATTAAAAAAGAGAATCAAAATTGGGCCCCTGGGAATGGTTCCCATCACGCAGGCAACATTTCCCGTGCTTTGCGATGAGTAAGGCGACTTCCTGACTTGGCGGGGTGGGATAGATATGTGACATTTTCTTCTTTGACGTAAATTTACTGACGGCGCAAAGATTCCCACTTGACGGAACACTGTCAGTATTACTTTTGCGCAGTAGTAATATCATGCGCAGAAGCGAACCAGTACTGCCTTCGTATCGTCCCGCTACCGCGCATCCCACGTCAGGAAGCACACATTTAAATGTAGGGGCGTAGTAAAAAATGGTACCGAGTCGACTGGCAGATGACACTGACATTTAACACTTTTCTCATATCGTACTGCCTCCGCACCGACAAATCAGGACGTCGCCTAATAGGAGTCTATATGTTTTATAGGTACATGGCTTGTTTCTTCTCAAAGCGGACGGATATAAATTACGCACCTACGTTTGCCTACGTTATTTCTTTGTCGCAACTCACTGACCGCAAAGGTCACATAGCACTAAGTTCCAGTGTTTTGCATACTTAATGCTGCCGACGCACCCGAGTTTATGTTGTCTTATGTAATATAAATGTATGTGGAGGGCACCAAGTTCTTATGTAATATAAATTTATGTGGGACGTATATTCACTTTAATTCTCGAGGACTGAATGATGTCACGTACGTTTTAGGTAACTTTAATTTACATTAGGTTCTGGTGGCTTATAATCCACTTCGATCAGTGGCCAAGTGGCCAGTGGGTACAGATTTGTTTGCATAGGGATCAAGGAAACATTTAGTTTTAGATTGGATATGTGTACATATTATTATGTAGGTACCTAACAGAGAAACTGAAACCAAAAAGCGGCCATGTGGTAAACAAACGTACCGATACCGTAGCCGTCGCATATGGACACTCACGATTCCAGAAGATCCACAAGCATGTTGTTGACCCTTTGTTGACTGGAAAATCCGATGTGTTGGCAACTACCGACACATTCTCATTTTGAATGACAGAGACATGAAAGGGATATGTCGCTTCTGTTATATTCTGCAAAAAAATGCTGCGATCATAATACGCGGCCGTATTCCGGTATATTATGTACCAGTGGCGGCGCGTCCATACAACTCGATTCCCACCGGCTTGCCTAATTTTCAGCCAGTCCACTTGTTTTACTACGGCTCATAAAGTACAAATTACTTCCGGCTTCCCTAAAAATATTTTTGACGCGCCGCCACTGTTATGTACCTATCATTATGTTCCAACATTGATACATATAGGTAATTAATCAAATCATTAATCGAAAACAACCCAACTCTTTGTCGTTTTACGTAACAAATATTGAAGAATTTGTTGGTATCCTATTTATAGACGGCCTGAATACTCCCGAGCACCCACGCGGATGGCCCTTAATGGAAAATTGTGAGAGTGGAACGGATCGAGCTGTCGAGGTGAAATGACAAGCAAGACAGATGTCTGTTGGCGTTATCGGAACAAAACGCGATACACGAGAAAAAAATGTGGTGAAGTTATGGATTGCCGAAGTGAAAAGTCACGCTATTTTAGCTAGAATATGAAATCGATTTAGGTAGATAAGGACTACGCGGTTTACCTTTTAAAAAAAAAATTAGAATCATTTGTCACAGAAGTATCATATCATAAAAAAGTATTTTCGTCTAAAACTGTCTTTTGGAGATCTTGAAACATTATATAAAGATCAAAGAAATTAAAATAGGTACCTATACATATAATAAGTAATTAACATACCGGACTTACCACACCAACTTCTAAAGTAATTGACAAACTCCTTTGTGATTGTTAAAATTATTATGATGATTGTTGATGTGTTATCTAACATGATTTAATAAGATGACTGTTTCAACTTGGTTTCAACAATCATGAAATCGGATCGAGTTCTGATAAATTAAAATCCTCCGAAATTAAACGAAATGATAGGATATCGAATTTTAACGAAGTTTAACCACGCCGGGTTGGAAAGATCAATATACAAATTGTAAACTTACTTCCTAAACATACTTTCGCACAACCCACAACTACACAAATTCCTCCAACACCACACGTAAGTAAGTCGTTCACAAGTAAGTTAACGCCGTTGTTTGAATGGTCGTGTATTATCGCTGTCTAGACGGCTCCCTTGTGCCCTAAAGCCAATACTCTCAGACTAAAGCAAATCTTAGCACTGCTGTTATATATCGCTGGTAATGTGCGGTATGGACCTTATAAAACTCTCAGAAACACAAGTGTTTTACACATAAATCTTAAATACTACGTTGTTATTTACTTGCCCTTATCCCATTTACCTACTTGATGTCGGCGCAACATGACTATTTCTTCCATACCTCGAATCTATATCATCCGATTGCGTTTACTTTAATTTCAAATTAATTTTTCAGATATAGTGTACACACACAGATTAAGCGTATTTTTTTTTTCCCATAATCAAATCCGATTTTCACGTAATACATAAGGTACCTATCAAACCGTAAAATTCAATGGGTGGTCTTACTGGTCATGAATTTGCACGACAAAACGCTTGGCCACTAAGTTTTTGTTTCCCACCCGTGACCAGTAAACTGACCCTGGAGCTCGAGTCGTCCAGTCCATTTCAAAGAAACTTTTTTCACCTTATTATAATGGAATAAGGTGCAAAAGTGTCAACATTTATCTGTGTTGTCGACTGTACATGGAACGAACGCTTTCCTGGCTCACAGACTTTGTAATGATGGATGCTGTTGGAAACTTAGGGGACTTTAACGAAGAATGGACCGGTGCTCTTAATGTATTACCCTGACGTACATTTTATTGAAGAAAAAAAAAACATTTCCCGGGCGTTAGAACACCGATGAAGAACACTTCGTTAGAAACGGACCTACTACCTCTATTGCATAATGAATTGTAATTAATATTACAAGCGGAAGTCTCTTTTCAACCCCTTTTATTCGAAATAAACTTCCACTTGTAAAATTGGTTCCAAGTCATTCATTATGCAATAGTCCTCAGATTTTTATAGAGTACATATAATTCGTGTCATCCACGACCACGCACCCCTCCACAGCGAATCTCATACTAATATATGCGCAAGCGTCTATAACGGTGTTATGCTTACCATGAAGCAGTTTTTGATTTGTTTGCTATCGTCGTAGGTTATCCCATTGGATTTGTGAGTGACCAGCAGAAGTAGCAAAAATCATAACACGGTATGGAGAGTTATATATTCCGCATTAATTCTTTCGTTCCCCGAGGATAAACAGAGTTAACTCGGTTATGCCCGTCACGGTCACGGCCGAACTCGATACTTTGGTAATCATGTTATATGGGGATATTTCAAGAACCTCTTGGTGGGCTGAATGAAAATGAAAAAAAATTAAAAAAGTTTATTGTTCTAAGTTACTTGTACATTAACATCACGGCTCTGTGTCCTGAGCTAGGAAGCCCTGTGTTACAGGACACAGTTACGTATCCATTAATTCATAGAATTCTTAGTATGTATTAAATTACCACCTAAACGATCTAAAGTACATGATTCGACTGATTGAAAGTTAAAAGCTTTCGTAAAGACGTACTGTTAGAATGATTTCTTCAAACTTTAAGTTCGTTCAATTCGTTAGTTGTTCCTTTGGCAAGTTCCTAGGCCGTTACAAATACTGAAATTATAGCTCATCATCCTCTTACCCTTTCCCCGATTGTGCTCTAATGAGTTTTATGAATGCTTCTGCCATCTGACGATCCAACCCAGTACAAACGGAAACCTAGACCTTGTAGAATTGTCATCATCATTATTTAAGAGTTTCACTCTTGTCGGTGCAGTTCTCTCCAGTCCGTTCTACTTAACGCCAGTTCTTTGACTTCTCTATACGAATTGTAGCAAACCAAAAACGAAGAAACTTGTTTCAGCTAAGAATATAAATATTGGGAACTGGGCATCTATTTGGCGTCGATTAGACATTGGGTGGCAAACAAGGGTACAGTACTCTTTACGGTAAACGGTCACCATAGCCAGACGTTAGATCTAGCAATGGAAATTGGCAATATCTTAATTTACTAACAAAGTAGATAGACTGAGTACGATGAAAGTACTTAGGGTTGTTCGTTGCGCCTGGAATGGCACGACCTCGCACCACTCGTAACATGAGATATCTAGCCGATGGATATATGTACTTGTACTACTTGAACTAAGTTGTTCCTTGTTGGACTACGTTTATTTACAGGGTATTTGGGTCAGAAGTAACCTTTATTTTGACAAGTATCTCTGCTCGTAGAAATTTCTCTCAACAAACAGTTTCTCGATTTAATGGGCTGTAGTAGGAGATCCCATGAAAACTACTGGTTTACTCGCTTGCTTTGCGTTAGGGTTTGTATAAAAATGAATGGGTCCCAGCGCGCACAAGTTATTTACGGAAATTACGAAACGTCTGGTTGACGTATCTTCTGGTGACCTAGCGACTCTACTTCCTCGAACAACGTATCAGCGAGGAAATACCGCCAGCATCCTCGGTACAACAACTAACTCATTTTATTGAATAAAGTATGAACATCATTTTATAAGCCATCATTTATAAACCATAAGAACTTTAAGTTATTTCATGCTAATACTATAAACAACTCTTTTATAAAACGTCACTTAATTGTGTTACGGGAAAAACGTAATTACTCCATGACCAACATGCAAATAACAAAAACCTACCTCGTCTAACAAGTTCTGTGTAGAACTTTTTCTTGGTTAGTATAAATGCTCACCCACGCTTTGGCGTAATGAATGGATTATATTATGGAAAAAGTTAATTAAAATATAGTGGCTAGGTGGGCAATACCTATATAACTCGACTTTAGAGGAATAATGAAATTGTTGACACCAGGCTGGACTAGGCTGGTATATCACCGAAATAAGTATTGGCAGAATATCATAAGAGAGATGATGACAGTAGGTGACGACACTCATTGAGGAGGATTTGCCGGATTTTTTTGGTAAACAAGTAGCTAATGTAAAAACTCTTTATTGTAGGTAAAATATACATTTGTTTTTGTACTCGTAGTAGTTTTTCTGTATCTTTGTTGTAATGGTGTGCTACATAAATGATGCTTATATCTACCTAATAGAGCTTGTAAAAACAGGTCGGCATTATATGAACCAAATTTCCAATCCCTAAACTAGGTCTGAGCCTGTGTCTTAGGGGGTGGAGTTCGTTTATGTTCGGTGTCGTAACAAATATGTAAAATACCTGCATAAAAATATGTGAAAGTGGTTTAAACAATAGGGCAAACCTTGGCTATTCGGTGATATTCAGTTATTCGGTGATAGTTTGTTATCGTCTTATAGCAAAGCAACATTAAATAATATATCAAACGATGACCTTACGCTATCATAACGAATGTCAGTGGCGCATATTGAAAAATAGAACAAGCTACAAAAATATCAGGTAACACCGTTATAAAACTATCACAAACTATCACTGAAAAAAATCATATCACCAAATAGACAAGGTTTGCCCTAAGTGGTTTTTAGATACTAAGCTATCGCTAAACATAACCTGATTTTGGTTGATCGATTAACATAGATATAATAGAACTCGCTTGCAATCGACATATGATTAATATATAATAATAATGTGTCTTTTACTTCTAGCTATGTTCAGATTGGTTACCTTGATTATCTTCCTTGATCTTTCCCTTCTCATAATATTAAAATAACTCATAACTCATAACCATTAGAAAACCAAATTGGAAAGCCTTTTTCATTACGCTCATTGAGATTTTTTATGCGAGATGGAAACAGCAAAATTAGTTTATCTCTGTTTGTTCTTTTAAGATAACAGCCTTTCTACAATTATATTTGTGTCACTAATTCCTTTTCTCAATGAATACATAAGTAAAAAACAAAACAACTTTTTGCACCTACCTACGTGTCTGACCTACTATGTAAAAGGACTCTTTAGTTACCTATAGTATTAATAGTGGTGTTTGTGTGTTACTCGTGGTTCATTTTGAAATCCGTGATATATGAATATAAAATATAATATAACGGGTCAAACACGTGTGAAATACACGGTTAAATATGTTTGCAACTCGACACTTTTCTATATAAAATTGTATCTGTAAATTTCCATTCGAGGTCAAACATTGCTGTCACTTTGGCATTTATGTTTATGACAAAGGAAAAAATAGTAGTTTATGCAACTGGTACATAATGAGGGGCATTAAAACACGAGTGTGTTTTATGAAACGAGCCGAAGGCGAGTTTCATAATAAGGTCACACGAGTGTTTTAATGCCTAATTATGTACAGTTGCATACATTACTTTATCTACACACATATTATAATTACTCTAAGATGGGTTCAGAAACCGTAGTAAATAAATACAATAATTGTGTTAATACAACCTTTTTTGCACGGTTGCGGAAATATCGAAATCAGAACTGGCAACAGATACCTGAATGTTATTTTAAAAAGTAAAGAGTCCTTATTCTGATGTGATCATGTCGTTCTAGCTCAAATTTCGTGCGATATATACTAAAAAAACATCGAGCTGACATTTCGCATCGACTGAATTTGAATTTTCAGTGATACTAGAATAGGGACATGTCAACTTTGACATTTAAATTTTGACAGTTTTGTTTGACGTAATATTTTAACATCATATATGAGATTAAAATGAAATATTTTATTACTGCTGTAGCCTTAGCCACAGATAAGAAAATTGCCATAAATTCATTGAATGTTGAAATGAGAGTCATTTTCTACGGTTTCCGAACGCATATTAGAGGGTTTATGATATGTGTGTAGAGCGGAGCTGGAGCGCTCGTGGCCCAGCGGCGCTTGCGAACCGCTTGCGCTTGCTAAGGTTAAGCAACGTGGGCAGCGGTCAGGACTTGGATGGGTGACCGCTTTGAGTGGTTACTAACTGAGCGCTCCCGTGCTTTGGAAGGCACGTTAAGCCGTTGATCCCGGTTGCTGTCTATGGCAGCGGTCGTTAAGCCAAGTTGGAGGCCTTCGGGCGGCTTGAGAACTTCTAACAGTCAAGTTGCCCACTCACTTGACAAAGCCTAATCCCAATAAGGTCTAGTTTCCCCTCGGGGTTGGAAGGTCAGATGGCAGTCGCTTCCGTGAAAACTAGTGCCTACGCCAAATCTTGGGATTAGGTAGCGGACCCCAGGCATCCTTCAGGATGCAACTGTACTGGGATAACGCTAGGAGGATGATGATGAGGGGGAAAGTATAGTCAATTCATCATAATCACAGTAAAACTATTCTTAAACTGCACACCCCTCCGGTGAGTTCACATGTAATCATATACTCGTAGTAGGTGCAATATAATACAGTGCAGCACCAACAGGATCCTGAGCGCGTTCGCGGACCGCTGGGACTCCGCGCTCATGCGTCGGTGGACGCAGCTTCATGTCCGACCGACACTTAGTTTATAGGTACCTACCCTAGTTTTAATAATGTATCACTAATCTTATATTTAAGATTTACTATGTATTACTAACATTTATGGGTGCAAGCCTGAAATAAATTATTTGAATTGAATTGAATACACAGAAACTCACACATAGAATCAATGTCTATTAGTAGTGGTTCATTTTGAAATTGGATGTAAATCCAATTTCATTTCCAGGATAAGTATTAATACACTGGTTTGAATTTAATGCGATAAATCATCGACAAAATTATAAAGTCATTTATGTATAATTACGAATAATACTGATTTTTTAATATAAGGAGCGCTCGTGGCCCAGCGGCGCCTGCGTACCGCTTGCGGTATCTAAGGTTAAGCAACGTGGGCAGCGGTCAGGACTTGGATGGGTGACCGCTTTGAGTGGTTACTAACTGAGCGCTCCCGTGCTTTGGAAGGCACGTTAAGCCGTTGATCCCGGTTGCTGTCTATGGCAGCAGTCGTTAAGCCAAGTTGGAGGCCTTCGGGCGGCTTGAGAACTTCTAACAGTCAAGTTGCCCACTCACTTGACAAAGCCTAATCCCAATAAGGTTTAGTTTCCCTTCGGGGTTGGAAGGTCAGATGGCAGTCGCTTTCGTAAAAACTAGTGCCTACGCCAAATCTTGGGATTAGGTAGCGGACCCCAGGCATCCTTCAGGATGCAACTGTACTGGGATAACGCTAGGAGGATGATGACTGATTTTTTAATATGCACAACACTATTTTATCTTAGCGCAATCGAAATTAACAAACAGGTGCTAGTAATACGGATACATATGTACTAAAAGTTCTGACGGGATGTCGTGAAATATGAACAGAAATTCGCAAGCTATTCAATAGATAGCGATACAAAAATAAAAGAAAATGCTGACCTACCTTTGTATTTGCACTTAATGATCACATAAAATGATAAAAGGCGCATCGGTAGGTAGGACCAACCTTGGCTATTCGGTGATATGCATTTTTTCGGTGATAGTTTGTGAATATCACCGAATAGCCAAGGTTTGCTCTAAGTAAGAGAGAAAATAATATTTTGTTTACTCATTTAGTGCATAGGAACTGTTATAACCACACAGAGAAATCTATATACATATGTCACAAAAACTCTCGTAGGTAGGTAAAATTTATTTCTTCCTATAAATATGTGTACGTACATTTATAGCACCTACTTAACAAAAACATTTCTGGATGAATGAAATGAAAATCTTTGTCTATCCCTTGTTTCTCTAAGTTTTCAAAATCCACCGAAGTTAGAATCTACGTTGTTAATCTGCTGCTGCTGCTTGATAAGACTCGAAAACTTAAGCAAATAAAGCAAATAATAGAGACAAATCAATTCAAAATAAATAAATAAATAACTAATTGAAAATCTCATATTAAAAAAGTGACTTTATAGATGTCCGTGTTGCATAGATACATAAGATACTGAATATTCGTATAGATTTATACTACGCAATTTGACCTGTTTGCATGTCCAATGCCTATGGAAGTGTGCCTATCTATAACTCGACCATGAAAAAATGCTCGGTCGGTGATAGAGACAAAACATGGCATTATTTTGCTATTTCTTGTTATAGGTATCGCAATAAGGCTATCTTTCTCGTCTTTTGGTATCAGACAGATGTTGACGTTCCGAAGGGTTGCATCAGTGGCGCGCACCGGAATTCTTCAATAAATCTTTGTGTGGGACGTGACAATGCGGGCTACGCCAGCACCGAAATCCACCACGTACCAAGCCTTTCCTCACGTAATAGTGCTCGATGTAAACTAATTTGGGAGCGCTGTCATGAAGTGTTTGCTTTCAAAACGGTACAGCTAGCTGGCGAGATTTTCGTGTATGTTTACCAACTTGGAAATATTACCCCTTTATATGCATACTGCCCATGATGAAAAAAAGTTAAAAAATACCAGCTCAGTGCATGTCGGATGTCAGACCACGTACAATGAAGTTTTGTCTACAGGTCTACATTTAAAATCATTATCCTATAGGTACTGTACATTAAAAACCGGGCCGCGCGCAATGTAGGGTTCCGTAGTTGTCCACCCGTCACATTTGCGGGTGGACTTGAAACTTTGTAAACTTATATTTACGACACATCTCTCACATTATCTAACTAAGTAACCAATAGAAATTGTACGAAAGTTTGCTTTTCTAAGTACATTTCTTTAGTTCGGCTATTACTCGTTAACTAGCAATGTCTAATACCTATTAAAGTTTTCCTTTATATATAAAATCATAATATATACTACTGCCATGATTTTTTTCACATGCCCAGTAGGTGGCAGACGGAGACACAACGAACATAATAAAAATTATCACTAGCTAAATATTACGAAAACGGATTTCTGAGTCAAAAAACGGTTAGTTTCATAATAAACCTGTTTTGTGTACAATAAAGTGCTTACATACATACATATATATAAAATCACACGAGTATTTGAGGCTTAATTATGTACAGTTGCATACACTACTCTATCTACATCAATATATTAAATACTCAAAGCATGTTTGACGAGATACCCCGACCCGTGACCCCCGGCAGAGGCGCGCGCCTGTGCTGTATACGTGAGATGTACATAATCTCGTTACTGCATTATTTTTGATGTGGTTACGGCCCCGGTCTCCCGGGATGGCGGGCGCTGTATATTGAAAAGCTGGTCCTTATCTACGGTTTTTGAACACATTAAAGAAGATTCACTATATGAGTCTAGATAAATGTTATTTATGGTATATATACGACTATCAATATTCAAATCTTGAACATACTTATTCGTTTTCCATTTTACATGAACAAGGCTTTGGTACCGTAAAATACCCGTAAGTACCTACCAAACAGTTTGCCAAAACTATGTCTAAATAGGTATCCGCAGAATCCTGTAATTTATATTTTTTTTAGATTAGGAGCAAATGGCAGAAGACCGAAGTAATTTCGATTAAATAACGCTGACATAAAACAAGTCCTTCACTTTCCAATATCGGAATATTTGGTGTCTAGAAAATTATCCCTAAAAACTCGTCCCCTTCGAGAATCGAGACTAGACAAAATAGGAATCGAATTACGAACTCCGAATCGAATGATTTGGACAAAACGAACAATTTCCAACGGAATTTCGACCTATTTTGAGACTTTGTGTTAAATCTACTTAATCAAGAACCTGAATCGGAAAATTTACTCCTGAATAACTATAAGTACTTAGTTAAGACCGTAAGTGGAAGTTTAAAAAACTTTGGGGATGGACGATTTAATTTTAGATCTAAAATTAGAATTAAATATGTTGTAATCTGTGACTTTCGCTAGTACAGTCAACTACAAAAAGATGTGTCCAATTTGGACCTTTTAACAATGCAGAGAGTTTGCAATGCAAACTCTCTTCCATACTTTCATCTGTGAATGCCGTACCCATCACATGTGAGCGTAAAAAGTAAAAATATCTACTCATATTATTTGGTTAAAAGCAAGCAAACAAATTCGCAGAACTAATTACAAATCTTCGTAAGTTTATGTCTTTCAAGTCTTTAGTGTTGTTTACCAAGTATACCATTAAGAAACAAAATTATCTTCTAAAAGTTAGGCACGAAAGCCCTTGTGGACATTCATTATCTTGTCGTCATTTGCGCCATAATTTTTCAAGACCCAATTTAGAGACACGTGACTGCCGTAGACAATGAGAATGAATCCTAATCCTAATATACAATTTATAATCTGATATTGTATAACGTTACACTTTTTTTTTAGAATTTTAAGTATTTATTATTAATATAAAGAAGATAAATTAGGTAACTACAATAACAAACTTAAAAGACTACATATTTACAAAGTATAAAATTAAAAATAAAATAAAACTACAAATAATAAATTTGGACCAAATCGCCGTCAATGGGCAGTGTGCCCAGAAGGCTGGCTGCATTGCCACGTGATTGCCACGCTGGATGGCAATGCTTATTCGCTGAGCGAAATATTGGCCAGCCTTCTGGTCACCGGATGCGTCTACCAGGCGCGCCGACAAATCTTTACGTTACACTTGAAGCATATTTAGCATGCCTATGTAAGTAGTTCCGAGACTTGGCTTTAGGTACAAGATACGGCTAAAATATCCTAACCGCTTTGTAGGCCTAATATAATGAGTAATAATTACAAAAAAAAACTTGAACTAAAACTAGACCTAAAAATAAAACTAAATTACATATAAATTAAAACTAAGCTAAAAATAAACTAAAACTAAACTGTTTCCATTCCAATGCCCATTGCCCATCTAGTATTGCAACTTTTAAAAGCATTAGAATCTCCCAGAGTTCGTGTTTTTTCTATTTTATGCATTCGAACTAGCATTTGTAGGAAGAAACTCGGAGCGTTGAAAATGTCGTATAAAGTTTGATTCTTTGTTGTAGATATGCGCGTATTTTCTCTTTGAAAGTGTTCAAGAAAAATACGGATTTGTTATAATTATAAAGTTATGTAGGCTAATGCTGAATATACTTTCTCTTCTTCTTCTTTATCCTTGCATTTTCCCATTTACTTGGGGTCTGCTCTCCTAATACGGCGTCTCCTGGGAGTCCTGGGTCATCGGGGGTGTTATTCGTTATTCGATTGCAAATGACCCGCTTATTGATATATAACTATCATGAATATTGATGATATTCATGATAGTTATCGAAATATTTGGTTTAAGGTGTAAAAAAGGGTAGTTATCAAAATAAAAAGCTATCGAGGCTTTTTTTCAGCAATCGTGTTTCTGATGAAGTCAAAAACTAGGGAATGGACTGAAAATATACATATATAAAAAATTGCAGTTGTAAGTTCTTTATTAATATCTGAAAGTTTTTTATTAATATTTTCTAAAATTCTAGTTTCACTATCTACAGCGCCTTTATTTTAGGTCTGCCGCGTCCTCTAGTTCGGGAACTAATCTCAAGCCATGGAACAAGTATAAGATGGAACTGGTGATACACACATACAAAGGTGTTTGAAGGAGATGTAAGCATAGACAATAACACACGTGGGAGCGAGAAAAAATGACATATCTTCTGTCCCTCATCGCGTATAAGGAACCGATTATTTGTCACCGGCCGTTGTCACCGAAATGTCATCGATGAACCAGTGGCCAGAGTATAAAAAAATATGTTACCCATAATGTTGGGTAAACTAAACCGGCTCGAATGTTAAAAATAACAGATTTTTTTATTTATTGTGACGTGTTTAGAATACTATTGTGAATTTCATTATTACAATGGCTGAATAACTAAGACGTTTTAATCTAATCGTGATTTTGTTAACTTTAATGTAGGTATTAAATTAGTACACATTCATATCGTAATTGGGAGGACATCGGATGTTTTGTGTTTGCCCGCTAATATTTACTAAGAGTTTATTTTGAAGATTCTCAATAATTATAAACCTACTTGTCAGTAAAAATGGGGAGATTATTCTTTTTGTGGTAACCCCAGAAAAAACTGTCACAATATCTCCGTCCTTGTGTGTGATTCGCTAACCCTCCTTCTATATATCCTCTTTCTACGTCTCAAGCACTTGTCAGGTCATGTGGTCTGGCGGTCTTCTCATTATGTTGCTGTACCATCTGAGTCGGTTTTCTTTATAATTTTTCCCACATTTGGCTTTACACTAAAACTTCCCCGGATATGGATATTTTGCACGTGGTCCAACTTTGTAACGCCGCCCGCCCACCTCAGCATTCTTATTGAGTATTAGAGTTAGTACTAGATTGAGTATTTATAACTGACATTCTAATACCTAAGTAGCCAATTGACATTGTACAAATGCAGTAAATAAATGTAGTATTCGTTTTCAGCACCGTATGTTAGAGCAGGGCGGTTGATTCACGCAAATAAGTACCCTTTTACTCGAAATACAGCATTCTGTAATCTGAAATACAACATACTTGGTTAGACATAGACAATATAGACATAGACATAGACATAATTTATTGAACTCCATATCTCTCTATTTATTGAATTTATTGAGCTGTATCAACTCCTCATATATCCTCATCTATCCATAATTTTGACATCATAAGTTCATAACCGCCGAGATTATCATCAGCGAAGCTCACCGGATGTAATCATCAGACATCCTATCGCCCGCCATTTCCCGCGCGGCGCGCGGCGGCACTTCGATTTAGGTACCTTCTGCTGCATAACGGAAAAGGAAACTAACTTACTATATCATGACTTTGTGTTGTGTTATAACACTAAATGTGTTTTTATGAAGGAAGTTTGATATTCTGGTTTGGTTACTGGATACAAGTAGAAATAGGCGTGTTTTTATCATTAGCGAAAACGAGGAATCGATAAAATAAAATAATGAATAAATGGAGAAAGAACTTGATTACAAATTGAAATCGCTCGCTCGTAGTGACAGCTACGGAAAAATATATAAGAAATGTATGCATGTGTGTTTGTGTATGTACTGGCGAAGGGTAAAATGTTCTAATTAACCTCTTAATAGATTTGCAAATGTGACAAACACATTTAATCTATTACAATAGATTCATTAAGGGCAAGCGGGGCTCAAAGGACAAATATTCAAATTCCCCGACTAGTGCTAGCGGTTCATTAGGGCTACATATGGAAAATGCTGCAAATGGTGTTAAAAGCATGGAAATCGCCACGATTGATCATTATGCCATATTCATGAATCAATTTGACCCGTTGGACGAAAAAAAAACGAAAAGGAGAGGAGTTATGACAACATCTTTTTTTTGTATGGAATATAAAAAAAAGTCTAAATCCTATCGTGTGTGATATCAAACACAAACGGCCTTTCCAAGCCGCTTCTAAAAATATATCACATAACTCCTCTCCTTTTCGTTTTTTTTTTTCATCCAACTGGTCAAATTGATTCATGTCCTAAAGATCAATCGTAACGATTTTCATGCTTTTAACACCATTTGCAGCATCTTTTGGCGTACCGCTAGCACTAGACTGTGCATTGCTGAACTGAACCTGCTATACGGTTGTCAGTACCACCTAATAAGTCAAAAAAATTTTTTTTTTGCATAAGCTTTTATTGCCAACTGTACTTTTTTTCACAGTCATCAACTACTCGAATGAGCCCTAATACGACGGGTTGATCTTGTGTAGTTTAGTAGTTCCTATGGCCACCTTCTGTCTCCATCATCAGATCAGCTCGTTGGTACCATAATATTGCATTGTCACCAAACTTATAAAGTATGCTAAATTTCAGCTCTATCGGATACGGGCAAGTGGTTGAAAAAGGATAGCAAATTTTGAAAAAAGGTTACAGTACTAAACAGTGCAAATTAAATAAAAGCTCGTAAAAACAATTAGAAATATGTCGGAGGCTCCGACTCGGAGCAGCAATTTTATTTTAGCATAATAACCACGATTGGATATAAGAATCGGTCGAACCTAGTATCTATTCACCCGTAAGAACAAAGAGATCTTATATAATTGCATTTGGTTTTGCACATGAACGATTATGGAATAAGCTGTGGGAGCAGTCGGCTTATAAGTATAATGTATTTCCTATACTTAGGTATTAAAGCAACTTCTCAATTGATTTTATGTAACGAATAGTTGATGTGATGTGAAAATTAAATACCATTTACCGTTTCCCCCTTTTGGGAAAAGGTACAGGCATGATTTTGTATCTGTTATGTTTCCATTCGTAATATTATAATTAAAATAATGTTCGTTAATGTGTTATACTTCGGGTTCTTAATAAAAAATCAGTTTATCTTACTATCTTCAGAATCTAAACTAACTTTGACAACCAGGTAAAGCCATTTCGGGCATGTATAACTGTGTATAACATATTAAAAAACAGAATGTTATTAGAATTCTATAACGATAAAATAATGATCACAATATCTTGTTTCGCAAGTTTTGATATAGACATGAGAAAAAAACGTTACTTATTTTCACTAAATTTTAGTTAGGGTTACAAAATTTTACTTAACGGCACGACAACATTTTTTTTGTAATAAGTTACAAAAGGTAATACTAGAGTGATGTAAAACATAGCTTTTGCTAGTAATGCCAGCTAAACTTTAATATTAATGACTAAACTTTAGTAATAAGGGCAGTAACAATAGGACTTTGTAAAATCTAGTTACTTGTGTAATTTTCTCGGCGTAGATCCTACTTTGAAAGCGCCTACATTACATAAACTTAAGAACATATTTATAATTTGCATTTTTATTCATTTCTTTTTATTATATTATTTTGGTGACCCAAGAAACTGAGTTTAATCATAAGAAAAAGGAGATTCTAGTTCCACTGGTACCATACCATTAAGTATTTAGAGCATGTGAGGTAGTAGGAAATGATAAACCACGTAGGAACACACATATAATATAATGACAATAATTATACAAGGGTACAAACTGAACGACTAGAAATTTCGGTGACATATAGTTACCTATAAGTAGTAGATAAATAGATTAAAAACTGGACTACCCGTGCGAAGCCGGGACGGGTCGCAAGTATATATAATTCTACAAAACAAACGAAACTTCAGTGTGCATAAAACATAACAAGTTTATTTTATTGTTGTCAAATGTATTGTACGAAACCATTTCACAGTTACAGTCGAGTCAACTCTGAAAGGGTTCAGATAAAAACTCATAATAAAAAACCCTTGAGACTTTCGTATCTGGTTTTTGGGGTTTTCTCGGTCCCGCTTGTACTTATGAGTAACCAAGTAAGTAAGATCACTGTAGGTAGGTAGCTACCAGTGGCGGAGCGTTCATACAACTCGATTCCCACCGGCTTACCTAATTTTCAGCCAGTGCAGGTATTTTACTACGGCTCATGAAGTATAAGAAAGGCAAATTATTTCCGGCTTTCCTAAAAATATTTTTGACGCGCCGCCACTGGTAGCTACAGTTCACTGTAGGTACCAAAATAATTTCTACGGCGCTTAGAAGTGAGGAAACCAGGATCGAATCGGAAATAACCGCTTGCGCGGCTTAGTGGGTCTCTATGAGTAGATGACTATGACTTTGTATGCTCATTTGATGTAACACATGCTCATAGTCATGTTATGTGCTGGGCAGCAGAGACGTATAAATAGGTATTATATAATAGATCCTTTGAAGGAACCCAGGAAAAGTTCTCGTTTGTTAATATTACTGTGCCGATTTTTTGTGTGACTGTGTGTCACATACTTTTGGATACTTTATGTAACGAACGAGAACTTTTCCTTATTGGAAAATTTTTGGAAAGGTCTTGCCAGATGTGGCATATGAAACCGATGACGCAATATCGGGCGCTTATTGAAAGCCGGACTAGGGAGGCAGATTTGGGGGCCGATTTTTGAGTGTCGAACGCTCGACTTTTTACTCGAGATCTGACAAAACACCATAGTTTATTGAAGAATCAATACTTGATGGAATTGCCTTGATAATCAAATAATTAAATAATGATGATGCTAACGCTAACTATGGAGTATTGATAATCATACTCCTTTAATCCTGGCTAGGGTTTGCAATCCGGATCCTAATTGTATGAAATTATCCGGATCTGGATCCGAATTATCCGGATCTTCCATACATTTTGGATCCGGATTGCAAACCCTAATCCTGGCTTTGTGTGTACTAATAAGGGCTTAAAAAAATTAACATGTGTCAAAACAGCCCTGTGAGGGCATTGCAATACTTTAATAACAAAACATTTTTAAAAAATAGAGAAAAGAATAATTCTAATAAATTAAATTTTGTGAAAATTATATAGGTAATATTAAATAATAGCCAATAATAATAAGAGTAGTCAGTTCCCCTTCGGGGTGTATAGGCCAAGGTGTCATTATGTCCAAGATCTCATAATATCCAAGCGGTCATATAGTCCAAATGTCAAAATGTCAAGGAAATTATGGCCAAGTGTTAAACTGTCTAGATGTCAAAATGTCTAAGTAGTCACAATGTCCAGTTATCAAAATACCCACGTGCCAAGACGTTTAATTGCCAAAACGCCCACTAGTTACAATGTCAAGTTACCAAAATCTATACCTACTTCGGATCATCGAACGCTCGTGTACAGTCAAAAACGATATCTGTACAATCCTGCATAGGTACAAAATATCTACCTATGCAGTAACAATCAGTTCCATGTGTTTTGCAAGCTACTTACATAAGAAATGTCACATTAAAAATTCAAGCTTATAAAAATAAAACCCTCGTGAAACATTCACCGAATGCTGCATATTTACCTACTCGTATCTGTTCTCATGAAAATTGAATGAAGCAGGTGTGAGTATTATCACTTTCACCCGAGCCACGGGTCCAACTGGAGGGGCCCACGGCCCGCGTCTCTCGGGCGGCATAATCTATATATATAAACATATAAAGTTGATGGGTGACTGATTAATCACCGCCCCGCCGAAACTGCCGATCCTAGAAATTTGAAATTTACACTATAGTTAGGTTATATAACGGAGGCAAGGGATAAGACGGGATTTTTGGAAATTCCACCCCTAAGGGGGTAAAACAGGGGTGCAAAGTTTGTATGGGGGGCAATAATTTTTTAAAGGTATAGACTTGAAAATAGGGGTGATATTTTTGGAAAGGTCTTGCTTGGTGATATATTGTATGGGGAGCAATTTTTTTTAAAGTGAGAGTCTTCAAACTTTGTGTAAAAGTTCCTTATAATAATACAAAAAAAGTAATTTCAGCGTTTCTCGAAATTCATCCCCTAAAGGGGTTAAAAAGGGGTTCAAAGTTTGTATGGGGAGCAAATTTTTTTTTAAGTGAGGTACTTCAAATTTCTTACAGAGACTCTCTGTTTAAATAAAACAAAACTGATTTTTGTGTTTTTTGAAATTCAACCCCTAAAGGGGTTAAAAAGGGGTTCAAAGTTTATATTGGAAGCAAAAATTTTTTTAGTGAAGGACTTAAAATTTCTTACAGTAACTGTTTAAATTAAATACTACAAAACTAATTTTTTTTAACGTTTTTTTTTAATTCATCCCCTCAAGGGGTTAAAAAGGGGTTCAAAGTTTGTATGGGGAGCAACATTTTTTTAATAGAGAAACTTCAAATTTTTCACAGAGTCTCTGTTTAAATACAACAAAACAAATTTCGGCGTTTTTTTTAATTCATCCCCTCAATGGGTTAAAAAGGGGTTCAAAGTTTGTATGGGGAGCAACATTATTTTAATCGAGACTTTCATTTCACAAAAAGACTGTTTAAATGATTTCAGGATTTGTGGATTTGGATAGATGTTTGAAACGAAATTTCTACAGGTCCATAATTAAATACGTACAGTAACGAAGAGAAAACGACAAGATACGTGTCAACTCACACAAAAAATAGACTAAGTAAATGAGAGTTTTTAACCGATAAGTAGATACCTAAAGGGATTTTTAGAGGGGTTGAGAATTTGGGTTGACCGATTTATATCTGTACAGCATATTAATAATTTGGTCTCACCGGGTAAAAGTACCACAATTATTATACCGTTTCCTGGATATTAAGATGGTTTAACTAAAAACCGAGCTCTACGCAGACGAAGTTGCGGGCAACCGCTAGTAAAGCTCATAAAATGGCTACGGGGACGTATGATAAAAAATTGGTAGCCTTGTTTGAAAACGTATTGCTGAAATTTTAGGTTGTAAATTAACTACTTCGCTACCTATTGTTTTTACAATTTTACGCCTGCCTTGTTTTTATGTTTAAATACAGCTACTTGCTATGCCTTAGTACGAAGCAGTATTTCTCCTCTCTGGCGATAATAATTATACGTACTATGTATAAACCTGTGACACATCATTACTATAGGTTTTTCGTGATTAACAACATTAATAATCGAAAAACCGTAATACGCGTCGGTACACAAAAAACATACAAATAATCGATCTAGTTTGTTCATCTCGGCGTGATGGTGTCAGACATAGTGCGAGAAACACATTATAATGCGAAAATGATGCACCAAATTTAAATCCAGTGCATCCGAAGCAGACCACCTAGCTCCATCATACTCATCCTGGTTGATTTCGACCTCGGCGACCGGAAAAAATAAGAAACTGGCTAGTGGGAGCGTCGCTCGTGAGCTCTCAGGTGACTGACATAGCCTGTGTTCGCAGTGAATGTGCAAGCACTTTCCACATAGGTCACCGCTCAACTACTCAACCAATCGCTAATTCTACGCCACAGTTAACGTTTTTAATTTTAACAGTATAAATATTACTCAACAAACGACCGGAACAATAAAAAAATAACGACACACAATAAACTTAACGACATACAATCTCAACATCTTTTATAATGTCCAATAACGGTCCTTCACGCTGGATATGACTGTTTGTCCGGAACTCTGTAGTCTGTGTATTTTGCTGTAAACGGGTACTAAAACACTTATCCCACAATTTTCAAACTGAACGATACATGTATTAGAGTTACCTCACATAAGCCCTTACTCGATGAGATCAGCAATATAGCGGAGAGCACTAGGGGTCTCTAGAGGGCTTGAATTGCTGAAGCAGGTAGCATTATGATTTAAGTGTGCATTAAAAAGCTGTTTGCGCTAGGATAAGTGCTTAGTCAGCACTGCTGACTAGTATTGAAGCCGGAACGTAGTTTACGTGTTTACACGTGTCCGTACTTAGAAATTAAAATAAGTACAACATTCCCTTTCTATTTTTTGTATATATATTTATGCCATCAAGGAATAATCAAGTAACAGAATTTAAAACTAAACTACAACTCAATTAAAACTAATATAAATCTCCCAAATCTGTCCCCTGTGGAAGGCTTCCCATAAGGCTGGCCACATTCCTCCGCTGAATGGCTATGCTTATCCTTTGACAGAGGAATGAGCCAGCCCTGCGGTCTGCGTTAGCCTCCCTCAGCCTTTTTTTAATGCTTTTAATAATCCTGTGGGCGTCGGAACTCCAGGGCCCGTCCAGGTTTTGACGGAAAACGCCGCAAATATGTTGTTGTTTGATAAATCAACATATTTGCGGCGCTTCAGCGCCTCAGCCGCTGCCAAATTATTTTTTGTTAGGTTAGGGTTTATTTAGGTTCATTATTGAAATTTGTCTGGTAATCAGTCCAAAAAATACAGTATTTTTGGACAACTTCGGCCTCGCGGACGACGCATTTCCTCCAGTTTCCTCTAATCAACTCTAGCCGCCTACATATGCAAATGCCCGACCTTCCAAGGGCTTGTTAAAATTAAACTCAAACAGAAATTAGCACAAAGTTATGGCCGAATGCGCAGTTTGACGTAATTGGTAGGAATAGTAGATTGTTTGACAAGGGTCTAAAGTAAGCCATATTACCAAGAGATGGTTATTTTCCCGAACGTAGAGAGGAAAAATTGTTCGAGTATTAATATGGCTTTTAGGCCCGAGTTATACACTCTACTTTTCACTTCGATTGCGAGAAAACACATAAACACAAATTATCCATCTTAAATGAATAATTTAACTCTTGACGGGTGTATGTCTAATTTGACAGCATATTTTTTTTTCTAAGGCCAGCACCATATGCCTCGCTATGCGGGTTTGCTTTGCGTATTCGCCTCCCTTTCTTTTGCTATATTAAAGAAAGAGATGCATCATGCGCTTTTTTTTCTTTTAAGAGGAGTAATTGCTTTGACCATAGACACCGCTTAATCTTTAAAGAACTGAAAAACGTCTTTCCTGATTGGTCGATTTTAGTACAGCTGTGTTCTGGTTGGTTGATATTTTTACCAAATATGTTTTAATCTGTCAAATTACTTTTCTGTGATTGGTGGATTTAATCGGTGAAGTATTTTGATTGGTCAAATTAAAATGTTTTGTAAATCATAAATATGTATACATATTTTCCCTAGGGCTTAAATGTACTACTTTAGCGTCACTTCACAAGTCTAATATGACACACTTTTCGAGCATGAGAAGTGAAAAATATTTAAGTTGTACTTGACAGAGTGACAGAACGGCACATTTCGAAATTAGTATAGATAGACAATCTAGTAGAGTACTTTTATCTCACGAGCGCGGGTGAGCCATGGTTGTGTGTTAAGCTATACATGCACATTGTCTATGTGCGCGTCAGCGTAGGAGCTATACCGCACGCGGTATGCCGGCGCCGCTGGGTCACGAGCGCTCCTGTAAAATACAAGAATGATATTAGAGTTTTGTTCGGTAATTTAGTAAGCTTGGCCGAGACCGACCAATAACTGAAATAATAGGCTATTATAATCCTAGGTGGCAAGGTTTAATTCACTTTTTAAATTTTGGCTGATGAAAGAGGCACGTGTGTTCATTCCCGAGCAAGTTTGAAAAATGTTATTGCTTATTTCCAAGCACGTAATTTATCTAGTAAACAGCGTTAATATTTTTTTGTTGAAGGCAATTACTGTGACGTAGCTCAATTTAGAGTGTGGGCGGTAGAGGGATATTATATTCGTAATCCATTTAAGGCACCAGTGTCAGTGTACGGTAACTACGTCATATCACCCAGGCACTACCTACATAGGACAGGTACCATGTTACTTGCTTTACCGTTACCCTTTTTGTTCTTAAGTTTTTATTATCTTGTGTGAGATAAACTTTTTATTACCATCCAGCACTTTATTACGCAATAAAATCACCTAAGTTAGGAATAAAATATTATAATCTACTTAAATATAACTAAAATTGTTTATTACGTTGTGGAAATATAGAACATTTTACCTGGTAACTAAAATAAAGTTCCAAACCAACCGCAAACTTAAAATGGTTTTAATATGAAAAATAAGGAAATTTCATAAAACAAAAACGGATTTATAAATATGAAGTTTATTGTACTTGTTGCTACAAAATACAATAAACATCACCAGATTTAAAGTTCATAGGTTAATAGCAAGTTAAAATATTCTTTGGATCAAAATTTTGTAAAAGAAGCTGACTTTGGTGGCTTCTCGTTCATTTGTTTTTCAATATTTTTTAAAACAAAAGAACCATTATTCTACTACTATAACTCAATGAGTTCTAAAGAATGATACCCCCTTTTATCTGTATGTATGAATGTTTTGACAATATGTATGGCTTTGAGTCAATAAGATGCTTATACTATAAAAATTTGCAGACTGTGGCTCCAACCGTTTGGTTTGAATCCAAGATTTCCGCTACAGAGTGGGAAACCGTTGCTACGCGTTACGGCGTAGCACACGTAGCTTTTATGGGCCGCGAATGTGTTAAGACTGTTAAGCAATATATAATTTATTTATTTCGCAGAACACATACAGTCATACATAAAAACATATATATAGCATACAAACATATATAAAAACAGACCTGGAGGTTCATAATGTAAACATACAACATTAAAAGATACAAAATAACTAATCATAGCGATAATACTCTCAACACCCTAAACACTGTAACATGATTTTCCTTACGACAATCACATTAGCAGCACTAAAACAGTTTACCATGTATTTTTATACTAATGGGTTGTACTTTGTTTCGCAGACAGAAGTTTCACAGATGTATTGTTTCGTAGAATTTTCATTTCATACAAATCATTTTTTTCAAAATGGTTGCAGTTCTAACCTAACCTAATTCGCTCTAATTCTATTCTCGGTCTCATTCTAATTCGGTAACTCTCGCTCTAATTCGGTTTACACAATGGCATTTTAATTATACCTAAAAATTTCTATGAAATGAAAATTCTGCGAAACAATACATTCTATGAAACATTTTTCTGCAAAACAAAAGGATACCTATACTAATGAAATGAATGATATAAGTAAGTCACAATAAAAATCATTGCACATTGTGTAATTAATCATTATTAAGGCGATATATCGATTGAAAGAGACGCCCTTATGTTTTTCGCTCACGAGAAAAAAGGGGATGCAACACTCTCCGAGAGTGGCTTTTTTAGAAAAATCTCGTTAAATATCTGACTGTGTGCAGGTTTATTAAATTTCCTCTTGACAGAGTTTAGATTAGGTAAAAGACCATCACATTAACTTAATCGTGTTTTTTTAATAATGCGTTGTTTTAGTAGGCTGAGTAACAAAAGGAAAATATAGACTCAACTTTGGATTTTTTTTCTATCGAGATATTTTTAAGCAATCATGTTTCGGCTATTGTCCGTACTACAATAATATAGTCAAGAATAATATATCTGAAAATCAGCCCCTAATGTTTGCTAGTCTGTGCAGGACAGCTCTTCAAAGTTTCTAAATTTCTCGTTGTAGCGCCTTAACTGCTACAACATCGTAGCTATTCCCGCAAGCTCTACGCCGTAGGCATTCGTAGCAAATCGTAGCACGGATGTTAATCAATTTTATTGTTTGTTACAGATGGTACGCGGGAAACGAAACAGGTAAGTTACAGCCTTCGTGTGGTTTAATTGAAAATACTTAGAGAACAGTCCAGTTCGTTATGTAACTGGAAAATTACACAATGAGATTGTAGTTAAATCAATTTGTTATCATTATTTAAGAGGAGTACTAACGCCAAATAGTATTTTATCTACACCCATATAGTAAATCCTCTTTTATAAGTTCAAATACCGTAGATAAGACCCCGCTTTATAATATACTGTGCGGCTGTTGCGTGCGTCCCCTATTAGATCACGAAATATAACACTTTAATGAGATCACGTACAAAATTAAGACACAGCTGCGGGCTGGCGGCGGAGGCGCGGGCCGGCCTGTCGACGCAAACATGGCGCACGCCGGCGAGACGTGCCCACACGAAACACATGAAAGAGGATTTAATATATGGATGTAGATAAAGTAGTGTATGCAACTGTACATAATTAGGCATTATGTACCAGTTGCATAAACTACTATTATCTACACACATATCATAAATCCTCTAATATGCGTTTGGAAACCGTAAAAAATGATTCTCATTTCAACATTCAATGAATAAATGGCAATTTTCTTATCTGTGGCGAAGGCTACAGCAGTAATATAATTTTCATTTTAATCTCATATACGATGTTAAAATATTAAACGTCAAACACAAAACTGTCAAAATTTAAATGTCAAAGTTGACATGTCCCTATTCTAGTATCACTGAAAATTCAAATTCAGTCGATGCGAAATGTCAGCTCGATGTTTTTTTAGTATATATCGCACGAAATTTGAGCTAGAACGACATGATCACATCAGAATAGGGACTCTTTAGTACTTTTTAAAATAACATTCAGGTATCGGTTGCCAGTTCTGATTTCGATATTTCCGCAACCGTGCAAAAAAGGTTGTATTAACACAATTATTGTATTTATTTACTACGGTTTCTGAACCCATCTTAGAGTAGTTATAATATGTGTGTAGCAGTGGCGGAGCTTCCATACAACTCAATTCCCACCGGCTTACATAATTTTCAGGCAGTCCAGTTCTTTTACTACGGCTCATGAAGAATAAGAAAGGCAAAATTATTTGTGGCTTCCCTAAGAATATTTTTGACGCGCCGCCACTGGTGTGTACATAAAGTAATGTATGCAACTGTACATAATTAGGCATTATGTACCAGTTGCATAAACTACTATTTTCGCTCAGATTAATATTTAATGAAATATTAAACGGGGAAAGTTCATTAACAACAAATTACAAGTGGCCTCTCATTCCTTTGTTTTCCAATATTTGTATAAACATAAAATACTGTATTTATTAAGAGGAGAGGTAGGGCAAGCTCTCTCCATACAAACTTTGTGCAGGATTTTCTTCGTTTGTGTTTGCATTGAAGTTATGATTTTTGGTCAGTAGCATACTGACCAAAAATCATATATTTTTCTGTTAGCTATTTCGTGATGTTATTTTTTTTTCATTGATACTATTTCTATTTTTTTCATTTTTCATTTTTTTGAAATATATGAATATTTCCATATCACTTTCTTCGCATATCTAATATTTACATCCAAAAAAAATATTACATTCGTTAGTGCCAAAACCTACGAATAAAACGTGCACAGAGTTTGTATGGAGAATGCCTTGCCCACCCCTGCGCCTTAACTCAACGAGCTCTATCAACGACACGCCACTGGATGGGACAGGTCCAAAAGGTTAGGTAAAGGTTATTCGCGCCCTCTTTAGGTATATGCGAGCCTTCGAAATGTCCTTTAATATTTACGAGTATTAATGTATTTAACCCGCTATATATAACCTCGCATCTAGGTTGAGACAGGGCGGTCTGTTATTTTCGTATGTAATAATAAATTATATTTGGCTATTTCAAAAGTCAAAGCCACTTTGTAATTTCTCGTAAATATAAAAATCCTAATCCTATCCTATCCTAATCTATATATATAAAGTTGATAGGGTGACTGACTAATCACCGCCCCGCCGAAACTGCCGGTCCTAGAAATTTGAAATTTACACTGTAGTTTGGTTATATAACGGAGGCAAGGGATAAGACGGGATTTTTGGAAATTCCACCCCTAAGGGGGTAAAAAGGGGTGCAAAGTTTGTATGGGGGGTAATAATTTTTTTAAGGTCCAGACTTGAAACTTTGTACAAAGACTCCTTAAAATAAGACAATGAAAGTTATATTTGCTTTTACAAAATTTTAGTCTCCTAAAGGGTTGAAAATGGGGGTGAAATATTGTATAGGGAGCAATTTTTTTTTAAAGTGAGAGTCTTCAAACTTTTGATTTTCAAACTGTTCCTTATAATAATGGAAAAAAAGTAATTTCAGCGTTTTTTAAAATTCATCCTCTAAAGGGGTTAAAAAGGAGTTCAAAGCTTGTATGTGGAGCAATTTTTTAAAAAGTGAGAGACATCAAATTTCTTACAGAGACTTTCTGTTTAAATACAACAAAACTAAATTTCAGCGTTTTTTGAAATTCATCCCCTAAAGGGGTTAAAAAGGGGTTCAAAGTTTGTATTGAAAGCAAAAAGTTTTTGAGTGAAGGACTTAAAATTTCTTACAGAAACTGTTTAAATTAAATACTACTAAACTAATTTCAGCGTTTTTTTAATTCATCCCCTCAAGGGGTTAAAAAGGGGTTCATAGTTTGTATGGGGAGCAAAATTTTTTTTCATTGAGTGAGTTCAAATTATTTACAGAGTCTCTGTTTGAATACAACAAAACAAATTTCAGCGTTTTTTTTTAATTCATTCCCCGCAAGGGGTTAAAAAGGGGTTCAAAGTTTGTATGGGGAGCAACATTATTTTAATTGAGACTACAAATTATTTACAGAGTCTCTGTTTAAATACAACAAAATAAATTTCTATATTTTTTTTAAATAATAAAATAATACTAATTCAGCAATGGCAGAATATCAGCGATGTGGCCTCCTGCCCCATCAATTATGCTTAGCCAGCGCCCATTTTCTGCCACAACACATGGTTATATTGTATCACTTTTGGTTTTTTTCTTCTTTTTTAATATTGTCTGTGATTAATAATCATGTTAGTTTCTTTTCCTCATTTCATACCATGTAAATTGTGGTAATGAATAAAGTGTTTATCTATCTATCAATATATACTATCTGAAAATAAATAGATTTTCAAATTAGCGTATTTAGACTCAATAACCAGTACCTATCCAAGGCACTTTCTTTGTATTCAGATGGCGGATTCGGAGCTCTAAATATGCAAATTAGATTACTTTGACGTTCGTTGGCTCGCGCAAACATTAAAATGTTTTTATGTTGAAAATAAATGTTTATTTAGTTGCTGTAGAACTTTGAAAATAGTAGAGCAACTAACTGCTTATGCAAGTTGTACAATTTAACATGCATTTTTTAATGCCTTATATTTTATTTTTATTAGGAAAAGAACATCAACTCTGTCTATTTATTTTCTTCGTATTAACCGATGTAAAAAAAAAACAGTAAAATAAGATATCAACACTATGAAGAACAGCCCTCATGTCATAAATCATCTTACATAATGAATGGTGACTACCTTAGCATGTTGTTATTATTAAAACGCAATTTGGCATTAACAGATAATATCCTTCCATGTATATACTAGGTAATTCGCATGCTGCAAAAGGTGAACATTATCTATTTATTCACCCTAAAATTTAAAAGTTTCGTGGTACAAAAATGAGGTAAGTAATTTTGAAATGGTTCATTAAATTAAAAACTCTTAAATTCTAAATCATGTAGAATAGTTTGTTGACATTTTCAATACCTAGGTCCCGTTTAATATTGTACATATATCGCCTTTTGCGTTGCTTTTAGAAACATGTTTGAATTATTATCAGTAAACGGGATATAATTGCGTACAATAAGATTTATTTAAGGCTCTTTGAGGTCAACTGAAGATTCATATATCACATAATAACCACAACCAATACTATGCGATTTATTATTAGCTAGTACTGTGTTATGTCAGTTATGTGTCTTTATCTAGATATTTATATATAACGCCCTCTTAAAAAGTTCTACATTAACTCTGCGAATTTCGAATGTTGATGTTTCGCTCGGCTAAATTAGAATGGAAAGTTGGCAAATAGGTATCCGCAGTGGCAAGCTACTAATCAAATCAAACAGTTGAACAATTATTTACCTAGGTTCCTACCTAAATTACTTTTGTTTTAATTTTAATCTCGTATCCCGAGGGAAATTATAGAATCTAATACTTTCGAGACAAGCCTAAATACTAAAACATGTTGTCAATTACTGACATAGTTTTTTGCTAAACTAATCAGTAGTTCATTGGCTATCATAAAAATGTTTTTTTACCGTCATGATATACGTATTTTCTTCAAAATAATAGGCCAATTGGGGGTTTTTATAAAATGAGTACCAAATAAATCAAATAACTTGAAAACCACTCAGGTTAGACCCCCGGTTGACTGGGTCCAAAACTAGAGACTAAGAATAGGTCGAATTACCAATCACTCTGTATAAAGGCGAGGTTATCCCTTTAAAGATTTTCTTCAAGCAAACTTTGAGCAATTGAGTGGAATTTAACATAAATAGGCAAACCGCAAAACATGTAGAAACATAGAGAAACGAATACAATTTTATTTCAACAACATCAGATTATACATACATTAAATAATAACCGAAAGCGACTATCACAGCTAAGTTATTTGCTTATCCGGTCCTCAGGTGACCGTAGGGCTGGCTCGTTCCTCGCTCAGCGAATCGGAATTGCCATTCAGCGAGGCAACGCAGCCAGCCTTATGGGAACCCTTCCCAGTGGCAGCGACTTGGGCGATGCATGCCCTTACAATTTAATTATTTAGTTTAGGTTAGGTTTAAGTAGTTGTTAGATCTATTCTTGTTTTGTTTCCTTTCTATATTATGTG
Source organism: Cenopis cana (assembly GCA_951800055.1). NCBI lineage: Eukaryota > Metazoa > Arthropoda > Insecta > Lepidoptera > Tortricidae > Cenopis > Cenopis cana. Next base: position 16,341,044 of record OX637480.1, read on the forward strand.
TTTTTTGTGTAATAAAATACCGAAATATAAATACCGACATAAAATATTCTGTCAAGTAGGACTCGTTAACCGCAATTTCTTCAACTTCCCCTTCAGCAAGGCCACAGACAGACTGACAGTTTCTGACGAGCTCCATCATTTCACAGAGTGTACCATGAAGGTTTTTTTTATCGTAGGAACGGACTTTATGAGGGATTTATGTGATTATGCTAAATCTACATATTATATCTTATACATAATTATTTTTATCAAACACTAGCATGATGTTATATTATAGACTACTGCACATAATTAACAACTTTGCGCTAAATAATTCATTTTACGAAAATTATTCATGAATTCAATTCAACGAGGATAATTTTATTCAACGAATTTAACTGCACGAATCGAGAATACGTGGAATGTTCTCAAGTTGGAAAGCTTTTCGTTTATGCACTGTTATTTCATTTGAACCGCGATGTGGCCATGATTTCAATGTCAAATATATAAAACGTCAAGTAGGGGTCTCCCTCGCGCCGAGGGTTCCGTACTAAATTAGTTCATAAGGGACTTATGATTAAAAAAACAAGCCTGAGATATGATTATATTTTACCTATAATATTTGTCATTTATGTCACAATTTCAAAATATTTGCTTCGTAAACTTCAGGGTTATAGAATATCCTTCATAACCAATGTAAAAAAGAAATGTGCCAAAATGTCCAACTCATGAGGTCAAAAATTTCGGTAACATTAAATTAAATAACCACATTCGGGTTTTCTAAATATTTTACAATAGTTTTATTTATATAATAAACTATTCTTCGTAATACCCAACTGTATTAGCAATTTCCGATTGACGATCTTAGCGATATCTGGCTCGGTTGTTTTTTCATGGGTTTTTACGAGTCCGATTTAAACTTGGAAACATTATTTTTTATTTAAGTGTTATTTTAGCGGTTTACTTACATGTAAAATTAAATAAAGATCATGACAGGATTTAAAAAAAATTGTACGTACAATGGAACTACCTATACTTAGGAAATATGGTGGTATTTTATACCGACCCGTATTCCGTGTCCGGGCTTGTAGATCGCGAAGTCGCATCACAAGGGTGGCTCTGTTGCCTTTTTTAGTACGGAATTCTAAATAAGTATTAACTATGTGCCAACGTGACAAAACACTACAGGGTAACAATGAGGGAGTATACGTTTCACCTCAAGTTATAGTACATTACTTAACAAGGGCGGTAAAACAAAGAATGTATCAGATCGCAGGTATTTGACGCCCGAGCCGAAGGCAAGGGCGATAAATATGCGATCTGAGGCTTTCTTTATTAGCGCCCGTGTTAAGTACAAAATTTTATGTCACCCCCTGGCCAGGAAGTGGGATTTCCCGCGCGCGGAGCGTGCTGTAATTGCCGCTTTATGGCCAGGTGTGACATAATAGTACATTACTTAACAAGGGCGGTAAAACAAAGAATGTCTCAGATCGCAGGTATTTGACGCCCGAGCCGAAGGCAAGGGCGATATATATGCGATCTGAGGCTTCCTTTATTACCGCCCGTGTTAAGTACAAAATTTTATGTCACCCCCCTGGCCAGGAAGTGGGATTTCCCGCGCGCAGAGCGTGCGGTAATAGCCGCTTTATGGCCAGGTGTGACATAAATTCTTTTATGTCACAACTAGCCATAAAGTGGCCATTATCGCACGCTCCGCGCGCGAAAAAACCCACTTCCTGGCCAGGGGGTGACATAAAATTTTGTACTTACCACGGGCGATAATAAAGAAAGCCTCAGATCGCATATTTATCGCCCTTGCCTTCGGCTCGGGCGTAAAATACCTGCGATCTAAGACATTCTTTGTTTTATCGCCCTTGGTAAGTAATGTACTATTATTTTTCTTTTGTTTCAGGATGTTCCTGTGGAGGAGTTAGAAAAATTAAAGACAGGTGAGACAATATTTTACTATACACAAGTGTGAATATTTAATTAGGGCGTAATTAACTACCTATATTGTTGTGTGGGAGTTCACTCATATATTTTATTATGAAGCCATAATAATATATATACTATCGTAAAATGAGTAAATTTTATTCCTGTTTTATGCGATAAATGTTATAAAGTTATTAATTACAAAGTTTGTTTTGCATTTTAATAGAACTGAACTTATAGCTCCTACGCTAACGCACACATAGATAATGTGCATGTATAATTATAGCTCAACACAAATGGCTCACCCGCGCTTGTGAGATAAAAGTACTCAATTGAAAATATGGTTAATTCAACCAAAATATAAACCTAGGTATCGTTAATTTACGTGAATATTCAATTTGTATAATCAGTTCTAAAGATAAAATGATACCATATTATTACGTAAGTATTTAGATATAAGTTTTTAAAGGAAGATAACAACCACGACCACGTCTATATTTTATCAAACAAATGTATTAAAACATTACAAGTAAGTAATTACCTACCAGCGTTACAGACCTGTTCAAATTTGCGTTTGGAATTAAAGACAAAGTCGTTTCGGCAACAGTCTCGCAGTAAATATTTACAGCTTAGCCTGTTTGCCCAGGCCGGCCAGTCACACAAACTTAAAAGTGCAGCCAGAAAAAACATCCTGTAAACCTTTACAATTACAGGTAACGGCAAAGTTAAGTTGGTATTTGAATAGATAACTTGGGATGGGAGCCACCAGTAAAGTCCCTATTTGTCTCAGGTACCCATTGAGTATCGTTTGATTAAAAATTGTAGCTAAATTGTTGTGTGCATAGGGTAGCTAGCAAATATATACCAACAGAAAACATTAACGACAACCAAATTATATTGGACTTAAACATTTTAATTAGATAGGTAGAGGTATTATACAGACAGAGCAGGCGAGCATAAAATCTCATAAGGTTGTAACGAGATTACGAGAGTAAATACGATGGTGAAAATTAGATTTTCGTCTGCATTAAGTAAATCTTATAATCTCTTAGTAGTAGTAACAGTAGGGAGAGTATTTTCTAACATAATGTAATGAGAATGAGGTAAAATTTTAACGGTACGAGAAGATTGGCATAGATAATTATGACGACGTTTACATGCTTGCATGCGCTTCCGTAAAGCCCCATACTACGTAATCATACACTGAAAAAACGTCTGGGTTAAAAATAACAAAAATACTGTCAAAAATAACCCACCGAGTTTGTCAATATAGCACCTGCAAACTTTGTAGCTAAAATTAAATAAGTCAACTTTGTTGTTCTCACTTATCAAATAGTAACCGATACACTTGGTTAAAAATTGTTAAAATAAATTGGCTGCAATTTTTTCCAATTTTTACTTTGTAATCAGAGAAAACTAACCCAGTTATTTAGTATTTTTAAACGATTTATTCGGTAACTACATGTTTAAAATTAAATAATGCAGTTGTCAGCTAATACCAGAAGGTTGCGTGTTCAAATCACGTCGGGGTCACCAATGTAGAAGAGAAATGTGCTCTTATATAGGAATAATATACAGTGTTAATATATACATGAAAGGGATATCTACAAACAATATACATATATACAATAGATAGGAGACACAGGAAGAAACGACAATATAGAGATCTCTCAGGGACCGAAGTCCAATGAGAGTTGGTTGGAAGTTCTATATACGCAACTGACTTAAGAAACTTCGATAGCGCGATGCAGAACATGTCAGATTTGACCGTTGCCTAGGAAGGATTATATTTACTAAAGCAACTTTGTTTCTTAGTGATTCACGTAGTTATTTGCAACAAAACAACATATCTAATATTAAGCAAGTCGTGCAAGGTCTGTCATTAAATAATGCACTAGTTAAACAATGACAGTGTAAAATTCGTTATTTCTAACTGAGTCGGGTAAAGATTATCTTTACCGAGATCTTCATTCGGAAATTAATAAGTGTTTTGTTACAATAACCAAAAACGTTTAACAGAATTTGCTTGTTTATCATTTACTAAGCATTTTTTCGCATTTTAATTAAATCTTGGTTGTATGTAACTAACTATTTTTTAACCGAGCCAAATTGGTACTTTGCTAGCGTTTCGTTTTTTCAGTGTATAAGGGTTTCGAAAAGGTGTCTTAGCGGACCCCCTTCTTAGGGCACAATCGGGAAAACGATAGGAGAATTAATGATTTTACCCTTAAGGCCAGTGCCACTGCAAACCTCCCGCGCTAACACCCTTCAGTTTACAATTAACCATCCCGCTCTCTACGGAACTCTGCGCGTAGTTTTCGTGAATATTTAGTACATTTTGATCATTTATCAAAAATCTATCCGGTTATTTTATTAGAACAATAAAATAGCTACCCTTTTTGTAAAAAAAAAAACATATCACTGCCGTTTACAATTAAGAAATAATCAGCACGAAAGTTTATTTTTACGATGAAATTTAGGATTTTTTCACAGAGTTACCAAAGCATTTTTCAATATTTTGTAGGGTTGTTTTGTTACTTTCTTTCTTTTCCAATCTACAGAAATTTTTGTGTAGTGTAATTCTTCATTACTTCTTCACACTCTAGCCTCAAACTTTAATATTTTCGTCGATTCATGAACTGGCCTCTCTTTAAATTATTTACCTATTTCTTTTCAGCCGAACCTAGCAAAATCGCCGGCGCTGAACAAACCGCACATATCGAATATCACAGCCTAGGTGAGTGAGAGACACATTTTATATATGTATGACTGAACAGCGATTGGCGATGGAATGCGACGACAAGGCTTAAGATGTAGCTCGCTGGTTCAGTAATAGCCTATTCACTCTTGCCTTGATTATAAATTATAATTGTCCGGAAATACAGAAAATGGGAGCAAGTTCCATTTCTTTGCTGTTCGTATTAGTAAAGAAGAAGGAAATCGCTTCGTGCGAATAAACGGAAGATTACCTAACAACATAAGGATGACATAAGGATGGATGGATGCTCCCCTCGTCTGGACTTACGCTATAACACCTGTGACACCGGTTCGTTTCGTTTGAAATCACAAAACTTTATTGTCGTACGAGTATTAAATATTTATGTGGTAGTCTTTATTTGCGCCTTTATCATGATCACAATGACAATGGGCCTTCAAATTGCCTACAGCTTCACATGCTTATAATAAACATAAGATAGCTTCTAAACGCAGACAATTAGAATGTCATGTTAGTGCCTTTACGCTAAGAGGGGAGAAAAGTAGAGTATACCCCAGTCTCCGCTCAGTTAGTGTTCATTGTCTCGTATTAAGTAACCCTGTAAATACACATATCTATAAGAAATAGGTACTACTCATACATAAAAAAAAGTTTATGAAGGCACTAATTGAGGGAAGGAATTAATAATTAAATTTAGCTATATGCGAACTAGTTGTTGCTAATGGTAAAGCTTCATGGGTGATTTATTTTCACGCGAAATTCATGTGTAACTAAGTTCGGTACTGTGGCAACCACCTCATTACGAACAGCGTTGAAACTTTGCTTCAAGTTTTAATCTTTGCATTCAGCTTGAGAGATGCTCTAAATAAATTAAACATGCGCCTGGTACGAGTATTATGTACGAGTAAAAAAAAAATGTATGTTTTTACTGTCTGAAAGTAAGTTGAAAACTGCCATCAGGATTCTAACTTTTAATAAACAATAAATTGTATGATAACTTTGTACAGTCGCGCAATGAAAAGTTTTCACCACCTTAAGATCTGTTTTTGCTTGCTCAGTATAAGTTATCAGTATCTGCTTTATCGACTGAGTATGAGACATTCCGTCATAATGGAAGTCAAGTACTATAATAGCAATGATGACATTGACAGGAACTATTTTATATTTATATGACACAAGTTTTTGCCCGCGACTTCGTCCGCGTTGATCTCGTTTATCGCGATATAATTAAATTACTATTTTTTTTATATCAGGCGCTTACTTAGTTATCGCTCTTCCACACAAACTTCCACTCCCTTAAGGGACGCCCGGGATAAAAAGTATCCTATGTCCTTCCCCGGAACTCAAACTATCTCCATGCCAAATTTCATCTAAATCGATTCAGCGGTTTAAGCGTGAAGAGGTAACAAACAGATAGAAAGACAGACAGAAATACAGACAGACACTCTTTCGCATTTATAATATTAGTATGGATTTATAGTTTTAATCATTGTAAGCGAAGAGGATGATAATCATTTGGTTTATCAAACTTGACAGAATGTAATGGCAGATCATAGTATTGATTGGTCTTAGTCAATTTGAACTTTGTTGTCAAACATTGTAACATAATTTTCAATACAGCAGTCGCGTCTATACCACAGTTTTAAAAGGTAGCATGTGCGTGCAACGCGTAAATGAATGTATTTGAAAACTGGTCAACCTTTTCATTCCGCGACTGTACGCAAACACAATATTTTACGACGAAAACGCTAATTAGGCTCGATTATCCAAACAACGGTTATACATACCTTACACGAGGCTACAAAATGTGTGACGGCACTCGTCTCAAATTATGTCTTCCTTTACGTTATATCTCTGTTCGGATTTTGTAGTTTTTATTTCATGAAACCAAGTTGCGAATGTTCTCGTAACACGTCTATCTAACCCTCCTACGATAGATTGATATTTGATACTGCCCCATTATGTTAAGGTTATGCTAACAGGTGGTGTAATGGTTTGACACGTGACAAACACTCACAGGGTGCGTTGTTCATAGACTCGCGAGTATCGGATTTTTTTCTTTATTGAAGTGAAAACTTTTTTATTCGTGGTGGTTGTCACATTATTGCATCTTCAAAGTAAAAAAAACATTTGGGTAGGTAATATGTACATACAGCAGGCAAAGAAAAACAAAATAAAAATAAAATGGTATTCCATATATATATAAATGTATGTAGATAGCATTAGAATCCTAAATCCCAACCAACTGCATTGTAATATTTTTATTTTTTTGTGATACACAAATCGAAATCAAACATTTATTTAGCAAATTATAGTCCACTTTTACATGTCATAATCATAATATATATTAATTTACAGTTTAAGAATGTCTGACAATAAGAATATAAAACACTTTTCATGTCAAAATATTAGTTCACAATTTTAGGTCTAAAGGTAACAAAAAATAATTACAAAATTACAAATTAAGGAAGTTAATGTCATAAAGTGAAAATAAATTTGTTAAATTATCTATTACAAATATTACAATATCAGTAAAGTTAGAGATGTACGAGTGTAAGGTCTCAGTTTGAATAACAAAGAGTGTATGAAATTAATTTGTTGTGTCTAGACGCAGTGAAATCCAACGGCGAATTGATCTCTCGACTGGAGCAGCACGCCTCGGCCGACGCTGTGCCGGGGTTGAAGCCACGCGTCCATGCTCAGGCGCAACTTGATGTACCTTCGGAGGGCGTGCATCGCACCGTGCTGCAAGAGGGCTCGCACGTTAGCGTGGTCGATGTTACTACGCCCGCAAGCGAGGAGGTCACTACTAAGGTCAGTTACTATCAGGGCTTGGAACCGGTACCAAAAATACCGGTAAAATACCGGTATTTTATAGGTTCTCAGAGTACCGGTACTCAAAAATACCGGTACAAAATACCGGTATTTACCGAACAATACCGGTACTTTATAAAGGTTCCTTATGCGTGTATGCGACCTAGGTATAATTTTTCATCCATCCGACGCTCACGCTTGCTTGCACGCACAACCGCAACGTAGCAACTCGCGATAACTTATTGTGTTCTCTTTCTCTCTCATTCGCTCACTCTTTCGAGTACCGGTATTTTTTCAAAATACCGGTATTCAGGTACCGGTACTAGCAGTACCGGTACCTCGACGGGTACCGGTACCTAGTTCAAGGTCACGGTACCGGTACCTGAAAATACCGGTATTTCAAGCCCTGGTTACTATTGTCAAAACAGAAGAGTTCACTTCAAGAGAGTCAGGGTACGCTGGAATGCTTTCGTTTTTTTGGATCAGCCCAACTGGGGTAGTATAGTATCCTATTCCCTTGTAATAAAGACTTTTGACGTTTTCATATGCCAAGCTACTTTTGATGCTGACTGTACCTATCTACCTCCACCTGACAGAAGACCGCACAATAATATTACTTTATGTCACACTTGGAAATTAAGCGGCAATTACCGCGCTCTATGCATGCGGAAAATCCCACTTCTTGGCCAGGGGAGAGTATGATGTACATTATTACCACGGACAGTAACTGAAAGCCTCAGATCGCATATTTGTCGGGCGTCAAAATACCTGCGATCTGAGATAATTATGTGTATACCGACACATGTAAGTAATGTTGCAACTATTCTATAAAAATTGTATTTTATCTAGGTGTTTCACGGAGCGGCTCGGCTGGTGCAGCCTGGTTCATCGACCAACAACCAGCAGAACGGCCACACGGCCATCCGGCGCGCCTTTAACGCCGACATCACCAAGGAAACTAAGAACAACGTAAGTAATTTCTGTTGTTTAAAGTTTATAGCACCTGTATTATATTGTAAATAGAAGGTAAAAGAGGCAGAGGAATACCTAGAACATCGTGGTTTGAAAATATCAGGGACTGGACCGGTAGGTACTGTTGACGCAGCCACTCTCGCCTGGACGGCGAAGAACAGAGAAGACTTTCGCATGATGATCTAAGAAGAAGAAGAAGTACCTGTATTACATGTACTATGTTTTTTATCTGTAAAGTACTATCCTATACTAAGTTCTACGCAAAAATTGGCAAGAAACAAATGAACGTGCCATACATTTTACTATGGCAGTACTTAATAAAATAAAAAGACCTTTAGTACGTGCGAATTAAAGAGAGCACCTACTTTTGGTACTTTGGTGCGACGTACTCGTATGAGGTATCCTGGGAGTGGCAAAAAGGAAAGGAAATATTCCTATTCGTCTTGTTCTCCTTTGCCTTGCTATTTCAAGAATATTTCTAGATCTTTGAAACTAATGTGGTTTTTGTTCATTTGGTTTCCACGAAGTTCTTATTGTGTTCATCCGTTTTGTAGAGAAAACTTTTACAAATAATTAAACTGCTGATGTGTAGACATGTTTCTCTGGAATGTTCTTCTGGGTGAGCTCGCTTCATCGTCGGCCTCATCTTTGCCCCCTGGCTAGATGCTGGCCAAGAGCGATCCCATTTTTAATAAAAAAAAATCGTGCATGATCGATGATTTTATAGACACTATTGCGTGGAAACCGTTAGGCGTTCAATAATCCCAAAGTATCAACAAAAAAGCTTTCAATAGGTAGATAATAAATAAAATAATAATAAATAAATATTTGTGGACACTCTTACACAAATCAACCTACGTAGTCCCAAGCAAAGCAAAGCTTGTAGGTACTGTGGGTACTAAGCGACGATATACATACTTATATAGATCTATAAAACATGCATGAGACACTTATGTAATAAAGATAAACAAGTTAATTCCTTTCAATATGACTTAACAAGATAATCGCTTCAGAAGAAGTATCACAAATACTAAATTGGAGTAGTAAGCATGTGATTGGATTTCTTACCTCACACGTGTTGTTGGATTTCAAGGAAAACCTACAAATTGCTTAGTATCCGTATCCCTTGAGGATCACCGCAATTAAGACCTCCTGTTATGTATGTCAAAGTCACAGATAGTAGGTCATATTGAGTGCGCAACTTACTTGAGTGTTAGTTCACTGGGTGTCGAACTCAAACTTGAGAAGTGTAACTTGATGCGGCTTAGTTTGTATGACTTATAAGTGAATGGAAATGAGCCTAAGGAGAGTGGGGAGTGCGCTAACATTATTATCTTAATTATGATTCCCTAGTGGGGTAATTATGGGCAACCCGAATATTAAGTTTGCGGTTACCAGTGGCGTTATGGTTACGAGAGACAAGATAAAGCAAGCGTCACTTTTGGATTTGGTTGATAAATTGCAAACACCTTAAATTCTAAATAATAATGTTGGCTTTTTTTACTTTTTAAATACTTTTAAGCACAATGTACGGCGAAAGCGTAGAATTAAATATCGATGAATCTAAATCTGACCACGAAACTTTTAAAGCCATGTAAATTCTCTAACTTTTATCGCGACGCACTAAGGTACTTAAACTAGATTAAATGTTATTTGATATTCGCGAAACAAATTTCTGCCGCCTTTTTCTTCAAAAGGAACAAAAATAGCACAAGACAGTTATCTAATTCTGGAGGGCTAGAATACTTTGAAGAGACAGATTCGAAGGAGCTAATTATTCTCGATTGTATCCGATCCACAAAGAAAATTCAATGAGATCGTATAGAATATGCAGCCCTCTTTCGGTAGTCTTCTCAATTGGATTAAATAAAATATTAAATACTTACTTGAAGATAATCTTAGACCAATCAACTTTGTCAAAAACTAAGCCTTTTATTTAGTCTAGCAGAGAGATAAGACTATAAGTACATAAAAAACAACGGGTTGCACTCTGGGAGTGCCGGCAGAAGTGAAAACTCAATAAAGATAGTAAATGGGTCATTGTCAGATTTAGGTGCGCGTCTTTTCGGTGGACAGGATATATGCCAAAAGTTAAGGGCTACAAAGCTTAATTTTCGATTGATCTGATAACCCGCATAATCTGTAATTCCGTGTCTATAAATCCATGTAATAAAAACGTACATGCACACAAGCCGTTAACTATTGTCCACCGAATGGACAACTTTTGTTTTTCCGACTGACAATGACCCAAATAACAAAGATATTCATATCGGTATCGGTATCGGTATCCGTATCGGTATCCGTATCCGTACTCATACTCATGTTCATATTCATATTCGCATAATCAATTTACATATCTATACATATAATAAAGCAGAAGAGAGTCAAAAATCTGTACATTGAAGATATAAGAAAAAAAATCGATTGAGGGGTCTTAGAATCGATAACAGAACACATTTCAATGGTTTTTAGAATTCATGTCTGTTTGTCTGTTTGTCTGTCTGTTTATTTGTCTAACTATCACGTGAAAACTAGCGAATGGATTTTAATACAGCCTTCAATAATATGTTTATTGGATCTTCGGCGAGGTTATAGGCTATCAAAATCATACAGATTGGGGATTAAAAGGGGTGAAAACAGGGGTTGAACTTTGTATGGGAAGTCCTTCAATTCGTGATTTAAAGGCTTGAAAATTGGTAAGCATCTACTTGGAAGCAAAGGAAAAAGAACCCCATTCAAACACTGTGCAATAAACAGATAGTATTTGAAAAAACGGGGGACGAAATATACTTGAGAGGCCAAAGACAAAAAAACAAAAGTCCCTCAAACCATATTAACTGTTTGATATGAGAGATCTAATTATGTTGGACAGTCGGTCGCTGTTGCATGGTAAGACTTGCGGCATGTATATGTATGCGCATGATTGAAATAATTTGAGTTGGCCGAGTTGCATCAACTTTATTTGTTTAAAAAGCCATTTTACTGTTCAAATAATAAGGTTCAAAATGTATAAAATTAAATATTGATATTTTTGTATAAAATCTTTTTTTGGGGTGCTGATTACAACAATGATGTCCATTTTCAAATGCAAGATGGCGGACATTTATTTTCTTAATAATCGTTATGGGATATGTTTGAGGTTCTTCGGGGTACGGGGATATCAGGAGTGGGGAAGCGTTCTCAAAGCCAGAAAATAAACGAAATCGCAGTTCGCATCGAAGTAAAGTTTGTCAAAGTTGCAAATTTGGATGAACTAACTGATCCATACAACATACCGAAGACTGGCCGGGTCAGACTTTCCACATTTAGGGTATATAGGTATTTGTTAGTAAAATATAGGTATGTAACAATAAACATTAAGTATTACCAAATTCGAAATTCATAGGCCGATAGAAAACACAAACTCAATCTCAGAAAATCACACATCTCCCAGGAACAACCAGGGTGGGTGCGCTATCAACCTGGGCCTCTACTCCACCTTTGAATGTGAAAGAACAAACAAAGGTAGTAAGGTTCTCCAATAATTTTTAAACAAAAAAGTATGTATTCAACCACCGACAACTTTTTTTTTCTTTCAAATTTTGCGCTCGCTGCGCTCGCGTTTACATCTACATTCCTTAATGCGTAAGAAGCCTTTTCCGCACCCTGCATCATAATGTTCTAAAAGTTTCACGCTCGCTTCGCTCGAGTTTTCATCTACATGGCTTGATGCGTATAAAGTCTTTTCCACACATGCATTACAATGTTCGAAAAAATTTGCGCTCGCGTTTTCATCTACATTACTCGATGAATATGGAGTATTTTCCGCACATGCATCATAATGTTCGAAAATTTTCGCGCGCGCTACGCTCCCTACATTACTTAATGCGTGTGAAAAATATTCCGCACCTTTTTTTTCTTTTTTTTTCCTCACCTGTATCATAATGTTCCAAATAATTCGCGCTCGCTTCGCTCGCCTTTTTAACTACATTACTTGATGCGTATGAAGTCTTTTCCGCTCCTGCATCATAATTTTCGAAACATTTCACGCTCGCTGCGCTCGCGTTTTCATCTACATTACTTATACTTAATGCGTATGAAGTCTTTTCCGCGCCTGCATCATTATGTCCGAAAATTTTGCGCTCGCTTCGCTCGCGTTTTCATGACCATAACTTGATACGTGTAAAGTATTTTCCGCACCTACCTACATCGTAATGACCGAAAATTTTCGCGGGCGCTACGCTCTCTACAATACTTGATGCTTATGAAGTATTTTTCGCACCTGTATCATAATGTTCGAAAGATTTCGCGCTCGCTGTACTCGCGTTTCCATCTACATTACTTGATGCGTGTGAAGTATATTCCGCACCTGCATCATAATGTTTAAAACATTTCGCGCTCGCTATACTCGCGTTTTCATCTATATAACTTGATGCGTATGAAGTCTTTTCCGCACCTGCATCATAATGTTCGAAACATTTCGCGCTCGCTACGCTCGCGTTTTCATCTACATAACTTAATGCGTATGAATTATTATCCTCACCTGTATCATAATGTTCCAAATAATTTGCGCTCGCTTCGCTCGCCTTTTTCACTACATTACTTGATGCGTATGAAGTCTTTTCCGCGCCTGCATCATAATGTTCGAAACATTTCACGCTCGCTGCGCTCGCGTTTTCATACATTACTTAATGCGTATGAAGTCTTTTCCGCACCTGCATCATCATGTCCGAAAATTTTCGAGCTCGCTTCGCTCGCGTTTTCAGTTACATAACTTGATACGTGTAAAGTATTTTCTGCGCCTACATCATAATGTTCGAAACATTTCACGCTCGCTGCGATCGCGTTTTCATTTGCATGGTTTAATGCGTATGAATATTTTCCGCACCTGTATCATAATGTTCCAAACATTTCACGCACGCTTCGCTCGCCTTTTTAACTACATTACTTGATGCATATAAAGTCTTTTCCGCACCTGCATCATTATGTTCGAAAATTTTTCGGTCTCGCTACGCTCGCGTTTTCATGTACATGACTTGATGCGTATGAAGTATTTTCCTCACCTGTATCATAATGTTCCAAATGTTTCGCGCTCGCTTCGCTCGCCTTTTTAACTACATTGCTTGGTACGTGTGAAGTCTTTTCCGCGCCTGCATCATAATGTTTGAAATATTTCGCGCCCGCTGCGCTCGCGTTTTCATCTACATTACTTCATGCGTTTGTAGTATATTCCGCACCTGCATCATAATGTTCGAAACATAGGGAAGGACATGGGGCACCGCAAGGGGGTGGAAGTGAGATAACTAGCTTAGCGCCTAAAATAAAAGAATAGCAAAATCATTCTAATACGATGACCGAGTTCTACGCAGACGAAGTCGCGAGCAAAAGCTAGTACATAATATGTCCCGAGTATCATTGTGTCTTACGCATCCTGAGTTTAGCTGATATGACACCTCCTAACATCGCAATCACGATTACTAGGAGCGGTCAACTAGCTGGTCTTAGAATCTTAGAATCTGTCGCGAGTTCAACAAATTTTCCCCCAGTACAAAAGTGTTCAGCGCCGCTAAAGAAGTTTTCACTTCAAAAATTGTAAGCAATACTACTACCTATTTCCCATTTTTATTTCTTTAGATTCGTTGAGTGTGCTCAGGAACTCCATGAGCTCATACCGCCTTCCCCCTTCTTCCATCAGATATCCAGACGACGTACGACTGGCTACTTTCATTACCTGGTCAAAATCATCTTTTTTTTAATAATGTGTACTGGTTTGGTATTCGAATGGCGTATGTAGGTACTTCCAAGTTCAAATAACCTGGACCTTTTTAAGGTACGAGTGAATCTTCTGGGTGAGGTCGCATCACCGTCGGTCTCATTTTCAATTTAAAAAAATATATATGACTGGTTAGAATTAGGCGTTTATTTAAGAAAATTTAATTTAGCTGTTTGCTCTAAGGAAGAACGAAGAACCCAACTTTGGTGTATTTTGAAAATTAATTTTATTTTTTAGGAAATATTATATTATTATTATCTATTCATTTAATGTGACTCGTTTACTTTATTTGTCTATTCTAACAGAATCGTGCTCTATCAAGGTCATAGGGGCCCCATTACCCTAATGTGCCCAGGGCCTCAAATTGGTTAAAAACGGCCCTGTGCGTTTCCGTTACTTTCACCCAGTGCCTTGAACGCACAAACGCGTTCATAATATTTAGTGACTTTCGCCCTGTGCCTTAGTTCCTTAGACTTAGAATAGTCGGATGAACTTGCATCTACCATCTACCTACTGTGACATCTTAAACTTCCCGTGGCAATTTCCCACATTTTAAATTGAATAATGGTAATAAAGTTATTCTTTTCAGAAGTCATAATTTACTATATTTTTTTAGTATGACAATGGGGAAGTTTATACGGGAAGGTTAAGATACCACAGTAGGTAGATAGTACATGAACAGTATTTTATTGTTTACTTTTATCTATAAAAAATCTTTCTCGGATTGGCGTGTTAACTCGTCAAATTTGAGTACAAATTATAATCACGCCGTACTGAAAGGGTTACGTGATTTGTACACAAATAATTATTCCAGTCAGGAGACTAATAAAATGAAGTTGTATATATAATATCATTTATTTATTTTTGACTAACTTATTTATGAGTAGTATATTAAAAGAAGGATTAAATACGATTACCTATAACTTGATAGCGATTTGTTTAACTTCTTCAATCACTAACTGGTAAACGAATTGGTGAAGTACAATCGTCTACAAAAAGATGTATCCATTTTTTTCACCTTGAAATGGATGCACGTTGTAGATATCTTCCTGATTTCATGTATTGGCCCAGGCTAAGTGTTGTTTTCTCCAAAAATTGACATCCATGTTGAAAATACCTCTGTCCTGACTTTTTCTCAGCATGAGGACGTGGCACAATTGTATGCACTATGTACCTGCAAAACATAACATTAAATAATGAAATGAGAGCGTAGGAGGTATGTGTGTATTTTTGAAATTATGTCCCTAATTATCTACTATACCTATTTCAAAGACAACACGAAGAAGAGTGGGCTTCATATTCGTTTATCGTATAGCTCACGTAGTTCAATACTCAAACGTTTATATTGCTAAGTAATCAACTGTTTTCGTTGATATTCATTTATGTATGAGCTGCATAACCACCCGGCAAAACAGACTACCTACCTAAATAAATCAATTGATTGGAATATAAATATAACATCGCATCGGTGTGAACAGGGATAGTAAATAATGAATTAAAAAATACTTACTTTACTCGGCGGCGTATCTGATAACTGCTTTTCACAAGAATAATGCAGAAAATCTTACAATTAATTACGATTGTTTTATTTTCAATATGTTGACACGTTATTGACACACGTGTTATTTCAATATTTAAAAATAACCATGGCAACCATACGACCATAGAGTATTATAAAATCTGTGACCATAGAGTTGAAAATTAAATTTTTACGATAAATTGTAACGTTCCTTTTCACGTTCAGCTTTGATTAAGGCGAGGTTCTTCCATTGCAAATGTCCCGCTCTAACACGCGTGAGTTTGCAATTGACCATCCCACTCTCTACGGAACTGTGCGCGTAATTTTCGTAAATTTTTAGTACATTTTTGGGTGAGAAAAATACATGGCTTACTATATTAACAATATTAATCCCGACATCTCTCATACCATCAAATACGTGTATTTTAGTATTATTTTCTACTCATCATGTTACCTAAGATTGAAATAAAATGAGTTTTAAGATAGAAAATAGAGGTATGTTTGGAATTTTTTTCTATCGAACAAAGTTTTGCAAATTGTGTAACGGACATCCGACGGCACTAGATAAAGGTCTCAAATATAACATCGTATTTTTTTACATTTTTAATATGTAGTATTTCGAAATAAAACCGTTTACCAAATCAGATTTTTCCTATAACCCGGCCTTAATTGTATTGGGAAAGATGAAATAAAAACGAAACCTGCTTGAGACGGATTACACAAAATATGTCGACATCAAATATAATAGGAGGCAGCACTTTCTACGCCAAATTCACGCGAAACTGGTCTTTTCTTTAAGTTTCCTCCCCCTGTCCATCACTCTTGGGCATTAGGTATTTTGAAGTAAACTGTCACCGTATTTAGGGACAATAAGAACTACTTTCCATGAGAATTTATTTGAAACTAGCTTTTGCCCGCGACTTCGTCTGCGTAGAACTCGCGTCATCGCGTTAGAATGTTATTTCATTCTTCTATTTCATGCGCTTACCTAGTTATCTCTCTTCCATTCTAACTTAAACCTCGTTGAGGGATGATTTCCGGGATAAAAGTATCCTATGTCCTTCCCTAGGACTCAAACTATATCCATAACAAATTTCATCTAAATCGGTTGAGCATTTTAAGAGGAAACAGGCAGACAGAGTTACTTTCGCATTTATAACCCGCCCCAGTTTCGCACGGGTAGTCCAGGTTTTAAATTTATTTATCTAAGCTTTTGCCCGCGACTTCATTCGCGTGAATATCCATTATCCATATCAACTTCTACACCGTATTTCGCCGGGTTGTCTCGCCAAACATTGCGCACGCCGGCTCAATGCGCCCACATGAAACATGACAGAGGACTAAATATATGTTATAAAATTATTATTGATGTAGATGAAAACTTGAAACTTTTCGCATATTCTGATACGGGTGTGGAAAATACTTCAAACGCATCAAGTAATGAAGATGAAAACGCGAGCGCAGCGAGCGCGAATTCTTTCAAACATTACGATGTAGGTGCGGAAAATACTTCATACGCATCAAATAGTGTAGATGAAAACGCGAGCGCAGCGAGCGCGAAATGTTTCGAACATTGATGCAAGTGTGGAAAAGACTTCATACGCACCAAGTAATGAAGATAAAAACGCGAGCGTATTGAGTGCGAAATGTGTCGCACATTATGATGCAGGTGCGGAAAATACTCATCAAGTAATGTAGATGAAAACGCGAGCGCAGCCAGCGCGAAATTTTTCGAACATTCTGATGCAGGCGCGGAAAAGACTTCATACGCATCAACTGCCTATAATGTAGATGAAAACGCGAGCGTACGGCGCGCGAATTTTTTTTGAACATTATGATGTAAGTGCGGAAAATGCTCATCAAGTAATGTAGAAGAAAACGCGAACGCAGCGAGCGCGAAATTTTTCGAACATTATGATGTAGGTGCGGAAAATACTTTACAGTCATCAAATGTGTATGAAAATGCGAGCGCAGCGAGCGCGAAATATTTCGAACATTATGATGCCGGTGCGGAAAATAATTCATACGCATCAAGTCATGCAGATGAAAATGCGAGCGTAGCGAACGCGAAATTTTTACGAACATTATGATGTAGGTGCGGAAAATACTCATCAAGTAACGTAGATGAAAACGCGAGCGCAGCGAGCGCGAAATTTTTCGAACATTCTGATGCAGGTGCGGAAAAGACTTCATACGTATCAACTATAATGTAGATGAAAACGCGAGCGTACGGCGCGCGAAAATTTTCGAACATTATGATGTAGGTTGTGCGGAAAATGCTCATCAAGTAATGTAGAAGAAAACGTGAACGCAGCGAGCGCGCAATTTTTCGAACATTATGATGCAGGTGCGGAAAATACTTCACACTCGTCGAGTAATGTGTATGAAAACGCGAGCGCAGCGAGCGCGAAATATTTCGAACATTGTGATGCCGGCGCGGAAAAGACTTCATACGCATCAACTGCCTATAATGTAGATGAAAACGCGAGCGTACGGCGCGCGAAATTTTTTTGAACATTATGATGTAAGTGCGGAAAATGCTCATCAAGTAATGTAGAAGAAAACGCGAACGCAGCGAGCGCGAAATTTTTCGAACATTATGATGTAGGTGCGGAAAATACTTTACAGTCATCAAATGTGTATGAAAATGCGAGCGCAGCGAGCGCGAAATATTTCGAACATTGTAATGCCGGTGCGGTAAATAATTCATACGCATCAAGTCATGCAGATGAAAACGCAAGCATAGCGAACGCGAAATTTTTACGAACATTATGATGCAGGTGCGGAAAAGACTTCAAACGCATCTGTAATTTAGATGAAAAAGCGATCGTAGCGGGCGCTAAAGTTTTTGAACATTATGATGCAGGTGCGGAAAATAGTTCATACTCATGAAGTTATGTAGATGAAAACGCGAGCGCAGCGAGCGCGAAATTTTTCGAACATTATTATGCAGGTGCGGAAAATACTTCATACGCATCAAGAAATGAAGATGAGATCGCGAGCGTAGTGAGCGCGAAATGTTTCGAACATTATGATGCAGGTGCGGAAAAGACTTCATATCATAAGCATCAACTATAATGCAAATGAAAACGCGAGCGTAGGGCGCGCGAGAATTATCGAACATTATGATGTAGGTGCGGAAAATACTCATCAAGTAATGTAGATATAACGCGAGCGCAGCGAGCGCGAAATTTTTCAAACATTATGATGCAGGTGCGGGAAATACTTCATTCTCATGATGCACATGAAAACGCGAGCGCAGCGAGCGCGAAATTTTTCGAACATTATGATGCAGTTACGGAAAATAATTCCTACGCGTCAAGTAATGTAGATAAAAAAGCTAGTGCGAAATGATTCGAACATTATGATGCAGGTACGGAAAATACTTCATACGCATCAAGCAATGTAGATGAAAACGCGAGCGCAGCGAGCGCGAAATATTGAACAAAAAAATTTGTTGACCTATCAGGTGGCTTTGTAAAGAGGTAGTTGAATAGATATTTTTTTGTCATAAATTATTGGAATTTACGAAATTGTGTACCGATGAATTTTTTAACTTTCCAAACACCTATAAACTTAAAATCTGGTAATAATGATTGTTATTACGTATTTTTTACCAACAAATACTAATATATTGATAAATTAGATTTTTTTCTTTGAAATTTCCTTATTTTTCCTATAAAAACCAACTTAACTTTGCGGTCGGTTCGGAACCCTAAATGTGCGAAGTCCGACTCGCACTTGCCCGGTTTTTTTTGCTTTCCAATCCGCCTGTTCGAATTTGGTCATACTTGATGTTTATTGTTACGTAGGTATGTATGTTTTAATAACGAATACCGATATACCCTAAATTTATGTCTGTTACGCGCTGAACGTATTTTATACATTTTGCTGACGGAAAACGCAACTAATCGGCACCTCGAAGAACCTCAAAGATGACACCCATATCGATTATTAAGAAAAGTAAATAAGTAAATGTCCGCCATCTTCGATTTGAAAATGGATAAGTATCATTCTTGTAATGAGCACCTCAAAAAACAATATTTTATACAAAAATGCGCATACTTAATATATAGGTAGTACATGTCGCAAGTGCTACCATGCAACCGAGAGCCCGCCGCTCTGCGTAGGTAAGGTACCCTCCATCGAAAACAAAAAAAACCGAGGTTGCGTAGTAAAGTTTGTGAATATTGATAGCGACTGACTGACCAACATAATTAGATCTCTCATTTCAAACAGTTAATATGGTTTGAGGGACTTTTGTATTTTTGTCTATAGCCTTGAGAGGCAGAGGTATTGTTATTTCACCCCCCATTTTTTAAAATACTATCTGTTTATTATACAATGTTTGAATGAGGTTCTATTTACTTTGGGTCCATGTATATACTTACCAACTTTCAAGCCTGTAAATCATGAACTGAAAGACTTCTCATACAAAGTTTAACCCCTCTTTTCACCCTCTTTCATCCCTAACCTGTATGATTTTTATAGCCTATAACCTGGCCGAAGATCCAATAAACATATTAGTGAAGGCTGTATTCAAATCCATTCGCTAGTTTTCGCGTGATAGTTAGACATATAAACAGACAGACAAACAGACAAACAGACAAACAGACAAACAGACAAACAGACACGAATTCTAAAAACAGTTGAAACGTGTTCTGTTATCGATTCTTAGACCCCTCCATCGATTTTTTTACTAATATCTTCAATGTACAGATTTTCGACCCTCTTCTGCTTTATTATATGTATAGATATGATCTTTACGGAAATCGGTCAGTCTGGCTATCCGATATTGGACTTTGGAAACACTTTTTTAGGGACAATAAGAGCTACTTTCCATGAGAATTTATTTGAAATATGATCTTTATGGAATATCTTAGGATTGACTTAGAACAGTTAGAACCTTGGCTTTCTAAGAAGACCAGCTGGGGACCCCTCGTAACATAGCAATCACCATACTAGGAGCGGTCAACTAACCTGGTCATAGACTTTATCGCGAGTTTATACATTTTTCCCCAGTACAAAAGTGCTCAGCGCCGCTAAAGAAGTTTTCACTTCAAAAATACTTAAAACATAAAAAAAAATCATTATCGAGAAAAAAGAAGAAAAATCGCAAATAAAGTTTTCAGAGATAATTGCACTAGCCCGAACTTTTTACTGCCCTGCGATTATTTTTTATGTCTCAATAATTCCATTGCTTATTAGTTGACAAAATTGAGAAAAGTTTCGACAACTTTAATTATGGTTGCAGTTCAAATACTTCATGACATTGATTTGATGTGTTAGGTTAGTTTACAGGTCACATTTACCTATGGGGTCACCTATAGGTAAATGTGACCTGTATCGGGTACCTAAAAGTTTATTAGGGATATGACAACTTTCCCACAATATCGTCTGTGATTTATGAAATATCAGGGACTTCAATTTTACACCAATAAACATTAGTTTCATAAATTGATGTGTCACTTAAGTCTTAGAGTAGGTACTTTCCTCTGTTTCAAGTGTATGTATGTGTTTAATACATGATTGAAAGTCCTTAACTATCAACCACTGATTAGATCGTAAAAACCGTACCTATGACCAAACTAGTATTTTAATAGAAACTTTCATTGTACTTGCGTACAAAACTGATGAATAGGTACTTGTCATAGATAAAAGTATTCATCATTTCAAAAAAGTAATTGTTTAGATCATGAAAAGAAAGGAATACCTTCCTCGAAGATTATCGAAACGTATATATCAACGCAAATAAAAAGTTAATAAAATCCCGACTCCATAGTCATAATTTTAACCGGCTTACCTAGGTACTTAATAGTAGTTTATGCAACTGGTACATAATGAGGGGCATTAAAACACGAGTGTGTTTTATGAAACAAGCCGAAGGCGAGTTTCATAATAAGGTCACACGAGTGTTTTAATGCCTAATTATGTACAGTTGCATACATTACTTTATCTACACACATATTATAACTACTCTAAGATGGGTTCAGAAACCGTAGTAAATAAATACAATAATTGTGTTAATACAAACTTTTTTGCACGGTTGCGGAAATATCGAAATCAGAACTGGCAACCGATACCTGAATGTTATTTTAAAAAGTAAAGAGTCCCTATTCTGATGTGATCATGTCGTTCTAGCTCAAATTTCGTGCGATATATACTAAAAAAACATCGAGCTGACATTTCGCATCGATTGAATTTGAATTTTCAGTGATACTAGAATAGGGACATGTCAACTTTGACATTTAAATTTTGACAGTTTTGTTTGACGTTTCATATTTTAACATCATATATGAGATTAAAATAAAAACATATATTACTGCTGTAGCCTTAGCCACAGATAAGAAAATTGCCATAAATTCATTGAATGTTGAAATAAGAGTCATTTTGTACGGTTTCCGAACGCATATTAGAGGATTTATGATATGTGAGATTTTTTTAAACGAGTCTAATGCGATATTTATTTATTTACCTTTTTTACCGATGTTTCGACACGAGTTGCACCGGTCATGTAACAAATCTTTTAAGTATGTTTACAAAGCGCCAGAGTTTAAAATGTTAAATCTTTGTACCTACTTTAGATGGACCATTACGCCTCGTACGCCGGAGTCCAGTACTCTCCGCTCGACATGGCAGAGTACGTGTTCTGGACTGGAGACGAACGCGGAGTAACGGCCGCTATTGAGGAGTTTCTGCAGGAAGGCTTGGTAAGTCTCGCCAGTAGTTAAGGGTTAGGGAAAATACTAAACTAAAACGAGCGCGTAAGACATTGACTTATGCGAAGCGAAAGTGATGAACAATTGATAGGTCATTTATCCGTTTCACGTGCTTATTCTGATACGTTAATTCAGCACACATGCAAGCGAACATGCAAAACTCATCAATTCTGATAACGATGCCGATGATAGTCTTGACAGAGTTTTGTATCTCAACAGACTACATCAATATCTATTTAACATTTGAAACGCAAGTATCTGATTGACCCCTTGATCAAATCCTCCTTTTTCTAACAGATGTCCAAGGAAGAAGCGATTTCGTTCCTGCAGGAGATAAAGTTTAACATCGACTATCTCCGCGCGCACTACTCCCAGAACGTTCGAGCGGAAGAGACCGCACAGCAGGAGAAGCTCAGAAGCCTACTCATGGAACAAGCTAATAAGGTAATTTTGACCACGGAGCTGAAGGAGCTACAGAACCTTTGGCCTACTATACGCAGTCAGCAGGTTTTCGTAGTACCTAAACAAGGAACACTTGTAATTGCAATAAATTTCAAATTAATGGGAAAATTTAAATAAAATTCCAACCTGCGATATATTGGAATACTCGGCCAATCGCTCTAGTTAGCCAACTGAGCTATTGGAACAATCATGCTCGGTCACCAAATCTTTCAACTACCTTAGGAAGGCCTTATAGTTTCGTCATTTCCGTCTTTCCGTCTGTTTGTCTGTCACCGGGTTAGCTCAGTAACCTTTGCTACTAGATAACTGTAATTTGGCATGGGTATTTTTGATAAATATATTTCTGTAAGTATCCCGTTTCAAAAGTCTCGTAGTACCTAAACATCGGACTATCTTAGACCTATTTTAGACATAAAGTGCACAGCAATTTTCTCCTTTAAACAATCAAGGCTCCCTTTTAGAATCTTCTGCTAATATTACATTAGAGTATACAAACGAAAACAAAATGTTAATTTATTATAATAACCCATTACTAAGCTTTGCTCATCGCAAACAACTTGTCGTCAATGTAAATTCAGTTGCATTAGACTGGCGTTCTTAATCGATGCCTTATAATATAGGGTAGCCCTTTTCAAGGAAACGCGAAATGAAAAGGCTTTTGTCAACACTAAAGCGTGCCAATGGGTCACTGAGCGTCAAAGCCATCAAGACGCTTGGTAGGTCTAAACTAAACTTTTCATTTATTTTTTTGGTAGCATTGGCATGTTAACCAACCCTTAGCCGTGCGTCACATGATCCCATAAAATGTATAGAACAAATCATGGCAAAGTATTTGGTTTTCATTACAATATTGATTAGTTAGTCACGTAGTTTTTGTATCTAATTTGTGCTGCTAACAAAACAACCCCATTTTTAACCCTTGACGCAAAAAGAGGGGTGTTATAAGTTTAACGTGTCTGTCTGTGTATATGTGTATCTGTGTATCTGTCTGTGGTATCGTAGCGCCCAAACGGATGAACCGATTTTTGTTTAGTTTTTTTTGTGTCATAGATAATTTTATCCCGAGTGTTCTTAGCCATATTTCATGAAAATCTGTTCAGCCGTTTGAAGATCATCGACCATCATGTCTGGGGGTTTTTAAAAATTTTAATTTTAGTTTTAGAATACGTTTATTATATCTAACACAATACTAGTTACGTTTACGCGCAACTTGTTGATTTGCTTGCCATTACAAGTATCAACAGGTATAGGTAAGTATATTAGACACTGAATAACTGAAGGATAAATTATTCAAAGCTTGATATTTTCCGAGTATTTTCGTAATGGTTTTTTGTATTGGTATTTTTTTAAATTATTATTTATACTTCATTGAATATAGTTACGTAGTTAATATAGCAATGAACGCTAAACGTAAATAGTAGTTTATGCAACTGGTACATAATGAGGGGCATTAAAACACGAGTGTGTTTTATGAAACGAGCCGAAGGCGAGTTTCATAATAAGGTCACACGAGTGTTTTAATGCCTAATTATGTACAGTTGCATACATTACTTTATCTACACACATATTATAATTACTCTAAGATGGGTTCAGAAACCGTAGTAAATAAATACAATAATTGTGTTAATACAACCTTTTTTGTACGGTTGCGGAAATATCGAAATCAGAACTGGCAACCGATACCTGAATGTTATTTTAAAAAGTAAAGAGTCCTTATTCTGATGTGATCATGTCGTTCTAGCTCAAATTTCGTGCGATATATACTAAAAAAACATCGAGCTGACATTTCGCATCGACTGAATTTGAATTTTCAGTGATACTAGAATAGGGACATGTCAACTTTGACATTTAAATTTTGACAGTTTTGTTTGACGTAATATTTTAACATCATATATGAGATTAAAATGAAATATTTTATTGCTGCTGTAGCCTTAGCCACAGATAAGAAAATTGCCATAAATTCATTGAATGTTGAAATGAGAGTCATTTTCTACGGTTTCCGAACGCATATTAGAGGATTTATGATATGTGTGTAGATAAATGACTTTTTTTATACAACGACGGTGGAAACTCCAAAGGAGTTACGTGCGCGTTGCCGGCCCTTTATAAAATTTGAGGGTTCACTGTGTTGACAGCATAAGGGATAAATTTAGGTCCCTCGCTCTCAACACAGTGCATCCTCGGAAGCTCTGGCAACCTTGCTCGCCTCCAGGAACACAGCATTACATACTTGTGACTGTGCTTTAGTATAAGAAACCATTAAAATACAACTTCTTTACTAATAAATAGTAGGTACCTACATATATCGTCCGAAAAGAATACAAAAAATAAATGGTTGTTAATTTGATTCACAATGGATTCGTATTGTATTCCACTTGTATGTTTGTTTAGATAACAAATAGATAAAAGAGCAGAACCTCACTGCCTCATCTCCTTCGTATCTTAACCGCCTTTTAATACGGTATTACGCTCTCTTTCTGGCATATAAGCTCCGCACGTGTGGAAACGAGCGCGCGAAACACCTAAAAGATACCATTAGAATAAAAAGCGACGAGAGAAAATAGAGCTCCACGGCTCCACTACTCTCAGTGATTTGCGTTCTATTCTATTTGTCGCTGACCTACTTTGATCTAGTTTAAGTACTGGAACTTGGCTTTCTCCTTTAGTACAAGGCATCTGTCAGCCAGCCTTAAATAATGATTCCGATAATTAAAGGCCTGATCACGTTCACTGTATAAATACATTCTACTTAATTGGTTTATACTAACAACAAAGTACTTACATTAACTAGGACTTTGGGAGCTAATTTTTACGTGCTAGTACCGCTACATAGGGTATTTTAACGCATTCACTGCCACCAACGCATATATGCGTTTCCGTTACTTTCACCCGGTGCCTTGAACGCACACACGCGTTCATAATATTTAAGCGGGTATATTACACTGTACTGAACTCAGGACACTTAGAAGGGTTCGGACCTATACGTTAGAGCGAGATCCTTCAACTCCAACTCCCCTCCACTAGTCAGGAATTCTGAATTCAGGACAGTGTACCCAACTAACAAGTTAGTCATATAAATTTACTTTTATAAGGTCTAAAATCTTATAGTAGTTTTAAAGAAGCATTCATTTTGCCAATATGCTTTATAAATGCTATATAAAATGCTACAATAAGAGTTCAAAATATTTTCTTCTTATAGAGGCTAGTTACATTGCTTTTTAGCCATATAATATTGAAAGCTATATAAAGGTTTTTAATATGGCCAATTATTCTTGTAAAAGCAATGCATAAGGTAACTATAAGGCTTTTTAGCTTATAGGAGAACTTTATAAGATATCTAATACCCGCTTTAGTGACTTTCACCTTGTGCCTTAGTGCCTTAGACTTAGAATAGTCGGTTGAACTCACATGTGCGTTTGGGGCACACAGCAAAGTGCGGTACCTGCCGAATGTCCAGGAAAATAGGGTGGCAGTGAATGCGTTAATGTAAACAAAGTGGAGTAGGTAGGTTATATTCATATACCCTAGAAAATACTAGTAAAACACTAGGGTATTATTATGTAGATTAGGTTTACCTACTGTAATTTTCGTTCTTTTAGTTTTTCTCAGTACTTACTACTTAGGTACTTTGAATAAGCATGTGTAACGAGATGTTTTTAGGGTTCCGTACCCATAGGGTAAAACGGGACCCTATTACTAAGACTCCGCTGTCCGTCTGTCCGTCCGTCTGTCACCGGGCTGTGTCTCATGAACCGTGATAGTTAGACAGCTGAAATTTTCACAGATGATGTATTTCGGTTGCCGCTATAACAACAAACAGGATACAATAAATATTTAAGGGGGCTCCCCTACAACAAGCATGTTTTCAAAGATAATGGTACGGAACCCTTCGTGCGCGAGTCCCACTCGCACTTAGCCGGTTTTTTATAACTAAACTTCAGCATTATTTAACTCGTTGGCCACCGGTGTCGCCGATGTACGATTTCATAACAAAAGATGGTTTTGTTTTGTTTTTTTTCGCCGTCAACCCAAGGGTGGTCTATTTGACGCAACGTGTAGGTTTTACATTACATTTGAGTTTTCTGTGGGCTCTCATTTCTGACACGTATACATTTTTCCAATAGACCCCTAATGGAATAGCGTTATACGCTTGTAGTGTCGATTTACGTAGCGACTTCAGAAAAGCGATATTAAGGTTGGCACCTCGTCAAGATTGGCCCCGTCACAATATGACCCGAATAGGCGGCGTTAAGGAAGTTTAATCTACGTTTATGGTTGTAGGGAGTGATAAAAATAGAGTACCTTGGTTAGCGAGCCTCGTTACTGTTTACTGGCTGTTAAGCTGCGTTTTCACTTAGCCGGATTTTCGATAGCTATCAGAGTTAATTAAGTGTGTTATTGGGTTATATCTAGTGGTTTTGTGGAGTAGCTATTAAATTCTAACGCGATAAACGAGTTCTACGCGACAAAGTCGCGGGCAAAAAGCTAATAGAAGATAGGCATCCTAGGTACACACTACAAACACTAGGAAACGAACTCAAATACAATATATTTATTTAATATACTGGCAACCGTTTAATAATATTAGTTACAAGTCGTTGATTAAAAAATTACAAATTAAATAAAAAACTCAATTAAACTAATAAAAAATTAAAACTTATTTAATAGCCAACTGTTTTTACTCCCTGCAAGATTATTTAAATGTAAATAAATATCATAAATATAGTTAGAATACGTTATCTTGGATTTCGATGCGTGTAAGCTGTGATTTTATATTGTGATTTTATAAGATTACCTTTGGATTAAGTAGAACTTGCAATACCCTTACAGGGTATCATGTTGTATATGTGTTAAACAGTTTATGTAAGACCTGCTGTATACCAACATGAGAGCAATAAAGTTATGAGTTACAGACCCGGATGAAATAATCACAGCGTCCATCGAAAGATATGGAACGCTGCGCTTACGGCGTCCAACTCATACTAGAAACATCTAGTTAAGTAGTCCGTATTCGTTCCGGTACCGCCACCTATGGTAGAGTGAGTTCGGCCCAGGTCGAGCCTACCTGCTTTTCTTGCTGGACTTTTCTCAGCTAATCTAGGTTTAGTGAACAAGCGACAAAACTTCCAGTAGTTCAATTCCACTCAAACCTCAGATTCAGTTGAAGCCGCTCAACTAAAGTCACTAGAGCGCAAAGTACGAGTATTAGAGTATTCCAGTATTTAAACCTTCGACTAGACCACGCGGGCGCGTGCCAGCGCGGGTCAGCATTACCTATTGTCAACAATACCTTTGTTTCTCCAACTTTCTTTTCCACTTGCCATATCAAGTGAAGAAATTACTTGTTACTTATACTTTATAGGTATTCCTTTGCTATGTTTACCGAGAAAAAAATAAATGGAGAAAATATTGGATACTTTTTATAGACGAAGCTTTAATGGCTTCCTGATTTAATAATACTTGCTCAGTAACCTAAATTGGATCTTGGCGTCCGATACGGATTTATGCTAGCGCGCCAAGTTTTCTGCATTCAGGACGAACAGATCCTTATCCTCTTCGTCCTTCAATGATATTTCGGCCGCGTAACTGGTCGACGACCACTATGTCGTTCCACGTAGGCCCTTTTCGCCGCTTGTAATGTCTGAGCTGAAGGAGGAGATATTAGGTTCCAACACCATGTCTTCTTTTTTTGTCGGATTCTCCAACAGTCATCTTCCCTTCTTGTTAGTCCCTGTCCCTGAACAGAATATTACGGAAGACTTTTCTTTCGGCGACAAGAAGCTTGATCTCTTCCTTTAGTGACAACATCCAAGTTTCGCAGTCATGCGTTAAGATTAGTCGTATGATGATTTTGTAGGTACGAATCTTAGTTTTCCGACAATCTTGGGCGTTAATACTTGCTGAAGAACTGCTACGCTTTAGAGTGCCCTGAATCCGAAATTCGTCAATTTCCTCGTCCCTGCAGGACAGTCATCATTTAATACTACTCGTAGTTAGCCCAGGATTTTGATAACTTTCTCCACTCCTTTGTATATGACACCGTCTTGGCTTCAGGCAGTAATACCTCCGCATACGCCAGTATTCTGTTTTATCATTACTTACTGATCCTGAAACCAACCGTCAAGACCTCTTTCGCAAGTGCCTTCACTCTCTCTACGACAGTTATACGGTTTTCACCCAGCAACGCGAGATCGTCTCTATATAGCACTTTTATCTCACGAGCGCGGGTTGGCCATTGTTGTAGTTGTGACACATACGAGCACATAGACAGCGTGAACTCATAGCTCCTATGCTGACGCACACATAGACAATGTGCATGCAATATGTGTGTTCAACACACTAACAATGTATCACCCGCGCTCGTGAGATAAAAGTACTCTACCAGATTATCTCGTGCTGAGCTTGGCCGTTCATCATCACTCCGCCGTCTGCCTGATGGAAGTGATTTAATAATAACCTGATTAAATTAATAGCTCGGCACTAACTTCATTTGACTGAGAGAGCCTGCAGTCAATTACTTGCAGCCCATGAGGTGCATTATTTATCTGGGGCAAACCGTTATAGAACGATGAGAGTTAATTGATTCGATAAAAGCCTTATACCCTGGCGTGTTAGTGCTTTGTTCTCCTTATTTAATACCTTCTAGCTGCCCGCACAGGTCCGCCTTTACTTTAGACAGAACACAGATGTGGTAGGACAAAATATAACCTATGTCCATCTCGAAGGTTCATTCTATAGGTACACTGGGGAAAGAATTTAGGTAGGTACCTATATCGAAACGGTAGGTCCGGAGATTAACCCCTTCATACAAACGTACAAACTCACAACAAAAACATTACGTTTTTATAGGCCACTGACGCGCTTGTTTTGTTAATGTGTACTCCGAGCTGAAAAATATTTACGAGTAGGTACATAATGTTGGGGATTGTTGCGTGTGTGTGCGCCTTTAGTGTGTGTGGTCTATGCCCGCGGGTCTGTTTTTGTCGATGGTATCTCTCGAAGCTCGGATTCCGCAACAGTAGGCATTGATAATTGATTTACAATAAAAATATAAACACTGTAAATGATATTACGATTTTATTTATCAACAAGTGGCGACCGTCGGGATTTAGAATCAACAAAACCGGTGTACTTAAGAAAGCACGTCAAAATTGTTTCCTTTCAATCCGAGTTCAATCCATCATGGCCGAAAATATTAAAACTAAAAGAGAAAGGCAACAAGTGAGAAGGTTGTTTAATAGAACGGCACTGTCTTTACAAGAAAAGCTGCAGGAAAAGGATTTCAGCGCCGTAGAAGTAGACTTCTTATATTTGCAAGAAAAGATGGATCGGCTGAAAGTTTTAGACTCCATTATACAAACGGAGTACGTAACATCATCGGACTTCGAGGAACCCATTTTCACGAAAGAAGTCGATGAAGCAGAAGATTTCGTGTGCAGATTTGTCAGATTCAAACAAAAGTATTTGGAGCTACAAGCAAAAGAATCACTAAAGGAGAAGAATTTGACAACGGTACCAAAGGAAGAAAAAAGAAATTATAAACTGCCGCAAATTGAAATCAAGAAGTACGACGATGACCCAAAAAAGTGGATCCAGTTTTGGGGACAGTTCAAAAAAATCCATGAAGACCGGAACATTGCAGATGAAGATAAATTTCAATATTTACTACAATGTTTAAAAGAGGACTCAAATGCTCGGGCCTTAGTGGAAAGCTTTCCACCGTCTGCAGAAAATTATCCAAAGGCAGTGGAGCAACTACGGAGCCGCTACGGCCGGGACGAGGTGCTAGTAGAAGTGTATATCCGAGAGTTATTAAGTATGGTGCTGGCACAAGCCCGGGGTGAACTTGTTTTGGACCTTAGATCACTATATGATAAAATTAGTACATACTTGCATGCACTAGAGACTTTGAAAGTTACTAAGGACAGGTATGATGCAATGCTGTTCCCTTTGATAGAATCTGCTATGCCTGAACAGATTCTAATCGCTTGGAGCAGATCTCAACTTCAAGTTAAAAGTGAACAGCAGGGCTCAGAACGATTGGCACAACTCTTAAAGTTTCTGGGTAATGAGGTAGAGGCAGAGGAAAGGATTAGGATGGCAAGATCAGATTTTAGTCAGGGTTCCAACATAGCAGTCACCAGCCATCCCATGATTCCTACGGCAACATGCCTAACATCCAAGGTAACCAAAGACACTTGTTTCTTTTGTGATAGAGAAAATCATAGTTCAATAGAGTGTAGTAAAGGGGCGGAGTTACCTTTAAACGAAAAGAAAGAATTAATTTAAAAAAAAGGTGGATGTTATGTATGTTTGAAACGGGGACATGTAGCAAAACAGTGTAAAACATTTATAAAATGCTTAGCATGCAAACGAAGGCATTTGGTTATATTATGTCCTGATTTACATAGCACAAATAAGAAAGAACTGACCAACAAGCCTAATGAAAATGTTAATTTATGTCAGGATAAAGTAACAACTCTATTGCAGACTTTAGTGGCCATAATAGAAAATGATGGAAAGAAGAAAAAGGTACGGATTTTACTCGACAGTGGCTCCCAGCGTTCGTACATAAGGAAAAGCTTGGCGGAGGAACTCAACTTAAAGGTAATAGGCCAGGAAGAATTTGCGCACACCTTATTTGGAGGACTCGAGACGAAACCAGAAGTCTACAAGAAATGTGAATTTAAGGTGAGTTCACTTGATAATTCTTTTGCCATGACTATGCAAGCACTTACTCTTGACAATGCACTTTGTGGCTATCTGCCTAAGGTGGAGGATAATAAAATTATCCAAAAACTACAAAAATTAAATGTACATTTAACAGACAAGGAAAGTAACATAACGGAGATAGGTATATTGCTGGGATCTGATTGTATGAGTTCAATACTGACAGGCACAATAGTTCACATCGAAAATAATTTGTGTGCCTCGAAGACAAACCTTGGATGGACACTTCAGGGTCCGACAACGGGCGCCTACAGTTCAGCAGTAGTTATGACCTGTTTCTCTCAGACAAGCATAGCAGACTTGTGGAGTTTGGAAGTATTAGGAATTAAAGACCAAAATCCACAAGAAAAAGAAGATCAAGAACAAATATTAAACATTTTTAATGAACATATTTCAGAGGCAGACGGCAGATATGAAGTGAACCTGTTGTGGAAGGATGATACTCCAGAATTGAAGCCAAACTACAATCAAGCATTTAAGAGGCTCCAAACAACATCCAAGAAACTTGCACGAACAGGCAATATGCAGACATATGATGAAGTATTCCGAGAGTGGATAGATGAAGGGATTATCAAAGAGGTCAAAGATGATGACAAGGACAAAGGTCATTACCTCGCACATCGTCCAGTCTTCAAGATGTCCAGCACTACAAGAGTCAGGCCGGTTTTTGACTGTTCTATGAGAGATGAAAAAGGATGGTCATTAAATGACTGTATGGACAAAGGTATAAATTTAATAGAATTCATACCAAAGTTACTGATCTTGTTCCGTAGGAGCACGTATGGAATCACATCTGATATAAAGAAAGCCTTCTTAAATATATCTGTAAAAGAAGAAGACAGAGAGTACCTTAAATTCCTTTGGTGGAAAAATACAGAACTGTGTGACGATGTAGTGACATATCAACATCAGAGAGTAGTATTTGGATTGACCTGTAGCCCTTTCATATTAGCGGCCATAATAAAATACCATTTAGATAATAGTCCAGAGAGATACAAAGAAACTGCACAGAAACTGAAAGAGGCATTCTATGTTGATAACTGTGTAACGAGTGTGGAGACAGAAGATCAAATGGAGAAATTTATTTCTGAGTCAAAGGAATTAATGGCCTTAGGGGGGTTTGACCTGAGAGGATGGGTGGTTGCTCCGGGGAGAAAGAATGAAGTAATTACAGTTCCAGTTTTAGGTATGATATGGAATACTATTCAAGATGACTTACAGTGCAGTGTGAACCTGAAACATGAAATAAAAGATAAGATATCAAAGAGAGACCTGCTTTCTGTAACTCAACAAGTATTTGACCCACTGGGATTAGTATCTCCTGTCACACTGATACCTAAACTTATTACACAGAAGGCTTGGTTAAGTAACACGGGATGGGATGAGCAAATTCCAGAAGAATTGAAGAAGGAATTCAAAGAATGGATAGACACATTGCATTATATTAATCAATGTCGATTTCCCAGACGTCTGACAAATGCACCAATTGAAAAATGTGAGACAAGCGTTCATGTGATGTGTGATGCTAGTAAAGACGCATTTGCAGGGTGTATATTCCTACGTACAAGACATGGCAATGAGGTCACTGTACAACTAGTGTTAGCAAAGAGTAGAGTATCACCTACAAAAAGGAAACTTAGTCTTCCCAAACTCGAATTGATGGGTGCTCTGATTGCTTCCAGGCTGTTCATTGAAGTTATAAATTCAGGACTGCTTTCTAACTGCAAAAACTACGAAGTTTTCTGTTGGACAGATTCAGCTGTTGTATTGGCGTGGCTGAAAAGACAGAAATCCTGGAAACCATTCGTTAGCAACAGAGTCACAGAGATCTGTAAGAACACAAGAAGAGAAGACTGGTATCACTTACCTGGAAACGCGAACCCTGCCGACCTGCCCTCTCGCGGCTGCGATGCAAAGTCTTTGATGGAGAACCGCTGGTGGGAAGGCCCACAATGGCTAAAACTGGAAAAGAATGAGTGGCCCAAGTCAAACCTCACTGACATATCTATAGATGAGAATGCTGTATGTAACGAGGAAATAAAGAGAACCGCAACAAACGTTGATACCAATTCACCTGCTTTTAGTAAGAGATTGATGTATTTCTCTAAATACAACAGAATAGTGAGACTTGTTGCATGGCTATTACGAATGAATCCTACAGTAAGACAACGATTCTCTACAAGGAAAGAAGACATCGGCAATGACGAATATAAAAATGCTGAACAGATTCTGATAAGGTTGGTACAAAAGGAAAATTTCAAAGATAATAAAACCATACCGAAGAATCTAGGCACCATGGTAGATGAATATGGTATAATCAAAGTGAAGACGAGACTAGATTTCAGTAACGAGAGTAAAGATTTTGTTTCTCCAATACTGCTACCTGGAAAATGTGAAATTGTACAACGACTAGTTTTACACCGACATGTTATCTTAAATCATGCAGGTACATTAACTATGATGACAGATTTAAGAAATAGCTATTGGATACTGAATATACGACGCCTGACTAAGAAGATTGTAGCACAATGCGTTACATGCCAAAGATACAAATGCAAGACTTATAGTGTGCCTGAATCTCCACTACCAACAGACCGAACTGACGCTATATCAGTGTTTCAAATCACTGGCATAGATCTAGCAGGGCCTTTATACCTAACATATAAACAGAAATGCTGGATTGTGCTGTTTACCTGTGCAACGTACCGAGCAATACATCTGGAATTGGTAGAATCACTGTCGACTGCTAGCTTCATAATGGCCTTCAGAAGATTTTTAGCGAGAAGAGGACGAGTAAGTGTGGTTTACACAGACAATGGAACGAACTTTAAAGGGACAGCGAATATGCTAAATAATATTGATTGGGCTAAAGTTGAAAGTTCCACCGCCTCGCGAGCCATTCAATGGAAATTCATACCACCAGGATCGCCGTGGTGGGGAGGATGGTGGGAACGTATAATCCGCGTGGTAAAAGAAATGCTGAGAAGAATCTTAGGTAAATCAACAGTAAATTGGATTGAATTATCAACTATATTATGTGACTGTGAATCTGTCATCAATAGCCGGCCGCTTACCTACATAACAATGAATGACGACTCATTGAGACCTTTGACTCCACAGATGTTTCTTCAGGGCATAAGTAACTGTGATACACCTGATCTAGATAGAATTGACGCTGAAAATCTAGGACAACGATACCAGTACCTACAGAAGCTGAGACAGGATTTTAGACAACGTTTTAAAAACGAGTATTTATCGCTGTTGTCGAGCAAGAATTACAGGCATAAAGTCAAGGAGCCACAAGTTGGAGATATCGTGCTGATCGAACTGGACATGAACAGACTGCACTGGCCAATAGGAGTCATAGTCGAAGTGTATATTGGCAATGATGGGTTTACTAGGGTTGCAAAGGTAAGAACTGCTACAGCGGAAAAGGTACGAGCATGCCAAAAACTCTACCCTTTAGAATTGTCAGCTGAATCTTTGAAGGAAGAACTACTTGACAAAGGTAAGTTGGATATTCTCAAAGAGTCTACGGTGAATCCAGATGCTGCAGAACCCGTTTCTGACCGTAGTCCTCGTCCAATCCCTGTCGAAACTCGACGAGGTCGTGTTGTAAAGATACCGCAGAGGTATTTAGTTTAACCATTGTTATATTCTGACTCATTGTGTAGTTTTGTGCCGATCGTTGTGACCCAAATAGTATACGCTGTTATTTTTTGTCTGTACTGTTATTATAAGCTAAAGCTATCATAAGTTAGAACTCTATTGTTTCCATTAGATAACAGTATTTGTATTTTTTGCCCGCGGGAGGATGTTGGGGATTGTTGCGTGTGTGTGCGCCTTTAGTGTGTGTGGTCTATGCCCGCGGGTCTGTTTTTGTCGATGGTATCTCTCGAAGCTCGGATTCCGCAACAGTAGGCATTGATAATTGATTTACAATAAAAATATAAACACTGTAAATGATATTACGATTTTATTTATCAACACATAAGTAATTGGAACGATTTTGATTTTCTTCGTTACAGTTCCTTGTTCCATCTTCACAAGAAGAAATAAGGTGCGTTTACAAGATTTATTTATTTAAATACGACATTGTTGACAGAATATACATTCATACATCATCAGAATGACATTCTCGTTTGAAGCCAGTGGAATCAGATACAATCTCGTCTTCTTTAGATAATAGGCAAAATGTACACAACATCTTCATTGTTCAAATATACTTACAATAACGTGAACAATGTACGAAAGAGGCACTTACGCCATAGTTGTATAGCTGAGCCGAAACTAAGTACCTAATACTCGAACTGAAAAAGGCCAAAAGTAAGAGCGAACAATACTGGGAATAAAATACCTAGGTAATTGAGGTAGTTGTTTCTATTGTTACTAAGTACCTACTAAAGATATACGGATAGGATTATGCTTCACAACGAAAGCTAAATTAGGCGAGTAAATAACAGGCTTCAGACACAAATTACGAAAATAGCTCAGAGTAGGTAAATACCCAAATATAGGTAAATAGATGCCTTCAGTTATCAGCTAGGAGTCAAGTCTTGACTCAGCATATATGTTATTAAGGTGTATTAGGTAGAGTCTGCTAACGCCAATAATATATTTCGAAGAATTCGAAACTGCGCTGCGTCATCCTGGCATACGCGGAAAATCGCTCTATCCAACTGAGCTATAGGACCGAAACAACCATGCTCGTTCCCCAATTCCTTCAAACAGTTCCCTCTTGCAACGCCTTAGCTGCTAACAAGCCTATTCTGCTCGGAGTCAAATTTTCCCTTTAATTCGAAATTTTAAAGAATATGGTAACGTAACCTATTTTTAACGTTGGGGAACTGCGTTTACGCATCCCGATCCCGTCCTGTTAAGGCAGGACGGATATGACGGACTAACCGCGGCTAGATAGCCTTGGACTACCGTCTAAAACCACCAACGAATTCCGGTTCCGCCTTCTATTGGGGCGATGCAGGATTAACTCTTGGCATTCAAACGCATACGTCCCGGCGCGCGGCGGGCGGCTTACCGGCTGGAAAGTCACAGACATACTTCTTATTTATCGTATGGCACTTATTTCGAACCGTGAGATCTTCGAGAAGACGGTACGGTTGCCAGTTTTTGTTGCACTTTTCGCACCACCCAGGGTCACGTGTAGGGTAGCGGTGGGTACTTTCTCTACGGACGTGGTGCAACTTCGACCCCCCTTTTGTCAAGTGAGTGGGCAACTTGTCTGTTAGAAGTTCTCAAGCCGCCTGAAGGCCTCCATAGCTTATCGACTGCTGCCATAGGCAAATCTTCCAAAGCACGGGAGCGCTCAGTCAAAGCGGTCACCCATCCATGTACTGACCGCGGCCGACATTGCTTAATCTGGGATACCGCACGCGGCATGCAGGCGCCGCTGGGACACGAGCGCTCCTACAGACAGAAAGACATACTGAGGCAGCAGCTAGGCTACGTAACAGTCGGCCACGACTTTGTGCGGATTGCGACGCGGCAAGCGTTTTACGAGCATATGTTCATTGCACCGGCGAGACGCCCAACCCAACGCGTTGCAATGGTGATCACACTATTTAAAAGTACACATTAGGAAAACCGCTGCCTCTGCCGCCGCCGCTCGAAGTCGTAGCCGAACCGTACCTAAACGACATTGCCGTGTAATACCCCTACAAACAGTACTATCATCAAGTAATTTGTAATTCCCAGGACTACCAATACCGGCCGATGTCTCTCCAGTCCTTCCCGTTCGGCAACAGCCCCGACATCGTCCGCTCCATCGCTAGCAAGAACTGGGAGCTCAGCAACAACCTGTCGCCCATGGCATTGCCTGCGGAATTAAGGCCCGACCTCGTCAAGAGATTCGACCCTATGCTGCAGACTAATATCATTAGTGAGTATAAGTTACTTTCACGTGAGTGTGCTTCTTTCCTAGGCAAAAATTAAGTACTAGCACGTGTTGTGGATGTTGATGGCATTAACAAGGCAGAGGCAAGGTGGGCAAGGTAACAGAAGCAAGGTAGGGAGAGCTGGTCTATGTATAATGCCTGTTGGAAGAGCCTACCATTACTCATAACCTTGAAATGTATTTATTTAAGTATCCGGGAATACTAGTTTGAGTTTTGACTCTTGACCATGACATAGGTAGTTAGGAATGTGACCGTTCTTCGTGGACTCGACGTTCCTCGTATTCGTATCAATAGTACGTTGAGCTGATAGTAGGTACTTAGAGCGTATGACGTACTTAATGTTATAGTTTCCTAGAGTTTATTGTGCCACCAAGTACCAATTAAAGTTGAATAGCGAAACGGTTATCCCTCGAATCAACTTTTATGGCATGACCACTAAACTTGACAGAGTTAAATGGCACAAAACGGGAAGTGGTTTGTGAAAGACACATTAAACTTTTATTATATTACTGTCTGCATATTATATTGTAGCTCCCCCCCTCTCTACCCCGTCTAAACATTATATTCCCCATAGTTTAAATAAAAGACCCGTGAAAATAACTTAATTTGATTTGATTTGGCCATGTGATCGTCTAGTGATAACCTACGTTGTGTACCGAATTCCCCCGATTCTTTTATGTGAAACGAATCAGACTTGAACTCTTCACTATTTGTCCTAAGACCCTAAAATACCTACTAATTTTTCCTACCAAATCTACCACGTATTTTCTACTAAGTAGAATTATTTCTACCAAATTTCCATACATTTACAATAGCTTTTCTAACATGTTTACCTACTCAATATTTAGATTTTAAATACATAATAATAATATTATTATTGGTAATTTATCTCCAACAAGATCTACGTGTTCAGGTTACGTTATTAACAGCTGGAGGTTTCCAATGGGCGGCAAATACCCTTGAAAGCCTTACTTTTTTCCCCTAAGTCAAAATCATCCTGCTACCATAAATATGCAGTAGAAAATAGAATCGTTGATACCCAATTTTAAGCTACAGCTAAAAAGGATAATTTTGACTGTTGTATGGTATGTCTTTCATATCTCATACAATGCTGTTAACACGCCAAGATGGAGATGGAACGTATTCTATACCAGAACTAGACATATTAATGAATATAAATCCATACTAATGAAAATAAATTCATTAATAAATCTTTAGATGAGAAGCATCTTTAACTACCAGTTCCCTCTACCCTAAACACTTCCCAATGTTTCCTAACCATTTACAAAAGTATATTTCTACTCTTTCCCAGCAATGAGTATTCTTTCACTCATGATTTTGGAAAATAATACTAGTAGACTGCTCCGCCTGCTACTTTCAGAGTTGGTTCCATCTTTCTGAACCAGCCCTGCTATCCTAATCATGATTGGAAGAATTGGACCTTTACAACACATAATACCGATAAAAATCTATGAAACCCAGTATTTTTAGTACCTATTTAAAGAAATTATTAGATACCTCTTATTTTTTTTACACAATACACCAATAATCGCGTGAATACCTAATACCTAAACCTAAATCCCTAAACCCTCTTTCCTAACGTCCTAATCCTACACATGACTTTAATCCTAATCTACTTACATCCCCAAATAGCTCTAATTCCTACTCTAGTGTATGCAAACCTCAACCGTGAGGTATTTACCATAGTGTTATGTAGTGAGGCCCTACTTTTACCTATATACCTAAACAGTTCCCTACTAGAACGTTCAAGTGGCTAGCTTGAGAAAATCAACCTAAAGCCTGTGTATTGTGTCATATCACAACTGACCGAAGTCTAAAGGGATCTGTGATATGAAACGCCCTAGCATATAATAGATTATATAAATATACATAATAAAGACCGAATTCCACATACTAGTGAGCCCTCTCAAGCGAAGAACCCTTCTATACCTCCTTCAATCGCGGAGGTCATGATCAGACTACACCAGTTGGACAATGGAACTCGCTAAGGGTAAAATACGTCCCATGTTGATAAATAGGAACGCCCAGACCCCCTAAACAGTCTGGTAATCTAAATGACTCTGGAATAAGCTTGTTTGACAAACCGTTAGGTTAAACGTATTCCATCAGACTAAACTGTATGTCTGGAATGTGATCTGGCTCTCTTAAAATAAATAGCAATAAATTTTAATCCGTAAAATAATAATGAAATTGAAAGTAAAGAAGATTCCCTCACTATGCGGAACATTTCCACATAACAACGGAATCTCAAACAAAAATGACGAGAAACCCACCAAAAATAATCTATAGAACCAGAGTCGCAAACAGTCGAACAATAATCATCCGTCCGCTCTGCGCGCCCGGCTATTTATAACTAAAAATAACATCGCCTGCATCACCTATATCGCAAAAATCCTCCGCATCGCAACCATTGCCTATATCGCATGCATCACTCCAAACGAAACTACTCCGCGCGCGCTTACGTTTACGGTCGCAATTTATTATGCTCTCACGACATAGGCTCTTATTGAAATATGTTGTAGCCGCGCCGGCGCCGGCCATTTTTGTGATTATTAATAGATTTTGCGTCGTAATTTGTAAAGCGTTTATTTAATTGTGTATATAACTTTAATTAGTTTTTAATGAAATACTTAAGATAAAATTACCGATCTTTGTTTAGCATTCGGTAAAGGACAGGCGTTCATTGTAAGCGTCTAGTTACATATTCGCCCCCTCAAGGATGTGCCATGTAATTGCTAATGTAATGAGCGATTCATGACGGATCCTTGAACTACTATAATGTTAAATAACATACCATAGATTTGTTAGTGAACCTATTCTCCCCTTCCCTTCCCCCCACCCCTATATTTTTAAACGTGTATGAGTATTTAAACCAGTACTCATTGATTGTTAGTGACTCGGCATAAAACTTAGTCTTATGAATTTTGATAATGAACCATGACTATCCTTTCCTCGAAATCTTCCCATTTGCCCAAGGTTCTAGTTTGTGAGGCTAGAAGACCCGAATAGTCCGCATTTGCAATATCAAACTGAATTTCAGAGTCTGTCCAGGCACTCATCCATTCAAAATCCACATTGCCCGGATCCGATCTGATATCCCAAAAGCTCCCCACGCAAAAAGAAAGACCCTCTATGTAAGTACTAAGACATTCAATCGCCATTACACCAAAACTCTAACCAAATCTCAATACTCTGTCACCATTTTCAATCAAGTTTTCTTGGAACATGTCACAAACTTGAATCAGATATTCGATTTCAGACTCATTTTCACACCAATTTATGAAATGTCCATTTATGAACTTAGTTAAACGACATTCGTCACCTCAATGCTCCTGCATTCCCATTCGTCATTTAAATGGCCACAGAACATTAAAACTCGAAATGCGCTTAACTATATGGATATGTCAATATCCATAACACCCTGTTATCAAAATAACCAATTCCCCATTCAAAATTAGCCTTTAAATTAATTTATCGTAAATTTATTCATGTATATACTACTAATATAATAAACATTTCACCTCTAGCGTGATAAATGAGCCTTACTTTAATACCAATAAATAAATTGTCTTTCTATCAGACATGTCAAATATCATCAAATATCAAATAAATAATAATAAGAATATCAAATATCATTTACCAAAAGCAATGAAAAGATAACATATAATTTATAAACATTATTCAAAAATGATTGCATTTCGCCATATCATTTTTATATCATATCCTACTAAGCAGTCGGATATTTCTGTTTTCGAATGATCCTTCATCAAATCGTGGTGTGTGTACAAAACCTTGATAAAACCTCAGCTAATAGACTTTTAGTCCTAGCTTCTGTTTAGTACTAGTCAATAAGGATTACCCTTATTAAATGGGTCGAATCGCAACACGATTTTAACCTACTGATAAATCCTTGCTGACTAGTTGTGTGTTTAGACCCCTCAAAATACCAACAAATCCAGGTTGATTACAATCTTAACATTTGTCTACCTGCAATAACCCATTTTCTCAAAATTTTTCCCCTTCCCCCCCCTGTTTCCATACATCACCATCATCCATCAGATTCAATAAACCTTAGTAACTCTATCACTCAATCTACAAATATTCCCCTCATTCATTCTTACACTCGGTTAAAATTACAGATAGCCAAAGTCTTTGATATGCAATCATTAGAATATTCTTCTAATTGCTGAATTATTAATAAAAATAATAATTATGTATTAATAAATTTTACCTTTTCTGTAAAAATGAATGCCAAACAATGCAACCAAGATTAAAATTTCATAATTATATACACATATTTATACATATTTATTTTAAATATTTCCCCCATTTATACTCCTTATCTATGTGCAATAAAGTTCCATTTCAACAAACAATTTACTATAAGCAATCAGTCCTTATTTATTTGTAATATAAAAATATATTTTTATTTTATGAAATCTATTGAAAAATGTTGATAATAATATTAAAGTCATATCTCTGAATCTAACAATTTTTACACAATTTATTTTCTTTTTGAAGAAAAACCATTTAAAGAACCGATACATCGCTTATATTAAAACCCTTCACAATGCATGCACTATAATACTAAGAAGAATGTATAAGTTGAAGCCTAATTTGTAATTAAAATAGAATGTAAATATAAAAATACATGGCCTATTTCAATAAAAGAACCAAATTTTAAACTTTTCCATTCCGGGTAGAGCGATGGATAATCATGCATTACTAAATTTTTCTTTTCTATATTGAAAACTGAAAATCGCTCTACTATTATAATTTGATTTGATAGAAGCTTTAGTATACATTATACTAGCAAAATACATAACCCTTTGAATATATATACTGCCATAAAAATTTCTTCACCGCTAAATTTTCACCGCTAAACCAAATTCTAAATTTCTAATCCCAACCACTTCTAAATACTTCTACCACTATA
The DNA here is from genome assembly GCA_951800055.1 of Cenopis cana. Lineage (NCBI taxonomy): Eukaryota > Metazoa > Arthropoda > Insecta > Lepidoptera > Tortricidae > Cenopis > Cenopis cana. Next base: position 16,383,508 of record OX637480.1, read on the forward strand.
TTTTATAAACCCAGGCAATTACATGACAGATCTACCTTCTGAATGCTCCATACAACTTTACAAGCAAATTCTACAAATGAATCCGGGATCCTAATCGACAGACCATAGACTTACCCAAAATTTTAGTTACTATCGTTCGTACCCCAAAATAAATTGAATACTATAGAGCATAAAATCAATTAAATATCATGTTAATCTTGCGCATGTCATGCAATAAAGCTTAAAATAAATAAATAACTAACCTGTGCCAACAAAACTTGATACACAACTCGGTTAACTAACTTCAAAACATGAATCTAAATAAAAATAACATTCTTTCTACGACTTTATTTCTAATGTAGAGCATCGATAGCCCTCTATGTACTTGTAGTATATAACAACTTTACATGTCAGTCTTACAGCCGCCAGTCAACGGAAAATATTCTACAAATGACAACTCTACAAATGATTCCAACATGCAGAAAGACAATTTGACCTTATAAGAGCTCCGTGCTCTTAACCCGAAAATTACCAAAATATCACCTACAAGAGAACTGAGAAAATAAATACTATTTTCTTCCCAACATATTCACTGTTCAATATACTATAGTTATGTTAAAAACCACTTACTTGTTTTAATCCTAATCCTAATGTTGACTCCAATATGAAATACCACTCACATTCTATTTACACTGCACTTAATCTCAAATCACTCATTACCTAGACTTCCTGATTAATTATAACAAACAACACTTTAACTTTCAGTTCAGACATGGTATTTATCTAGCTTCAGACTTTTACTAATGAATGCACTATCTTTGGCGTCAACGCACACTTTAACTATACTATAATGTTCGATTATTAATCCACTTGAAAACCGTATCATATTTAATTATTTTTAAAGCCATGAATGTAAAAAGATTATTTGCAACACAAACTAAATCAAAAACAAATGTCAAAATCTAACGACTGTTTGCCTACTGCGTTCAGTTTTTTTTCTATTGTCTACATTACGAATCCATTAAGCCTCCTACAAACGTCAAACGTCATCTACTATTTCACTTAAACGTTTCCACATGACGTTTTAAATATTTGTGACAGCAAATCATATTTCTTAAGAATTATATCATAATTATTAACATCATCTACACAAAATATTTTATTTAAAATTGTTAAGAAAACCAGTATACATATATTTTGTTATCAACTGCAAATATTTTAGTTCGTATCCACACTATCCGACACGTCATTGACCCGATATCGCGACGTCGCTGTCTATTACTATAATTTCAGTCTTAATGCTAACACATAACAGCAATAACTACAACCGAATATATTTATTATATTTAAGGGTAAATCTAATCATTCGAGAAAATATTGAATGATCTGTATTATAATTGTTTTTAGCATCCTTGATATTGTGCGATCACATTACATTTTTTTTCTCTTGTGAGGAAAATACTATTCAAGTTAGCAAAATGAATCGCAATAAATTTTAGCAGATGAAAATAAACAAATTGTCAAATATTAAATGACACTGACAAGCATAAGTGGTTTCCGTCTAGCAATTGACTCATAGGAACTTGCAATGATATCCGATAATGTGGACACTGCCTCCTGTCCTTATTTTACTGACAACACTGATCTTAACTTCAAACCTACCACTACAAAGGGAATCTACTAACCGATACTCTATCCTTAAATTGTTAAATCAAAGATGGATGACAATTCTTCATTTGTTGTTGTATACAAATACAATATTTTAATATACCTAGTGACATAACTATTTTCGTAGTATGAACAATAATTTTAAATGCAAAAACTAAGTGAAGTATAAATTACCACCGTGTGAAATTAAAGAACCCTAGTTTGTGACTGACTCGTTTCTTTGTTGCCAAACAAAGAAAGTAAGTGCTTCGTGTTTCTTTGAAGCGAACGATTTTGATAAAACTTGAACCCGATTTTTAACTGGTAAGTTATTTTTATATTTTCTGTCTCTTCTATTGATTAAAACAAAAACACACATTCATACTTTGATGAACAATTTCTATACTTAGTCTATACGAGCCTACTTGAAAAGTCGAAACTTTTATGTTAACAAAAGTTGGTGTACCTATGTACAATGATAAATACCATTTGATATGAATAACTCATCGCTACAAAATACAATTAAATGTAAATAATACTACGTAGTTGTACTGACAATGTCATGAAAAGGGTTTCTTGTTTGCGGAAAAAGCCAAACTCCTTTTCTTTGTTTCCTTTAGAAAATGTATACATACAAATTACCACATGATGATGAGGCCCTGGCCAATTTCAGTCTTAATTACTGTATGCTAAATTTCAGAAAACCATCTATAAATGAATATATGCTTTCCCTCATCTGTCAAACTGTATGAAACCACAAGATGATGAAATTTTTCCCTAACCATGTCCTATTTTATTTCTAGATTATGACTAGTTATTGATATCATTGCATAATGTCAGTAGTTCATTACTATAAATTTACTCAATATCTTTATACCTCTATTCTTCAGAATAAATAAATGTACTATTCCACATCATAACATATAATTTCTATTGTTTTTATTTCAGGACCATGGTGATAAAATCTGCATATATTAATGATCTACTCATTAAACCGATTACATGATAATCTGCTAACAGCATGCTGAGAAAAACATGACTTGGTCCGCTGAATCGACTACAAAAATATTAACAGCTGCCTGTTTCATCACAAAATATGAGTGACCCAATATGTAAGTACTTTAACTAATAAATCAGATGTCCTCATAATAAATTTAAGATCAAACAACTATACCCAATTCCGATTTTAGTGAAATTTCAATTTTAGTTTGATCACTCTCCATCGGGCTCCTTCGATGGAATTCCGAAATATACCTATTTATGTTATTTTCTTAATTTTTATAGTCTAGAATGTTTCTATTAGCTCCTATAAATATAGATAATATTGTTATCCTCTTATAATGCTAATATTTAAACTTTTCAATTTTCAGTAGAGAACGATGAACAAAAGTCGTTGACTGCCGGAAGAATAGCAAAACTTCTCATTTCCTACCTTCAATCAACATGGGTGACTCCTAATGTAAGTATATAAAATTAACCTATATATTGACTAAATTTCATAACATACAGATGTATAGTAGTATTTTTAATGAAAACAAATTTCAATGTAAGCGTTCCGTCAACAGTTTGAAATTTCAAAACTAAGCCATTTTCTTAATTTTTCCTATCTAGAATGTTTGTATTAATTCTGTATGTAATGTAAAAATGCAAACAATAATTATTATTCTTATTTGATGTTAATTTCTCTACTTTTCAATTTTCAGAAATCAGCGGTGAACCACTCGAAACAGTAACTGCCAGATGATGAGCGGCAATCTACTGCAGTACTTCCTAAGGTAATTATTTCATTTATATCTATACTGTATGTAGCACTAATATTTTTATAATCGAGATGCCCATATTACTTAAAAACTAATGCCTACGCCAAGTCACGGAATCAAATAGCAAACCCCAGCCTTCCTAAGTATGCAAACGCATTAGTACTACGCTATGATTATTATGATGATGATTTCTTTTATATTACGTCAGTGGCAAACAAACGCACAGCCAGCCTAGCTGATAATGTCCATACATGAATATCTCTTTAATGCTTTCAATAGTGGTCTTTACTTTATGACTGAAGTATGATATGATGATTTTTTTTATTTTATTTACAATGATGACTTTCTACCATTAGTTACTATATGCAAATGACTTGCACCATTTCATAACTCATAAGCCTACAGATCTTCTATTATGATAATGATGATGACGCTGATCATGCTATAACAACTACGCCCCCTGTATCACTAGACTCTCATGATAAAAACCATGATCATATTATAACGGAACGCCCCCTGGATCTATAGAGTATGATACACAATCGATCGAATGATCGCCCCCTAATGCAGTAAACTGTGATAGCTTTAACCAATCATTTACCCATGAAAATGTAATCCAGCAGTATGTAAACTTGTCACTAATGTTAACGCATTTACTTTTCTGTTCCAGATGCTGTTTATAACATACAGCAGTCTTCAAATTGATCCTACACTGCATCAGCGGCAAAGAACACACGGCCCGCCTGACAGCGACCTCCGCAGCCTACAGACGCAAGATACTACGAGCTTCCACATACTTACAATACTTGTTATTTTATAAACCACCCAACGATAAATCATCACCGCAACCTACGGACGTCTGCTACTACATACTTTACTTACTTTACCGGCATTACTTCGTTATTTGTCTTGATTGTAATAATAAACTATAATATTTTTCGTGTACAATTTTATAAGCGAAGGGTCCAAGTCCGAATTCGATCACACACCGTTTCACGACAACAAAATGTTGCCAAAAGGCAACCATAACCTATTTTAAAACATACAGAGCCCTAGAGCTCCCATCCTGGTCACGGCACCAAAATGTAGCTCCCCCCCTCTCTACCCCGTCTAAACATTATATTCCCCATAGTTTAAATAAAAGACCCGTGAAAATAACTTAATTTGATTTGATTTGGCCATGTGATCGTCTAGTGATAACCTACGTTGTGTACCGAATTCCCCCGATTCTTTTATGTGAAACGAATCAGACTTGAACTCTTCACTATTTGTCCTAAGACCCTAAAATACCTACTAATTTTTCCTACCAAATCTACCACGTATTTTCTACTAAGTAGAATTATTTCTACCAAATTTCCATACATTTACAATAGCTTTTCTAACATGTTTACCTACTCAATATTTAGATTTTAAATACATAATAATAATATTATTATTGGTAATTTATCTCCAACAAGATCTACGTGTTCAGGTTACGTTATTAACAGCTGGAGGTTTCCAATGGGCGGCAAATACCCTTGAAAGCCTTACTTTTTTCCCCTAAGTCAAAATCATCCTGCTACCATAAATATGCAGTAGAAAATAGAATCGTTGATACCCAATTTTAAGCTACAGCTAAAAAGGATAATTTTGACTGTTGTATGGTATGTCTTTCATATCTCATACAATGCTGTTAACACGCCAAGATGGAGATGGAACGTATTCTATACCAGAACTAGACATATTAATGAATATAAATCCATACTAATGAAAATAAATTCATTAATAAATCTTTAGATGAGAAGCATCTTTAACTACCAGTTCCCTCTACCCTAAACACTTCCCAATGTTTCCTAACCATTTACAAAAGTATATTTCTACTCTTTCCCAGCAATGAGTATTCTTTCACTCATGATTTTGGAAAATAATACTAGTAGACTGCTCCGCCTGCTACTTTCAGAGTTGGTTCCATCTTTCTGAACCAGCCCTGCTATCCTAATCATGATTGGAAGAATTGGACCTTTACAACACATAATACCGATAAAAATCTATGAAACCCAGTATTTTTAGTACCTATTTAAAGAAATTATTAGATACCTCTTATTTTTTTTACACAATACACCAATAATCGCGTGAATACCTAATACCTAAACCTAAATCCCTAAACCCTCTTTCCTAACGTCCTAATCCTACACATGACTTTAATCCTAATCTACTTACATCCCCAAATAGCTCTAATTCCTACTCTAGTGTATGCAAACCTCAACCGTGAGGTATTTACCATAGTGTTATGTAGTGAGGCCCTACTTTTACCTATATACCTAAACAGTTCCCTACTAGAACGTTCAAGTGGCTAGCTTGAGAAAATCAACCTAAAGCCTGTGTATTGTGTCATATCACAACTGACCGAAGTCTAAAGGGATCTGTGATATGAAACGCCCTAGCATATAATAGATTATATAAATATACATAATAAAGACCGAATTCCACATACTAGTGAGCCCTCTCAAGCGAAGAACCCTTCTATACCTCCTTCAATCGCGGAGGTCATGATCAGACTACACCAGTTGGACAATGGAACTCGCTAAGGGTAAAATACGTCCCATGTTGATAAATAGGAACGCCCAGACCCCCTAAACAGTCTGGTAATCTAAATGACTCTGGAATAAGCTTGTTTGACAAACCGTTAGGTTAAACGTATTCCATCAGACTAAACTGTATGTCTGGAATGTGATCTGGCTCTCTTAAAATAAATAGCAATAAATTTTAATCCGTAAAATAATAATGAAATTGAAAGTAAAGAAGATTCCCTCACTATGCGGAACATTTCCACATAACAACGGAATCTCAAACAAAAATGACGAGAAACCCACCAAAAATAATCTATAGAACCAGAGTCGCAAACAGTCGAACAATAATCATCCGTCCGCTCTGCGCGCCCGGCTATTTATAACTAAAAATAACATCGCCTGCATCACCTATATCGCAAAAATCCTCCGCATCGCAACCATTGCCTATATCGCATGCATCACTCCAAACGAAACTACTCCGCGCGCGCTTACGTTTACGGTCGCAATTTATTATGCTCTCACGACATAGGCTCTTATTGAAATATGTTGTAGCCGCGCCGGCGCCGGCCATTTTTGTGATTATTAATAGATTTTGCGTCGTAATTTGTAAAGCGTTTATTTAATTGTGTATATAACTTTAATTAGTTTTTAATGAAATACTTAAGATAAAATTACCGATCTTTGTTTAGCATTCGGTAAAGGACAGGCGTTCATTGTAAGCGTCTAGTTACAATATCTTGGGGTATAGTATTACCTACGATTTATGTCAGGTTAGAAAATATTTGTGGCTGTGGTAGGAAGACACAAACGAATAGGTTTCATTTAAGTAGGTATTTGGAATACGAGGATCACCAAATACTTATCTACCAATTCACCACTGTACTGTGATTGTTTCATATTTCAAATCTGAACCATTAGGAGTTGCTAATAAGTGGCAAAAGAATTCGCTATCAAAGACCATCATAAAGCAAAGACACATCATGAAAATATCTTTACACGTAAATCACCTCACAACATGGCCTATTCATGGATTTGCGAACACTAGCCGTTATGGTGAAACCAGGTAGATTTGCAACCTCTGACTAGTAGGTAGGACCCACTAATCACTGCAGTTGCGTAGACTACTGTCTTTAGCCAATTTTGTAATCGGCATTTTTAGGGGCAAAATTATTAGGCGCACGCCGGCATCCTCTGCTGGCGGTAGGCACGGCGCGCACGTGGACGCACGCGCAGGCGCCGGTCGCGCGCGCGCTCGCGCTGCTCAACTCCGTGCTCGAAGCAACGCCTACGTGCGACCTGTTTGCGAGTACGATTGGACGACTGAGGATTGAATGTAAGAGGGTGATTGAGCGAGAGATGCCTGAAAGTACTATTTCCTGTGTGTAGTTTTCACGCAAATGTTTGTTATACTTGTGGGTGTAATTCTTATACTGTTGTGATTTGTGCCCCTCTGGCCTTAGCTGTTAAGGTGCAAATTGTAATTAATAAATAAATAAATAAATCGATTCAAACAGCTTTCTCGCAAATACTTAACACGCGACGCAATGTCCCACGCCCTCAAAGGTTAATCAAGTTGCGCATCAATTAAATTAAAACTGTGAATTCGCGATGTAATAAAATAATACCGACACGTGTTCGGTTCGCGACTCGAGTCTGGAATACGCAATAGGTACACCCTGTATTTGCTTCTTGTCTCCCACTACGTGACGCGAATATTTCACGTTACTTAATCTATTTTTAGGTTTCTCAACCCTGCTGTACTACTTTGATGAGTGATATTTTTTGGGTGAATGTTATAACATTCAAATAATCTATACATTAACCTCTATACATTAAACTCTTGCGTTACTTAGACTACTATTGACAGACAGCGCACAGCCTAAACCGCTGAAGATATAACCATGCATGAAATTTGGAACATACGTGGAACATATATTCTTTAGAGTACGTAGACGTGTACTAAGAAAGGATTTTTCGAAATTCAACCCCTAAGTGGGTGAAACAGGGGTTGAACCGTTGTATGGAAATCGTTCATTTGGAAAGTTACGAGTATAGACTTGAAACGCCGTCATTTTTACTTGTGCCCGAGGTGCATTTCTACAGCTGAGGGACTAACGGTGGTCGTCAGGTTTATTCCTCCTACCGCTCCGGCTTACTTGGCTCTCGCACTCATTCGAGTTGCAAGTCATCCGAACGCAGTTGACACTGTTGGCAGGTGATACTCAACGTAGGTGCCGCGGCCGGCGTTGTTATCTACCAATGAAAATGACACTGAAACACGACGACGACGAAAGAGCACGTGGTATACATGCGAAAGATAGGGCTGGCATGGTTTTAATTTGTCTTGTTACAAAACATCGGTTTTGTTAGGTAGAGAACATTCTGTAGGTACGTAAGTTTCTTCTTTTATCTTTTAGTAGTCTTTTATTTTATCGACGATTGTACGCAATTTCTACTCAATTTTAATTTCTCCTAGCTGCTGGAATAACGTCTTAACGGCAGGTGTAGCAAATGGCTTTCCCGTGTCGCTACGCTAATATAACTTACCGGGTTAGACTAGCAATAAAACTTGCGGACTTTCCCGTGAACGTATGCAGCTCGATAACTTCTACAATAACTTCTTAGTAATAGAACTTGCTCGACACATCTTGGGCTCATTTCAAAAAGACTTCTAGTTTTATACCAACATTTTTTTCCGATAAAAGGAGTAGAAATGTGCCGCCGAGGAGTTGAACATATTTTTCCTAAAATTTAAGTAGTAGAGTTTTTATAATCTGTCATTTGTGTTTGTGAGAAGAAATAAAATATTTAATCTACCTACGCAATATCATAAACCCTCTAAAATACTTTCAGGGACCGTTGGCAATGACCAGCATTACAACAATCAAGTTTTCTCAAAACAAGCTCGGAAAAATAGAACTTACTTAGTTCGCGATAACACTGAGAAACCTATCGTTGCGAGGTGTCATGAATTATGGTCGGCAATGGAATTTTGTATAGGAAATTACCGGCGAATGTTCAGGAAACTAAGTCGGAGGCGAGTTTATAATAAGACAATATGAGTCTATGTGACAGTTTCATAAGTTAACAGAGATCTGTTAATTATATTTTACGTATAAGGAGGTTAAGGTTCACGTTTTAACTGAATTTTCGTCTGTGGATCATTGGATATTGACGCACTTCCATACCATCGAGGTTAAACCTTGGAGAGGAGACACTTATATAGTCACAGAATAATGAATAGTTTTATGTCTAGAGTAATCCTGTAACCACGTACTGGACGACGCAGATTTGGTAACCATCCCACCAGGCCCCTATACCACAAAACTTTACAAGTCTACAATTTCACAAAATTGTTAAATTTCTCATAGAAAAAGTTGACAAATTTGTCGAATTGTACGCTTGTAAAGTTTTGTGGTAGGTACAGGCCCCAGATGTTAAGATCGCAGCGGTCCGCTGAATGCGGACAGCGCATTACCGATCGTTGTGGCAATCTCTGGGGAAGGCCTACGTCCCGCAGTAGACGTCTATCGGCTGATGATGATGAATCCTCTAAAGATAAATATTCACGTTACAGGCACTTCAGACTACGACCGCGACGGACCAGTTATCACGGAAGAGGAATACGAGGAGATGATGGACAAGTTGAAGGCAGCCGACACCCTGTACACCGAGTATACGCTTGAGGAGATCATCTACCAGCTCGCTAAGGTTAGCATTAGGGAGTGCAACCCGGGTAACCGAAAACCCGGATACCCGGGTACCCGCCTGTGCTCAGAAGTTGCTTCTCCAAGTCCCTACCTGAAATTCTAAATTCTATAACAACTCTTTTACTTTCCGGGCTGTCCGATTGTGGAATTCACTACCTGTTGAAATTAGACGTGCTAAACTCTTTCCATGTTTAAAAATAGTCGTTATCTCGATATATTGTATAATTGTACCTATGTTTCTGTAGGTATGTATTTATGTAAGTGAATGATCTTTCTTATGATTCTTGTTTATACTACTTAATATCTCTGTTTCACCTACTCATGTCAAATTTTTCTGTTGTGTCCACCACCCAAAGGTTGTCTGGAAGAGATCGCTTTTTAGCGATAAGACCGCCTGTTTGTCTACCACCAACATGTTTATTTTTAATCTAGTTTTCAATATATTTTTTGGTGAACAAATTGGTATTGTATTGATATTTATTTGACGATGATAGCGGATGATAGCGGGGGATTGAATTTGGAATTTTGATGATGTGCTCGTCGCCCGCCCTGCGAAACCGATCGTTCTTCAACCAATCCGTTTTGACTAACCAATTTTCATGTAGCTAGGTAGGTATATAGGTGCGTAGGTTTTTTTGTCAAAACGGATCATTTTACTTCACCTACCTACAAAAAAATGAAAAGAGCACCTACTAGTGGGATTAAATGAGATAGCACACGTTGAGGTGTCACTGAAAATGGAAACTGACGTGTTTATTCACAGATGATGTTTTCCCAATCGCTGTCCCGCGACCCAGCGACGGCGCGCGTGGCCACGCAGCGCTTCATGGCGTTCCTGGAGCGCGAGGCCGAGCGAGGGCAGCTCTCGAGGACTATTGAGAAGAAAGTGCTCGGTAAGCTATTGGCACAGAATGGTATAACAGTATTACAGAACGGACACGAACCCCCCCCCCCCCCCCTCCCCCACACCGAGGTCAGTTACCTCGTCCCTGAGAGACCCGCCTGGTGTCGATCGGGTGCCGTCGCGCCTCGCGATTCGTCCGCGCCACGCGCTACGCACCCGCGCAAACAATTGACGCGTGTACCGACAGCGCACGCACACATACTTACCCACAGCGCTTACGTTCCTTCGCGTGTCACAGGTGTGCCATTCGCTAATCCTCTTATCTTTTTTATACGACAACGGTGGCTAACAAGCGTACGGTCCACCTGATGGTATGTGGACACCGCAGCCTATAGACGCTCGCAACTCCAAGAGTAACGAGCGCGTTGCCGACCCTTTATAAAATTTAAGGATTCAATTGTTGACAATAGACCACCAATTTAGGTCCCCCGCTCTCAACACAGTGCATCCTCGGAAGCTCTGGACTTCGTAATAATTTAGGCTCGTGGGCCTCACGGTCCGAGACGACTCGCGCTTTCAACTGTTTTTTTAATTAATTAATAACATTGCTTCCTGCGCTATCAGCGCAGCCATCCACGACGACGCGCCCCTCCACAGCGAATCTCATAATAATCTGTGCGCAGTTGTACGTCATGGGCTGTGGAGGGGTGCGCCTTCGTGGATGGCGCGCACTATAAACGTACTTTGCTTGCATCTCGCCCGGCCACTGGTTGTAAACATTGGGCCAACACGTTGGACCAACGTGTAATTTGGCTGTATATTCGAGCGCCAAAATCTCGTCTGAAATGGTTGGCTTTCAACCCTTGGTTAACAATCTACTATTCTCACAGGCCAAGCGACATTCAATCTTATGTCAATAACGTAAAGACTAGCAACGATAAAACTCTATCGGTAATGTTCCAGATGTGATGATCGCCGCGCTGACCGACACCGTCGGGGACCATCCCGAGCTCATGCAAGCGCGGGACAACCTCGGCATCAACCCAGCTAACCGGTGCGTATAGACAGGCCAACCTACAACTTTGTACTTTAACACAAAAGTAACAGAGTCGAAAGTTAATCGACCACTTTCTTGGCTGGTTGTACAAATAGCAACTTAAACGTCAGTCACCCTGAGCTCATGCAAGCGCGGGATAGCTTCGGTCTCAACTCTGCTAACCGGTGCGTACAGACAGGCCAATCTACAACTTTGTACTTTAACGTACAAGTAATAGAGTTGAAAGTTAATCAATAACTTTATTGGCTGAGTGTACAAATAGTAACTTACCTTAAGCCTTATTTACTTACGTCGGTCACCCTGAGCTCATGCAAGCGCGGGACAACCTCGGCATGAACCCTGCTAGTCTGCATAATAATAAACATTGCGTGCGGCCCGACACGCACTTGGCCGATTTTATTCAATACTGGAGAGAGTTCAGCAGGCCTAGCACGTGTTGCGATGCGCGGTAGCGGGACGATACGAAGTCAGTACTGGTCCACTTCTGCGCATTATATTACTACTGCGCAAATTACTGACAGTATTCCATCAAGTCGGAATCTTTGCGACGTCAGTAAGTTTACGTCAAAGAAAAAAATGTCACATATCGATCCCGCCTCGCCAAGTCAGGAAGTCGCCTTAGTTGTGTACAAGTTGTGTACAGCCGGCATAAAGGTAAAAGCTATACCAGGGAGCTCTCACTCCGTCAGTTCGCCGCGCCGCTGCAAGTACATCCGTAGGTGGTACCATTAAGTGGCTGCCGCGCATTGCTGCCGTACGGTCGCTTCGTCGCATCATACGCTTGGTGTGGTCAGTTTGTTATTTACCTATTATAATTTGTGGTTGTAAATTGGGGATGTATTAACAGTGAGACTTCTGTAGGCCTATCACGAGTTGCGCTCGAGAGTATGTCAGCGTATCTCGGGCTATCCGTCACTTTCTAACAGCGCCAATCAGAAAAAGACGCGAGCTCTAGATAAGTCGAGATACTCTCGAGCGCAACATGTGCTACGGGCGCTGTACGTAGTGCTATTACTTATTCTGTGGCTATAATCAAAATGTAAATGTTGTTCCAGACTCATGCGCCAGTTCCTAGAGGCGAGCGCCTCCGAGCCGAGCATGTCGCGCGCCATCCTGGCCGCATACAAAGACGAGCTGCTGAAGGGCCCGCCGCACAAGCTGGGCCTGTCCGAGCGGAACTAAACACCCACGGGGCCTTCTACACAGTCATTATTATCACAAGATACCACAGGATATTGATATATAATAAAACCGTTCACTCACGTCTTTAACGTCGAATTTTGCTCGACATGTTTCGGACCAACGGCCTCGCGTTTAATACGCGGTGTTGGCGGCGCCGGTGGATTTAACCCCTATGCCTGGAAAAGGGTTAAATGTGTCTGATATAGATCGTACAAACTCTAAGATCTATAATGCAAGAAACAAACAACTATGAAATCCACAATAACTTAAGTCCCACCAGAATACAAAATTATATTGAACCATTTGGTATCGGAAATAAAATTATAAATATTCTAGAAAAAAAAAATCCTTTAGGTGGATCAGTAGGACTCATGTGGAGTCTTAGGAGGATAATATTGAAATCCCAGTAGGTATCGTGATAATAATCACTGTGTAAACGGGGCCAACAAACTAATGCGACGTCTGTATACTTTTCATAGTATTTAACTTGGGTTTTAAAAAGTACATTTGTTGATTTCCGCTTTTTGAAATGACACGTCTTTATTAATGCTCTTTTTATTAAGGCTGCGTTTCCACCAGAGATGTGCGAGGATGCGTTTTCATACATTTGACACCTCGCAACGCGCCGAGCGAGGTGTCAAATATATGAAAACACATCCTCGCACATCTCTGGTGGAAACGCAACCTAAATGAGTGCTAATCCCTGGCAGATGGGTGTATTTACTGTTTTTAAGTATTATTTGTTTTCAAGCTTAATTTGGGGATTATAGTTAATTATTATGTAAAGCGTATATTATATAATGAACGTAGTTAAAAAGGGCATTAAAATAAGCAAATTATCGCTGTATTAATAAATAGACTTTTACTGCGTCGAACTTTTATATTTATCTGCAGCCCTTTCTACGAAAAATATACTTGGCAGCGGACGCTCAAAATAATTATTAAATAAGTAAATGTTATACCTGTGCTTATAAAATCCATAAACATTTGAAATAAATTATGAGCTGTCGAATAACACATACCTACCTAAAGTATGTAACCACCATTCAATAAACCTTGTTTGATCCCCGTTTCTTGACACTGTCCAATCCTATTATTGTAAATATTTCACCGCTGTAAGCTGTAAGTGTATGAATATGACGCATTTAAATTTTTTTTACAAACGTAAGGCTAAGAGAATACTATGTACTAAAGAAATACCAAATATGAGATTTGAGAAAATGGAAGAGATTTTATTAAATTAAATGTACTACTAGTTTACCTTCTACCATCAAATTGTTAACGTTTATGATGGTGAAGAGGTGGGCAACGTATTGAAATCGAGGTGTTTTTGTGCAGAATATTTGAAGAATATATTGAACGTAATGACCTGCAAAGTACATATTTAGGACACGCATACCCTTGAGTATTTGCTGTTGTAGTTAGTTTGTTCACATACATTGTAATTACGACAAAAAACCACGCTTAAGAAACATTAAAAACAAAATGTGTGCAAGCATTATTCGGTTACGACAGAATTCTAAGTTTCCAAATTAAGCTCAGTTATTTTTGAGGATTTAACCTATTTTCTGTTGTAGTTAATAATCGTCTTAGTATTGTAATATGAATTTCAAACTTGAAAACTTTGCTTCGTATAAAATGGTAGGCGCTTATTCTAGCGCTGAAGTAAATTACTGCCAGTCTTGATCATGACAGTGAATATTTTTATGAAAAAGCAAGTAAAATGTATATAAAAATGTGTAGTATTTTTTTTAAAAGCAAAAAGTTACTTTTCAAATCTCACATATTACCTACATATGTGAGCCGTGAACACTCGTCAAATTTTTCTACCCACAAATATGAAAGTGAATGCGACGTTGCGACTTCGCTTCGCTCGAGGCACAGCGCTGTTGTCAGATATTTGTTTACTTATCTAGTTTGGAAGTTTGCACCGAGCTTGAGCCGATTCCCGTTGCACAGAGTAGTGCGGACACATAGAGACATACAACCTGTAAGACAGTTTTATTTATACTTATCTATTATAGTTGGAGTTTTAAGAGGCCGTATAACACTTGTTGTTTCAATACTACTCCGATTCATTTTGCAAATGATCATGAGGATCCTGACATTTGTTTACGTTTGTAAAATGATATTTGATTTGACTTCGCTATTTATTTGTATTGCCATCGTTGTCCTTAATTCAATTTGTACCTATACTATAATTTTTGTATTCAATATCGATATCAATATTTGTGGACAATCTTACACAAATCAACCTAGTCCCAAACTAAGCAAAGCTTGTACTATGGGTACTAAGCGACGATATACATACTTATATAGATAAATAGATACTTAAATACATAGAAAACATCCAAGACCCAAGAACAAATATTCGTGCTCATCACAAAAATAAATGCCCTGTAGCTCTAGTATAAGTTTTTTCGAAACATTAACTAATTCGCCCAGCACTTTGGGAACGTTACCCACTGGCGGTTTTTTAGATTACGGTTTTTATTAGGTATATTTAGGTTATTTTTAGGTTTGTTTTAGTTTTATTTTAATTTGTTATTTTATAATTATATCAGGTAGGGTATCTTTCGGATTGTATGATGACGTTATTTTGGTGATTTATTCACAGTCTATCTCATAATTTGGTAATAAATGAACTTAGGTACTAATTCGAACGCGTTTGCATTTTGTCTCAAAATGTATGAAAGTGGTATGAAAACGTGAACAGCGCCTCTGGTGGTCAGTTGGTCACTAGTGGAAACTAAAACAGCGAGTATTTTAACATTTGTTGCTAACCGATGAACGCGCGTATTTCAAACTCGGTGAGAGCGTTTTCATACATTTTGAGACAAAACGCAAACGCGTTCGAATTAGTTAATGTTTCGAAAAAACTTATACTAGGGCTACCGGCTTCGTAGGCAGGGTCACTACCAACTAAGCTAAAGCAGTCGTCGCGCGCGTATTCAATTATGTTAAGAAGATCCTTATTAGGTGAATATTTTCATTTCATTATCTCATTATTCTCTTTATTTATTTATATCTAACTTGACGAACATTATGTGAATTCTTATATTTTTGACATCGATGCAAACTTATATTGTAAATTACATTAATGAAATAAATGAATCTGAATCTGATGATGGTCCACCAAATGACAATTTATCCATTGAACCTGAACCGTAAGTAAGTAAAAACAGAATAATAGTGTATTTAAAACAGTTCGTTTTTGTAAATACTAGTTATAAACTCATTTAAAAAAAAAACAACTTATCAGCGCACCGGTACCGTGTTTTATTTCGAACGCGGCGTTCCAAACAAAACAAAACACGGCGCCGGTATGCCGTCTGCTCGCCGCCGTGCGGACTTCACGAAATTAGACTTGAAGGGAATAACAATAGCAACTATGAAAAGTGATATCACATTATTGACCGAGGGTTGTAATGAGATTCAGTTATATAAGTAATATTACAACCCAGCAAACTAGGGTTATCATGGTTTGCTTTCGGTAAGCATGATTTGCTTTCGGTAAGGTTTGCATTGATATATAACTGGGCATTGTCCACCAGGTGGTGTGAAAACATATTTATGACCTCGATTGTACACTCTTAATAATTGTACGGTTTTGCATATCCCTTAATTATTGTAAAAGTTATATTCCAAAAACTAAAGAAAAGTTATATTCCAATAAAGCATTTATTGGCTTTTTTATTATCGCAATAATAAATATCAAATTCTGTTTAGATCATAAATAGGGATATACAGTCAACCAATTTGATTTCTGGGGCACTTCGTACCTTGTCGCAGTTAGAATCAATATTATAGCTGCTAGAGCTATCATATTAATATCACTGTGACAAGGTACCAAGTGGCCTAGAAATCAAATTGCTTCACCGTACCTAATACGTGTGTTCTTCTGGAAACTTTATTTGGCGAAGTAAAGCCAGTAAGTACCTTTTTTTTATAATCATCATCACAGGAAAACTTTATTCAATAACTAACGATATTCGTACAGTACCTAATGGTACCTAACTTACTTAGAATTCCATTTTTCTGTATTCTTTGTTGAAAATAAAAAATATATGTGAAGGAATTATTTCGATACGTCCTTTAGTTTCCAAGATATTGAATTTTAAAGTGACGCGCGACGACCCGCCTTCGTGACGTCATAGTGCAACACTCGCTATACACGCGCTCACTCCGTTCGCGCGCTTCCGTACGTACTAGTGATTTTGCAGACCTATTGACATTCTCCATTGAGAACGGATAGTAGGTACACTACCCTTTCTCAATTTGATCTCACTACCGTTGATTTGGAATTAGTGCATTAGTGAAGGAATATGAATCGTAAATTTGACACTAACTAATAGGTGGTACTACCTGCGAATAATAAATATTCGTGGCTTTTTTTAAATCTGCCTACCCTGTCTAAAAACTCTGTGCACGCCACTGCTACTACGTAGTACGTAGTAGGTATGGTTGACGAAATATAAGCTGCACCGATTCGCCATACAAGTTGTTCGAGGAATCGGGGCAGCTTATATTTCGTCAACTATACAACAAAAAAACAACGAGCCAAATATGAATGTTTCTTCAGTCTTCATATTGTTTCATCTGATACAAACACTACTCTGCGTAGTTCACCAGGCAATCCGAGCGCCATCTACTGACGCAACAGCGGAACAGGTCGATTATCAAGGCAGCCCGTTTACAAGCGAATCGAGCTAACGCGATCATTGTTGAACAGATGTCGCTTGGGTCGGCTATCGGCAGTCGTTAAGTGGTCAAGGTCATTCACAGTACCCCGGGCCTTAAGTAAATACATTTTTGTATTTAACCATGAATAGTATTATTTAGAAGTAGCTTTCAATGTGTTAGTAGTGTATATCCTTGTTTAGCTTTATTTTACTGTCAAAATTATCTAGTTTATATATTAAAATATAAGTAACTTTATAACGTAAGAAGACACATATATGATATAACTAGCTAGTCAAATATTCTTAATATTTTTCTACAGTATAAAACTTCACAAGAGATGTGCAATTGATTCAGTTTACATTAAATATACTTAAAAAAGTCTTCCCTTAAAAATTAGAAAAATAAAATAGTATGCCTCTCTGACCCAGTTATTTATAGAAATCTTAGAGATTTTAATGGGTGTTGATAATGCCAACTAGTACATTGTAAATGCTGATATACATCTGACTCTGAAATAAAGTTTGAGACATCAAACATAGTTATTATAAGTAGGTACGTAGATCTACCTGATCTTTATGAGACATACTAGTAACAACAGCTTCAGGCATATCAGAACGAAATAAACATATCCCTAAATTGAATTTATTTTTAAAAACAAATAATTATTACGCTGTATAGAGAATTATTCCCTAAATTAGCGAATACCTAAGAGGAATCATTCTGGTGGGCTTGAAATAATTGCACATCACTACTATCTCTCAACTCGGCTAAACTTTAAAAATACCATCTTCTATGTACCTTACAAAGAACATATTTTGTAAAAATAGATTAGAGCCATGTCTTTCTATCAGAATCACAGCATATTTACTTAAAGTAAGACTTGAAACATTATATTAATCAGCATTGTTGGAAATAATGCTATGTTAGTGATCGGCAAAATTTATTATATTTATATTATTCTTTGAAATATATTGTGGATTTAATAAAAAAGTTTAAATGTCCATTGGTGTTTCATTTCGCTTTAGCTAAAATGATTTATTTAGCTATAAATTATAAACATGACTTATTTTATACTAATGTATTCATAGAAATACTTAAAAGTAACAGTTACAAATAGACATTAACAACTAACACAAATTAATAAAGACTAGAGAGTGGTGGGAACGCATTCGCCTTACTAACTACCACTTTCTTGTGTTGGTATGAGATATATCCCTTTATTTTCCCATCATATATCAAATTGGCAACGATACACTGTGTCTCATCGGCGTCTACGTCATGCTGTCCCATTAACTGCAGTGCTGCTTGGAAACTCGCTATATCAATCTGGTGAGTGCCCTCTGCCAAGGAAACTTTCCTGAACAAATTCCTATACGCAGTAATCTTTAACTTCTCCACAATCAGGTAAATCCCAGCTCTTATAAAGAATATCTCATGTTCCTCCATAACTCTGTCAATGCCTCGCAGGTCTCCATTCTTGACAGCAGATACTAAATCCCAGAACTGCATCAAGTCATATTTCTGTAGTAAGTCTCTCGCTGGCATGAAACCTAGAAGCATCTTGACCGGTACTAGGTATGTGAGTATCAGTCTTTTGTTTCTACTGCTCTTGTAGTGGCACTTTTGGAAGGCAAATGACAGGAATTCGTCAGCCGATCGATAATCTGAATCAAACATTGCTTTGCGTCCTACAAAATACCTGTATGTGATCTGCTGAGCCAGTGGAAACTGATCCTTAAATGGCGATGAGTCTATTGCCCTTATAAGTGGCTTGCATAAGTGCAACTTGTTTATTCGAAAATAGACTTTAAGCAGTTGATTAACAAGGTTCAGCATGCCTAGTCTCTTGGTGTCATCGTCGGAGGATCTGTTGTCAGCAGCACATACTCTGAAGCATGCTAGTAAGCTTTCTGCCGCCTTTTCCATGATTTTGCCATTGCTTTGCGCTGAAAAAATAAAGGTAAGTTGCGCAATGTATCAAGTTTGTAATTCAAACATGAAATCAAATAACAAATTCCGGCAGTTTGTGTGTGGTCTTTGCATTCTTGTGATTTTACATGACAATTAAGCAGAACTTGTTAAAAATAAAGAGAATCTTGGTGTACTAAGTACTCTAACTTATCTTATATCTTTAAACGAGCAATTCTTGTATATTTATTTATTTATTTCGGGGAACTCGGAAACGGCTCTAACGATTTTGATGAAATTTGGTATGTGGGGATTTTCGGGGACGAGCAATCGATCTAGCTAGGTCTCATGCCAGGGAAAACGCCGAGCAAAGCTCGGTCGCCCAGATATTAATAAGTAATACAAACAGTAATTCATATTTTGAGGGAAAGTGTCCGAGCACACCTTCACTTAAAACAATGCACACTTTTATGCTAGCATATTTTACTGTGAATACTTTTAGTATATACAAGATTTCACTTTGGCTTTACAACTTTTTTAAGTAAGTTTATTTACGAGTAGATCCTTTTCAGTGATCCGTCGTATACAATATACAAAGTAATACAAACGCTGTCACACACACGCCATGACATTGATATGTCAAACACGAATTTGAACCCTATAGAAATGTAAATTGCATGTAAATTGGTATCGCATTGGACGCCGTTACAGATATAACCGTGGCGTTGAACCGATGGTGCACATCCACATCCCTATTATTTTTTGACAATGTAAAAATAATATCACATCAAAAACTTTTCCAAAAAGGTTTGTTTCCCCTGATAGGTTAATTGTGGGCGTTGAAAAGGTTCATTCTAAATTCCCTCCATAACAGCAGCCAGCATTAAAAAAAAGGTCTTATTTGGTACTTACTATGAGATAAAACGAGAAGATGAGAGTCCCAGACTGAGAGTCAGATGGAGAGACAAATACAAACAAGTATGGTCATTATTGGTGGAGATTGGCCCAAGATAGAGTGTGATGGGAAAAGTTGGGGGAGGCCTTTAGCGCTTAATGCGCTTTGCATGAAAAAAAGAAAAAACGAATAATAAAATTTAAAAAAACATATACAAAACAGAAACAAAAAAGTATGGAAAAAAATGTTTTATTCATGCATGATGATATTATGATGATTTCGCCAACCACGTGTTCAAAGACGTTGTTCGGTAACGACGCCATGACAGTAGGCAACAAAGACAGTGTACGGTAGTGGATTCCGCTCGTCGTCGCTCCGGGCGCGTGCGCTCACCAACGCGGCGACGAGCAAAATCCTCATGCATTCATAAACGCTATTTGTATTTGTTACTTACTATTAGCCCCCTCAGCCTTTTGAGCAACCAGGCGCAGATCCAAACAGACGGTGTACATGAGCGGAAGACTCCAGTTCTCCTCCTTCTGGTTCTGCAATAGACGCACCACTGACGCCACGCACGAGCTCTGGTAATTGAACGCCTCCATGTAGTCCTTCATGAAGAGAGCCTGTAAGTTAACAATCAGGATTTTGTTTAGAGATACTCAAAACTCAAACTTTGTGAATATTTCAGAACTGAATAAAAATATTCATATTCATATATTTGACCGCTTTAGCTTAGTTGGTAGTGACCCTGCCTACGAAGCTGGAGGTCCCGGGTTCGAATCCCGGCCGGGGCATTCATTTGTGTGATGAGCACGAATATTTGTTCTTGGGTCTTGGATGTTTCCTATGTATTTAAGTATTAATTTATCTTTATAAGTATGTATATTGTCACTTAGTACCCATAGTACAAGCTTTGCTTACTTTGGGACTAGGTTGATTTGTGTAAGATTGTCCACAAATATTCATTACATTGGTATGTTATGTTAGTGGTTAGTAGGTGCATGATACCCCATTAGGGCATTGCAAGATTCTTACTGACTAAGTAACAGTGGCGGAGCGTCCATACAACTCGATTCCCACCGGCTTGCCTAATTTTCAGTCAGTCCAGTTCTTTTACTACAGCTAATGAAGAATAAGAAAGGCAAATTATTTCCGGCTTTCCTAAGAATATTTTAGACGCACCGCCACTGCTAAGTAAGGGTGTTACATATTCATCTCATGAAGTGAAAGAAACATTAATGTTATAAAAACCTTCTAAAGAAGTGGAAGTATTCACTAGGTCTCAATTAATGTTGCCTTTTCAGAGTAGTTTCAGCAGGGCCTTTGCAAAGGTCTCCTTTATCCAGAACAATAAACACAACATTTTATAAAATGCACTGCAATACACTACAATATTTACAATGCCAATAATGGCACTGCATTAAATTTGTGAGGGAATCCTTAAATTTTATAAAGGGTAACATTGATAGGCTGTGCTAACATCTTACCATCAGGTGGACTGTAAGCTTGTTTGCTACTGTTGTTATATATAAAAAAAATTAGAGCAATAGATTGATGAAGATGAATTAAAAATTGAAATATATCTCAGAACTACTCACCCTGACACACAGCAAATGAGCTATGACGATATCGTCCAGTGGGGCCACACAGTTGCCGTCGACCAGCGAAGCGATATCGCTCGACCGTAGACTTCTGTTACCCACATGCTCGTCTCTCAGCGAGAACAATCGGGCGAGTACCTCCCCTTGGGCTGTTCTAAACGCGCGCTCGACGTACTGAATATACTGATTAAGACTGTTAATTGACATGGACATGTTTATGCCTGGTTACATTTATTTTAGAACACGCAAGAGCAATACAAGCTTTCTTCACTCAACAATTCACTGGTAAAAAAATATTTAGTGTTGAATTTGCCGGACGTATTGCTAGGAAATGTAGATCGAAACTGAATAAACTTGCTGCTATAAATGCAAAACAACTGTGTCTCAAGCCGGCAATGAAGTCGTATGCTTGTGCACAAAATCGGCAATATGTAGCAGTATAATATAATAATTTTCTCTATCGCGGCAGCAAAGCAAAGCCAAATACAACGCGAAAGTCCTAGTCAAAAGTCAATGTCAAATTGTCAATGTCATGTCACATGTCAAAAACTGAAGGGCCGTTCCTAAGTTGTAATTTGGGATTTCACCCGTCGCCGCGTTGGTGAACACACGTGCTCTTCACGACGACGGGCTGAACCCATCAACCCACTACCGTACAAAACCAGTTTAACCAGTTGCCTACTGTCATGGCGTCGTTACCGAACAACGTCTAATGAACATGTGGTTGGCGAAATCACCATTTAAAAAAAAGTGAAGTTGTAATTTTTCATAATTGTGATGTAACATTAAATTAATAATTCTTAAAAAGTTATAATATGCTCTTAAAAATTGGAAATGGAACACCAGTGAATCTATTTTGGGAATACAGGTGGACCTAATCTAATTGTGAATTTATAGGTATTAAGTACTTATCTAAGTTGTTGTATTGTTTTATTCTCTATACTTAACAATTGACTTAATTTGCAAATAGTTTTCAAATAATATAGATTCAATCATCTACTTATAATTTATTATTTTATAATAAAATGCATAATTAAATGTGAATTTATTAATAAAACTGGTTTTATTTAAAATAACTAAAACTATAACAAAATTAAACCTAACAAGGAAAACTTAAATAATATTAAAAATAGCTAAATCTAAAATAAAAACCTACTAATAATACCTACTAAAAATTAAACTCTAAAAAGGGACCCTGTGGCAGGGTACCGTAGGGAATGCAGAACCGGTACCATTTATCAGTCCCGGGATTTTCGGTACTGGCCGGTAGAGGAACCGGGATTTCCCGGTATTTTCGGTACTTTCGGGAAATTACTTGTGGTGGTTTTGAGACGTGAGTAGTTTTAGCCTAATACCTTTTTTGGACAATATGATAATAATATCAGGGATGCAAAAAGAAAATACACGTGTTTTGTTATCAAAATACACATTAATTATATAAATCACAATGAATTTGCTTATTTTATCTTAGCGTTTTATAAAACGGACTCAAAATTATATCAAAGAGTTTACTAAATGCTTACAATTTGTTCATTATTATTTTAACTTTAATTGAATCAAGAGTCTGTCATAAATGTCATAATCATTGCTGCCGTGGAGTGTCTTGTACAACTTAAGGTTGTAGTACAGAGTTTGTCCAGAATATAGTAAGTGTAATTATTACACCGTTATGTTACATTGTTATGAATGAAGAAGACAAATACTGTCAATATTCTTGACTAAAGGTATTTGCATCTCAAAAAGCGTATAAAATAACCGTAAAATTACGAGGACAGATTGTTTACACTTCACAAACAAAAATCATTTCAATAATGAGTTATTGCTTATCTCCTTCTGTCAAATATTCCTGTGTCATTTGGTAAGCTGTTTGTCACATAATTTTATTGTAACCGTGTAGGATAATATTAATAAGAAAGAAGTAAGATTCTCACTTGAAATATTTTAATAGGTGTAATAAAGTCTAAAGTGGTAAATCGTTCTCAGCCGAAGCACTTCTATAACCCATAGCGGTTACCAAAACCAACCCTCTACAACCACAGTGATACCGGTGGAAGTGTTAGCTGAGGGTGAATTAACACTCTTGCTGTACCTGTAATAGTACCTGCACAAGAGTGTAATCAGGCCTTCTGTAATCTTTACCTGATGTATCGCGTGGGCCTTTTTCGGGGTTATAACGATGTTATAGCATGCTCTAACATCTTTATACAGGCATGTGTTAACACTTTAATAATCATATGGAACCGATATAAGAATGATATACAGGTATTCTTAACGCTAGCGTGCTGGTTGGGTGCTAGTTGGGCGACTACCTACTAATAGTGTAGCTGTAGAACAATGAACACGCACGTTGGGGTAAGTATGCGGGTGGAGGACTGGTTAGGTGACGGCGCTGATGAATTTGTATAAGCGGGACGGAGTAATGGCCAGCCGTGGTCGTGAATTGGTTGCTTAGAGCGATGTTTCCGTTTATAAACATCGCTTGCGTTATTTTATCGATATATCTCTTATCATTTATAGATTAGCGTATTAAATTTAAGCTGCACATTACATTTCCCGAAAATCCCGAAAATACCGGGAATTCGATTTCGTAGTACCGGTTCCTACCTTGGTTCAAAAAACCGGGAAATCCCGGTATTTTCGGTACCGGTATTTCCCGGGAGCAAACCCTAGGTAGAACCAACTGCGATAGGTCTCACACCGCCATCTTTTTTTGTGAGAGCGATTAGGTTGGCTCCATAGAGGATAGGGACTATTTCTGGGATTATGCAGCCACTCAACATCAAATTTACCAATTTGGTTAAAGAAGTGATCAGTTTCCTGCCCGCATCGCCGACTCCGTGTGCGGTAAGGTCTTTAAGGTGTTGAGGCGAGATGCCGTCTAAACCTGCCGCCGAACCGGTTTTAAAACCAGATATTGCATCGATCACGTGCTTTTCTTCGACTTGAAGGCAGTCCTGGTTTGCAGTCGGAGGGTCAAGGAAACATGGTGTTGTTGGGGCTGAGGGATGTTTTGAACGGAGGGCCGAAAGGGTGTCGGGGGTGTCGGGAGATAGTGTATCGCTAGAAAATAAAATACGGGCAGCTCCTTTTAGATCTCCGTCACATATTTTGTTTTCTACGCTTTTAGCCAGGTTGAAAACTGGATGTTTGCTGTCTGATCGCTTTGTATTGTGACTATTGTGACCAACCAAAGTTACGGGAGTTGAACAGTTATTTATTAATTGTATTTTACTTGTTTTGGAATGTACCTAATGTGAGGACCGTTTCAAAACTTGACAAAAATTACTAACTTTCCATATTTAAAATTTGTTAAAAATGGCTAAAAAATAATGCCACTGAATAAAAATTAGAGAAATAGTAGTTTTTATGGTATTTTTCTCTCCCAGTGTTCAATTTCTGTTACCACTGTTTACTTGTGGAAGTCTCCATATTCCTAATTATATTAATGAAACCAATATTTATTATCGGTACACGAGAAACTTTATTTTTACAGAATAACAAACTGACAAGACCGACAGTCAATAACCGCGTAACCCTAGGTTACAAAACAATGACAATAACACTTAGATATAAAACCTCATCATCCCCCCTCAATTCTAATTCGCCATAGAATAAGAATTGCTATAAAATAAGAAACAATAAAACAAAATGAAGAAGAGTACTAGATAATTAAGCAAGTCATTAATATGTTTCCATTTAAGAAACCCTATCCATCAATACACAACAACAACATAACACACATAGCATAACCATTTTTGTTTACTGTAGCTATAACACAAATGCAAGTTGTTGAAATTGAAACTGACAGGCTTATTTAGCAACCAATAGCCACATACAGATAAACCATTTAATTGAAGCCTAGTTTTTCTACAAAATATTTGTGCTTCAGTTTTCCTAAAGCTTTTGTTAAAATATCTGCTACATTTTCATTCGTGCTTACATAATTTACAATTATATCCCGTTTACTAATTAAATCCTTAATGAAATGGTATTTTATATCAATATGCTTTGACCTCTTACCATTTTCATTTGACTCCATTAACTTAATCGCACTTTGATTATCTACAAATAACATTGAATTTGTAGGACAATTAAAATCTTGTAACAAACCCTTTAAACAGACTAATTCTGCACACGCTAGAGCCGCAGCTACATATTCAGCTTCGGCTGTTGATAAGGCGACAACGTTTTGTTTCTTACAGAACCAGGCTAACAAATTACTGCCGAAGAAAACTACAGAACCACTCACGCTTTTTCTGTCCTTTTTGTCGCCAGCCCAGTCAGCATCGGTATAGGCAACTAAGGTACACCTGTCATCCCGCTTATAAACGAGAGATTTTGACTTTGTTTCTTTTAGATACCGCAAAACACGTTTAGCTGCTTTCCACAGTGATAAAGTAGGCGCATCCAAAAATCTACTTAAGAATGATACTGCGAAGCAAATATCAGGTCTACTCGAAGTAGCTAAGTATAGTAAACTACCGATAAGTTCGCGATACGGTATATCCAAGGTAATGGTTTCGTTTTCGTCTGGTGTGAAATTTACTTCCATCGGCGTCTCAGCTCCTTTGCAATCGGTCATGTTAAATTTATCGAGCAATCTATCTATTGCTGATTCTTGAGAAATTGAAATTGAATCTGGCGTCCTTACAATATCCAATCCCAAGTAAGCACTCACCTCTCCAAGGTCCTTAACATTAAATTCAGTTTTTAAATATTCATATGCCTTTTGTAAGTTTATCTCATTTTTTGACATTAGAATGATATCATCAACATACACTAACAAGTATACATTATCCAAAATATATAAACAGAAATCCCTTTTCGATTGTACAAACCCTTTCTGGATTAAAAAGGAGTGAAGTCTTTCATTCCAGCATTTAGGTGCTTGTTTTAACCCATAGAGAGATCTTATCAGTTTCAAAACAACACCCTTTTCAACTTTTACTCCTAAGGGTGGTTTAATATAGACATCTTCCTTTAAAAAGCCATTTAAAAAAGCCGTTGGAACATCTAATTGTTTCATATACATATCATTCTGTACTGCTTGGCTCAGCATCATACGAATCGTGGGCATACGTGCTACTGGTGAATACACATTAAACAGTGTTTCTTCTTGAAATCCTTTCGCCACTAGCCTGGCCTTTTTTGTACCATCCTTTTTAGTAGTGAATACCCATTTAGTATCTATAGCTTTTTTATCTTTTGGTAATTTCGATTCCTCCCATGTTCCCAAACATTTCAGGGAATTTAACTCTTTTCCTATAGCATCTTGCCACTCTTGACCTCTTTCAATAGCTTCTTTATAAGAACCTGGATCACCCGTACACAAACAGTAGGCCACATGTGTTTCGTAATCTTCTAACCTTTTCGGAGGTCTAACATTTCTGCCACTTCTTGTTTTTATTACATGTTCATTAATAACATCGTTTATTTCATTTAAATTCACTTCATCACAATCTTCAAATATTTCTTCTGGTTCCATAATTCCTTCATCAACATTCGTATTATCAACGATGACCTCTTCTCTATCTTCATTACCTTGTTCAGTTTCAGTAATCCTATTATTATTTTCTGAGGTAATTTCTGTGTAACGTCCTCTTTGACATTCTTGTTCTATATTAGCTTGATTACTTTCATTGTATATAATGTTGTCTTCATCAAATCTCACATCTCGTGACACAATTATTTTGTTGTTTTTAGGATCCCATAAATTGTAACCTGTCCTGCTATACCCAACCATTCTGCACTCACGTGCTCTTTCTGAAAGTTTATCATGCTTAGGTAAAATGTAAGCCCACGCCTTTGCACCAAATGCACGTAGTTTATTCAAGTCTCTTGTGCCATATAAAACTTCACAGGGAGATTTGTAATTAATAGCCATAGAGGTACAACGGTTTAACTGAAAAGCTGCACATTTTATAGCTTCACCCCACAAATTTTTCGGTAGCTGAGTTTCAACGAGCATAGTCCTTGCTTTGTTATATAAACTTCGATTCATTCGTTCTGCAACGCCATTGCTAGCTGGTGAATATGGTAAACTGTATTCCAAAGCTATACCTTTCAGAGAACAAAATTCACGTAGTTTACTGCAGGTATATTCACCTCCATTATCACATCTAATCCTTTTAACCGTTTTCTCAAATTCGTTTTCGTATCGACGGATATAGTTAATAATATTCTCAGCGGCTTCTGATTTTTGTTTTAATAAGAAAACTACACAGAAGTGGGAATAATCATCTATAATCGTTTGAAAATAGATTTCACCTTGAACGGTCGGAATATTGGATGGGCCCGCTATATCACTGTGTAACAGTTCTAAGATCTGACGTGACCTAGGTCGCTCTAACGTTTTGAATGGTAACCGTGTTGCCTTACCTTTCATGCACGCATTACATACATTGTTGTTAAGTGGTAGCTGTAGCCTTTGTAAAGTTTTAGAGCTGGTATGTCCTAAACGTCTGTGCCATAACATGCCCTCCGCTGAACATATAGCCGCGACTCCATCCGCAGTTATAATTTCACCCTGTAAGATATAAAGTTTGCCATTATTGTATGCATATATAGTTGAGCCATCATAAAATGTAATTTTAGCATATTTATTTACAAATATGATTTCGTTTGGTTTTTCCAATAACTTTCGTACAGACAGAAGATTATAGGCTAAACTTGCTACTATAAGTCCCTCAATAGTAACCCTAACATTGCCACACTTTATTGGTAAACAACCGCTTTGATATGCCATTAACTTTTCACCATTGGCTGTGTTAATTTTTATCGGTTGCTCTAAGTTTTTTATGTTTGTCATATACTCTATATAAAGATCAGATATAAAATTTTGTGAAGCACCAGAATCAACTATAAAAGAAATTGATTGATTATGAAATGCTTTACAAATTAGATTAAACTCTCCATCAATCATGCAGCCCACTTCCTCGGTACCTTCTTCATGAGCTATTATTGCGTCGTTTCTTGATGTGCTCGCTCTATTCACGCCTCGAGTGGGTCCCTGCATTCTGCCACGAGCTCGTAGATTTAAATGTTACACCCTGTATATTTCACCACCTCCGGCTAGAACTTCATTTCCAGTTATTCAAATTGTTTCCATCTTATAGCCGACAACGCACGTCCCGTGTTCTCAATTGAGCCATATTTATTTCTCGTAGGTCTTCTCATGCGTTAACAAATTTGTATATAATTTCCAAAAAAAAATATTTTATCGTAAATTTGTACAATGTTCATCCGAATCACTTAAAATCAGGAAATATGAGGCCGCCCATAACCTGTTCAATTTCTGTTACCACTGTTTACTTGTGGAAGTCTCCATATTCCTAATTATATTAATGAAACCAATATTTATTATCGGTACACGAGAAACTTTATTTTTACAGAATAACAAACTGACAAGACCGACAGTCAATAACCGCGTAACCCTAGGTTACAAAACAATGACAATAACACTTAGATATAAAACCTCATCACCCAGGACTTTAAACTGCCTAGAACGCTCTTCAGCAAACATGATTTACTCAACTTTCAGAATGCACTTGTACGCAGCCACGTGACAAGTGACAGTGACAATCTGTGTGTCACCTCACTCTGTGTTGAATTGCATATCCATGTCCTTTCCTTTGTTGAATTTGGAGTAGTGTGCGTGTTGTGGTTATTTTGTTCTAAAATAATACATTACTTTAACTATGGAGGAAAACGTAGCTTTAGACTCTAAGAAACAGAAAAAGTTTGATAAGTCCATCAAAGGAATAAAGAAGCTTTTAAAGGTAAATACAGTTTCCGTTGCGGCTTGTTGAGGTTATGTTTTGAGAACACATTTCATATAAATTATATTATTGCAGAAAAATGATGATAAACCCCACAAGCCAGCAGTGTTGGCTCCTAAGGACGAGGAAAGTAAAGAAGGAAAGAAAAAGAGGAAACGTCCGGAGAGAGGATTAGTATATCTATCTCACATCCCTCATGGATTTTACGAGGTTAGTGATCAGCTAGATCTAGCATTTCTTTTCTTATATAGCTTAACTTCTTGCTGCTGTGTGTTTTTGCCAATTTATAATATAATGATTATCAGAGAACTGCAAGGTGTTTTTTATTTATTTTCGATATTTGGCAAATACGCAATTTAAAAAAATACCTTTAAAATCAAATCTTAGTAATAAAACAAAACCAATATAATGACGATGAACATAACTTTAGCTTCACATTAAGGCTAGATGCCAAAGTACAGTCAAGGGCACCAATATGTATACACTTTTTCACCTTATTCCATTGAAATAAGGTCTAAAAGTGTATACATATTTATGCCCTTGATTGTACATAAAATACGAGCTGTAAGAACTTTGGGACCACTAAAATAATATACTTATCCAACCTTTCAGCATGAGATGACACAGTATTTCAAGCAGTTTGGCATGGTGACGAATGTGCGTGTGATCCGGTCCCCGCGCACTGGTCGCTCCAAGGGTTATGCATTTGTGGAATTCCGGGAGCCTGCCGTAGCTGAGATAGTGGCTGAGACTATGAACAACTATCTCATGGGGAAGAGGTTAATCAAAGGTAAATACTGGGTGGCAATCCTTCTTAGAACTTTCGACAAAATGATTACTCAAGGTGGTTTGATTTCCATACAAAACGTCTTTTGACATTCGCAGGCTAGCGGCGTGATATTTTAAGAAATATAATTCCTCCTTTCCTAGAATAAACTTTTATAAACTAGAATAATTTGAAAAAAATGATGTCACATGGTGATAAACATGGTGATTTCTCAAATTATTCTAGTTTTGCAAGTTTATTCTAGGAAAAGGGGAATTTTGCGCAAATGGAAAGCTAGTTTATGAAAGTTTCTTAAAATATCACACCGCTAGCCTGCGAATGACAAAAGACGTTTTGTCTGGAAATCTAACCAATAATCATTTTGTTGAAAGTCAAAATGGGTAAGGACCACGAGTGTTTGACCCGCTGCACTTATATGTAACGAATTTATTCAAATATAGTTGCGATAATCCATAAAGTTTGAATGCAAATAATATATTCAATATTCTCATTCAAACTTTATGGATTATCTCAACTATATTTGAATAAATTCGTTACATATAAGTGCAGCGGGTCAAACGCTCACTGGTCCTTACCCAAATATTCTTTATTCAATTAGGCTTAGCAACAAGCCCTTTTAAATAAAGAGAAAAATAAACACATTTGTATTTGTATTTTTGTAAATCGTCAGTTCCACATTATTATTATTATTATTATAGCTTTGTTTGTTCCACAGTCCTTTTAGGTTCTTTTTTTTTTTTTTTAACTAAAATTTGTTTTGGGGCAGACTGCAGATCCCATCTGCTGGGTGAAAGCCTCCTCACTTTTTCTCCACTCCTTCCTGTCCTGGGCTTTTTGGAGCCAGTTTTTTCCTGCTACAGAGGAAATGTCGTCTATCCACTTCTTCCTGGGCCTTCCTGGGCGTCTCCGTCCTATAGGTCCCGTCCATTTTGTCGTTTCTAGTGTCCATCTTCTGTCCCCATATCTGGCTATATGACCTGCCCATTGCCATTTTAGATGGAGAGTTTGTTGAAGAGCGTCTGTTAGTTTGGTCCTTCGACGTATTATTTCGCTCCTGATTTTCTGTATTCTTCTTATATTTAATATACTTCTCTCCATAGATCTTTGACAGGTTGTTATGGCGTTACATGCTTTTTTTGTGTATATCCAAGTTTGGCTTCCATAAGTTAGACTTGGCAGGATACAGGTGTCCAATACGATTTTCTTATGTGCTATGCTGTAATCACCTTTCAAGATTTCTTTCTGGGACCAGAACTTTTTCCAGGCTATGTTCACGCGTCTGTCTACTTCTTCCTCGTTGTTGCATGGACTGAAAGATATGCGTTTACCCAAGTATATGTATTCATTTACATATTCAATTTCAGTCCCTGCTACATTAATTATTCTTCTTCGACTATTCGTCATAGCTTTGGTTTTTGATGTATTCATGTGTAGTCCTACTTTCTTGCTTTCCGTGTCTAGGGTGTTCATCATGTCTTCTAGTTGGGTTGCAGATTCTGCGAAGATAATAATGTCGTCTGCAAAGCGTAGATGTGTTAGACGTCTATCCAGTATGTTGATTCCTTTATTTTTCCACTGTATGTTCTTGAAGACTTCTTCTAGTACTGTTATAAACAGTTTCGGCGAGAGTGGATCTCCTTGTCGGACCCCTTTGCCTATAGCTATCTCCTCTCCTTTCCTCTCCATTTTCACTCGGCTTACACTTTGGCTGTATATGTTTATTAAGATGTTTATGTATGTTTTGTTGATTTTACATTTTTTCAGGGCCTGCCAGATAGAGCTGTGTGTAATGCTATCGAAGGCTTTTGAGTAGTCTATAAAGGCTATATAGAGGGGGTAATTATATTCTATGTATTTTGCTATTATTTGATCCAAGGTGTGGATATGGTCTATAGTTGAATATCCGGACCTGAATCCAGCCTGTTCAATAGGTTGGTGTGCATCTATATTTGGCGTTAGTCGGGTCTGTAGTATGGATGTGAAGAGTTTGTAGATACTGGACAGCAAACTGATTGGGCGATAGTTGCCAACATCTAGCGGGTTTCCCTTCTTGTACAGTAGGATGATATCAGAGCTGCACCACTGTTTGGGGACGGTTTCTTGATATAAGACCATGTTGTATAATTGAGCAAGGTAGGGTAGCAGTAGTGGGGCTCCAATTTTGAGTGCTTCGTTACTGATATTGTCGGGACCCGGGCTCTTTTCGGGTTTTAAATGAGATATATGTTTGGATATTTCTACTTCGGATATTGGTTCTACTATTTCCTGGTTGTTCTGGTTTGGTTCCAAGAAGGTTGTATTGTCGGGTTCTTTATCTGGTTTCTTATATAAATTTTTGTAGAAATTGGTAGCATGTGTGATAACGTCCTTTCTATTTTTTGTTTCTTGTTCTCCATCTTGTAACTTTTGTATCCAATCTTTATGATTTTTGAGTTCTTTATAAGCTCGTTTGGAGCTTCTGTTGGTAGTTAAATTTCTTTTGATCGTTTCTTGTCTGTGACTTCCGTAATCTTTTCTAATAGCTTTATTTGTCTTTTTAAATATGTTTTTTAGTTCTGTTTTTATTTCTTTTGTCTTATTTTCTGTTGCTAATAATTCTGTGCGTTTTTTAATAAGTTCTATTGTTTCTTGCCGTAGTATTTCCTTCTTCTTTTGTCCATCATTATTGCTTTTTAGGCTATTTGTTATTGCTTTTTCTAGGTTATCATAATAGGTTTGTGTGTCTTTATGTTCTTTATTCGGGAAATGTGTCAGTAAATTTTCGTTTAAATCTTGTAGATATTTGTTTTTTTCTTGTTCTGTTGATGGTGGTTTTGGTAATGATCTGTAGGCCTTTCTGCTTTTTTTAGGTGTTTCAAGTAAGAAGGAGGCCCTTAGAAGCCTGTGGTCTGATGGGAAGGACAATTTGTTTAGAATTCCCACATTTGTAATTTGTTTTGGCTTATTACATAGGATGTAGTCAATCTCATTCTTTGTTTTATTGTCAGGTGATACCCATGTCCATCTTCGTTGTTGTTTCTTTTTGAAATATGTGTTCATGATAGATAAGTTTTGTTCACAAGCATATTGTAGTAGCCGTTTTCCTCTTTCATTTCTTTCGCCATAACCATACTTTCCCATTAATAGGTGTTCGGATTTCTTTGGTTGACCTATTTTAGCGTTGAAATCGCCTATGACTAGTACGTTTGTATCCTGTGTGTCTTGAGCGCTCTTGAGTTCATCATAGAATTTCTGCATTTCCTCCTCCTTCGCTCTTTCGGTAGGTGCGTAGGCTTGTATTATTGTTATAGGTTGATTTCCAATTTTTAATTTCAACACTGCTACTCTTTCCGATATTCCAATGAAATCAATGATATTCTGTTTTAGTGCTTTCTTTATTAAGAAACCAACTCCATGGAATCCTTTCGTTTCTCCTATATAACACAATATAAAGTCTTGATGTTCTTCGATTTTACATCCTGTTCGTCTTACTTCTGCGAGTCCAATTATGTCATACTCAATTTTTTCTAGGGCTTGTGTTAAATCTAGCAATCTTTCTTGTGATGATAGTGATCTCACATTGTATGTGCATATTTTGAGTATTTGTTTTTGGTGTGCTTGTTTGTTCCTTTGGGAGGTGTGAGGGTGGTGGTCTAATTCCCCACGAGGACCAGTCGGCTTGGGGAATGCTGTGTTTGTTTGTTTGTTTGTTGTGGTTGTTTTTATGTTATTTGTTTTTGTTTTCCGGATGGTGGGGTATTCTAGTTTTTTGGCTGCGCTGCGATGAGTGAGTTGCTTCTATTCAATTCTTGGTTGAGTTTTGATTGTTTTGCAGGTTGATCAATTTTTTCCTGATTGTCTGCTCTCCCGAAGTTATTTGGTGGTGTGGAGGGGGGTGTAGATGGTACCCTTTTCCTTTTATCATTTTGGGGCTCGATTTTATCTTTTATTACCAATTTGTTTTGTTTTAATATAGCATACTTTCCCGCTTCTCTTGCTTCAATTAGTTTCGGTATGAGTGCTTTTCTTTCTTCGAGGACCTCTTTTGTGTAGTCCTCTGTTATTTTAATATTTTTTGGAAACGATTTCTTGTTTCTAAGGAGCTCCATTTTCCTCCATTCTAATGTTAAGGTTAGTTTTATTGGTCTGACCTTCTTCTCATTTTTTCTCCCTAATCTTTCCACTTTGCTAATTTCCCACTTGTCCCATTCCTCCTCTTTTTTGTTCTTGTGGGCATTGTTCAATGTTTTCAAAATAATCTCCATTAGTTCGGTGTTATTTCCTTCCTTTTCTTCAATGCCATGAATAATCACATTGTTTCTCCTCGTTTCTGCTTCCAGGGTTTTTATTCTCGATTTTAATATACTATTTTCCACTTTTAGTTTATCAGTTTCCTGTAGAATTGGCAATAATTGGGCCTCTATTGTTGACGATATCGTTGTGTGGACAGTTTCATTTATAGCGTCTATTGAGGCTTTTTGTTTGTCGAATTCTGCTTTCATTTTGTTCCATAGAGCATTCATTTGATCCCCCATGGTGCAATAACAAAACGTTATTTGTGTGTATTTGTGATGGCAACACTAATTTTTTGTCGTAATGTTGGTACGAGTGTTTGGTTGAGAATATGTTGACACTTGGGTTTTGAGGTTATGTTCGAATTGTGATTTTTTCGAGAATTTGATCGTAATCTTGGCACAAAACACTGATATTTTCACTTCACTTTCTTTGCAAATGTCTTCTTTTGAAAATTGTTTATAGTTCGATTAGTTTTAACTCGTTTTCACTGGGGTACGGATTATTTATTGCGGAGCGCACTGACAATCAACTTAGTTGTTCGACCACCGGAACCGGAAGTTCCACATTACATAATTTGAATTCAGAGCAATTTATTGATGCAATTATAATTTAAAAAAAATGTTGTATTGCTGTAGTGTAAAAGATTGTCAATACGTAAAATAAATACAAACCAATTTGTCGTCTTAGATAGGGCCAAATATTTATCCTGTAAATAGAAAGGCTCCTTTACAAGCAGCAGGTTAAAATGAGAAGAATGTTCCACCATACGACCAGGCATACATAGGCACCAGGGATCTATTACCCTACATTTGACACCTACCTGTTAATCATGCGAGATGTCACACATACGAGTCTAATTCCAAAACTTCAACTGTTCATGTATGTGTGTTGCAGCTGCCATCATTCCACCAGAGAAACAGAAGCACAACGCTTTCAGAAAACACTGGAACAGCCAGCACAACCCCACAGCCCTCCGGAGGATTAAAGAAAGAAAGGTAACATCAACTAAATAAGTTGTAAGACTATTAAGGCGCCTGTAGAGTCAAGGCCTTCTCCATACTTTTGAAATTTTCAGTGATGATGTACTCCTATGTATCCCATACAACAGACATGATTTTGCCGTTTTTATAGATAATGATACGGAACCCTTCGTGCGTTAGTCCGACTCGCGCGTGAACGGTTTTTTTTTAACCTGACTGTGGCTCAGTACGCCGGGCCCATCAAAGCAATAGGAGTGCGCGGTTGGAGGGTGGCCTGGGGAAAATACAGGGGAGGGGAAACCTCCGATGCGACCACGCGGGTGGTTTTAACACTGGAATAATAATAATAATAATAAATACTCTAAGAGTTTGCACTCTAGTGAGATTAGTTGAGCGGTTTCAACCGAATCTGAAGTGTGTCAGTGGAATCGAGCTACTGGGAGTTTTGTCGCTGGTTCACTAAACCTAGCCTAGCTGAGAAGAACTGGGTCACGATTACGCTACTAATTGGGGCTAAATTATTTTTAAACTTTTAACCGCCAAATGTCAAAATGGTTACTCGCAATTTCCAGCTTTGTCAATACATTACGAAGCTGTCATTTACATAGTCACTTTGTCTGATGTATACAATGATGGTGGTTAAAGGGTTAAAAGTCCCAAGATCCACATTAAATTAAAAGATGATTGCTATACAGCAATCTCTCTGTATCTGTTCTGTTGTTATTGTTGTTGAACAACTAGAGCTTCAGTGCCAAAATCTAAACGAGTTTTTATCTTTTAGTATTGACCAATGGCGTCAGTTACACGATCAATATTATTACGCGATACACGCAGAGGTTCCAAACCGTTTTTTTCTTGTGGACCCTTTTCAAAATTTTGCTTGTTTCGGTGGACGCCCTTCTGCTACATTTCTACCACGTTCCCAAAAGTCGTCAAAATGTGAAGTACATGTGCAATAAAATGTCGGTCAGTCAGCGTTTTGCAAGTATCCACACGCATTGTATTTTATATCAAATAAGTTTTA
Organism: Cenopis cana; assembly: GCA_951800055.1. Classification (NCBI taxonomy): domain Eukaryota; kingdom Metazoa; phylum Arthropoda; class Insecta; order Lepidoptera; family Tortricidae; genus Cenopis; species Cenopis cana. Next base: position 16,420,167 of record OX637480.1, read on the forward strand.
ACAAGTAACAGTCGCGAACCGTTTTAAAATATTATCTGCCTACTTTGATAGGTAACGCAATACCAACATTTTTGCTCTTTACTATTTTTATTTATTTATTTTATTTTATTTATTTATAAGGCACAGTAACAATATACAAATCAAAAAGTATACAAGGACAGTTATTACAAGATTATCATGGTAAATTTGTACATCGATAACAACCGTGCACAACATTTAAAGGTTCTCATTGATTTTAGATTAATATATAACTATTTTAAGGTTGTTTGAGTCGGGATATAGCTTTATGCTTAAATGTAATGAAACTGTGTTGGAAAATGTCTAGATCTTTGTTAATGTCATTGTAAAGGGAGCACATTCGCAGTATTGGGCTATAGTGAGATACATTGTTTGTAGCTGGGGGTACGCTGAATAAATGTTGCCTACGGTTGGATCTACATTGTACTTTAAAAGAAATATGGTTTAATAAAGTCGTGTCAATTACAGAGTTAACAATCTTATAAACCTTATTATTGAAACCAGATAAAATTTCGTGGACCCATATTTACACCTTGTGCTCCCCCATTTTTCCTCACGCCAACGTGGACCCCCACGGAGTCTCTTATGGGCCCCTGGGGGTCCACATGGACCAGTTTGAAAATCACTGCGATACAGTATTGGCCTCTCTCTCACTTTCATGTAATGATATATCGCGTGATAATACTCACCGTGTAACCGATGCCTATGTGTATTTAACAGGCGCACAACGCTATTAAGACTGACAAGGAGTATTTGCAGAGCGCCCGAAAAATGCTGTCTCAGTAAGTAACATTTGGAATTTTATTCTTCACAGTTGTTGTTAGTTCCTTTGAATCTCCAATGACCACATCCAGTCCAAATACAAAATTCCTGATTGATCAATGACACAGAATAAGTAATAGTACCACATACAGGAGTCCCACTGCTTACAAATCCCCAATTTGATAATAACAAACTTTGACCACGCCAAGCGAATGACGTGACGACGCGACCGTCCTGTAGCAATGCGCGGCAGCCACTGAACGGCGCGGCGAACTGACGGTGTGAGACCCCCCTGTCAATGATCAGATTTATTCCTAAAAGTTCCGTTCGTCAACTATTACATCTTTTCATTTAATTCTGAAAAACTAAATAACAAACCTCTGCCAACTGTCAAATGTGTGTGTGTAAAATGTGTTTTGTCCGTTTACCACAAACGTCAAAGTGGCAGATAAAGACGAACGTATTTTAGCAGCATTTTATCATATATTTGATGCATAATGCCTTAAAATTATAATTACAGTCTTCAAAAAACCAAGAAGAAACTGAATGATGTGGGAATAAACTATGATTTCTTCAAACCTGTTGATGTTCCCGAGGCTCTTTTGGAAGAAAAAGTGAAAGTTAAATCAGATTCGGATAAATCTGTTAAAATAAAGAGTCAGGAAGAAGAAAAGCAGAATAAAAAGAAGAAAACTAAAATCGAAGATACTAAAGGAAAGGTTGGTATATTTGTATTCATTTCTGTAGATACTTGTCTTACAATTTTTCTCAGGATAAATAAGTGACTTGTAATGTATGATTACCAATAAAATATGAGTATGAGTATGAGTATGAGTAATAGGGATGTTGACTCAAAATTTATTATTACTCTATACGAAAGAATATATAAAACTATGCCAAATAGTGAAAATCCTATTAAAATATCTCAAAGAATAACGAAACTACAACCGTTAGAATGTCTTTAGTTCGAGAGAGAAAGCGCTACAGATCAGTGACGTCACTGACCTCGAGCGCCAAAGTAAATGACGATCGTTTAATATAATTACAGAGGTGCGTTTTGCGGAACAGAGACAGAAAATGCCCCCTCATAAATCTTTGAAGACTTATAATTATGTAATTATTTATTCTTTTGAATTGCTTTTTTCGCTATTTGATTGAGAATTTGATCCTTTTTCGAGAAAATTCGGTTTCATTGATTTTCTTATTTGGTGTCAACATCCCTATTCTCTAAGCTGGTTTAAAGACATTCAAGATTTTGAACCTTTAAATGAATCCTAATGTGTACTCAGTATTATTCGGTTTTATTTTATATTATGATGGTGCCAAATAAGCATACAACCTGCCTGATGTAAGTAAGCAGACACCATAGCCTGTGAATGCTCGAGACTCCAGAATAATCACAAATGTATTACCACCTTTTGTCTCATAGTCAAAAATATAGCTACTATGTAGCCCTTAGCTTCTAAAAGGTTACCGACCCCTGTATAGTAGAAATTATTTAAAATGTCCGACATTTTATAAAACTTGTCATTGGACTTTGAATCTTCACGCTTGGACAGTAAAGTCGCTTTTTGAACGGCCTAATTTGATACAACTCTGACAGTTCAAATAATTTTAAGTATACTAAAAGAGCAATATTCTCCGAAAAATATTTCAGGTAGCGAAGGAAAATAAACCAGAGCCCAAACAAACCAAACCTGCTGACACAAAGAGCAAAAAAGAAAAGAATATAAAGGGGACTGACAAAGTAAAACAGAATGAGAAACAGAAGAAGATGCAAGATGCTGGCATGAAACTACCAGAGAACTTCATCAAAATAGCTGCAGAATCCGGGGAAGACAGTGACAGTTCCTTGGATTTTGATTCTGATGAATACGAGAAGATGCTGGAGAATGATTCTGAAGCGTCTTCTGGGGACGAGAGTGAGGATGACGAGAGCGAAGGCGATGGAAGCGGAGATGAAGAAAGGTTAGTGAGAATTACATTAGTAGACGGCAACTGGGATCAACACCCTGCTATTTTTTTTTAATCAAATTATTTCAAATTTAGAAATAAAGGAAAAATTGTAAAACTTAGGCACCGTACAGGAGGGTTTTTCAATTTTTCCTTTATTTCTAAATTTGTAGCTTGCGTTAGCAGCGTTACTGCTTAATACAAAATTAATCAAATTATTTACTTAAATTGTTTTTGATTCGTGTTAATTTAACGTGGAAGTTACCACGATCAAATTTCCAATAATATAATACTACTACACTTATCGTTGAGAAGTTCTGGGGGAACAAAAAAATTCACATACATACATACATATATACATGAAACCTGAAAACATTACACTCCTTTTTTGGGCAGTCGTGTTAAAATCAACCGTGATCACACCGTGACACGGGAACCAAACCCGTGCCTCTGGTTTGCCGGACCACCAGAGGGGCTACTACGAACGTCGAAATTCGAAGTTCGAGTCGTGCCGCCCCCTTCACTCTCGTGTTACAGACTATAAGAGTGAAAGGGACGGCACGACTCGAAGTTCGAATGTCGATGTTCGGAGTACAGGGCCAGGTGTGGTCCAATTGGAATGAGGTCAAGCTGGTACATTACCCATTAGAGTGGCGAAGGACTGTGAGCCTTTGAAGAAAATACAGAGAGGTCGCTAGTAGTACTGGCACCTGTGACACGTGAAGGAACGTAAGCGCTGTGTGCGTGCGCTGTCGGTACACGCGTCAATTGTTTGCGCGGGTGCGTAGCGCGTGGCGCGGACGAATCGCGAGGCGCGCCGGCACCCGATCGTAATCAGGCGGGTCTCTCAGGGACGAGGTAACTGACCTCGGTGCGGGGGGGGGGGGGGGGGGGGGGGTTCGTGTCCGTTCTGTATGTAATACTACAAAAACTATACTATACTATTCTGTGCCTCGGTCCTTTTTTATTTATTTAATTTGAACTATTTGGTTCTTAGCTACCATGCTACAGAATAAGTAATAGTACTACGTACAGAAGTTGCACTGTTAACAAATCGCCAACTTACAAACCCAAATTATAATAGGTAAATAACAAATATTGGCCACACCAAGCGAATGACGAGACGACGCGACCGTCCGGCAGCAATTCGCCACTGAATGTACTTGCAGCGGCCCGGGGATGTACTTGCAGCGGCGCGGCGAACTGACGGAGTGAAAGCACCCTGATGCATTAATTAAAGCGATTTAGTAGTTGTTATGTTGTACTTTTCAGTGTGGAGGATATACCACCGCCGGTTCTCATCAAGCAGAAGAAGGGCAAGAAATCTATCGTCGGCCAGCCCCCGCCATCTAAAAAGGAAAAACCGGCCACGGTCCCCAAGGTGCAGAAACCCCAGGTGCAGCCCAAGAAAGGGCCAAAACCGGCCATTATTGCACAAGGACAGAAAGCGCCGGGTCCGCAGCAGAGTGTGAAAAGGAAGAACCCTCGTAAGTTAACAAATGAACGGTGAACGATAATAGTACCTTACTTACTAAGACTTAATGACCGCTTTAGCTTAGTTGGTAGTGACCCTGCCTATGAAGCTGAAGGTCCCGGGTTCGAATCCCGGCCAGGGCATTTATTTGTGTGATGAGCACGAATATTTGTTCTTGGGTCTTGGATGTTTTCTATATATTTAAGTATTTGACGACCGCTGTAGCTTAGTTGGTAGTGACCCTGCCTACGAAGCCGGAGGTCCCGGGTTCGAATCCCGGCCGGGGCATTTATTTGTGTGATGAGCACGAATATTTGTTCTTGGGTCTTGGATGTCTTCTACCACGGATATTGTGATACATTCGAAACGTCGGGCAAAACGTTAAAAAAGGTAAATTAGTTATAATTGTCCCGTTCCCCAATAATAATGTGTGAAAATCGTATCAGTTTAAATCAATATAATAATTATTTCCTTCCAGAAACCGAAGTATCGCCCAAGAAACCCAAGTTTGAGAAGAAAGATAAGCCAAGAAACAAACAATTTAAAAAGAAGAATAAAGCATAATTGTTTTTAAAGGAAAGTGGTTTTATTATAAAATGATAACACATATTTACAGGTACATTTTATTTATTATATTATTGTACTTAGTCATAATAGAATTCACAGAAGATCAGAAAATAACATCTATTTATTGCACTAATACTAATATTGATGAACACCTAGAGTTTTAAGTTTCAAATTGACATTGGTATGGGGCAGGGATCACAAAAGGTTGTCTTACAATGAGGGTTTTCTGAAACAGCATGCTTTGTGACACGAGCAAAAATAATGTAGGTACCTTATACACTTTGTACTGCACTTTCATAGAAAGTGTAACCGTTATTTTTGCTCTTGAGTGTATGACTAAAATCATGGGACCTCGCGCACACCAGAGACGCACAACGACTTTTACTCATCAACTTTTTTTTTCTTACTCGCACTTTCATACTATGCCATAGACTTGATGAGAGATAGATATAAAAGTTGTTGAGAAAAAGTTGCTCTTGCGCGCATAGCCTTACCACCTTATTCATAAAACTTAACAAACCTCTGCTAACTAAAATGTTGTTTGTCCCTTTCTCACAAACGTAAATGTCAGAGTGACAGATAAGGACAAACGAACTTTAGCGGCTTGTTAACTAATAGAGGTTTGGTGGACGTTTATGAATAAGGGGGTTAGAGTTTAGATGAAGCTAGGGACGAGTGACAGCGAAAAGTCCGACTATATTATTTATGTCACACCTGGCCATAAAGTGGCAATTACCGCACGCTCCGCGCGCGGGAAATCCCTCTTCCTGGCCAGAGGGTGACATAAAATTTTGTACTTGCCACGGGCGGTAATAAAGAAAGCCTCAGATCGCATATTTATCGCCCTTGCCTTCGGCTCGGGCGTCAAATACCTGCGAATCGCAGGCTGCGATCTGAGACATTCTTTGTTTTACCGCCCTTGTTAAGTAATGTACTATTATGGACTTGGCACGAAGATTTTTGTCGTACTTCAAATTTGACACTGAATACTTTAACTTCCACGACCGCGAACGCACGAATATAACAGTTCGTATATTTATATCAGTTGAATATGGCAAGAGTGATCGCGATCGATATATTCCAAAGATTTTCGCGGTTATAGACCTGCCATCTTGTCAAATCGGTTACGTTCCCGATAACCCTCATTCATTTGATCTCATGGTTCTTAGGATGTACACAGTACAAAATACTACAGTTCTAAACTGTACTATAAGAGTGATTTGTTACACCTAGAAAAAGTCAAACTATGTATAGTTCGGACACAACTCGTCTAAATTCTGTCAAACGAACGCAAGCAGAACTAGACTTAGAGCTCTGACTGTAAGGTAGATTTTTGCTTGCGTTAATTTGACAGCACTTGGACTTACACTTTTGTACGAACTATACCTAATTTAATATAATAGCAAAAATACGAAACAATGGAACTACTATTCTCGTATACAAATGCCTCTATTTCAGCAACACTACCATTTTTTTCCATAGTAGGAAAGAAACTCAATAATTATATTACTGTCAAAAGAATGAACGCAAAAACGACTTTACCTTCTTAAGTATAAAGTACTTTTATGCTTACGTTTTTTTTGCAGAGTTTACTTTTAATGTTTCGTTCTTAAAGTGATCAACAGATTTATAAACTTTGGTTGATTTTTTTCAAGACATTAAAATATATTTACATTTCCCGAAACGTTTACAGAATACAAAAAGAATAAAAAATGTTAAATACTTCTATAGAACATATATTTAAAAGTATTTGTACTAAAACATATATATTATGGGTTACTATACTGTACCTAGGTAAAATCAGACGATTGATTTTTTGTTCTTTTTTATCATTGATTTTTAAGCGAAATGTATCCTTCACTCAAACTCAAGACAATCTAAACACGAAAGTGAATATATAAGGCGTGTCGAACGAATTCATAAGTGAAATGATCCGATAATATTGAATGTTGGCATTCGGCATCATTGATGTGAATTCTGGTAAAAGACTGGATGAATGGTGACCTACCATACAGAGGGTTAAAACTTTTTTCATCGTGTCTGATCTTTGTTTCAATGAATTGAAGTTCATAGTAGATATAACAGTAAATATATAGAAGCTCTATTAGGTATTGCAGTAATGTAAACACGTAACAGGATGAAACACGTCTAAACTATAGGTAATGCAACCTATCCTAACTGTGATATCATTATTTTCTGTAATGAAGAAAGTATGGAATAATATCATCACATGTGTAGGTATACACAATATCACGATATATTTAATGCCAACATCTATCTCGCTTGCTTTTACACATTCTTAAAGCCAAAACCAAATTGGTGACTGATTTTAAATTTAAAAGTGTGGGTAGATACTTACCGTTTTACTTTAAAGGTTGCAGTTGGTTTTTTATTATTTTTGATGTTATTATTTGTGAATATTATATCTGCTAATGATATTTAAATTGAGGTATGCCGCGACGTAAGTTTGTAACAAGATTTCTGTTAACCGTAGCTATAATTAGCTTGCTTAGTGCTTAGTTGCTTAATGCTTAGTTGCTTATTAGTTTAGTGTTGCCAGCTTAGAATGCGTTTGGACAATACATCTTGTGATGTCTCCCGCTAGTGTTAAGTCCACTTTTATAGTTTTTGGGTAATAAGTTGCCTAAAAATTATAAAAGTTTTGATTATATATTGTTTAGTTTATTTATTTTATTTTATTTCTAGTTTTGGGGCACTCACTGAAAATCAGCGTCACGGTCCCCGTGACAACATGCTGAGTGGGTGTCCTATTTAGCACTTAAGTTGTTCAAGTTGTTTCTTAATTTAATTGTCTTTTAATGCGTGCTAAATAAATACTTTTCTTCTTCTTCTTCTTCTTCTTCAAAACCCAAATAAGTGACATGACCCGAACCTATTATAAGAGGATTGCGAGGTCACAGGCTTGCAGCACTATGTGTCCAACTAATTTAATCGAACGGGTGGGTTTTGACTCTTTGCCCTAGTGCTATTATCGGTTGCCCACATAGCACCATATTACGATTATTGTTATATTTTATGTGACGTTTTAATTTGACCTCATTGTGCAAGCTTGTGGCATAAATGCATTCGGAAAAACCCCAATTCAAATGGGTACATTTCTGTTACTTCCACGTTCCGACCTTTCCGGTCTTCATTTATCAAACAACCAATTTCGCTTGTTCTTGCTGATGTTTCGTGTTCTGAATTTCGATCATCGAATGTATTATTTGCACTAATTTCATGTGTTTAACTAGTCTTTTTCAGAATAAACCAGACCTAACGTTTTTTTACGATGTCAGTATTATTTCGGATAGTTTGCATATTTGTAGAAATGAAAATTAGGCAAATAATACAAAGGGTGAAACAAGAATCAGCTCCGATAGGATACCAAAATCGAGTAATTAATTCATGATAGACTTACTCTGTTTCATCATCATTCAATTTCACTATAACCGGCCTCTCATCCTCATCATCAGCATCCAACCCTGTGAAATCCCACTGGAGCTTCTCCGTCAGATTCTCCTTAAACCTCTCAATCATCGTGAGCAGACGCCCATCAACTTTACTAACATACGCCGTTCTGAAGAACTCTCTCAACTTCTTATACACAAGGTTCTTGTTCATGACAATGTCCGCTAGGAAGTCTTCGGGCATTTCCTCGATTTGTATCTCGATTGTTCGAATGAAGTGGAAGAATACGCTTCTGTATTTGTGTATGGCGTCGTCGCACGAACAGAGGAGGATGACGAGGCTCTTCCAGTGTTCGAAGCATTCGAGGGAGTGGCCAATGAGGAAGCAAAGGTAGGCTAACTGGAGCTCTCCGATGATATGCAGAGGCCTGGAATTTATAGTCGTAATTAAGTAACACGTTACCAAATTTCGAATCGATCGGACATAAGGAAGTTAGATCCCCTCATCAACTAGAAAAGAGCTGATGATCTTCAAACGGCTGAACAGATTTTCATGAAACAGGGCTAAGAACACTCGCGATAGAATTATCTATGACACTAAAAAAACTAAACGAAAATCAGTTCATCCGTTTGGGCGCTACGATACCACAGACAGATACACAGATAGCCAGACACGTCAAACTTATAACACCCCTCTCTTTTTGCGTCGGGGGTTAAACGCATCAGAAATGATCCCATCTGTAGCAGAACCAAAGTAACCGATTGCCGTTCCATTCGCTAAATTTAGGTGACAGTGGGCGGGGCACATTGCACGTAGAACCGGTCATTGTGGCACTCTTTCGGGGAGGCCTAAGTCCAGCAGTGAACTTCATTCGGCTGATATGATGATAAATGCAAAATCAGAAAAGCAAATGCGTGTAAACAAATAATCCCATTAATATTACAAATTTCAATGTTTTGCTAGCTAAACCGCTACTGAATCGCCGCAAATCTCAAAAAAATCTACTACAAGGACCAACATCATCATATCAGCCGAAAGACGTCCACTACTGAACATGGCCTCCCCCAGAGAGTGCCACAATGACCGGTCCCGCGCCACCCGCATCCAGCGGACTCCCGCGACCTTCACCAGGTCATCAGTCCACCTTGTGGGGGTCTACCCACGCTCCGCCGCACGGTCCGTGGTCGCCACTCGAGAACCTTTTGGCCCCATCGTCCATCGGTTCTACGCGCAATGTGCCATGTGCCCTGCCCACTGCCACTTAAGTTTAGCGATTCGAAGGGCTCTATCGGAGAACTTTGGTTCTGCTTCGGACAAGGATCACTACAAGGATGATCACAATTAGTCAGTAATTATTTTTTAAACATTGATATTAAGGTTGAATCTCGCATGGCATGTGAAGGTCTCTATACTCACTCATCATGTTGGGCGATCATCAATTCCAAGGAATAGGACTGGTCTAAGTAGTGCTTGGTGATCTCTTCTGGGGTTGAACCAGGCGGATACTTGTCCTGTGGTATTTCTGTGAACCTCATGGACGCACCTGAAAATAACACCTGTATACTTAAAATCATAACTGACCGAGTTGTATCAAATTAGTCCGTTTGTAAAAGGAACTTTATCGTCATAGCAAGCCGATTCAAAGTCTAATGACAGTAAAAAAGCGGACGTTTTAAATAATTTCAACTATACATATCAATAGCGTTTACTAACATTGAATGAAAACAGATTGATTGATGATGATCTGTGAAAATTTCAACTGTCTAACTATCACGGTTCATGAGATATATCCTGGTGACAGACGGATGGACAGCGTAGTCTTAGTAATAGGGTCCCGTTTTACCCTTAGGGTATGGAACCCTAAAAATCACAATAAGTAGAGGCAAACAATAGGCGGTCTTATCGCTAAAGAGGGATTTCTTCCAGGCAACCTTAATTGTTTGTTTTTATTGATTTACCTGGCACAGGTTTCAAGTCCGGTAACATGGCATTCTCCTTCTCCGCCCTAGTAACTCTCTTGGCCCTCTTAGCGTCCGACTGGCCAGCAGTTTCCTCTGCCCCCTCCTCAGCCGGTCCTTCGCCGGAGTCCTGGCTCTCCATGGACTCGGACTTGGCGCCTCGGGGCCGGTCTTCATCGGTCATGGAGAGGAGCTCCACTGATGCACGGATGATGCCGTTTTCTGGTGATAGTTTTGTTGCAAGTTCGGCTGGAAATACAGTCCAAATTTGGTTTCTTACTCATTGGGATTGGTTACACAGTGACTATTATTACGAGATACACTCATATCAATATGTATTCATAATTTTTTTTATTTTACTAAAAATGGGATTGCTCTTGACCAGCATCTCAGCCGCAGGAGCACAAGTCGAGGCCGATGGGTTTTGAAGCATAATAGGGTATTTGACACATGCTAAAATTTATAACACAGTGTCACTTTTTGGATAGTTAGCCATCAAAATATCACAATAAATCGTAAATTATAAAATTTTACCAAAATCATAAAAAGATATGAATCATCAAAAACTCAGAAAATTACGTAATTTTTTTTACCGTCCAAAATTCAAATAAAAGGTATCAATAAAATGCTTATGTAAAAATAAAAAATAAATTGTATGGCAACTATGTACCTAAACGCATTATTTTACGACTAAAACAGCAAAATACTAATTTTCCCATACAACGGTTGGTTGAATGCTGTGCAAGTGACGTCATTTGCCAGGGCCAATTTGTAGGAGCCTTTTTGAGGGCCGCTAGCGTCGAGCTAGGTTTGTCCCTAATTTTAGCCCTTTATTGTGCTCTAATTGTTGTTGGTCCCATATAGATATTTGATCGTCTCTAAAAACAGTCAAATAACGTATTCAAACAATTTTGAATACCACAATAGTATTGACACCCCAGTACTGTGATAATAATCACCATGTAACCAGCCACATTGATTAGAACCTACACCAGGGTGCATGCATTCTATTTTATCTACACACATATCATAAATCCTCTAATATGCGTTCGGAAACCGTAGAAAATGACTCTCATTTCAACATTCAATGAATTTATGGCAATTTTCTTATCTGTGGCTAAGGCTACAGCAGTAATAAAATATTTCATTTTAATCTCATATATGATGTTAAAATATTACGTCAAACAAAACTGTCAAAATTTAAATGTCAAAGTTGACATGTCCCTATTCTAGTATCACTGAAAATTCAAATTCAGTCGATGCGAAATGTCAGCTCGATGTTTTTTTTGTATATATCGCACGAAATTTGAGCTAGAACGACATGATCACATCAGAATAAGGACTCTTTACTTTTTAAAATAACATTCAGGTATCTGTTGCCAGTTCTGATTTCGATATTTCCGCAACCGTGCAAAAAAGGTTGTATTAACACAATTATTGTATTTATTTACTACGGTTTCTGAACCCATCTTAGAGTAATTATAATATGTGTGTAGATAAATTAATGTATGCAACTGTACATAATTAGGCATTAAAACACTCGTGTGACCTTATTATGAAACTCGCCTTCGGCTCGTTTCATAAAACACACTCGTGTTTTAATGCCCCTCATTATGTACCAGTTGCATAAACTACTATTATGTTTAGTTAAAGTCAAGAGTAAGTCTTTTTTTTTCTATAGACATTAAAAAGGCATCTGGCATTATTATTATTATTATTGTGTAATGTATACTAACAGTAGTTTGTAAGATTTTTAAATTGTATCCACTAACACTTTATGGGCAATGCCTGAAATAAACAATATTGAATATTGAATTGAATTATTGTTTTACATCTAAAATATCTAAATGGATTTTTAAGAGATTTGGCAATGATTAGATTACCTACCGAAAGCAAACTAATGTAACTATGTGATATTTCTTGTTATATCACCAGAAAATCTAAATGTAACATCTAAAGCTAAAGGACAGTAAGGTCTATGCATCACATAAATGTCTATAATACCTATATGAAAAATTTATTTACATAGTATTTTACCTTATTCAATGGAGAAATCAATTAAGCAAATAATGATTGTCTCAATCTGGATGTAAAGGGTTAAACAATTCCCTTAAACCTAATCTTGACTGCTATTATCTAGAGAAACTGTTCTTTTTAATTGCCTAATAATAACTTTTAGCTTTCACCTGTTATTTGTGACGTAAGCAGCTTCCATTTCTGCCATATCTCATATGGGTAAGGAGCCAGATGGCGATCCAAGTTGAACAAGTTGTCTTTCAAACGCTGAATGCTCTCCTCACTAATTTCTTCCATGCTTAAATCTTCTGTCTTCTTGTCCCACATCTTCACGAGAAACTCTTTTTTATTGAAATAGTGCATGAATCCGGACCTGAATTATTTTAAAATTAAAAGTTGTGTGATGAAAACATGTGTTAGACACTTATGAGTGTTAATTACAGCATTAAGTCATTAATAACATAACATGGATAATAAAATTAAATGTGACCTTGAGGCCTTGTGACTGAGGTGTATTATAGATTGATCTATAACGTTTTTTTTTAAATTGAATCTAAACAGTAGAGACCAAGGAAGATTACAAACAACCAAAAGTAAAGAAAAAATACATATGCTCACCTTGGGCACACGTCTCCAGTGCTCTTACTGACTGCAGAATAGTGCACATAGTGTAAACCCGGTGGAATCATCTTAATTCCACGGAAATCCTCATCAGTGTTCCAGCACTGCATGTCAATGCCAAACTGCGTTTCCTGGGGGACTCCGAGGAACACAAATGTCCCTCCTTCAACGAGGAGCTTCTTCGCGGTCTCCTGGTCCATTTTGTAATGAACCTTTGCCGCAAGTCAATAAAATGAGTTAAAAATATAACAAATCAATATGTTTACATTTGTCGCGAATGTCAGAGGTGCTAGTGCTAGTGATGTACGTCAGCCAATGAGAAAAAATAATTGTAGTACCGGTTACCAGGGATCAATACCGGTATTTTTAAAATTCTTCGAAATAGACTAATATTTTGGATTATTTTATGCTCTTTACGTAAGACTAAATCATGTATTTAGGTAACAACTTCGTATTATTAGACTGTCCCATTAGAAATGAAATAATGAACCAAGGAACGTAATAATGTACCTACCGGTATTTTTTATGGATAACATACCGGTATCAGATCCCTGCCGGTTACCGATTACACTTTCATTTTATACCATTCTAGGTATATTTTCAACTTTCTGTCATTGGCAAAGGCCCTTAAATGAGGCTGCCATTTCTCTTTTATATCTATCTATCTTTTTTCAACTTTCAAAAATCAAGATGTCATTTTACACTGTCACTTTGTCTGATATACCGGACGATGGCGGTTATCAACAATATCAACGTGCCTATATCACGAACGCTGATAGATGATCCCTTCATCCCTATGACACTGGCAGTGACAGTTCATTTATATAACCTTGGAACAGCGTCGCTGTCACATCGAAATAAATAAATAAAAAAAAAGCATTTATTCACCAATTAAGGTTACACCATCACCATTGATATAAAGGTTGGGACTTCCTAGTAAGTATACAATACCTGTGTCAGGAAGTCCCGCTCTTCCATAGCTTGTAAAAGAAATGTTAATAAGCATATTTTAGGAATGTAGCTAATTAATTTATGTGGAATTGTAACATTTACATAATAACAATATGAAACAAACCTGTATCGACCCTTATTTCCAGAAATATGCTTAACGGAATATACACGGTGAAGTACTGCAAAAGTTATATCGTTGGTCTGTATCGACTAAGGAAACGGTGTTGTCAATTGTATTGTAACGGAACTGTCTAAAATTAATACAACGTTACTTTATAATTAGATGCGAAGTGTGTATAATAAAATTAATAAACATGTCGACCCACATTGCTGCATAACAATATAGAAGCATCGAAACTTGTACAACACTATCAGTGTCATAAGGTCATCTATCAGCGTTCGTTCTATTTATTTATTTATTTAAGAGTACATCTGCAACTTACAGCTAACCGCCAAAGCGTTACAGATCTTAAACTAAACTTACAGCTAAGTGCCAAAGCGTTACAGATCTATAAATGATTTGAAAGTCAATACAAGTTCGACACCACCCGACAGGGTATCGGTTGTCGGATTTCGTACGTGATTCATAAACATGATGCTTTCCATAAGTATAGGTAGAATAGATTAACATACATTTCTTTTTCGGTTCCACGGTCCGAAATGTGTTGTCGTACCGGTACCGGTTAATACTTCATGTACCTACCAAGACCGGATTAAATGCGCCACTTCCCTAACATATTTTAGTGTTTACGGGGACAGTTTCTTACTTCTTATTATTTATAGATATCTTTCAAGAAGTTTAGATACATACTGGAGGTTGCGTGCCGGACATTCCAAAGATATACCCACAAGGTATACCTACCTGCCCCCTGTACCACAAAACTTTACAAGAATTGTACAATTTTCCATAGAAAAAGTTGTCAAATTTGTCGAATTGTACGATTGTAAAGTTTTGTGGTACAGGTCCCTGATATATATTATTATACCTACTCTTTGGGTATAGGTACCTATAGGAAAATAAGTTTATGATAATGCTGTCATATGATGTACAGTCGAATTCGAAAATAAGTGCACGGATATAGTGATTAAAAATATTTGAACTCATGTTTATTGTTATGGGCATAAAGTTGCTCAGATATTTTTAAAACTTTGGGTTGTAGGTACACATATTTATGAACTCGACTGTATGATAATGTATTAGAAAGGCAGTCAATTTAGGCTAATCACAACAGTTTGAATTACAAATTCTTTGTAGTTACATAGTTAAGGATGAGTTAGGATTTATTTACTCATGTCTTTGATTCCATCGAAAATGACCCATAAATTGTATAACTAATTACAAATAAAAATTGCAAGGTCATGAAAATTAGTGCCCACTCCAACTCACAGAATTCGGATCGATGGAAGTTCAGGGCTTATCCAGGATGCATTCACGGTAAGTTCATTACACGGCCAATGTATTATGTCTGCGGTTGGGGTAAAGGGAAAAACGAAAAAAAAATAGAAAAGTTCATTCGTAAATATATTTTTTATTAGGCATATGTATGCAATTCTTTTTAAGATTCAATATTTAAATATATGAAAGAGACAAGTGTAGTGGTATATAAAACATTATTGTGAATAAATAAATAATTTACCAGCTTGTTCTGAGCTTTATTCAGTGATGTCTCTCAGACATCATCACTATCCAGTATCCACAAATACCCAACTGAGATAAAATTAAACATTGCTCTAAATAATTATTTATTATTTTCCGAATCCTCCTCTACAGTTAGGGCTGCTCTCCACCACCTTATCACTGGAGTCCCACTGCTCTGGAGTCTTCGCCACTATGGACAGGGCATGGACACCTGTCTGCAACTCATCCTTCAGTATATCATTCACTAGTCTGTGCCTCTGGAAACAAAAATAAATAAATAATTATCATCATAATGTGTTCCCTCAATGCTGAGGAGTGTGACATCATGTCCTATTCTTGTTGACCAGCGCCCGTTGCACATGTTGCGCTCGACAGTATCTCGAGCTACGCATCTTTTTCTGACTGGCGCTGTTAGAAAGTGATGGATAGCTCGAGATACGCCGACATACTCTCGAGCGCAACACATGCTAGGCCTACTGTATAATATCAGGGACTGCTCACCTCTTCCCAGGAAAAAGCCTTTTAGGGCGTTCCTTGAATAGCCTATATGAGCCTGCTAATGTACATGTGCATGTGTGTGTTAAGCAGGGCTCGGAAACCAGTTAATTTTTCAAACCATTATGATATACTTGCAGCAAAACCCTTATATTTCGGTTTCGGTACAAAAACCGCTATTTTTAAACCGGTTTACGGAGGAGCTTTATATAAAGGTTTCGTTCGCAAACTTAACAATATTGCAAATTTTTCCACATGGGAAAGTTTCAGAAATTGATGCGCAGTAGTCGAGCCTGATGAGCAGTAGTCGGGAGAGTCACCCATAGTCGTCAGTCGTCACGTCCCTCAGACATGAGGATATGACTAAGAAGGTGCATGTAATATGCCTAAATTGAAAAATAAGTAATTTTTTTTTTTGATGATGCGGGCTAAGAGCAATCAGATTCCCACAATCAAAACTCTTTAAATACCTTGATCAAGGGCAATCCCTCAAACTTATCTGACACAACAACTACTTTGAAGTGCGTCTCGGCGCCTTTAGGCACGTTATGCATATATGACTCATTGATTATGTCTAGATGCTTCGTTCCCAATGATGTCTGCAGTTTGTTTCTGATCGTATTTTCCACTACCCCTGACATGTTTCTTGCATTGGCATAAAGACCTGATAACAAAAAAATCGCAATTAAATTAAGAATTACAGTGGAAGTAATGGAAGGACAAAAAAAGTGATTAACTAATAAAAAATTCTCTCTATGGTACCTGGAAATGCAGCATGTAATGATTTGGTGATAAGACCTTTAAGGATCATAAGTTTAATGATTGATGCAAGTTGTAAGCAAACAAAAATCCGTGTTTTCTTTTCTCCGTATTTTGGTAAATTTGTCAACTGTCATTTAGAAAAACAACCTCTTTTCACCACCATCACTGACATTGACATTTCATTTGCGTTTAGAAATTGGAGAGTGATTGATCATTGATCAATAAAATTTGGATATTATTAACAAATAGAGAATGAAACCGAAGGTTGGATGAATAGTTAAAATAAAATCTGTGATAACTAAAGATACCGGATCACCAGTGTGTAGTTTTAAATCTTTTTTGGGATATTTACTTTGTAGGATGGCTACTTTAGCTGGAGCAGAGCTTGGGCAGAGGTTCCTTGTAGGCTGGAGAGACTTCTTCTTTCTTGAATAAAACTCAGGAGACCGTAGAATATTGGAATAATTTTATTTACAAAAATGCCTAAATATATACAACCTAAAAGCTTACAACTAATAACGATATCACGCCGAATACAAAATACAAAATTAGAGCGAGACAGATAGCGCGCGAGCGAGAGAGAAATAAGTTTGCGCGCGAAATGCTGACGCTCGCGTAGCTATAAATATTAGTGGCGCGCGAAACTCGTTCCCAGTGTTGCCAGGTCTCCTGTTTTTACAGGAGATCTACTGTTTTTGGGGTGTGTCTACTGTTCTACTGTTTTTCCCAAAAAATCTACTGTATTTTAGAAATTTCTACTGGATTTCCCAAAAATTCTACTGGATTTTATAATTTCACTTATTCAACTTCAATTATCAAGAAAATAACACACTAACACACTAATAACTTGTCAAGATTCTTAAAGTGGGAGTAAATGCGCAGCGTCTACTGCTCATACAAAATGAACGTTTTTTGAACAGCAGCGTTTGTAAAACCTGGATGCCAAGCTCCAGAAGCATATCCGCAAAACTCGGCCAAAGATCTCCTACACGTATGCCTACAACTTCGCGGGACAGGTGCACCATGTAACCGCATATTCAGAACTAAATTTGGCTATGCTAGCCAAACACGTGCGTGCATAACTGACGGAGTCGTTATCGCCGGACACGGCGAGGAGGACTATATATCTATAGTGAGCATGCAAATGGCAGCCTTGGTCACCAAATAGTCATTATTTGATGTGAAGTTGAAGTGACAGATGAGATGAGATTTTCTTTTATGAAATGGCTCTGTGGAGTGTGGCAGTTAATACTTACTATTATATTATCACTGAAATCACTATGAAATATGCATTTAGGTAAATTTTATGGAAAAAAAATTGTCTACTGTTTTTTTTTCGAATCTCCTGTTTTTTAGGGCATGTAGCTACTGTTTTTTTCAAATTGGACCTGGCAACACTGCTCGTTCCTTTTTCCCGCGCCGGCCGTCGAGATGTGAAGATCACTGCGTGCGTCGCTGTCGCTCCGTGCTCCGTGCTCGAAGATATTTTTGAAGATGCTGCTATGCGGTGTCTTCATAATAAAACTGTCCTTTTCGGGACAAACCAAAACTGCTCTTATCAGAGCCATCAGCTGTTCTTATAAGAACAGCTGTTTTTCTGACGTCAATCACTGGTCACTGTTTCTGGTTAACAAACCACACGTCAATCGCTTCTCTATACAAATAAATGTGTTTTCTTCTTTTATTTCTTCCTATACCTACAACTTTATCAACTCTAAAAAATCTCTTAATTTCTAGTTTATCAACTCTGTTTCTTTGTGAAGTATGCTTTTTTAGGATTCCCTAACCAAATGGCAAAAACAAAACTCTGAAGCGTAACATCACATACTGCAGCGGCCTGCGGTAGCAGACAGTCAGGCCGCTGCAGTGTGTGGCACGCTTTATAGTTTCGTCATGTCTGTCCGTAAGTGTGTTCGTCAATATATAACAACCAGTTTATTCGAAGACTATACGCTACGCACTACCATTATGAAATTTGGTAGGAAGGTGTATTCTATGAACCGCTACATAAATTTATATGATGTGAAATTATGAAAAGATCACCAATGAAGAAGTATTGGAAAGAGTAAAGGAAAAGAGACATTTGCTACGTACAATAGAAACTCGAAGAGGGAAAATGATAGGTCATCTGATACGACACGACGATCTAATACGAAAGATAATGGAGGGCAAAATTGAGGGAAGAAGAGGAAGAGGAAGGCCGAGGATTAATTACATGGACCAAATAAAGAAAAAGATAGACGTCGTGTCGTATAGAGAAGTCAAAGAACTGGCGTTAAGTAGAACGGACTGGAGAGAACTGCACCGACAAGAGTGAAACTCTTAAATAATGATGATGATGATGATGATGATGAAATTATGAAAAAATATTAAATTAGGGGGTGGGGGGTCACTCCACACATACATGTGACGGGGGATGAAAAAAAAACAATGCATATAGTTAGGTGGTTTTTTTAGTTAAAATGTGGTCCAAGGGCAAGGACCTGACACGCTTTGATATTGCGATTCCTATAAGAGGAAACAGAAAAGAGTGCCATGTTTTGTCTCTATCACCAACTAAGCATTTTTTCATGGTCGGGTTATAGGCACAGGCACACTTCCATCCATAAGCAAGACATTCGACATGCACAGCGGTCAAATTGCGTAGTACCTACCTACCTATACATTTTATATGAATATAAGACCGCCTGTTGTTTGCCTCTACTCATTGTCATTATGTACTGTTATGTGTTACTTTTGTTGAGGTTATGAAATAATGAGTATTTGTTGTTGTTGTTGTTGAATATTCTTTCTCTTACCAGTAGCTCTAGTATAAGTTTTTTCGAAACATTAACTAATTCGAACGCGTTTGCGTTTTGTCTCAAAATGTATGAAAGTGGTATGAAAACGTGAACAGCGCCTCTGCTGGTCACTAGTGGAAACTAAAACAGCGAGTATAACATTTGTTGCTAACCGATGAACGCGCGTATTTCAGACTCGGTCAGAGCGTTTTCATACATTTTGAGACAAAACGCAAACGCGTTCGAATTAGTTAATGTTTCGCAAAAACTTATACTAGAGCTACTGGTCGCTCGGTGATGCTTATATATACTACTATAGGTATATCTATGACCTGTAGTCCTGTATCCTGTAACTTTAACCCTTTAACCGCCTTCGTCTGGTATATCCATGGTATATCAGACAAAGTGACAATGTTAATAACATCTGAATTTATTTTGCGGAATGCGGGATATATCTACAGGATGGGGTTGGGGTAGGGCTAAGTAAGTAGCATAATGCCCCCTCTTCACTGTTTTCGTTTGTCAAACAATGTGCCAAACACCCTGTTTTTAAGTAAGCATTTTTACGGGACTTTTTAGTAAAGTTAGTATTATTTAAGGTCAGATTTATACTGGTTCGATTTTCGCGACAAGCCAAGCGTTGAGAACAGACATTCTCACAAATCATTTCGCCAGCGTTATCCTCAAATGACTCGCAAAGCTATTACAGTAATTTCACTTTCTATTGGGTTTGACGGATAGAATTTCCATTCAATATTCGATTGAGCACAGACATTGTTTCCCGCATGATATATCGCTCGATCAAAGAATATACCTTCGTAGCCTTCTAGCTTTTTCTTTATTTTGTTTTTCATTGTCGGGTGACCAAATACCAAGATTTTTTTTATTAGTAACAAGTAACTATCTATTGCAAAATGTAATTTCGTCTTTGACGATTAAAGCATTCACATTGTACCTAATTCTTCTTATGAGAATAAAGATTCTTTAGCCTTCTCACAGTTAGGTGGGCACCGTTAATCAAATGGTTTTTACTTCGTTAATGACGTTAATCGCTAATCCGTTAAAAAAGTTAACATCGTTAAACGTTAAAACATTATTTTTTCAAAGATTTAACGGAATTAATCCGTTAACACGTTATTGAAATTGCATTCATACGCCTTTGGGTTACTAACTAATTTACTTATCTAGCCGGTCATTGAATGCTCAAAAAGAGGTAAGTATAGAGGGAAATGCTCGGAACACAATTTATGACTTTGTAACTTTGTTTAGACTAGTTAGGAGGTACCTAAAAACACATCAAAAGTACCTTAAAATGTTGTTGTACTTATACTTAAAGGAGTTCACAAAGTGTGATAATGATTAATGTATTCAAAGAAGAGTTACATAATAGGACACGTAAGGATGAATAGACTGTAGTGACTGCAATTTATTTCAAACGTCCTATTTATATTTGCAAGTATGGCCACCCCTACGCTGAGGCTGTGTGGGATTATTCATCCTGTTACGGATTTGTACGGCAAATGCTCGCTCGGTCTAAAATTATCAATAGGGGTGGCTGGGCAGTTTGATGTAAGAGGCACATTGATAGATCTTACTATACTTCGTTTTTTCAGATTAGAAGAGATTGTAGTCATGCGATTTCAGTGAAAACAATCTTGAAATGGGAAAATATGCGGCGCGCTTTCTTCGAGACGTGATAGGTAAGCTACCGAAATACAATTACAGAAACGAAGAATTGTAGGCGAAAATGACCGTTGAAATTCTAATCTTTAAAAAAAAACGGTCAAGTGCGAGTCGGACTTCGCACATTTAGGGTTCCGAACCGACCGCAAAGTTAAGTTGGTTTTTATAGGAAAAATAAGGAAATTTCAAAGAAAAAATGTAATTTATCAATATATTAGTATTTGTTGGTAAAATATACATAATAACAAACATTATGACCAAATTTTAAGCTTATAGGTATTTGGGAAGTTAAAAAATTCTTAGGAACAAAATAGGCAGCTTGATTGCTCGTATACCAAGCCCGGGAATTCACGACCAAAATTCCGGACTCTGAATTTGATAAGAAACTCGCGCCAAAGCATGCGAGTGCTCAGTTAGTAGGTAACTACTCTAATTTTACAAACACAAAAGTACAGCTTCACCTTGAGATAATTCTACGAGTAAAAACAGGAAACATATTGCTCTTTGTTCCAGCTGAATTCCATATAAATGGCATGAGTACCTATGAGTTCAAACGTAGAAGCGAAAAAGGTTATAGAGATAATTATTATAATTCAGAAGACAATACCTTCCTGGCTCGCCTCCAAGGAACTACACAAGCTATGGACATGTCCGTTGGGTTCACTAATTAAACTTTACGAACTTCGTATGCAAAAGAGCGCTCTTTATCGTTTTCGGGGTAAAACATTCATTAAAACGACTTTAAAAGGAGCTAGGGTTGCTCAATTTGAAATGAAAGTTAATTTTGCTCCTGTTGATTTTGAAAGAGAACACACGAATTTGTTTAACTGAATTTGGGTTACGGTAGGTACCAGTGTAATTTTTATATGCAGACAGAATAATATTGGGACTTTAGCAGTGAAGTTCTAGTTTTTAGTTGTTTTAATTTTGAGTCAATTTTCACACCTTTATTATAGATATGATAATAGTTATGAGGTAGGTACTGCATTGTCATCAAACGGTAACCTACTAAATTCCAGGTCATTTGCTGGTAGGCTTGTAGCCCTTGTAGGCCTCGCCGACAGATGAACTAGCGTATTAAAGAGTTTCAAGCCGTAGTACTTATTTGAGCATTTGCCTACCCAAGTAGGTATATATTTAAAAATAATTCTCGATTTATTTGGACACTTGCGAGTGTCGTGTTGAGTCAAAGAGAAGCAAACAGTTTCCGGTCATTACACTCTTATCTAGGGGCAGATTACTTTAGTGCCAGTTGCACCAACGTACGAACACAGACCGGTCATCGTCAAATATGGCGCCGGCAGCTGTCATCCCATAGAAACTTGTCAAACATTCCATGCAATCAGATTTGACGAACACCGCTTACGGTTACAGACGGTTTGGTGCAACCCAGCCTTAATCTCGTTAGTTTCACAATCGACCAGGTTCTGCACTTGTAATTTCAGGGCAGAATACCACCAGTGTATAAGGATAGGTAACTGCCAGTCTAAAGCGACTTGTGGTAGTCACGACTTTTCGTCATCAGGTATAGACGTAGAAGACGAATTTGTATACAGTTTTATAGTCTACTAGGTTTTGTCAACGAATTTGTCCGCGTAGAACTCGTACATCGTTTTGGAATTAAATTGCTATTGATTTATTTCAGGCGCTTACCTAGCTATCGCCTTTCCATACAAACGTCCACTTCCGTAAGGTGGGGCATTATGCTGAGGCGAGACCTTTTCTTGACGACTCTGTGTGTTTATTTTTATTTTTATTATTTTGTGCTTGTCTCGTCATGAATAAATGTGTTTTTTCTTTTTCTTAAGACTGCGTCGTGCAGGGTAAATTATCAGCGCCTGTCAAATTTCTATTTTTTTAAATTATTTTCCCCAGTAACTCACACATACATATTTCACACACACTACTTCATTTTGTTGGCCCGGGTCATTGACTTACATTTTTTTAAATAGGTATTTTCAGTTGTGTATTGCCACCAGTTAATCAGAGTTAAAAACTCCTTAGAGAAATCGAAATTGTCATAACTTGTCACTGTACAATGACAATGCTCTGTCAATTTCTGTAAGGAATACAAAGTTTTGATTTACAATATTTGATGATTTATTAAGGCATGACAAAAATGTAAAAATAAAAGTCAAGTTCTGATCTGTCACCAAAACCTTACTTCTGAAAATTGGGATTTGATTTTAGTAAAACGCTCCTAATTATTCATATACAAATGGATTAAAATACCTATATTTAAGTGTATCAATGCCATGGCTTAAGCTGTTATGTTGTTAAATTATATTTAATTGAATAAATGGTGAATAAAACTTAAGAATGTGTAATCCTTCTGCAGGCAGGGTCACTACCAACTAAGCTAAAGCGGCTTTTATAGGTATGCGAGTTTTAAGCGAAGATGCGGTTGTTTTATTTCGATATATATTATGTAATGAAACTTAATGAAAATTAATGGCAGTATTTTGAAATAAGTTTGTTAAGTATTCTTAAAACCTAATGATAATGAAATAAGTAGGACAAATATGATCAAGTAGGATTTAGTAAATCATTGTCACTATCTGTAATTGGAACTTGGCCGGCCGGACGCGCTATCGTGTGCATGGTTGAATGTACGAGTCCATAGTTATGTTATGACAAATTAGCTCTCATGTTCCTTCTTATAAGAACGATAATTGAATAGAATAATTAGTGGAGTAAATTTTACTGAACTTTTCCATGTACATGCTGCATACATGCTGTAATGTAACAGTTATAATACTTATAATATACGCAATTGAAATTGCAATCTTACTATTATTGACTACGTTTACGTAACGTCCAAACAATTATTGCGACGTACTTTTTTTGTTTTTTCAACCTGATTGTGGCCTTATAGGTCGGGCCCAATAAATCGATAGGAGTGCGCGGTTGGAAAGTGGCCTGGGGAAAATCGAGGGGAAACCTCCGACATGACCACGCGGGAGGTTTAAACACTGGGATACTCTAAGAGTTTGCGCTCCAGTGAGATTGGTTACGCGGCTTCTACCGAATCTGAGTTGTGAGTGGAATCGAGCTACTTGTCGCTGGTTCACTAAACTAAACTCTACTGGCCCGACCTGGGTCGGACTGACTCTACCCGGTGTGACGTACTCGTACTTACGTATATCCAAAGACTACAATGTATATACTAAAGTACGTATATCCGTATATCCAAAATCAAAGCAGTGAACCAAATAATTTCAAACCATAAAAAATAATCAAATAGAAATTAGAAACCGTACTTACAGACCTGCAGAAATAAATAGGACTACATAAGTACATACATATATTTTGTATAAGACTCAGATTATACGTCGTCGTTAGAGATATAACTAAGATAAAAAAACACATTTATATTTTCATTCTATAATTAGTATGACCATGCGGCTTCGACAGTACAATCTTCTGCTGCTTATTACTTTCTTTGTTGTGTGACACTGCAGATTGATAATCCACGATTCCTGAAGTTATATCACGACATGTGAGATATATTTAGCCATTAAATGTATTCCTATTTGACGAGAAAGCGTGAATATCCACACAAATTTCAATAAGTATTCCAATCCAATCAATCCAATCAGTGGGTTCTTCAATGCTGAGGATCGTGACCGCTATGTCTCTGGCGGGGAGTGCAGATGGCTCGCCAGTGGTTCCGATGATGCGCTGCATGCAGCGCCTGGTGTTCTCGGAGTCCGGCGAATTTGGAGATTTTTTCAATCCACCTGGCTGGCCCGAGCTCGTCTATCCTCCACCTTTCCCGTCATCATGATGTACTCGAGGATAATAGGGACGACGCGCGATATGTCCAAAAAATGCCAGTAGATAAGTATGCGTTGTTGGCAAACTGTCGAGAGGCGTGTGTGTATGCGTATTTGGTGTTCGATATCAACATTAAATATAAAGAAAGAAAAATGTGCACAAATTTTCATTTGAAGTAAGTGACAAATGTCATTACGTTATAAAGATGTTCCGTCAGGGTGACCATTCATTGAAATTAATTTCCATTGTAATGAAACGCATCGGCAAACTTTTTGCGTCTAGAATGCGTTTTCGGGAAGGAAAACATTATAATTTGAACGCATAAGTAAACTTTCGGGACCAAACACTGTATGTTCTCTAAAAAATAAAAGGCTTATACCAAAAATTCCATGTTAAAAGGTTCTTAAAACGCCACACGTCAATATTTATTTACCCTACTTCAATTAATACAATCTTTGTGTGTGGTATACATATTGTATTCGTATACGGGCAAAATGTCAAAAACAGAGCTGTCAAAGCGAAAAAAGGAGCATGCGTCTGCTCTCACCGAGGGCCAATGCCCATCTGTCGATTTTTCCAAAGTATGGTGGCAGGGAAAATGTATGGAAAAGTCACTAAAGTTTAGATTTACGTTTGAAATTCTCATTGGTCTTTGCGAGGAAAAATGTGAACAGTGTGATAACTTATAGTGAATACTTTTGAGATTTGTTTGAGTGTGATTTTGAAACGAAATAATAGATTTTTTAATTCAATTTTGCCTAAACGCCGACACGCGTTCTTCTCATTTTTAGTGCAACTTTACGGTATTGTATTTATTAAAGTGTAATTTATTATAGATTACTAATAGTGATAACTTGTAAACACACTCTTTGTGATAATAATTACATATATTTTATATATTTTTGTAGAGAATCGTGACCTCCACAGATTGAGAGGTGAAGGCTGTTTTTGCTAAATATGCTCGGCGCCCTCTTAAGGAATGATTTCCGGGATTAAAAGTATCCCACGTCCTTCCCCGGGACTTAAACTATCTGCATACCAAATTTCTTCTAAATCGGTTCAGTGGTTCAAGCGTAAAGAGATAACAGACAGACAGACAGACACAATTTCGAATTTATAATATTAGTGTGGATTAGTGTTAATTGCGTCCTTGTTTTATTCCACATTACATTAAATTAAAAACAGATTCAGTCTGTGGCATCAGTTTTAATTAAATTTTGTCTTCGAATAACTACACCTTTGTACCTCTTTAACGAAGCCATAAGAAAGATATAATGGCGCACCCGTTGGCTATCGTTCTAGGTGTGTTTAAATTAATTAACTCACACAAAGGATCCAATCAAATTTATTGCGGGAATATGCGTCTGGTGGTAATGCTGGCTTTGATGTTTATTATTTATTTCACTAAGCTGTGTTAGCGAGGTTTCACTGCTAAGGGACTTATTTTGGATTGAATAATTATCTATGTATTAAGTGAGTGCCTTTACTTGTGTTTAGGTATGTTGGTACCCTGGGTTAAGCTTTCGATTATAAATTCAAGTTAACAAGAATAATGGTGCTTGAAATAAAGGGTAGGAGTAACCTCCTACTTACCCATTATTTCAAGCAATCACACTGAAAAATAATTTCATCACGGTTCTGAAAGTTAGGAGGACCCCCAGGGGTCAAATCTTCAATGGAAGTGGAATACTGAAGAATTTTTCGTCGAATTGGTATATAAATCCGATCTTTACAAGCAGTGCAAAGATCGCTAACCAAGCTATGTATCGTGGACACATTCGCGACATTTTTTTTTCAACCACCTCTGTTATTAATTAACTCCCTACCTACCACCGTACCACCTCTGAAATGAATCACCGTAGATTTCATCGAAGGTTTGACCCAGGTTGGGTGGACCAAGGTTCACCCAAAACGCGCAATCATGGCCAATATAAATAAACACTTCTAATTAAAGTAAAAATGGAAAAAAATCGTTAATAGTTATCGTGGGTTCCGCTGCAAGCTACTTTTGTATCTTTCATCACTACGCCACGCCATAGGGAAATTACAACATCGAGATGAGATTTCTGGTCGGAATAACTTACAAATACCTATAGAATCTCCAGTAACTACCTAAATATAGTCTGTATCTAAGTGTCTTGGATAAAACGGCATGGGTATTTCATTAAAGCGTTACATTCACCTACTGCACGCCAATCAGAAGCACTGACGTCGGCAGGTCGGCACACGGTGATTACACGAAATTATCGAGCATGTCCAACGTTATGTACAGTCAAGGGCATAAATATGTATACATTTTTGGACCTTATTTCAATGGAGTAAGGTGAAAAAGTGTATACATATTGGTGCCCTTGCCTGCACGTACACTACACGGGCGTCGTTCTAACGCTACCCCATATTCTATTAAAAGAGGATACAGGCTGGTTATATTTAGCCACTTTTTTTAGAACCTGTCTGTGGCTTTAAAGGCCGGGCCCAATAAAGCGATAGGAGTTCGCGATTTGACAGTGGCCTGGGGAAATCTTCGACATGATTACGCGGGCGGTTTAAACACTGGAATACCCTAAGAGTTTGCGCTCCACTGAGATTGGTTAAGCGGTTCAACCGAATCTGAGGTGTGTCAGTGGAATCGAGCTACTTTGTCGCTGGTCCACTAAACCTAGCCTAGCTGAGAAGAGTCCAGCAAGAAACTCAGCTAGCCCAGACCTAGTAGGGTTAGCCACTGTAGCCGAGCTATAATATAAAAGAAACAGTTGGCGTCGTGTCGTATCAAGAAGTCAAGGGCTAGTAGCGTAGAGAGCGAGAATTGGAAAAAACTCCACTGACAAGAGGTTAACTTCTAAATTTGATGATGATTATGAGAGCAGAAAGGCACGCGACTTTCTTCCGCTCGCGCCTCAGATTATATGAAGCCGCTCAACATCAACTCAATGGAGCGCAAACTCTTAAGTGTTCCAGTATTTAAAACGCTTGTGTGGTCGTGTCGCAGGTTTTCCCTGGATTTTCCCCAGGCTACTCCCCACCCGCGCACTCCTATCGCTTTATTGGGCCCGGCCACAGTCAGGCAGGTTACAAAAAAAACGTGATTTTCAATATGTACGCCGCGGGTGCGAACCCGCGGCTTTCACGGTTTCTTTTTTCAAAAAACTTAGTGGGTAATAGGTACCATTTGATATTTAACAGTGACTTTTCACTGAAGAAAAACATCTTGAGTATAGTTTTCACTCTTGAGCTGGAAGGTCAGATGGCACTCGCTTTCGTCAAACAAGGATTATTTGCTATCTAGGCGGACACAAAGTATTTACGACTATACAATCATTTAATTTTGCACTGTATCTTCATTAACATAAAGTCCTGTTTAAAGTTTTGTGGATATAAAGGACATTTGATACTGTGGCTGAAATGTAACTGGACGAATTTACGCCGCCTGTATACAGCGACGATAAATAATTGAAGGCACTACGTTTGCTTGCAAAACAGAATTACCGTCCGACGTGTTACCCAACAACTGGACGGTTTAAACTTCACGCTGTACAGCAAATCCCGTAAACTCCCTTATTCTCTCCAAGTACAATCAAAATTAAACTTTACTTATACGATATAAAGTATTTTTTAGCATGCATACGTATAAGAGATAAGAGAATCTGAAAATTATTGATGGCCTTTGATGTTTGGTCGTATTTTGTCGTCAGTCGATATTGAAAAATTAAATCCGAGCATCGCGTGTTTCTGTTTGCTGTTGGCAAACCTGAAAGAAATTTCAGTGAGAGATGTTGAACCCTTTCAGTGAACATTCTCTATTTGTAAAAATGGGAATAAATATTGGAAATTTTCTCGGGAACGGCACAACATATCACATAACACGACACGACACGTGCTGTGAGCGCACTCAATTTTATCGCTCTGTGCTCTGTGCAGTCTGTGAAAGAGTGCCCATAACTTGGATCAAAAATAATTATTAATTATTCTGTCGAGTACCAATTCATTAAACGTCCAGTGCCTGACGAGTTCATTAACCTTCTCATTATTAATCTTCACTATAGTTTCCATCCGTGTCCAAGCATGTTATTATCAATCAATGTTCACTGAATTTTAATAATGCGCAGAGTGCTCGATCACTTCTGAAAAATGAAAAACTCATTATATTTTCAGATGGAACTCATTAAGGTTGCGAATTAATAAAATATGGCGTTCGTGGCCCATAACCGCGTTTCCTGTGTCATTACTCAATTACTGCCCTGTAATGGAAGATGGCTATTAATATAGTGTAAGATTTTAAGCTCACATGATCATTTACATTAGTATTACGATTAATAACGGGATATTTACCATATATTTAATATAGTGGTTGACAACTGGAAAAATGAATAATTATTGCATTACCAGTCCATATCCATCCATATTAATATTATTGCAATAATATAATATTGAAGAATTTGACGTGTGACGTGACGCAGTAGTTTAAAAAACTAAACCCTGTGCGTATAATATGACCAGTGAATTTATTGTACTTTACTATGCAAAACATAGCCACCCGGATTCTAACACCAACAAAACCTACACAGATGAAATGCGATTTTATTTTTCAGTGTCTGCTAAAAGGCAGTTTTCTGAAGCAAACTGCGGAACCGGCGTATTCTGCGTTATTTGCGAAACTATATAGTTTCCGTCCTTATTTTTCAAGAATGTTGGGAAGGGAGAGTAGACGAGGAAGTGGGGGATTGGGTACGGTTGGGATCAGTCGGCCGGTTGGTTAGTATTCCGGGTCCAGAACGGCCTGACGCCGGGCCGACGTGCGTGGCCTGCCAACTGCGCTGTTTGCCGATGCAATGTCTTTAATAGGCCCCATAAATTGAATATATACATTAGCATGCGAGTAACTATGCGAAAATAGACTTGGTACGCTCCTGTTTTAAAACTAGCGGGAGAAATACGTGTTTCCATTTACAACGTCTTTAGTCGTGCGTGGAGATTACCACGCTGTTCCTCGAAAATATTTCTGTATTACAGTACAGGTACATAACGATACGGCTCTCCGCATCGTTATGTACCTATACGATTATATTTAATTGAAAGACGACTAACGCCTTAATCAGATATTTCATCGATCAATTAAAAATAACACAATGCCCAAAATAAAATTAATTAAATGCGTCTAATAATTACAATGTAAATGTTACTACAATGTTAATTACTATTTGCCGTAGCTTACCTATTCCCAGTAATTTGGAATCTCCGAGGACATGTCTCATATTTAGAATCACCGTCCTAAAATAATATTAAATTGCTCACTCCTGGGCTGAGTATTCATTACAAATTATTTAAAGGTTAATTAAAAGGGATACTCTTCGCGGAGCGTAAATTCTGCCCAAACAATTAACTTTATTGAGTTTCCTTGTTACGTCTAAATTTAACAAAAGACGCGTGATTAGAACGGTTACAATCTTAAATTGAAGATCAATCCCAATTCATTAAGTTCGTTTACGTATAGCCCTTTAAGTAGCATTTGATACGAGTAGCTTGTATATTTCGAAAAGTAGGCTGGCTAATTCATTAAATATATTAGTACAATTTGATCGTGAATTGGACGGTTTAGGAACGCCCATTCACGCACCTGTTACGAATGATCTAATAATACTTGAATTTAAACTTTCGTGAAACATGTTATAACTTTATTTTACTAAACGGTTGCGCGGGTCGCAGACGCACTCATCCTGAGGAAGAACTCCCGAAGAGTTCGAAACATGTCGCCCGAAGTGACAAATAGTAAGTGAGTTTTAACCGTTTAGTAAAATAAAGTGATCTAGTAATGCTTAATCATTTAAAACTAAACTATCTATTTGAAACGAAGCGAATTTATCTCACCTACCGGAACAGGCAAGAATTCACTCGTGCATGTATAAGTAAATACTGTAAACACAAAACGGTGGGAACGAAACTCAAGCGCGAATATTCACTTTAGCATATAGGAAATGTAGTTACGTGCGTACTTACTGCTTATGCGGTTACGTTGTTTAGTTACGAGAACCACCAGCATCGACTGAATAATTTACAGAAGCAAACTTTGGACTTTGTTACAAAACGCCACACCTCGCCTCAGGCAAACCATTATAACCTACCTCTGATTGTGCGTACATATTATGAGTACCAGCGTCAAAAATCAAAATGTATTAGAGTTGTGAATAGCTTATTTTTATTCACCTTGACTGTGTCTGTGGCTTTATAGGCTAGGCCCAATAAAGCGATAGGAGTGCGCGGTTGGAGAGTGGCCTGGGTAAAATCCAAGGGAAACCTCCGATACGACCACACGAACGGTTTAAACACTGGAATACTCTAAGAGTTAACGCTCCAGTGAGATTGGTTGAGGGGTTTCAACCGAATCTGAGTGGTACGTGAATAGCGTACCCGCTCCGTCCAGCTTAATGTATTTATTGTCAAAACAAAGGACGCAGTAATTTTTGAAGACGCAGTGCTGGGTGCGCGCCAGGCAATTGTTTTACCTCCTTTGTGGGCAGTGTGCAAACAGTGCCGGCACTGTAATTAATTTAAAGGCAGTGCTTTGAAATCGCGGGCACGAGTTTTTGTTCATTTCAGTGCGACAAGTTACCTGGGAAGCATAAGCACCTAAAGAAGTATTTCTCAAATGGGGTTTTGTTCCATGTTATAACACTGAGAAACCTGTTCAACAAAAATGTAGGTGATTTCACGCAAAATAGGGATCAAAGTGATAATCGCCAAAAAGTATGATGAAAATATTCATAAATATTATGGTGAAGTTCATCTCGTATCATAATGGCATTATCTACTTCATCATCATTAATTCATGAATTCATTACCACTTTGATCCCTACTTTACGTGCAATCACCTAAATTATTGATGAAAAGTGTTCTCAGTTAATGTTTTTAGAGATACCTAAAAATCAATTCCACTGGACTTAGGCTTCACTTAATCTTAATTAACAATTTCGCTGCCAAGCTTTTCGTAGCGCTACACAATTGCCTCTAGATACGAGAAAACGCATGTTATCGTATCGGTTACGCGTCTATGAGCAGAGAACTCGAGATACGGAGTTCTTGGCAAGAAAGTGTTTGTTTTGATGAAACAAGAAAACGACAAATATGAATGGACTGTAACTATAATTACTACGAAAATTCGAAAAAAGATTATTACGATAATTCGAAAACTCGACAAACGGATTGTAGAAAAACCTCGACAAAAAGAATGTGCATAATCACATACCTGTATCCTTGAGGGGTCCCTTGGTATGTCACCAACAGGCAAGCCAGTAGGCTTGGAGAATAAGTACTCACTTTGTGAACGTCCGAATTACCACTGAGCAAAGCTCCCGAGGCCAAACCTAGGCTGTATGCCCCATTCGACTAGCAAGTGATATGCACAATACGACACTAATTATTAGGATAATTGAGATATAATAATTGAAGGCTGTATGCCCCATTCGACTAGCAAGTGATATGCACAATACGACACTAATTATTAGGATAATTGAGATATAATTGTTACCGATTTTATGGTATTTCTGGTTTCGCTACGAAAATTACCAGACACGGCGTGCACAGTAAGTTAACAGTTATAATATGGCGAACGGAAATTGATGCCAGGATCACACGTACCGTGTAAAACGGACGAGTCAGTAAAATTAGTATGGAAGTTTTACTCGGCCGAGTAAAACTTCCATACTAATTTTACTGTCTCGCCGTTTTACTCGGTACGTGTGACCAAGGCATGAGAAGAAGTGAAGGTTGCAACATTAAACGGAAGTACGCGTATTTTTAATATGTACCAGTCATCAATATGATATATCCCACTAAACTGAACAGTGTTAAAGAATATTAATTATGGTAAACGTCCCGTCCCTGTGCTCAACACTGACCCAGTACATTGCACTTTTAATCTTTATGTCCTGACGACAGAGGTGATTAACAGGTGATTATTGGGCGCTAAAGTGCGAGCACTGGGATGTTTATTTTATAACTAGCTTTAATTGATTAGTTCCTTTTATTAAAAGCAATGTCAAATTAAGTAGGTACCCACCAATTGCCTTGCTTTAATATTTTTAATAGCAAATTACTGGTTGCTGTAATTCGAAACCGGGACTTCTAGGTTTGCATCAACTAGTGGGCTAACTTCGCGCTATATTTATATTGATTAACGTTTCATGTATATTGCCTTCAACAAAACGTACAGCGCCCTTCAAATTAATATTTATCCTCCAAAAGTACACTTGACAAATTACAGAAATTGGAAACCTTCGCTGAAAGGGAAGCGAGCAAAATATAAAGTAGGAGCAGAATTACTTTTTCAGAGCACGAATCAATAAAACATGACTTTCTATTGAAATTATCCTCCATACAGCAGTAACTTCTTATTCGGGAAATCGCGAAAACAGATCTTAATCCCGAGGAACAGTCGTTTAATATTCCAACTATAGAAGAGCCACCAGAATTCAATTACCTACATTTTGTACAACCGTCTATTGAATATTGAAATTAGCATTCGGCGTAATGCTTGGAAACGGGGTCGAACAACGACGCGGCCAAAAACACCTTACAAGCTTTGGAATAGAGGTGAGAATTCCTTAACTGATATGCAGAAGGCTTAGCTAACATTATATCTATCTGAAGTAATCTTTGCTGTCGCCCGCCCGTTCAGTTGAACGTAGATTTAATTGATGAATTTCTTTATCAAATTTGGGAGTGGATAAATGAAGCTTACTTCTGTTTGGCAATAGTTATTTCTACGAAAGTCAATATAGTTATTAATCGATGTTTCAAAGATCGATACAATGAAAAATTGGAAGGGAATGAATCTGGCACTTGTTGATAATATACTGGGAAGAGCGTTTGCCTTGCCTTGCATTCTAAAGCAGAATTAAACTAATTTCATGCATATGTATTATACGTTTGCATTTGCAAGTTTCTGTTCAGCCCAATTAATGGTTCACTGGTAAAGAATGCCTGGTGCATTAAGTCCGCCATTTATACTTGTATTTTTTGTGCAATAAAGTTCAGTTTAAATAAATCCTAAGATCAATCCCATTATTAATTTAAAAAAAATATTGATAATCAATTTCGATACCTACGTACGAAAGTAAAATATAGCGTCAAGAAGAGGGGCAAAACGAATTATCCCTTAATAATTTATTTAATTGTATTAAAGTTTATTATGAAGTATATTATCCCTTAGCATTTTTCCGGTTTTAGGT
The DNA here is from genome assembly GCA_951800055.1 of Cenopis cana. NCBI lineage: Eukaryota > Metazoa > Arthropoda > Insecta > Lepidoptera > Tortricidae > Cenopis > Cenopis cana. The sequence goes on from OX637480.1 coordinate 16,454,258, forward strand.
AATTTCAAAGAGCGGCTAGGTAAGCTTGTGCTTCTAATCAAAGGCATAATAAGTATGCACGAGTTTGACGAAAGCGACGGCCATCTGAGCTAAAATAAATATTTAAGTACCTAAAATTAATGAACAAGGGGCACAACAAATATTTACCTAATATGAATGAATAAGAGGGTAAATGTTTACCTTAGCCGGGCTACTAAAACAATTATTGGCATTCACACCGCGATCACTCGCAGGCAGTCCCGGCAGAACACATTTCAATTTCTTCACCGAATCCCGCGTAGATAATTTAAAACTCAAGGGATAACGGGATTGATGAGATCGCGCCTCGATCGGAGCGTTGTTCTATGCGTCCATTCTAAGTATAGGTACAGAGTCCTGCAAGCTATAAGATGGAGCGAGATGGGAATTCAATCTAATATTTATTCTGCATATAGTATTTTAAAGCAATTAAAAATAAATTTGAGATTAGTATTACATTTATACAGTGCGTTACCGGCACGCGGGCATTTATTAGAACTGATGACAATATCTTCCATGTATTAACAAATAATTATTACTTATGTGAAATAACTGCATTTTCCTAACTCCGCACCTTCAGTGTACACTGCTGAAGATAACGTCGTAGTAAGACAGAACATTAAGGGCTGTCATTTGTAGGTACTGCGTTGTCAGTTTACTTGGCTGTACACTGCTGGTAATTAAAATTTTGTTAGGAATTAAGTGAAGTCTTCATTTTGATTTTAAGTATAACGAAATTAAGCGCATGAAATTACTTTTAAATAACCTACTGTAAACTGTAACTGTCCGCATGCCGGTAACCGCCGGTGTACCCGGTGACCAAGGACCGTCTCTTAAATCAATGGCGCGCGAAATTAAAATACCTTTTCGGCTGCGATTTCAAATACGCATTCAGTTCCAAGTCAAGATATTCATCGACCACAATGCGGCATTATCATTAAAATCAGGGCAAACCTTTTACGATTACCTACTGCTATAAATAAGGCGCTTTGAAATCGAGAAGCAATACCTTTTAGGCGTCTGATAAACCGGGCCAGAGCGTTTGGATCGACTCGAAGACGTTAGCTCATACAAATATACTACTGGACGTGGCCGTTCGTTTTGTCATGATCGTAATATTATTTTTTCTGGAATCGGCATAAAGGACCCATATCAGTTAAGGCCGTGCATTACCACTTTTGAGTTTTTAAAAACCATCTGAGACATAGAATATAGTGTCTTAAAATCAAAAAAAAATATATGTGTTACATAAGGATCTTGTCTAGTCAAAATCGCAGTCAGTTACATGACCTGATGAATTTCACTCGATAGAAAAAAATCGCGAAGTTACCTCTTTTTGGAATGTTTTTTCAATCCTACGGCTACATTACTGATATTTAACATATAATTTTTGTACTCAATTAAAGATCGTAAATAGTTATAGACAAATTCGCAGGGTTTGCTTTGATAAAATGATTGGCTTAATCACTATAGCTAAATATTTACAAAACTGCGCGCAGAGCTTGCGTAGAGAGCGGGATGGTTAATTGTAAACTCACGCGTGTTAGAGCGGGACATTTGCGTTGGGGATACCTCCCCTTAAAAAAGCTTGGTTTTGTCTCTGGGGAAATGAGAATTAATATAAAAAGTAATTATCCAATCAGCCGGTCCCTCAACGTTGAAGATTGTGACAGCTAAGTAATTGATTATTGGAATGTTGCAGATGGCACGCTATTATGTCCCAAGGCGCTCTGCATATAACGCCTAGTATTCTCAAGTTTTGGTTTGTTTGGCGATTTGATAGCTCCATATTAATCCAATGTTATACCGAATTTAGGTACAGAATATAAATGCAGGTATATTATTCCTGTGGTTATGACCGTTAAATAAGTAAATTGTCGGAAAGTGCAGATGACTGATGATGGTTTCTGGTGATTTGATTGCTTTAGACAGATAAGTATATCCGTACCATCGGTTCAACGCCAACGACGTGCAGTGCCATATCAATATATACCTATATGCATTTCAATAAGGTTCAAATTCGCGTTTGACAGTACCATGTCATCGCGTGTCAGAGCTTATTGTATTTGACATGGCATTGAAAAGGTTAATTCAATCCAAAATGCCGCATATTCTTAATTCTTATACGAGTGTATAGCCTTGATGACGAAAATCATACCTCAAAGAGATGAAATACATAGGGAGTGGAATTTTACGCAGACGAAGTAGCGGGCTATAGCTAGTTAAAATTTATTTATTAACTTTATTTTCTTTGGGGCATCAACAGCAAAACAATACAAAGATACCATAAAACAATAGCCAAAGACATAGATGTCCATAATAGTACATTACCTAACAAGGGCGGTAAAACAAAGAATGTCTCAGATCGCAGGTATTTGCCGCCCGAGCCGAAGGCAAGGGCGATAAGTATGCGATCTGAGGCTTTCTTCATTACCGCCCGTGTTAAGTACAAAATTTTATGTCACCCCATGGCCAGGAAGTGGGATTTCCCGCGCGCGAAGCGTGCGGTAATTGCCGCTTTATGGCCAAGTGTGACATAAAATACTATAAATAAAGCCAACTTTAGTGGTAACAAAAAAAATCGATGCACAAAAGTGTGTGTGAGTGGGGATGTGTGGATGGTATTTATAGTGTGTATGTGTGTGAATGTTTATGCCTGTCGTGCGTGACAGCAAAATACAACACGGGAAGTGGAAATAAATACATGCAGTTTGCATGCAGCTTGTTTTAGTGCAGTCAAATTTGCTAAATTACTTATTGTACAGACGCAAGATACGACTAATTGGTGAATTTTGGGCATATTTAGAGTGAACCATAGGAATATATACATTGTGTATTATTTCTGTGGTAGGCGGGCGCGACCTCCGCCCGAGCAGGCCGGTGATCGCATCGCGTAAGCTACGAGTTAAGACTTTTGTCGGTGGATTGGATTTATTACCGCACCGAGGCGACCTCGATACAGAGTAACTCAATACAGGTACGGGTTATTTAAATACCTACTAGGTCTCCGCGTTTTTATCCGCATTAAAGGTTTGTTAAATAGGAAGTGTGTTTATGATGTGGCCTCTGTTTTTAGAGTGAACTTAAAGAGTAGATGGGTTATTGTCAGATTTAGGTGCGCGACTTTTCGGTGGACATATCGAACGTTAAGGGCTACGAAGCTTAATTTTGGATTGGACTAGCACAAACAGCGTCTCCGTTTCTATAAATCCATGTGATAAAAACATAATTTACATGGGTTAAACACTGGAATTAAATACTCTAAAGAGTTTGCGCTCCAGTGAGATTGGTTGAGTGGTTTCAACCAGATCTGAGGTGTAAATATGAAGTGTGTTTTTGTTGTGGCCTATGTTTTTTAGAGTGGATTTAGAGGAGGTACCTTAGTAGGTATAATTATAAAAACTTCTGTGTTGCTACGTATTGACAACAAGACAACGTTTGTAAATATTCTATAATGCTAATGATTGACGTATTAATTTTACAAGCCATACAAGATCCAATTATTGGAACACACCAGCAAAACATAATGCCAAGATTCCAGTCTTTAATTAATTTCAATAAACATTCTAAAGAGCTTAACTACATTGCGTGTTTTTATAGAGCGATTGAACTTGTTATGCTTCCGTGACCCGTAGTGTAATGAAACTCACATGCGAGTCTCGTACGTGTGTAAATAAGGCGTACAGTAATCACCTTTTAACTTTATATTAACTTTATATAATTACATTTTATTATATATTTTATGTCACACCTGGCCATAAAGTGGCCATTATCGCACGCTCCGCGCGCGAAAAAATCCACTTCCTGGCCAGGGGGTGACATAAAATTTTGTACTTACCACGGGCGATAATAAAGAAAGCGTCAGATCGCATATTTATCGCCCTTGCCTTCGGCTCGGGCGTAAAATACCTGCGATCTGAGACATTCTTTGTTTTATCGCCCTTGGTAAGTAATGTACTATTTTTAATGTGAGTAGATTAGGTACTGCATATTTGCCTACTCTGTCCCCGCGCCCCGTACGGTACGCATTGCCTGCAAATCCGCTTAATCTATCGTGCGGCCCATTGTGTGGCCGCCGCGCCGCCCTGATACTTCATTACGTGCTTATGTGATGTAGGCTTTATGTCCGCACGTAGCACACCTGTGGGTTAAGAAGCTGATGATAAGGCTTCAATTGGCCCTTTTTGCAACAACAATAAGCTACAGCTGTAGTCAATCGTCTACTAACGTCCCCACCACGTCCCCACAAAAAACATTCCTACACTTTGTTAATGACCCTTCTATAATCTACGAATCTAGCTAATAAACATGAATAAATATTTGTGGACAATCTTACACAAATCAACCTAGTCCCAAACTAAGCAAAGCTTGTACTATGGGTACTAAGCGACGATATACATACTTATATAGATAAATAGATACTTAAATTAAATACATAGAAAACATCCAAGACCCAAGAACAAATATTCGTGTTCATCACACAAATAAATGCCCTGGCCGGGATTTGAACCCGGGACCTCGAGCTTCGTGGGCAGGGTCACTACCAACTAAGCTAAAGCGGTCTTCAAGCTAAGGGTTTAAGATGCTAAGGATGCATAGGAAAATAAATCTGGCATACTCTGTTTTTGTTTTACTATAAAGTACAGCTCAAAATGGGACGTACTTGAACGAAAAGGATCCAAAACCCACAAGAGATCACCATTGAAATGTGTGATTTTTGTTTTAGCCAAAAGGGTCCAATTTCAAATATAACATCGTGTGGGTTGAATCCTTTTCGTTTAACTACGTCCTGTATTGCGCGTTCCTTTTTTCTTGCATAGAACTTGTATATTACCACAGTAATTTATAGATAAAACAAAAAACAGATTATAGTGACACTGAGGGCGACTTGAATCAACTTACGATTACAGACCGATATAAATTAAACATAGCGTCGGCAACTGTCATATCATAGGAAATTGGTTTCCGAATAATCCAGTTTTAATAATTACCGCTTACGATTACAGACGGTTTGGTGCAATCCATCCTGAATCACATACTGTGTTCTGAATACATTCATTAGGACAATATAATTTCCGCCTGGCTTAATAAAACTGTTCTTCATAAGAATACCCCATTACGGTTTAAAATACACTGATTTAACACGAAACTCATGTTTTCGTACTTCCACAGCGCAAGCAAAAACACGTAGGTGCTTGTAATTGGCTCGCAAACTCGTGGCTTCAAATTCATAGGGCCAGGCTATTAGCATTTTATCCAATGAATGAGTTTGTTAGCGTTGCAGACTCGTCGTGCATGCGGGATGAACTTCATTACGGTTATTATGTTATAAAATCTGTAAACATTTACAAGTGCTAAACCTGAAAATGTTTATTGGCATACGTGCCCACTTGCATGGTAATGAGATTTTGACAGCGAATGGTGCGGACTAAAAAGTACAAATGTGTTACTTTGGTTATGTTTTAAAACAGTTGTTAAATAATTAGCTATTAACCGAACGTTTTTGACGTTTCGTAAAAAGTTCCTGAGTTGACTATTAAAATGTCTTTTCTACATAGATATAGATGCGCCACCGAGTGACGACCGTAAGAGAGAGAATATTCATGTAAAAAAACTACGCAATTTGACCGGTTTGCATGTCCAATATTGCTTATGGGTTTGCCTGTGCCTATAACCCATGGCACTCTTTTCTATTTCCTATTTTAGGAATCACAATAAGGTAAGGCTATCGTTCTCTGTCAAAGCGTGTCAGGCCCTTGATTTTCTAACCATTTCTAACACATTCTTGTATTATTTAAGAAATAAATACTATGACTATGATTATCAGTAAATTACAGTAGTTTCTATACTCCTCTCAACTCTGCAAATAACTTAGTTTCGGTTTTATAAAGAACGATTTCGGTTTTAGAAATGAACCATGTAGGGAAGTTATGTCAAAAAAATGTACCCAGTTACCAACACTTGATTTGACATTTGATCTAACGGATCCTACCATAGTATAAAAAATCCTGAATTATGTAACTCTTATTTGGTTTAGGAGTATTCGGCAAAATGAAATTAAGTCGTAATGTAACAAAAGCAAAAACAAAAGGGTTTGGTTAAAATGGTATTGCGTGGCACACTTGGCACACAGTATGCAGCAAAACAAACGGCCCTATGCATTTACGGCCGATAAGATAGGATTGGAAAATGTAGCGGAATCAAAATTTTCCATGTTTATTTCCGTGACCCAAGCCATTTATATGTAAAATCCAGATTGTTCGAAAGGAACCGTTGAACCGTGCTAGCAAACGATGTACACTTGCATGTATGATTTACAGAAACAACTTTACATAGTGAATCTACGACGAAGCGACTATGTAGAGAATTATTTTATTCCATAAGACGATAAGAACTAGGATTCTGGCAATATATTCCACACTTGTTCAGATTTGAGTCGAGATGAAAGTCAATTATCAAGAAACTGATCCCTTCAATTAAAAAAAACCCTCAGCATTTTTTTAAATACAATGCTGTTGAACAGCCGGGTATAACATAAATAGAATCCAAGAGCATCGCAACGCTATATACCTAAATATAGTGAATTGATTCGTGTCATCTTGTATTGTGTAGCTTTTATTTATGAATTGGTATCAACAGGGTAGAGTATGATCGAATATTATTTATAATTTTGCACATATATCTAACAGCATTTTAATTTGTATTTGATTTAGCATTCCATTTGTTAAATACGTCTGATACATTATATAATGTCAGTTTATATTCGCATTATAAGAAAATACCTATAATAAAGCACCATCTCTTCTAATAAGTAATAATCCTGTACATTCTTTACAGAAGGCTGGAAACATCGCGAAACTGGTGTGGATCTATGCAGATGAATAGGTATGTGAGTCACATCCCGACAGCAAACAGGACAGCGCTGATTGCTACGAATTGACTAACGAATTGATGTGTTACAACAATGTTTTCTCATGAAAAGACTTAAGTGTCATAGACAATTTTATCATATAACTACATTTTCTCAAACATGCAATGAAATATTGAGGTTATGTTCCTTATTATAGGCTGCGAAGTGTCACGTTTCGGGTGCGACTAGACGAGAGGCCTTTAAAGGAATTTCATACAAAGTTGCAGGCCTAGGCCTGCAAGATGCTCTTTTTTAATTTCCATTCCCCATTCATGTGACTCAGCATCACGGCGTTTAGCATTGAAGAAAACTATAAACAATAATTGATTTTTAGTTCGTTAAGACATTCTGCCACTACGGTAATTAAAAAAAAATACAATTTCTCAAAAATAAGACGGAACAGGAATGAGACGGATATAATAAGACGGAATTTGAATAAGATTTGATAAACATAACCTCAAAAGTATTGAAAATTTGGAACGTCAAAAAGTTCATGCTTTCCCGCCGTTATTTTTTTAACAGAATCGCAAGTGTATTTTTCCACCGAAAAATGCAAATTACTCTATATGTACTCGGCCGGCAACCCCTTACTTCCCGGCCTCTGTAGTAATGTACTATTTAACATGACAGACTGGCAGCATTTGAATTAATTTGTAGGGAAATATTATATGCTTTTTAAAAGGCTTCTTGTTAGAGTTATGATGATGAAATAGGGTTTGACTTGCTAGTAGGGTTTGACTTGTAAAAGTGCCATTGCGGCCTACTTACAGAATAAAGTTCATTTTATTCATTTATTGTATTCAATAAGGCCAGTCAAATTATTTCAAATTGCACGTTGTTCGCATTTGAACACACATTTGAGAGCGATTAGTCCTGTCAATCTTAATTAGATTCAGAGAAATTAAGTGCCAGATTTTTTTTTTCAAATTTGGTTTTGTCGAACACATACAGAAAGACAGGGATACAGAAATTGTAGAAATCTAATAAAAGTGGTGTAGTCTCGCACAGTTCCGTTCAAATAAAAAAGAATGAGAACGTTATAGATTCCCAAGGAGTTTTTAAATAATTTCTCACGAATCAAGCGCGTGAATTGCAATTTAACGGCATTACCGAAACAGTTTCACCTGGATTTTTCCTGCTGGAAACCTCAGGCACCTGGCACCTAGCCAACTCCGTATTTACCCAAACGTATCACGCATATTGATTCGTAGAGCCAGTTTAATTAATTACCGTGGAAAATATAATCTAATCGCAAAACGACGTAACAGAGAAGAAAAAATAACAAAGATATGTCTTTTTAAGTGCACTTTGAACGGAAAACCTTCGCTGCTATCGGCTCATTTGCGTAAATGACTGTTGAAATATTCACATCAACGTATTTATAGAAAGAGGGTGAGTGTTCAGAATAGGTCTTAGTATGCACCACGCTTAAGTTACTTATTGGTGTGTCATGCGAAATATTAAGCATGAAAGCATACCTATAGGTAGTTCTTTCAAAAAATTGCTACCTAGCGGTTTCGAGCCCACGATCTCTTGATTTAAGGCGAGGGGTAGGGCAAGGCATTCTCCATACGAACATTGTGCACGTTTTATTTGTCGGTTATGGCACTCCCGAATATTGTTATTTTTTTAGTTGTAAATATTGGATAAACGAAGGGCCTAAAGAGGAAATTTTCAAAAATATCAAAAAACTGAAAAATAAAAAAAATAAACCTACAGGACATGGCTAACAGAAAAATAAGCATACTGACTAAAAATCATAACATAACTGTAGTGCAAACATAAACGAAGAAAAACTTGCACAAAGTTTGTATGGAGAGGAGAGAGCCTACCCCTCGCCTTAGGCCGGTCGCACATTGGACACGTTTTCGTACGAAATATACTCGTCCGAACACGCACGAAGCCGCGCGAACGATCCCGACCTTTGACTAGTATATTTCGTACGAAAACGTGTCCAATGTGCGACCGGCCTTAAAGTATTTGAAAGTTGTGTGCGAAGGAGATGCACCGAGCGGTTAGACGGATACAGTCGCTCCCTCTCAATTGATTCAATCGTTTATTGTTAAGATTTATTTGGGTCATAAACAGTTGCACAAAAACACAAATCGACCCTCCTGTGGTCAATAACCAAACAGCTGATGTGCATATAAGTTATTTTTCTATTACATAAACAGAGACAATATTTATGCGAGTGACTAGTCCGATCCATAATTAAAGTTTGTAGCCCGTAACTTTGATATTATATCCACAGGACAGACGCGAGACTAAACACGTGTACGATCCAAGTACATATTTTTATTTTATGTATGTATTTCAAAGACAACCTAATTTTCTCGTTACTTCTTTTAGCGAGGATGTATAAAAAATTCTATACAAAAGATATGCCGTAGCATAAAATGTAATAATAATATCAATCGCTCACTCAAAAACAATCCAATTACATGTCAAGGGTGAAACCAAGCAGCTCTTCAGCTGACAAAATAAAGCGAAAAATGAAGACGGATTACACGGGGGCAAAAACAAGTGAACGGCGGAACGAGAGCGAACAGAAAAGACGGAAGTGAGGTATATTCTGTTATATATGTAGGTATTTGCACGGGATGTTTATCTGATTTGTAGTAATGGCAGGAGTATATAAAAATCGAACTAGGTTCTCAAAAATGTTTGATTACAAATCTATTATTTGGCGTAGCTATTGGTTAGCGGCGTTTTTAAAAAGCGTGATGATCACTCATTATGGACACGTCTAAGAGTAGGCAAGCCAAGGGGATAAAGCTCTGTGGACGTTCCGCCACTATTGTGCTACTACTATTATATATAAATGCTAAAGTTTAGATGATTGGACGTTTGTTAATCACTCAAAAACAACTGAATGGATTTTGATGAAACTTGGTAGGTATATACAACGAGTTTATAGCCTGGATAAACATAGGATACTTTTTATCCCGAAAATCATATATCGAAAGGATGAAATTGGGAGTGGAAGTTTACGCGGACGAAGTCGCGGTCAAAAGCTAGTACAAAAATATTTTCTTCTCAGTTGAAAGGGAAAACCTTAACGTTTCTTACGGATTACGCTATGTAGGACAGCGACGTATTGTAATGAATTTTCATATGCGTGCTTCTCACCTATAATAAACTATCCAATTTTGTTTCAGTAACGTCATCTGATGTGCCGTCACATCAAATTCCGCCCATTTGGAAACAAATGGATTCATACAAACGTCTCCCAGGATAATCTATTTAGGGGAAAAACTCGTCTAGACCCATCCCGGGGCGCCCGGCGTGTCGTGCCGCGCCGCAGCGCAATTTCACGCCACGCCACGACTTCGGAGGAAACTTTTCCATCTTGACAGTACTCACCTGTCAGCTGTTGTTGCTTAAATTAGTTTTCGCGCGTGTTTATTTTGGACTAGGCTAGACTTGGGCTTTTGAGACGATCGAGTAAGTTGTGCGTTAGTGTGTACTCAGAGACAACAATGTGAGAGCCAGCGCGCCGTGAAATCACAAATCGAGTTGACCTTTTTGGTCGATTTTATCATTTCTCTAAACTTACTAGCGGATTTGATAAAATTACTGGATTTTTCTAGGGAAAGTATAAAATGTAGACGCAATTTTAACACCCTGCGTGATTTGCTCATATCATCTTAGGGATTTGATCACATGTAAGAATGCCTGCTTATCTAGGTTCTTAGAAATGCTCCGTTTTTATTGGTTTCAGAATAAATGATATATTCTTTTTACTGTCATATGCTCCGTTCATGATTTTTTTCTTCATTTTAGAAACTATTTTATATTCAACTACTCTAAATAAAATACGAATATACTAAAGTTTTCAACGATTACTATCCCTATACCGCTTACCTGAGACGCAAGACAAAATAATCTCATTTCAAAGAAATACTACGGAAATTGCCTTAGAACTGTTCTACATTTCTTTTATCTTCTATATATATAAAGTTGATGGGTGACTGATTAATCACCGCCCCGCCGAAACTGCCGGTCCTAGAAATTTGAAATTTACATTATAGTTAGGTTATATAACGGAGGCAAGGGATAAGACGGGATTTTTGGAAATTCCACCCCTAAGGGGGTAAAACAGGGGTGCAAAGTTTGTATGGGGGGCAATAATTTTTTAAAGGTATAGACTTGAAACTTTGTACAAAGACTCTTTAAAATAAGACAATGAAAGTGATATCTGCGTTTTTAAAATTTTCGTCTCCTAAGGGGTTGAAAATAGGGGTGAAATATTGTATGGGAAGATTTTTTTTTAAAGTGGGAGTCTTCAAACTTTGTATGAAAGTGCCTTATAATAATACAAAAAAAGTAATTTCAGCGTTTTTTGAAATACATCCCCTAAAGGGGTTTAAAAGGGGTTCAAAGTTTGTATGAGGAGCAAATTTTTTTTTAAGTGAGGTACTTAAAATTTCTTATAGAGACTCCCTGTTTAAATAAAACAAAACTAATTTCTGCGTTTTTTGAAATTCAACCCCTAAAGGGGTTAAAAAGGGATTCAAAGTTTATATTGGAAGCAAACATTTTTTGAGAGAAGGACAAAATTTCTTACAGTAACTGTTTAAATTAAATACTACAAAACTAATTTCAGCGTTTTTTTTTAATTCATCCCCTCAAGGGGTTAAAAAGGGGTTCAAAGTTTGTATGGGGAGCAACATTTTTTTAATAGAGAGACTTCACATTTTTTACAGAGTCTCTGTTTAAATACAATAAAACAAATTTCGGCGTTTTTTTTTTTAATTTATCCCCTCAATGGGTTAAAAAGGGGTTCAAAGTTTGTATGGGGAGCAACATTATTTTAATTGAGAGACTTTCATTTCACAAAAAGACTGTTTAAATGATTTCAGGATTTGTGGATTTGGATAGATGTTTGAAACGAAATTTCTACAGGTCCATAATTAAATACGTACAGTAACGAAGAGAAAACGACAAGATACGTGTCAACTCACACAAAAAATAGCCTAAGTAAATGAGAGTTTTTAACCGATAAGTAGGTACCTAAAGGGATTTTTAGAGGGGTTGAGAATTTGGGTTGACCGATTTATATCTGTACAGCATATTAATAATTTGGTCTCACCGGGTAAAAGTACCACAATTATTATACCGTTTCCTGGATATTAAGATGTTTTAACTAAAAACCGAGCTCTACGCAGACGAAGTTGCGGGCAACAGCTAGTTTGACATAAATTCCTCGAATACGAATAGGTAACCAAGTGATTTATTTCATTCTCTATCTATAGGTACCAATAAACATATTGTATATCCTGTTTGCTGGAATGGTGGAAGCTATTATCGTTGGTTGATTTTTCTAAGATAAGTGCTAGTTGATTTATTTAGTCAGTAGGTAACGTAGAATTTAGGTGACATTTATTTTCAATTCTATTCGCTACAATATTCGCTTGGATTGTCAGTAAAAGCGACGAACTTTGACCTTTATTCTTGTTCCGCTTAGTACAGAATAATCTCAAATTCTCAATTAAATCTGACGATACATTTAAACGTCAACTGAGAATCTTTTTATTACAAAATCATTTATATTCCATTGGTGGAAATGAAGTTTAGTTGACATTGTTTAATTTAATATTATTGATTAATTTAATTCTTGTTATAATTTAACTTTGACGATCATTATGAGATATTGACATTGAATTCCTTGTTTAGATTGGTATTGTTATAACATATTTTTGATAATGAATAATGATATACCTGACATAAAAAATATTATAATATTCACTATTTCACGATCATAATGTAAATTCTTGTAAATTAGCTTTAAGTTAATCTATAATGTAATTTATGTCACACCTGGCCATAAAGTGGCCATTATCGCACGCTCCGCGCGCGAAAAAACCCACTTCATGGCCAGGGGGTGACATAAAATTTTGTACTTACCACGGGCGATAATAAAGAAAGCCTCAGATCGTATATTTATCGCCCTTGCCTTCGGCTCGGGCGTAAAATACCTGCGATCTGAGACATTCTTTGTTTTATCGCCCTTGGTAAGTAATGTACTATTATATTATAAAATAAATAAATCTAAAAATCTAAATCTAAAATTAGCTATCATCAGTATGAAACTAAGATTAATGGATCCCTTTCAGATAATTTAAATTTACAATCATCACGACAAGCATACGGTTGTACAACCGTGTTAAGATCCGGATTCAAAGTTTACCTCCCAAGGGTGTTAATGGCAGTCTTATATGATAATCCTTGCCTAAATGGAAAATTTATACTCGAGTGCTCCGGGGAGGCAAAGCGGATATTGTATAGTGAAGACAGCTGTATTGACGAATGAATAAGTTTATGTCATAGATACAGGACTTGTATTTTGGTTTTAAATTAATAACAGTAAATGTATGTTCATCTATTTAGGCAAATATTTGTGTAAATTAACAAGTAGATATCTTGACATTTTCCCTAGTACATTGCGGCCTTAACACAGATTTTATATGTATTTTTGGATTATTAATTAAAAAATAAATATACATTCAAGCAACACCCCAAATAGACCAAGCTGAAAGCTATTAGGGCGACACCACCAATTATGGACACTTTAAGAACAAGCACCAATAATGGACACTTTAACCCTTATTCAAAGATCATACGGTTTTAAATTCATTGTTCTATAAAAAATGAATGACTCTTATTTTCTTTTACATACTCGTAATAGTTAATGTACATCATTGGGCCTTGTCCATTAGGTGGTGGTGTCACCCTATGTGGAGCCAGTGAGTATGGCATGGGGCGATATGATGGTAAGCGTCGCAATGGAGTCACTTTGGTGCCGTGGAAGCTAGGTAGGGCCCTGGTGTGGGACGCTACATGTGCAGATGTGCACATCCGGGAAACCCGCTCCCAGGCCGGTGCTGCAGCTGACAAGGGCCAGTTCTCAAATGCCGCAAATACTCATCTTTGTTAATTAGCTACGAGTTAGCGACGCTTGCAGTGGATACACTGGGACCTTGGTCAGTGAACAGACCTGACAGGCCTTAGTCTGTTCTGAGGAACATATCATCAATTTTAGTGTCAAGAAATGCATATCACACACACATTCAGGGTGAATAAGTCGTGAACAGAAATATGAAAAAATGATTCTATCGATTACCTATTCTGTACCACTTTTACTATGGGACCAACTACTTATGTCCGTAAAAAAACTGCTTCTATGACTTCTTCATACATTTCGATTAGGCGACTGATGACCTTTTCCTATAAAATAGCAGATTTATTTTAGCACGGATAAAGTTGGTCCCATAGCAAAAGTGGTTCAGAATCAGTAATAGAATCATATTTTCCTATTTCTGGTCACGACTTATAGTTCACCCTGCATATTTTGGAAACTTTTGGGAGTTTTGGGAACGTTCGAAGTATAGGAACTCATGATTTCGAATGTACATAAAAAATCCTCGCCTGCTGTGTTCCTCTGCTCACGGCTGCGTAGATTCAAGGCTTACTGTAATTACAATTTGTTGTAAATTTTCTGCTCCAAATATAAACAACGTATTGTCGGAAACACACTGGAATTATTCGGGAATTGCTAAAAGCTTTTCTTAGTTGACGCTTCACGCGTTTATGGGCCCTCATTTACTTAGAGTTTCAATGGAATGTTTTCATATTTTATTTATCTCAGAACTTGGCGGGTCTTCATAACGTTTCAGGACGTTTCAACTCGTGAATTAAAATGTACTGTTCGTTATCGTTGGCTCCACTTTTCAATCTAACTTGATTTTGTATATGTATGTCAAGGATACTCTGCTCGTAATAAAAAAGCGGCCAAGTGCGTGTCGGGCCACGCACAATGTAGGGTTCCGTAGTTGTCCACCCGTTACATTATGTAGACTAAAACGTTTGCGAACTTGTATTTACTATGTTTTTGACAGAATTAACAACATTATCTACTGTAGGTATGAATGGCAATTGTACTAAAGTTTGCTTTTGCAAAGTACATTCTTAAGTTCGACTATTACTCGTTAACTAGTAATGTCTACTTAGCTGTGATAATTTTCCTTTTAAATTGGCCGTATATACTACTACCATGATTTTTTTCACATGTCTGGTATCCACCGTTTAGCTGGCGGGGGGGACACTTGATCATAACAAAAATTATCACTTCAAAGCTAATAATATCACGCCAACCGATGCTTGAATCAAAAAATGCTTTTAGAAACCTTATAATATTTTTGAAAGAGCTATTCAACGACATCCCACACGATGGGATTTGGAAGAAAAAAAATTTGCACCGCAACTTTACATGTAGGGGAGGTACCCTAAAAAAAAATTTTTTTTCAAGATTTTTATTCTACCATTTTGTCGGCGTCATTAATATGTATACTCGTGCCAAATTACAGCTTTCTAGTACTAACAGTTACTGAGAAAAACGGGCGACAGACGGACGGACGGACGGACGGACGGACATGGCGAAACTATAAGGGTTCTATGTTTACTACGGAACCCTAAAAAAACCGGCTAAGTGCGTGTCGGACTCCGCACATTTAGGGTTCCGAACCAACCGCAAATGGTTTTTATATGTAAAACAAGAAAATTTTCAAGAAAGAATCTGTACTGGGATACCGCTAGGAAGATAATGAATATCATAGAATTGGTTTTATAGAATACGTGTAAGACGATACGACGTGTAAGATTGATAAATTATTCGGTTTTTTGAATGAAAAAACCGGCCAAGTGCGAGTCGGACTTAACGAACGAAGGATTCAAACGAAGGGTTCATAAAACGGCAAAAATATCATGTCTGTTGTATGGGAGCCCCCTTAAATATTTATTGTATCCTGTTGTTTAGTATTTGTTGTTATAGCGGCAACCGAAATACATCATTTTTGAAAATTTCAGCTGTCTAACTATCACGGTTCATATCACGATACAGCCCGGTGACAGACGGACGGACAGACGGATGGACAGCGGAGTCTTAGTAATAGGGTGCCGTTTTACCCTATGGGTACGGAACCCTAAAATGAATATGAATATTAATGTTTTTTGTTTTTGTGCAGTCCATAAATTTGTAATAAGTTACACCTTCCGGGTTCCATAATAAAACCTTAATTAGTGCGCTTCAAGAACAGCGTTTCACAAAAGCATTTATTCACCTATATTTAGTATTCCGGGGAACCTGTACAGTACACTGCAGCGCAATGAAACGATTGTTCTCACCCACTGCAGTAACTGACGGTACTAAATAAATAACAAACACAAAAGAACCGCTCAAAGCGAGTTCTTAGCCAGACATTACGAATTCGCTGCGTCCAGCGCGGTAGCGAGGGAGTGACATTAAAAGCATACCTTTCCATATCGTGTAAACCTCTTGCAAATTTATTCAGGACACTCGTTCGCAACTCGTCAAAATAATATCTCTGTGATTCTGCGCGCTAATTGCAATAAGAACCTTAGTGTGCCGTGTTAGGGTCTTCCATGCTTTTATTCGCGAAACATTTCAATTTAAGTAATATTCACGTAATTTGCATTGCAGTGGCCGTTGTAGTGGGGTACTAGACTGACTGGTGTGTCCTCTGGATTTGGTATAATCAAGTATTTTGCATCAAGCCCCCACGCTTGCATTTAGAGCTGTGCAAACAGTTTTCTCGGCTTACTACCTTATTTATAAAGCCATAGCAAGACTAGGCTACGTATACATTAATTAAAATGCTTTATGAGCTGTGAACGTGTTCAAAAGTTCACGAATAATAGGTATTCATGCTTTTTAGCGTGACTTGAAGTTTTCACTCTCTGTAAACGTTATATTCCATTCGTGTCAAAAAAAATTGTCGAATTCCATCGGGGGTTTCATTAAGTTTTATTAAAAAGCGTCCGCTAACGTAATTATGAATTTCAATTACAGTTAAAATTAATAAATACGTAAATAAATAAATTCAATTAATTAGAAGTGTTAAGTGGTTGAAGGATTCGTCCCGATAAGACCCAATGAGCTCAGTTCCAGAGGTCATGGGTTCAAATCCCACCTGCTGCGATTAATTTTTCAATTGATTAATTTGATTTAAATCTACACTATATCAGGTGTCATTAAATTGTAACATGAAATTGATATTCGATGAATTTTAACTTATCTCAAGCCAGATATATGGTAACATATACGAAAGTACAGAAGTAATTCTACGTCATACATACACTACATTGGTGACTGTACCAATAATTCCCATCACTAATTCACACATCACATGCAAATCTGGCCAAAAATAATTAACGAACAATACCAAACGTATTTACACATCAAATTTCGGACGCACTTTGTGTAAATGAAATTGTATGTAATCTAGGAAGCCTGTCACCGGCAGGGTACGTAATATTATTCAGTTTACCAATTTGCGAAATTATGTAAAACAAGGTATCCGTCGAATAACGAAGCGAAGGTTGGCCGTTTCCGGTCACCGCATTAGGCCTGACTCGGACAAAGGGGCTACAGTAAAACCAACGAGAGACGAGATACACTTCATCCTTGTCTGATGCATTTATTATAAGTATATTGCTCCCTTTTCTTTTTCACGACATTAGTTATCTAGTCTAGTTGGCCTCACTTTTATATACCTCTATGAAGTCTACTACTGACTACTAAACTTTTACATCAAAAAGGTAGCTGGACTCCATAAGTAGAAACTTTATTTCATATTGGGAACAATAGAGTATTTCTTTATACTTAACGATATCATCCGATTAGGGATAAGACAGAGTTCAAAGAAGTTGTTGGTTATTTAATGTTGGATATAATAGCATATGGAGCCTCGTCCAAGGCATCAAAATATATGTGCATAGTTTGGAACTATAGGTCGATTTGTGTAAGATTGTCCACAAATAGGTACTACTTATACTTATTAATTTAATTAGCACCACACCACACCGGCATCGGCGGTAAACTTGTCATCTTTTTGCTTGTTATAAATAATGTGGGCTGTACATTACAATTATCTTAAATGTTGCAAATGCGATTATACAAGGTGTCCCAAGGCTATGTGACCGGCGAGTTGTGGTTGACTATTTACACAAAATTATCGATAAAAAACTTTCATTTAGAGATATATCAATATTATTATTTTTTATTATCATTTTTTATTTTAGTAGAGACTTAGAGACGGCTGACTTGTTGCACTAATTTTGCGATATTTTGTTTGTTTTGAGTTTATGTTCCATTCTGTTTTTTTTATTGCATAGCCATTATTGTTACTTACCCGCTCAGGCTCTAAAAACTATCCAAACATACATAAAACAAATTCTAACAAAAAAAGGACTATTTTTTGTTTAGCTCAAAATGCCGAAAAATGTGACATGATAGTAGTTTATGCAACTGGTACATAATGAGGGGCCTAATTATGTACAGTTGCATACATTATTATCTACACACATATTATAACTACTCTAAGATGGGTTCAGAAACCGTAGTAAATAAATACAATAATTTTATTAATACAACCTTTTTTGCACGGTTGCGGAAATATCGAAATCAGAACTGGCCACCGATACTTGAATGTTATTTTAAAAAGTACAGAGTCCCTATTCTGGTGATCATGTCGTTCTAGCTCAAATTTCGTGCGATATATACTAAAAAAACCGGCCAAGTGCGTGTCGGGCCACGCGCAAGGTAGGGTTCCGTAGTCGTCCACCCGTTACATTATGTGGACTAAAAAGTTCGCAAACTTATATTTACTATGTTTTTGACAGAATTAACAACATTATCTAAGGTATCAATGGAAATTGTACGAAGGTTTGCTTTTGCAAAGTACATTTCTGAAGTTCGACTATTACTCGTTAACTAGTAATGTCTACTTAGCTGTGATAGTTTTCCTTTTAAATTCATTGTATATACTACTACCATGATTTTTTTCACATGCCTAGTAGCCACCGTTTAGCTGGCAGGGGGGGGGGGGACACTTGACCATAACAAAAATTATCACTTCAAAACTTAATATCACGCCAACCTATTCTTTAATCAAAAAATGTTTTTAGAAACCTTATAATATTTTTGAAAGAGCTATCCAACGATACCCCACACGATGGGGTTTGGAAGAAAAAAAAATTGCACCACCACTTTACATGTAGGGGAGGTACCCTGAAAAAAATTTTTTTTTAAGATTTTATTCTACCGTTTTGTCGGCGTCATTGATATGTATACTCATGCCAAATTACAGCTTTCTAGTACTAACGGTTACTGAGAAAAACGGGGGTCGGACGGACGGACGGACGGACGGACGGACGGACGGACGGACGGACATGGCGAAACTATAAGGGTTCCTTGTTTACTACGGAACCCTAAAAACATCGAGCTGACATTTCGAATCGACTGAATTTGAATGTTCAGTGATACTAGAATAGGGACATGTCAACTTTGACATTTAAATTTTGACAGTTTTGTATGACGTTTAATATTATAACATTAAATAGGAAATTATAATGAAAATAATATTACTGCTGTAGCCTTAGCCACACATAAGAAAATTGACATAAATTCATTGAATGTTGAAATGAGAGTCGTTTTCTACGGTTTCCGAACGCATATTAGAGGATTTGTGATATGTGTGTAGTAGATAAACAATATTATTTTATCATTTATTATTAAACTACACGGTGTTATCTCATTTTAGATTCTAAAACATCTCAAAACAATGTCTCAAAATAATGTTTTTCGTTCTTAAAGGTTTCAGGTTAAAACCTGAATAAAATCGGGTTCGTATCCCGGTCAGGGCATTTATATATATTGTTGCCGAGTCTTGGATGTTTTCCATGTATTTAACTATTTAAGTGTTAAAGACGTGAGTGACTCGTTTATTATATTTCAATATATTTAAGTATATTGTCGTCTAGTACCCATATTTGCATACTTTGGGACTAGATCGATTTGTGTAAGATTGTCCACAAATATTTATATTTTAAAACATGGTAACTTTTATGATTTAAAACATAATTACCTATATATACCTACAATCTAATATTTCGCTGCACCGCATAAATTTGAACTGACGATGATAGTTATTCGGAAACAAATATAATCTTTATGTGACCAAATATTACTATTAATAGGTACTGTAATGTGTCACAGGACAAGAGAATCTACGAGACTTGATAAAAAGGTTAATGTTATACAATACAACACAAAATACACTTTACTAATGATTACACACCTTACACAAATAAATCAGTTACATAAAGAATCAAACCATTAATTAGTATTCGACCTAAAACCGATATGAATTGATTTCATCAAATAAAACTTTTCAACTTGATTCGTTTTATTAATTAAAAGCTAAAAAAATTCAAAAAAAATAGTTTTTATAGAATAAGTAAGACTTATATTTGGCTTCATTCAAATTGAATCAATAGTGCAATTAAGTGAAGCTGTCCGAAAAATAAATGCACACTCGTAAAACTGAACTGTTTGTCCCTCGTAAAATTACAGTTGACTTTGCAGTTGGCGCGATGTTCATAAAGTCATTGTTAGTCGTACAATTGAGATCGCTCCGAATAACGAATAATTGTCATAATTATCGTGTTAACGAATAATTTACGAATATGTTCGGAATGGAGTTGAATTTCAACTTTTATTTCATCGAAACACGCAACCGGTTATTATAGGTATTTAATTTTTAACTTGAGTAATAAATCTAAACGATGAAGTCAAAATCAAGACGCGTAATGATTACATTAGCTTTTACGCGCGACTACGTCCACACGTAGTCTCGGTAGTAGCCTTTTCCACAGTTGTATTAATAATTATTATCGGACTCGCGATAGAAATATCTGTCTCCCATTAAGTATAGCTTTGCGTATTAACTATGTCTATATTATAATCTCAAACTATTTGCACCAATTTTCGTGACTGCGGCTGCGTTCAGACATACATAAGGTGTCATTTTTACACCGATATTTGGGTATACGTAATGGCGCTACTACACTTCGCTACTACACTTCGCTATGCGTATTCGCGTTGCGTATTCGCCTCTCTTTCTTTTGCGCTATTATAGAAAGAGATGCAAAACGAATATTTGCACACGCATAGCGAAGTGTAGTAGTGCCATAAGGATGAATAGACTGTAACATTGTATTTCAACTTGCCCGTGAAAAAGGTCTCTTCACTATATCTGTAAGAAAGACTGTGACTCACATAAATGTTCCGAGTCAAACCGGCGTGGAACGACGTGTTCGTGCCATTGCGCTTTTAGCGATACGCTATCTGTGTGATCGTCTGTAACTGCCGCTGCGGGCGGAAATAATAGCTTTACACTCGCAATGCTTGCACGTGGTAAAAAAAATGTACTTACTGGCTTGCTACATCCTACGCTGTAAAGAAAAAAACATAATATAATAAAATTAATAATAGTCTTGGTGTTCGCAGTTTTCGTGCACGTTCATGAAGAATATTGGCCGTCTAGTTCAGGGGTCGGTTTAGTTTTAAGTGGGGTCCGGATATGATAGAAAAAAAAAAATTTAGAGGCCCAGAAAAAAAATCTTTTAATGAAATCAATATGCATATTACAGATGTGCAAGTTGCGGAAAGTTTCCAAAAAGTTGGAAAAGTTCTCGGCTTGAGAATTTCATAGAAATATAAGAAATTTCCATTTTACATTTCGGAAAGTTTCAAACCCCGTACAAAAATGTGAGAAATTTCAGAAACTTACCCACGTGGAAAAATTCGCAGTTTTGGAAAGTTTCCGACGGCACATCTGTAATGCATATCATATGTAACATTATTTGGGGGTCCGCGGTTCGACCTTCCGCGGTCAGGACACGGACCGCGGTCCGCCTATTGCCGACCCCTGGTCTATTCCACATATACCTACTGCCATATCCCCCCTGATAGGGAATGTGGACTTTTTTCCTTTCTTCTCTACCGGTAAGGACATGGAAGTTATATGTCCTCGTATCTCTCCTAGGTTCAATCAATATGGAAAACTGGAACATCTTCCACATAGCTCTAATGCTTGCCCCCTTGTAGGGATACATGGTTGTTTTCCACATTGTTCCACTACCTACTTACTCCACGTAAGACCGCAATCGAAAAAAACAATAATACAGCACTACTTGCTCTGTAGGCGTGTGGTAAATATTGTGTTACACTGAGAATGCACTGATGAGTAAGCTCATAAGATCTCTCGAGAATGAGTCAAGTCCTAGCGTTTTCCGTGTTGTGCCCTAACCCTTAAATACATGTTTTTTTCTTTTTCAATAAAAACGCGTTATTTGGTGATTTAATCAGAATGATGATACTGATAACGGAAAATTGTGTATAAAAAAAAAGATTTTTTTCATACCTTATCAAAAAGTACAAACATTGCTTATTTATATACGAAATACTTTCCTAATCTAAGTACCTACTCTGACAATTATTATGATGTGTAGAAATATATTCTAGGCGGAAAATAACTACTTACCAAACCATAAGACCGCCAAAAACACAGATCAAAAAACCTCAATTTTCGAGACCATAAAAAATATGGCGGCCGTTTTTTGAAGTTATCGACTACCTATTCGTTTATAAACCAATGTAAGGCTGCGTTTCCACCACAGATGTGCGAGGATGCGTTTTCATACCTTTGACACCTCGCAACGCGCCGAGCGAGGTGGATCTCTGGTGGAAACGCAGCCTTAAGCTTATATCGTTAACATTTTGACAATTCATATGAAAATATATTAAATTAACTTGTGAAATAAGTCTCAATATTATTATGATATATACCTACAGTTAAACAAATCTTGAATTCTTTGTTATATACGATGCATGTTACACCACGCATTTAAGGGCTAACGAGTCCAGACTCCGCTTTGACACCTAATACCAAAATTTTCCGTAGGAACTATAGTTTTGCGAAATCGAATGCAATCTGACCTTCCAACCCAGAGGCATGACTAGCCCTTATTAACATGTAAGGAATCAAACCGATTATTTAGCACTTTACCATACTGTACTGTAACATAATTCTTTCCACGTTTCTTCTCGGCAGTAATCTTCTTTTGCGCTGGTAGATTTTGAATTGTAAAAGTACCGTTGCGGCCTACTTGCAGAATAAAGTTAATTTTATTTCATTAGTTTAATTTTCTTTCATTTATTTTATTTCAAGTGGTCCTGGTAATATCAGGGTATTAAAGCCACTTCCAATTTATGAGAAAGGTTATTGAAATTTTAAACAAGCTATGGGTATTTTGCACCGTATATTTTTCAAAAATTGAGGCATGTAAAATGTATTTCAGATCAAAAATTCAATTACTTTCTGATTACTTTTGTGTAAAGCGGTCAGCGTGTTTGTGAATAGAATATGAATGATGCTAACGCTTTTATATTAATGGCGCAACGCATTTAGAAAATTGTTAGGCATCCGACTGTGCCAATACAATGTAATCTTTTTGTTTGTATTTTGCCCAATTTAGTTTCATGACGCATTAGTACATAATTAATAAAGGGAACAAATAAAATGATCACCTAAATAACTTTTGATATCATCAAATTTTCAAACCCTAAAATAAGGTTGAACACTCAAAAAAATTTATCGATCAGCAATTCCGAGTCACCAAAAAAATTCTACCTATTTTTGCAGCACTTGCACCTATTTTACTTATTGCGTTCCTATAAATTTATAATCGCATCAAAAAAATTGTCAAGTACCACCAAAAACACTAAACTACCACCTAATCTCATGCACCTTTTTTCATTAGAATTACATCCAAATATTATATACATCGCATGCTACATTTTAATAAACAGTTACAAATTAATTGTTTTTAGCACTATAAATATTACAGTTATTTCCAAAATGTTATAAATTAGAAAGTAAAATTTAAAATTAATTTAAAAAGCAACGCGCAATGTGGCTGTGTGAAATAATAACACGTATACTGCTATCTCACTCAATCAAATACAAAGAATTGTCTGAAGCATAAAACCTATTGATATGTCGTTAGAGTGAAAGGTACCTATTGCTGTTTCATTCTAACTACCTATTGCTGATGGTTTACAAACTGCAAGAAGTTTTTTTTTTTTTTTTTTT